>CM072889.1:14962870-16362333 GCA_037013685.1 Acridotheres tristis
GTTTGCTACTTGATTTGTTCCCCAGGAGCAGAGAGCTGGTGGTGGAGCAGTCCAGAAGCAGATGAAAAAAACCCTCACAACCTCCTGGAGCTGCTTTTCTGCTCCAAATCCCATAATGGGAGGCTTGGAGGTGGCATCTCCGGATGGGCATAGCTCCCCTTGAGCCAGGGCGCTGTGTACAGCGGGGGTTATGGCTTGTTATGCTCACAACCACCCTTGTGCCTAAATTTTGGAGGGATCTGGACACCAGACTCATGGTTCCGACGGCATCTTACCCAGCCTCATCGAGGAGCCACATGTTTGCCCAGCCAAGCAGGGAGGAGAGGGGAAAAACAACAGGAGGAAAGAATGAAAATGAGCCCGATTGCCGCGAGAAGAGGAAGGTGGGATCAGCCTTTTCCACAGCCACAACCTGGAGACAGCCGGGAAAGAGCCTCGGCACGGCCGCGTCTGCCGGGCTGTCAGAGCTCGGGATGGGGAGGGCTGGCTTTGGGCAGGCTAATAGAGACCTAGCGGGATAATTGGCAGGAGTGAGAGAATGACATAGCCCTCTTCCGGAGCACGGAGCCCTCCTAATGGGAGCCAGGTGGCAATGCCCCTCCAGCCCTGACCCCGGGCGCTGCGGAGCGGAGCCTGAGCGCGACCCCGGCCGCGGGATGAAAGCGGCCCCGCGTCACCCGGCGAGCGCAGACAGGTGTGGGGTGGTCGTGTCCCCCAGCGCAGCCTCCCCCTGACACCGGCAGCAGCTGTGTCCCCAGGCCGTGGCACGTTTCCTGATGGCCGGCAGGACACGCGAAATTTCCAGCGGGTCACAGGCGGAGAGCGGCGGAACGGCTCTGCTGGAATGTCAAGGACGGAGGGGACAGATGGTCCGTGTCCATCAGGGAACGGAGCGATCCTTGGCCCTTTCCCCCACGCTGCCGACAGGGATTCGCTTTCTGCTCGGGGGCAGCTGCCGGGGAGTGGCAGGAGATGGGATCCGGGGACGAGCCACCCGCCACAGCCATCGCCACCTCCGGCCAGCCGTGTGGCATCCCGCTCTGCTGCGGCCGGCAGGGTCTTTTTTTGGGAAGGAGGGGTCTTGAGATCAAGTTTTCTGTCTGGATAACCTAACCAGCCCTCCCAGGAGCTCCTTCCTGGCATTGAAACTCATGAAATGGCACCAAACCAGCCCCTGTTCTGCTCCCCAGCTCTGGGAACAGTGGGTGATTGGGAAGCGCTTTTCCTTTAACCACTGTTTCTGGAGGTACAGCGATCCAAGAATAGAGTTTAGGCATAAAATTGGCCTCCTCAGTGAGGGTATGGAACAGCAGCCCAGCCACTGGCCCATAAATCATGGCTCATAAATCCCCGATAATGCATAACCTGTGTGCTGGCTGCAGCCCAGCTCCAGGTACCTCGGCTTGGAGAGGAACCAAACTTGGAGAAACACGGAAACCAAGAACAAGACAGAGCCATCCCACCCCCTCCAGCCCCATCACGTCCCACACTCAGAGCTGTTCTGCTCTGAGCTGCAGCTTTTGGGGACAAGGACAGCAGAGAGGGCAAATGGTCCCCAGCATTCCTGAGCTCAGACTCCTGAGGTCAGCACTGACTGAAAATGCAGGGAAGGGCAGGAGAGTCTCCCACAGGCAATTCCTTCTTATTAGGAGAAAATTCCCTCCTGTGAGTGTGGGGAGGCTGTGACACAGGTTGCCCAGAGAAGCTGTGGCTGCCCCTGGATCCCTGGAAGTTTCCAAGGCCAGGTTGGATGGGGCTTGGAGTAAACTGGGATAGTGGAAGGTGTCCCTGCCCATGGCAGGGGATGAAATAATTGGATCGTTAAGGTCTCTTCCAACCCAAACCATCCTGGGATTCCATGATTTGCCATCCAGGATCACCATTCAGCTGGTGAGCAACAGCCCCTTATACCAAGGGAGTTTTCTGACATTTGGTTAAAGCATCCAAATGCAGAAGTTTTTTACCCAAAGCTTCTCCCAGGCCCATTTCAGCTTTCCAGCTGAGCTGGAAATCTCATGAGATTCCTATTACACCAGATTCCCATGAGGATATTCTCCCCACAAGGCATTTCCAGTTCTGTTCATGCCACCATGCTCCAAAGTGCTCAGGAAGTAAAGCAGTCAGTTTATGCCTCCATTTGGAAAATACGAGACCTCTATCCCATCTGCTCCTCTTAGGGGAATAAGAAGCAACCTCCCAGCAACATGAGAAAGGAATTGTCACTTCCAGCCTGAGATTCCTAAAGCATCCCTGGGAAAAATGGATATAGCTCCCACTTGCCAATAGAAAGGAGTTGGTTCTCAATCCCTCTCAGGGGACTGTATCCTGCCCAACTCAAGGCCATCATCCCATGGAACACATCCTGCCCAACTCAAGGCTATCATCCCATGGGATCACATCCCGTCCAAGCCAAGGCATCATCCCATGGAACACGTCCTGCCCAAATCAAGGCTATCATCCCATGGATCACATCCCGACCAAGTCAAGGCTATCATCCCTTGGAACACATCCCACCCAAATCAGAGCTGACTTCCCACCAGCTGGAGTAAGGAAGATTCCAGACATTTCCTTTCCACAACAGTGCAGGGGCAGAAGCTGACCCAGACCCGCCATCTCCATTGGGAAAGAGGAATTATTCCAAAAAAGCCGTGTAATGCCAGGCAAATGCTGTTTCCAGCCTGTGCATCCCTGTCTGTACAGTGGAGTCAGAGAGCAGAGCTCCCAGCACCAACATCCCAGATGGAATTTCCTTGCCCTGCTGCCTTGCACGTATTTGTTGGGTTTTATAATATGAGGTGAGACTGTTTCCATGCTGGCTTCCAAAAAAAATCCCATTAACATTGCTTGCTTCTCACCAGGGACAAGCAGAGTGGTGCAGCCATCAAACAGCTCAACTGAAGCTTCCCGATGTGGGAATGGTCACATGGGCAGAACTTCAGCCACGGCACCTCTTCCCAAGGCTCTGGATTGTGCCAGTTAGGTATTACTGAGATCCAGCAATGTGCCAGCCATGCCCTAGGATGGGAATCCAGAGTGGCCCGGCAGCACTGAGGATGTGGATTTTATTCTTCTACCAAATGGACACCAGTAGTGCAGAAATTGCAGCTCCTTTGCCAGATGTGCCCCACTGCTGTTATCATGGAATATTAATCAGCAAAGCCTGCGTGTGATTTTGGAGTTTTGATTAGAGAAATCTCCCTTAAAATAATAATCAGGCTGGGGCCTGGATAAATACCAACGGCTCCGGGGTTGTTGTTGGGATAAAGTGGCACGTTGATTGCTCTGCTCGCCTGCTCATCAATCATTCACATTGCCCCCACCTTCTCCATCCTCCTGGACAATCCCCTTCTTCCCAGCTCCCCCCAAGCTTGTCCTTTCATTAAGAGCCACCTTCCTCTTCCCCTTCATCCTCCGACCCCGCCGCTGTCCCCACGCTCACTCCCAGCCCCTTCTCTGATCCCAGCATTCATGTCCTATTATATAAAGTTTGGCTGCCTTGAGTAAAATAAATTGCAAGCTTTTGAAGGGCTGGGGGTCTGTATATTTTTACGGTTAATGAATCTTCCTGTTTGAGTTCAGGAGATGGGAACGTTGCTTTCCAGCTGCCATGGGCAGCTCTGGCCGATTGAATCGGTGGGGGCTGGAAACTTCACGCCGGTGTGGGAGAGTTGGGTAAGAGCTGGGTGGGAGGGAGTTGGGAGAGACAGGGGTGGGAGAGTTGGGTAAGAGCTGGGTGGAACAGAGTTGGGTGAGAGTAGGGTGGAGAACAGCAGGTGGAAGAATGGGAAAGAGTTGAGTGGAAGAGAGTTGGGTGGGAGAGAGTTGAGTGAGAGGGAATTGGATGGGAGAGCATTGGGAGAGAGCTGAGTGGGAGAATGGCGTGTTGGAAACCATCAAGTGGGAGATCCCCTGGTACAACTTCTGCTTCCTTCCCCACTGGTCCCTTGACCACCACCCTCCATCGTCATGAGCCAACCCACAGCCACACCAACCGATCACCCCAAGCTGGACCCAGGTAAAAGGAGATGAGCCAAAAAAAAGGGATGAAGAAGAGGCTGCTCATGGCCACAGCGATGCTGCCCTGGTGGCAGCCACCCAGGGTGCTCTGCACAGGCTCTGTAGTGGCTCCTCCTGAGCACAAACTGCCTCTTTTCATCCATGCAAAGCCCCGAAGAGGCAGCACAGAGCCTGCCCAGCCCTCAGGGCCACCAGGGAGAGCTTTGGCTCGGAAGAAAAGCGAGCTCTGGGCGAGCTGCGTGCGTGCCGCGTTTTTCCTCGTCGGCCTCTCCGAGCCGCCTATGGGCAAACTGCTCCAGCCCCTAATTTATTCATCATTGCAACTGATTCATCATCTACGTTTTCTGTCTGGTTCCTTGGCCTGTAGATTATCCGCCAGCAGTTTGTTGAGCATATTTGACATGTGAAACTCAAGCTGTGTTTACTTGTAGTTCATGTACCATGGCGTTTGCCTTGGCCGCCTGCCATCAGGCACGTGGGGCCTGCGCCGTGCCCGGGTTGGCGGAGCGCGGCTTTTCCATGGATGCTCACACGCACCGGCTCAGCCCTTCCCGGCTGCAACATTCCCTGCTGCTGGTAGCACTCGCCTGGCTCCTCCCGGCTCTCCCCCGCTCCAAAGCTGTGTTTCTGTGAGCGTTCAAACGCATGAAATCCCATCAAACCTGGAAGAGGAGCTGGGGAGGACCTGCCAGCCCTGGAACAGCTTTCTTCCTCCAAATTTTCCGAGCTATACAGAGCACAAGGGAGTCTCTGAAGGTGAATTTCCACTCTTGCTGCGTAGCCGTGACCTCGAGCGAAGGAAAGGAAACCTTTCCCAGTGCTGGGTCCCAAGAAGAGCCGGAGGGGTGCCTTGCCCTGCTTGTGAACCCATAAGGGACTCCAGCCCTCTCCACGGGGCTGACCCAGACAGGGGAAGGGGACTCGGTCCCCTGTGTCACACCCTGCCACAATAACCCCATTAACATCCCCACACATCAGAGCCAGGCACACGCAGAGGGAAAGGCGAAAAAAGGAGCCTTTTCTGTCTGATAGGCTTCAAAAATATGTATTTGATTTTCAGATGTGAAGCTGGAATTGCATCCAGATGGACTGGGGGTCACCCTCCCTGACACTGGCTTCCCATTACATTGATATTGGATGCAGATATGTTTTATCCAGATAGCTGACAAATACAACGTGCTGCTGGCTCTCCTCAGTTTTTTTAAGCCATTTCCTCCACCAGTGCCACCATTCCTGGGTCTCTGGTTCCCCGTCACTGCCTGCTCAGTGTCCCAAATCCATCCCAGTAGGACAAGGGAATGATTCCCTCCACCATTCATCCCTCACAGTCTGGCTGTTTACACCCCCTTGTTTATTCCCCTCCATCACTCTGGAGATGGGGCCCAATTTTCAGGGACAAATCCGACTTCCCTGCCACCGGCATCATTCTAAACACAAACAAACCCAAAGCAGGATAAAAAGCAGCATTTAATAATATGGCAAGATTTGTGGGATTAATGTGTAGTGTTAAATGTGGCCATAAAAATATACAGCTATTAATTGGGTCGTTCCAGCTCTGAGGCCCCCGGGCAACTTCAATCCTTGCTCCTGTGTTTTACGGTGTCCCCGGGATCTGTTGATGGAATTGCTGCCGTGCTCTAATAGGAATAGTAATAATAATAATAACAACAATAGCAGTAATAATATATTTCCATGCCTCCTGCCTCTCCCAGGGTACTTTGCAATTAGATCCTCGGAGAAGCCACAACTCATAACCATCTCTTCAGCCTGATTTCCTCGGGAAGGGATGAGCCCAGCGGCGGGGGGAGCAGTGAGCAAGGAGGATTTGCCCTTATCCCTCTATATCCATCACCTGCCTTTCCCAGGAGCCCCGTGGATGGAAGGGGATGCGTGGGGCCAGGTTGGCATTGTCTCCATGAGAGGTGTCTCGTGTTGATCCCTATCCCTGTGGGAGCTGCAGCCATGAAGGAAGGGGTGTTGTGCATCCCCCAGCTCCCACCACCTCTCTGGTGGCCGGGGAGGAGCAGATGTGGAGCAGGAAAGATCCACTCAGGTCATTATTTACAGCCTCTGCCTGTGCTCCGGGAAGTTCTGCTCCTTTTTTTTTCTGCTCATTGAGTTATCTGGGAAAGGATCGCTGTTTTCTCCAATGTATTCATTATCCAGAATTATTTGGGGCCTAACATAGGGGGATCTTTCCACTGACTTAGCTGGGTTTTGGATTAGGCCCTTAATGAATAATTTCTGCACATAATTCTTGGCCTGTGTCTTGTTCACAGGCAGTTTACTGCGAGAATTCCAAAGTCAAGCTGCTTTATTGGCCCTATAGGTCAGCTGGGATTATTTCTCTTCCCTGAGTAGATGACTCTGAGCACCAGGGCTTCAGCACACACATTTTGTATTAATTCAAAATTTGCTTTCTATGAATATTTTACAAGAGGGCCTTAAAATTCACTGTTTCCATGGCCATTCCTCCTTGTAACTCATTCTGTTTGCTTGAACATTTGAAGGCAAACAGAGCAGGGCCATGTGGGGATTGGAGCTGGAGGAGTGGGCATGGAGACCAGAGCAGAATTCCACCGAGGAGCACTCCACAAATGTCAGTGCAGATGAAATAAATAATCCTGCCTGCTCCGGCCCTCGCCTCAGCTCCCTCCTGCCTCTGTGTCCCACCGGTGCTCGCTCCAGCAGAAAAGGAAACAATCTATTCTCACCTGGAGACTGGGGCTGTCCTTCCTCCCTGGAATGGCTGGAAGCACTAATGAAGTGTGGAGAATGGGGAATGGTGGTTGTTCACCTGGCAAAGCATCTCCCTGCAATCCCGACCACCCTGCAGGCTCCGGAGGAGCCTTGCTCCTGGGATACGTGTGCTGGTAGGGAATGGACAGGGTTCCATCATCTATCTATCCAACATCTTCTGCCGGCAGCAGACGCCCAGGCAGGAGGATGATTCCCACCCATTTCTATCTCCAACATGCTGCCCAGAGAAGCTGTGGGTGCCCCATCCCTGGAAGTGTACAGGGCTGGAGCAACCTGGGAGAGTGGAAGGTGTCCCTGCCCATGGATGACCTTTGAAGGCCTCTTCCCACCCAAACCATGCCCTGATTCCATGATCCTGTGCTGTGTTACTGGGAGTCAGCAGGGAGAGGAACCAAAACCATTGAGACCCCTTGGGGTCCCATCTCCACTGAGCTGTGTGTGCAATCCTGAAAGCAGGATCCCTTGGAAATGGCATTGGAAAACCAGTGGGAATAGAGTCTGCTGGTGCTGGCTGGAGGTGCAGGCTGGTCCTGAAGGAAGAAAAGCCCCTGGATCATCACCCCATGGGACCAGAGGTTTGCACCATCCCCTCCTCTGAGGCAGCCAGAGCTTGAGGGTCACCTTCAGCTCCCAGTTAAAGCGAGGAAAAACCAGAACACCCCAGTTGACCTCAACCTTTCCAGTGCCTATTTTCACCAGTGCTCTCGACAGGGGAATCTGGCCAGCAGCTTCCAGGCTGTCAGATCCATCTTCTTCCCAAGAAGCCAGAGGAGAAAGCACATGTTTCCTGGCTGTCAGGGAGTGAGGAGCTGAGGAACGGGGAGGGCTCTGCCTGTCGGAATGTGCCTTGCATTTGGGCTGGGATTCTAATGGATTCTGATGCGATTTTTTTCCCTGATTTGTACCAGGCCATCTGGATTTGTTTCTGCGAGATGCTGCTTTAATACACTTCAAATTTCCCATTGAGTCTCAGGCACCAAAGAGAGGGGGAGGGGGTGAATGAAAAGCAAATTTAATAACAGAAAGACCTGAAATCTATTAAATCTACATTAAAATACATTTGGTTTCCCAGTGGGTGCAAAGTGCCATAATGTTTTACTGGGTTTATGACGCTGGCAGAGGCTCTGGATGAAAATGGAGGAGCGAGTCCAGGGTCCCTGCTCAGTAGTTCACTGAGGTGGAGAGAGAAGGAGTCGTCTGCAGTTTGCAAACGCAGCAAAAACGGAAAAGCCTTCTCGGGTAGATCCGCAGAGAGCTCGTTCCACATGTGTTTCCGTTAAGGATGTTCACAAAACCTGAACAGCGAGAGACGGTCAGGTTCTCAAATTATTCGGGACTCTCGTTTTCCCTCTCGTGCTCCAGCTTTGGCAGGGCCCCTCCACACGGCCTCCCCCCGGCTCCCTCCCGCTGCTCCACAGCCATGGGCTTGGAAAGCCATGTGGGGACTCAGGAAAAGTGCCACATCCAGACACTGGCTGGATCCACGGGCTCAGGTTCTCTCTCCCAGCGGGAGCAGGGAGAACAGGGAGGAGACAGCAGCTCCCACATCCCATCCTGCTCCATAATAACAAGAGCACATGGCATTCATGTGAGACAGTCTCTGGAACACTGGGAGTGTTGCAGCTCCATCAGCATCCACATTTTCAGAGGATTAAACCCCTCTGTGCACTGCCAGGAGGTAAAACACCAGCACAGGCTGCCAAGAGAGGTGGAAGATGTCCTATCCCTGGAATCATCCAAAGTCAGATTGGGCAGGGTTTTGAGCACCCTGGTCTAGTGGAAGATCCCTACAAGATGATTGGTCTGGATGGTCTTAAAAGGTCCCTTCCAACCCAAACCATTCTAGGATGGCTCCCTGTGTACCCAATGTGCATCAATCCCATCCCACAGCATCCCACTTCCCTGCTCCTGCTTCCTCCAGCACCTCATGGGCAGGTCTGTAGCCAAAGGCACTGCCCATTTATCCAGCCCTTCTGGTCTGGCTGCTCCATGTCCCACTCCATGCTGTGCCTTATCAGTCAGGACCAGCTCAGGGGCTTAATTCCTCCCTTCACTGACCCAGGCTCTGGCACTTTCATCCAGAGTGTCTGATCTTCACAGAGCAGAGTTTGTCGAAGGGCTGAGAGGAACCTTTGGATCCTCCAAGACAGAATGAAGGGATGTCCCAGGTGATCATCCTTCCCCTTGGTGAAGGCCCCTCCATGTATACTCAGGCTTTCTGCCCCACATCCCAGGCTCTGCCTGGTGTCCCAGCCCCAGGAATGGCAGGGCATGGATTGGGGAGGCTGTGTGTGTTCCTGTGTGTGTTCCTGTGTGTGTTCCTCTGGATGCTCCTGTGGATGTTCCTGTGGGTGTTCCTGACCACCCCACGGCCGTGCCAGCTGCAGCCCTGCTCCCGCCAAGCCCGCAGCAGATGTTTAGGGCAGAGCGAGTCATCCTCTGGCCAAATTTCCATGCTGGGAGGGAGAGGGAGACTCCTTCCTCTGCCAAAGCCAGGCCAAAGCTTCCCCCAGGATGGGGTTAGCCAGCAGGCCGGAGATAATGGGAAGATGTTAAGGCAACACAGCTGGCAACCATCAGCAGCTGCTCCGGCTGCTGCAGCCCCAGCTCCATTGTTCGCAGGGAAGAGGGATACCGACCTCTGGCCGGCGGTGGGTAGGGAACAGGAATAGGACAGGCTTTGGAAAGGAGGCCAAAGTCCAGCCCGGATGGGTAACAGATGATTAATCTCACAGGGAGCTGCTCCCACAGCTCCAGCACCTCCGAGAGTCCCAGCGCTAATGAGCCAGGGGTGAATCCCACCACGCTGACTTTTAACGATGAACTGGACAAATTCCAGCCCTTCCTCTCCCCCTCCCTTTTCCCACAGCCACCCCAACCAAACCCTGCCGAGCTCGGCTTGGCCTTTATAAATTCTACCTCGTGTCAGCACCGAACTTGGGAAACTGGGTGAAAAGGCCAGGATTCAGAGGAAACTCTGTGGGTGGACATGGGTGGTTGGGTTCCCTCTGCTTTTCCCCTCCTGGGCAGCTCTCCAAGCCTCCAGCAGAGACAGGGGTACAGCTCAGCCTGTCTGGAACATCTCTGGTTCATCAGACCTGAAATAGCTGGGTCCTGCAGACCTGGGAAGTGCATCCACGGACAATCGGTCCTGTCCCACTCCTGTGACAATCGGAGCTGGCAGTGCCGAGGTGCCACGACCCCGCAGCCGGAGGGGCACGAATCCAGGCTCAGGAGAGGAGCGTCATCCTTGGCTGAGCCACAAAGGAAGAGGGAGAACCACCCCTACCAGGCCACATGGCACGAGGAGGATGCTGCCTTCAGTGCTCTCGTCTGCACTTCCAGCCGGAGCAGGAGGACTTGGAACGGGTCCAGGAACGAGCTGGGAGTGAGTCAAGGCAGTGGAAAATGTGCATTACAGTGACAGAGCGAAGAAGCTCCGGCTGTTTGGTTTATTGAGGAGACCAAGAGGTGCTTTGCTCACGGGCCACGAGCATATGCACGGAGAAGAGATTTCTGATAGCAGCCGGCTCTTTAATCTAGCAGGAAAAGGCATTACAACATCCCTCCTTGGAAGCTGAAACAAGACAAATCCAGATTAGAAATAAGAAGCACATTTTGAGCCGTCAGAGCAATTAAGTGTTGGAACGAATCCCTGGGGACAGAGAGGGATCTCCATCACTCAAAGGCTTTTCACAGAGACTGAGGATCTTTCTCAAAAATGTGTTTCGATTTGAGCACGAGCAATGGGGTCTCTGCCAAGGCTGTGGAATGCAGGGGGTCAGCCTGGCTGGTCACAGCGGTCCCTTCTGGCCTGGAAATCCATGGATGAGGTTAGAATGTTCTGAAAGGGGCAGAAAATAACCCAGGACAGGCTGGAGCATCTATCACCCTGGGTTTTGCATGGAAAGCCTCAGAGATAGAGCCCAGTCCTGTTGCCCCATGGCAGAGATGCCCACATTGGGAAGGGGAGGACGAGCCAGGACTGATGTGCTGGTTTCGGAATAATTGATTTTTGGTGAAGAGGGAAAAAGTCAGCTGGTAACATACAACTGGGATACCATAGCAGATCACTTCTGCTCTGCTGTGTCCTCATGGGAAGTGTGCATGCTGGGGACAACCACCATCCCCCAAGACATCCCTACACAAAGAAACCTCCCCTAGGCATCTCTGGGCCATGCAGGTTCATACCCAGCCCAAGGTGAGGCGAACCCAGATGGAAAATCTGTCAGGGCTAGAAGGAAGCCAGCTTGGAATGGCTCCCTTTTCAATTAACTGAATTTCATTTTTAACGATTGTTTTCAGGCACTTTTAGTCCTGAACAAAAGGAGCTTTAAATTCTTCAGGAGCAGTGACTGTTGCAGAAGGGGCGAGCGAAGGTGGGAAACCCGCGGGACTTCGTTAGGAACGCTGGAGCTGATGGGAAGGAGTGGCTCAGCATGGCACAGGCCAGCATGAGGGAAACCTGGCAATTAGTCCGGGCCCAGCAAAACCCCCTTGTCCTGTTCTTGCCCTTGGAAAGGCTCAGGAGCAGATCCAGGAGATACAGCACTGGCAGACAGAGGCACCGTGTCTGAGGGCAGTGCTCCCACACTGGGAAGCTGCTGGCTCCTGGTTGGATCCAGCAAATGTCAAGCTGTCAATCCCACAGTGATTTGGGACCACCAGGAACTCTCCTACATGAGGATAACACTGATCCAGCTGCAAAATAGGTGTCCTTGGCTTTTCTAGGTTCTCCAGGAGCCAAGTGAGTTTGGCCACAGATACCACCACAGTCTTGGGCACTGCTGGTTAAGAATCAAAATAGTTTGGGGTGGAAATGATCTCATTCCATCCCTGCCATGGGCAGGGACACCTCCCACTACCCCAGGTTGCTGCAAACCCTGTCCAGCTTGGCCTTGGACACTTCCAGGGATCCAGGGGCAGCCACAGCTTCTCTGGGCAACCTGTGCCAGGGCGTCTCCACCCTCACAGTAAAATCCTTCTTCATGGCAAAATGCTTCTTCCAGCAGAACACTGGACCTTCCCAGGGGTGGAATGTCCCATCAGCAGCCGGGATGAGGCTCAGCCTGACAGGACCAGCAGAGAGAGAGCACATATTGAATATCCCATCCCACATGTTGAATATCAACAGCATGAGATGTTGGAGGACTTGGGATTGTCTGGTGCTGCAGCTCTGTTCTCAGTGTGGGTGAGAACCAAGGCCAGGATTATTCAATCCCCACCAGGACAGGCAACAGAGGGACAAAGGGATGGGACAGGAGCTCTGAGGGTAAAGGTGATTCAACAACACTTTCCCCTCACCTATGGAAAACCAAGAGAGGGTCACGAACCCACCAGTTCAAAATCTCCAAGCTTAGGTTATTTTATTTCATTTAATGCTCCTCTTTCTCCTCCTTAATTGCATTTATAGTCATTAAAATATCAACAGAAGATCCTGGCTCTGGCCCAGGCTCACTGGTGCTCCTAGGAAGTTTCCCATTTATTTGATGGATTCAGCCACCTGCTCTTGGCTCTTCCCTGCTCTGTTTGCAGAGGGCAAAACCTCATCGGGAGAGAAGCAAGAGCCAAAAAAAATGGAAGAAAATCAACATGGGCACAGAAATTCAGTCAAATTTTGGAGCAGTTGGAGAAGGGGTGGGGCAGGATTCCACCTGGGATTTGCAAACCTCGCCCTCGCCAGCTGAGGGAATTCTGGTGGCATCAGTCCATCTCTCTGGATATTCAGTATTCATGGAGCAGCTCCTCTCTTTCAAAAGGAGTAATAAATAGGAATTAGGTCTCGAGACCACTTTGGCAGGACTCAGATTTACAAATGGCAGGAATTAAAGGCAGAGCAGGAAGTGCCTGATCCGTTGTGGATGAAGGCAGGGATGAGGGCGGGGGAGGTTCACACCAGCATCTCCCAATGCCTGGAGCTGCACCTTCTCCTCCTCTCTTCTGGGATCTTCCTTCAGCTGCTGCTCTCTGGATTCCCACAGATGGGCAGCAAGGGCCATCCCAAGCCCAGAAATCAGGGAGTGATGGGGAATGGCTGCCTCATCCTCCCTCTGGAAGCCAGGAGAGGCCTCTGTGTGTGTCTCCACAACCCCAGAACTCCATCTCCCAGACTGACCTCCATCCATCCTGGCGTGGATAGGGTTTGGAACAACCTGGAGTGGGGAATCCCAGCAGGTGGAGAGGAGCAGGGAGGGATCCCATGGATGCACAGTAATGGGATACCTGGGGAGCTTGGGAAGGCTAATGTGGATCTGACAGTGTCCATGAGCCACGGGAGGCTCTGCCTGCCCCAGGAATGTTCATTACACCACAGAGGTGACACCAAGGACACAGAGTCACCATCAGCCGGTCTGTGCTTTGCTGTGGGGAGACAGGAAAAATCCCATGACAGTGGAAAAATCCTGTGTCCTGTTTGGGGATGTCCTCAGGGACCCAGAGATAATTCAGAAACTGACAGAAAGAGCCTAGCTCCCCCCTTCCCTTTGGGCAGGGCTTTGATCCCCTCCAAGTCCCAAGTCAGATGCTCCCTCCTGTTTTCTTCCCAGAAGAAAGACAATCCACAGCATCAGTTTTCCAGTTCTGCCCAGGGCAGCTCTGGCAAGCAGAAAATGGGAGGCACAGAGCTGCTCTGGGCTCCAAAATGGAAGCAAAACCCAGACACATTTGCATGGGAGCATTTTTGCCGTCTCTGGAGCAGCAGAAATGCCTCTCCGTGGACTCGTGTGGTTTCTCTCCGGGTCTGTGATGAAATGTGTGGCACGGGGAGGGGTTCATTAGCAAAGCCTTCGGAAGGTCTTGCAAAGGCCTCGAGTCCTCCAAGTTGTTACCACAGGGAGAGCCAAAGACAAGTCCTTGGCTCCAGTTCAGGACTGTCTTTATTGCAGGAGGCCTTGGAATGGGGCAGGAGCAGCAGAGCTCGGGAGCTGCAGAAATGCAGAGCTCTGGCAGCGCCACGTCCCGGCCCCGCGGGTCACACAGCCGTGCAGGAGGAGACACCCCCAGAAAAACCTCCCAAGGGTGGGAAAGGCTCAGACGATGCTCCCAGCAGCCAAGAGCTGAACAATGGAGCCAGACGGGCAGAGCACAGCTTTGCCTGGCCAGGGGATCCCATCCTGTCCCACCAGCCCCACTCGTGGGACACAGCTCCATCCCCACGGGGTGGGACACGGGCTGCACCAACCCTGGAACACCCAGACAGTGTTTGCCTTCATTCTGTCTTCCAAGCCTTGTAATCCTTTTAGAAAAAACTTCGGGTTTTGTACTGGTGCTGTTTGCCAGAGAATCCCCTCCAGAGAAGTCCTGTGAGGGAAATGAGACCCTGTGGCTGTGGGTCCCCTCCTGCTCCTTAGGTGCTGTCAGGAGTGGCATCGATCACTCCTGTGTGTGGAAACCTCTCGTGGCACTCCTTGGAGGCTGAGGGAGCTGGGATGAGGCTGAGGGAGGCAGGAGAGGGCACAGAAAGGAGGGAGTTGATGGTCACAGACCTGGTGGCACTTCTGGAACAGAGGAAGGATGAAGAATGAGTGTAGGAATGAGCACATTCAAATCCGGCACAGCACGGCTGCTCCTGGACATGGCACCTCCCTGGTGAGGGGCTGAGCCCCCCCAAATCTTGGCAGCAAATGGAGGGGGGGGCTCCTGGATTTGGGGTCTCTGCCTTAGCCTGAAGTTTGAGGCTGAAAATTTAAAACATAAGCACAGATGAGCCTTGCTTGAGTGTCAGCTCTTACAGCTTCCAGCAGAAGATGCTCATGGCTGTCCCATCCTGGGAAGTGTCCAAGGCCAGCTTGGACGGGGCTTGGAGCAACCTGGGGTAGTGGAAAGTGTCCCTGTCCATGGCAGGGGTGCAACAAGATGAATTTTAAGGTCCCTTACAACTCAAACCATTCTGGATTCTCCAACTCTGAGCTCTTCGATATCTCAGGTCCCCTTGCACCAAGGATGGCCCCACGGGAGAGCTCTCCCTTCACAGCCTGGCAGAATAACCTAGAAAAAAAAAAGGGATAATGCAGCATCAGATGCCTCTGTGCCTCCTCCTGAGACACAAAGAGAGAGCAGTGCCTGGAGCAGAGATTCCAGAGGGGGTCTGGGCTCCAGCGAGTGCCTCCACCAGTGACACAGGGCAGCTGAGTGGTGGGGGACACCCAGCAGACAATCCTGTGCCACACAGACAGATCCAGCCCTCCAGATGGCACAGAGATAACTAATTACTTGCTAATTAATAATCAGTTTCCTGTGATTTTATCTTAATTGGGCTCTTTCCTACCCAGCTTTCTACAGCATCGCCCTGGTTTGGAGTGAGTGGTGCTGAGTTGTGGTCCCCTGGCTGTTGGGGGACATTCCTTGTCTGTGAATGAAGGGGATGTTCCCATTCCCTTCCCAGTGTGGGAAGGGGCTGAGTGGGGCAGTCCTGGGAAGGCCTGGGAGCTGTCAGAGCTGTTGATGGGAATGTTGTGCCTCAGGGCATCACCCTCAGGCTTTGTTTGCCTATTAAACCCTGAGCACTTATGGAGGGCTATGAATAATAAATCCATTAAAACAATTGATAACAGGAGAATTCCTGGGTCAGGGCTGCCAGGGGCATGTGGGTCTCATCCTCTCCTTGTTTCTCCCCTGCCAGGCCAAGACAGGACATCTCACTCCCTCCAGTGGACCTGACACTTCCCTGCCACCCCTTTCCACATCTCAGACCCCCCAGATTCCCCAGATCCTCATCCCTCCAGATCCCAACAGGGACAGGCTGAGCCAAGGAGCCCCTGGCTACATGATGACTGTCCCCCCATTCCTGCTGGTCCCTTGCCAGCTCCAGCCACTCCTGCAGGTGAGCAGCATCACTGCCCTGGCTCCCCGACCTGGAAAACTCAACCACATCCTCATGGACCACGTGGGGAAGGGGCACAAACCATGGGGCACTGCTGGGATTTCCTCCTGGGAGAGGAATTCCAGCACAATTAGCACACAAGGGAATGATCCCTTCCATAATTGTGGCTGGGAAGGAGTGTGTGGAGGCAGGTGCTGAGCGTGCTGGGCTGGGGGTGTCCCGTGCCACACGTCTTTGTCCCCCATTCCTGGATTCCAGCAGCTGGAGGGGCTGGGAAGAGAAGCTCCAGCTTCCAGAAAACACCATTTGTGTTCAGTCTTGCTGCTGCCTCCAGGTACAACCATGAGGAAGAGGATGGTGAAGGATCTCAGCAATTCTGGGCTCAGAAAGGGTGGCAAATTTCCCCCTAGCTCCTCTCTAACTTTCATGCCAGGATCTGCCCAGCCTTGGCTTTGCCCATGGGCATGACCAGGATGTGCCAGCATCCCCAGGCTGAGCTGGGACCCACCAGGACCCCCTGTGCAGCAGCAAGGTGGGGAGAGCTTGGGGCAGAACGAATCCCTGGGAGCAGCTTTTCCATGGTTTATTCATATTCCAGGTATTTTGGTGCGTTGGCTGTAATTACAGTTCAACATCTGAGGCAAAACAAGAGCAAAAATCTTCCAACCACTTTAAAGAGCGAACTTTGAGTGAGGAAAGCAATAAAACACCCCGTGCTTAAACAAATCCTTCCCACCTTTCATCATTCCCCTTCCCAGTCCTGGCTAATTATCAAAGCTATCCGTGTTTTGGGAATGGGCCCCTTTCCCCCTCCACCCTGCCTTGCAGTCCCAGTCCTTCCTCCGGGGTATCCCAGTCTTTCCCAGTAAGGAAGGACTCTGCCAGGACAATGCCAGGCTCTGGCTGGAAGGAGCTGAGGGCGTCCCAGCCCATGGGGTGCAGTCTGGGGTCCCTCCAGCAGTGCAGGGGAGGTGACAGCAGCTCTCAGGGAGGGGACATCCCTTCCACAATGCAGCAGGGCAGAGTGCTCAGCATCCCGGGAGCTGCTTTGCCTGCGGCTGCCCCTCATCCCCGTGGAATAATGGACCCTTACATCCCTGCCACGGCCGGGCTGGCATTGTTCACTGGCATGGAATTCATCCCAAAATGATTTATTTTTAAAGAGGGAACAAAGAGGGGGTTCTGGCTTGGCTGCAGGGCATGGTGAGGAGGGACAGGGAAGGGAGGATTGAAAGCTCCCATTGAGTGCTCCGGCCTCGGGAGAGCTCTCAGCTGTGGGGAACCTCAGGGAGCACGTCTGGGCACCCTGTGCCTCCCCCTGCCCTGCTGGTTCCCAGGCTGGAGGGCTCCTGCCCCCCAAAGCAGCTGCTTTTTCCCAGGAGAGCAGCACTCCGCAGCATCCTGGGGCAGATCCCCGGACCACATTCCTGTTGTGGACCCCACAGAAGGAGAGGCAGCCCAGCCCCAGACTGGGAGTTCAGCCCCATCCCCTGCCCCACAGTGGTGGGATAAAGGGACAGGACAGCATTTCCATGGTGACAGAGGTGGCAGTGGGGCACTGGGAACGCCATCCCTCCAGGGATCCATGCAGGTGCTGGAGCCAGTGGTCCGTGCTTCAAAGCATCCATGTGATCCCAGCAGCACGGGAAAAGCTGCTCCCACACCTGCTCCCAGCCCTGATTTATCTGCTGAGGTTTCCCCTCAAGCCTGGCAGGAAAACAAAGAGGGAAATATGAGCACGATCACTGAAATAACAATCACTTTAATGCATTATCAGGCACAATGATTTCCTGGTGGCAAAAGGATGATGGAGTGAAGCCGGCAGGGATTGCGGGAAGGCAGCACGCAGCATTCCAAGAGGTAACGGCGTAGCTGGAGCAGCCTTGGAAAGACCTTGCGGATGGGAACTACCTTGGGACTGACTCTGGGGAGGGTGCTGCAGGAGGGGGTGAACCAGCTTTTGAGAAAGAAACGCCAGGAAAGGCAGTAAAGTGAATTCAAATTGGAAAGTGGGAACATAAGTGGAGGGGGAGACTGGCTCCCTTGGTCTCCATGCAGAAGATTTCCAGAGCCAGCTGTGTCCTCGGGAGAAGCAGCTGCTCACCAGCAAAACCATGGAAAGAGGAGCAGACTCCCCAAAAGCCTCGGAGTGCAGAGCTCCCGGTGCTCCTGCAGCAGCCTGCCAGGGCCCGGGGATTTCCCTTCGTGTCTCCAAGCCAGCTCCTCAAAGAGCTGATCCCTGCCCGAGTGTCTGCTCCGGGCAAAAGCGGGATGTTCTCCACTGGAGTTCTTGTTGGCAAGAGGGATGAACAGGCTGGGAAAGGCTGGGCATGTGGAGAGGGGAACCTGCTGCTCTCTTCCTGCTCCTTACTGGGACCAGCAGCACAAAGAGGATGGAATCAGGGATTGGAGATGCAGAACGTGCCTGTGGGTGGGAACTGTCCCAGTCCCTGTGGCTCGCTCAGCATCTGGAAGCTCCTGCCAGGAGTCAGGATGGGAGCTGGAGAGGTAACACAGGAGTAGAGAGGGCGGCCCCAGGGAGGTGACCCCAAGGGGAGGACACGTGGTGACCGATGGCACAGTGCTCTGGGTGGCACTGCCAGCATTACCCCATCCACTGCACCAGGACACTGGAACAGTCTCCAGCAGCTCAGGATGGGCATGGAGGTGGGATCGAGGCTTCATCCCAGAAAAGGGTTTGCATGTGCTTGGGGATAAGTTGGGTTTCCCAGAGAAACTGTGGCTGCCTCTGGATCCCTGGAAGTGTCCAAGGCCAGGCTGGACAGGGCTTGGAGCAACCTGGGATAGTGGCAGGTATCCCTGACCCTGGCAGGGGGTGGAACAAGATGAACTTTAAGGTCCATCCCAACACAAACCATTCTGGATTCTGTGATTTCTCCCATCCTGCTCCCCCATGGATGGATCCCTCGATCCCATCCCTCCCCCTACCCTTGCCAAGGCTGATTCTCCCCTCTGTGGTGCCATCACCCACCCTGTGACCCTCACACACTTCCTTCCACCTTCTCACCTTGGCATCCCCCCTGCCAGCTCTGTCCCCTGTCACTGGGTCACACTGCACTGACTCCCTGCCCCATGGAGACGCTGCATTCCCAACACAGAGCAAAGAGCACGGAGCTGCTCTCCAAGTCACCATGTTTTTGGTGTGGATTCCTTTTTTCCCTGAATCCAGCCCTGAGAGGCTGTTGGCAGGTCAGGCCCAGGCCATGCCAGCCCTGCCAGCCCTTTGCCAGCTGCCTGCTTGCCACCGGCTGCTCCTGCTTTGAGTTTCCCGGCTGGGCACATTCCAGTGGAAAATGCTTTTTTTTCCCTTTCTTCCCCCTCGCAGGAGCCCCCTTTGATTTAGTGCTTGTGAAAAGCTGTGGGACACGGCCTTGAGCCACAGTTCAGGTCCAGAGCAGAGCACAGATTGCTCAGGATTAACCTGCCTGGGAATGGTGCCCGAGCATCCCAGCCATGCCAAGTGCTGCTCCTGTCCGGGTACCCAACAGAGAGCCAGGCTGGGAGCAAGAGCTTCAATCCCATGGAAAATGATCTTAGACATCCCAAATGCAGCTATATGGGGAAAGGCACCAGCAAGAGAATGCCAGGGATCCCTGTGAGGAGAGAGGCTCTTCCTGTCCCAGTGTTGCAGTTGGATCTGAACCATGAGCACTAGGGAATATCTCCCTGTTTCAAGTCTCATTTTCCCAAATCCCCAAAGTTTTTTCATTGAGCAGAAGCTTCTCAGAGCCTGTGCAAATTCAGGAAGAGAATGAAAATCAAATCAGCTACACTTGCAGAGACAGAGGAGAGGACTGACTGCCTGGCCTCAACACAGGCTCTCATCTGGAATTCAGTGGGATCAGGTCTGGATTTGGAACAAAACCCAGGAAAGCTGCTCTGAGTGCATCCCCAACCTTGCTGAGGCTGCAGATCCCCCACAGCTGAGAACTCCCATATCCAACTGCTGGGATGGGCAGCAGGGCAGGGAAGGATGTAGGGCAGGAGCATCCCTGCAGCTCCATCCCTGCCATTCCAACCCCTGCAGCTCCATCCCTGCAGCTCCATCCCTGCCATTCCAACCCCTGCAGCTCCATCCCTGCAGCTCCATCCCTGCCATTCCAACTCCTGCTCCATCCCTGCAGCTCAATCCCTGGACCTTCATTCCTGCCAGTCCATCCCTGCCTCTGTGTCCCTGCAGCTTTTTCCTTGCCATCCATCCCTGGGATTCCATCCTTGCTGCTCCATCCCTGCCTCTCCACCCCTGTGGCTTCATCCCTGTGCAATCTCCAGCCCAGCTCTGCAGCTTGGAGGGCTCGGGACACTCCTGAAACAAAGCCACACATCGGGATGATGCTTCGGAGCGTTTGAAATTTGACCACCGTGAAGGAAAAGATGAGGGAACCAAAAAAAAAATAAAAGAAGGGTTAATGTGAAAATAATAAATTGCAAACATTCCTGTGGTGGAAGTGGATTCTCTCCTCCTTTTATCCCTGCACATTGTCCTCGCAGCAGCCGTCTGTGAAATTGCACTGTTATTGAAGTAATTCTGGGGGTAATTAGAGTTAATAATTCAGTATTTTATTTCTATTCTCCAGTTACTGCAGGGGGAAAAACACACAGATCCATAATCCAGGGAGCAAAGGCGCAGTTCTCCTTTTCATGGCAAAAATAGCTTTGGTTGGGTCCAATCCCTCTGCCCACCCACAGCCCACGGCAGCCGCTTCCTGCTGCTCCCTGCCTGGGGAATTCCAATCCCAGGGACATTCCACAGCTTTTGGAGAATCTTCAGGTGGAATTTGGGTTTCTGGAGCAGGGATAGAGGGTGATTCAAGAACTCACAGAGCACAGCCCCAGTGGGGTCCCTGTGAGGAGCCGTGTGATCCCAGGATCGCTGTGACAAATTGCCTGATCCAGGGGTCCCTGGAAGGTGCTGCCTGATCCCGGGATTCCTGTGAGGGAATTCCCGATCCCAGGATCTCTGTGAGTGAATGCCCGATCCCAGAATTCCTGCAATGGGCTGTGCCCAGCCCCAAAATCCCTGTGTGGTGCTACCCGATCCCGGGATTCCTGTAAGGGGCTGCCCAGTCCTGAGATCCCTGTGAGGGAATGCTGAATCCTGGGATCCCTGTGAGGGAATTCCCGATCCCAGGATCCCTGTGAGAGGATACCCGATCCCAGAACTCCTACCTTGGGCTATGCCCATTCCCGAGACCCCTGGGAGGGAATTCCCAATCCCAAGATCCCTGTGAAGGAATTCCCGATCCCAGGATCCCTGTGAGAAGATGCCTGATCCCAGAACTTCTGCTTTGGGCTATTCCCATTCCCGAGATCCCTGGAAGGGAATGCCCGATCCCGGTGGGCATCCACAGGGTGCCAGGACCCGGTCACCACCTCCTCACATTTCCCCCTTTGAAACATTAAAGGAGTTTCCCGTTCAATTATTTGGAATTAAGTTTGGCAGCGGAGCCCTTGGGGAGGGATCAGATTGATTTCCTCAGTGAAATGACTTTGGAGAGGACTCGGGCTGGTTCCTCGTGCTAATTATCGCAGGCAATAATTAAGCCGTCAGCAGCTGGGGGCTGGGGGTTTATCTGGGGAGGGAAGGGGAAGGTGAGCCCACCCCAGGGGCTCAGCCCGGCCCAGGGCTGGGCTCAGCCTCTCCAAACAGGATTAGGGCAGGAGACAGACCCAGCGCAGGAGTTATTAGAGCAGGAAATTTCAAATTATATGGAAATAATCTTCGGAGAGCGAGTTTATTTTGGAACTTTAGACTTAATAATTCAGCACTTCTGGGATTTGGCATGTGAAGTGACAAAGATTAAAGGCGTATTGTCAGGTTCACAATTCCGGGTTTTCCAGCATCCCGGGCTTTACCTGGGTTACAAACACAGCGGGATGGGATGATCTGCATGGATTCCCTGTTCCTGGAAGTTCCTGGGCTCCCTGCAGAGCTGCGGGGATTTCAGAGCCCGGACAGTGCTGGAGCAAGAGCTCAGATTACCAAGATGAAAATATTCCTCAGAACATGTGCGAGCACATTATGAAGCCTAATCATAAATAATTAAAACTTAGCTACACTTGTCAAATAAATGAACAAAGTACAGTTTGTGCTGCATTATCCTCGCCTTCCCCCGCCGCTGTTTGTCACCAGCTCTTCGAACCGGGCAGACTATTTATAGCAAACAACTTATTCCAAGCGTTTTGCCCTTTTTTTTTTCCCCCCTTTCTTCCTGCCTGGGAATTGTTCAGGAACAGCCTCTGATTCTTTACTAATTTCTCCGCTCTCCATAATTGCTCCAAATCCCTTTCATGTGCATTGACTCCAGTGCTGGGGTTGATTGCAAACAGCTCCCAGCACATCCCAACGCTGGGTTTGCTGCTTCCAGCTTTGGAATTGCTGTTCCAGCCCCCAGTGCCACAGGGAGGGACCAGAGCCGGGGTTTACCTGGAAGGTGGAGCACGCTGGAGGGGATTGAACTCTTTGGTCTTAGAGAGGTTTTCATTTTGTAAAAGTGGCCCTGCTGTGACCCCACGGATATTGGAGATGGGAAAGAGGGGAAAGATGATATAAAGAGATATCCTGGTTTATTGCTGAGGTGTGCGAGGGAAGAGAGATGCAAATTCATGCATTTATTTTTTAATAGCGGTGGAGATTGGGAGAACAAATTCCCACTTCGTGTCATGTTTTGTAACAGGGAGGAAGGGAATTCATATTTCAGTGTTTGGTACGGAGGAGGAGTTGGAGGGTAAATAAGTCTGTTGATATTTTAGGCTTTGTAAGGAAGATTTCAGAAGGGTTTGTTTATAGAGAACCAAGGAATCATAAAATGAATCACAAAATCCTAGAATGAATCACAGGAGGGGTTTGGTTGGAAGGGACCTAAAAGCCCATCCAGTGCCACCCCATGCCATGGACAGGGACATCTCCCACTGGACCAGGTTGCTCCAAACCCCATCCAATCTATCCTGGAACACTTCCAGAATACCAGCCCTGGACCTTACAGGTCATATTTGCCTTCACTTACTGTTGGGGAGGGCTCTCCATTCCCACCAGGATGGCCAGGGATCCAACTCCAACACAAATCCCTGTCCCAGCTGCACCAAGCTCAGCCTCTCCATGAGAAGCAGCATCTCCAGGGACAGGTTTCCCTTGTCCATTGGGCAGGTTCAGCCCCCCCAGCCCACTCCCCATCCCTCTGGATCCTCCAGGCTGTGAGGCAGCTCCAGCTGTGCCGTGCCAGGGAAGCGGTGCCAGCTGGGATAACACAGCTCAGGGCATGGCTGCTGCGGGCTGTGGCCACTGGGGCAGGATTTTACATGACCCAACAGCTCCTTGTGGCTGCTTTTATGGCAAATATGCACAACGAGATACTGGAGTTGGGGAGAAAAGGAGTTCAGAGCCAGCGTGAGCCTTCAGGTGGTTCCTCGTTCCCGGGCTGGGTTATTTTCCTATGGAATTACATTGCTTTGGTTGGGGATTTTTTAATAAAGGAGAAATCACCTTCAAAGCAGCGTTTCCGTTAACCCCTTGCTGCCTGTGAGCCAGAGCCAAGGGTGGTTCCAGCATGGAATGAGGCAATGGGGCAACAGGGGTGGCTTTGGCAGGAAAAGATGAGGGAGAATCCCTGAAAAAAATCATCCACCACCAAAAAACTCAAATGAACACTCTGAGCCTCCACACTGGCTTCTGCTGCTGGGGGACCATTGGAGCATCCAAGACAAGGACAATGAGAATCTTGGCCAGTCAAGGTGGAATGGGGCCGTGGAGAATCGCTGCAGTTTTAGAGTCAGTTTTCAGTTTTGCAAAAAAAAAAAAAAAAACCAAAAAAAAAACCCAAAAAAAACCAAACAAAAAAAACCACCAACTCGGTAAATAAGATTTAATAAAAGAAAACGAAATTAAACTAATTCAAGGCACTCGTCTGAGAAGTCAGAAGATGAACAAGGTATAGACAGGGGAGAAACCTCTTCCACTGCCGTGTTCCAGATGCTTCCCGAGTGGCAGGACCAGGCGATGCCGGATGAGGTGGCACTGCCAGCTCTGCCCCGGCTGCTGCCAGAGCCGCGTGAGCCTGGAGTGACTCAGGGGATGGGAGCCAGCCGGGCTCACCTTGCCCGGGGGGAATGTCTGGGAGCTCAGCTCCTGCAGGGAGGTGTCGAGCCCAGCACCCCCAACCAGCGGCCCCGAGTGCGGCGCTGGGGGTGGGGGAGATGAAAGCGGGGCACGGGTGGCACCCCCAGACAGAGGGGACCCCACCCCGTGCCCTCCCTTCCGGCCCGGGGCCACACCCAGCCAAAGACAAAGAGCCTGAGCAGGAATTTGGCCCGGGGCTGGTGTCTCGTCAAGGCTTCGTCATTCCGGCCTTGTCTGGGATGTGCTCGGGAAATTTCAAGCCGGATCTCGGGAGGAACGTGGCACCTCGCACCTGGCCCCGGGGGGCAGCTGCCCCACACCTCCTTCATCCCATCATCCCATCATCCCATCATCCCATCATCCCATCATCCCATCATCCCATCATCCCATCATCCCGTCATCCTTTTGGGATGCTCCGTGCCCGCTCTGCAGCCCCCGCTCCCCGTCCGCAGCAGCTCCCCCGTTCCTTCCCAGCTCCAGACATGCAGCTCCCGGAATTCTCCCGGTATTTCTGCCGTGTCGCTGCCCCGAGGGACCTGGGGACCTTCCAGCTCTCCGGTTCCCGAGGTGCTTGGTCAGGAATCGCAGCCCCATCAGCGCTGGGAGTCACGAACCAGCCCCGGGAGTGCCAGCTCCGGGCTCAGCCATGCCAAGGGATTTGGGAGGATTTTAGGCCTTTCTGTGTCTTTCCTAAACGCAGAAAATGAAGAGGCACTTAAGAATCTGCTGTTTATATTGAAAGCCAAAATCCCTTTAGAATTTAATCTCCCGGTGATGGATTTAATACTGTTACAGACAGGCGAGTTCTTTTTATATCACGGGGGTGCTGGGAACTCTTTGAAGCAGGATTTTGTTGCAAACCGGGTATTTGTCCCCAAGGCCCTGTCACGGCGATGTCTGGATCTGTGGGTGACAGAGTGGCCAGGGAGGGGAGGTCCCACAGGGGACATTCCTGCCGGGAGGTCACGCTGTGGCTCCCTGGGGTGCACGGTGACACCTCAGGGTGTGTGGTGGCACCTCGGGGTACACGCCAGAGACCCTCACTGCCAGGACCAGACCTTTGCTCTGCCAAATTCTCCTGGAATTCCAATTTTCCCAGGGAGGTGGGTGATGCTCTGGGCCCAGCAGAGGCAGCACCATCACAGGGAACTGCCCAGCGCTCCCAGGGCTGTGCTGGATGTGTGGCTGCTGCTCTGGGATTCTCCCTCTCTAACATGAAAGCAATCCTTTAAACTATAAAATACCCCATCCTTTACATTTCCAGCGAAAAGGGGGTGGCCCAAAGGCCGGGCCTGCAGCAGCAGAGCTCCCCGGCCCTGCTGAATCAGCCCTGGCTCAGAGGGAGCAGCCGGCACCCTGTGAATCACCGGCCCGGTGCCGCGAGTGCCGGCCCGGCTCCCATCGCTCCCATCGCTCCGGATGACCCAGTTCCCACCTGAGGAGCCGCGGAGATTTTCCACCTCGGCCACCGCTGCCGACACCGCGCCCGAGGGCGAGGGAGGGCTGAGCTCATCCTGACGCAATGGGAAGCGAAGGATGAGGGAGAGGGAAGGGGACAGAGCCATGGGGTGGTCTCTGACCTTGCTGCACGCACCGGGGGATGCTCCCCGCCACCACCACGGCGCAGCGGCCACGACGGTGGAGAAAAACCAACACAGAGGGATGGAGGGAATAAAGACATATCCAGCCCTCCATCCCGAATCAACCCCGTGCCCTTGCAGTGAACGCTGCTCCCCTTCATCCTGGAGCACCCCCGAGCCGGGGAGGTGCGGGGCTGGTTCTGTGTGTGCTGCTGGAACCTCGGCAGCTGAACCTGGAGCCGAGCTCCCGCCCCTCCTCGGCAATAAACCTGCCGGCAGGAGTCACTGACCTTGTCCCCATCTTTCAGCTGCTGTTCCAGGAGACCGAGAGGGGACACACAAGGTCACTGTCTCTCGCCGGCAGCGGCTGAGTGGCCGTTTCATCACGGAGGAATAGGCTGGTGCTGAAGAACGCTCGGGCCGGGGAAAGGAGCTGACAGACGGGGGGGGGGGCTGGGACAGTGTGGAGGGGGCTGCGGGCGCTGCGGGAAAGCTGAGACACTTTGTCTTTATCCAAAGACCCCCTTTAAGGTCCTGCCCCGTGGGGGGCCCTGATGCAGCCTGATGTGGGGCACAAAGGGTCCATCCCCACACAGCTCCTTCCCCTGCCCAGGAAAAGCAGTTTCAGCCTCAAATCCCTGCTGACGTTTCCCTGAGCGTTGGAGCTTCCCATCGGAAGCTGCCTCGCTACCATGCATCTGTCTCGCTGGAGACTTTCTGGAATGACGTGCTCGAAAGAGCTGTCAGATTTGGTTAAAATTAGGCAGCAGACTCCAAGTTATTACTGGAGGACAGATGGACACTCTGGGGGTGCGGCGTGTGCCCAGCAGCGCTGGAAAACCGAGCCCCAGCCACCGCCGAGAGACGGGGCTGGGAGGGGCCGGGGGCCGGGGGCTGAGGGGGACTGTGAGACACGCCGGACTGGCCCTGGCAGATGGTGTCTATGGCACAGGGGCTGGAAATTGGGCTAAAACCTGTCCTGGAGGGAGCTGGCCCCGCGCCGGCCCGGCAGAGCCTTGGGCTGCTGCTTTCCCCCGCAGCACGGAGGATGCTCCTGAAGTCCTTCAGAGAGGGAGAGTGGCCACCACCCAGCCTGGCAGCCCTTCAGCAGCCGCCCTCAAGGAGAGAACAAAGTGCTCAGCAGAAAAGCTGTCATTTGAGAAGGAGACCATCACCTCCTCCTGTTCCTCCCCGGCCCCGGGACGGGAAGGACAAATCCCGTGTCCGGCAGTGCCCTTGGACAGGCAGCGTGTCCCCACCGTCCTCCTCTCCAGGAGGCAAAGCTGCCCAGGAGGCACAAGGGAAGAGCCAGGGGAGAGTCGTGACAGCCCAACCCCAGCTGGAATATCCCTCCATGCGCTGGTGCTGCCGAAAATCCCGACACTCCCCCCATGAGGGACTGCAGGGGTTCAGGGCTCAGGGTGGGGTTTAGGGCTCTGCCGCAGGGCTCAGCTCTCCCCTCTCGCAGTCCCTGAGGTCTCTCCCGACGCTGGGCTGTCCCTGAGCCTGTATCCATCCCGGTGAGCATTCCCGGGGCCGCTGTCCCTCGCAGGCAGGTAATTACCATGTCCCCGACTCGGCTGTAATGAGCCCAGGTGCTCGTTTGCCATCCAAGCAATTTACTGGCAGATCCTCCAGCAAGAGCCGAGTCCCAGGGAAGGGCCGGGAGCGCGGCTGTGCCGGTGATGGATGCGCAGGACACGGCAGCAAAATTACCTTCTCCGGGGGGAAAGGAAACGGCTGACGAGGAGAAGGGGTTGGGAGCGAGGGGAAGGAAGGGACACAGGAAGGAAAGGAGTAGTGAAGGGGACAGGTGGTGGTGAAGGAGTAGGGAGGTCCATGGAGCATCTCTGGGAGAGGGGAAGGAGAACCAGGATCCACAGCTGGCACACGGATGCTCCACACCCCATGGCTGAGGGATGCTCTGACATTCCTGCGGGTGACATTCCCTGTGTGTGACATTCCCTGCTGTCCCATGCAAACAGCAAACCCTGGCTCCCAGCCCTGGAAGGTCAGAGCTCTGTTCACTGATACCAGAGGTGAAGGAATAAGAACCCCTGATAATTCACACAAAAATTAATCACCTCCCTCCAGGCCCTTCAGGCTGACTCAAATTTCTGATAAATTTCCCTGTGTTTGGTGTTTTCATGTCCAGCAACACAAATGCCTCCATAAAATTCCAGTCCTTAAAGGAGACCTGTAGGAAAGGTGGGGACAGTGATTTGGGCAGGGACTCTTGTGACAGGCCAAGGGGAGATGGTTTAAAAATAAAAAGGGAAGAATTAGATAGGATATAAGGAAAGTTTGTTGGTTTTTTTTACTATGATGATGGTGAGAGCACAGGCTGCCCA
Organism: Acridotheres tristis; assembly: GCA_037013685.1. Lineage (NCBI taxonomy): Eukaryota > Metazoa > Chordata > Aves > Passeriformes > Sturnidae > Acridotheres > Acridotheres tristis. The sequence continues at coordinate 14,990,537 of CM072889.1, forward strand.
GAGGAGCTGTGGCTGCTCCATCCCTGGAAAAATCCAAGGCCAGGCTGAATTGGTCTTGGAGCACCTGGAAGGTGTCCCTGCCCATGGCAGGGGGTGGAATGAAAGGACCTTTAAAGTCCTTCTTCAACCCAAACCATTCTACGATTTCTTTGAAACTGTTTGAGCTCCTTTCCAGACCCTGCCAGGCTCTTTTCCCCAAGGGCTGCTCCAAACTTCCACCCATCCCCTGGTTAGAACCTTTCCCTAATTCCCACCCTAAATTAATTCTTCACCAATTTAGAACCATTTGATCTTGCACTGATATAACCACTGGAGTTAAATGCTTTCCCTCCCTATTTGTCTTTTTCTCCCCCAAATTTCCGGGGAGTCATTCCACCTCTTCCCAAGCTCCCTTTTGTGAAGCCGAGCAAACCTCTGTCCCTGTATCCCCTGTCACCAGGCAGATCCGGTGACACAGAGCCTGGAATCAGCTCCCTGAGCCACAGGCAGGCGCCTGCAGCAGCCCAGGCTCAGCAGGGTCAGGTCCAAAGTTGCTCTGAGCATTTACTGCCCTAGTTCTGCTCTGCACATTTATCTCATTTGCAGCTGGGCAGCTGATCCAAATGTGAATGCACCCAAAACGGCCAGTTCAGCATCCCTGCTCCCTGGAATGGGGCTTTTCCTCATGCCTGTGCTGCAGAACAAGGGATTGGAGCTAACAGAGGGCTGGGGAAGGCCCAGGCAGAGATAAAACACTATTAAAAAAACCAAATTATCTAAATGTTAAGGGAGGAAAAACTTAATATATTAAATGTAAATCTATTTTTGTTACATCTGTTCAGATCCTTTAAGGAGCTTTAGGACAGCTGTTCCTATATCCCATTTAATCTTGATGTTATTGTAATGAGCTAAGGCTTGGGGGCTGAGCTGATTGTCTCTCCAGGCGAATTCCTGAGCACCAGTGAAAACGCTGCTCCCAGCCTGGAGCCACTTCCCCAGCTCCCATCCCGGGGGTGGTTGGGTTTTTCCAGGCCAGGAGGGGCTTTGTCAGCCAGCAGCCCCTCAGAGCCCAGGGGACACAGTGGGAACACACCGGGCCTGGCTGATGGAAGTGGGGACCCCCCCCCAGTGCCCGGGGCTGAGCTCCAGCCCCACTCCCGCTCCTGCAGGGAAGGGAAGGGAAGGCAGAGCTGCAGCCGCCTGCCTGTCCCAGCCTGCACACCCAGCACACCCTGGGGGTCAGGGCTGAGCCCCCCACCCTCCAGGCTCCCTCCTCCTTCCATCCCTCCCTCGTTCCATCGCCCCTCCTGGGCCAAGCTGCGGCCGCTCCTCCGATTTCCTTGCCCCGAGTTGTCACGTCCCCCTTTGCTCCTCAGCTCTTCCCCCACTTTGCTGGCAGAGTTATTCCTCTGACATGAGAGGCTTTGTTTTTAATTTCCTAAATTACAGCATAATTTAGGCTAATTATTGCTTTGTCCCTCTGATCTTATTAAACCTTTAATCCCTCGGTGATTCCCCACCCAGAGCAAAGTCTGCTTTTCTCACATTCATTCCTGCTCTGGGTCTGCTCTTGCCTCTTGCCCGGGGCAGCCTCACGTCCCAAACCGGCTGCTGATGCCCTGGATATTCCCTCGCTGGCTCCCTGTCCCTCCAGTGCCATGGGATGCCCTTCCAGAGGCAGAGAGAGGCTTGGCATGAGGGCAGGAACCTCTGGGGAGGGATGTGCCACCCTAGGCCAGCCAATATTCCTGCCACTGAAGTTTTAAACCTGCCTGTTTTTTTTCCTGAGGGATGATGTCCAGCTGCCTTTTGATCCCAGGTCCTTTGGAGTGGCGCATCCTGCTGAGCACCATGGAGACCTCACTCCTCCCTTCTCCAACTGGGTCAAGGCCAGGCTGGACAGGGCTTGGTCCCGTGGAAGGTGTCCCATGGCAGGGGGTGGAATGAGACAAGTTTTAAGGTCCCTTCAAACCCAAACCATTCTGGAATTTTATGGTGGGCAGCCTCTGGCAAGGATCAACCCCATTCCCTCCTTGCCAAGTCTACAAACAACTTTTAACAACCCCTTCCTGCCCTCCCACCCAATTATTATTGACTTCCCAAAGACTGGAAGGCTCCTGTGGGCTCCATCTTCCCAAGCTGCCCAAGGTTTTCCATGCTGGGATGTCCAGAGAGTGTCACCCATCCGTGGGCACCCAGGGCCACCCGAGCCAATGCTTCCCAAGGAAAAAACCACAGGATGAGGGGAAAGAGCCTTAAGCTGTGCCAGGGGAGGTCTTGTTGGATATTGAGAAGATTTTGTCATGGGAAATGTTGTCAAGGCCTACCACAGGCTGCCCAAGGCAATGGGGGGATTTAAGGGACCTGGGGATGTGGCACTTGGGGACACAATCAGTGGTGGCCTTGGCAGCACTGGGGAATGATTGGACTCGAGGAGCTCAGAGAGCTTTTCCCTCAGGTGACCCCCGGATGGATCCAGCCAAGGCGCCAGCACGGACTGCTCACCTTCATTTGCTTGGGCAAAACAGATGATGGAAATTTACTTTTTATAGCTACAAAGTTGAAGGATTTTCTGACCACAGGCTGCAAAAATCCCCTTAATGAAGCCCCAGAGCTCTCCAGGGCTTTGGGAAGAGCTCTGGCCCCCGGCCCCCCTTCTCCACTTGAAGTATTGTTTCTGTCTTGAGTCTCCTGCCAAGAATCTCTTCAGCTCTGCAGCTGGATTTGATACAGGGGTGGGGAGAGGAGCTTAATCACAGCACTAAAGAGAGAAGCAGTTCTGGGGGAGTCTTTCAAAGAGCGGAGTTGAAAGAGTCCCCGAGAGTGAAGGGGCTCCCACTTTGCACTGCCCAAACAGGGGGGGAAAAACCCACCCCAGAAAAGCCAAACAAAACCTCACCCAGGCTGTGCTGCCTCTAATTCAATGCAGGCCCTGGATTAAAAGTAGGTCATTAAAGCAGCTGTGGGAAGGGCTGAGGGCAGCCCTGCCCGTGGCACTGAGATGATGGTGGTAAATCACAGCCCCACGAGGCTCCTGTGCCTGGACAGCAGCCCAGCTCCCAGCTGGATGTCAGAGGCACCACAGCAGCCCCAGGAAAAGGCACAGAGCGGGTACAGCCACTGAGACCTTCCAGCATCCGCGGCCTGAGAGGACCAGGAGGGTGGGAAGATGCAGGGATCAGCTGGGACTGGGTGGTGGAAGCAGGACAAGGATGCTGTGACCTGGTTTTGAGGACTGAGCTGGAGCTCCAGAGAGAGCCAGAAAGCTGCTGGCTTCCCATCTCCTGCTCACCTGGATGGAGCTTGGAGCTACCTGGGATAGTGGGAGGGGTCCCTGCCATAGCAGGGGTGGAATGGGATGAGATTTAAGGTCTGTCCCAATCCAGATATTCCAGGATTCTGCAATTCTATGCCCTGGCATTGCCCAGTGCTGGACAAAAGCTGCTGCCCAGAATTCCAGGATGGGATGAGGAGCACTGGTCCCTCCTCACAGGATGTCCAGCACTGGTAATGATTTCCAGTTTTGGTGCTGCCATCACCCAGGGCCAGCATCACCCAAACCCCAGAGAATCTGGGACAGAATTCTTTTTCCTGCCCCCAAAATCGCTGGCAGACCAGGGCTGTTTTTCCCACAGCCTCTCTCCCAGCTCTGTGCAGCCCCTCCTGAGGTTTCCCCACATCCATCCTGCCCTGAGGGTACCAGGAGGGATCCATGGCAGAATCCTGCTCTGGCACCATCCATCCCGGGAGCAGGACCCCAGCACCAGCAGGAGGGCAGGCTCAGAGGGTGACAACAGAGCAGCACGTGGCTCTGCCATGTCCATTATTGCCACCAGAATTTTTTTGCCTCAGGAAGGACTGTGACACCTTTGCTGCTTTGAAAAAGCCAGGGGGGAATGTATTCCCTGTGGTCCCTGGGATGGGGTTGGCACCTTCCCCCGCAGGGGCTCAGTGTCTGCACACTGAGGATGTCACAGCTCCTTTTCTCCCAGGGTGAGCAGAATCCCAGGGAGCCCAAAGGAGAGAGTGGGGGGAGGGAGAGGACAGTCGAAGGGCTCAGCTCCAGATAATAATAATAATAATAATAATAATAATAATAATAATAATAATAATAATAATAGTAGTAGTAGTAGTAGTAGTAATAGTAGTAATGAACTGTTTGCCTCAGCCATAGAAGGAAGTGCCTGTTGGATGCCATCAGCTGTGGCTCCCAATTCCAGACTCGCTCCGTGGAGCTGCAGGGATCAGAGGAGAGGCTGAGATTCCCAGTAACACGGATTTCAGTGAGCACAGAGCTGTGGGAGGTGCAGGAGCTGCCACATTTCCCAGGGCTGCTCCAGGTCTCTCACCCTCCTCACTCAGCACATGCTGCAGCCCTGGGCTCCTGGTGAGCTCCGAGATTTGCCATGAGAGCTCCAGGCTGATCTTCCCGGGGCTCAGGAACCCACGGGAGCGGTGTGTCCTTGATGCTCCAGCTGGGAGCTGGACCCACTGACAGATGGACGAGATCCCATGGCACAGATGGGGACCGCGAGGTGTCCATGCGGGAGCATCCTGCTCCTCACCTCGCCCAGGGATGCCAGCAAAGGTGGGGTGACCCTGTCCTGGGACATGAGTGCCAAGAGGACCAAGAGGGCCAAGAGGACCCGGCCCCCTCCTCCACCCCCGTGCACGTGCAAGACATCCCGGATGGGGAGACAGGATCCAAACCAGGCTGATTCCCGTCGTTTTCCAGGTGGCCGAGCCACCAGCCAAGGAGGATGCTGAGATCTGCAGGACCCTTCTGCTCTTCCCGGAAGGAACCCGCAGCCTCCCACCAGGCCCGAGCATTTGGAGGCCGTGGAGGAGGAGGGCTGTGGGGGCTCTCCATGCCTGGTGCCATCCCCCTGTCCCCACCGTGGGGGACACAGCTCCTTCCCGTCCCCTGCCAGCTGATGGCTTGTCCCGTGGCCAGCGGGATGGGGCTGCCTCCAATGAATATTTCATGCCGAGTCCAGCCAGCCATTGAGGATCTTCAGCTGCCCGTGAGCATCCCCCTCACCATTCCAGCTCCCTGCCCCTCGCCCCGCGCTGCCGCCAGCCTGGGCCCAGGAGGATGCGGGGACAGGGAAAATGAGGGGACAGGGAGGATGGAAATGGCTACAAACTCCTCACAGAACCTGGAGCGGCTTGGAGGTGTCTTTACCCCAGTCTGGTGGGGGGGGTGATCCCTGCCTGGCTCGGGGGTCTCTCCAGTGGGGGAGCTGTGCCAGGGCTCCAACATTCCAGGAGCACCGACAATAGCGAGGAAGAGCCGGCTCCGCTGGCGCCGCGGATCCTGGGCTGCCGGACTCGCCACCCACGGCACAAAAGCAATTAAAAGTTGCACACAGAGGCCACAGTGAAGAATGAGGACACGTAGCTATGTCACCACCACTCCGTTCACGCCTGTCACACCAGCCCAGCCAGTCCCGGGGGATGCAGGCGGCACAGGGATGCCGGGGAGCTGCTGCTCCAGCAGGGCCAGGATCTGGGAAGCGGTGAGAAGCAGGGAAAAGGAGGCTTTGGACAAGCAAAACTTCCTTCCTCCACCATCCTCTCCCTCAGCCACGGCTCGCTGCTCGCAGCCCACAAGGCCAGTGACCGGCAGAGCATCCGCAGTGACCGGCGCAGCATCCCCATGGAAAACCCCACGGAGCGAAGCGGGAAGCGGAGCAGGACGAGGCTCGGCGGTGTCCGTGGGGGGGTCCCGGTCCCCGCAGCCCCCGGCCCCTCCCCAGCACAGCCCATTGTGTAACGTGGCCGGGCCGTCAGGACTCATCTCGTCACTCGCTCGGAGCCGGAGGCGGCGGCTGCCAGGACACATCAGGGACAGCGGGCACGGGGTGGGCAGGGACACACGGGGGAAGGGAGCAGGGATGAGGCTCAGCTCACACGGGAACCCCCCTTTGCTCCCCATAGAGCATCACCCGCCGTCCAGCTCAGAATCGACGCGGAATCTTGGATTTCCTTAGCTTGGAAAAGACCTCGGGGATCTTGCAGAGTGCCCTGAGGAGAGGACACATCCCTAGGGATCTCCTTCCCCTGGCTCCCATGGCCTCCCCTCTCGGCCCCGGCACACTTAAACCCTAAAAAAACCTAAAAACCCCTAAAGCACACAACCCAAAAACAACCAACCACCCCACAAAGGTCCATCCATGGGAAGTGATACCCCAAATCCCTCTTCCTGCTGGTGGGTAACGGGAAAGTGCTGGAGAAAAACACACTGCAACAAGAAGCGTGAAAATAACAGATTTGGGGTTTCCTTCAGCGAGCAAATAATAACAAAACCCAAATCATTTCAAGGATCCCAGAACAAACAAGAAACACCACAAAAGCAAACGCCGTGGTCTGCATGAGGATAAACAAACAATCCCACGTTAAATACAGCCAGAGAAAAGGCCAAGTTTGTTTGGGAAGGCAGAGTTAGGTTGGAAAAAATGTTTTTGAAAGTGCTCCCTATGGCTTCACCTGATCTCCCAGTTCTGACTCCAAAGGCAAAGCCAAAATATTTGATTTAAAAAATGTTGAAGTGAGACATTTTTATATTTTTAAAAATCCTTTCTTTTGGCCACGAACCCAGAACGAATGAATAGTCCAGGCCAGTCCAAAACTGCATATTTTTGTTGAGCACAGCATTAATCGGACACGTTTCACCCCACTCTGGTAGAAACAAAGTGACCACAGCAGATCCAGTTCCAAGTTTGGTGCTGGAACTGGGGAGCTGGGCATGGGACACTGAGCAGCACCGGCCTGCTCAAAAGACACAATGAAGTGGGAAATGTTAATTATGTGACTTCTGGGGCAAAGCCATTCCTTTAAAAACCTGTTGGAAGGGAAGGAATGGTTTCCTCACTTTGCTAATGGAGGGAGAGAGCCAAGCTCCCCAAGGGCTCTCCACCGCAGCTCACCACTCTGGGGTGAGCTGAGAGCATTCCCAGCTGCTTCTCCTGCTCCTGGCGGGATGAATCCCACACGGCTGAGGATCCTTTTGCTCCACCACCATCCCCTGACGCTGGAGAAGGGAGGGGCTCCACACCCGAGGTGCCCATCCTGGCTGGAAAACCCCACCCACAGTGGAAGCAGGCCTGCTGCTGGGTCAGGGTGATGCAAAGGGTCCAGCTGCAATTCCTGGTCTCCCAGGAAGCCTCCACCTTCCCTTCCTCCAGAGATTTTCCTCGCCCTGGGGCTCAGCAGACCCCGCCGTGCTCCAGCTCTGTCCTCCCCGCCCATCCCGCCGGGGCCGCGGGGCCTCCCCGCTCCAGCCGCGCTCCGGCCGCGCTCCGTGCTTGGCTGCACTCCCTGAAAGGGCCTTTCTCTTTTCTCTCGCATTCAGGGCAGGATTCACCCCCCGTCCCTCCCCGCCTCGCTCCCGCAGCCAGCGGTGCCGCCGGGAAGAGAGGAGGGAGCGCGGGATGTGGCAGAGCTGGAGCATCCCATGGACCATCTCATGGAACATCCCATGGAGCATCCATCGCACGGAGCATCCCATGGAGCATCTCATGGAACATCCCATGGAGCATCCATCGCACGGAGCATCCCATGGAGCATCTCATGGAACATCCCATGGAGCATCCCATTGAGCATCCCATTCAGCATCCCATGGAGCATCCCATTGAGCATCCCATGGAACATCCCATTCAGCATCCCATTCAGCATCCCATTCAGTATCCCATGGAGCATCCCATGGAGCATCCATCCCATGGAGCATCTCATGGAGCATCTCATGGAGCATCCCATGGAGCATCCATCCCATGGAGCATCCCATGGAGCATCCCATGGAACATCCCATGGAGCATCCATCCCATGGAGCATCCATCCCATGGAGTATCTCATGGAGCATCCATCGCATGGAGAATCTCATGGAGCATCCATCCCATGGAACATCCCATGGAGCATCCATCCCATGGAGTATCTCCTGGAGCATTTCCAGGCAGGGCAGACCCACTGCTGCTCCTGGAGAGCCTTTTTGGCTCCTGCCAAGCCCCCTGCCCATCCCCAGCTAAATGAGGGGGTCCCAACATCCAAAGGGTATTCCTGGTGGGAATTCCTGCATTCCCATAGGGGTTCTGTGCCTGGAAATCCACCTCCAGCTGCTGGGATCACCAGGAAGGTGCAAAACTGACCCTGGGAGACCCTGCAGGATTTTCTTTGCTGAAAGGGTGGTCAGGCCCTGGAACAGGTTGCCCAGGGAAGCAATGGAATCACCATCCCTGGAAGTGTTAAAAAAACCTGTGGAAGTGACACCTGGGGACACAACAGCCCTGGTAGAACGGTTGGACTCCATGATCTCAGCGGGATTTTCCCACCTTAATGATTCTGTGATCCTATGATAAGACGTGGAATAAAATCCTCACCCCTCAGGCTTTGCTGCCTCTGCCTGAGCTGTGAGTGAGGTGTTCATGGCCTGGGATTTCCTGGGATTCGGGATGAGCCCCCTCAGCCTCGCTGCCCCTGCACCACACACCCTACCCCAGCCCTCTGCACTCCCAAAGGACACCCAGGCTCATCTTTCCCGTTAATCAGGAGCTAATGACCCCTCTGTTGGTTTTGAGAAGGATCGCGGGATGTTTGGAGGCTCAGCCTTCCTTAACCCTTTCCCCCCAGGCTGGGACGGGTTTCCGGGTGACCCGGGGGGCCGCAGACACTGCGCCTTTGTTCGGCTGCTCCGGCTGCCGGGATATCGGGATATCGCCTTACGAGCCGAACGCTCCGGCCCCACTCCCGCGTCCAAGAGCAGCAAAGCCCAGCCGGCATCGGGATTATTGTTGGAAGGCCAGGGAGGGCGAGGAGAGGTGTCAGGCTATGGCAGGGGTGCAGCTGGGGAGGGGGTGGGATGGACACCCCAGCAGGACCCACCTCTGCCTGCTCAGAGTTGCCTTCTCCAGCTGGGATGAAGCTCAGCCCTTCCCATCCATCCTCTGGGAAAACTTTTCCCCTGTCCCCTCAAACCCTCGCTGTGATCCAGCCCCTGCAGGTCTCCCCAGCCTGGCCCTGTAAATCCATAATTAATGGCCAATCCCATTTTAAATTAAGCAGTGGGAAGCCACAGCTCATCCCGCATCCTCCTCACGAGCTGCTCTCTCGTTTCCAGCCAGGACAAAGTGATGGATGCAGGATGGGAGCTGCCATCCTTCCAAGTTCCTGCAGCCTCAGCCCTGGAGCGAGCTGGGCATTGGCACAGCTGCAGCTGGGGGGACTCCAGGGGTCCCAAGGGAAGCCCTCCACCCCAGTTTTCCAATGGGGCTGTGGCAACAGGAAAGCCCCTTTGTTGATGCAAATAACCCCACAGGCAGCTCCCTCTGTGTTCTGGCTGCGGGTTCACCTACCAGTTAATCTCCCCAGATATTCCCTGTATCCCTCCCCACCTCCATCTGCACCAGCAGAGGCCCATCTCCAGCTGGGGCCCCTCCTGGGCACACCAGGAATTCTTTTGCCTGCTGCCGGGCATGGCTGGCACCTCACAGCTCCCCATCCCCTGCCCCCTGCCACAGGGATGATCCCACCCCAGGTCTCAGCAGGATTCAGGGCTTTTTCCACCCCACTCCACACACCAGCTGGGCCACGTCCCCACCTGAGCTCCTCCAGCCCCCAGGTGGAAGAGAGCACAGCCCCCCCAGCCCTTTGGAGTCTCCTGCTCGCTTTTCCTTCTGGCTCAGCTTCCCTACAAAGACCCCAGAGCCACAGCCAGAGCCAATTTCCAGCAGGAACCTGGCGCTGGGCTCGCTGGGGAGGATTACACCAGGCTGCAGGAATTAGGGGGGAGCTCGGCTGAAACCAAAGCCTCGCTCAGCCCTTCCCAGCCCAGGGCAGGTCCAAGGCTGGAGGCGATCACTGGGATGGGAACAGGAGCTGCAGGATGGGAATGGGGGTACAGCTTGTCCTGGCTCTGCCTAAATCCCATCCCTGAGCTCTGGGTGCTGGCCTTGGGACACAGGAGATGACAAAGGCTCAGCCACATCCCTCCACAGGTGTGGGGTGAAGCGATGGGAGCCTGGATCACACCTTCCCCAGGACACCCTGCAGTCACAGTGTCCTTATTCCCTGTGCCCTGGGGAACAGGGGAGAAGCACAGAGTGACCATTGAAATGGGGCAACCTCCCAGCAGGATCCTGGGCTGGCTCAGAGGAGAGAGAACCCCCTCCACAGCATGCAGGGATTAGTGAGTGGTAGAACAAGCCCCTGTCAGGATCCCAGGATTGCGGAGAGGCAGAATACCCCAACACTAGTGTGATCCTGGGCTGGCTCAGCAGCAGCTCTCAGGGTGGCCACAGCACTGATATTTCCCATTTTTCTCTCATCCTCCACCAAAAACAAAAAGAAAAGCTCTGTGTTTCCTTCAGACCCCTTTCCAGCAGCTGGGGGACCCTCTCCAAGGGTTGTGTTTCAGCAACATTAAAACCTTGCACGTAATTAACTGATGTTTGCTGTAGAGCTGTGTTCATTCCTTCTTAACGAACCAAAACCTACAGGATTTATCCTGAAGCTCCCTATTTCACTGGGACAAAGTTTCCTCCTCATTCCCCCATGGCTTCCCAGCACACTCCTCTGCCTTTTCCAGCCCTGTGAGCCCTCCAGCCCAGCCTTTTCCTCATGGTTATCCCAGTGAGTTGCTGGCAAACCCAGGGAGGTCAATCACAGGAGCCTCTGCACATCCCTGCTGGCTGGGATATGACCAGGGAAGAGCCTTTTCAGGATGCTGGAAGCGCTGCCAGGGGAAAAAGGCTGCAACCATCCCTGCTGGCTCGGGGCCTGCCTGCGGAGGAAAAACCTTGGCAGCGTGTGACGCTTTTCTCCAAGCACTTGAGCTCCGCTGGGTCCAACTGCGGGGCCTTTGTGCGAGCGGCGCCGGCCCCGCTCCGCCCGGATCTGCTCTGCCTCGGGCACAGATGGCTGCCCTGGCACAGGGATGGGGCTGGCAGTGGCACAGGAACACAGGGAGAGTGCTGGAGCCCGACCCGCTGCCTTGCCAGCGCCAGCTGTGCTCTTTTCCTTCTCTTCCTCACCCTTCCCCTACTCCCATCCCATTTAGTGTCTAACACCATCCACATTCCCATCTCCATCCCATCCCATCCCATCCCATCCCATCCCATCCCATCCCATCCCATCCCATCCCATCCCATCCCATCCCATCCCATCCCATCCCTGTGACAAACAGCCCCCCAGTGCATTCCCGTTATTGCTCTTATTACGGAGCCCGCGGGACTCGTTGCATTCCACGACAGCCTAATGGATCTTCCAGGCTCCTCTCCTTGGAAACCAGGTGCAGACGAGCCAGTGGATGCAGCAGAAAGCCTGGCTGTGGGAAAAGCCCAGCGCCTGACCAGGAAAACCTGTTAGTTATTTTGGATATACTGTAGGGAAAACAAGGATAAACTTCCCAATCTTGGCCACAGCTGGTCCAGCCAAGGTTTATGAACAGGAATTGCTGTTATCCAGCCCCTTCCAGGCTTGGGGGGGGAGGGGTCAGATGTTCTCCTTGGAGTGGAAATGCCAGAGGAGGAGGCTGAGTGGGATGGGAAGGGTGGATGAGGCCAGGAATGGGCTGCAGCAATGGGAGAATGGGGTGTGATACTGGAAAGGAAACCTGGATTACATTGTCCTGTTCACCCTCAGCCCTGCTGAGATCCAGGGAATACAGCCAAGGCTGGGAAGAGCAGGGGCTGGAGACATTGGTGCTCCAGCTCCATCCCTGCTACCTTCTGGGGCCAGTTCGTCCATGGATGGGCAGCAGCAACTGCTGCTCAAGGCCTTGAGGGGAGTGGGAAGCTCCAGGGATGGCAATGCCTTGGCAGTGCTGGGATTAGGAGGGAGGGGATGAGTGGAACAGGGAGAGCACCCTGTCAGCACCAGTGCCACCAGCACAGCCCCATCACATGGAGCTGATATTCTGGGAGTCCTGGAGGTGTCCTGCCTCATGCTCCCCCACACCAGAGCTCATCCTGAACCCCACAGCAGCCCCAATGTCCCATCTCCAGCTGAGCCTGGTCTCAAACTGGAGCTGGAAGTGCTACAGATCCATCATTCCCTGCTCACCTTCCTCCAAGGGGCTTGGAGCTTCCCATTCCTTAATCAGGCCATACAGGTGCTTCCCATATGGGCTCCCTTTCCATGGGGGTTCCACCCTGGCCATGACGCACTGCTCCTGCACCTGAGGTGACCCTGCCATCCCAATCCCCCTAAAGCTCCTGCACCAGGAACGCAGTGCCCCCCAGCATCCCAACCCCCCAAATGTTCCTGCACCAGGGACATGGCCACCCCCAGCATCCCAATCCCCCAGAATGTTCCTGCACCAGGGACATGGCCACCCCCAGCATCCCAACCCCCCCAAATGCTCCTGCACCAGGGACATGGCCACCCCCAGCATCCCAATCCCCCAGAATGTTCCTGCACCAGGGACATGGCCACCCCCAGCATCCCAATCCCCCCAAATACTCCAGCTCTGCTGAACTGGCAGCTGCTCCACTCCCGAGTGGGATCCGGCCAAGGGCGAGTTAATAAACTCGACAAAAAGCTCCTTTATGTGAAATAATTAAAATAACTCCTCCAGTCCTGATGGACATCCAAAACCATCAGCAGCTCTGCAGCTTTAATGATCTTTCCAGATCCAGAGGCTCCTGGGTAGGATCCTGCTGATCCCTCACTGCCAGCTGGCCGCTGGGAGCAGAGCAGAGCCACCATGTCCCCGTGGGCACTGGCACGAGGGTTCGATGTCCCCTCCCAGCACAGACAGGGACAAGGGTGCTCCCAACCAAACCATTCCCAGCATGTGGACTTCTGCAGGCTCTCGCACTGGGGTGGGATCAGGAGGAGAAGCAGCTCCAGCACATCCCTGCCCTATGTGAACCTCTCTGCAGCTGCCTCGGGACACACATGGAGCACCAGGAGTGACTCCATGGAGCACCAGGGGTGACGCCGTGGGGCTGGCAGGCTCTGCACCCCCCAGCCCGTGCTGGTCCCACCCGGAGCAGCCCCGGAGCCAGGGGGACCCTCCCATGCTCCTGCTCCCGGCCGGGGGTGGGTTCCAGGAACCTGTTAAAGCACTTTTCCCTCTGCTGGCAGGTCCCAGCATGTTTGGCACTTCCAGTTCTCCCTGCGGGCATCAGGGCCCAGCGAAGCTGTTTAGAATTAAAAGCCTTATTTCATTCCCACTGGGATCAAAGCACGCAGAGAGGGAGGATTTTCAAACCAGCAAACCACATTTGAGCCTGGCTGGTGCACCCCAGGGCCTCCCCTATTCCCGACCCCCATCCTGGCATTCCCTGCTCACTCCAGCAGGCTCTTGGCATGGTCCTGGAAGTTCTGGTTGTGCCCAAGCAGCTCTGCACTATCCCACTGTGTTCCATCTCCAAGGCTCACCTCACCCCTCTGGGTTGGATGAGTTTTCTCCAGCCTCTCTTGGTTGGTGCCTGAGCCCCATTTTAACTCTTGAGATCCCATAAACCAGACCCATTCCTTCACATACCCCAGTGGTCACCCCAGAATCCAGCTCCCACAATTCCTGACAGGACAACCTGGACTGGAGCAGGTGTGGTTTGTACCAGGCATGACTCCATTCACCCCTAAAGCAACTCCAGGGTGAGGAGGAGCTGGCCTCACTCCCTTCCTGCTTTTCCATGTGTCTGTCTGGAGCAGGCTCATTCCTGCCAGGAATGGGACATCCCTGTCCTGTGCCACCCACCAGCAGCTTCCAATAGGCTCTGCCTGCTCCGGAGTGCAGGAGCAGCCCCTCAAGCCTGAGCAGAATCCAGTGGCCCCCAGGAGCCTCCAGCTGCAGGGACAGAGCCATGGAAACAGAGAATCAACTGGATTGGAAAAGACCTTTCAGATCACCAGGTCCAACCATATCCATGGAGTGCCCAACCATATCCAATCCTGAGTACATTCAATCTCAAGTTCATGCTGTAAATATTGGACAAAAATCTCCAAACTTTTCCCAACCAAACCGACCAGGTCCGTATAGGACCAGCCAGTGAGGATCTGTCCCAGCCAGTTCTTCCCAGATCTCTTCAGCTCAGGCTGCAGTTTCAAACCTGGGGCAGGAAGAAAGCACACGGGAGACAGCCAGGATTCCATAGGAAAAAAACCCTTTTATTTAACAATATATCAGGTTCCATCACGGCTCCATGGAGTTCAGCTGCCACAGAGCTGTTACCGATGCCGATGATATGCTACTGGGCGGGAGAGCTGGGAGAAGGCGAAAGGAATCAAAACCAGGAACATGACACAAAGAAAGAAAATCTGCAGCGCCGGGAGCGCGGCCGAGGGGATCCCAGCACCGCTGGAGCCCCACCAGGAGCCGAGAAGGATCAACCAGCACAGGGATGCCAAGGCTGGAGCCAGGATATGCCCCTGAAGCCGAGGAGGTGCCAGCACAGAGGGGCCTCGTTCCCTCCGTGCCCGGTTCCCAACCATTCCCGCTCGGCCCCAGCCCTGTGCCCTGCACAGGAGCACACCCGGCTGCAGCTCCGCATCCACCTCTGGGCTAAGGGCAGTGGAGGGTGGACAGGGAAAATCCGGCAGCCCGGTGCTCCGGGGGTGGCACAGGGGTGGGGCAGCGGCAGCCCCGGCTGGTTGATGGCAGGGCCGGGCCCCTCGGGACAGGGGACGGCGCGGATGTGACGCTGTGGGATGTGGAGGTGGCACAGCTCTGAAATGTGGGAGCGCGGTGAGGACGTGCAGGGTGTGGCGCTGCCGGGATGGGATGGAGAGAGGGATGGAGAGGGATGTCCATCCCTGCTCCAGCACCTCTGGAACCTCCCAGGAACCCTCTGTCGATATAATGCAGGTTCACAGCCCAGCTCCTGGAAGCAACTGGGAGAACTAGTCCCAGTTCCTGAAGCCTTCCAGCTGCCCACGACAAGTGCCACATGACACTGGAGATGGCTCCAGGGATGGCCACCACCCCTGGGCAGGGACCCTGCACTGAGGAGAAGCCACCCCAGCTCAGGCACCAAGAAGAGATGAGGCCATGGTGAGCTGCAAAATAGGCAACCAGGAAACAGGGATAGCTGGGAAGGGGATCTGCACCAACAGCAGCCCCACAGGCCCAGAAAAGCAGAGCAAGATCTCAGGATCCTGCATGGAGTTCTGCATCCCCAAGTCAGGGATTTTTTGGTTAAAGATAAGAAAACAGACAAATTTGATGCTCCTTTAGGTCACCATGTGTCCCCAAGTCTCTGCCCTTAGCCAGGGCAGGGCTCAGAACTCTGGGACTCACTGGGAATGAGCCACAGATTTTGGGATGGAACAGAATCCCAGATTCCTGCCTCACTCTCTGCTTGGAGCCCATCTGATCCTGCATTATATCGAGGGCAGGTCCCCAGTCCCAATCCTGGCAGTTCCTACACTCCAGCACAGCCCACAGGCTCCAGGCTGAGCTCTATGACAATGTTTTACACCCGTTCTTGTGGTTAAAATTTCTTTTTTTTCATCTTTTTTTTTTTTTTTAAGTTCTCATTTGTTTTTCTAAGAAAAAGCAACCAGAAAATAATTCGGAGTTTATACAAAACATCTTTACATTATTTCTTCCAAAAAAGACTAGTATTTACACAAACAAAAGGAGGGGGGGAACAAAAAAATCCAAAAAAAAAAAAAAAAAAAAAAAAATGGAAAAATCAACCAAATTTCAACTCTTTCCAAGAAAAGAACCCGAGGGACACACTCTGATCCAGGACCCAGCAGCCCGAGGTGCTCAGCAAAAACCATGAGTTCTGATTTCACCATTTCTTCACATATTTACAAGGTTTTGCAGCTGTTCCCAGCAGCAGGAGTGGGACTGATGGAGACCTCAGCTGTGGATGGCCACCATGAGAAGCCGCCAGCACTGTCAGATCAATTCTGGTACAACCTGTGGCCAGACTCTGTCCCTCCTCCACCAAAACCAAACCAAAACTACATCGTCCCCTCACTTCCCCTTGCACTCCGGTCACTATTCCTAACAGATTCCACTGTCACTGTCACCACCACCACTGCCACCACCACCCAGCCAGGGCTCTGCCCACTTCGGGAAACACAGGCTAAGGTTTGGCAGGGGGAAGAGGGAAAGGGGATTTTTTTTAAGACACGATTCTCTGGGATTTCCCCATCGGGGAATGGGGGTCCTGGTGGGGGCGGCTCCCAGGCCAGGATGGGCAGTGGATCCCACAGAGGAGAGAGGGATGGAAGGTGCTACACGAGGAAGCAGTGCTGGGATGGGGAAGTGGGGGGAGCACCTGCTGGGGTGCATCTCTCCCGAGGGAAGCAGCCAGTCTGGGCCCTGGAAGCAGAACCACCTCAGGATGCCAAGGGCAGGAGGGGAGCTGGGACACCCCGCTCCGCTCCAGCCCAAATTCCTGCCCTAAACCACGAACCCAACAATGTGACTCCACAGGATGCTCCCATCCCGCTCAGGGCCAAACCCCAGCACAGCAGCCGGGCCACTGGATCCCCCCAAGTCACCGGATCCTCCCAGTCCACGGTCCCCTGTCCCTGCTCTGCCCCCGCCCCCGCCCGCTCCTTGTCAAGGCACTTTAGCAGAGCAGCTCCCTCGCTCTTTGGGCACTTCCTAACGCGGGATTCGGGGCCCTGGGGACAGGCGGGAACAGCCCGGGCAGGAACAGCCCTGTCGGCCCCACTCCTGCTCCCTGAGCAAAAGCAGCTACTGCTGGAAGGAAAAGAAAGTGAGGAAGGGGGGACAGCCCGAGCACAGGCAGTGACAGGGCACTGCCAGCCCCACTGGACTCACTGACATCAGCCGTGGGGCTGGTGGCTCCTCCCAGGAAGAGGAAGCCTGGAATGATCCCACCAGCCAGGCTCAACCCCTTCCAGTTTGGGGCAGGAGATGGGCAAGGCAAGGGCAGGGGAGCCCGGGCTTGGGACCCCTGGGAGGTGGCAGGACAGGGAATGCTCCTGCACCAGGAGCAGGGCAGGAACAGGCACAGCAGGGGCTGGTCCCCAAAGCAGGTCCTGCTGAGGGGCACTGGATTCTTCAGGTAAACCAGGAGGATGGAAAAGCCTTTGGCTCAGCTTCCAACCAAACCAAGCCTGGTGCTCCAGCCTCTTGGGGGCTTCCAGTCCCAAGCACCAGCCTCCTCCTGAAACCCCCAGCACAAGCTGCAAGGGAACCTTTGTTTTCCAGTTTTCCTTTCCAAGGACAACCACCTGCAGTATGGCCAGCTTGGGAGGGGCCGCAGCTTCCCCCTGCCACCCCCTACTTTGCTTCCAGCAGGCTCAGCCTCAGCCTGATAGAAAGCCAAAGGCTTTTTTTCCACAGTGGGATGCTCCAGAGGGGTCGGGAAGAGCTGCCAGGCCACAGCTGCTCTGCGTGGGGCAGGAGCAGTGTCCAGCCCCTCATGCACTGAATGCTTGAGACAGGGTGGAGATAGAAATTTTTTTTTCTTTCTTTCTTTTTATAAAGAGACTAAAACAAGAGTCAACAGCTACGAACACAAAAGTTTCCAGGGGCTGTGGGGGGAACGGGATCTGCCCCGTGGCCGGCAGGATGATGTGCTGGAAGGAGGTGACGGCGTGTGCCCGGAGGTGGCGGGCCGGAGTCCCGCCCGGAATTCACAAAAATAAAAATGTTACAAAAAAATTAAAATAATTATAATAATAATAATAGTAGTAGTAGTAAATCGGGTTTGCCAGCTTCCTCCCTGCACAGTTGTCTGCATCTTGGCACCTTGGCAAAGCATCCTCCTCCTCCTCATCCCCCTGTGCGCTCGCTGCTCCTGGGACCGAGGCCCCGGCGTCGCTCCAGGCTCCGGGACCCTGCAGCGCTGGCGGGCACTTCCTGCAGGGCCCGAGGGGTGACGCGGGGAAATCCCAAACCACAAAGGGGAGGTGGAGTCTCCGGGTTTGCCAGCGGTGTCCCGAGCACGGAAAGGCACGGCGCCCGCCCCCCCACGGCCGGCCACAGTCTGGAGAAGAAGAGGAGGAGGCTGAAGGCTCACCCTCAGAGTCTCGGGATTACAAAAGCTGAGAACTACAAAACTAAATACAAAGGGGAGAATCAGCACGTGAGCGTTGAGCCCTCCGCTCCCCGGCGCCGCTCCCGGCGCTGCCTGCACCGTGCCGGGGTGGGGACGTTTCGCTTCCTCCCTGCGGCGCCAGCCCCGCGCCCGGCGCTCCCGCGCTGCTGCATCGGCCCTTCCCAGGCTGCTCCTCACACCTTGTAGTAAATGTTGGCTGGGCTCTGCGGGGGCATCTCCTGTACGATGTAGACGGGGTGCCCGTAGTCCCCGCTCACCTTCTCGTAGTGCGGGCAGTAGTTGTTCTCTGTAGTCCGTAAGGGGATGATGATGTCGCTGGGCTCCGAGCCCGCGTTCCCGCTGCATTTGGGGCTGGCCAAGGTGCTGAGGGACAAGGCTGCGGCTCGCTGCTGCGTGTGCTTCCGGTGCCGCTTGCGGATCTTGATCAGGAGCACAACGAGGAAGATGATGATGAGGATGAAGATGACGCAGCCGGCGCCGATGGCGGCGAACACGGCCACCTTGGAGCTCAGGAAGCCATCGCTGGGACCTTGGGTCTCCTGGCCGTCCTGATTGACGGGGCCTGCAAGGCAAGGGGAGAGGGGGAGTCAGAGAGGCAACCAGATCTGTGCCCTGTCCATGCATGGATCACACCTGTGGAGCAGGGGGATGAGCTGCCCATTGGACACCTTCTCTGCCCCCCAAACTCAGCACAACATTCTCCTCCCATGCTCCTAAGGAGGGGAGCCCCCCACCTCCAAGGGGATGGCACTTGCTCCCCTCCTTCCCACCCCAGCCAGACCCACACATCCCTGGGAAGGACTGGGCAGGGCAGGCAGGAGCTCCAGGCATCCACAGAGCTCCAGGCATCCACCACACGCCCTGTTCCCCATCCTGCACCACTGCTCCCCATCTCCCAGCCTATGGAGCAGAGTGTTGATCATGGCCACGTGACACCATTCCAGACCTGGGGAACCTTTGCTCCCCACAACAGACTGAGATGCCCTGGTGAACATGGGCTCTGACACCCAGATCCCCCCAGTCTCCAATTACTGACCCCTGCGCCAGGGCAGCCACAGCCCCTGCAGGGGCAGCACTCAGGGGCTGATCCAGGCAGGAAGAAAACAGAGACTCTTCCCAGCTTCATCTGATTCCACTTTGCTCTCAGAGGGGTCAGAACTCAGGAAACTACCTTCAACGGGCTCTCACAGCCGAGGACCTCACCTCCTCCAAGCCCTCTCAGATGTACTGAGAGGAACACATGGGAAGAGGAGGAAGAGGAGGAGGAAGAGTGATGAAACAGCACTTCCCTGCCAAACTCTGCCAGGAGCTGGGAAAACACACCCGAGCTGCTCTGCACCCTGGGCTTGGGACTGCAACAGGACAGCAGAGATGGGCACAACACTTAGGGCAAACCCATCCAGATCCTAGATCCGGAGAGTCTGGTATCCCTGGCATCCAAGCAACAAGCTCAGCGTGGAGGGGTTTCACTGGCCCCACGGCATGCAGAGCCCCACCCCTCTCCTGGGGATCCCTGGAATACGCACCTGGCTTGCCAGGCTCCTCCACTGCCGGGACCTTGCTGCGTGGGCTCTGCGTGACGACCTTCACGGTGTCATCCGACTCCTTGCTCGGCCGACTCGTCGTCAGCTGCTCTGGGATCACTGCATTTGGATCTGGGAAAGGGGAGGGAGGGATGGATGAGATGCCTTGATGCGACCTGGAAGGTAGCAGCCTGTTCCCCCCATTTGTCAGCCACTCCCAAGGGGCACAGGAGCACTGGGAGATGCCCAGAGCAACAGAGCAAGGCTGAGCTGCTCCAGGGCTTGTGGGAAGCAGGTCCCCACCCTAATTCCCTGGTTTGCTGTTTTCAGAGCTCCCGTGCGTGGGCTGGGACAGGTTTCTTGCTCGGGCAGCAGGAGGAAGGGAAGGCAGGAGGCCAAGGCTGCAGCACAGCTTTGCCTGTTTATTATAAATATTGGCCTCGACGTGCAAACACAATAATGAGAAGCAGAATCAGGGGCTGCGCATCCGAGTCGGGGTTGAAACGAGCCCAGGGCATCACTAGGGTGGGGAAGCAGCTCAGGATGGAGGTGGTGGGGAGCAGGAGCTCCACGAGAAGACCCGGTTGGTGATACCCTTTGTGTCCCACTGCCACCAGAGTCCCCACAGCCTGGTGGCCTCCACAGCTGAAAGCCACCAAGCCCAATCCCTGATGCCAGGCCAGCTACAATCCCCCCCTGGATGCCTGGGAAGTCACAGGGGCACTGCCTGTGCCAGCCCCCCGAGGCACTCACAGGGCTCATGGGGCCTGTGCCC
Organism: Acridotheres tristis; assembly: GCA_037013685.1. NCBI lineage: Eukaryota > Metazoa > Chordata > Aves > Passeriformes > Sturnidae > Acridotheres > Acridotheres tristis. The sequence goes on from CM072889.1 coordinate 15,010,804, forward strand.
AGCTCACTTCCCACTGGGATATGGCCCACAAGGTAACTGGGAACAATCGTTCCCTTTCAACCCCAGTGCTCTACACATGCACCATGTTGGCAAGAGAAAAAAGGCAGGAAGAAAGATCCTAAAAATGAAATTCTGTCTAACTAACCCAGGAGTGCTCCCATGAGCAGCTGGCCTGGCCTCAGTTTCCCTGGAATCTTGAACTCCCACATCCCCAGAGGAAGAGGGACTGGAGACCCCAGGGAACAGGAGGACTCACCCTGCCCCACTTTCATAACAATCTTCATGGAGCGTGTCTGGCAGACCCCTCCCTCCCGGTTCTCCAGGCCATCCAGCGTGCCATTGGAAGTGGCTGCAAGAAAAGAGAGGGAATGTTAGACAGGATCCTAGGAGCTGGAGGGGCACTGCTGAGCAGCTCTTTGCTGCTCCCTGGCATTACTGTGCAGGTCTCCACTGTCCCCTGGCACTGCCAAGCAGGTCCCAGATATCCCCTGGCACCTCCTACCCCAGGGATTCACTCCGACCCCCCATCACAGCCACATCTTCACACCCCAATCCAGAGCACACCGAATTCCCAGCTCCTGCCCCTTCTAAAGCTGCCTGCAGCAGCGAGGACATGATCCCTGCAGCTTCCTCTCACTGCCACATCCACACAAGTGAGCCATTCTCCACGCCTGCACCCTCCTCCCCCTTTAATTCCTGGATAATTTCCTTTGCTCCTGGTGCAGAATGGGAACACTTGCATATGCACAGTTTAAATTATACATCTCTAATTACACCCTGTGCCTCGGTGAAGAATGTAAACTCAGAGCCCCAGTGGGCTCTGGGGGCTCTAATTGCAGGGCAGAAGTCACTTAAATTCACATTAACTTTTTGCTGGAGCCAGCATGGAGTTTTCAGCCCTTGGATCCCATGGGAGCACAGGGAAGGTCCCCCATCCTCCAGCCCTCTGCGGGGCTCAGGGCAGGAGGGACACAAGAGAGAATAAACCCAAACACAAGGATTTCAGGATTAAGCACCTAAATGGCAGATTCTGCTAAACAGACTCAAAAAACTGTTTTCTGACCCCGCCAGGGCCCTGGATGTGGTCACTGTGCCTGGCATGGAGCCAGATCTGCCCAGGGACCAGCATGGTTCCCACCCCATCACCTCCCTCCATCACAGCAAACACAAATCATCCCAGTGCTCCACCAAATCCAACCACAGGGATCAATTCACCCAAGGAAGCAGGGAAACCTGGGAAGAGCTCAGCAACAGCTTGGGGAAGGCAATGCAATGGAGAATCAAGGAGTCCAGGGATAATTTTCCAGACACACGGCAGGACTTGGCCAGCACCGCGCAGCCAACACCTCCCCGAGCCTCAAGGCCAAAGCTCAGCCCTGGGGTTTCAGGTTCCCTGTGCAGCCCAATTCCTGCCTCCATCCTGCAAAAAAGCAGGTCTGGGAGGGCAGGTGACTGACAGAAACTTGGGATAAATCCACTGGACCCTGCTGGGTGTTGGTGAGGGGAAAAGAAGAGGCTGGAGTACGGAGCAAGGTCATTTTTCCACATTCGCCTTCCCACAGCAGGAGGCTGGGTGCCTCCATGAGCTGGGATACTCTGCAAAGCACACCCAGATCCTGCTGGGAAGCAGCTTCCAAGTCCATCAGCTCTTTCCAAACACCTCTATGCAATCAAAGCTCTTGCTTGAAACCCCAGCAAATGTTTTCCTAATCAGAAAGTCCTTGGGCCATTTGCTGAGTTATCACCTCTCCCACAGCAGGGTCCCCCCTGCCAGCGGCTCCCGGGATGGAGCCATGCATGCAGCTGGGATGGTGCATGCAGCTGGGATGGAGCATCTAGCTGGGATGGTGCATGCAGCTGGGATGGAGCATCTAGCTGGGATGGTGCATGCAGCTGGGGTGGTGCATCCAGCTGGGATGGTGCATCCAGCTGGGATGGTGCATCCAGCTGGGAGCTGCTGGCGGCCGTTCCAGCAGCAGCACTGTCAGCACCGAGCCCCACGCAAACGCCTGGGAATGTGGAGAAACGCCCCCGACAGCCTGCACGAGTTCTCTGGAATCCAAACAGGATGGACCTGAGCTCAGACTCCCCATAAAAACACACTGGGAGTGAACTCCAGCAGAAAGCTCGGCAGCCCAGTTCTCCCAAGCCGGAGGCACCGGTTTGGGGGTGAAATCAGCAGATCCATCCCAGCTCACAGCCCTGAAGCAGCTCCTTGAACTGTTTCCCAGCTTCCCAGCTCCATGCCATGGGTTGTTGCATCTTGAAGAGACTCATCCGTCGAGGGAGAAGGCAGCAGTCTGTAAAAACCAGTCCCTGTGAGGCCTCACGAGGTCTGATTTATAAATAATTAACTAATTATAACAAAATGAGGTAACAAGCAAGCGTGGTTCAAGCGGGGGAAACCAGAAGATCCCACAAAGGAAGCAGTTCCTCCAAATAACTGTGGAGACATTCCATCCACATACAACAAAAATAATAAAGGTCCAAAGAGGACAGAGGGAGCAGCTGGAGCCCCAGGGATGGACGAAGGGACACAGCTGAGCATCCTTCTTCCCACCCCACACTTGGACACAAAGTTTCTTCTTGTTCTGGCCATGGAAATGATGAGGGAGGAAGTAGCTTTGAGAGGGAACCAAGTGGAAAAATGAAGCAGTTGCTTGAGGGAACAAAAAGAAGGAAAAACGTTTGTAAAACCCACAGTGATGGTGTTGGAATGGCCTCTGGAAACAAGGACATAAGCTTCCACAGTCTGTAAATCCACAACGGACCAGAGAGAAGCTGGATGCTCCACACAGCTGGTTGGACTTCCAAAAGTCAAAATCTTAAATCCCCAAATCCATGCAAATGGTGCAGAGTCCAGAGAGTTTGATGGGAACACGTAGGGCAGGGTGATGTGAGAGCAGCAGGTCCTTTATCCATCAGGAAAGGCTCCTCCAGCGCAATTCTCTGTGAAGCCCAGCGATGAAGAGCTGCTCCTCCTGCTCTGTTTCCTGCTTTCCCAGCAGAAGGCTCCAGGCTCAGCTCAGCCCAGCTCCAGTGGATCCAGACTGGGATCCAGGTGGCACTTGATGGATTCCCCAGGTGCCCGTGCCACTCACTGCCACGGTTAGGGTGAGCCGTGGTGACACCACCAATCCTCAGCAGATGGAATCCAGAGTCAAAAACCCACGGAGGAAAATGTTAAATCCACAGGCAAGGCAGCGGCTGCAGGAGAGCTGGGGGAGCCCCGAGCTGCAGAGAGGCACCTGCAGGGCAGCAGCAGGAGGCAGAGCTGTGACATGAAAAAGGAAGCCAGGCAGGGAGCTGGGAATACCCATGGAATAGGAAATGGCAGCTCTCAAACAACACTGTCACCTCCCCATGCCACACCAGCAAGGCTCAAGCCAGCCAGCCCCAGCAACACTGAGTGCATAGGAACATTCTCCTGCCCTATTCCATCCTGGATGGATTCGTAGGTTGGCTGCAGTAGAAGAGCAAAAATAACCTCTGGCCAGTGACTTCCAAAGGCTGACTTCCAAAGGCCGCTCCCAGCCCGGAGAGCCATCAGATGCCTCTGCCCTAATGGAGCATTAAGCCCCGGGCTGCTGAGTGATGAGGATTTAACAGTGATACCATTAACCATGTAATTGCTTGTCAATTTAGAGGAGATGCTCAGCCACCATGGAAGCCAGTCAGGACCTCCACTCCTGGAATCCCACACGCCCATCCAGCCCAGTGACACACACACACCACGGAGCTGGGACAGATGGCTGAGACCCCCAACAACCCCATGGTCTCCAAGCCAGCAATGCCATGTGCTGCCCCTGCTGCCTCCCCAGCGCCAGCACTCAGTGTCACCAGAGCTTTTCTCCCTCCCCTAAAAATATTTCAAAGGAGAACTCGGGTTTTGGCAGATGGGAGATGCTGGAAGTAATACCTGGCAAGAGATGAAGGCAAGGGTCTCTTAAATGGTCAGCCTTGGCCAGAGTGAGATGTTTGGTTTCTCTGCTGGATTCCCTCTAGCAGGGCTGCGTTATGATTTGGGCCCCAAAGCACAATTAATGTGCTGAGACTGTAGCGAATCCAAGTCTCTTTCCTTTTATTGCTCTTAATCACTCTTCCATCTGTGCAGCTCAGCCCTGCTCCAGCCCCAGCCAGGCACAGCGTGGCCACAGCCCAGCCGCCATCCCCACCACCCCTTCACTCCTAAACCTTGCACAAGGTTCTTGTTTCCATCACTTCAGGAGAGGTGGCAGCATCCCACCAGTGCCCCATAGCCTGACCCCAGTCCTGCAGGAGCCACGGGACTGACCCTGGCAAGGGGCAGCTGGTGCAGAGCAGCCTCAGCCCAGCTTGGGCACCCCTGGGCTGACAGCCCCTCCTGGCACAGGTGAAGTCCCTACAGGTCACACTGGAGATGTGTTCCCACATCTCTGACACTGCCAGAGATCCCTGCAGGAATGCACAAGCAGACTGCAGTTCAAATAAAGTCCCAGCTCCTGCCACCTCCCCTCTCCAGATCTTCCACCCCCTCGGTACCGACACAGAGGTGCTGCCCTGGAGCCCGACCCAGCTCGGGCTCTGAGCTCCTTCCCCCCCCATCCCAAGCAGGGCTGGCACCCCAGGGGACACGCAGCCACTTCCAGGTCACAGAGCAGAGGCACCTGCCTGCTCCACTGCACACCAACTCCCTGGGGCCTCCGGGGAGCACAGCTTGGTTACAGCCCCAGCTCCTCCTCCTCCTGCTCCTCCCAGGCATCAGGGCCATGCAGCTCCAGCTCAGGGCATGCCGTTAATGGTACTATTAATATTAATATTGGTGTCACTTCCTAGCCAGCCCCACTGTGGGGACGCGAGGTCCCCACCCTGCACACATCCCCCAGCCCCTTCCCTGAGCTCCAGCACATTGGCTGGGGCTGCTGCCAGCACTGGGGCAGGGGCTGTGCAGAGGGAGCCCACCCCACGCTGTCACACTGCCAGCGGGGCCGGCAGCCTCCTTCCAGCCTCCTTCCAGCCTCCTTCCAGCCTTCTCCCAGCCTCCTTTCAGCCTTCTCCCAGCCTTCCCGAGGCAGCTGCGCCGTGAAGGGGCCCTGCAGCCCCTGAAATGCCTGTGTGAGCCAGCCCGGCCCTGTCCCGTCCCTGCACAGCACAGGAGGTGCAAGGCTTGGGTTTCACAGCCACTCCTGCCAGCTCCAGAGCTGCTCCAGAGCTGCTCCAACCACATGGAAAGACAAGAGCCATGGGGGCTGCTCCACCAGCACTGCTGACCACGGGAGGGCCCCTTCTGCTCTCCTGCCTGGCATCAGGGCACTGCCAGGCCCAGGTCCATGCCATGAAGCCAGCTGGGATTGCTGTGTCCTTCCCCACAGCTGTACAGGGCAGGTGAGGAGCCTGTAGCTGCAGGCAGCCCACGGAACACTGGGAATCTGCCGTTCACACTCCCTCCTCCAGAAAACACAGTGGGAAAATCGCCAGTCCAACTTCTGGAAATAGGAACGAGAACCATCACGTGGGGTTTGGCTTTCCCTGGCCAGGGTCAGCACCCCCAAAATCAAATTAAAGGGTTAAATTAGCCCCATTCCTTATAGAGGGCAGAGGGACACTCACAGTTACAGCTGGAATAAGGGAGGACACCATCCACCACACTCATCCTTACCCCCTACAGCTCCACTCTCTCCCATTCTTTCCTGGGGCAAAGGGAGAACAGGCAAACACTTAAGTATCCACTGGAAAAAGACACTTTAACCCAAGTAATGCTTAAGTGAAAAGCTAATTTCCCATTAAAACAGCTTTCTGGTGGAAAATTATACCCAACCCTAATTAGTATCATAATTAAGAGTCACTGCTGGATTGCAGGGAACCTCATCCAGGCTGGAAAGCACATCTTGGCTGCAGGACCACAGCATGGTGACTCACTCAAGCCCTTTATCATCAACACTGTTCATGTGGATGAGCTGTGGAAACTCCCAGTGTCCCCATCCTGCTACCTGACCAGCTCAGGGGGGACCATGGCACTAAATAAACCCTTTGTCTTCAGGTCTGTCCATCCCTTCCAAAGAAAGAGCACGTCACTGGGAGAGGAAGGTGATTTGTGCAGTCTCTGTGGTTGCCCCAAGCAACTGGAGACAGGTCAGGATGAAAGTGCCACGAAATTCCCCACCTGATGCTCTGCCAGAACCATTTGTGGGCCCCGCTGGGAGCAGGAGGGGAGGAAAGCACTTACTGCCTTTTAACAGGGTGTAAATCTCTCCTGTTAGGCAGCAAAACATCTGGGAGATGACTGAGAAATCCTTTGGGAAGGGGATGGAGACAGACAGTGCCATCCCCCATCTGCAAGGCTGACCAGCTGCCCACCTGAGCTGGGCTCCATTCGTGCTCCCAGGGGCTCAGAGAAAACTTCAGGTTATCAGGGACAGAGAGGCTGACAGAGGGACAGATTCATGTGCAGATCTTCTGGAAGCTCCAGTCGCCTGGGAGAGCCCAGGGAGCCGAGGAGGTGCCACGCAGTGGGGAGGGACAGCAGCTTTGGGTGCTGTGGGACAGCCGTGAGGAAACCCCACTGCAATTACAGGCAAACTTTGCATAACCACCAGGAATATCTGGAACTGGGGAGGTGACATCAGTGAAACTCGTGGCCCAGAATTGCAAATAATCCCCTGCCTGCAAGAGGAGCCAGCCCAGGCACTGCTCCCAGCGTGGCCATGAACCCATCAGAGCCCAGCTCGGTCAGGATCACCTTCTGCTCCCAGTGCTGCACCCCACAACAACTGGAGCAGGAGATGATCCATTGCTCCTGGGGATTGCATGGTCTGCTCCAGGCAGACACCAGTGCATGGATCAAATAGTCTCCAGCAACACCCTGAGTAGCAGGGTTTGGAAATTTCCAGTAAACCCCTGACTCTCCAGACAAGGATTTGCCTCCTCGCTGAGTAATCAGTGGAGGAAGGGGACTCTCTACCCCCAAAGTAGAGCTGATCCCACTGCATCCGCCCCCAGATTCCACTGCTCCTGCAGCCTCCTCTCCATGAGGTGTGTAACTCCCACTCCACACTGCCAGGTGGGATCAAAGAGCTCAGGCATTACACAGCAGCAGCAAAAACATCAATCCCGGGGCAAAAAGACTTTGAAGGGAGGATGATACCAATCCTCCCCAGAAAGGTGACCTGCTAAAGGTGCCACACACCTGAGGTGGCCTGGCTGAGGGGTGGGTTGTAGCCGTGGAAAGGGGTTTTAACCCTTTAAATGCGGCGAAAATAAGATGCACAGCTTTCATGACACGTCTTTCATGACAGGAAGAAAGAGCCAAGTTTATTCAGAAACACACTTGGTTTTATAGCATGACTGCAACTCCAAGAGTAGAGAAAAGGTGATTGGTTCAGAGAGGACACCCCATTGCCAGGGCCTGGTCACACACCAGAACAGGTGTTCTATCTTGTTATTAATTCCTTTTTATTTTGACCAAATTATCACCCTGGGAGAAATTCTCCCTAGCCTTGAGCTGGACCAGCTTATCTGCTGGGAATAGAGCTGAAAAGCTCCAGCCTGGAATATTTTTCAGGCTGTAATTTTCTTACTTTCTCAATATGTGTCCCACAGTGGATAGACACAGATCCCTAGAAATTAGGGATGGGAAAGGGTGGCATGTCACAGTTCATTAATGTCAGACTCTCTGCACCCTGCACATCCCAGGGTCCAAGTGTGCTGGTGCTTTCTGAAGCCCCCAGTGAGCTCTTGGTCTGACAGACAGCACCCACCATCACCAGCACCCACCATCACCAGCACCCACCACCACGTCCCAGCACGCACTCTCACACACCCAGCATCCACCATTACAGACCCCTCCACACCAGTTCAGAGCTGCAGTGATGTCAACAAGCCTCTTCCCAGCACTACAGGAGCAGTGGATTGCAATAGGGATCCCAGGAGAAAAGCCCAGGGAAAGGGTCTTGATGTTATCGTTATTTAAAAAAATATGCCAAGGAAGTAGCTGCCTGCACTTATCCATGCACAGCTTCCCAGACACACCAGTATGCCAGGATTTGTCTCAACTCCTCATCAAGCTGAAAGCTCCTTCTGCCTTGAGAGTCTCCTACTCAATGTTTAATCCAAAAGCAGCCAATTTTAATCTCTTCCAGTGTCCCAGAGGAAGTCCTAGGAAGTGACCATAACTGAAGAGCCAGGTTCACCACAATCCATGCAGCTGCAGCTCCAGGAGATGCCCTAGGATTTGCTGCAGACATGGCCGGAGGAGCAGGGGCTGGAAGAGCCAGGATGAGGAAAGGGAAGATAGGATGCACCAAAAAACCTGCTTTGGTGTGAGCATCTCACCACAGCTGCCAAGAGAGCACTTTTGAGGGGGACAGGCAGATTCCCAGTGTCCCAGGAACAGGAGGACAGAGCAGGGTAAGGCAGGTGATGCAGGGAGAGATGTCACCTCTTCACTGCCATCACCCCCGCACGGCATCTCTACTGTTACCTCAATGTTCAAGAGCAATGAGGAGTTAAACACATTTTGTTTTCTCCCAGTAAGTTGTGACGATGTTAGAGATGCTCTTAGAAATCACTTCTCCTGGGGAAGAACATCCTGGGATGCAGCCAGCCCAATTTCCCAGGCAGAGAGCACCCAGTGCCCAGCTCCAGAGCCCTTTGCTGTGCCAAGCAGAGCTGGGCTGCCCAGCAGCCAGGGAGTTGAGCGGGCATAGGGACCGCTGGGTGGGTGGATATGGCAGGCAGGGACCCCTGGGCAGGGTTTGTGGCAGGCAGGGCCCCCCTGGCCCCAGAGCAGATCAAAGCACGGGGTATTTACCTCCCGGCCGGGCGCGGGACACCGGCCCTTTCTGAGGGGGCTTTTCATCCCTATTAGGGCCGTGAAAGGCTGAGCCATGAGATCAGCTGCCAGGGGCTGTCCGGGGACAGCACTGAGCCGAAAAGGTCAGGAGGGAGGAGGAGAAGAGAAAAGAGGCAAAGGCTTAAGGGACAGGGCTCAACAAAATCACATTTACTGTGGTCACGCTCTTCAGACAAGCCTGCAAGACAAGGAACCGCGTGTTGTCTAAGGGCCATTATTTGGGTTTGACATGGCCAGGGCCTGGGCTTTGAAGTTGGGAGCAGGACACCGTTAGAGCCGTTTGTGTCCGGCCACAGCTCCCACGCAGCAACACCATCCTCTGCCAGCGGCTCCCAGCGGGATGGGGATGGAGGAGCAAAGCCTCAAAACCAGATGGATGCCACCAGGCTGGCTCTGCTTGGCCCGGGTGTGTCGCAAGCTGGGCCCCTTTGGGTGAAGAATGAGGAAGCTGCTTAATTGGAGTTTTATCAGCAGAAGTTCACAGCTCCCATCATGGCATCAAACGGCCCTTGGGCTTTCAACTCCCCTCCACCAAACAAGTTGTGGGAAGGAGGATGAGGAGCACATGAAAGTGGCCACATTCAAATGGCATCAGCAAAGAGCTGGCAAGCTGACAAAGCCCCCCCTGGCACAGCCCCCAGCCCAAGGAACCAGGGGGGGAATTATCAAATCCCAAGAAACGCAGGAAGGAGCGTGAGCGGCTCCGCACACACGCGCTGGCACAGGCTGAAGGCTTCCCAAACCAACGGAAGCTGGAGGAGCACAGCCAGAAAAGCGAGTATGGCAACGTGTCCCAAAAAAGCTTCCGAGGAGGAAGGATGATCCTGGCAGCTGGCAGGGTATAGGTGACCCCCTTCCCCATGCTGAGCTGCAGGAAAATGCTGACAGAGCGTGGCCCAGGGACGAAGCCGCATCGCAGCAGCAGCGATGGTTTACAACAAATAACTCTTGCCAGGTTAAGACTAATTGCATCTAAAAACAGAAATGCAAGACAAGGGTTTTAACACAACACTCAGGGTAATAGATCCGCTCTCACTGCATCCCGCTGCCAAAAAGCGTTGGATTGGATTACGGACGTTATTACATCAAAAATGGATTGAAGGGCTTAAGGACTCACAATAAACAGCAAACGTCTCGGATTTATGAGGAAACATCTACTAGGACCTTGCTTTTCCCTTAGCAGTGTCATCAAACAAGGGCTCTGTGCTTTAAAGAGGCTCATGGGACAGGTTGGATACTGAGGAAGAACACCTGGAAGAATACCTCGGTACCATTACCACATCTGCAAACAGCTGCCTGGAGTGCACCCTGAGGCTGAGCAAGGTTTGCCAGGGGGTGTCCACACCCCACTGAACACAGAAGGGGCTGCCAGGACCACTACCAGCCCCAGAAAAAAACAGGGAAGGAACTGGGAATTATGGAAGTCCATCCAGTTCATCCCCTGCCATGGGCAGGGACACCTTCCACTAAACCAGGCTGCTCCAAGCCCCATCCAACCTGGCCTTGGACACTTCCAGGGATGATACAATTCCAGGTATGGACTAGGTGACATTTAACAGTTCATTCTAACCCAAACTATTCTTTGATTCTCTGATCTAGAACTGTGGGATAGCAGGGAGCCACTCCAGGAGCTCCTCCTCACGTCACACTGCTGCCAGGACATGGGGATTAATGGATCTCTATCCAGGCACCTCATTACCAGAGATAGTAAAACTGGAGCAAGTTCAAAGAGGAGCAGCAAATGCAATTAGGAGCTGGAGTGAATTAGGAGGGGAGGTGGAGGGAGCTGAACCTGCAGGGCTGGATAAGCTGTGGTGGGGCCGGAGCTGCCCACGACATCCCAGGAGTGCAGGCACCAGGCAAGGGAGAGTGCATTCGGTGGGAAGTATTTTGTAGGGAGGGGACAGGACACTGGGGATAGGAAATCCCATCAAAGCACCAAAGGCAAATGGGAAACACCCAGGAGACCAGGGATGGAAGAAACCACAGCATATCATGATATAAAACACACAATTCCCAAATTCCCGGCTCCTTCATCCTCTCAGTACTTCATCCTGGGGGTGGTGCCCATGTCCTGCTGGAGTCCCATGTGTCCCCCCAGCCTCTGTCTCCTCCACTGGACTTGCAGGCAGATGCTGTTGCATCTTGTTCTTTATAGAAAGTCTTAGGAGCAAGCATCACCTTTCCTTCTCCACCTCCAGGAGTAAAGATGCTTTTAAGGAAAGCCTGGAGCTGGTGTGGAAGGGTCGGTGTGAGGCTCTGGAGAGGACGGGGACAGGGCACAGAAGCTTTCAAAAGCCTTTTCATTGCTAAGCCGAGGGCTGGGGCCATGTCCCTCCATGATAAAAGTGCTCCTAAACAAGACTTGGCATATCCAAAGCGATGGCAAGGAGTGGTCCTGAATAGGAGGGACCCTGGGAAGCCCCCCAGCTCCGGTGAGGAGGTTTTCCAGCTGCTGGGGAAAGTGGGGGATGAGCGGCACACGCCCTGCTCCCCTCGGCTCCAGCGTTGCTTCCTCGCTTAGAAATGAAAAGGGAGAAAAAAAACCTTTTGTGTGTCCAGGCAAAGCTTGTGGAAAGGGAGGGGAGAAAAATTGGGGGGGAAAAAAAAGACAATATGTGGGTGGTCTGCTCAGGAGACTTTTGACTTTGTTTTTTTGGCTATTTTATTTCTTGGCAGAAAGAACTCCTGGGGCTGCTCGGCAGAGGGTACGGCCAGATCACAGGAGCATCCTCAGCCCACCCAGGGGCCAAAGTTCAGCTGGCAGCTCCCAGCTCCGAGGGGTTTCGCATCAAAGCTTGGAGAAGTCAAGAGAAATTAAAGTCAGAAACGGTCCAAGGCAGGGGCAGAGGGCACTGCCGGCCCCCTGAGGAGAGGGGGGGTATCCCACAGGGATACTCCAAGCACCTCCGCTCGCTGCATCCCTACATAGCCTGAAACTGGAAACAAGAGGATAAATAGGATTTTATATTGAAAAATGAGCTTAAAAGGCTCAGCCCAACATCCGACGGGACGCGCAGCCGGGATTTCCCAAGCTGGGCTGTGCTGTCTTTGCAAAATCCCGGCTGCGTGTCCCGTCGGATCCGCAGCGAGCTGGAGCCGGTCACCTGCAGTGACCCAGGTGTGCTGGCAGCCTTGGAGGGGAGCTGGCATCGGCTCAAAGCCACGGGGGCCCCGCGGGAGCCGCGTTTGGAGTCGGCAATGCACCGGCAGCCGCTTGTGAAAGCACCTCCCAAAGCTCCAGGAGGTTGATTTTCACTTCAGTTTTCGTGTGAAATGCAAAACAGCTCCTTAAAATTTGGGTAATTCAGAGGCTGGTAAATCCTTCTGCTTCCACCTTCCTCATGGACTTGGTTACCATAACAGGGATCCCATATTTGTTCTCCTCAGTGCTTTGTTCACCTCCTGAGCTCGTTTAGGGGAGCCTATTTTTCTTTGAGGGCTCTTTGCAGCCTGAGAGTCCCACGGGCTGTAGCTCGGAGGACCCCAATTTCAGCCCTCATTAGCTTGATGACCATGTCAGTGCTTGAACTTGACCCCTGAACACAGAGGAGCCACTGACCGAGTGCTTCAAGATGTTTGCCTGACCCAAACCTGGCACTTTGGCCTCTCTTCCAAATTTCTGACCACTTCAGGCAAAGCTTGTATTCAATCAAGCTTTCCATCAGCTGAAGGATGGCAGAAGGGCTGAACTTTGGGGTCCCAGAGCCACCAGGCTGGTGCCAGCTGTGGTAATGGAGATGGGAGCCTACATGGGAGTTGTGCCAGGGCTTTTGGTATCCCGAGCCCATCTGGGGCATCTGGGCTGGAACCAGGGTGTCCTGCCCCCAATGGCTTCAAAGCTGGTGCCCCTCAGGTGACATGGGACACACATCCCTGTGTCTACACAGTGACAGTGACCATTGCTCTGGAAGAGCCTGGCCTGGCCACAGTGACTCAGCCCTGCAGAGCCCGCAGTCACTGCCAGCGCAGAGCCGAGCTGGCTCTGCAGGTTGTGGCGCCAGGTCGTCCCTGCTGTCACCCCTCCTGTTAGGGAAACTTCCCTGGCTGACCATCCAGGAGCCACTTAGGCATCTCCACAGCCACACAGAGTCCCCTGCGAGTCCCTGTCACCACCCAGTAAAATTTGCCATGACAGAAGTGATGAGGGTTCAAGGCTGACCTGCCAGAGCCAGGCCTGGCTGCTTCCTCTGAATCAGGTTTATTCCAAAGTATTCTGCTGCAAGATTCCAACAGCCCCAGCCAGGCTTGCTGGGGACATCCAGCCCAGCAGCCTCACCACAGCACCACGCTACAGCACCGCCCCCCCCGTCTCCACTGCCTTGCCACCCCCTCCCAAAGATTCCAGGCTAAAAATACTCTGTTTCCAGCCAGGAACACACGGCTCCCACGGCTGGGAGCTCGCTCTCTCACAGGCAGTGACCCCTGTGCTGGCCGCTCGCCGCAGAGCCCACGGCACACAGCGAGGGCAGCTGAGCCGTGGCCACCGTGCCCTTTGCAGTGCACCCAGCCAGGTGGGGACAGCCAGGCTGAGGAGGAAGGGAGGGGACAAAGAGAGAGCTGGCAGCACTACCCAGACATGGCTGAGCTCCCCCTCCATCCACACCAGAGCAGGCACAAGCTGATACATTTCTGTGCACGCACAGACCACAGGCAACGAGAAAATTCCAGCCTCCTCCTGTCTCCCCTGCATAAAATGCCATGGTGCACCAAGACACAAACAGAACAAGCCAGTGTGCAGAATTTTTCAGCCACTTTGACCACATCACACACTGGACACCACCAGCGCTTCCTGGTGCTGGGGCTGCTCTTGGAGGCAACACCCAGGAATAAGGACAAGCATCATTATTCCTCTTTCTCCCCAGCCCCAAAGCAAAACCCTGCAACACTTCCAGCAAGATTGCAGCAAAAATAGGCTCCAGGCATGACAGCAGTCCAGGGCTGACCCCAGATCGGGATGTGCTCCTGCTCCCAGCCATGAGCAGGGCAGGGGACACAAGCACAGCAGCCAGCTAGAGACCAGTGACCCACTCGGCCAGTGACACATTCCTCCCCCTGCTCCCATCCAGCGGGACATATTTTCCATCCATGTCAGCTCTTTGCACCGGCCAAGTCACACACAAGCGCCTGGTGACACTCTCCAGGCGCCCGAGCCCTCCCGAGCCAGGGCTGGCAGCGAGGAAGAGGAGGGCGACTCACATGTGATGAAGTAATCCTGCTGCCGCTTGAATTCCAGGCCCATGTAGTTGGGGCTGAACTCCTGGAACTTGATGGTGAAGCGGATCTCCTGCTCGGGCCGGTTGCACGTCACCAGCACGTTGGGGTCCATGACAGTGCTGCAGGCATCCGCCTGCTCCTTCCTCACCAGGTACAGCTTGTAGTACTCGTAAGGCTTGGACGGCTCCGCCTTGGGGCAGATAATGTCCAGTTTATCCCCAATCTCTGGGTAGATGACCAGCCCCTTCCCAGTCATGAACCTGCAAGAGAGGAGGGTAAGAGGTTACCACGTGCTGGAGCAGAGGCCACACCAGCCCGGCCCACCCCACACTGACACCGTTTATTTTGTACTTTGTAACCCTCTGTAAGATGGGTTTTGACACCAAAACCAAGCTCTCCTTTTGCCACCCCAGCCTGTCCATGGAGCCAGGAGAGGCTCCTGCTGAAAAAACCAGGGCTGGCTTGGGCCAGTCCCGCTCGCCAGCCATGCTGAGGGCGGGCACCCTTCTCAGCCCCAAGCCTGGCATCCAACTGAGAATGAGTCTTCCCACAAAGGGCTGGGAGACGCCGCGGCTCTGCCCGACGGCCAGGCAAGGAGCTTCCTGCAGGGACAGGCAATAATTAGGCAGAGGGAGAAGTCCTGACAATGGGGCGCAGGGAGGGATCCCGTCCACGCCCTGGCTCCCTGAGGAATTCTTGTCCTTAAATGGAAGGGAAGGAAGCATCCTGCAGGACAACTTCTACAGAGCCAGGCTCAACAGCGTGCCCAGGAGCGTGGGAGGACCGGATGGAGAGGAGCAAGGAGGGAGGAAAGCTATTCGGGGCTGGAAGGCAGGGCATTGGGAAGGGTAGGAAGGCGAGATGCTGATAATTAACATTCGGATCTCGTTATGGTGGGGCAAGGCACTGATTAGGTTTTTTCAGCGTGAAGGAGAGGATTAGGGCAGCAAGGAGGGAAGCAGCAGATCGTCTACTTTGATGTAGGCAACTAAACGCGTTCCTGATGGGAGATAAGGTGGGAATGGATCTTCCTGCAGAGTTATCTCTGCTGCAACTCTCTCACGTAATCTGGGCACGGCAAAACACAACGCGAGCGCTTTGCCAAGGCTGCACGGCCACGCTTCCCCTTCCCTGTCGGACACAGCCCATCCCTGCCCCAGCCCACCCCGGAGATTGGATGGGGGCCGGGATACCTTCTCCCCCAGCCAGCTGCTCCGGCTGGAGCTGCAGGCTCCATGGAAGGAAGATCAAACACACAAGACCAACCTGCTCCGTGGCTCCATGCAAGTCTTAGCAAGAAGCCACAGAGCTGGAACCAGCACCAGGCCTTTGGCTGCAGGAGCCCAGCAGATCCACAGGCAGGGCTGGGAGCAGGCAGGCAGAGCCGGAGCCCACGCACCCTCAGTGCCCTTGGCACAGGCTCCAGAGCTTGGTGCCAGCTGCAGCAGCAGGGCAGACACACAGACATCATCTGTACCTCACTTGCATCTTGCCAAGTCAGAGGAGCATCCCAGCCACCCACGGCACGGCACAGGAATGGCAGGCACAGCCCCATCACAGAGCTGGATTTACAAGAGTTATGGGTCCATCCTCCCTTCTTGGCTGCAGCTCCACCACATCAGCTCCAGTAATACCCAAAGCAGCACAATGGAGCAGCTGAGATCATCCCAACCCCAGCAGCACCTTGGCCACGTGAGGTTGCAGGGAGTTTTGTACAAGTCATGATTCAGGCAGAAGGTGACCACGAATGGGAAACCTGGCTTCTGGAAAGTCTTCAGGGATGCAGGTGGGATGCAGAGTCCACTTCCATCCCAGCACTGCAGGCAGGTGAGCCATGCTTTACTTCACACGACCAAGTAGGTCACTTGGCCAGTGGCCAGCACACACTTCCAAAGACCGGGGAGCGATAAAGGCTTCCCCACCCACGGCCGGAGCCCTGACGCAAGGCCGGAGCGGGAGCAGGAGGCGGGAGCAGCCCCTGTCCCTCCCTCCCCGCCCGGCCGCAGACACGCAGCGCAAGTGAACACTT
The DNA here is from genome assembly GCA_037013685.1 of Acridotheres tristis. Lineage (NCBI taxonomy): Eukaryota > Metazoa > Chordata > Aves > Passeriformes > Sturnidae > Acridotheres > Acridotheres tristis. The sequence continues at coordinate 15,026,880 of CM072889.1, forward strand.
GCATGGGTTCCCACCCCGAGAGGCAGCTGGATCCCACACTCCTTTCTCCACGGTTGGGCTGAGTCAGAGGCTTCCTGGCACAGGACTCTGGAGTGACTCAAGCTCCCTCCTCCAGCCCCTGCCAGCTCCCTCCTGCCCAGAAGATGCCAAACAGGAAGCCACAAACAAGTCAAGCAGATGTCTTGCACCGCCAGAGCAGGAGGAGAAGGCTCCTATCCACCCTCATCTCCATACCAGGAGGACCTATCACACCTCTGTGGCCAAAACCTTGGCCAACACCTGCAAACCAACCGGTCCCTGGGCCACCAGCCTGTTGAGATCAGGCCAAATGGATTTGTAAGCAGGGGAGGGGCCATGAAGTAACCGAGGGAGCTGAGAACCTCCCAGCACCACATCCTGCTGGCACCTCTTCATCTCAGGAACTTCAGGACCAAGGCCTACCTTTGGTTTATGTAAGGATAAAACAAGGAGGCAAATCCCTTCCACGAATGCTCAGTCTCAGCTCCAGAAGCACACAGCTGCTGTCCGGGAATTAGCCCAGAAACATCTTCCAGATCCACACAAACATGGAGCAAGACAGAGCCACTTCCCTGTGCATGGAGCTTTTGTGCTGTTCCCTCCAACTGCTGTTCCCCACCAGCCGCATTCCCACCTGCACACAGACCGTTTTCCCTTTGTCCTCCAATTTTCCTGATTTTTTTCTCCTCCATTTCCCCTCTTCTCCAACAGCAGGGCTGCTTCCAGATGACAGCCTGGGCAGCACAGGAGAGGAGATAAACCTGAGGCAAACCCCTCACACAGCTCTTCCAGCTTTTCACCACACACAGAGACCTTTATTTCTCCCCAAAATTCTGCTTTGTCACAAGAACAGCTTGTGATGATCATCCTAGAGGAGATCAACAATAGCTCCCACCATGCCAGAGGCTGGCTCTCAGGGAAATTCTCCTTTAAAATACACAGTGAAAAACAACATTTATCACAAGAAAAAGAGAGGAAAAAAAGTCCAAAATTTGTCATATGTTGCCTGAACGCAGGGTTTCAGCCAGTTCTGGAGACAAGGAATTTTAGTTCCGAGGGATGGTTGATGACAAAAAGGAATTACACTCTTGACTTGTCTTCACAAGGACATGTCTTCAGATTTATCTTAACCCGGAGGAGTGAACAGAGCAACTCTTAAATTAATAGGGAAACTCACCATGCCCTCAGAGCACCTGTAATTTCAGGGAGGGAAGGGGGAATCTGCTGTTCCTCTGGAAAACACAGATTGATTTCACTGTTTTAAGGTGGGAAGGGGAAAAAAAAAGAGAAAAACTAAAACTTAGCTTAACCTTAAGGCTGGAACAACTCTCAGCAGTAAGAATCACTCTTTTCTACCTTGCCAAACATGCAGAAGGAGGAGGAGAATGGCTACAGCTTTATTCCTGCCCCATCCTTAGAAGTGTCAAAGGCCAGGTTGGAGCAGCTTGGGATAGTGGAAGGAGCTCCTGTCCATGGCAGGGGTTGGAACTGGATGAGGTTTAAGGTCCCTTCCAACCCAAACCATTCTGGGATCCTATGATTGGCACCATCACCAGTTTACAGGTAACATCCCAGCATTCTTTCTCCTGGCGTCCAAGGGGGTGGAAATTATTAACTAGAGCCATTAAAGCTTAAAACAAGTATTTTTTTTTGCCAGCTGAGCAGGTGGAGAGTGCTGGCAGCTCCATCCCTTAAAGCCCCTGAGGTGATCTTCGGGTGGCACCATTTGGGTGGCACCAGCAGAGCCAATCCTGGCCATCCCAGCCAGGCATCCTCATCCCCAGCGCCACTCCAGGCCCCCAGCCCCCGGCCCCACAGGTTCCTTGGGAGCGATCAGGTGGCAGCGTCCAATTTCCTCATTGTTTCGGGAGGTGTTTTCTGATGGGAAAGGTGAAAAGGGGATTTGTGAGCCTTGTAAACCGATTCCTCTGAGTTGGGTAAACAACGGGAGCTCTGTTGGCAGCAGGATGCCGGGATGCCGGAGCAGGGAGATGGGATTAAAGTGCAGCCTCTCCTGTGCCCTGAGCTGGGGGGCTGCTGGTGGGGCCCCCAATCCCTTGCAGAGCCCCCCTTACTTCCCCCTGGGGGTCCAAAATGCAAGATCTGATGGAGTGACCGGGGACTCCAGGTGGGAGACTCAGCCAGGGCCCAGTGTCAGAGGTATCCCAAAGAGGGTTTGCTGGGAGAGGAGGAGGAACACAAGCTAAGGAGGAAAACCGAGCAAGTTTGGCCAGAGAATCATTGAGAATGACACCCTACTTCTCTACATCCCCCTCCCATGCAGGTACCTCTACTCCATGTGGACACACATGGATACACATGGATGAGCCAATACATTCCCAGCAATGCTGCAGACACAAGTGTCCTGCAGATAAGTCATCCAGAACCTTAAAATCCAACAGTCCTTCAGCTCTTTGTTAGGGGAGACCTAAAAATGGCTTTAAAATACAATTTTCTAAAAGAATGGGTTGACACATTTTCCAACTGCTCTCCCCCGCTGGATGCAGACATTCTTTGCACCACGTCAACCACAAAATCTCCAGGGTAGCATCACCTTTCCCCACGTCCACAGCATACAATGTCCCTCACCTGATTTCAGACCTGGCAGAAACAGAACAACATTTCCCAAGAATCTTCTCCTTGGAGAAGATGTTCTAAAGCTGATGCTGACATACATATAAGATGACATATGCTAAATGCTGTTTGTTTCAAAGAAATCCAAAAATAACTGGATCTAACCTGGAGGACGTGTACGTCTGGCAGGGAAGGCTGACAATGCCTGGCAGAGCGAGACCTGCAGGAGCTGGGAGGTTTTCCTGGTGTCTGGGCAGCTGAAGCCCCCATGGGCCCAGCTCTCCACACCAACACACCATGTGAGTCCTTCCAGATGGATCACAACTCTCACCCACTGGGAATCTCCTCAAGGAAGGGCCAGATCCAGTAAAAAAGCCAAAGCTCTGTTCAAACTGGGTGTTGTATCCTGAAAAACACTCCTGAACCCTGTGATTTGGTGGTGTCCAGCCACACACAAATCCAATCCTGCCCTCTCTGCCTCACTCATCCAAGCTTCTCTAGGACACAGCAGCCATGCCCAGGCACTGGGGACTCTCTGCCACCAGTCAGAAGAATCAGTCCTGTTCCCAGAGCTGTTTCCAGACCCTGATGTCACAGAAACACATCACACTCCTGCCGTTGGATGGTCCCTGCACAGCTTGTCCAAAGCTCCCGTGGTGACACCTAGCCACCTGTGCCCTTGCCAAAATCTGTATTTTCACCAAGAGAGAGAATTGAAGCTCAATTGTAAAAACAAGAACCTAACTTAGGTGAAGTGGGACATCACAGGTCAAACAGCATTACCACATGGTCCTCAGGGAGCTTGAGCTGAGAACATCAGACACCCCCTGTCACAGGGAGAGGTTCTCCTGCCCCCACCTGCCTCATCTCACCTCTCCAGAGCCAAGGACAATCAAACCACAAGAATTACACCCTAATCCCAAAGGCTCACCTGATCCTAGCACACCACCAACATCCAAAGCCCTTCCCCAAAGTAGTGCCAGCATGCAGAGGCAAAGCCCCTTTCTCCTATTTGACTCCCATTCAGCTCTTGGGAACAAAGATACTCCGTGGAAGGAAGTTAATTACAATGAATGAAAAGGTTCCTCCCTCTGTATCTGTCGCCTTCTCGCTCGTCCATCATGCCGCTCATCACCACAAGAGGGTAAATAGGAGCACACGAACCCCCACACTCTCAGATCCCACTCCTTTCATGTGCTCCTCTATTATTAGTCTCCTTTAGAAGAGCCTGCCATCTTTTTTCCCCCTGCTAATCTATGGATAATTATTTTCCTTGCCCTTCGGCAGCCCTCTTCTATTTCTGCTCTATCCTTTGGAGCTGAGGAGGCCACACAGAGCTTGCAATTCCAGGTATCTGAAAGCAGCTCATATCTCCTCCACTCCTTTGGTCTCTGCTGTTCAAGGAGATATTTTTCACCTTCCAGTCCCTCTAGCTCCTCACCATCCCTGGGAGAGGGAACAACCTCTGCTGAGCCCCCCTGGGGCTGTCCCGTCCAGTCCCCCTCCCAGATACACTCTAAGGCCCTTTTTTTCCTCATCTCGGGTTTAATGAGGCCCATTCAACTCTCCCAAAGACAAAAGGCCCTTCTCGTTTCCAAACGGATTTACACGACGCATCAGTGAGGCATAAACGGGTCTCCATGGCAACACTCACCGACCCCCCCCCAGCTCTGGGATGCCATTTTCCAGCTCTGCTGCTCCCCAAAACCCTTTTGTTGCTTCCCTGCCAGCTGGGAGGCTCCTCACAAGCTGGTAACCCCCCTACCCCACACCAACAGGGTGCCAGGGGTGACATTTCTTGAGGTGAGGTTACAAGATGCCCAAGCCAGCTGCCCCCTGGCACAGACACCTCGGAAAGCTCCGCGCTGTGACTGACTCCGGGTCACGGTCAAACCAGGGTTGGGTTTGAGTAGAATGGATGGAAACACCAAGTGCAGGCGAAAATGAACTCAAACTGCCCCTCTCTGCCCAGAAAGGGGGGTGATGCCCAAGGCAGTGTAGCCTGTCCAGGCTCAAACACCAGCCCCAGTCATAGCGTGGCTCCCAGCACCTCTCCACAGGAAAACAACCGATGGCTCTGGGGATTCCCATGGCTTTGGCAACGGCCAAGAGGCCACTCCAAAGCTTCACACAGAGATTTGGCAAACAGAAGCTCATGTTCAACACTTTGGACCACAACTCTCTCCAAGCAGCCTCAAATACCGAAGGCTGAGAGAGCACCTTGCTTACCCTGAGCAGCCCTGAAAGCAGGAAAGGTGGAATGCAGGGAAGGTGGAATGCAGGGAAGGTCTCACTATAACTCCTTGAGCTTTGTTCAGGTGTTGCAGTCACTGCCATAGCTCTGAAGACCAAGCCCCTACCCAGCATCTGGGGGACACACCAGAGAGCCCACTTTTCCAAGAAAATAACTGCTGAGTTTCTCAAGCAGGAAGTCAGGAGCAGAATCCTGGTTTCAACTGCAAACCTGCAGCTTGTGGACAGGTCTGCTTTCCCCTCCTACAGTCCAGACCCCTTGTCCCAGGGAAGAGTCACACCAAGGTTACCACCTGCCAAGATCAGAGGAGGGTTCCAGCCATCAGGATGCTGAAAGAACAGGTCAGCAGGCTTCAGGAAAGCTGGCATGGATTCTGTAGGATGCCAGCCACACCTCAGCACCCACAGCCAGCAGTTGCCACCACAGCTGGTGACATCCCTGGCCCCAGTGACTCAGCCCTCCTGTGCCACAGCAGGGCTGCAGGAAGGGCTTTCTCCCTGAGCTACCCCCATAATTACAGCATGGCCAGGGAGAGTATCCAAGTGCCAGACTCCCCACCAGCCCCAAGGAGGATGACAGATAACCACCACCAAAGGCAACGCTCACAAAAGGAGAACGTTCTCCTCTGTGCCATCGTGGGCTCGGCCAAGATGTATCCTGATGCCAGTCCACCATTTCCAGGGACAGCTGCTGACCACCCTCATGACTCAAGGAGGAGGAAGAAGAGAAGGGGAGGAGAGGGAAGGCTCCCAGCCCTCACAGCAGCCAGGCCTGCCAGCAGCCATGTGCTGCTCCTTCCTCCCAGGTCCACGCACACTCCATGCGCTCGGACGCTGCACCCGAACGATCTCAATGCAAACCTAGTGAGGGGGGGAAACAAAACCTGCTGCTAATTGAGGGATTTTTGGAGTAGATTTAATTAGGGCCAGAGCACTGGTGCAGGCTGCTGCTGCCACCTGCAGCACTCTCTGCAGCCGCTGGCGTGGGCTCAGGGGACCCCAGGCTCCTGCCCACGCCCGCCTGGGTCCAGACAGGGAATGAGGAACACCGGGAGTCCCGCAGGCTCATCCCCCCAAACCCGTTATTTCCCAGCACAATAAGCACCTCCAGCAGCGACGGAACCAAGGGCTTGGCCAAAAAATAAAGAGGAAGAAAAGCCATATTTTCTCCCTGGAGTTGGATCGTCCCGATCTCCCCTCGGAGGAATCAAGAGGGGCCGAGTTATCTAATTAATGCTGGCAGAAGCGGGAGGCCGAGGGCCGGGGGGCGGCGGCGGCCCACAAAGGCGGCGTGGGGAGCGGTCTCCCCGCCGCCGCCGCCGGCATCCCCCGGCAATGGGGCCCCACGCTGGGAGTGAGGTAAGAGGGGATTCAAAGGGGGGTTTGTCAGGGGTTTTGTTTTTGGAAACGGGGGAGGGGAAGGGGACAGGGCTTGACAAGAGCTGACAGACAACTGAACAAAACCATAAGGGCCATGAATGGCAACACGGCGCTTTAATTGGCGTAGGAATGGAGAGAGAAGTGAGACAATGAGGCTGGGCGGTGGCAGTGGGGCCGAGGCGTGGGCAGTGGGCACTCACCTTCTCCTACCCGCACCCCAATCCCTACCCAAACAGAGGTTGGCAGCTGGATGCTGCACCATGACCCCGTCCCAAAAAACACCATCTAAAACCCACAGGGAGAACATGGAGGCAGAATGACAGAGCCCAGCACACGTCAGGCATCACAAAACCCTGACGGCACCAGGAGTGGCACAATCCCAGCCTTGGGATGCTGCAGATATTAAATGATCCATCGGAAACAGCTCATGTTCCCGCTCGGCTCTGTGTGTTTTCCGGCTTCGGTTTGGCCACTCGTGCCCTGGCTACAGCCCCGCTCATCCGGAGGACGGGGGGCCGGGAGGGGGAGAGAGGGAGAGGCAGGTTAAAAGGGAACACGGTTGGATCAGCGGGGTTCCCACTCCTTCCCTGACCCCTCCGAAGTAAAACGGAGGAGATCTCGTCTCCCGGTTCCAAAGCAAAGAATTACTTTGGCAGGGGCTGCGGCGGCGGCCGGGCGCCCACTTGGAAGGGAAAGAAGCAGGAATATGCCCAAGGAACCCAAGACAAGCCCTCCCCGCCAAGCCCCGCTCATTCTCATGCAGATCAACCCCAGTCGGGACAGAACGGAGGTAAATTGCAGCCCCCCCCCTCCCCAGAGCAGGGCTGGGGGCACAGGGAAGGGCGGGTGAGGGGCTCAGCACACCAGACCTGACACAAACCCCAGTGTTTTCCAAGATCGCCCCCCGTCCCACCTCTCACTTTTCCAACTCAGTCGGAAAAAAAAGAACTGAAAGCTAAGAGCCAAAAGCTGAAGTTACAGCTGGTAGTTGGGCCTTAGGAGAGAGGGAGCCCCTTCCTTCCCGAATCCCAGGACCTGACACCCCACCTAACCCTGCACCCCACAAACACAGTTTGCAGCCGGGATCTCAAATCTCCCCATGGGACAGTGACTGGGTGCTCCTGCTGCTGCATTCCAAGGGGCACAGGACGGCTTCCCGAACCCCTCAGCTTCCCACTTCACTAACCACCTCCAAAGCAAGGGCGAGGGGGCACCAGCCTCCCCCATTTTTCTGAGAAATACCAGAAAAATAAAGTCTACACATGTCCTGGAGAGCAGCAGAAACCACAAGGTTTCCTGGATTTCCCCTGGCTCCCAGAAGCCCCTCACTGTGTTGCAGGGCTCAGGTCGCCATCTCTGGAGATCCCACTGAGGGCTGGGTGACAGCACCCACCCAGATCCCTGGGGCTCTGGCTCAGCCCGGGGATGCAATGCTGTGGTTTTGAAGGATTAATCCCAATGTTAGGAACTGGGCAGGGAGGAGCAAACCCTGCGGAGGGTTCCCCATCCCAGCTGCGGGATGCCCTGCCCTGCCCTGACAGGTCTCCCGGGTTTCGCCAGCCCTGCCAGCCCCTGGTCCCAGGGGAGCAGCGTCATTCCCACCGCGCCGCCCTGACTCACACCAGGCCCTTTGATCCCCCGGCTCCCGGAGTGGCCAAACGAGTTCTGGCATTCCAGCTCCGGCTCCCATTCCAGCTCTGGCTCCCGTCTGGAAGCGCCATCTTCCCAGGCAGCTGCAAATCACCAGCCCTCAACCCTGGCATCATTACTGGGAACTTGCTCGGCTGCCACCGGCACTGGGGGTTATTAAGAGCTTCCCAACCTGTCATCCCAACATAGGCCATGTGCACATCTGCCCACAGCTGCCCAACCCCAGCTAGAAGGGACCTTGGTGACCATCCAATTCCACCCCTGCCATGGGCAGGGACACCTTCCACTATCCCAGGTTGCTCCAAGCCCTGTCCAACATAACCTTAGACACTTCCAGGGATCCAGGGGCAGCCACAGCTTCTCTGGGCAACCTGTGCCAGGGCTTCACAATTCTCACAGGGAAGAATTTCTTCCCAATATCCCATCTAACCCTGCCCTGTGGCAGTGAGAAGCCATTCTCCCTTGTCCTGTCCCTCATCCAAAGTCCCTCTCCTGCTGTCCTAGAGCCCTTTAAGCACTGGAAGGGGTTCCAAGGTCTCCCTGGAGCCTTCCCTTCTCCAGTCTAAACCAGGTCACCCCACGTTCCTCACTCCCACACCACTCCCACCACTGGCTCACTGCACTCGGCTGTCCAGGTCCTTTGGCCCCGCTCCACAGGAGTGGACGGGGCCGGGTTAGGTCTGGGAGAAAAAAGCTACAGATGAGTCACAGGACCTCAAAAGTTTATTTGTTCTCTCCCCTCTTGTCCTCCTGCATAGAACTGAGCCATCACCAAAGCCTGGAGAGCCAGCTCTGCAGGAAAGCTGGATCCAGTGTCCCCCCCGGTCCTGCTCTGGATGTCACTCAGCAGGGCAAAAACTGCCCCTTTATCCCCAGAACCTCTTCCCAGTGCTGCCCACACCCCTTCTTTACTGTGAGGTGCTCTTCTGGCACAACAGCCCAAATTTTCTCCATATCTACACCAAAAGATCCTCCTAAAGGTTTCACCACTGGAAGGAGTTGGGATACTCTTGTGCCTGCCCTCAGCAGCCCTTCCATTGCTCCCAGTTTTCCCAGCTGAACGCTGCTGGGAAGAGCAGCAGCTGAGGGAGGGGCCAGGAGAGAGAGCACAGCAGTCTCAGGTTTTAATCCCTCCTCCAGTACAAAGAGATCTGGCTTGTACTTGCTTTTATTTTTAGGCCACATTTACATGTACAGCTGAACTTCAATCCAACATACAACTTCCAGCTGGGAATGGGAGAGGAGAGGAACCAGCACTGGCTCTGGAGTCACGGGCGCTGACTGAGCTGGAGATCTCAGGACTGGTGCTTCTTTCCATCTCCAAGGCTGTCACCAGACTCCACCGGGACACACGGCTCCTACTCCCAGAGGGAGCTTTCACAAGGCACTAAGCAAAGCTCGTGTTTAAACCTAAAAATAACCCAGCCCTTGGGCCTGGGGAGGAGGAGGAGGGCAGAGCACCCAGCCTGTCCCGCTCCAGCGCCAGCAGTTTCCAATTGCCTGCGGACGGGGAGTGTTCCCAATCCTCCCCCCGAGACGAAATCCTCCGCCTTGCCACCCACACTCATGGAAGAAAACTGGCAAGAGCCACAGGAGAGACCAAAGTCTCCCCCAGCCACATCCTGCCCCCCTGCTCTGCTGCCAGATGCGATCCCCCAGAGCCTTGTCCCAAGATCCCGCTAGCTCCAGCATTCCCAGCAGCAGTCCTCGCCTCACTCCGTGTGTGCCACCACGCTGGGAGCCTCAGAGGGCTGATGCCACCAATCCCACAGGAGTTTATTCCAAAGCTGGTGTCTGCCTGTCCCGCTGACTCCCCAGGCAGAGTCAGTCCCCGATCCTCAACACAGAGCAATCCTCAAACCCACTGGAGCTCTCAGAGCAGAGACCAACCCCCACCTCGGAGCAATGGTTTTGGGGTGCCCCCTAAAAAAGGGGGTCCTTTATCCTGGCTTGGGAAAACCCCAGGTGAGCAGCACTGGTGCTGTTGTGGGACCTCCCCGTCCTGCCCTGCAGCCCCACACAAATCCTCACCAGACTCCAGATCTCCTACTTGACCCTCAGCTCCTCCATCCTGCCCTGCAGCCCTTGGCAGAACTCACCCACACAAATCCCTCACCAGACTCCAAATCTCCTCCCCAACCCTCAGCTCCTCCGTCCTGCCCTGCAGCTGCCAGCCCCTGGCAGGATTCACCCCACAAACCCCTCGCTGGACCCCAAATCTCCTCCCTGACCCCCAGCTCCTCCATCCCTTTCCTGCTTCCCTCTCCCAGAAAAGCCCTCCATAGGGCTCTAGCTTCCAGCTATCCCAACTCCCTCAATCCATTTACGTATTTCTTTGCATGTAAGGAGTTTTTTTTCTTTGCCTTTCTCTTTTTTTAACTTATTAAGGAGAAAGTTCAAACCGTTGGCAGTGTCTGCGACGCACTAATTTGGAACTTAGTGCAGTGTCGACATTGCATTAAGTATTTCTGTCAACCATGAGGACACACCATGTCTGTGTAAGAAATTACACCAGCAATTATAGCTAAAGAGGCATGTAAAATTTAAAAAAAAAAATTAATGTATTCAGAAATGATAACTGACATTCTTATTAGGATTAATCTAATTTTAGTAGACTCATTTATATCCTGCCTCTGGATAAAAAATGAGTTTCAATTTTAAAACCTGGATAAAAAGTGGCATTTTTTAAAAAAGTACTTTTAGAAGTCACCCTGCATGATTAAGCGGGATGATAATGTGAGGAAGCTTAACAAAAAGCTGTGCCATTAAAGGAGATATTTGTTAAACAAAACAGAAGCAGAGATATTTATCAGGCCCAGCAGATTATTCCAGGGTAACTCTGGACCTGGCACTGTTGGGTGTTGCTTGCGGTCACAAGTTAATGGAAAGAAAATTGGGAATGGCAGATAACGGGGAAGGGGCAGGAGTTTTGCTGGGTGCATCCTGCACCAGTGAGCCAGGGAATGGCAGCACTGAAGAGAGCCATTCACAGCCTGGCTAAGTCCATGCCCCATTGGACATGGAGAGACATAAGGCAAAGCACAGGAGTCACTCACAGACTGGGAAAAAAATCCCTGAAGGGTGACTCAGTTCAACATATCCAGAAAAGAAAGAATATGAGATGGAACACCAAGGTCCTTCCCGAGGTTTGCCAAACACCAATGGGTTCAGCCCATTCCAGCATCTTCCTCCCCCCTCCATGGCACTGCCTTAGGTGGGCTGCTGGTACAAAATGTGCCCTTGGCCTCAAGCTCTGGTGTTGGCACGTTTTAACTCCAGTGGCAATGGATGCTTTGATTGACTCTGGTTCTGACAGGACACGGGAGTGTCTCCTCTCCCTCTGCCAGCCCACCATACGCTTCCTGCTACATCAACCTCCAGCAACCCACAAATCTCATCCATCGAACCAGCCATTCCAGATGAGGAACCAGCCAAGAGGTCTCTTCCAGGCTTGCCTGTTGCTCCATGTCCCCACATTCACATCCCCCACGTGTCCATGACCACCACATCCCGCGGGACACTGATGAGATCCCAGCCATCCCAAGGTGCAGAACACAGAGGCAGGAGGGCACAGGCAGCCTGCACGGCCAGGATGGGATCCAGGGCATCCACTGGGCTGGGCTCCCTCCTCTCACCCACATCCCCCCATTACAGGGGAATTAAGCACGGAAGCAAAGCACCAAAAGACTTAAGAATATGTGGAAAGAGTCAAAAGCTGAAGCGGAAAAAAAAATCCCAGGCTGATTATTTTATTTTCTCCTGACAGTCTGAGCCACAATGGCCAATAAATCCCAATTACGGATTTTAAAAATGCTTCCTGCAGACACTTGGACCATCAAGGCAATTCTGGGCTCCCATAACTCTTGGTTTATGATGGTCATACATGTCAGTTTTCCACAGAGCCCAGCATTTCAATAAAATGACCATAAACCTAGATTAGAGATTAAAGGACTGACTCAGAAGTTGTCAGAGGAAGAAACAAGTTTCCCTGCAATTGCTTTGCCATTTTTACCGACCAACAGTTTGGCTTTTTGATGGGTTTATGCCAGCAGTAAATTTTGGGCTGCTGACAGCTCGGTGTGTGAGACGACTGAAGGCAGCAGCGGGGAGGTGCGGGGAGGACACGAGTCCAGCCCGGGGCTCAGGCGACAACTCCAAGATGAGAAGTGACAGGGCTGCTCCTGGGCTCCCCAGTGCCGGCACAGGGACACGGATGCCTGCTCCGAGCGACCTTCCCGCCCCCCCTCCCAGCCCCCCGACCTGTCAGACTTCTCTCCAGGGAGCAGCTCTGTCCTCGTTTCTCCTCCTCCCACCTTGGCAGGGACAGGAGATGCCAGCACATGGGAAAGTGACCCCCCGAGGGCTCCCCGCGGCCAGGCAGGACCAGAGACCCCGGGGACGATGCAGAGTGGAGCATCCCCGGGCCCCCCACCAGCAGCTGCCTCTCTCCCCAGCCTGTCACAGCAGCAGCAACAGCTCAAGGGAGACGCCTTTGAAAGGATAAACGGCAGGCGTTTGTTGTGCTCCCGTTTCCTGGATGAATGCGCTGCTTCCTTTTACTAAGTGCTCTCTTAGGAGAAGGAAAAGGGAAAAATAAAACAGCAGCAGAAAGGAAGGAGGATGACTCACAGCGAGGCCACATCTCCACCGACACGCGAGAGCTTCAAGATGGTGCCAAGGACAAAGGCTGGGATCAAAAGCACGGCAATGGATCAAACACGAGCCCTCCCCGGGGAGGGGGAAGGTTTCAGGGAGCTGCCCGGGGGGAGGAAGGTGGGATGGAGCCGGGCCCTCCCGGCCGCCCATGGGCTGTAAGCAGCCATCTCCCTTTCCTGAGCTTCAGCCACTGCTGTCACCATCTGAACAGGAGCTCCGGTTGTTGGAGCTCATTAAGACACGCACACAGGGCTCCACACCAGGACACGGGGGGAGATGGAGAGCACCAGGAGGAACCGTGGCTGCACCCAACAGGAGGTGGAAAAATGCCCTTTTCCTGAGGAAATGAAAGAGCTGAGCCCGGAGCTCAGCACGCCGAAGGGGGCCGGTGCCCTTTCTGCCGGTGTCTCTCAAAGTCTATCAAAAAGTCCCATTTACATCAAAATGCCCTTTCCAGACATGCTTCGATTTTAGTTTTCCCCTTTCATCTCCGTCCCCCTCCCGCCCCACCTCGCAGCCCCATTGTCCTCCAAGCACCAGGAGAGGGCCGATCGCGCTGCCAGCGGGAAAGGAACAGGAGAGAAAGAAAAGAGCTGGAAACGAAGAGAGAAGCCGGAATCGCTCCTGGTCCCGCTCCAGCGGGAGCTGTGACCCCATCTCCTCCCGCCTGCTGCTTGGCGGCCGCCCCGGGGGACAGTGCTGGCCGTGTCCCCTCCGCGGGGACGGGGACTCGCTGCCCCAGCCTCCGCTGTCGCCCGGGGCTCTGCTCAGGCTCTGGTGACCACAGATGGTTTCAGTGAGCTTTAACAAAAGCCTCGGGCAAGGGCTGCAGGAGCCACCATCCTGCTCTGCTGTCCCCGGCCAAGCAGCACTCTGCACAGCCTGCTCCAAGCACGGAGGTCACTGGTGGCACTGGGAGACCCCGACAAAGCGCTCTGGGCTTGGTCACGACTGCACATCCCAAATGGTAATGATCGAGTGTAAGTGCTTCACTCTGCAGATAAGTCTTAAAATGCCAGGGGAGCTGGAACACTTCCACAGGTGCCAGTGCCAGACTCTGCTCTGCCCCAGCTCTGTCCCACCTGTCCTCCTCCAGCAATCTGGATTCACTGAGCTGTTTCCTTCCCCAACCTTGGCCTCAGCAGTGCCACATCCTTCCCTCATTTCTCCAAGCCCCTTAAAAGCAGAAGTGTTTTCCCCAGGCTGCCGGATGGACACGCAAGCCCAAGACTGAAATCCGCTCCAGGTTCCGAGTGCAAATAAGGTTTAACTCCAGTTTAACCCAGTAACGCCCAGCTCTAGCAGTGCACAACCCCAATGCTGTTCACCAGGCTCTGTCCACCTTGCCTGACACGGAGCTTTTCCAGTCCTCCCTTCCTATTGTCAGCGTCTATTTTTAACCCCCAGCATTATTTCTCCCTGCGTGACTTCAGACACTCTCTGGGGACGAGGTGGAATTGCTGAGCTGGTTCCAGGCAAAGTGACTCAACTCTCACCTTCAGAAGCCACACAGGAATCAGAGGAGAAGTAAATTTTCCTCCATTCACATTTTCCTTTCTCTTTCCTTCCAAGCTCTGTCTGGAGCTGAAAGCAGGGAAAGCTGCAGGGGGGTAAAGCCTGTGTCCATCAGCAAGAACACACAGCAAAGCCATTCTCCTCCCTTTTCTTCCCTGGTACCTTTATAATCAGCTGGATTTACCTCTGTGCCAGTTACCTTGGGAAAAATCCTGCATCGACTGCTGGTGTATATGAAGGTTAGAATGGTAACGTTAACACAGGTGTTACGAGTGGAGCTCTGAGCTGCCAGGCACAGGGAATCTCAAGGAGAGAGGCACCATCCCGGCAGAAGGGAGGGAGCAGCATTCCCCTCGCGGGGCCCTGGGCCGAGCGCCGGTGCCGACGCTTCATTGCTCCCTTTGAGCTGGTCCTGCCGGCGCCGCAGAGCAGCAATTAAGGAGAAGGTCAGCAGCGAAGCCCTTCAAGAATCTGTCCCTTCAGGGGAGTATCCAAACAACCCCACCATTTGCTACCTTCTAATTCCTGAAGCGCACAAGCCCAACGCCAATGTAACGCCAACCCAATGCCGAGCGCTCGGAGATGCCTCATGGAATGAGGAACGTGTGTGCTGCGTCAGCCAGATGTTGACATTATTTGGCATTAAGAGCCAATAAATAATCATTAATGCTGCTGCAGCAACCAGGCTCTCTGCAAGAAAGCCCAGATGCCAAAAACGCCGTGTTTATGGCACAAGGGGAGGCAGGATCCGGGAGAGCCGCCTGCCGTGCACAATGCAGCCGGCGCTGCCAATTCCAGAGCGTATCCCAGTCCTGCAGCACTCGGCATTTCTCCTGAAGCCCCAGCTTCAGTTCTCCCAGTTCCCCAGGAGGAACTGGGAGAGCCCCTGTGAGCTGACCTGCTTCCACAGCCACACAGGATCACACTGGCCACCAGAAGCTGGGATGACATCAGGAGTCCTTGCATTCCGAGCTGTCTGACACTGCTCCAGCCAGCCCTGTTTTTTGGGATGACTCCCTGGTTTCACTCACTGGAGCTGGCAGGACGCTGGAACACACACAGCCCCGGAGACAAGAGGAGGCAGCATCTGGAAGCAATTATCCCAACGCTCTTGTATCTGTCACCCACTCCTTTTGTAAGGAACCATTCTCAGTATCAGCAATCTCTCTGTCATAAACCAGGAAAGAGATTTTTCCCCCTCATCCCAACAAGACAGTGGAGACTTTCCTGATGGAGGGCAGGGTGGGCAAGGTTCCTCCTGCCAGGTCACAGGAGAACTGGGCACAGCAGACAGGCATCTGTAGTCACCTTAAGGACGAATCCCACTCAGATAAGTAATACAGCAATTTCTCTCCTTTGCCAGTGCCCTGGTATGATGCTGCAGCACTTCCAACACTGTACTTCTACGTTTGATGCCCCAAAAACCTCCAACTGTTTTACAGGCATGGATGAACTTCTGGGAGCTCTGTGGGATGGGTCCCCATGCCACCAACGCACCCCATGCAATTCCATCCTCAAACCATGTGCTCCATCCTAAACCAGCACGCCTCCAGCCTCAAACCATGTGTTTCTATCCTCAACCCACGTGCCTCCATCCTCAAAGAGGAAAAATAAGGAGGAGCAGGCCTTGTCTAGGAGAGCAGGAGTCAGGAGGATCCCACAGCCCATCCCCACCACCCTGAACAGCCCCTCCCCAGGCTAGGTAGTCCCTGCATTCTCCCTGGCATTGTTCTCATCCCACACTGTGCTCAGGGACAACATACAGCTTGCATCCCAAAAGGAAAACCCAGCCAAGAAAGGCTGGCTGATGGGCACCAGGATTTTTACAGCTGGCTGGCACATCCAGAAAATCTCCAGCACCTAAAACAGGGGCTCCCCTACCCACCTTCTTGAGCCCACAAACTCCACACGTGGCAGAGGGAGGTGGCTCACGAAGACTTTCGTGCCTCTCTTGGATGTTATGAAACCAGGCAGGGAGCATGAAACTGCCTGCCGTGGGTGGGAGCACCCAGGGCTATATGGAGAGCCTGGAGGATTCCTCCGTGGTCTGACAAAGCACGTGGGCTCCCCCGCCCCGCACACACCCTCGCTGGGTGGGTTTTTCTTCTGGAGAGACTGGGTGAGCACAAATACCCAGCACAGCCCCACATGAAGGGGGTAATTAGGGAACAGCACCCAGAACTCACCAAGTCAGGGCAGAGATCAAAAGCAGAATCGAGCATGAAACCTCACCAGGATCGGGAGCTGCTCCTGGGAATGGACTTCTGTGGGACCCCCCTCCCCCCCATCCCTGAATCCCAGAACCGCTCCTGCAGGTAGGGAATGCCAAGCCAAGGCAACAGAAGTAGGCTTTCCTCCATCCCCTACTCCTAGCAAGTCTTCCTATAACTCAGAGAAGTGAAAAAAAAAAAAGAAAAATAGGAAAAAGCTCTTCTACTGCCATTAAATGAGCAGCAGGCATGAAGCTGCGAAGGATGGAATGGTGGGAGAGGGTTGGGGGTCCAGGAAGCACAAGGGACCCTCCCCTCTTTTCCCCTCCCTCCACTGCTTTGCCAGAATGTTGCTGCCTCAATTATTTCAGCAATTAGTTGAGCTGAGGCACTGCTAATGGGGGGCAGGGAAAGGGGGTTGCAGGAAAAGGGGGGCACAAACCGGCCAGGATGCACAGCCAGATCTCGGCCTCACAAAATTTCCATGGATGAAGAATAATACAAATCTTAAACCCAAACACAGCTGAAGGGGAAATTCCAGCTGCCTCCAGCCCTTCACACCTCCAAGCGCCTTCCTGAAACTCCAATCCAGCCAGGCCTCCTTGGCCCAGTGAGAGGGAAAGGGGCTGTGCATCCCCAGTGGCACTGGGACAGCCCTTCCCACCTCCTGGGGACACATGTCCTCCTCCTCCTCACATGCTGTGAAGGAAGCTGGAACAATGGGATGCACCAGTGCCAGCTCCGGCAGGGATGGACACTCATGGACCACCCACCTGGCTGCTCAGGGACAAGGGACAGGCTAGGAGGGACAGCCTGGTGCAGGGGGCACAGGCAGCTGCCAAGATCCCCTCCCTTGCTTGGTGTGAGGGGCAGCTCCCTGTCCTGGTGACATGGGGGGACATGAGAGGGGCATGGGGAATTCAGTGACTGCAGGCTGTGGTCACTGAAGGAAGGGCTGTGCAAAGCTCCCCCATCTTCTCCCACCCCAGCTCTTCCCACAGGAGAGGGGCTGCTGGCTGAGCCATGGGCCAGACCTTCCCTTATAAAAATAACATCTCTTTTTTTTTTTTTTTTTTTTTCCTTTTTTAATTTCTTCTTTTGAAATAATTGACTAATTGGCCGAGCCCCAGGTCCGTGCTGGGAGTGGATCCCAGGTCTGCTCTTGCATAAAGCATTTATTAAAGACATCACAGGAGGACAGGAGAGGAGAGGAGGGGAGGGGGGCCAGGCAGAGCCCGGCAGGCCAGGGCGGTGCCCAGAGCATGCTGGAAATTTCCCATCGCACCCAGAGGGAGGAAGCCCAAAAATTAATCCTGATCATCCCCCGCAGCACAGCTCTGCCCCAAGCAGGGCCTGACTCAGCCGGGATGGGCATCACCCGGGGCAGGCATCACTCAGGATAGGCAGCACCCAGAAAGGGCATCCCAGTCCCAGCACCCTCAGAGCAGGGCTCTGAGTACGTGAAAGGGAGGGGGGTCCCCCTCCTCTCCTCCCTTTAATCCCCAGCCCCAAAGCAGAGCCCTTTCAGGGGAAAGTGTAATGCAATACCTGGAAAATTTCTCCCACCCGTTCTCCGCTGTCGGCTGCCAAATTTAAAACATATTTGCTGCCTGGCCTTGAAGAAACGTAACCTGCTGCCTAATTCCAACACGTTCGTTCTTTGGGGGGCAACGAAAAAATTCACAGAGCCGCTGGTGGCTCCTCTCCTTACACCCTGCAGCCCTGAGGGCTGGGAGCTGCCAAAAAGCTGCCTGGGAGCCTCTGCCAGCACACACCGGAACGCCAGGAAAGAACGGGAGGGAGAGAAGGAGCCCTTGCACAGCAAGAGGTTTTTGAGTCAATGTCCATGAGCCCCAAGAATCAGCTGGCGGTGCCCCCAGTCAAAAGCCCTTGGAATATGCAACATCCAGGGCAGTACAAAACTGCAGACCATGGGCAACAGGCAGGGACGTGCAGGGAGAGGATCCCCCCCTCGGAAGCAGAGCCACCTCATCTGCTTTCACAAATGGAGAACCGAGGAGCAGGTGGATGCATATACAGCCCCATCCCTCATCCCAGCACCCCAGCTCCTCACCAGGAGGAATTCTCTGGCAGGGAAGGGTTTCGAGGGGAGGCTGGAGCAGTGGGAAGGGGCTGGGGGAGGGCACAATGTGTTTAGCAGACTGAACGATCCGACAGGGCCCATTAAAGGAAACAATTTGTAATACAATAATTATTATGTCGTTTCTCTGGCCTCTTTCCTAAGCCTCCCTTTAAACAGTTTGAGGCTTGAGGGGCCTCTAGAAAGCAGAAATCTGTGGGGCTGAGGGTGCTCCAGTGTCCACATGTGCCAGGATGAGGAAGATGGGATGGACATATGGAGCAGACATTTGCTTGAAGCTCTCCATGCAATGGGAGCTCATCCCATTTGCTCACAATCCTTGAGGGAACAAAGAGGAACTGCTGCTCCCCAACTGCAGGGGATCATCAGCAGATAAGGGCTCTCTTTGGGAACACCACTGGATGTGGATCCATGCTTGCTCCAACCTAGAGCGAGGCCGGGCCCCGCGGCTTCTCCAGCTCGGCTTTTCTGCTCTGAAGTTCTCGGCCACACATCTGAAGAAAGCGGCAGTAGCGAACAACAGAGCGAGAGCAAGCAACACAAATCCCCGGGATAATGAGCCCGGAGGAGGGAGACGGTGGGCTCTGTCTGAGGAGGGAGCCGTGCTTTTATTGGAGAGGCCTAAAAGGGCTATAAATCCTCAGATTCAAAGGCGAACTCAAGCTCTTTTAAGTTGGAGGAAGGCCTGGGATGTGTCAGCTGGGAGGACTAACCACGCCGCGTCCCCTGCTGAAGTGGCCTCTTCAGCAAAGCCGCGGAGCAGCGCGGGATATTACACCCAGATCCTTTCCATATGCTCCCGGCCGGCCGCAGGCAGGGCACGCCGGCATCCCTGGGAGCCGCCCGGCCCCCCGCGCAGGAACACCGGCCACCCTGCCTCAATGGGGCAGTGCCTTTGTACCCATTCCCCTTCCAGACCCCACTGAGGATTTGCCCCCTGAAATCCCAGTGGGAGCAGGGGGCCGCGTCCCTCCCTCTCGCGTTTGGCTGCGATACTACAGCAAGCTCAGACAAAGAGAGCGGAGCCCAGCACCAGCACATCCCTGCATCCCTCCACATCCCGAGGCTGCCAGCCCTGCCCGCCAACCCGCACACCAGGCCGTGCTCCTACGTTTCAGAAATCCATTAAAAGGGAAAAATCAGTGGTAAAGAGGAGACGGCGCCGAGCCTCAGCGCCGCGCGAGCAACAGCAGACGCTTCCCAGCCTAATGAGAAGGAAAACATGGACACACTCCGGGATCAATGGGAATGGTGAAAGGAGGTTTATAGCTCATAAGCCATGAAAAGGCACTTTGCTTTTCCCAAAGTACCTACTTGGAAGAGGTGAGATGGCAAAAGCCAGGCAGGGCAGCTGGCACACAGGACCGGGCTCATCCTGTAGAATGCCAGGGACAAGGAGAGGGATTGCTGGGACATGGGATTTCCTGTCCCATAACCAGCAGTGACACAGGCCTGGGTGCCACCAAAACCAGCCAGGACCCCCAACTAGGGAGGGCACTCATTCCAAGGCTTTAGACTTCCCAAACTCTGGCCTGAATGTGCTGGGACAGAAGGAGCTGGGACACCTTGTGTGGCATCTCCCAAGTGTCCCAACCGGGCACCTCCACATTGGCACCAGGAAGGGCCAATCCGCGTCAAACCAGGTGACTCCAAGCTTCTCACCACAGCCCAGCCCCAGCACACATGGCACACGGGGATCTCTGTGCAGGCACAGCACCAGAGAGGGATAGAGCCTTTGAAAAACACCGAGGGGAGCTCATGGCTGGACACCAACTAAACCCCCGGCTCTGCCCTCACACGGCCCCCCCGGGAAAAGCCTGGTCCCATGGCCTCAGAAAGGGCAAGCATCCCACCTGGGAAGGGCTGGCTGCGGGTAGGAAAAGGTTATTCCCGAGCAGCCGAGGCAGGGTTATAAATAGCTGGCATTTTTGAAGTGCAGCTGCTCAGCTCAGCTCAGCTCGGCCGGGGCAGCACTGCCACGCCGGCACCTGAGCCGGCTCGGATCCCGCCCGGGGGCTCCGGCAGGGAGAGCTCACAGAGAAGCCACTGCTCACTGGAACACCACGAGGAACCCCCCAAACCTGTCCCCTCATCCTCCCGGGAGGAGGGACTGGAGGCCCCCGAGCCACGCTCGAGGGATCGCCCGCAGCCTCCACTCCAGCTCCAGCAGAACCTGCTCCACGGAAGGGCAGGGGGCAGGAAAACCCCGCTGTGCACAAATCCAGCCTCACCAAGCAGGACGTTTAGCCCCGACTTGTCCAACTCCTCTGGCACCAAGCCTGGACAGGCTGGGGGAGCCAGGAGTGCCAGGATTCCACGGCTCAGCCATGAGCAGAGCATTGAGGCTCCAATAAGAGATGAGATCCTGAGACTCCATGAACCCAGCACCACGGCTCTAACCAGAGACAGGATCCCAAGGCTCCAGCACAGCCATGAGCTGAGCTCTGATGCTCCAACTGGAGATGGAAGCCAAAGGTTCCAGCACAGCCCTGAGCAGGTCAGCGGGGCTCCAATCACAAATGGGATCCCGAAGCTCCAGCACGGCAATGAGCTGGTGATCAAGCAAGAGACAACCCGTAAGGGAAAGGAAAACCCCTCCCTGTGCACCAACCCTCTCCACAAGCAGGAGGACCACTACCACTATCCCTCCCGCTCTCCGGAGCAGGATTCTCTGCCACACCACCCCACCCAGAGCAAGGGATGGGGAGGGTGAAGGCATCGGGGAACAGCAGCAAGGAGCTGGGCTGTCCCTCAGCCCTGCACAACAAAAGCCCCACTGCCGGGCCGCACATTCCTGCCCAGATGTGACGCCGCGATAGCGCCGAGCGAGTCCTGCTCCTGCTCCCCGATCCCAGCAATCATTAATTAGAGACAGAACGGAATCAGCTTTGTTTCTCCCCACCCTATTCCAGCTGCCAGACTCCAAGTAGCATGTGCTACTGATCGCTCCAAGATGTTTTCCCACCGGAGTCCAGCGCTTCTCGGGCAGACAGGCTTCCCGTTAGCACGGCCACCGCTGTGCCGAGGACAGGGTGCCCTGCCACGGGGGCAGCGAGCACAAAGCTATGGGAGATCCGGGGGGAAGCTGGGACACACAAATCCTACATGGAAACAAGGGATCATCCCCACTGCTAAGCCTCTGGTTTACGGGGACAATCTAAACAGCTCCTGACGGACGTCATGCATGGGACTACTCGTGCACCTCGGCTCTTTGCGACCCCCGTGATCCCTAAAAACACGGACAGGACTTGGGGGGACCCCTGAGTCCCCACAGAAGCTATTTGGGGGGACCCCTAAACACCTCGTGAAGCTGCTCAGAGGGTCCCCCAGCCCACCTGGCTGCACCACCAAGGACACAGACACATCCCGCCCTGCCACATTCAGCCCGTTTGGGATAAGGATTCAAGGGAACAGCTTAGACCCCAAAGCGACACAAGAGCTCAGGAGCAGCAGAGGGAAGCAGCCCCCGCCAGCCCCCTGCCAGCCTTTCCCAGTCAGAAACGGCATGGAAGCCCCATGGAAGCCCCATCCAGCCCTATTGCCAGGCAGATCCAAGGAGCTGCAGCAGCTGTTTTGCTCCGGAGAAAGCTCCGGCTCCTTTTACAATCAATCAGCCACCCCATCACGGCTCTTTTTTTCTTTTAAAGGAAGCAGTTAAATCCATTTTATGGAATCCAGCGGTATTTACCCGGCTACTGCAAGAGCCGCAGCCCTGCCTTCCCTTTTTTTTTAATTTAAGTTAATGAAGTCATTCTCATACGACCCACAAGGAGCCCTGGGTGCTCCTTTCCCCCTGGCACAGGGAGAGAGAGAATGCCTCCAGTGAAACGTGGGCTGGGCATGGGGGGTTCTGCTTTGTGGGGAGCAGGAGCTGGGAGGGTTCCCAAAGTCCTGGCACCCAGCAAAGGGTCCCCCCCATTCCAAAGGGAAACTCCAAGTGGAAAGCAGGCTGTCCAGGCTTGCTTTGCCCAAGCCAGCCTTCGGGAGATGAAGAAAAGCCCTGCAAAGGCCAAGGTGCACATGGGGGCTATGGGATTCTTGATGGGAACACAGAATCATAAATCCTGGAATGGTTTGGGTTGGGAGGGGACCTTAAAGCCCATCCAGCCACATCCCACCTCCTGCCATGGGCAGGGACATCTCCCATTGTCCCAGGTTGCTCCAAGCCCCATCCAACCTGCCTTTGGACTTTCAGGGATGGAGCAGCCACAACTCTCTGGGCAACTTGTGCCACGGCCTCCCTACCCTCACAGCCAAGAATTTCTTCCCAATATCGAACTTAAACTTCCCATCTTTTTAATTTAAAGCCATTCCCTACCTCTCAGCCTCAGGAAGGGGGAGTCTCTACACGCCAGAAATGACTTTCAATTAAAAATAAGCAGCAAGTTTTCCCTATTGCCCAAATGCTGACACTCCTGTGCCCACGGCTCCCGTAATTCCATCTGCTCCAACAAGTGCGAGCCCCTCGCTCTGGAGCTCCAGGCCAGCCCTTCCCCTCGGAAACAGCTTTCCCACAAGCACTTTGTCCCTCGTAAAACGGCATTAAAAGAGGCAAAGATCTGCCAGGCTTCAACCCCAGTGCTGACAGAATTCCATAGGACACCATCATGTCATTAAAGGCAGAATAAAAATACCACGAAGGATTAGACTTTTGTCTGGGGTTTTTTTTTCCTCTTCCCCTCACCTTTTTTTTTTTTTTTTCTCTTAAATAAATGCATTTATTTGGTTTTTAACAAGTTCGGAGCTGAGCAAAACTTTCTGGAAGGGGAAGAGGGAAAAGCAGAGGCGAAAGGAGCCATTCTCTGGATGATGTGTCCCATTTCCCCCACCTCCTTATTAAAATACTTTCTGGGGAGGCGAATTCCAGCCTGAAATGAATTTTCCAAACTATATTTTATTAGGAATGCTTCCCTTTAACGGTCGGTACAGGAGCCCACCAGGGTCAATATTTCTCCCAAATTACAGCCAAGGGAGTTGAGAAAGGATTTAGGCAGAATTCCTCCGGCAATTCCCGGCTGTCCAAGGAGAGCACGCTCCCACTGGCCCCCGGCTGTGCAGCAAAGGGGACGAGTAAATCTCAGAAGCACTTTCCCCAAAGCCCCCCTTGGACACGATGGAATAAATTAAATCCATATTGCCTCTCCAAGCCCCCTTCCAAAGGGTTCTGCAGGCATCCCAGGGAAAGCTCGCTCAGAGGGTGAGCTCATCCCAAGCACAGGTTTGAGACAATTATCACTTTTTCCAACAAAACCATTCCTAGGCCTATTTTTTTTCCCTTTCAAAACCTAGCATCCTCACACTGGGAAGTGGGTGATGATTTCACTGCTGGCTTTGGGACACACACCCAGGAGCTGACCTGGGCTTCCCAACCCAGCACACAGCTTAAGCCTGACTTAACTCGATTAGGAAATCATTCCATCTATCGGGTGTGTTATCAGCATCCCTCTGATAACACCAGGAGCCCCAGACTCGCTGGTAGAACTGGAGCCCACAGCTCCCAGCTGCCCAGAAAGGGCAGGAAAATATTTTCCTTATTTACAGCAATCGCACTGAGGCCGGCCGGGCCCAAAGCGCCACGCTTGCTCCTCGGATCCGTTGGAAAATTCCACTTAGCCGTGTTATTTTAAAAGGCTTTAGCTCTCTTTACTCTAAAAACAAGAGTTTAAACTCAGCAGAGTGGGATGGGGGCTGGCACAGCCCCAACACTGCCCCAGGAAGGGGCTTGAAAGCCCAAATACAACGGCAAAGGGTTTTTATGGATCTGTCTGGAGGATAATCCCAATCCAACCAAGAGCATGAGTCTTCCTCCAGCTGGAGCCGGACTTTGCCCAGCACATCAATCCCCAGACTGGTTTCCTCAGCTGGGTTTGCTGGGAGCGGCCGTGTGGAAGCTCTGCCCAACGCCACGCAGCCGGCAAAGCTCGGAGCTGGGAAAGAAAGCCACGGATCCCAAAGACAGATCCCGGACACGAGGATCCGGGATCGCTCCACAGGGGCACAGACTGGAGGCATCTGAATGGGATCACAGCTGGGCCCCGAAAGTCCCCACAGAGGCAAAACACTTCCATGAGTTTTGCCCGTGCATGTCCCAGCAGAGCCGTTCCTGGGTGGAAATGCTGGTGTTTCGGGTGCTTTCCACTTTCTCCTGTCCCTGTGGGGACACAGGGATGGGGAAGCACCCACAGAGCAGCCCCATATGGGATGGCACATTCCCAGAAAGCTGTGTCCAGGGCAGACACCTCTGAGCTCCACATCCACGGACAACCGAGAGCAGACAATCCCCAAACTCTAAATCCAAATCAGAAAATGGAGAGAGGCAACCACTGAGCTCCAAACTGGGAGAGAACTGAGGGTGGAAAAGCACCAAGATCCAAACTGGGGGAGAACTGAGGGTGGAAAAGCAAAGAGCTCCAAACTGAGGGTGGAAAAGCACTGAACTCCAAACTGGGGGAGAACTGAGGGTGGAAAAGCAAAGAGCTCCAAACTGAGGGTGGAAAAGCACTGAGCTTCAAACTGGGGGAGAAGTGAGGGTGGAAAAGCAAAGAGCTCCAAACTGGAGAACCGAGGGTGGAAAAGCAAAGAGCTCCAAACTGGGGGAGAACTGAGGGCAGACAAACACTATGATCTGAATTTGGGGAGAATAGAGAGCGGGCAGCCAACGAGCTCCAAACTGGGAGAAAACTGGAAGCAGACAAACTCGGAGCTCTCAATTAGGGGAAACGAAAGGTGGACAACCCCAATTCCTGAATTCAGGGGGAACTGAGAATGGGCAACCACTGAGATACAAAAAGGGGGAAAATTAAATCCGGACAACCTCTGAGCTCTGAACTAGGGGTGAACCAAAGGCAGAAACCGCTGAACTCCAAAAACTGGGAGCAGAAAACCACCAAGCTCTCAGTTTGGGAAAACCAAGGAACCCCTCAAGCTCTTTCCGGACACCCCACCAGGGAGGGACATCTCCAATGCCACCATTCCAGGGCTCAGTGGGAAGTCCTGGAGTGTCACCCCTGTGCCAGCCGACGGCCACGGCCTCCTCCCAACTTCCCAGTCCGCAGCAGCTTAAGGAAAAGCCAGGATAAGGAAGGGAAGAGGGGTGACACGGCATCCTCCACCACCAAGCTGGAGCCGCCTCCACCTCCAGCTGCCTTTTCCCAAATAAAAACTCTATTTTCTGGAACCAATTTGCCTGCCAAGCTCACGAATCCAGCAGGGCAATTCCCGAGGGGAAAAGGCTCTTTCTGTTCCCAGCCAAGTGACAAAACTCCCAAAGAAATGAAAGGAAAAGCACATCGAGGAGAACGAAGCCACGGAGCCGCCGTCCCAGCACTTCCAGAGCTGGGGACACGCAAAGTGTGCCTGCAAAGTTCCTTTTTCCCCACCAAGAAACCAAGGAAATAAACATTTGGTTGGAATACTTGTCCACGCAGGAAGGTTGTCCAAATTGTTTCAGTTCTTTCCAACCCTCAAAAAACTCTTTGGATTATTTTTGGGTTATTTTTTGCCTTGAGAAGTGTGGTGGGCGAAAAAGAAAGAAGGCTAAAAGCAGGAATTTTTTTGAAAGGAGAAAGGAGTAAGATAAATAAACATTCCACGATCTACAAGATAAAGCTGAGCAAGGGCCACCGACCCATCCTGACCACCAGCCCCGGTGTAGGGGCGACCAAACACCCCCCATTCCTGCTCCTCCTGGCCCTTCATACTGTTCCTGCACAGCAGCCGCGTCCACATCCACAGATTTATATAAAAAAATATATAAATTTATAGGATTTAGGTGTCTGTACAGGCGGAGCAGCCCCACTGCCCGCTTTGTTCGGACCCAGCCCGAAGTGGGGGCGGAACGAATCCCCTCGCCTTCCTCCGCGGCTGATTTCGGATGAGAAGACCCAGAAAAAAAAATAGTAATTTAAAAAAAAAAAAAAAAGTAATAAATCCAAACGCTGGAGGAAAGCGGCGATCCGGGGAAAAAAAAAAAAAAAAGGTGTGAAAAATGAAAAAAAATAAAAAAATCAAGAAACAAAACGTGGTTTTCAAAAATAAAAACGGATTTCAAGAGAGGAAAAGCTGCGAGAAGTAAAAGCATTGTTAAAAACAGGGGGAAAAAAGGAAAGGAGGATTTTTTTTTTTTTTTGGTACGAAAAGCAGCGCGGCGCCGCGGGTCCGTCCTCAGCCGGGGGTCGCTCCGTCCGCCGCCCGCAGCCTCCAGGAGCGATTTTACCTTAAAAACCTCGCTGTTTCCGCAAAATTCGCATTTAGAACAAGGTTTCGGTGCCTTTTTCCCCGCGGGGGGTGCGAGGCGCGTCCCTCCCGACCCTCCCCCTTCTCTCGCCGCACGTACTTGGGGTTCGCGGAGCTCCACGACACCGGCTCCAGGCTCTTGGCGAGCGGCGCGGCGAGGCGGCACAGGGCCAGCAGGACACCCAGCAGCCACCGCCCGCCGCGGGGCCGCGCCATCGTCCCTCGGCGGCGGGACGGGCCGGGCGTCAGGCGCCCATCACGCTCCGCCGCCGCCTCCTCCCGCTCCGCTCCCTACCCGCCGCCTCCGCCCGCCCCGCACCGACTGAGGCGCCGCCCGCCGCGGCAGCCGCTCTACCCCTCCGCGCAGGCAGCGGCACGGACAGCCCGGACGGGCGGCCAATGGCTGAAGGGAGCGGGGGGGGCCTTGCGGAAGGGCACGCCCATTGTGGGTTCTTAAGGGGAGCGCGGAGGATTTTTGCTTTTTTTTATGCCCCCCCCGGTTGCTGGCCGTTGCTACCGGGTTACCGGGGGGAGGGTAAAGAGGCGACAGCGTTGGGGACGAGCTGGCAAAGCGCCGGTATGGCCGCCCCACCGGCTTGTCCCCATCCCCGTGGAGCCCGTCACCCCCCCTCGCTGCGCGCCGCGCTTGGCCTCGCCCTCCGGTTCAGCCGCGATCCTACAGCGCCCCCCAGCGGACGGCGCCGGCTACGCCCGAAGAAACGGCGGGGCCGGAACGGAACCGAAATATTCCAAAAAATCCCTGAACTGGGAGGGGTTTCAAGGGGTTTGACCGGTTTGGGATTTTTTTTTTTCCAGCGGATTAGAGGGTATTTACATTTTTAATTTAAAAAAACAAATATTAATTAAGATTTTCTGGGTTTTTTTTCATTTTTAGAGGGTTTTTCAAAGGTTTTATTCATTTTTTTCCGATTTTTAATAAAGATTTTCCACTTCTTTTGACGTTTTAGAGCGCCTCTTAAAGATTTTTAAATATTTTTACATTTTTCGAAGGTTTTTTAAAAGATCTTTCAATATTTTTCGGTTTTTTTCCGAGGGTTTTTAAAAAGTATTTTACATTTTTGGGAATTTTTGGGGTTTTTTTTTTTCAAGTTTTAAACTTTTTTCAGTTTTTTAAAAGATTTTTCAATTCTTTTTACTTTTTTGAGGGTTTTTAACGCAACCTCTGATTTTTTTTTAACTTTGTTTAAAGATTTCTTTGAACCTTCTGGACTTTTTAAAGTGTTTTTAAAATATTCGCCTTTTACCAATTTTTTTAAAGATTTGGGGTTTTTTAACTTTTTTACAGGATTTTAAATTTTTTCCCAGATTTTCAATTTTTTAAACTCTTTTTAAATTTTCCCCTTTTTATGTATTTTTTCAGTTTTCTGATTATTTTCTTTTTAGTATTTTGGAGGGTTTTGCCATTTTTTATTTTCTTTTTAATTTTTTGAAGTTTTTTTTATTTTTCGAGGTTTTTACATTTTGAAAACCTCTTGAATCTTCTTGATTTTTTTAAGTTTTGAAGGTTTGGGATGGTTTTTAGGGTTGCTTTTTGTTGTATTTTTTTTTATATATTTTAAATTTTTTTCCAAGGTTTCTTAATTTTTAAGTCTTCTGAACTTGATTTTTTTAACTTTTAATTTTTTTTTAATCTCCAGAATTGTTTGGAGCTTTTCTTTCTTAATTATTTGTTTTAACTTTTTAAAAATTTATTTTATTTTTGTGGGGTTTTGAGGTTCTTTTAAAATTTTGATTAAGGTGGGTTTTTTATTTCTGTGGCAATTTTTTTGATGTGTTCTGGACTTTTTGGAGTTTTTGTAATTTTTAAATGTTTTTTTTAGTTTGGCCATTGGGAGGGAGGAGCCAAAATCCAGAATTAATTTTCTTCCTACTAAGAAAATCTTTGGGGTCACTTCACTTTCTGTTACAACAACAATAATAAATCCCTTTGGAGTTGGTTTGATTTCTATTAATAAAATAAAAACAAAATAAAATAAAACCCCCTCCCGAGTCTGTTCATTTTTTATTAAGGAAATTTAAAAAAACCCCTCAAGTCAGTTCCTTTCTGTTACAAAAATAAACCAACAAATTTTGGCGTCGCTTTCATTTGTGTTGAGAAAATTGAAAAACAAACCCAAAAAGTCACTTTGGAGTGTAAAAATAAACCATAACCCCCCAAGTCCCTTCGGTTTTTATTAAAATAATTCAAATTAAAACTCAAAAATTAAAAAAAAAAATGGTGGAGTCAGTTCCGTTTCTATTGAGAAAGTTATAAAAAAAATTTACAATCAGGATCAAATTGACTCCATATTAATAAAATTTATTTAAAATTCAAGGTTTTCGATGTGATTTTTGGGGGTGGCACGTGGGGTGTGGGGGCTCCCTGGGCACAGGGGGCAGCGGGATTTGGGTTCTTCGGAGCCATCCCGATCCAAAGGAGAGGGAAATACCTGAGCAAGGAGGAGAAAAAAAAATCCCAAAATGTGATTTTTTTTTAAATATATTTGAGTGCCTGGCTGTGTGAGAGGGGCCTTGGATCCCTGCCCTCTCCTTGCCCATTCCCTGCCCCTTCCTGGGTGTCCCTGCCCATTCCCTGCCCTCTCCTTGCCCATTCCCTGCCCATTCCTGGGTGTCCCTGCCCCTTCCTGGGTGTCCCTGCCCATTCCCTGCCCTCTCCTTGCCCATTCCCTGCCCATTCCTGGGTGTCTCTGTCCATTCCCTGCCCTCTTCCTAACTGCTCCCTGCTCATTCCTTGCCATTCCTTCTTTCCCCGCCCATTCCCTGCCCTCTCCTTGCCCATTCCCTGCCTGTTTCTGGCTCTTTCTGCCCACTCCCGGCCCATTCCTGCCCATTCCTGCCTTTTCCCTGCCCTCTCCCTACCCACTCCCTGCCCCTTCCTGGGTATCTCTGCCCTTCCCTGCCCTCTCCCTGCCCATTCCTAGGTCTTCCTGCCCATTCCCTGCCTGTGTCTGCTCATTCCCTGCCCATTCCCTGCCTGTTCCTGGGTCTCCCCACCCATTCCCAACCCTCTCCCTAACTGCTCCCTTCCCATTCTTGGCTTTCCTTGCCCGTTCCTGCCTTTTCCTGCCCACTCCTTGCCACTCCTTCTTTCCCTGCCCATTCCTGCCTTTTCCTGCCCACTCCCTGCACTGTCCATTCCTTGCCCTCTCCCTGCCCCTCCCTGGATCTTCATTCATGGGTATCCTTGCCCATTCCCTGCCTGTTCTTTCTCTCCCTGCCCATTCCCTGCCCTCTCTCTAACTGCTCCCAGCCCGTTCCTGCTATTCCTGCCCATTTCTTGCCCATTTCATGCTCATTCCCTGCCCATTCCTTGCCATTCCTTCTTTCCCTGCCCATTCCTGGCCTTTCCTGCCTTTTCCCTACCCATTCCCTATCCCCTCCCTGTCCCTTCTTGGGTCTTCCTTCCCATTCCCTGCCCATTCCTGAGTATCTCTGCCCATTCCCTGCCTGTTCCCTGCCCATTCCCTGCCTGTTCCTGGCTCTCCCTTCCTATTCCTTTCCCATTCCTTCTTTCCCTGCCCATTCCTGGGTCTCCCAGCCTATTCCCTGCCCTCTCCCTACCCACTCCCTGCCCCTTTCCTGGGTATCCCTGCCCATTCCCTGCCCGTTCCTATTATCTCTGCCCATTCGCTGCCCATCCCCTGCCCGTTCCCGCTCTCCTGCCCCTCCATCCCTGCCGATGTCATCAGGTCCTGTTGCCATGGCGATGCCGCTCTCCCTGCACAGGCTCGGGTGGGGATTCGGAGCCCGGGAATCCTTTGGAAAGGGGGAGGCTGATGTCCCTACATCCCCCTGTGCCCCACCCCGGCCAGGACGGCACGGGATCCCTTCAGGATCACTTTGGGAACACTTTGGGATCAGACCCTGTGGCCTCTCCCCAGTGGGGACCAGTTTGGTGCCGTGGGGGATGTGGATCCCTGGGATGGGGGGAATGAGCAGGTGAGGCAGGCACAGGTGAGGCAGGCACGAGCTTCCAAAGGTCACCACTTTATGGAGAGTTCCTCGGCACAGCCACACCTGGCACACCGGGAAAAACCCGGATTGTGGCCTCTGCCCACTTTGGAATGTGTCAGCGACACCAAACCAAACACTTGTACAGTGGGAGAGGCCCCGTGGGACGGGGACAGGTCTCATCCAGGGCAGTGGGACACCTTGGAGTCTGCACTCCTTGGAGAGGTGGGAGTCAGCCTGGGAGAACGGGAAATCTCCTTCCCAACCCTCCTGGTGATGTCCCTCAGCAGGAAACACCTGCTCAGGGAAACAGAGCTCCTGATTTTCCCACCCAGCCATGGGAAGGAATCAATGGTGGCCAACCAGGGCGATTCCTTGGATGTTTCGGGGGGGAAAAAAAATCCTGTAAATTAAATGGGAAATGGTTCCCTGCCTCAGGTGCACTGGTGACACCAGGATCTGGGCTGGGCTCCAGGTGGGAGAAGGAAGGGATCCATATCCTGGGGGGTGAGCCAGGGGGCTCTGAGCAGCTCTAGGGGACAACAAACCCCATCCATGCCCAAAATCCCAGGCATGGTGGTGATCCTTGTGTTTCCATAAGGAGTTACTGGGATTTTCATCTCCCTTCCCTTTTCCTGCCCTGCCCTGGCATTCCTGGGGCTGGCATGGACATTCCCATGTGGATGTCACGAGTTTTGGGGGGTCTCAGCTCCCACACAGCTCCATCCTGGGGTGCTGCTCCAGGCTCCCATTCCATGAGGGATCCAAGAGCCACTCGCAGACGTTGTGCTCCCCAGAGTCCTCACCTGCAAATGGTGAGGAACAAGAAAGGGCATTGTTGAATTCCCAAATTCTTCACTTTTTTTGAGCTCAGGAGCTTCCTCATGCCCTTTCCATGCCCCCTTCCCACACATCCCACTGTGCCCTTCCCACCCCATGTGGATTCTGGACTCTTGGCTTCCCTTTCCTCCCTCTTCACCTCCCTTGAAACCTCATTAAAACAATATTTTTGGGGATGATCCGATCCCCAAAAATGGGATTTTGTCCCACCTGCTCCATTCTCAAAACACTGGACTGGTGATACTCGGCATCATTCCCAAAATTCCCGGCTCTCCCACCTCCCTCCCTGCTGGCAGAGTCTCTCCGAGCCCAATCAGTCCCTCATCAAGTGATGAGCTGCAGCCCAATGTATTCCACAGCCACTTCACATTTAAATTACCTGAGAAATCTCCGAGAAAAAAAAAAAAAAAAAAAAGGAATAAAACAGAGAAAAAAAATTTTAAAAAAAAAAAGAAAAGAAAAGAAAAGGAAAAAGTCGGCTGAACACCAGGAAAAAGTGCTTAGTGCAGAAATCCGGGGGATGGTTCCCCCAGGAAAGCGCTGGAGTTATTTAAAACTCACCTAAATAAAATATCGGTGGGGAATAAACTCCTCTCATCCCACAGGCACCGTGGGACCAGGGAGATATTCCCCCTAAGTGTTTTCTAGGATGAAACGGATGAGATCCCACCGGGCTGGCACGTGTATCCCCAACACCCTGGCAGAGGCACAGCCCTTCTCCCTGGAAAGTGCTTTTCCAAGGAGCCCTGCACAGATGGGACCAAAATTCGTGATTAACCCACATTTCTGTTAAAAAATAAAAATAAAATTAAAATAATTTTAAAAAAACAACATGGATATTTTTTTTAAGGCTATGGAAGGCACGTAGGCATCCAAAGAGCCTCGTACCCATGGAATTGCAGCCAGCCAGGCAGGATAGGTGCCAGGGAAGCAGAGAAATCAGAGCATCAAAACCAGCAATGAAGGTGATGTCAAGGATTCGCCTTTTCCGTGATTTATCCCATCATTCCCGAGCTCAGGCTCCGGGAATCTTGCACCTTCTGCAGATGTGCTGCCTGATTAAAATGATGCAACATTTTTTGCTGGCTGTGTCATAGGATTTCGCTTTTAAAAAAAGCCCCATTTTCCACCTGGAAATCCGGGCGCTTCCCACCTACCCCAAGGGGAGAGGGAAAGGGGGAGCTGGGAGTGTTTAATCCATTGGGAAAGGATAGAGCAGGGAAATGCAGCAGCACGAGGCCATGGGGCTCCAGAGGAACATTTTATGGGGCTGAGAAGTCGCTGCATAATAGGCTGGGGAAGGAAGTATTAAAATCTTTAACCGGTTTTCAGAGCCGCGATAATTAAGGTGTTGCAAGCTACAATTGCCTGGAAAAAAAAAAATCCAAAGGCGAGGAATAAGATTTTTATCGCTTGCAGAAGTGGCCACTCATGGATTTGGGCTTTAAAAAAAAATTTTAAAAAATAATAAAACCCTGCAAGAAAGGGAAAAATTCAAAGGTGGCTGAAAAGGGGTTGGTCTGGAGATGGAAACTGGGAACTGGGGCAGTCAGGGAAGCATTGTCTGGAGTCCAGCACTTTAATCCGGAGCTTTAATGGAACTGGAGTAGAGGTTTAATCCTAAATATCCTCACTGGAGCAGCTCCCTTTCCTACGGACCTCTGGGAAGGGAGGAATTTTGGCTTCGATGAATGAGGCCACAGAAATGGGTGAGAGAGGCTGAATTCCCTCCTGGCTCAGACAGGACACATCATTCCCCATCTCCAGCAAATCCATGACTTTGGCTGTGCCCTGGGAAAGAGCAGAGTGGGGCTGAGGGCTGACAAAGGGAAAGGGAACACAAAAACTACAAGAAAAATCCCTGGCAGGCATCTGGTGCCACCCTAAACATGGAAATAGGGCAACAGAGGGGTCCTGAGCATCCAGATATTCCCAGAAAACCAAGCAATGCATCCTAAAAACCCCACCAGAGGCCAATCACCTCACTCCTGCAAGAACAAAGGTGAGACCTGCTGGTGAGCTGCCTTTAAATCTTTCACCATTATTGTTGAAAATATCAGGAAAATGCCTCAAATTGGCTGGAGAAGGAGCAGCCCTGAATGGCACAACGGGAGATGAAACGAGGAATATGGTGGGAAAAGAAACACCTATAGATACATATTAATGTGTATACATATATATATATTCGTATGTAATTTTGTAGAGAGATATGAGGGTATATATGTATTAGTATATATTTACATGTGGGTGTATGTGGATTTTATATATGTATATGTGATATAGGAATTTTTTCACTTTAATATATTATATATTTATATTTTATATATATTTATATTTAACATACATATTATATATATAACATATTATATATGTATGTATACATACATAAATATTTTATATAAATATATATTATAGATATAAATATATATATTTATATATATATATGAGGTAACAATGTATCCATTGGGGCAGAGCTTGCTGGAGGAGGCGGGAATATCCAAGGGGACACTGCCGAGGTCATTCCTTAACATCTCTCTTAATGACCTGCAAAAGGCACCACCAGCTCGTTAATGACCTGGCGGGGAAGATAAGCAGCTTGTCGCTGGAATTCCCGCTGAATCCCCGCCGCTATCCCGGTGTGCGGGGCCGGCCGTCCTTCCACAGGCAGGGAGACATGAAAGGAGCCTAAATAGCCAGAAAGGAGCACAGGAAACGCCGTGATTTTGTTAGTGGGGGAAAAAAAAATAAATCTAATCGGGTCTATCTGGGGCGAGTGATTAAAAAGTTGTTGGAGCGGGAGAGCGGCAGCGGCACCTCGGGAAAATCCGTGGGGTTTAATATGCAGCTATGCCGGAGCTCTCCTCATCCACCTCTCCCAGGGAAAACACAAAGTGCATTTTCAGGTCAGCGAGCCAGAGAAAGAAGGAGAAGCCCCAAAAAGGAGCAGAAGCTGGAGGAATGCTGTGTAAGGCGAGATTTTCAAACACATGGATCTGTTTTCTTTGGAGCGGCAGCTGCTGGGGGAAGTCGCAACTGCAGACAAAGCTCCCGCAGGGTTTGAACACCAAAGGAAAAGCGGTGGAGGGTGGCAGAGGAGCAGGAGGTGACCTGGGGCTGTGTCCTATCCCAGGGGAAGTGCCGGGAGCCCGGGGCTGTGCCAGGACACGCGGCTGCCGAGGGATGCGCCCGAGGCATCGCCGCTCCCGGGGCTGCTCCCTCGCCTGCCGTGGCCTCCGCTCCTCGGCCAGGATGGAAAATTCAAATGTTGCTGTCTCCAAGGCCGGGTCTTCCATTCCCAGTGCTACACTTGCCATCCTCAGGGCCAGACCTGCTATTCCCTTCCATCCCTATGATGAGACCATCCATTTCCAGCGTCGCAATTTCCATCCTCAATGTCACAAGTTCCATCCCTAGGGTTAAATTCACCATCCTCAGTGTCAGACCTGCCATCCTCAGGGTCAGACCTGCCGTTCCCAGTGTCGGATTTTCCATCCCCAGGATCACACTTTCCATGTCCAAGGTCAAACCTGCCATTCTCCCGGTGTCACACCTGCCTTCTCCAGTGTCCCATCTCCCATCCCAAGGGTCATGCCTGATACCCAGTGCCAGATCTTCCACCCCCAGTGCCGGGGCTGGTCCCCAGTGTCACACCTGCCACCCCCAGTGTCCCACGTGCCATCCCCGGGATCAGAGCCGGCACCCTGGCGTGAGGGCAGGTCCCTGCCTGCCGGCTGCAGGAGGTTGGGGAATGCTGTGTGTGACCACACGAGCACGGTGCTGCTGTAAGAGGGACCTGGAGGGAGAGGGCTTGGATGGGCTGAGCTCTTCTCCCGGCTCCCAAGCGGCGGGCAGCCCCCCGGGGCAGGGTCCCGCGGAGCTCCCGGCACGTCGCCACCCGCGTGCCCCGGACGAGCCGGTGATCTCACGTGAATGAGCTCAGAGCTGGCTGCGTCCTGCCAGGATTTACATGGGAGGCTCCAGAGAGTCTGTGTGTACTCACAAGCCTCCCGCCGAGAGCCACAGCTCTCCCCGAGGGGAGGAGGAGCGGGGCTCCCTTTCCTGCTTCCCCACCCTGCCCTGCCAGCTCCGGCTCCTGGCATCCAGCCTGCTCCGAGCGGCCCACGCTGCTTCTCGGGCGGCTGCCGGAGCCGGGACAGGGAGATCCAGCCCCCCTGGACCCCTCACTGCTGCACCCCCGTACCCCTGTACCCTGCGATCCTATAGCCCTGCACTCCTGTATCCCTGTGGTCCTGAATCCACGTGGCTCTGCACCCCTGTATTTCTGCATCCCTGCATCCTCAGTCCTGCACCCAGGCACCTCCTGCACTCCTGCATCCCTGCACCACTGCAACCCTGTATCCCTGCACCAATGCAACCCTGTATCCCTGCACCACTGCAATCCTGTATCCCTGCACCACTGCAACCCTGCATCCCTGCACCACTGCAACCCTGCATCCCTGCACCACTGCAATTCTGCACCGCTGCAATCCTGCATCCCTGCACCACTGCAACCCTGTATCCCTGCACCACTGCAATCCTATAGCCCCCGCACCACTGCAATCCTGCATCCCTGTGCCACTGCATCCCTGTATTCCTGTGCCCCTGAATTCCTACATTTCTGTGCTGCTGCATCCCTGCATCCTGTCTCCCCTTTAATCCCCTGCATCCCCACATCCTGCACATCTGCACCTCTGCATTCGTACTTCCCACCTGCATCCCTGTGTCCCTGCATCCCGGCCTCCCTGAATCCTCTAATCCTCTGCAACCTCTCACCCCACACCCCTGCATTCCCTGCCATCCTGCACCCCTACATCCCAACATCCCAATACCACCGAACCCCTGCATCCTCGCATCCCCACACCCCAGCCCCCCTGCACCCCGCACCCCATCCCGACCCCCCAGGAGCCAGGAGGGGATCTCAGTTTCCCGCAGAGCACAAGGCTCTATAATCCTCCCATTTAGGGGGATCATGGCTCAGTGATTCCCACTGGGACATCGCTCCATGCCCCACTGCAGGTTTTGGGGATGCAGCTCCGTGGTGCCACTGTTTTTCCAGCCCTGCTGGCTGGATGGGCTGAAAGGCAGAAGAGGAAAGTGGAGAAATTCAATTTTATCTCTCAGCAATCGCAAAAAGGGATAAACTGAACATCCTGAGCAATTGCAGCGCTGCTTTTGTGGGGCTGGTAATTTGTGACAGTGAAGATCGCTGCAAATATCTTAATTAATGTTTATTTTGATGGCTGTGTAGGTTTGGGGTGACGTGTCCCTGAGTCTGGAATGGGGAGGGGGGCAGGGTGGCAGGGGGGAAAAAAAAGCAGATTTTTTTTTTTTGACTTGCTGCCCAGAACCACAAAAATGCCTTTTAAAGCGTCCCTCCCTCGCCCGAACAGGCTCGTCGGGAGCAGAGCAGAGCTCATGGAAAGAGGAGAGATAGAGAGATAGAGACTCGGAGGAAGGAGGTGAGGGGCAAAGACATGGGAAGGAGACAGACAAACACACACGGAGCAATTTGCATGGTTTATGAGTCTTTGATTCCAGCCTATTTACAACCTGGGCGCTCACACCCCGGTGGGAAGTTGGGAGATTACTGTACTTACCCTCGATTTCGCTTCACATCTTTATCGAGGGATCTCTCTCGCCTCCAGCCAGACTTTAACGAGCTGCAGCTACGGCAGGAACCGGCCCCGTGCGGCCGAGCCCCTTCCCCGCCTGCTCCCGCTGCCATTCCCGGCTCCACAGGGACACCCCGAGAGCCCAGGGACACTCTGGTGATCCAAAGGACTCCTCTGTGGGCCAAGGGACATGTCTGAGGGCCAAGGGACATCCCTGTTCTCCTTTCCCCCCCACCAGCTTCAGACATGGATAAAAGAATTTCTGGGATCAAACCAGGCACTTTTGGGTTCGGCACAGAGGAAAGAGCATTTGGTTCCAGAGGTGCGGGAGCTCCTGCCCTGCCAGCATCCTCCCATTCTCCCATTTACCATTTCATTCTTCTCTTTTTTTTCCCCTCATTTTCCTCCTCTTTGAGCCATTTTCCTCCTGCATTTCCACTGAAAAAAACCTGAATTCCAGAGAAAGGGAATTTACCAGATGCAGTGGAAAGAAATGCGTGACCTACGGCTTTTTGTTCTTTTCATATTTGAAATCCCAGCATCCAAGTCCAGAGTAACTTCTAGAAAATTCGTTGGGGGGAAAAGTCTTTTCTAGTAAGAAAAGATGAGGCAATTTGGGGCGAATTCCAAGCCCTGAGTGAATCCATCATCCCACCCAGAACCCCCGGACGGTTCGTGCTGGGTTCCTGAGCGCCCTCTCCCCACGTCCCGCCGTGATCCCAATCAGCTCCGAGGAGACACAACGAGTCCCTCTCCCAACCCTAAAGAGCTCTCCTAGCCCCTTCCAGGCTGTTTTCTTGGGATGAATCCTATGATCTACCTCCATCACTCAGGGCGAGCCTGGGATTCTTCTCCCGTTCCCCGACCCCTGAGCACACCAAGCGAACTTTTCCCTCCGTGTTTTGGCTCCTTTTCACCGTTGGATTCCCCCCCGGGTGCTCGGGATTCTTTTTTTTCCCTCCGACTTCGACACCCACACTCGCGGGGCTGTGCCAGGAGGGGCAGGGGCAGCTCTCCCTGCCTGGCAGGGGCGTCGTGCCCGGGCTGGAGCCCCGGGAGCCGCTCCCTCCCTTGGCTGCGACCCCCGGGACCGTTTCCATTCCATAATTGGGCAAATCTTTTCCTATCAGATCTCAGCGCAAGTGTCTACAAGCCTCGCCTGAATAATAAGGAATATTCAAGGAAAACCTGGTGCTTTTTCTCATCTCCTTTTTGCCAGGAATCTGGTTTTTTGGGGTAGTGGCTGGAGCACAGGCAAGGGCAGCTCCCCCATGACTATTCATGGGCAATCTTCGGGGATTTGCTTAAACTCAAAGCAGATTTGGAGGAAAAATAGGAAACCTGGAAGCCTTTGCTGACGACTCCTAGCTGTAACTCTGCTCTGCACCACGGGAAGCTTCTCTGCTCCCTCCTTCAGCTTGTTTTTATTGAGGTGTTTTTTCCTTCCTCCCCCTGATGTTATTTAAATCTTGTTCTTTAATAAGTCTACAACTAAAAGCAATTAAGGAGCTCAGTGAGCAGCATCCATTTCAGCGCTGCCTCCAAGGCATGTCCACTGCCAGTAAGCCTTGCCTGGAGGCACCGAGAGCATCGGGAGAGCCGGGATGGATCCATCCATCGGGGAGCCCGATGGATTCCCTGCTGTGTGGGGGGCACAGGGGGGTCCCTGCTGCCCCCAATCCCGAGTCATCCCATCCTTCCAGGGGCTTTTCCTCAGAGGGTCATGGTTTGGGGGCCCTGCCCGCAAGCCCCTTCACCTAAAGGTGTTGCTACACTGATAAACGATGCTTAAAATAAAATAAAGAGAGAAAACGCATGTTTTCCTTTTCCGGGAGCAACAGATCAAAGCAGTTCTGAGGCAGATGATAATTCCTGGCAGTAACCACCCACAGGAGATAAGGGGGACGGAGGAGTCCTCAGAGAGATGCGCTCAGAAATGCAGGTGACAGACACTGCGAGGGTTTTGGCCATTAAAAGGGTCACTGAATTTTGCCATCGAGGTGGCCCAAATCAAACCCACACTGCCCAAAAGTCCTCTGCCCCGTCGTCCCCCTGCCAAAGCTTCGGTACCTCCGTGGGCAGTGGCCACAGCCACGGCCGGTGCCCACACGCCCTCGGCAGCCCACGGAAAGCCCTTCCTGCCAAAATTCCTTCCCATTCTCCCTGACAAAGAGCTCTCGCTTCCAGCTCAGGAACAACAAACACGGAGGCAGGCGAGGTAACCTCTTCCCACAGCATTTTAATGAAGAAAACACCCACGGAGATGCAAACGCGGCCGCAGTTCGCTGCCTGCCCATCCTTCTTCCACCTGGGCTCATCCTCATCCTCCTTCCAGCTGGGATCGTGCAGGGATGCGCTGAACCTCCCGCTGCCCCCGCCCCGGCATCCCGGGGGGGACTGGGCATCCCAAATCCTGCGGCGTGGGATGCTCAGGGAACAGGGCACTGCCAAGGGTGGGCAGCTGGCACGGCCCGGAGAGGAATGGGCAGCAGGAAGAGGGGAGGGAATCTGCAGAAATTAGCAGGAGGAAATTTTGCCCTCATTTTCTAATCCCTCACACTCTGCCCCCAGAGGTGAATGGCAAAGAGGGGTGAGTTTAGTTCATTAGAGGTGAGAAAAGAGGAGAGACAGCGCCGAGGGCAGCACATCCCTAATTCCAGCAGGAATCAGTATCCTTGATCGGGATAAACCAATCCCAAACTTCCACTAACAGGGCTGGGCACACCCAACAGGACCAGCCCGTGGCCCCCAGGGGAACCCAGAACCCCCCGAGGCCTGGGCTGATCCCGGCGTGGGAAGTAGGGAAGGGGGAGTTCTGCCCTGCTCAGGTGAGACCTCACCTGCAGAGCCTGAGCTCCCAGCACAGGAAGGACCTGGAGCCAGAGGAAGCCACGGAGCTGCTCCAAGGGCTGGAGCCACTCTGGAGCCAGGCTGGGGGAGCTGGGGGAGTTCACCTGGAGAAGAGGAAACTCCAGGGAGATCTCAGAGCCCCTTCCAGAGAAGCTGTGGATCCCTGGATCTCTGGAAGTGTCCAAGGCCAGGTTGGATGGGGCTTGGAGCAACCTGGGATAGTGGAAGATGTCTCTGTCCACGGCAGGGAGTGAGACAAAATGGAATTTAAGGTGGTTTCCAACCCAGACCATGTTGTGATTCCATGATTATTTCCTGTGTGGCTCCAGCTCCCGTGGACTCTGAGATGGAGACCTGGCTGTAAACAGAAGGTGGGGAAGGTGCTGCCTCTGATATAATCCTGCTGATCCCTGGGAACCTTCAGCACCTTCCCACATCTTCCTTGGCCTTGGGAGCCCAGCTCAGCTCACCCCACCACCCCTCTGGACGGGCACATCTCACTTGTCCTCGAATCCAGCCAGCAGCTCCAAGTATTGTCCATAAAAAAAAAAAAACTTTAAAAGAACCTAAGAATGATTTATTGAAATGTTCCCATTTTCACTTGAAACACAAAGGAATGATCCACCCAGAAATGTGGTTTGCAGCTGGGAATTTTTTTAACTAAAAGTACGAAATGTGTGCAAACGAGAGAGACAGTTTTGGGGGAAAAACCAAAAATGCAACTTGAGAGCCCAAACATCTGTTGGAAAACCATTCCCAAAGTTCGGAAAGGCACTACCAGCAAACCCCACAAAGGCTGCAAGCAGAGGGAAGAGCCATGAGTAAGTCAAGTCTTCCCAGGTGGACAGGGGTGCCACATCCTCAGGACAGGCATCATCTCCCCCCTGGAATTTTGGAATTTTGGGGTTTTTATGGAAAAGCTGGGCTGTGGGAGCACTGCCCCGGGACTCCCAGCAGAGCAACCCAGACGGGTGAGGCTCGTGCCTGTCAAAACATTTCAGAATAATCATCATAAAGCACAGCCAGATCAAAACAAGTTAAAACGGAGCCGCCAAGGTCTGGTCACCTCATAAACCACAGATAAAGCCAGCAAGGCTTCACCAGAGCAGGTTTGATCTTCCTCCCTTCCTGTATCTCTTCCATAAACATTTTGGGGAGCCGCAGGAGAGGAGTCTTATTGATGAAGTCCGAAAACTAACATCCTATGGACGCTGGGAATTATCCCACGCCTCATCCTCCCTGTCCGGGGCAGCGCCAACCCCGGCGGGTCCTGCCAGTCCCGCAGAGCCCGCCCCAAGCACTCCTCTGTTTACTTTAAACCAATTCCCGTCAAACTCCTCACTCAACAAGGGAGAAAAATTGGATCAAAAGAGGCCCTTTGGCCACTCTCTTCCTCCCACTTGTCCGAGCTTGGCGGGTGTTGGCCGAAGGAGCCAGGACCCTCAGCATCACCTCAAGAGTTTTGTTAAGTCCAAAGAGCTTTTCCCGAATCCCTCTCTACCTTCTGCTGTTCTTGTGCTGCTGCATTGAGGGGCTGGAGGATGTCCAGGGAATGGGGATGGAGCTGGGAAAGGGGCTCAGCCTGGAGAAAAGGAGGCTCAGGGGGGACCCTGTGACTCTGCACAACTCCCTGACAGGAGGGGACAGCCAGGGGGGATCGGGCTCTGCTCCCAGGGAACAGGGACAGGAGGAGAGGAAATGGCCTCAAACTCTGCCAGGGGAGGTTCAGTTGGATATCAGGGAAAATTTCTCATGGAAAGTGTTGTCCAGCCCTGGCTCAGGGGTGGAGTCCTCATCCCTGGAGGGGTTTAAAAGCCATGTGGATGTGGCACTTGGGGACATGGTCAGCAGTGGCCTTTTCAGAGCTGGGACATGGTTGGAATCCACAGTCCCAGAGAGTTTCTGTGATTCTAAGGATCATCCCTCCTGCCCCAGCAGCTGAAGATGTCCATAAATTTCTAGGTCACTCAGCTCATGCACTGCTTGGGATAGAGACCTGCCAGGTCTCAACTTCAGGTGCTCCAGGAGAAAAGTGGGATGAGCACCGAACCCTGGCAGTCCTGGGACTGGTCTGTCCACACTGGCCATGCTGTAACATGAGCTTAATTAGAGTAATTGAGCTCTCGGACGAGGCTTGGAGCAGAGAAGTTGCAATATTTGGGGTTTCGAAAAGGTCTCTGCAAGGTCACTCAGCCCAGGCTGGTGAGGCAAGAGCAGCCCGGGGATAAATGGGAATGTTAATCCCTGTTTGAGGATGGCAGGATTTGGGGAACAGCCTGTTTGTGCAGGAGAGAGGACTTTCAACAAAGTCCCACAGGAATTTGGCCAGAAACCTCCTCTGGTGCCCCCCAAAATGATCCAGGATAGGAAAGAGCACAGCCAAGCACTTCGAAGCAGCCCTAAATTACTCCTGGCACTGAGGGGAATGGAATGATCATGTGGAGCAGAGCAATAAAATGGCAGATGAACTTCCCTGCTCATAATTGCAGAGTAATGAACATGAAAAGCTTTTCCCCCATCCAGACACGTGCAGTGGCTCCGTATCAGCAATTATTGGGATTTAACGAGATCTCAGAGACTCTGCCGAGCCCCTTTGAAGGTCTCCTTTCAACAATTAGCAAAAGTCAAAAAAGGCAAGTGGAATATTAAGAACTCTTGGAAGAAGAGAACAAAAGGGGAAATGTCCTTTTTTTCCTTCATCTGTTGCCTCTCAGCTCTGATGGATCCACACCAGGGAACGAGGAGATGTTGGGGGACGGCAACACGTTGATCCAGGGTTTGGGATAACACCTGTGTGGAGAGAGTTCTAATGAACCAGGAAAAAGGAGATAAAGAGACAAATAATTTAAAGTTAGAGAGGTTTGGAATGGGAAAATTGACAACGCAATCCTTGGATAATGGATTTGATGCTTTGCCCACCAAGTGGCTTCATGGAGATGTGGGAATTGTCACCAGTGGAGACTTCCCACCACCCTGAGATCAGATCTGCAGGGTGAGCCCTTCATCCGTGAGAAAACCAGGATCAGATCCAGGAAAATCCTGCTGGACAAGGGGCAGAAAGTAAAGAGGATCAAGGTGGGCACCACATTTGAGTCCTTCACCTGGAGCCTTTTAGGAAATTCCTGGAGCTTTCTAGGGATCCACAGCACAACAGCTCCTATAGAGTTTGTGCTTTGAATTTGGGGAGGGCATGTTCCTCTTAAATCCTTCAGACTTTCCTGCAACACCAAGGCTTCCTAGGAATTTCCTATGATTTGTGTCTAGAACATTTCCAGGAATGTTCAAGGGCTTCATAAGATGTCTCCAATCTGAAATATTTCAAGGAATGCCCTAGAGCTTCCCTGATTTTCCTCCACCTAGAAACTTCCCCAGAACCTTCCGTTTTCCCTGTGAGTTTCCTCTCTTTCGGAAGTTTTCTGGCATTTCCTTATCTGTAACCTGTCTAGGAGCATCCCAATGAATTCCAAGACTCCCACAAGAGCTCTCAAGAAATTCTTCAGTCTAGAATATCGGTATGAAATTCTCCAAATGCTTTTGAGAAACTTCTCCATCCAGGAAACCTCAGGCAAGGACTTTTCTCAGACTCTTCCACCAGATGAGGGATTCCAGGAATTTTCTCGGTGATTTAAAAAAAAATTTCATTGTACTTTGCAGGACCTTTTCCTTTGCACTTCATGATGCTTCAAGGTATTTCCCAAATGATTTTTTTTAGGAATTCAGCCGTTTTGTAAGAGTTTTCCCAAGTGCTCGGATTTTTGCAGCATGTCTGTGGAATACCGACCTCTCCAGGCAGCCCAGACCAGGATGGAGGAAGGGAAATCTCCCTTTGCTGTGTCACACCCTGGAGCCATCCCGATGGAGAATGGAGGTGCAGCATCCCAGGATGTGGCTGTGGTGAAGCAGAGTCGCTCTGTGGATGTCAGGGCAGCTCTGTGGGAATTGTGCTCATGGCAGAGCTGGGAAGGAGCAGGAGAAGCAACTCTGCCACATCCAAACCTTTCCTGGCAAAGAGGAGCTTCCCTC
The DNA here is from genome assembly GCA_037013685.1 of Acridotheres tristis. Taxonomy (NCBI): domain Eukaryota; kingdom Metazoa; phylum Chordata; class Aves; order Passeriformes; family Sturnidae; genus Acridotheres; species Acridotheres tristis. The sequence continues at coordinate 15,070,769 of CM072889.1, forward strand.
ACCAGCCCCAAGCAGAACTGTGGGGCAGCTCGGGCTCTCCTGGGATCTCTGCACATCCCTGGAGATTGTGCCAGACTGAACAGCCCATTCCAAGCTCCTCCTTGGATCCAGGGATCTGTCACTGCCGCGCCAAGAGCTGGATTTGGGATGTGATCCACGCTTCTGGATCATCCATCCCCGCCAGGCAGGGAACACACGGTCTGCAGGCTCAGGGTGTGGCAGCTGACACAGCCACATGTGGCCAGATGTGAGGAGAGAATGAAAAGGCAAAGCTGGGAGCAAGGCAGGAAAAGCCCAGATTGCTCCAGGACATCTCCCGGACATGCCAGCAGCTCCTGCTGCTCCTGCTGCTGGCTGTGGGTTCACCAGGGTCAGCTGAGGTCCCTCCTGAAGATGCTCCTCAATCTCTTGGATGTTCTGGAAACTCAATTCCTGCTTCAAAGAACTCAAAGAACCTTTGAACCAAACATCACCTTGCACTGGAGGCTCCAGAAGGAGCATCAGGAAGTGTCCAAGGCCAGGCTGGATGGGGCTTGGAGCAACCTGGGACAGTGGAACGTGTCCCTACCCATGGCATGGGTGTGGAATAAAATCATCTTTAAGGCTCCTTCCAACCCAGACCATTCTGTGATTCCACGATCTCCCAGGGAATCCTCAGGGTGCTGTGGGGTCCCAAATTTTCCTGACATCCACCCTGGTGTGGGTGACCCATGGAAAGGAGGAGTGCTGAGGGGGTAACACTGGAGAAGAACTGGGAAAATAGGGGCTGCACCCCCAGCAGAGCTTTGGGGAGCCCACAGGACACCGTCCCCCCCCAGCCACACCCTGCCCAGGGTGACTCAGGTGGGTGGGGTGGACACACCTGGTCTGCAAATATTGTCTGAAATGCAGCAGCCCAGGCTGTGTTTGCTCTGTTTATCTCCTGACATTATTTATTTCCTACCTGTCCATGGGCTGCTGGGGAATGTCACCAGTGGGCTGTGGCTGTGGCTGTGGCTGTGTTGGATTTGGCACAGGGCAGGAGAGCCTGGGCCAAGCTGGGCCAGGAAGAACTGAGAGAATCTGGGGCAGGGAGAGTTGGGGCTGCTGGGCTGTGGGAAGAGCACCTGGGCACATGCAAGGAGCAAGATGTGGAAATCAACCCTGGAAATTGGTCCTGCAGCTCCATCTTGCAGGAATTTGGGGTATGATCCCCCTGGAGCACCAGCAGGACCAAGGGGTGGGGGAGCAGAAAGAGCCTTTCCTGCTCTGGTGTGATTCTGCAGCCAACGGGGAGACCGTGATCCCAAAAGGGTGGGTGGGTCAAACATGAAGATATCTCTGGCTGAAGCAGCCCCAGTGCCCACCTTCCTCCTCCTCCTCCTCTCCTGCCTCTGGATCTGCAGTCTGGGCTCTCTGCAAAGTCCTGGATTGCAAAATAGCCCAAAAGTTCCCCGAAGAAGCACCAGCTCTCTGATCCCACAGAAGAGCCACCCTCCCATGCTCCAGCTATCACCTGACACAGGGACAGGGTGTGGGGTGGCAGAGGGACAGGGTCAGGCAGAGGGACCGTCCTGGAGGCACCCAATTGTGTAAGAGGCGGCTTAGAGAGGAACTGGAGGATTTGGATCCTATTTCATGCTTAACTCCCTGATATCTGATCCCTGGGGAGGAAGAGAGGATTCTTCTGCCCCTGTTCAGAGGGGACTTAAGAAGGGCCACTAAGAAAATCTTCTGAAGCGCCATGAGAGGACTCTGAGCCCTTCCCTCGGGCTGTGGGTGCCGGATGAGGGGGGATCCCAGGACTGTGCATGGTCCCAGTGCTGCCTGGGTGACCAGGGACAGGGGGGACAGCTCCTGGTGGCCTCCCAGCCCCGCTGCTGCCAGGAAGCACCGGCCCTTTAGGAAGGGGATTTCTAACAAAGCTGAGATCACGTTGCTGTTTGACTTAATCTCAGGCCATTCTGTCTCCAAATCCCTCCTAATTCCTCGCTGATATTAATTACAGTGTATCCGACCCCGGCCTGGGGCATGGCAGCTCTTCCCGACATCCCAAACCGAGCACTTCCCAAGGATCCTGTTCGCAGCCAGCAGTCCCTGAGCCAAATAATCCCTGGCCTAATGCACCGACTTAAATTAGATTTGGGCTCTCCATCCCTGCTCCGCCACTTTCTGCTCGTTCCCCACAGCTGCAGCGCAGACAAAACAGGAGGGATTTGGAGGGAGGAGCTGGCTGGTTGCTCCAGCACTCTTGGATCACGGGATTTGGGTTTTGCTGGGCTGCCTCTCCCCGGATCAGCCACTTGCTGCCTGCAGAGGAGTGTGGTGGCAGCAGCTCTGGTGTCACCTCGGTGGCTGGGACAGAGTCTTTGGTCCTGGCTGCAGGGCTGGGGACTCTGCAGCCGAGACACAGAGTAAAGTCGAGGTTTTGTGCTGACTTTTGAGCTGAAAACTGCTTTAATGGAGTCATGGATCCAAGAGAAAGATTGCACTTGCTCGGCATCTCCAAAAGCAGCTGGTGCCCCACCAGTCCTGCCTGACAGGCTGGAGAGCATCCCGCATGAACAGGGGGAAATTCCCGACAGGAGAGCATCCCACACCTTCAGCAGAGCATCCCAGGCAGGGAAGCTCCCCCGGGCTGGTCCGTGGCTCTTGTGACACGGAGTGCTGGGAATCCCTCATGGCACGAGTGACCCGCGGCTGGTCCGGCCCCGTTCAGGGCTGGGGCACCCAGGGCTGTCGCACCCCCACGGACACACGGACATGGACACACGGACACAAGGACACGCCGCCCGTTCCCTGCAGGTGGGATGAGCCGAGCAGGGGCTGTTATTCCAGAGCCACTTCCCAGAGCAAAGCCAGAGCCCCCGGGCAGGGCCCTTTGGCCGCAGGCGGTGACCCGTGGCCAGCACATCGTCCGAGCCCCGCGGGGCCGCGGCTGCCGAGCCCTGCCGGGACTGTGATTGATGTTGTCCCTGTCCCCGGAGCAACAGAGCGGCTGTCTCCTGCCCTGCTGGCCCGAGAGGCTGCTCCGGCCAGGAATCAAAGCTATGGGAGCTCCCGAGCCTTCCAGCCAGGCAGGATCCACGATCCTGAAGGAGGGCTGGGGTCAGCCAGGGGCTGCCTTGCCCCGCTCCTGCCCTGGATTTGGCAGGGCTTTGGGATGCTCCAGGCACCGAGGGTGCAGGCACAGCCATTCCCTGCGGCGCCTTCCCAAGGCACTGCCGGTCTGGCTCAGCTTCCCATTCCTCTCCCTCCCTACCCCGGGGTTCACTTATGGGGTTTTTTTATCTGCTAATGCTCGTGCCGCACTCTGTGGGGAAGGGCAGGCAAAGCCGCGAGGGAATGGAGTGTAGGGAATCCTCTTGTTCCATCCTATCTCTTCCAGGACCCCTCTGGGAGTGAGATCCCCTCACCGGGCAGGAATTGCCGGCTGGTTGTGAGCGAAGAGTGAAGCAGAGCTGCCTCCCTGTCTTCCAGGTTTTGCCATAACCCAGCTGGTTCTGGCCCGGTTTGGGAGACGAGCGTTTCCTGCTCCCGTCCACACCATTGCAGACAAATTGATGGAGTCAGCAGGATGGGAAGTGTTATCACGTACTACACAAATATGGAATAAATCCAAGTCCCAGATTATCAGATAAATGGGCTCCTAATAACTGGCATGATTGGAAAGTAATGGGGAAACAGCTGAACGTGGTGGCAGGGGGTGTGCTAAACATGGAAAAGATCCAGGAATTCCTTGCCCTGTCCATAAGACGAGGGGGCTGGGAATGATCTTCCCCTGCCTTCCCAGCGCTGTTCGCTGCTCCCAGAGTGAGCAGGGGGAGAAGCCCCTTCCCCACGGGAATGCCCCGCAATTCCCCCCTTTCCCCCCGCGCCTGCCCAACCCCTGATTGCTCATTAACCAGCTCTTGCACCAGAGAATAATGAGTCGTAAATCACCCTGCAATCGCCTGGACTTTAAACCCCAGCCCTCCTGGAGTGCGCGGCCATCCCGCCGGGAGAAGGGGGAGAGGCCCCCGATCATCCCAACCCAGCCTCGGTTTTCCTTGGACTTTCGCATCTTGCAGGCTCGGGTTAATCTTGGAGCAAACAGTGCGGGAGATAAGGAGCCGGCCGACCCGGCGAGCCCCTCGTCCTCCATCCCACACCTCACCTTTGTTTTCCTTGGCCCAGCCCCGCAGGTGTTCGCTGCCAAAGCAGCCCCATTGCCCCAGGATGCCAAAGTCTCGGAAAATGGGACCAGCGCCATCCAGCAGCACCCCAAATCCATCTTGGTTATCCCTATCCTCCCCCGGCAGCTCTGGATCGCCCTTTCCTGGGCTCTTTCCTTGTGTTTTTCCTCTCCACAACATCCTTGGGTGGAGTGAAGCATGTTAACAACCACCCCGGTAGTTTTCTCACTCTTGGTGTGGGTTCTGCCACCTCGGGCCAATGTCGCCGTGATAAGGTGGTGGCACCATGACTCAGGAAAAACGAGAGCAGGGAAAACAGGGAGTAAGACTGGCCAGAAAACGGCCAACACTTCCCCTACACGTAGAAAAAATGGGGAGAATCATGTTTTCAGAGTCTTTCATCGAAATCGGGAGGGCAGGGAATAGGACATTGTTTGTGGAATGAAATAGAGGAGAATAAAAACTCCAAAATATTCATGTTTGAATTTTTCTCCATCCAATGGCAAAATTTTTCTCTTCCACGGCAAAAAGGAGGTTTCAACATCAGCCTCTGGCTGGCACAAGGAGTGGGGACGTGTCGCATTTTTCCCTGTCCCCTCGCAGCCCCCCGGCCCTGCCGCACCCCTGGGCTCGCTCAGGAGCCCCCGCTCTCCCTTTGAACCTTTCCCTTTGAACCTCCCTCCGCCGATTCCCTGCGGGACACCTGAAAGCCATTACCCGGCAGATGTGGGTGGGAAGGGAGCGCTGGGGGGCTCGGGGGTGCTGGCAGGAGTGACCCGTCTTTGATCAAAACCTTTGCTCTGCTCCTCTCAGCCTCACTCGCAGCCTCCCCGGGTCAGTGCACGGGGGCAGCGCTCGGCACAACTGTCCTCATGCAGGAAAATGGGTGGAAATCCCAGCCTCCCAAAGCCACCTCCATGTGGGGACATCCCACCCCCAAAGCCATCCCAGTGTCGAGACATCCCAACCCTCGGTAAATGCAGGGCATCCCACTCCTCCTTCCCTCAGGTCCTCTCTCCTGGGGAAGCCATGGGGCTTTTCCAGGACCCTGGAGCCCCAGGAGCAGCCGGACAGGAGCGGCCACACCTTCACCTGCTGCTTCCACCAGCTCAGGGGCAAAATCCCATCATAGGAGCAGCCCCCAGCTCGGCACCAAAATAACCTCAGACCCACACTAGCCTTGCACGGGTGCCTGTGGCCAGGGCATGGCCACCCCACCGCCTCCCCCGGAGGTGTGAGGGACCTTTGATCGGCTTTGCAGCCGTAGGAATCTCCGGGACACCGGGATCTCCCCTGTCAGGAAGAGCAGCCACACTAAATCGTGCATCCCCAGCACACAAACGGCTCCACTCATCGCCTGTCCCTCCCCATCCTCTGGGCTCCGGCTGAGAAAGTGCTTCCAGACACGGGCCGGAGATTTGGGAACCTCCCCGGGGCCCCAGCTGTGCTGTGGAGATGGGAAAACAAGACCTGGGGCTGCACCGATGCTGCTGAGCAAGCGGGTTGGGGAGGCAGGATGCTGCCACTGTCCTGCCAGCCTTGCCAGCCCTACCTGTCCTGCCAGTCCTACGTGGCCTGCCATTCCTGCCATTCCTGCCAGTCCTGCCATTCCTGCCATCCTTGCCATTCCTGCCATCCCTTCCAGCCCTGGCCACTTCCCAGCTGCAGGCTCGTGGCACCCACGGGTCCCCATCCTGCCCCCAGCTCTTCAGGCACCTTCAGCTCCCCGAAGAGGCTGATTTGGCACTGCTGGGTTGTACTCGATGGTCCTGGAGATCCTTTCCTACCTAAACGATCCTAGGATTTCCCAGCAGATTCCCACTGGAGTTTCCCACCCCTCTCCCTGCCCTCAGCTCCCTAGCTCATCCATTCCCTGGTTCACCCCCACTGAGGTCCCGCAGGGATGTGCCCTCCCTTGCACGGGACAGAAGGATGAGGGACTCATGTCCTGCTGTCAGGGATGTCCCACAGCCCTGTGGTCACCCTGCATGGCCAATGGAGCATCCACCAGCTCCCCAAATCCTGAACTCACTGCTCCAGCCCCCGGGATGGTGAGTTCCATTCGGGATCTTCCCTTTGAGCAGCACTTCCCCATAGCAGCCAGGAAATGCCACCCCAGCCCTTCCCTGGGGTCACCCAGAGCAGTCACTGCTGGGAGCTGCTCCAACCCCTTCCTCTCCCCTACAAAAATCCCTTTTCCAGTTGGGTTCACTTCTCTATGTTTATAATGGATTTGTCCCGTGATTAATCATTCCAAGAATTCCCTGCAGATCCTCTCGGCACTTGGGAGGGGACATTGTGCCTATGGCTCCGAATTCCTCTGGATTAGCAGTTAAGACATCTTTTCTCACTTTCTATCCAAGGGAGAGCCCTTCTGGTAGAGCCATTACAGGACTCACACAGCCTCGCTCTTTGTAGGGCTGAGATTCCCTCGGCAGGATTTGCTCCCATCTTTCACCAAGGTCTTTTTGGGGACCATAAGCCTAATTAAAACCTTATTCATTATAACTTTAGCACCTCGTTGCGCCTCAAGGACTTTGTAATCCCTCTCTGGGATTCCTGGGAGTAGAATACAAGTTGGGTTCAATGTTGACTTGAAGTGAGTCAAGAGGTGCAGGTAAAATTCCCGGCTCACAGCTCCATCCACCCCTCCCAAAATTCCAGGATCCTTTGTGGATTCCTGCCACCCCATCTTGTCCTCATCATCCTCTTGGATGGGCTCTTCTCCATCCAAATCCATCCCCAGCTGCAATACTGGGCACTGGGGATGTGACATCTCAAAAAAAGCAGCTAAAAGATGATGTGGGGGAAGGGAAAATATCTGCAAAGAGGAGCTCAGGACAACCCAAATGTGTTCCCCCCGGATTTCCCCAAGCTTTTGTTTTGGTCACGACGGTCATTTATTTTTAATATGTTTTCCTGTCATTAAGTTTCATTTCAGGATTTTCGAAGCAGAAAAACATGTTCAGTAATTTGGGGGGGTTTTCTCTCTCTTTTTTTGTAGTGAAAAAGGCAAATAGTGCTGATCTGCTCCTGACAAAATTGATGAATCGGCATTTTTAACAATCGTGTTTTTCTTTGGCCACTTCCCAAATCTCCAAAAATCTCCAGCCCGATCTCTTTTCTCTGCCAGCGGAGCTGCCCCATCTTCCTGCACTCCTGGAGAGGCTGGTGGTCCTTGGGGCCGGTGATTTCGGGATTCTCCTCAGCAGTGGCAACCCCTTGCTCCCGGCATTGCTGCCACAGGGACTCCGAAGAAATTCTGTCACAGAAAATCCTCCCTCTCCTCTGCAGTGTCCTTCCCACCTTCACTTCCCTTTTTTCGCCTGTGGGTTTCTCGTGGAGGCACGAATTCCCTGGCAGAGCTTCTCCCTCTGAAGTGCTGGAGGACTTTGTTCCCTCCCCTTGCCTCATCCTACTCTGTTTCCTGTCCTTTCTCCTGCCTCCGGGCAAGTTCGGCTCTTCAGGGCTGAGACAAACCTTTGCAGCTCCCGTTCCGCAGGTTCCTGCCCTGGGCCTCGCCTTTCCCCTTCCCACTCGCATCCCTTCTCTGCTGGAAAAGTTCCAGGGCTGTGCCCGCTGCTCTCTGGCAGGGCTTGGGCTTCCCGTGTCCCCCCCGCAGGAAGGATGCCGGCTTTCCCAAAATGATGTGGCTCTTGGCATCCCTGCCTGCTCCCTCGCTGTTCCCTACCTGTTCCTTGCTGCTCCCTGCCTGTTCCCTTTTTATTCCCTGCTTGTTCCCTGCCTGCTCCTTTCCTGCTCCCTGCCTGTTCCCTATTTCCTGCCTGATCCCTGCTTATTCTCTGCCTGTTCTTTGTTTGTTTCCTACCTGTTCCTTTTATTCCCTTCCTGTTCCCTGTTTATTCCCTGCCTGCTCCTTGTTCCAGCACTGCCACCACCAAAAGCCACTCCCAAGGTCCTGCCTGGGACATTCCTGCTCCCTGGGATGCTCACAGCTCATCCAGGCCATGCCTGCAGGATGCTGGAGTGGAAAAGGGCTCCCAGGGGGATCCTGTCCTTCAGTGCTGCAGGGACAGGACCCACAGCCCCCCTGGGGGCTCGCTGGCACCACATCCTATTTCCAGGGACTCAGGAAGGGCAAAAGATTTGGAAAATGTGGCCACTGCTGACCACATCAGATGTGAGCACATGGAACTTTTCCCACCTTGTTGGGAATTCAATCCCTAAGGACACACTGTGCCTAATGAGGGGGGCACAAGGAGCAAGAGCGGGGGGACAACTTTATTTTCCCTTAACACAGTCCCAAGGGATGCCCCAGTGAGATCCAGGAAGGTGCCTCCATCCCATCTCCAGGTGGAGAGGGGCTGGCACCGGATGGGGTTGGAACACACAGCCTTAATTTATCAGGAGAAGGCAAGAGATCCCCGGGGCCCCCGACCTTTCAACAGCCACATGCAGCCCCCTCCCGCTCCTGTTCCGCAGGTACTCCCTCCTTTCCACTTGATTGAAACCCAAATAATGTCCTCAGCCTGATGGATCGCTGCTGCTCCTCCGGCATCCACCTTCCAGGGGGAGTGGGAAGGAGAGGAAATGGTTCCTGTGCACTTCCCACCCAGCCCAGGGCATGGAGAGAGCACAGAGCACATGGAAAACATCATTGCTCCGTGGATAAGAACCGACTCACCCTCTGGAGCTGCTGGTGCAGTCTGAGGAAAGGAATGGATTGCATCCCTTCCTCAGCTCTTCTCTACATCATTCGTCCTTTCTATTTAGATTTTGGACACTTGTGGCTGCTTTTAACTGTTTCCTGCTGGCTGCAGCATCTTAAATAGCCCTTGTGCTAAGGGAGACACTGTAAAAATTCCTAGTTTGGAAACAGAACCACCAGGATCTACATCCAGAACTCTTTCCCTCCCTATTTCCCCACATACTCCTGTCCCACACCTCTGTGCCAGGTCAACATCCAGTGACCCTGGGGGGGAGGTGACAATCCTGGAGTGCTCCAGGGTGATGAGTGGGACCCAGGCAGGGGAGGGCACAGCTCAACAATTCACAGGGTCACGATTGCCGGGCAGGATTCCCAGATAACCCCCGGCAGAGCCAGGCGGAATTCCCAGATAACCTCTGGCAGAAATACGGCTGCTGCCAGGACCTGCCCTCCCTCCTCTGGTGAATTAAGGCAGCCCAAGCCCTGGGACATAAATTAGTGATGGGAATCAGTGATAGGAGCCAGCCCTTGCCCCGGAGGGGCCTGGAGCACAGGGATCCGGAGCTGCAGTGCCCATCCCGGGATGCTCTGATTCCACAAAGGCTGTGAATTCCTGGGCTGGGGGCTTGTTTTCCCCCCAGGAATGGAGGGTTTTTAATACCTGCTGACCTTGAGGTCACAGGTCAGGGACAACCATCCCGGTGAGCCACGGGAAGTGGCCTTTGCAGTGACACGTGGCTGCTCCAGGCATCGTCACCATTCCTGGGATGGGGCCCCAGCATCCCGGGCCTTGAGGGGCTCTGGGTGCCAGGAAGGCTCCAGTAAAGGGATGTGGGAACAGGGAGCAGCAAACCCTGGCTGCCTTTGCATAGAGACCAAGCAGGAGGCAAAGATTTCCTCCACACTTTCTTTTCCTCATCCTCTCCTCACTCACACAATGAAAACCTTTAACGTTCCGGCCAAAATTTCCTCCCACAAGAAACTGTGGAAAAAAAAAAAACAACAAAAAAAAGCTCAATAAAAAAGTATTTATGTGCTCTGCCCAGACACCAGCACAGATACCCCAGGGATGTCACCTACTGCTGCTCAGGTCACCCCAAAAAATGATGCTTCCCTGAAGGCATTGGGACACTTCTGCCCCCAGAGACACATCTGGCAAAGGGATCCTCATGGATTGGGACAAGGTGAGGGCACGGCTCCTGGGTAGGGTCTGTGAACCCCCCTCCCAGCATTGGGACCCCCCCATACCCTCCGTGTCACCCCGACTGGCAGTGCCTTAATAACCCCTGGCGCCAAGAGCCGGGCCCTGAGCACGTGGGGCACTAATTAGCCCTGTGCTCATTAGCCCAGGCATGGGGGCTGCGCTCTCAACGGATTTGGGGGGGATTAGAGCCCCACAGGGCCGGGACCCCCCCCGTTTCCACCCCCCCCCTCCCCCCCCAAAAGAGGTGATGAGTGCAGGGCGGGCAGGATCCCACAATTATCCACAGCATCCCCAGTTCTCCCAGTGCTGGCAGGGACCGGAATTCTTTACCTGGCCAGAGTGATGGATGTCCCTGGAATGAACTCAAAATGGAAGAGGCCAAAGATTAAAACCATCCCCCCCCCCCAGAGCCCCCCCAGCGTTAACATTTGCTTGAGTGCAGCAGATAAGAACAAGTTAAATTTATCTTCAAAGAACCCCCAAAAGTGACTCTCCTTTAACCCCCCTCTTGCTGGAATAAATCTTCCCCTTATCTGAATTTCCAAGGAGCAGGGCTGGCAGGGGACAGAGTGGGAATGCTCAGACTGGGTTAAGCCAAACCCCTCTCTGGTTCGGATTAAAGAGGAGGATAAAAGAGCTCGGGGTCCCAGCGGGAGCATAAATAACACGGGATGGGCCCTGAGCAGGGATTTACACCCGGGATTGCTCCAAGCCCAACACAACAAAAAAACCAAAAAAAACAGGGGGTTGGGCCCTGCCAAGGGGTGATGATGGCTGTGGAGAGGGTGGAAAGGGCAGGAGGTACTGAGTGGGAAGCAGGGAAAAGATGGGATTCAAGAGGGCTGGGAGCCTGTGGAATAGGTGTGGTGTGATGTGGGATCCTGTGGCAAGAGGGAGGGGAAAAGGGGAAGGAAAAGGGAAAGAGGAAAGGAAAAGAGAAAAAGAGGAAGGAGGAGGGGAAAGGAATAGGGGAAGGGAAATGTAAAAGAGGAAGGGGAAGAGAAAGGAGAAGAGCAGGAGGAAGGAACATGAAAAAGGGAAAAGGGGAAAAGGTAAAGGTAAAGGAGTAGGGGAAGAAAAATGGGGAAGGGAAAACGGAAGGGGAAAGGGAAGGGGAAAGGGAAAGGGGGAAGAGGGGAAAGGGGAAAGGGAAAAGGGGAAAGGGTAATGGGAAAAGGGGAAAGGGGAAGAGGGAAAAAGGGAAGCAGATCCTTGCCCTGCAGCATCCATGCCGCAGTGTCCCACATCTCACATGCCAGCACATCCACGTCCCTGCAGATCGGACAGAGGAAATCGGGCAGACACAGCCAAATTCCAGAAAATTATTTTTTCATTTTCTCCTTTATTAGTTTTTTATTAGAGGGAAAAACAAGCAAGAGCTGCCTCTGCCCCAGAACAACTTTCCCCAGCCGCAGCGGCTCCGTTTGGGCTCCAAGTGCTGCCCTGGATGGCCGGGAAGAGCCTGGATTTAGGAGCTGTTGGAACCCCTCTGCTCTGCGTGGGCAGGGGGCTGGGGAGGCTTCATCCCCCACCCACACACTGTGGATGCTCCAGCAAGAGGTGTCCTGGAGGGCAGATCCATAGCAAATCCCCCTGGGATCCATGTGCTGTGGGTAGAGGGGTGAATAAATCCACCTGGGATGGGAAGATCCCGGCCAAGGAATGAGCTCACCATGGGCTCGGATGTGGGGGATAGCGAGGACTCGCTGGCCTTGATACAATCCGGGGAAGACACAGCCCGGTGAGAACCACCGGAAAAAGTCTTTGACCTTCCTGAACCTTTGGAAAGATTGAAGCTGCACCTCCGGCCTGGATTGCAGGGGGGAGGGAAGAGCAGATGTCCCTGCGGTGGGGGACACGTGCAGCAGCCAGGAAGGATGAGCTGGATCAGGAGGTGGGATGCATGGAATGGCCACCCACGGCCATTCCAGCTTGGATCTGAGCCCTGCAGCATCCCAGGAAGCTGATGCCCTTCCCACCATCCCTCCCTCGGCAGGAGCTGTGCCACAATCCCACTGCAGCTGCAGGTTCCCCGTGCTGGGGTTGGGAAGAGCTGCCAAGATGCATTGCCCTCCTGCAAAACTTATCTGGGATCTGGAATCAATTATTGTGCTGGCCCCAGGAATTAGCACATTACAAAGGCACAACGACTTCAGGAACCTGGAATGGGATCAGTTTTTGCTCAAATTGTCACCTGCTGCCCCTGCCCGTGCCCTGGGTGTGGGAAGGGCCAGGACACGGATCCCTGGGAGGGCAGGAACACCCTCTCCAGCAATCCAGCCAGGGAGAGGTGTCAGGGCTCACTCCCCACGCCACAGGGAATTTTCCCATTCCCGGGTGAAGCTCTCCAGAGCCCTGCCCAAGGTGAGAAGTGACCCTGGGGCTGCCATGTGTGTCCTCTAGCACAGGATGAAGGATCCCAACACCTCCCACACGAGGCATCTCCCGGTTATCAGCAATGCCTCCTCTCCCCTCCCCTGGCCAGCAGGAAACATCCCGCCGGGATTAGCGGAGTAACCCGAGGAGATACCGCTGGGGATGCTCCAGGGCTGAGGAATTAATTTGTTTGGAAAAGCAGATCCTGCCTCCAGTGGCTGCCGGTGCTTGTGACGAGCTGCCTGTGCCAACTCCCAACGTTTCCCTTCAGGAATCACCAACCATCCCATATTACTACTTAAACCTGCAAGGAAAAAAAGCTCTTCTGAGAGGGATAAACAGAGCAGAGGAGTGCAGACAGTGGGGGTTCCGGGGTGGGACACACCTCACATATCCCCCAGAGTTCAGGCACTGCAGGCTCTTTCCCGGGGATCAGGGTGGATGTTCCTTCCCTGCTGTCGTGGATATAAACAACAGCCACAGCAACTGCCAAAACTTTTGGGATTATAACCCCAAAAGCCCAGAAAATACCCGAGAGGGATGTCCAGGGATCATGAGGAGACCCGGTGGGCTCCTCCCTGCAGTGCCCAGGGCAGCTCATGGAGCTGGGCATCCCAACGCTCTCTTCCTCCTCCTCCTCCTCCTCCTCCTCCTCCTCCTCCTCCTCCTCCTCCTCCTCCTCGTCTCCTGCCCTGGCTGCTGGCTCCAGCTGGAGAAATTTTGCTTTTTTGCCTCGCGCCCGCGCTAAGTGAGCTGGAGCGAATCACCCCGGGATTTGCATTAACAGCAGTCGCTACAACAAGATCCCAGCCAAACACAATACTGGAAACTCGGCTTTCCCCCCATCCTTAGTGCTTCCAGATGGAGCCCCTCGCTCCCACCAAAGGGTAGGGGCCAGCCCCCCTTTCAGCTCCCAGCAAGGACCTTTCCTTCAGCCCCAGGCTCTGGAGGGGGTGAGGAGGGACAGATCTGCCCTTTGTCCCAGCTCTGTGCCCAGTGCTGGAGCAGGGAAGGGCCCGGCAGCTTTCCCTGTTTCCAAAGCAGTGAATTTATTTCCGCTTACATCAGAGAAAGTTGGAAAAAAAAAATCATCATAAAAGAGAAAGAGACCAGGATATTCTGCAAGTCCCTTGGGATCTGTATAGGGGAAGACATCCTTGGAATAACATCAGCAGCCCCAGCACCGCCTTTGGAGGCAGCCAGGAACGGCCTCTCCGGGCACTAAAAGCACTCTAGCAGAGTGCTAAAAATATTCATTATCCAGGCGGGAATCGTCAGCACGGCACAGGCCCCAGGTATTAAGTAGGTAGCAGGACCTGGCACGGGCTCCTTGGCTTACACCTCCTCACACACATTTGGCTTTGTCATTAAAGCCTCCAGGCAGAGATGTTCCCGAGGAACGGCCAGGGGCTGGCTCGTCCCTCGTCTCCCTGTGCCAGGAGACCCCCATCCCATGGAGCTGACAGCTCCTTCATTGGAGCTGGAGCAGCTGGGACTCTGCCAGGTGCTTCTGATAAGAAAATCCTTTGTTTGGTGGGGATGTGGGGTGTTGGGGAGCACCTGGACCCCCTGCACCCACCAGTGCTGCTGTGTCCCCTTCTATGGATTGGATTTCCTCCATCCAGGTCCTCATCCTGTGGGAAGCTCATTAAACAATCAGGTTAATTTTTGGCCAGACCTCGCATGAGCCCAGTGCTGCTTTGGGCAGAGACTCCTGCTCTTCCCAGCCATTCCAATAGGAAACGGGTTCCACTGCTTCCTCCAGGTGGTTTTGTTCTTCCTCTCTTTTGTTGGGACTAAACCTCCTGCAGAACTGCCATTGAATCCTCCCGGAATCACAGCAGTTCCCATCAGGATCACCAGCTCCAAGAGTGCACAAAGAACCTTCACACAGATAAAAACCCCCAAATTTAAGTCACAGGTTCTTGTTTTTCACCCACACTTTTTGCAGCTGCTGCTTCCAAACCTTGCTTTGCAATCATGAGGAAAGGGAGGAAAAGCGTCCCAGCTGCATGGGCAGTGAACATGGAGCCTCTGCACAGGGAATCATGGAATCACAGACTGCTTTGTGTTGGAAAGGGCTGCACAGACCAGGACATCCTTCCACCCCTTCCACGGGCAGGGACGACTTCCACTAGCCCAGAGTGCTCCAAGCCCCATCCAGCCTGGCCTTGGGCACTTCCAGGGATCCAGGGGCAGTCACGGCTTATCTGGGCATCTTGTGACAGGACCTCACCACCCTCAGAGGGAAAGATTCCTTCCCAGTATCCCATCTAACCTAGCTGTCTGGCAGTGGGAAGCCATTTCCTGTGTCCTGTCCCTCCATCCCTTGTCCCAAGTCTCTCTGCAGGTCTCCTGGAGCCCCTTTAGGCACTGGAAGGGCTCTAAGTTCTGCCTGGAGCCTTCTCTTCTCCAGATGAACACCCCCAGCTCTCCCAGCCTGTCTTGCTGTCACACTGTGCAACGGGCACTTGGAATTGCAGGATCAGGATGCTCCTGATTCAATCCCCATCACTGCTGGCTCCTAGCCCACTCCCCTGCTCCCTCAGGAGCACTGTGTCCATGCCCCAGCACTGCTGGACAGATGCTCCTGCTCACGTCCTGTTTAGCCCAGGCTGTTTCCAGGTTTCCCAGCCCCCCGGACCCTCTGCAAACCGGAGGCAGCTGCAGCTGGAGGAGGGATGAGAGAGGGGGGTCAGAGTCGCTCCCCAGAGCTGGCTGTGGGACAGCCCAAGGAGCTCAGCCTTGTTTATCCTGCTGTGGTTTCCCTACAGGGAACATACGTGTGTTCCTACAGGGACACACGGAACATTCCAGTTTTCTCCCTGCCATGACCTCTGTCCATGTGAAGTCTCTGGTCCCTTCCATGTGAGAAGGACAGATAAGAGAGCTGCTAAATCACAGAATCATGGAATGGTTTGGGTTGGAAGAGACCTTAAACTCATCCAGTGCCATGGGCAGGGACACCTTCCCCCATCTCAGGTTGCTCCAAGCCCCATCCAACCTGGCCTGGGATATTTCCAGGGATCCAGGGGCAGCCACAGCTTCTCTGGGCACCCTGTGCCAGGGCCTCACTACCCTTACAGGGAAGAATTTCCTCCTAATAGCCAATGTAAATCTCCCATCTGTTAATTTAAATCTATTTCCCCTTTTCCTGTCACTGACTGTCCATGTAAAAAGCCACTCGCCACCTTTTCTATAAGCTCCTTTTAGACACTGAGAGGAAAGGCAGGAACTTTGCTCAAATCCTTCACCCAGCAAACCCAGGAATGTTTTCTCTGGCAGCTGTTTCCAATGTCACATTTGAGGCTGGCAGCATCACGGAGGGGACCCCAGAGCTGTGTCCCCAGGCAGGGCTGGCTCTGCAGCATCCTCTGGCCCTGCAGCATTCCAGGCTCTGCTTTTATACCTGCCAGATTTGCTCTGTGCTTTAAAGTAAAGCCCTTTGTAAAAGCTGGCAGCCCTGAGGAGAGATAAGGGGGGTCTCAGGGAGCCTTTGGCTCGGGAATGGGATATGGAAGGAGCTGCTGTGATGGAGAGCCAAGTGTGGGGGCAGCTGGAGCAGGGGGAGGCTCTGAGGCCACTGCAGAGCATTTGCCGGCCCCAGTCCCATCCCTGGAGCTCGGAAATCTGCGTGGTGGGACCCAGGTCAGCACAGGGAGCACAGAGCTCCTGCCTCCTCATCACACAGCTCATGGGTGGGGCTGTGGCCATGGAGGATCCAGAGTTCCAGAGCATCAAAGACTCCCTGGAGTGATACCCATGGGATCCCAGAGAGAGACCCATGGGCCTGATTGGGTGGGAGTTGGGATGAGGGGGATCCATTCCAGGGAGATGTTGGGGTGCTGCAGGTGATGGTTTGGAGAAGCAGCCACACCATTGTTGTTGTGGCAAACATCTGTGACCAGGATTCATTGATCAGGATGAATTTTTTCATGGAAAGGATGGTCAGGCATTGGAAGGGGCTGCCCAGGGAGGTGGTGGAGTCCCCATCCCTGGAGGTGTCCAAGGAACATCTGGACACTCAGTGCTCTGGGCTGGGATCGCTCACAGGTTGGGCTCAGTCCTGGAGGGCTTTTCCAACCTCAGTGATTCCAGGATTCTGTGTTTTTAGGGATGCTCTGCATCTTTCTGACTCCTTGAGCAGGGCAGGGGGAGCTGGGCTGGGCAGCCAGTGTGGCACAGCCCAGGAATGGGGAAGAGGAGAAGGTCGGAGCACAGGGCAGTGTGGAGAGGAGGCAGCGATCCCCCCATGGATAGGGGGGATATAATCCCCCATTTCACACACATGGAGACACCAAAAGCCAAATCGTGGAGGATAATTGCTCCAAAAAACAAAGGGGTGCTTCATATTCCTTGGCTCCCTGACAGAATTAGCACAGCAAGTGTTCCCTGGCTTTCCTTTCATTCTCCTCCAAAAACATCACTTTCCTGGGGGTGGATTTGGGGATGGGAGTGGGAAAGCTGTGAGCATTGCTGGGTCTTGGCAGGGCAGGATGGGCAGCTGCCCACAGGAGCAGGGATTTGCCCACACCCCTTCCTGCTGCTTCCTCATTCCCCCAGCTCCTTGGACTCCCCCAGACCTGCATTCTGGGGGTAGGCATGGCCCCCATCTCATTCCCATCCCATCCCAGCCCATCCCATCCCGTCCCAGCCCACCCCACCCCTGGGGCTGTGTTCCTGGCAGAGGTGGCACCGATTGTGGCGGAGGAGCGGCGTGCCAGCAGCACAGCCTCATCCACGGGGCTGGGGAGGCAAAAACAGCTGGGAAAGAAGAGCCTGGGAGGTTTTTTTCCCAAGCTGGGAGAGCTCTCTGAAGCTGCTCGCCCCCGGAGCCAGGTGGCTTTGAACGGGAGCAGCTCCCGGCAAGCCCCGGCACGGGCGGCACCGGGAGTGCCCAAAGCCAGGAAGGGCCATTCCTGACGGAGTTTTGGGATGGAATTCAGCTGCTCACTCCTCAAACCGAGTGTTTATGAACCTGCAGGAGGGTGGGTTAAGAGCTTTGGTGGAAGAACAAAGGGCACAAAAGGAGGGTGGTTGGTGAGGAGGGAGAGGAATGGGATGGGGCAGCCGTGGGGTGACAGGTCTGGGGCCACCACAGTGGACTCAAACCCCGGACACCAGGCTGACAGGGAATCCTTGAGCTCTTTAACTTATTAAAAATACACAATGTGAAACCCTTTCCCTGCTTTTGAGGTCTCATTTGAGGCCACCCAGTGCCACCCTCCCCACGTCCCTGCCACCCACAAGCCCCACAAGAACCTGCCCCATTGCTCCTCCAGCTCCCTTCTCCCCAGGTCCCTGTGGGTATCAGGGAACACAGTGGGGGCTCCCCAATGTCCCCACCACCAGCTCAGCCCCCCCCACAGCCCTGCAGCTTTCCAGGCCTCCCCATCCAGGGGGTTCTTCAGGGCTGGAATGAAAAAGCTGAAGTGTAAAAGAACACTGAAGGGAGCAGTGGAAGAACCGGATTTTCTTTTATTTGATTTTTTTTCTATTCTGAAGGATGCTGTATTGAGCTGAACATGACAAATATGCCAGGAATGTTTGCCCTCAGGGCCTGGGAGAGCAGGGAAAGGCACTGCTGGCACTTTATCAATGCAGCAGCCTCGGTGTTTGTGCAAAAACAAGTGCCAGGGGCAGGTCCTGGGGCAGCAGCTGCCCGTGCCTGGAGCAGGATGCCAGCAGGAACCTGCTGTGACAAGGGGGGATGTCACCTTGGCACGATGGGGACCTGCCCTCAGCCTGCACACAGGGAGAAGAAGCAGGTCTGGCTCTGCTCCCAAGGGACAGGACAATAGAAAACAGCCTCATGATGCTCCAGGAGAGGTTTAGGTTGGAAATTAGAGAACATTTCTTCATGGAAAGGGCTGCCCAGTGGAGTATCCATCCCTGGAGGGGTTTAAAAGCCGTGTAGATGTCCCTGGGGACATGGCCTTGGCAGTGCTGGGGGACAGTGGCACTCGATGATGATCTCAGACGGCTTTTCCAACCTCAGCGATTCCATGATTCTCTGACAGAGCTGGAGAGCCCCGGCCCAGCTCCAAGGAAGCCGTGTGCAGCGGGCTGGGGCCAGGGCTAATTAACAGGGCTCGTTAAAAATATATTGTGTTTGCTTTAAACAAGGTTCCCCCAAGCCAGAGGAAGCTGGTGAGGGACTGAGCAGAGATAGTGAGGCAGAGAGAGGCAGCAGGGAGGGGGAGGTGATGCCTGGGTGCATTTATTTCTTCCTTTCCTTCAATTTCTAACCCAAACCAAAGTGTCTCTGTGGCTGGAGGCGCCCTCTCGTCTCATAAAGTCCCACATAGGAAATTGTAAAGTACAGGAAAACAACCCAAACCCCCTGACCCCTTAACAAACTCCAGCCACAGCCCAAGTTGCAGGGTAAACAAAGCCAAGCCACAGTCGCCAAACTCTCCTGGGTGCTGGGGCTGTGTTCCTGGTCCCAATGAAGGCTGGATGGTCCTATTGGAACCTGGATGTCCCCATGCGAGGCTGGATGTCCCCACAACCCTCACTCCAGCCCCCCAGAGCTGCCCCTCAGCCTGAGGGTGCTGATTCCTTCAAAGTCAGATGCTTCCTCTCCCCCCCACCAGGAGGATGATGCTCTGAGCCAGCAGAGCATCCCTCTCCCATTCAGAGCAGGACTGATGTCCCTTGGAGCCTCGGGGTCTGTCCCCTGAGTCTGTGTGACACCCACAGAGAGGTACCAGCCCTGCTGCAGTGCCATTAGCATCGGTGCCACCGAGGGAATGCTCCGTTTCCCTGGACACCGGTAATTCAGCCAGAACCTGCACAATTTTCTGTGCATAATAGTCCCAAATGTGCTCTCTGGCAGGCTCAGGAATCAGCAGCCCAGCGGAGGCAGCCCGGATTAATCAGGCTGGCCACGACTCGGAACAAACCTGCTGATGAAGCCTTGGCAGCAGCAGCGTGTGTCAGGGCTGTCCCTCCCCTCCTGCTCCCACACAGCACAAGGGACTGGGAATTTTAACAGAGTGATTGACCACATCGTCCCAGAGCCCTCTGCCACCAGCACCTCCTGCTCCATGTCCCTGTGCCACCCGTGTCCCCCACACCAGGAGGGATGTGGGGTCACTGCTGCACAGGGGGTGAAGGGATCGGGGGTCCCTGCTCATTGGGATCACTGATCTGGACACTGCCTAGGACACTCTGCTGGTTAATCCAGACACACACCCCTCCAGGGGATGCCTGTGCTCCTGCCTGGAGCATGGGACAGGAAAGCTTTGTGGGATGCTCGCAGAAAGCATTGTGATCCCAAATCCTGGTGTTTCTCTGTCTCCTTCTTTCAGCCTCCTGTCCTCTCTGCCTCCCACGCACTCTCTGGCTGAGATTCCATTGTCCATGGAGTGCAGGTTGGGAGCTTTTCTGGGGTATCCCAACCCAGTGACCCCAGGAAATCCCCCTCTCTCTTCCCCCCACCTCCTCTCCCTCTGAAGGGACAGCATGAGACATTTTTTGCAGATATTTGTCTATCAAGGCTGGCAATGGTAGTAGTCTGCAGCTAGGATGTCTCCTGCATTCCTGGGAATTCCTGGGGATCCTTGGGGTGACCAGCCACGTCACAGGGACCATGCTGAGCTAAAGGGATTTTGGCACTCTCCTGTGCCCCCTGTGATGGGTGGGGGGTGGGCAAGAGGGACAGCCCTGCAGAGTGGGAGGCCGGACACCTCCCCCCTCCTAAAGACACAGCAGGATGTTTACATGATGGATTCTGGCTGGTGAAGAACACACAAAGCCTCGAAAAAATAAAATGAATAACAAAAAAAAAAAATTTCCCCCTGTTGTTCCCTGCAGCAGATGGAAAATAAACACAGCTGCTCTTCTGCCCCTAGCAGCAGCCCTCGCTGGTCCCTGTGCCCAGGACACAGAGTCCAGGCAACCAAATACCCATGGGATTGATCCCACAGGAATCCTGAGCATCCAGAGGGGTGATAGCACGTCTCTGATGCTGCATGAGGGGCGTGGGAGCTGAGGTGGCACTGCCAGCCCTGGGGGAGCCAGGAGAAAAGGGATTGCCCACCCCAAGGAGCCATCCCAAGGTGGTGCCAGTCCTGCCAGTCCAACCTCTGCTCTCTCTGTGCTGGATGGGGTGGATAAACTCATCCCCTGGAAGGAAAAGTCGCTGAGGGGGTGTGAGTGAGGCATCCCCAGCCCAGCTGGAGCAGTAGAGGAGTGGGGACACCGTGGGTGTGCGGGGCAGGACAGGCTGGGAGGCCACGGCTGCCCCATCCACGTGGAGCATGGGGTGAAGTGGAGGTTAAACATCAGGAAACACTTTCTGGCTCTAGATGGGATCTGGGAGGCAGAGCCAGCTCCCAGCTGGGAGCCCCCACTGCAGGGACAGGAGGGGGGCTGGGGGGACCCCCAGGGAGGGCTGTGTGTCTGTCACACTGCCACAGCTGTGATGTCCTGGATCCCTTCATTCCTCCTGAATTTTAATGCCAGCAGCAGCTTCTGGCAGCAGGGCCTGCTGCAGCCCCCTAGTGCTCAGAGCCCCCATCCCATCTGACCTGAAACCGGGGAAAAAGGGAACATTTCCCAAATTTATTGTGGCACCACAACAGCTCCCACAGAGGCAGCTGCTCCCTGCAAAGTAACACTCCTGGTTCTGGATTTAAATAAAGTACATTGATCTATAAATCCCATGGAAAAGTAGAAATACCAAACACCTCCCAGCCCAAAACCTTTCAGTCTCCAGGTCCAGGAGGCCTGAGAGTTCTGAGTGAGGTTGGGCTGTGCTCCAGGCTGGAGGATGATCCAGGTAGTTTGCAGGAATGCTGTCAGGGATGCCCGGGGCTGCAGAGATGTTTCCAAGGATACAGGGATGCTGCCAGGGGGTGTTGGGGACTGCAGGGATGCTGCCAGGGACTCCCAGAGCCACCAGAGGCTCTCTGGACTGCAAGTGTGCTCAGGGCTGGAAAAGTGCTTGAGGCTGGCAGGGATATTCGGGATTGGCAGGGGACTCAGGACCGGCAGGGATGCTCCAGGCTGTGGGGATGCTCCTGTTGGGGAATGCTCCGGGCTGTGGGGACGATCCGGAATGTGGGATGCTCGGGGCTACGGGACGATCATGGACACACATCCAAGGCTGGATGGCAGGGGCTCCTCCCGGGCCGCTAGCGTGGAGCTCGGCTGTCCTCTAGTGCACGCTCTACTCCATGACACGGAGCCGTGGGGCTGGGAAGGGCAGGGAAGGGCTGGGAAAGGCAGGGAAAAGCAGGCGGGGCCGGCCAGGAGCACCGCCAAGCCCCACCTCCCACTCCCTTCCAACCTCCGCACTTTTAGAGGCTCCGCTATATATTCAGCATCCTTTTGTCCCTCACTTTTTTCCCCACATCCCAGCCCGCCTTGGCCTTCCACCCCTTTTTGGCCACAGCTTTATATTAAGTCTCCAGTTAATTTAATGGTCTCCAGTTATTCCTTAGGCTCCTGCACATTTTCAGTCTCCCGTTTTTCATCATCCTCTAAGTCTCCATTTCCCACTACATTTTTATCGTCCTCCCACCTCTCTTTGGCCTCCCCGCCTTTTTCAGCCCCCAATTTTTCCTCGTCTCTACTTGCCCTCAATCATCCCACACTTCTTTGGACTCCCACCCCATTTCGACCCAGAGGAGCCACCAGAGGCACGTGGCAGGGGGAAAGGAGGGGAAGAGTGAGGGAGGAGGGTGAGGGATGAAGTGCAGGTCCCTGAGCACTCGGAGCTGTCACAGCCTGAGCAGTCTCGCACACACCTCTATTTAAGCTCGAGTTCAGCTCCCCATCGAGGTGACCCCTGCCCTGTCCCCTCCGGGGCTGTGGGCATAGGGGAGGTGACTTCTGCAAGCGCTGCACAGAGGGACACCTGTCCCCACTTCACGGGGGTGGGTGGTAGCCGCTGTTCCCTCCACGGGCTGGGTGATTTCGGGTCTCTTTTGAGGTCGTCTGGGGACCCCGGGTGGCGTTGTTCCCGCGCTGTCCCCGCGCTGTCCCCGCGCTGTCCCCGAGCTGCAGTGACGGCGATGGCCGCGCGAGGGCAGCAGAGCGCCGGGAGCGGCCCCGAGCGGGACCGGGACCGGGACCGGGACCGGGACC
This sequence comes from Acridotheres tristis, assembly GCA_037013685.1. Classification (NCBI taxonomy): domain Eukaryota; kingdom Metazoa; phylum Chordata; class Aves; order Passeriformes; family Sturnidae; genus Acridotheres; species Acridotheres tristis. Next base: position 15,093,267 of record CM072889.1, read on the forward strand.
GAGCCACGGCAGAGATCGGGGACAGGGACCCGAAACACCGGCAGCAACACCTTCCGCCAGACCAAGCTGTTCCCACCGCCGTCCAGCCTGGCCTCGGACACTTCCAGGGATCCAGGGGCAGTCACAGCTCTGGGCAACCTGTGCCAGGTCTCACAGGATGCTCTGATGGAGCCGTGCGTTGGCTCCTCTCTCCCTACTCAAGCAGCTCCAGGACCTGGCATTGCTCACAAGGGCTTATTCATCTTCAACCACTAAACAACAGGGGGTTGAGGAGCCACCTGTGTCTGTGGGTGCTACCTTCCCCTCTACTCTGAGTCATTAATCTGTCCTGGCCTAGCCCTGGCTGAGGAGCAGGTTTGAGGATCATCATTCCTTTGCTCCAGTGGGATGAAGCTCCCAGCAGTTGCTGGTGCACACCCGGGTCTATCAGCCTGGCCTCGGGCTCTGTGCCCAATCAGATATCCACACATGAACCCCCCTCAGCAGCCCCCTCTCCCACCCCCACCGTCTTCAAAGCCAGGGACCTGGCAGTGGTTCTGAAAGCCGGGCAGAGCCTCCATGCCATGGCTTGGCATTGAACTCAAAGGCTCAATTAGCAACATCTGCTCTTGTGGGCTGTAAAACCCTCTCGCTGCTCCCCTCCCTTGCTCCGAGCGCTCACAGCTGGGAGCAGCATGGGGCTGCAGCCAGCCCGGCCAGGGGAGCTGTGCCCCTGGCTCACAGCTGTCATAGCTTGCTGTGCCACCTCTGCCACCGTTCCACCTCTGCCACCACTCTCCAGACCGCTTAGATCCACGGCTTGATGGCAGCTGAGGGTGAGGGACAAGGAGTGAGCTCTTCTCTCTGGTGACCAGGGAATGGCAGGAGCTGTGTCAGGGAGGGTTAGGCTGGATATTAGGAAAAGGTTCTTCACCTAGAGGGTAGTCAGGCACTGAACAGAGGGAAGGGTCTGGAGAACCAGGAGTGGCTGGGAGTGCTCAAACTGGAGAAAAGGAGGCTCAGGGGGGACCTCCTCCGCAACTCCCTGACAGAAGGGGGCAGCTGGAGGAGCTGGGCTCTGCTCCCAGGGAACAAGCACCCTGTTCCCTGTTTCCCAGGGGAAACAGCCTCAAGTTGTGCCAGGAGAGATTCAGGTTGGACTTCAGGAGGAATTTCTTCATGGAAAGGGTGGTCAGGCATTGGAAGGGGCTGCCCAGGGAGGTGGTGGATTCCTCATCCCTGAAAGTGTCCAAGGAAGGACTGGATGTGGCACTCAGTGCTCTGGGCTTGTTGACCAGATGGAGATCGGTCAAAGGTTGGACTTGATGACCTTGGAAGTTCTTTCCAACCTCCAAGATCCCATGATTCTATGAAAGCCAGCCCCTGCCCTGGAGGCTGGCTGAGAGCCCCCGCCAGCACCCATTGTTCGGGAGCTGAAGCAATCGGAGCCCTTTCCCGAGGAGCCTGGCGGGCCGGGCCGGGCTGTCCCAGGAGGGCCATATAGCAGCAGGGCTGGACATTGCTGTCATCATTCCTCAGATGCCTCCAAACGCGGCCAAGCGGCGCCACACGAGGCCACCAAGGTCAGGAGGGCACTGAGCCAGCCGGGAATGGGATTTGTGAATGGGAGCAGGACGGGCAGTGCTGATGGGGTGAGACTGTGTGGTACCCCCTGCAAAGGAGCCCCCACCTGGAGGCAGCTGTCCCCTCACAGCCTGGTGCCACGAGGGGACAAGGGACAGCACTGGCAGGGCACTATTGATGTCTGACACTGGGCGCCAAGCACTTCGCCACCTTTCCCAGCCTCATTCCAAGAATGTCCAGTATGTCCACTCCTTCCCCACATTTTGGCCATTAAATCTGATTATCTTTGATTTACTCACTGTCTGGGGAGTTCTCAGGGCCTCTCCCTCTGAAGCAACCTCAGCTGCATTCTGGCTGCAGCAAAACATCCCACCCTGGGGACAACCCTTGGGAGATTCCCCAAAACCCCAGTGCCCTCCTCAGCTGCTGGTGTCCCTTAACTCCTGCCTGGGAGCTGGGGGGACAGCAGGGCTTGCCAGGACTGTTACTCCATGACAAACAAGGGATGTGATCACAATCCCATAAAAATCCATCATTGAAGCCCTTTTCCAAGGCCAGGCCAAGCCTTGGCTGGAGCAGTGATAAAACTCCTTGTGCTGATGGTGACTTCCTCCCTAGTTATCCCCACCAAGGATCTGTATCACAGGTAATCATGGAAACTCCAAATTCCCCAGGGAATCCTGCTGGAGACAGGGGCTGTCAGAGCTGCCTCTCCCACCTGAGAATCAGGAGTTGAGCGCCAGCCTGTCCATATCCACTTGGAGAAGAAAAGCATCCATAAAAGACATTTCCCTTGGAATACTGGCAGTAAAACATTCACACAACGCTGTCCTTAGCACGCCAGCAGCAGCAGTAGAGGGAGAGAAGCCAGAGGAGGGCTGAGCAAAGCAGTTCTCTCCTGAAGGGTCATGTGTGAGCCGCTGGTTTTGCAGGGAGTGGGAGGAGCAGATAATGTTTTCCCAGGCAGAGGAAACTCCTGGGTGGAAATAGCACTGTGCCCTGGAAACGGAGCCATCAGCAAACAGGGCTGGTGCTGCCTCATCTCAGCAGGTGATGCTGAGCTGGGCACAGGCTCTGTGGTGGAAGAACCACTCCCAAAGGGAATGGGAGGGATGAGCTCCTGTCACAGCCCTGTGGGAGCACAGGGGAGGGGAGCAGAGGTCAGGGATGCCCTCTTCCTGCCCGTTGGCTCTCTGGGATGCCCTCTCAATGCCCTCCCTCCCGGTTTCATTCAGCCTCAGGGACACAAAAGGACAGGGAGTTGTGGGGCAGGAAGAAAGCTGAGTCCTCAGGCTGGGTAAAAAGCTGAAAAAGGATGGGAATGAGTGGGGTTTTGTGGGCAATAAGAAAATAAGAGAGAAAGGACAGCAGGGCTTAGTGTCCCATAACTAACAAGATGCACAAGGCTTGGAGTGTCTCTGTTACTGTCTCAGCTCTTCCTAGACCTGGACAGGACAGGACAGTGCTGATCTCCTACCTGCAGCACTTTCCCTGAGACATGGAGTGATGGGACACGGGGGAATGGCTTTAAATTGAAGAGAAGGGAAATTTAGATGAGATATTGGTAAGAAATTCTTCCCTGTGAGGGTGGGAAGGTGGGGAGACCCTGGCACAGGTTGCCCAGAGAAGCCGAGGCTGCTCCTGGATTCCCTGGAATTGTCCAAGCCCAGGTTGGACAGGGCTTGGAGCAATCTGGGCGAGTGGAAGGTGTCCCTGTCTATGGCAGGGGGATGGACAAGGTGATGTTTAAACGTCCCTTCCAACCCAAAGCATCCAGTGATTGCTCAAACATTGGTCTGATCCTTCATGCACAGAACAGGCACATACAGTCCTGGGGAAGAAAACCACCACAGGAACCCCAGACCTGCAGGAAGAGCACTCTCAGCTATTCCAGCATCTCCTCCCAGCAGGGCTGTGGACATGCTGGAGAAGCAGGAAGGGATGGGGTGGAAGAGCAAGAGAGAAGCAGCCCCTGAGGGAGTCACAGGTGCCTGTGCCACGGCTCAGAAGAGCTGAGCCTCCAGCCTGGGTTGCAGATCCTTATATCACTCGCGGTGATGTTCAACATTTGTTCGTTCCGGCTGTAAAACCTCTCCTGGCTCTGCACCAGGTGTTTCCTCCCTCGGTGCCTCAGCCAGGGCTGAGCTGTTGGAGCGTGAGCAGCTCACACACCGTGGCCTTTGTGACTAAAGGCACTAGCTGAGGTGACAGCCCCTCCATGAGAGCCCCTTTCCCATGGCTTCCTCACAGGTTAAGATGATAACCAGGAGAAGGAAAAATCCTCCACGTCTTTCCCTGTGCCTGCAGAATCCCACTCTCCTGAGGGAGTTTGGGTAACTAGCACCAGCACCTCTTAGCCTCCAAGGAACTGGTTCATTTTGGGACAGAGCTTGAGGAAAACCCCAGGAATAGGAACACCTGAACCAATTCCTACAGCCCGGGTAGTGCCCAAGGCTGAGGATGGCTTTGGGGATGGAGAAGGAGCCTCCAAGCAGGTTCTGCCCTCTGTTCTGTGTACACTGGGGTTTCACATCCATAAAATTACGAAGTCATTTGAGTTCGAGTGACTCTCAGAGGCAGTTGAGTCCAACCATCACCCCCAGCACCACCAAGGCCACCATTAATCCATATTCCCAATTGTCACATCCACATGATTTTGACCACTTCCAGGGACAGTGACTTCACTGCTTCCCTTGGGTTCTGTTTCAATGCCTGACCACCTTTTCAGTGAAGAAATTTTCCCTAATATCCCACCTAAACCTCCAGTGGTGCAACTAGCGAACATTTCCTCTTGTCCTGTTCCTGTTCCCTGGCAGCAGAGCCCAACTCTCCCAGCTGCCCCCTCTTGTGAGTGAGTTATGCAGAGCCAGAAGTTCCCCCTGAGCCTCCTTTTCTCCAGGCTGAGCCTCTTTCCCAGTTCCCTCAGCTGCTCTTTATTTTCCATTCCCAGGGAGCTGATGGTCCCTCAGGATTTGGCCATGCCAAGGACCCTTAAACAGGGATTTAGGGAGATGAATAAGGGATGTCCCTGGAAGCTGCTTTTGCTGTTTGGTGATATCCCTCTCCCAATCCCCCAGAAAAGGAATCACTGGGGGCTCTTTGTGAGGCTGAGGGTGTGTGGGCAGTGAGGGGACACCCTCTCAGAGGACAGCACCGTGTGGGTGGCTGCTGCTGGAGCCCCCATGGCCCCTCTCCACTGGGACCTGTTGACACCGGGGATGGGGACGGGACCATGAGGGTGAGGATGGAGGTGAGGGTTCAAGTGAGGGTGAGGATGAGTGTGAAGATGACGGCAAAGGTAAGGATGAGGGTGAGGATGACAGTGGGGGTGAAGTGGCGGCGAGGATGAGGGAAGGGATGAGGCTGAGGGTGAGGCTGAGGGTGCAGGTGACAGTCAGGGTGAGGATGAGGCTGAGCGCGGAGCTGCAGCCGGGGCAGCGGCAGTGTGCGGGGCGGGGTGTCCCGGCCCGGCCCGGCTCGGCTCGGCTCGGCCCGGCCCGGCGGAGCGGAGCGGAGCGGATCGGAGCTGTCCTTCAGCACCTCGGCAGCGCCGGCCGGGCCGGGCCGCGGCCGTGCCGGTGCCGGCGGAGCGGAGGCAGCGCGCAGGCGCAGCGCTCGCGGCTCCTCAAGGTGTTGGCGGCGCGGCCGAAGATGGCGACAGACTGAGGGCGATGGGGCCGGGCGGCGGCGGCGGCGGGCGCGGCGCGGCCCCGGCACCGCGCCGGGGCAAGCGGAAAGCCGAGTGAGGGCGGCCGGGGCATGCCCGAGGCCGGGACCGGGACCGGGGCGGGCGGCGGCGGCGGGGCGCGGCGGGGGCGGCGCGGGCATGGCGGCGGCGGCGCGGGGCAGGTGACAGCGGCGGCAGCGCGGCGCTGCCCGCCCGCCGCCCGCGCGCCCCCGGCATGATCCGCGGCGCCTGGATGTCCCCCCGCGGGGGCGCCGCCGGCGGGGCCGTGTGCTGCGCGCCGCGCCGCAGCGACAAGCCGGTGGCCGACCCCGAGCGGGCGCAGAAATGGCGCCTGTCGCTCGCCTCGCTCCTCTTCTTCACCGTGCTCCTCTCCGACCATCTGTGGCTCTGCGCCGGGGCCAAGCTGCGGGCGCGGGAGCGGCCGCGGGGCCGCGGGCCGCGGGCGCTGCTGGCGGCCGAGCCGGCGGGCGGTGGCGGCGGCGGCGGCAGCTGCGAGGCCCTGCTGGGCAACCTGAGCCGCGGCCCCGGCGGGCCCTGCCCCGCCGCCCGCGGGGACCTGGACTCGGCGTGCGCCCGGCTGCTCGCCCCGCAGCGCCCGCGGGCCCCCGGAGCGCCTCTGCGCTCGCCCCCCGCCGCCGCCGCCGCCGCCGCCGCCGCCGCCACCGCGCCCTTCTTCGCCTCGCCCTCCTCCAAAAGGACCTTCCTGCAGGCTTACTTCAGGAACTTCAACCTCTCCTTTTGTGATACTTACACGATCTGGGACCTGCTGCGGGAGATGGCCGGCCCCGACGGCCTGGACTGCAGCCTGGACAACCTGATGGTGGACCTGGTGGTGGCGGCGGCCGGGGCGCTGGGAGGGGAGGCCTGTAGCAGCTGCGTCCAGGCGTACCAGCGGCTGGACCAACACGCTCAGGAAAAATACGAGGAGTTCGACCTCTTGCTGGAGAAGTACTTGCAATCGGAAGAGTACTCGGTCAGATCGTGCCTGACGGACTGCAAGGTACGAGGGGGCGTCCCGGGTGAGCTGGGCCACGGAGGGCTTGGTGGTGTGGGAGTACCGTGGTCCCTCTGCTCTCACACCTACCTGCAGGCTGCATCTCCCTCTGTTCCTCAGACCTCTCCTGGCAGTGGTGGTGAAACAGGTCTGGAGCCCTTGGGAAGGTTGGGACAGGGTGATGGGACAGAGAAGGCAAAGCAGGACTTGGCCTGAATGAGCACTTGCACATCCCTTCACACTTGTGCACACACAGGCAGCTCCTGACACCCCAATTCTGACATCACACCCTCAGTAACCCTCTCCTGACATCCCAATCCTGACATGCCACCTCAATCCGCTCTTGACTCCCTAGTCCCTACCAACCTCACCCACACCTGTTCCCATGTGCACCCCTGTGCACACAGGGGCTGAGCTGGGGCAAGTGTGGGGCCCCTCACCTTTGCCTCAGACCTGCAACTGCTCCTGGGACAACCCAGAGTTCTGCCTGGCTGTCATTAGACCAGCAGTGACCTGAGATGAACCATGGTGCCAGGGCCCCTTCCCTGTACACAGCAGCTGTTTTCCAGCTCTCACACCTTTGCTGCCCAGGGAGCTGGCCCAGGGGTGCTGGGATGTGCCTTTCACCTTGGTGTTCCCCCCAGTGTCACTGACTGTCCCCAGCCCTGGGGCACAGTCCCTGTTCTGAAAGCTGATGGGTTGGTTGTGTCTCCCAGCATCAATGGGATTGAGGCTCTGGATGGAGCCAACTTCTCTTCTAGATGAGAGTTGTGTTCAGATCTCCACTGGACCCCAGTGTGGTTCTGCTGGATGCTCCATTCTTACAAGCCTGTGGTGCTTCCAGCTTCCACCTGCTCCAAGCTGCCTGGCTCACCTGTGCACGCTCCCTCCAGACATCACCTCTGGGAAGTGCAATGGTCTCCAGAATTAAACCTACTTCCCTTGCTCAGAGCTGTGTCTTGGGGTGTGTGACAACATTGTCCCCACAGGGATGGTGACAGAGCTTTCTCCCTGGGTTGGCTGCTTCTCTTGTGGGACAGGAGTTTTGAGGGACATTTGGAGTTGCAGGGCAGCTCTTGAAGTGATGTTCATGCCCTGAGCAAATGCAGGAGCAGCACCAAGAGCAGCACTGGGACACTGAGGTGGTGTCTTACACCAGGGGCACATTGGTGAGGTCCTGGCCACTACTCCAAGGGTCGCTCTTGTGAGGAGCTGGGTTTGAGCAGGAGCTTCTGGGCCTGGGCCAAGGCAGGTAATTACAGTCTGCTTCCCAAATTCCCCCTGTGATTTCCAAGGGACATAGCATTCAGCCTGCTCTGAGTAGTTCGGTCCTGCTGCTCCACTTCCAAAGGGAGTTTGGTGCTGTCCATTGTGCTGCTCCTGCTTCCAGGGGCCCAGCAGGATCAGGATCTCCCTGTGCCGTGTCTGGTGGAGCATAAACATTCCGACTTCAGGCTGAGCTTCCTTCTCTGCTGGGAGACCCAGAGAGAGAAGCAAGAGGTGAGAAAATAACCATTATGTTGAGATTCCAAACTATATAGAAACAGAGCCATGCTTTGATGAGTCTCCATTAAGTGTCCCTGGGTTTAACATCCTTGATGGGAGTGCAGGAAATGTGCTGGGGAGATGCAGAGCTGGAGGTAATGGCAGGACTTGTCTCTCTGAGCTGGTTCTGTGTTGTGTCAGTGCATCCTTAGAGCATCTGTGAGCTCCAGCCTTACATTCCACAGGCAGCACTTGGGAAGCAACAGGAGGCAGGAGCAGCAGGGACAACCTGTGCACACTCCCCTGGGCCACTCACTGGGAAATTCCCATGGGAGTGCCCGAGTCTGCAGGCTCCCCCCAGAGCTCTCACAGCTCCCATCCTTTTGGTTGCTCCTGAAAAACAGGCTGTTTTGTTTAAGGCCATTCACTCCATATTTATGTGTCTTATTCCAGCCTTTCTCATCCATGAGACTCAGCTTTTCCCTCTCAGTGGCTGTTCCCCATCTGTGAATTGAGACTAATGCCAGACCCCTCCAGCATTGTGGTGACGAGTGAGTTTTGGCCTGATTTCGAGTCCTCTGGACTTGAGCAGGGACTGCAGTTACTCATTGCCTTGGAAAAATGTGGCTGGCGGGATTTCTGAAGCAGTTTGAATTTGTAATTCCCGTCCAGATGCTGGATAATACCTGTTTGTGAGGGATGGCAGAGCTATTGCTTCATGGTGATAACGTCTGAGAGCAAACAGGAAAACAGGAGAAGAGCAGAGGAAAACAGAGTGGAATGTGCAGCTCGGCCAGTGTGAGAGCTCCTGCAGAGCCCTCACAGCAGGATTCTGGCTGCAGGAGCCCTGGAGCTGGAGAAACAGGATTTAAATTATATTTCTGGGACACAGGACCGTGGGAGCAGGGCTGTGCATGAAGCATTAGTGCTGCTTCCCATTCACATCCCTGCCCTGCTATAATAGCAGCTGGAAAACTGAGGATGAGGAAGCACAGCAGCTCCAGCTCACCTGCTCACAGCCTCCCTCTGCAGAGCCACGGATCCCTCTGGAATCTGGTGCCAAAGAAGTGTGGCTCAGTAGACAGCTCACAGGGAGCTCTGTGGCAGCCAAACCACTCCAGTGATTTTGGCTCTTTATTCCACCTGATTTCAAACAACGGCAACACCAAATCCCAACTGGAGCTGACAGTTCCTTCCTGTGGCAGCAGATTTCACCCCAAGCTAAAAATCTGGAAGCGTGTGAATGTTGTGGATTGGTTTAGAAGGACACATAAGTCCCAGTTAATAAATCATCTTGAGAGCTGCCCTCAGGTTTGGGGAGAAAAGGCAGGTGTTGCCAGGAGGGGAAACAGCAACCTAGACATCCCGACCCCAGATCTGTCCGTGCCTGGAGATTGGGGAAGACTGGACCAAAGTCTCCCTAGGAGATAGGAATCCCATGAAATGGTGGGGTCTGTGTGTAATTCAGCTGCTGAGATTACTCGGTGCTGCAATACTCTCCCTTTTTGTTTTCTGCTTGATGATCATTCCTGGGCAGATCCCACTTCCTGTGTGTTCTTATTCCCATCCAGTCAACTTCTAAATCACTCCCTGGAAATGTTTTATTTGTTACTCTTAATACTAACCCCAGAAATCCCTGTGGCTGAGAACCAGTAAACCATGAGAATGCACTTGTGGGGTTTATTGTTTGCATTTCCCGTTTGGTGGGATTTTGGGGGTCTGGCTCCCACAGGGACACTCATGCATGGGGCACCAGCATCCAGCGAACAGGAGGAAGTGAGGAAGGTGGATCCACAAGGTCCATCCATCTTCTCAAATACATTTCACCTCATGCTGCAGGGATCTGCCTGCCAGCTGCTGGGTGATGCTGCTAGGTAGAGATGATGTGGATAAAAGGTGGAAAACACCAGGGTTTTTTGTGAACATAAGAGAGAAAAGTCATTAACTGAGTCAGGAGCAGCTGCTGGCCGCCTCCATCTCGCCTGTTGCTGTGACTTGTACCCTTTGTCACTGCAAGACACAACGAACTTGGTGCACCGAGCAGTTGTGGGGACACTTCGGAGCATCCTGGGGATGTGGATATTGGAGTCAAATATCCATCAGGGAATGTGGGGCAGCAGCAGCAGTCAAACTGTCAGCCCAGGCTTTGTGCAGGAGGAAATCGCTGTCCCTCCAAAGCAGTGCCCTGAGGGATGCTTAGGGCTCGTTTGTGCCTTTTTCCCATCTTTCCAGACAGGAAAAGAGCAGTGTTGCTCCAGCTCAGACACCAGATGAGAGCTTTGCTAGTGCCAAGGCTGAGCTCTGCGTGCTGGCTCCCTCCCCAACAGCTCCCAAAAGTGCCCTCTCCCACCAGTCCTGGGGCAAATCAAGATCTATGGGACAAAGCCTGCGGAATTAAGGAGTCATTAGGCTGCAAGAAACAAAGCTGTGGAGAGAGAAGGGCTGACAGGCAGGAGGGGGCTGTCAGCAGAGCTGGGCAGGCTGGGCTGGACAGGACCTGTAGCATCTCAGATGTAATTAGATTATCAGGATTCTCTGCGTGGCTGTGGGATCTGGTTCTGCACCTCTGGTTTCCCTGGCACCCCTGGCAGGGCAGGATTTCTCTACCGAGGTTTTGATGGTGTTTCTGTGCGGCAGTGATGTGAGAAATGGAGGCTGTTCCTGCTCTGGCATCACCCCAGGCACAGCAAGGAGCAAATCCCCAGTGCCCAGGTTCAGCATCCTCTGGGGTCCTGTTTTCTGGCTCTTGTTTAACCAGAAATAGCAGCAGCAATCAGCATCCCTACGGAGCATCCCTCCCTATGGAACATCCTCTGGAAACCCAAGCCCACTGGCACCAGGAGCTTTGGGAACACCATGTCTTGGGGTAACCCCAGTGCCAGAGACACCTCTTGGGGGAACCAAAGCAGTGTTTTACCATCACGAAAGTAGTTAATGTTGAGGTTTTTTGGGCTGGGCTTATCCTGTAGTTCTGTCTTACTACAGAAAAATGAGTATATTTAAATTGGCAAATCAAAACAAAGCCTGGTGCACTCCTGCTCCAAACCTGGATGCCTCCTTGCACGGAGGGAAGGCCACTTGGGAACCACAGCAAAAATGGTGTCACCAAAACCTTGTGCTTTTTTAAGGGAGTTACTTTAGCAGTGAGGCTTCCAGAGGATCTGTGCATGAGTGACTGCAAAGTTGCACCCTGGACCTGATCCCCTGTGGAGCATTTGGTGCACCAGGAGCAGCAGCACTTGGGAGGGGCTGTGTGAACTCCAGAGCTTCTCCAGAACCAGCCTGGCCAGTGAAGCATTTCATGAGGTGAAAAAAGGTTCCAGAGTGAATTCAAAAGAAATTCCAGCAGATCAGTGCAGTCATTTGGCAGCTTGCATGGGCACAAACTTAGCCAAGTGTTTCACTCCATGTTCCCCACCCATTCCATGGGAGCAAAGGGAATTTTTTGCAGCCCCACAAAGTTGTGATTCAGTTGTATAAAGAATTTGGGCCAAAGGACCATGGTGGGTTTGGTCTGCAGGTGCTGTGGCTGCAGCCTCTGGCACAGCCCAATTCTACTGCCTTGTGTCTGGTACCTTGAAAACTGAGATCAGGGCTTTGAAAACAGGAGAAAGAAAAACTAAACTGATGGAAGGAGTTTGCCCCATGGAATAAAAGATGTAGAGGTGTCAGGAATGTGCCAGTGGTACCTGGGATTTGGGAGGGCTGCAAGCTCAGCAGGAGTGGGGATGCTCAGATGGTGCTTGGACAGTCCTGAGTTTTGTTTGAGGTTGAGACATTTCAAGCTGCCTGGGAGTGTGTGGTGGGCTGGAGCCAAACCTACACAGGTGCTGTGGGGTGAAGCAGCCTGGAGCGGGGTCAGGGTGTGAATGGGAGGGATTTATGGGGGGATTGGGTGGTGTTTGGCTGCTTCTTTTGTGCTGGTTGTCTGTCAGTCTTTGTTGTCTGCCCGTCCTACCTGTGTCTGTCAGTGGTGCTGTGGGGACAGCCCACAAGTGTCTCAAGGCAGCAGCAGGTCTCCATGGAGCAACAGGCAGGTCAGCAAATGGTGCAGAGACAGCGAGGGAGGGTGACATCTGTCTCTATCAGACTGTCACCAGTAGCTCCAAGTGCCACGGATGCCTGCTGCCATCAGTGCCGGATGCAAGCCCAGGTTCTCCATGCATGCCCATCTCTGGGAGCATGGCAGGCACAGGGGCTTCACCAGCAGGGTGGGATGAGCTCCTCAGAGATGTCACCTCAGCAGCTGGAGATGGAAGGTATCCAGCTGTTCTGTGTGGTGTGGGAAGGCTCTGGGAGTCAGGAGCTCAGCAGCACATGTGGTGATACTGGCAAATTGTGAGATCTAGGAAAATAACACAGCCCCCAGCCTCCTTGCTGTGCACATCCATTGTCACAGGCTGCCTGTGGTCCTCCAGATCAGGGCTGTCTTGCCACACTGCTTTTCCTACCAGGCAGTGATCCGTACTCCCCATGGACAAAGGGATCTGCTGGTGCCACGCTGCCACCCAGCCCTGCACACATCCCAGGGAGAGGAGGCAGCACCTCCCACACCAGCACCGGGAGGTGGGAGAGGATGCACAGGGTGTCTGCTTGAGCCCAGCTGGACCTGCCCTCACAACGGGTTTCACCTGGTCCTTGCCTGAGGACAGGATTCTTTTCCATCAGGAAAGGAGCTGTTCCTGCCCAGCAGGCTCACACATGGCCTGGCCTGACCCCGGTGCTGAGCAGTGCCAAGGATCACACACAGAGAGGGTTTGTCAAAACATCCCACAGCCCCAGGCCTGTCCCTAGGGACGCCCCACAGGCTTTTCCTCTGTTGTGGGCTCCAGAACTGCCCTCCCCCCAGGGTGGGAGGCAGGCAGGCAGCAGAGGCAGGATGTACTTGGCTGCCGGGGGCTATTCCCGCTGTCACTGGGATGCCATTAGGATGCGACTCATGCCTGGCTCCACGCAGGAGCTCAGCTCTGCTGTCCTTTGAAGGGCAATGACTCAGGGACAGCAAATCTGTGAATGAGACATGGAAGTTGCCTGGGCAAGAAGTAGCCATCTGTCCACGCTGCTCCATCCAGCCCCATTCCCGTGGGCAGAGCTGGCAGCTGCCTGCCTGGAATGGCTCGCCTGCTTCAGCCTCGCTCCTCTTCCCATCTCCTGCCTCTTCCCTGGGGCCTCTCTCCCGGCTGTGCTCCTGGGGTGTGACAGGAAGAGCAGTGCTGGCAGCATTGGCTCCCACAGGTGCTGCCAGTGTGGCCACTCTGTTAAAAAAGCAGCATGAAATGGCCTCATCTGGCAAGGATTTGGTTTTCCAGAGCGCTGCCTGTGCCAGCATCCTGGTGTTTCTGGTCCTGGCTGGAGAAGGAAATGCCACCTGCCCTGCTGATCCTCTTGGGAGTAACAGATACACGTGTTTGGCACCTTGGCTGGAATCTTATCCCTGCAGGGCAGCTCTGTAGCACTGCTGGTGGGTGAAGGCTGCGGATGGACAGGAGAGCAAAGGTGGAGCTGGAGAGGGGGCCTGGAAGTGGCTGGGATGGGGGTTTTCCTGGTGAGGGCTGTGCCAGCAGTGCAGATTTGCCCAGATCAGGGAGCCTGGAACACCCTGTGCCTGCAGGAACCAGTCTCAAGCATTCCCCACTGCTGATGGTTACAGAGGGAGAGGAGGTAAGTGGAATTTTCTTGGAATGTTTTGAACAGCCACAGTTTGGGAAGGACTGAGCAGTGCTGGCAGGGCAGGAGCTGTGTTTCTGTCGTTAATGCAATGAGTTCGGCCCCCTTCAGACCTGGGCATCTCCCTGACCTGCTCTTGATCTTCAGCATCATATTCCTTGGAGCTGGTTGTATTCTGTGTCATTTTCCATGGAGCTGGATGTGGAAAGGAGGAACCCACGGGGGTCTCTGCCTGTGTGTGCTGGGAGCAGCGTTTTCCTGCCATGCTGTGTTGCTTGTTTGTCATCATTTCTCGTTTTCCCATTCAAATGAGACTGTCAGGAAGCACCAGGAGCTCTGGGGTGGCAGCCTGGCTTGGAGAGTGGTCCTGGGACCGCTCATGGGAATGCAGGGGAAGCATTTTCACTCTGCAGAGCATAAAGAGGGACAGGGACAGGGACAGGGACAGGGACAGGGACAGGGACAGGGAGAGTCCCAGCCTATCCTGGGCTTGCTCCAGGGGAGAGCAGCAGGAATGGGGTTTCCCTGCAGTAGAGCATCCCTTGGGATTCTCTGCCTGAGGAGCAATGCCAGCCAGGAGCGCCTGCCTGCTGCTCACCACAGAGACTCAGAGTTATCCTGGGGCTTTCCTCCCCTGGAAGGGACAGGGAGATTTCTGCAAGTGGTGTTCAGCCAGGAATAAGAAACCAGAGGTTGTAGCTCTCAGGTCTGACATGAGCCATGGCTTGTTGTGTGTCTCCAGCAGTAGGAGCTGCCAGGAGTGCTGATAAGAATATCAAAATCATCTTTGCTTGCATTTAAGGGACCTGTGGGCACAAGTGGAGATGCTGCAAGGCCCAGCATGAGCATGGAGAACTGTGCACTTCCCTGTGACCATGGAAGGTGCCTAAGAGCCAGGATGCTCCTGTCTCCCTGCTGTTTGCTCTGTGAGGGAGCAGGGATGGGCCAGATCCTGCTTGCCCATCTCCGTGGGGTGCACAAGGATGACATGAGGGACCAGGTTCCTCTTGCTACCTTACCTGTCCCATTCCCACCCAAGCCAAGGGAGAGTTCACAGGATGCTGTGCAAGGGGCTCCTGGCACAGTACAGGATTGGGCCCTTCCATAGGCACTGGATGCAAAACAGCCCTGCTGTGACAAGCCCTTTCTGAGCTGGACACTCACACTGTCCTGAGAACAATTTTCCAACCTGACCACTTCCTTGGAAGGGGGATGAGCAGAGAAACTTCTCCCTCACCCTCATCACTGGTGGGTAATTTATGGCTTGTGGCACTGAAGTGTCTCGCCTTTATTTTTTTATATCCTATCTAATGTAACAGGATGTTCTCATTAGTTGTATAAATGTTTAATTCACTTTTGAGTCCTGCTAAGCCCCTGGCTGCAGCAGGATCTAATGGGAGTGAATTCCTCAAGCCATCCTAATGGATTGCAGGGACCTCACTTTCCCTCTGTCCCCAACTCCATCGTGTTCAGCTTCAGTTTTGCAAAGGTCTTTAATTACTTTTTAAGTCACTGGGCTGGTAGGATGGGCTGCTATCTGATCCACTGGGGGCTGGCAGGTGAGGGACTGTACAGGATGGAGCTGCTGGAGAGAGTGCCAAGGAGGCCACAGACCTGCTCCAGGGGCTGGAGTCGAGGCTGGGAGAGCTGGGGGTGTTCACCTGGAGAAGAGGAGGCTCCAGAGAGACCTTAGAACACCTTCCAGTGCCTAAAGGAGCTCCAGGAGAGCTGGATAGGGACTTGGGACAAGGGATGGAGGGACAGGACACAGGGAATGGCTTCCACTGCCAGAGGATAGATGGGATATTGGGACGAACTATTCTCAGAGTGTGGTGAGGCCCTGGAACTGGAGGCCTAGTCTCCTCTCTTCCACCTTGGGGCATGGCATGTGGTGTCACAGGGACAGAACCCTCCAGATGCCAGTGAGAGCTGCTCTCTCCCTGGCCACCAGCTGTTTGTCCTTGGCTTCTGGTGTCCAGCCCTTTCCCACACAAACCTCCACACTCCATCTGGCCTCGCCTTCCTGACAAGCTGCTCTTCCCGTCTCTAAAGACCCTTTTGAAAGGGGAGCAGCAGCCTGGATTAACTGCAGCCTGAGAATGCTGGTCCCTTACCCTGCTTCCAGGCTGGGATTTTGGGACAGGGACTGGCTGTGCCTGGGGTCTGGCAGCAGTGCCCAAGGGCAGCCCACCATGGCTGGGCCACCCTGTCCCAGACACTGGCAGGGGACACACCCAGCATGTGAGGAGGGGGCACTGAATAGGAGATTGACATGAGGAATGTCAGTGAGCAGAGCACTGTGACCCCGTGCTCACCCCCTTTGCAGAGAGGATACATCTACCCCGAGGTGGAGTTTGATAATGAAATGGAAATGCTCCATGGGAATTGGGATGTTTTGTAGCAGTGATTTGGGATCAGGAACCTCCTGCAGGGGGCTGGGGGCTGTAGGAGTGGTTGGGCAGGGCTGGGTGGCAAGCAGGGGGTAACCTCCAGCCATATCCCAGCCTGCACTGGGAAAAGTGGGAGCTGTGTTGGGAGGGAAGGGGCTGCAGGCACTGCTGGGCAGGGACATGGAATGACCTGTGACATGCATGGAGACAGGCAGTGGCTGTGGGAAGCAGGAGGGCCTGGCAGTGGTCACTGCCTTCCTGTTCATCCAGCTGTGCCATTAATTACTGTGATTAATCAATAGGCACAGGCGCATGGCCATGTTGGGATGCCATGTGCTCTGTCCCCTCAGCACAGGAGCTGCCAGAGGTGTCCAAAGCAACTCCACAAGCTCTGCTCTTCCAGGGAATGCTTCCTGCTTTGCTACAACCACAGGCACAAGTTCTTCCTCCTGGGCTTGTTCCAAGGGCACTGTGGCATCTGCTGGGATGAGACCAAGCTTTTCCCTGGGCTCTGCACAGAGCAGCCCTCAGTGCCATGAGCAGGTGAGCAAAGCCAGGAGGCTGTGACTGGTGTCTGTACCCTGAGAGCATTCCCAGGGTTGGGAGCTGGCACTGCCATCCCCCAGCCCATCACCTCTGGGTGCTGGGGGTGTGTGTGTGTGGTTGCAGAGACAGGTTGGGATGCTGGTTCTCCCATCCTTTCCCACTCCAATCCTTCCCAAGGCATGTGTTGAGCTGCCTGATATCATGACATAGTGTGACAGTTGTTACCCGGGCCTTGAGTGTGTCAGGTATGTGGGGGTCACACTTTTAAGCTGTTTTCTCTTAGTTTTGACCAATGAGCACCTGGGGTGTTGTGTGTCTCAGACTGGGTTTGAGTGGCTTGGAGGGGGCAATTTGGGGCTTTCCTTCTAAAAGAAGGAGCATTCAAACAATCTATTTAAAACAAGAATTCAGAATTAAAGCTAAAATGCTTTCCTTTTAAAATGAAACCTAGAAGTTTTAAACTTTAAAACTATCAGCTGCTTCATGAGATGATTGAGTGCTGAGTGAGTAGCTCTAACAAGTTGCTTCCAGGTAATTTGGGAGTGACTTCATCACTCAGGTCAACGGGATATGGTCTGGTCCTGTGGGATGTAGGTGGGAAGCCACAGTTGGGGACCACCGGGGACATTCCACTGCCCAGGATCTTCCCTGAGGATGAGCCTGGTCAGTGCCAGACCCACACCCTCCTATGCCCAGAATGACACACAACAAGCAGGATGCAAACTGGTGTCACGGATGGGATGGCTGGGGGAGAAATTCAGGGAAAACCAGCCCTGGAGAGGGGTGGGCTGCAGGTTAATGGAGAGCCTGGAACGGGCACGTGCCAGCCAGCCCAGCAGCTCTATGTGGAGTTCCCAGTGGTGTTTGAGGAGCATCCAGTCCAGCTGGGATTCCCAGCAGTGCTGTTCCTGCAGCCTGCATGCATCCATCCCCATCCCCATCCATGTCCCAGGCATTCCTGCTGGCAGCCCCATCCCTCCATGCCCTCTGGAGCTGGGTACAATGGGCACAGGCTCCCCTGGTTGGGAAACGGAGGAGCTGTGGCTCCAGTGCTGTCATCGCCAGGAAAAAGGCAACTTTATATTAAAAATTAAGGAAAAACAATACAAATCTCATAATCCTGTCCAGTTGTTGGGGTTTAGGGTTGGGTTGGTGTTTTTCTCTCCCCTCTCCTAACTCAGAGCATGTGAATGTGTCAAGGATAACAACTCCAGAACTATCAAAGAAACCAAAAATCAGCTGTTGCAGAGATGATGTTGGAACAGCTCATAGCAAGAATAATTTTTTTAAAAGTCTAAGAAAAGCTGGTTTAAAGCTCCACATTGTTACTGTCCGAGTAAATTGAATACAGTGGTAATTGGACATTGCAGATGTGTTTGTGACTCCTCCTGACTGGCCCTGGACCTCAGTATTCCCTTAATCCTCTGCCATCCAAGGGGGCTTTTCTCTCTCCCCCAGCCTGTCCTGCTTCCCGCGCTGCATCCTGATGTGCCAGAGCTTGGAGAGCTGCCCGAGCTGCTCATTAGCAGTGCTCATTTCCCTGTGTCCAAGATTAATGAGGCACAGCCACTCCAGATGCTCCTCTCAGGCCAGGATGGAAATGTGAGTCCCAGGAACTGCTCTGAGAGAGGAGGGGGCTGCTCCAGGCTGGGGGTCTGGCAGGGACAGGCAGGGATTTTTCTTGCCATCCCTGCTGGGAGCTGAGTGAGAAGAGGGAAAGGATAAGAGTCATGATGGCAGAGCCCAGCTTCCAGAGTGATCTTCACCCCTGGTCCAGGCACACTCCCAGGTCTCCTTCTGGGGTTATTTTGTAGGGAAAGGCTCCCTGTTTCCCTTTCTGCCTTCCAGACTGCATCTCCCCCTTCCAGAGAAGTGGATTTTGGGGCGGGGGTGCTGCCCCAACCCCTGCCTCTAATGAAGGAGAATGGTTTGTTATATTTGTACCATTAGTAAGATTTTCCTTGGGGAAACTTCCCTAGCATTGATTCCTGTTCAAATGGGAAAACACCACTTTGTTGTGTTAATTAGAGCTGGCCTTCCCAGTGGGCATCCAAACTATCCCAAGCACTGTATCCTCTGCAGTGATGGTGCATCCTGAGAATGCTGCTCCATTCCTGCTCCTGGGTTCTCCCAAAATGTAGCTGGGATGGTTCCACAGGCAATGCCAGTGTTTCCAACATACTGGACTGGCCTTGAAATGGCCAAATTTGTGCAGAAATCCTAAGGACACAGAAAGTCTTTGGAAAATCTGTTTGGTGGGGAGTGCTGTCCTGGTACTGACAGGAGACACGGAATAGTGCAGGCAGGCACAGAATTCCCTGTGAAAGCACCATCCCCTCTGACTGCTGCTTCTAGATCCCACTGGAAGTGTGAGCAGACAAGGAGCTGAATTCACTATTGGAAATCCAATTCATTTTGGGTTTTTTTAATGTCTTTTATGATGAGGTTTTTCATCCCACCTGCCGAATTCTGATGTGGACAGATAGCCTGTCCTCCTCCTTCCATACAAATTGGGTGTCTGAAGTTGGCTCCTTTCCTAGGCAGCCAAATTCCATGTGCTTTCTCAGAGTCCTGCAGCCAGTTCTCCAGAGCTAAAAATGCAGGAAGAGGGCACCAAACTGGAGCTATTTTGGAGTTGAGGTCACTTATATTTACTTGGCCAGGCTGGAGATCTGCCAAAAGCCAAACCAGAATGGCAGGAGCACTGACTGCAACCCAGCCTGCTTCCTGAAGAATCCAGAGAGGGCAAGGATGCAAACAAGGCAGCTTTCCTGGGTGATGTAAGCAGGGAATATATTTCTTCCTATCCTAAATTCTCACATCCTTTTTAACAGCAGAACTAAGGAGGTTATGTGGGGTAAGGTTTTGGAGATACCAAAACCTTGAACATCCCAGGGAATTTGCTCCTTGTCTGTGACGTGGATCTCTGTGGGTGAGTGATGAGAGGGCTCTGGGATCTCCTGGAGATCCACCTGTGTCTCAGCCTGATCCCAGTGGTCTGGAAGACACCTGTTGGACCAGCAGGTCTTGGATGTCTCTATTTTTGAGTACACACAGGCAGTTTCCATCCTGCAGAGCTGCAGGAATTCCTGCTGCAGCACCTGGAGGATCTGCCACAAGGGAATGGCAAGGGCTGGCTGGGGTCAATGCTTCCCTCAGGGAAGGCAGGTGCTCTGGAAAGGGGAGGAAGAATGGAAGGCAGCCAGGTCCAGGTTCTGGATGAGTGCTCCAGCTCTGCCCACCCTGGTGGTATCACCAGCTCCTTACAGTCTCTCTTTCCATATTTTCATTAAATTCATAGAATGTCCCTGTGCGTGACCCCAGCCCCCTGCCAGACTTCCCTGATGGGAATCATCACAAACATTTTAGGGGGAATGTGTGTGGATCCATGCAGAGCCTGCATGTGCCAGCTCTATTTCTACATGAGAGCAGGATGAACCTAAATTCCTACAAATTCCTGTAGAATTCCTACAAAGCTCTGGGAAATCTCCTTTCCGGCTGCCTTTTCCACCCAAATCTGGAAAGCTCAGGTGACACCCACAATCCTCTGCTGCAACTCTCAGTGTACTCTCCATGCCAGGCTGCATGTGAGCCCAGGTGGGAGCTGGGATGTGACTGGGATCTGGGAAGCAGCGTGGGAGAGACTCGGAGCTGGGAAGAAGACTGGCAGGAAATGGGAGTGAGTAAATCAGCCGAGCTCGCCTGAGTTGTGACTAAAGGGGGAGCGTGAGACATCTGCAAATATTAGAGATGTGTAAACACGGAGCAGGGAGAGGGAATGGTGGAGGGAATGATTGAAGGGAGTGAACTTTTGGATGGAAAAATGTAGGTCAAGTATGAAGGAAAACTTGTAGGCAGCGAAATAAGTGCTGTAAAACAACGTCCTCGGGAAACACGAGGAAGTCCCACTGATGGAGATGTTTATCCTAAGGCAGATGAGGGCTGGAAAAGAGGCTGAGCTGGAGGAATGGATTCAGGGTGTCCATCCCAGATGGGGCTGGGCACACCAGTGGTGTCCATCCAGCTCCTTCTATGTTCGTAATTCCCCTTTAAACTACAGGCTGGTTGTGGTTTAGTTAATCCATCTGGATTTTAATCCTGAAAACTTCATGGCTTTGGGAGGAATCCACTCACCTGACTTCAGCCAGTTCAAATTCAGGCAGGTCGTCCACACCAGCTCTCCAAAACCAAGGATGGTCACCAGGGGAAGGAGAAGCTTGTCCAGCCCCTTGCTGCCAGATGCTCTGAGGGTCGGGGTATTCTCAGGAAATCCCTCCTGTTGTTCTAAAGGCAGCCCAAATAATTAAGTTAATTAATAAGGCTCTCTCTGTTTTGCTCCAGATTACACTGGAGTGTGTCTGGAACATGTGAAAACAACAGAGTCATGTCCAGGCAGGGATTTGTTGATTGCTCAGACTGGAATAAGGATATGGCCTGTCTGGATAAATCCTGGCAGTCAGTGAGTGCTTTGGAGCCCATTTTACACCCTCTGGTGGTGTGTTCCATCAGTGGAAGGTGCCACTGTCCCCTGAGCTCTATCACCATCTTTTACATCCCGTTGAGGTTCCATAGCAGCAGTGACAGGTCCTGCTTTCCCAACAGAGAAAAACTCATGGTCCTTGCAGAGGGCCGTGTGCCACCCACTGAGGGGTCCTGCTGTGTCCTCCTTGCTGCCCCTGTGTCTCCTTGATCCCAACACTGTTCCCAAGGGAGCAGAGGCCATCAGGGAGGGCATGTGTTGCAGTGGGGGTTGTGGCCCCTCTGGAGCATGGCCTCTTCCTCCTTGGATCTAGGGAATCAGCTCAGGCTGATCGTGGAGTCACGGAATGGTTTGGGTTGGAAGGGACCTCAAACCCATCCCATCCCACTTCCTGCCACAGGCAGAGACACCTTCCACTATCCCAGGGTGCTGGCCCTGAACACTTCCAGGGATGACATGTTCAGGGATGCAGATCCAGACCTGGAAACTCTCCTGCTTGTGTCCTCACATTCTGAAGAGTCATTCCCTCCTCTGGAGCCATTCCACTGTGTCCCACTAATTAACATCCAACAGGACAAGGAGAACAACACCTGCATTCCCACATCTCAGGGGAAAGCCCTGGCCACGGTATTGGGGACTGCTCCAAAATCTTCACTCCATGAATTGTGTCCTGGTACCCATTAAACTTTTTGGGATAAAAGTTTCACCAAAGCTAACACAATTCTGTGAAAATTCTGGGTTTCATGATTTGGCATTTTCCAGGGGAAAAAAAAAGAAGCCAAACTAAAATAACTTGCTAGGAATTTCCCAACCAGCTTTAATCCTGAGACACCACCATGGTCCAAACAAAGGAAGCGTGGAGAAACAAAGAAGTGATGGGTTTAAAGCCTCCAGAAAATTAAAATGCAGCTGGAAGGAGAAGCACAGGGTTTCTTTAAGCATGCAGAGGAGGGAAACTCATTCCCTTTGAATCACAGGGAGCCCTTTCTAGCTGTTTTCAAAGGAAGTTGGATGTGGTCATGGAATGACCATATTTCTAGGTTTGAAAGACGTGTGTTTGCTAAGAAAGGCAGGACCCTCTCTTTGAAATGGAAAATGTAAATCCCCTCCCTCCAAATTATTATAATTTTGAAATTAAGGGACTCTCAGGCAAAGATATGGGAATAACAGTTCTTTCCTAGGAAAAATTGAAATAGAAATACAGTATTACAAAGAACAAACCCAAAAGACTGACAGAGTCAGAATACAACCTGGCACCCCATCAGTCAGGGTGTTGGTAGCAGTCCCATTAAATGGTGGCTGCAATCCTGCAGTGACAGATGTGGTTCTGTGCCCCTGTAGAAGGGTGCAGTTTTCCTCCAAAGGTCCAGTGATGATGTAGAAGGGTCTGGTTTTCCTCTGGAATCCAGTGGGAAAAGGCTGCCTTGGTGTTCCAAATCTCAGATTTTATCTAGGCAGGAAATGTTTGGCTCCTCCCCCCGGATGGAGCATCTCACAATGGGATGATGGAATTTTATCAGTCACTCAGTGGCCCATTAACAGACGATATCTCCCTGCAGGAAGGATGGGTTGTGGAGAAGATAAGGATGACTGCCCCACCTGGTTTAACAGATGGCCCATTAGCAGAGAGTATCTCCCACAGAGATAAGGATCACTGCCCCACCTGGTTTGAACAGATAGTGATAGAATACATACTTTTGGTCACATCCTGCATTGCAACCCAAGACCCATGGTGCTGTCACTTGTACCCACATGAGTTCATGGATGAGCTGGAAGTGCCACAGGTTCCTTCCAGCCTGAGGAATGATGCACACCAGGAGAAATGAGAGCTCTCCCTCCCTCTCTGCTACAGCCAGTGGAGACAAACGACTTCCCCTATGCCTGATGCTGAGGAGATAAGGGAAATTTGGGAATATGGTTGTAACTGAGGCCATGTGCCCAGCGGTCTGCCATGGGTGCAAGCACATGGAGGCTGGAAGGGAAGAGGGAAACCCAGGACTGGACAGGCTGGAGAAACAGGGAATGTGGAACAGCCTTGCAGTCACAGCTGAACCCCCAGGGTGCTCTTCCTTCTGGAAATGTTGCCAAGAGCAGCTTGAAGTATCAGGAAGGTGAACAGAGCACATGGAGACACCTGACCACTGGTACATCCCAGTGCCAGAACATCCATGGAAAATGAACAAGTTTCACCCTTGAGCCAAAAGAAATGGCACAGCAGAAGTTCCAGATGTCAGGGAATTGGGAATCTCTCCCAGGACCTGGTGGGGAAGGTGAGGAAGGTGTTAATTGGTGGCAGAGAGGGACAAGCCTGAGGTGCAGTGGCTGCATGTGCTGCATCCCAGCTGGTTCTGTCCAGCAGCTTTTCCAGCAGGAAATTTCCAGTAAAGACCAGCCCATGATGTGTCTTGCTGTCCAGAGCTGATGGAGGCCAAGGCACTTTAGAGAAGGAGAGAATCCCTCCCCTTCCCAGGAGAGCAGAGGGATGTCTTGGGATGAGGAGGACGCTCTGGGACGGGTGATAAGCAGCATTTGAATTTTTGTGCCAGACTGAACTCTTGGGTGACTGACGTTGGCAGAATCTGTCACGGTGCCTGTCTGTGGGGGACATTATTCCATGTGGTAATTGGCTTTATTTTTGTGGTGGATTTAGCTGGATAGCGAGTTCCACCATTGTTACACTCCAGCGGGTTGTTTGAATCCATCAGCTGTTCAACAAATGACTCCAACACACATTTCCCACAAGAGCTGAGAGCTCTCCCATCCCCTTTCACACTGCGATGCTCCAGCTATCCCAGTGCTTGGGAAGTGACGTGTCCCTCTCCATGATTTCCCCCAGGCTGTCTACAAGGCGTGGCTGTGCTCCGAGTACTTCAACGTGACCCAGCAGCAGTGCCGGCAGCGGATCCCATGCAAGCAATACTGCCTGGAGGTGCAGACCAGGTGCCCCTTCGTGTTACCGGACAATGACGAGCTGATCTATGGAGGTTTGCCTGGCTTCATCTGTACGGGTAAGGAGGGCCGGGCTCACACCGGGCAGGGGGGTGATGGTGAGCCCTGGGGAATTTCCAAGCTACTTCCCGGGTTTGGAAGGCTTGTCTGGGCGGAGTGGGTGTGGAAACATTGCCTAATGCCAAGGGTACGGGATAAGGAGTTAATGGGGATACAGCAACATCTCAGCCCGGGAGGTGAAAGTCCTACCTCTGACTGAAAGCATGGAAGGAGCTGCAGGTGATGGATTAAAGCAGGGTAGGGATATTGAAATGCTGTGAGCAGGATTTGGGGAGCCCTGAGCTCACCTTGCTGGTGTGTGCAGGCTCACAGATGTGCTGTGGCCAGTCCCAGAGGTTGTCTGGGTGTCCTGGTTCTCGGGTGTGCCCATCCCACAACTGGTGGGCACCAGGGCTCATCCTTAGTGTCCCGCTGACCCCTCCTCCTTCCTTCCTTCCCGCAGGGCTGCTGGAGAACCAGCTGCCCGACGAGGAGGCCAAGTGCTGCGAGGTGCAATGGGACTCCTGCGAGCACCCCCCAGACAGCAACGAGGACACATCCCCCAAATCCACGGCGTCAGAGTCGCTCCATTTCCACCGCCACGACCCCCACCTCCATCACCAGAGGCAGAACCACTACCACCTCTACCACCACCACCACCACCAGTACCACCAGTACCACCAGCCCCGCTCCCCGTCCTTGCTGCCGGTCTCCGCGGGGTCTCGCCTCGGCAGCAGCAGGATCAGACTGTGCGTGCTGGTCCTGATGCTCCTCCACACCATGGTGTCCTTCTCGAGCGTGCACGGCGGCGGCGCCGGGGGGCTCGGCCTGGAGACCCCGCCCGCCCTGGAGGAGAGCGTGGCACGGGACGAGTGACACAGAGGGCAGAGCCGACCTCCAAGGAGAACGCCAGATCTTTTTCCATAAGGGGGGCACATGCTATTCCTCCAATGGGAGGCACGGGATTGGGGGTGGCTCACACGCACCCCCGCACATCCCCCAAGAGCTGCTCGCGCGGGGCATCCCCGTGGTGAAGAGTCTCTAACGCGCACAGGGCTGCAGGACCCGGCGCCAGAAGGGTTCGGGCAGGGGCAGCATTCCCGGCCCCGCAGGAACGGCACGGGGGTGGGGGGACCGAGGGGAGGGGTCCCTTGGATCGAAGGGTGTCCCCATGGGACTGCCGAGTGTCCCCCGGCCGCTGCCGCGAGTGCCTTGGGCGCCCGCGCCTCCCCCGCCCGCGCTTGCCGAGGTTTGACGGTCGGCCCAGCCCAACCCAGCCCTCGTTCCTTTTCTCCTGGGTCTGTGAATCCCGAGGGAGCAGGCGGAGGGGCAGCACCTCCCAGCACAGCCTGGCCCCACTCCTGTCCCAGGGAAAAGCCACCGGCTCGGGGCAGGACCAGCCTGGTGGGGCGCAGTGTCCTCAGCTCGGCGCTGCCTCGCTGGTGGCGTTTGGGGACAGGAGTGGGACGCTGTGACACTGCACTGTGGTAGCACTCGGGGTTGGTCTCACTGCATCCCAACCTGCTCCTCCAGCCTGGCCTTTCCTGCTCCTCTATGCGAGGAGGAGGAGAGGGAGGAGGCACGGAGCGGGAGAGA
This sequence comes from Acridotheres tristis, assembly GCA_037013685.1. NCBI lineage: Eukaryota > Metazoa > Chordata > Aves > Passeriformes > Sturnidae > Acridotheres > Acridotheres tristis. The sequence continues at coordinate 15,118,664 of CM072889.1, forward strand.
TGTCCCCAGCATTCCCACATCCCACTTTGCCAAGTGTCCTGATGATTTGGTGTAGCCTTTTTTGTTGTCCTTCCTGGCTGGTGGGACTGGTCTCAGTGAGGAGTTGGGGAGATGTGACTCCAGCAGCACACAGGCTGTGAGGGAGAGGGTTCCCACGTGGCAACAGTTGGATGCAGGGAATCCCAAAGGCATCCTTCCATGCTTCCCAGCTACAAATCATTGACTGGATGGCAGGAGGACTGGGCAAACAGGCTGGAGAAATCTGGCTTGGAGGGAGAGTCTCCCACACAAAGAAGCACTAATAAAGCCCAGCTAGGGAGGAGCATTTTTGTGAATAGTTTCAATCCATGGATGCCCCCAGATCCGGAAATTTCTGGGAGCCCAGCTGGACTTGGCCGGACAAGGTGCTGGCTGGTGCAGCCTCATTCGGCTCACTTGGGGTGGTTTTTTAACCTGAGCTCAGCATATCCAGGATTTCAGCCCCAAACACATCAGATCCCTAAGATCTGATCCCCAGGTCATTTCCTAGGAAACTCACAATTCTCCACCCACCCACAAGAACTGTTCCCAGCATGGACACTGCAAGGTGGTGCCTCCAGGCCAGGCACCAGGGACTGTAATTTGTCCTGGGTGTGGGCAGGGAGGGAGGAAAGAGTGTTTTAGCACAAGGTCAGGAGTTAGATGTGAACCAACTCCCTGCTCCCAGAGGGACTGGGATGGTCCCTCTGTTTCCCAGCTGGCTCTTGACAGGAACCTACAGCAGAGCCCTGCATGGGTCACTGCAGGAGACAGGGATGGAGCAGGAGGAATGTCCTGCTGCATCCCAAATTGATCCCAGATCCCTGTGAGGGTGCAAGAAGTCTCAGAGTTGGTGACCTGTAGGAGTTTTGTGGTTTCTCGTCTGTTGAGGTGAAGCAAAACCAAGCAGAGCCCCGTGAGCAGAGCCCCATGAGCAAAGCTACTTCCTGCCCGGCTGGAAGAAGGAAGTACCAGGCATCTCGTGGGAAGCACAGGTTTCCCGACATTTCCAGCCCATTTCCAGACCAAAGAGGCTCTGAGAAGCAGCTGAATGTTTGATTCCTGCTTTGACTTGAATCTCAGAGCTTTGGGGTGATGTTTACACACCACCAGTTGCCTGTTCCCAAAGTCCTGCAGAGACGAGGCCTGTGATTCCATTGTCCCATGGTTTTTGGGGTGGGAGAAGTGGTGCTCATGGAAGATGGAGAGTGTTTCCCGAGCAGATTCCCTTGCTGTTGCCACCCGAAAAGTAGGATGTCTCTCACTTGACTGTTCCTCATGACATCCATGTAATTTCAGCCTAGTTTACACTAATCAGAGCAGTTGGACATGGAGCAGTTCTGCAGACCGGGATCCAATCCCTGGGTTTTCTGTGAGCAGTGGGTTGTGGAGCTGCTCTGACAAGGAGCAAAAGCTCCCAGGCAGGCCAGGGGAGGGAGCACAGCCCCATCCCTGCCTCCAGACAGCCGGATCCCAAAGGAAATTAGATTTCTCCTGTACTGCCAAGAGTTAAGCTAATTCCAGGCGCCTCTCTCAGAGATAGACTGTGTCCAATCTTGGAGCTACTCATCGGGAGAGAAAAGAGTAACCCAGTGTCAGCAAGTGGCCCTGAGTCACTGGCCCTGTTCATTGTGTCATATGTGACACTGGGCAGTGCTGGCAGGCACAGGGTGGCCCAGCCTCAGTCCCTGCACCACATCCAGATCCAGCACCATCCTGAGGGATGTGTGTCCTTCTCCCTGCCCCAAAGTCCTTGTGTCCGACTGGTGATGGAGCATCAGGCCAGGCTTGGGGGTGGTGATGGGTGATGTGGCATTCCCAGAGAAGCTGTGAAAGTGTCCAAGGCCAGGTTGTACAGGGTTTGGAGCAATCTGGTCCAGTAGGAGGTGTCCCTGCCCAGAGCAGAGTGTGAAACAGAACGAGCTTTAAGATCCCTTCAAACTAAACCATTCCGTGATTTCCACAGAGCTGCAGGAATGAGATCCAACAACCCAACTCATCTTCAGGAGGTGCTGGCAGGCATTGCTGTGAGAAACAGTTTCACCTTCCCTAACACCAGCTGGAGGCTTCCCTTGGGAGGTCAGGAGCTTGCGTTGCATCCCAGTGAATCGGAAAGTGGAGCCATTTCAGAACTGGGCTGGTTTGGGTGGCTACTGGAGAAGTTTGAGCCTCATCCACTGGGAGTGAGGAGGCCCCCAGGGCAGGAGATCCATGCATTTTCCAGGCCACAGCTCTCAGGGGCTGTTCCCGAAAGGATGAGATGCCAGAGAGAGCTCAAGGGATGCGGATCCACTCTGGGAGCGTGGGATAGACTTTACCTGCTGCAAGTGGGAAGAAAGTGCTGAGTCTTCCCAGGGCTAGGCTTTGGAAGGAGATCTTTTCTTTAGCAAGTCTGGGCTGCTGTCAATAAGTTCTGTGGTTTTAGGGCACCATATGCTGCATTCAACACTTTGCCAATCTCCTTAAACGGATCCAGACAAGGCTGTTCCCAGAGCAGGAGCAGCTGGAAGCGGTGTATGGAGCAGTCCATCATCAGGAGCCCGTCGGTTAAAATTCCTGCCTTTGGTCTGACATTACAACCTCCTAATCCTCCATCCCCAAGTGCTCTGGCTTTGCTCTCTGAGACAACAGCCCTAGAAGCAGACAGTGACATTGTCTCACTTAACACCACTGGCATTATTTTTATTACAAAGTGGATGGAATGTGCCTGGAAAAGGAGGGAGTTTGCTTGGATAAAAAGAAATGTGCCTGGATAAGGAGGGGAAGGTCTTCCTTACCCTGTGTGCCCAGGGATGCTTTACACCAAGCCCTGTGTCCACCAGAGCAGGGGCCCTTTGCAATCCCAAATGCTTTCCACATTCCCAAAGCCACCTTGGAAAACCCAAGCTCTAAATGATTCATCCTACCATGAACTTAAACCCAAGAGGCTTTGTCCTTTTCATCCAATGATCTTTTCTCTGTAACCAAGATGCCCCATGTTGATATTAATGCATAAAACTCAACTTTTCCTTCAGTGGACAAACTTCTCTTTGCTCAGAGAAAATTCCCAGTGGGAAGCAGTGATTCCTCCCTGGTAAGGGGGTTTCTCATCCCCAAGGAAGTGAGGGATGATGATGTTTCCACAAGCTCCAGGTGTGGGCGGAGAGAAGGAGCAAAGGGAGCCGGGTCCAGCGTTATTCCCGGGTTTTGCACTTTCATGTAGCTGCCAGTTGTACAAATTAATTAAAAATAACTGAAGGAAAATCCCAAAGAAAGGCCCCGCTTCCTCTGGGGAACATTAATCATTAGCTGAGTCTTTTTCTTATGAAAATACAGATCCATGGTAGCCCCAGGCAGAAGATTCCCAGGGAGAGCCCTCACCATTCGTGCTCGGAGTTAGGGAAATCGCTTTGAAAGCATCTGACAACTAAAGCAGAACATGTTGAGTAACTTGGCAACACTGGGAAAACATCTGGAACTGGTTTTTCTTCAACACATTTTGCTTTGCTTCAAGAGGAGATGTCAGGGCAGTTCATTCACTGCCACTCAGGGCCGTGGGCAGGGCTGGGAGATGCTCGGCTGCCGCCTGGAGGAAGGGAATAAAGGGAAAATCCCAGATATCTGCTGCTCCTGGGCAGGATGCTGCGAGGCCAGGCCATGGAGTGTCTCTGTGCTAAGCTCTGCAGGTGCCTCCTGGTCTCTGGTGGCACCGAATGTGGTGGTTTGGGATGGGTTGTTGAGTTTGCCTGGGAATGCTGTGGCTGCCCCTTCCCTGGGAGTGTCCAAGGCCAGGCTGGATGGGGCTTGGAGCAACCTTTTCCAAGTGGAAAGTGTCCCTGCCCATGCCGGGGGTGGAACTGGATGGTCTTGAAGGTCCCTTCCAACCCAAACCACTCTGGGATTCCATGATTTCCACAGAACCAAAGCAAGTGAGGTCCCATAGCCCAGATTACCCTCATTTTGTGTTCATCCTAATCCCATTCCTGCTGCCATCTGGGAAAGGAATGTCTGTAGGGTTTGGTGAAGACAACGTGAGGACAGAAACATTCCTGGATTCTGAAAGAAAGTGGTGGGGCAGTGTACTAGTTTGAAAGCAAACCAGCAGGAGATTCCAAGTCAGAACTACAATTTAATAGGAAAATTAAAGGCAGTAGGACAGAAATACTGGTTTAGACTGACAGAGTGAGAATACAACCTGACACCCTAGTGGTCAGTGGGGTGGTAGCAGTGCCTTTAAATGGTGGCTGCAGTCCTGTTGGAGTGATGGATGTGGTTCTGTTGAAGCAGTAATGCTGTAGAAAGATTTGGTTCTTCTCTGGAGGTCCAGTGGTGGCTTTGGAGCTCCTGTTCTCTGGGAATCCAGTGGTGCTCCCATGGTGTTCCAAGCCTCAGATTATATGCAGGTAGGAATGTTCAGTTCCTCCCCTCAGGGCAGGGGAGCTCACAATGAAATGATGTGATTTTATGAGTCATTCTATGAGACCCTTCCTCAACATGTGTCACTTGCTTCTCCTCCTCTTCCTCTGGGCATTTCCCACAGTGGTGCTGGATGTTGTGGTGGTTGTGGAAGCAGCGCTTGTTGTTGTACCTTTTTTAGTGCCAGTCACAAATTCCATCTTTGTACGTTCCTTCTTGGCCTTCTTCCATTTGTCCATCTCAATCTTCTGGGCTTTAGCTAGTGCCTCATAATATGAATCCTTTGACCAGCTATGAGGATCAAACATGTCCTTTGGGTAATTTGTACCAAATTCATCAATGGAACAAAACTGGATCAGCTTTTCATAGATGCTGGGGTTGCGAAATGCCTTTTTTTTCTTGATGATGTAGTTCATATCCATGCCCTCTTTCATTTTCCTCTCATACAGCTTCTCAATTTTATCCTGCAGTTGGTTAGAACATCTGCCAGGAGGCTCAGGAGGGATTTTGATCTCATCTGGAGACATGTTCTGCACTCTGTCTGAAAAAGAGGCAACCAGTTCCTGAGGATCTCTTTCCTCCACTTCTCGGAATTCCTTTAAATCACCAGCCTCAGGTTTTTCAATCTGTGAATCGTCATCTTCTGACTGGCTGCTGTTCCCATCATCTTCCTCATCCCCATCCAGGCAGGTAAAGTTATCCTCTCCATACCCAGGTGACACCAAGCCTCCTTTCTGTCCCATGGATGTTCCAGGGGACACCTTGTCCTCACTGTCTGACTCCAGCTCTGAGTCCTCGGCGTAAACCTTCAGCAAGGAGAGGACACTGCTCTTCACCGCTGCCATCTGCCACCAGGAGTGCACCAAAAATGCCCTAGTTTGAAAGCAAACCAGCAGGAGATTCCAGTCAGAACTACAATTTGATAGGAAAATTAAAGGCAGTAGGACAGAAACACTGGCTTAGACTGACAGAGTGAGAATACAACCTGACAGCCTGTGGGTCACGGTGGTGGTAACAGTCCTGTTGGAGTGATGGATGTGGTTCTGTCGAAGCAGTAATGCTGTAGAAAGATTTGGTTCTTCTCTGGAGGTCCAGGGGTGGTTTTGGAGCTCTTGTCCTCTGGGAATCCAGTGGTGCTCCCGTGGTGTTCCAAGCCCCAGTTTATATGCAGGTAGGAATGTTCGGTTCCTCCCCGTGGGTGGAGCATCTCACAATGGGGTGATCAGTGGCTCTATGGGACCCTGATGGCCCATTAGTGCAGATGGCTCCCCACAGAGTGGCTGCTGCTTCCCTGGAGGAGTTATCAGGGCTGAGTCATGGACAAGATAAAGAACACTGCCCACCTATCTTTTGTTTATATCTTACATTGTAACACACGGGCAGGGAATTCTGTGTATCAGCTTTTTGTGCTTCCCTGCTGCTCTCCATCCCTGGGGGTTAAATCTCTCTTAAACTAGACTGGAAAAGTTGGGAAGGGCCGTGTCTGGTTTTCAGGTTGGATGTTAAGGATCTCCTTCAGTCCAAAAGTTAGCTCATGGGCATCCCAGCTGGAGGTACCACCACCACACAAACCCAAAATCATCTCCTCTCCAACAGAAGGAGCCTGCTCGGAGCTCCTGGATCCCAGCAGCCTTGGAGCTGCACAGCTCCCCCTCCACGGGTCCATTTTATTCCAGGAATGGAAGGATTTTAGCAGCTCATTTGGGTGTTCTTGGTCCAGGTGGCTCTTTGGGACCTCCCAGCCCTGCATGTCTTTGTGAAGAAGGGAACAGAGGGAATGCTGTGATGGGGGATGGACCATTTTTAATTGGGGATCATAAAAAAATAAGGAATAAATAAATTTTAAAAGTTGTTGGGGTTTTATCAAGGCTCTCAGCCCCTCTCTAAGGCCTGGGCAGGAGATGGGTGAGATCCTGTCTCCATCCAGTCCCTCCACCCTTTCCTGCTCCACATCTCCAGGACTTGTGTTCCAGGCAGGCCAGGAGTGGTTTCCAGCCTTTTTAGCACTTCAGGATGATCCTTTTTCAGCCCAGAAAGTCGACAACTCCGCTTGTTATAAACTGAAACTCAACAAAAAAACCCCAAGAATTAGGTTTGGCTTATGAAATTTGGGGTTGGTTTTACCATTTTTAAATGTATTTGGGAACTGGACATGCCTCAGTTGCAAAACAAAAAGACAAAAAGAGCCAGACAGTGATTTTTTTTAATTTTGAAACTTGTCAAAACAAGCCAGATTGATCATTATGACCAATTTTTTTCTTTTTTTCTTCTTTTTTTTCCCCAAATTGAGAAATGCATCCAGAACAGTCCTTTCCCACAAACCCTTTCATTTTCCAAAAAAAAAAAAAAAAAAAACCGAGGCAAAAAAAAATATAAAATAAAATAACAATCACACTTTTTCTGCTCGCACAGTTGGAATGGGCAGCAGCGGATTGGGAGAGAATAGCAATTTGTAAGGAATTCCAACCAGCTCTCCTTAAAATAGCATCCAGCCAGTTTCTCCGGGGCAGGAGGCTGGGTGGCTCCGTGGTGGGAACAGGCTGGAGTGAATCCTGGCTGAGCAGGCTGGGATAACACCTTGGGAATGCAGGGACACCTTCCCCGTGGGAATCAGAGATGCTGATGCCTGGGAGGAATTCCTGGGGATCCCCAGCCAGCCCTCTGATGGAGGTTTGGTTTGGTTTTCTGTTCCAACCCAAACTGAATCCAGCTCCTCTGAGCCTCCTGTTGGACACAGCCTCAGGATGCCTTCAAAAGGGAAATGCTCCTGCGTGAGCATGGGGGTGGAAATGGGGAACAAATTCCAAGTGCTGGTCCTTGAGGGAGCCAATGCTGTGTTCAGGAGGGGTGTGGGAAGGGAGAGCAGGAGACCCCAACCCCTCGTGTCCTTCTCCGAGTTGGGGCTCCCTGCCTTGTGCTGGGTGTCCCAGGGCCTTGTGGGGACTGTGGGGACCTCAGGGGGACCCGGTCCCTGCAGTGCCCAGGCTGCTGCTGCCCGAACCCTTCTCAAGTGCTTGTGCCATGTGGGTGGTGACAGAGCTCGGCCCGACCCCGACCAGGTCCTTTACCAGTGCGTGGTGGTGAAACACAAACCAACATTGCTGAAGTCAAAGTATCCTTTCTTATCCCCCGGCCCGGTTTCTCTTTCTTTCCAGCTTTTCCTCCTCCGCCTCCTGGACCCTCCCTCTGTTCCCACCCCCCTTCTGTTTCTCTTTCTCCCTTCTGTCATAAGAAAGTGACTGTGTCCTCGAGGGGACAGTTTTCTTATGCCATTTTATACACTGTGCTTCATGTTTAGAACTTTTTTGCACTAGTTCCTATTACATTTATTTTCCAAACTGGTTTGACAAAAAACAAACAAAAAAAACCCAACAAAAACACAATCCCATGCTATAATTCAGTTGTATTAAAATATTATCCTACTACTCTCTGTGTTCAATAGTCTCTGTACCTGTAATGCTTTCAGTTCTGTTGTATTTTGGGGCCGAGGTTTTCTCTGCTCCTTGTTTAACCCAGTAAAGAAATAAAATGTTAAGAATTGATGATAACTCCTCCCTGTCTCTGCTGTGTTATTGGGGCCACCAGGGTCCCACAGGGACGGGCTCCCCCCAGGACCTGCTCTAAACCCCAGCCACTGTCCCATGGGGGTTGTTTTCCTGCCAAATCCAATCCCAACTGGAGGCCAGAGAGGCGGGATGGAGGGACAATAACCCTGCCTTAACTGAATTTGATTTCGTAACCTTTCTTTATATTCTTTTGTTTCTTGCTTTCACATTTCTTGCCACGGGGCTCACCTCAGAACAATAGGGGCGAAGGCTGTCACCAAGAGATTCATCAGACAATAATGACTCAACCAGGGTATCCAAATTTTGCCCAGCTGAAGTCCACACCCACACATAATCTGGAATTAATTCCTCTGGACAACAGAGCTCGGCATGGAACAGAGCGAGGACACCGCGCTCCAAATTGAGTGCTGCGTGCCAGGCTGGGAAAGGCCAGGGGATAAAGCTCTGGAGTTACACTGTGGCCATCCCCATCCCAAGCTGGAAACACTCTGTTTGAAAAGAAAACCAGGAAAAGAGGAAGAAATTGGATGGGGGTGGAAATAAATGTTTTAAAAAAACAGATTGGTGCAAGAGGCAAATGGGAGAGGCACCGTCTGTGCTGGAGAGCCAAGACGCAGAGTGGGGGTACAGGAGGGGGAATTTAGGGGGCTGGGGGTGATAATGAGGGGCTGCACATCCCCAGTGTGGGCAGCAGGAAGGAGGGATTCTGTCCCTCTGCCCTGCTCAGGTGAGACCCCCACCTGCAGAGCTGCCTCAAACTCTGGAACCCCAAAATCAGAAGGACCTGGAGCTGCTGGAGAGAGTCCCGAGGAGGCCACGGGAGGCTGCTCCAAGGGCTGGAGCCACTCTGGAGCCAGGCTGGGAGAGCTGGGGGTGCTCACCTGGAGAAGAGGAGGCTCCAGAGAGATCTTAGAACCCCTTCCAGTGCCTAAAGGAGCTCCAGGAGAGCTGGAGAGGGACTTGGGACAAGGGATGGAGGGACAGGACACAGGGAATGGCTTCCAACTGCCAGAGGGCAGGGTTAGGTGCGATACTGGGAAGGAATTCCTGGCTGTGAGGATGGGGAGGCCCTAGCACAGGGTGCCCAGAGAGGATGGAAGTGTTGTTTGGCCCCCAGACAGAAAGCACCCACTAGAGCCTGTCCCCAGGAAGTCTCAGGTATCCCAGGTTGTCCTGCAAATACAGCAGGCCAGCTGATTGCCAATTCCAGTGTGATTCCTCCTGGGTGTGCCCTAAACTGCCCCAGTTTGAGAGCTCTGGGCCCCAGCTGGGCTTTGGGAACTACAGAAAAGGGTCCTGCAAGAGCCTGGGCTGGTAAACAGTGCTGGGATGCAGCATCAGCCTTTTCAGGAAAGCATTTGCTTGGGGTTTTTTTTTCCCTTTGGGATTGCTGCTGGCAGGATGTGTCCTGGCATTTCTGATGCCACCTCTCATTCCCACCAGCCTCCTGGGTGTCTGGGGAGCAGTGATGCCACTCCTGAGCTCCTAGGGTAGGGTTTTGGTGGTCACGTGGTGCCCAAATTGCTGCAGCAGCTGCAAATCCACCCAGGAACGTGCTGATTCCCCAGGATTTGATTAGCAGGGATTTGAGTTAAGTGGATGTGAATTTTCATGGCTATAGGGCTGTGCACATCAAAGCTGGGAGGCAGCGTGGGGCCAGGGAGAAGTTTCTCAGCTGTAAATTTGCCTCGTGACTCCATAAAAATTGTGATGGGCAGCATGGAAAGAATTCTGCTGGAAAGAGCCTGGAAAATGCTGCACCCCCGAGAAAACAACACAAAGGGCTTTTGCAGACCCAAATCAAAGTCCAGGCCTGGGAATGTTCTGAGGTGTGAGATGGGACTCTCCAGATGCTGAAATCCTGGGTGGGGTCTGGGCTGTGAACCTCAGCCCTTCTGGATGTGGATTAGGAATTCCTCTTTTATGTCTTTATTTATAGTTTAATAGATGGCACACCAGCTCCTGCTTTCTGGGTTATCAGAAAGGAAAAGGATCGTTTTCAAATGGGTATTTCTGAGGAATTTCAGACCTCCTGCAACTTCTCCATCCTCCCTGAGCAGAGAACTTGGGATTCATGGAAATCCAGCAACACGTTCTGAAAATAAGCTGGAGATCTTTGTTTTTCACACCAATACTTGATCATGGAGGATTAAGAATCCTGAAGAGAGGATTCCTCCTCTCAGGAATGCAGTTTCAGGTGTTTTCCACCTACCAGGAAGCTCCAGGATGATTTTAGACCTTTCCAAGTCTGGAATTCTGGATAAATTCCAGCTGGAGCTCCTGATGTTGGTGAGTTTTGCATTTATTTTTCTGGGATCAATCAGGTTTTTTGGGTGTGTTTATGGCTTTTGTGACTTGACAATGTGATGCCACCTCAGCCAACTGATGAAAATCCTGGAGTGAGGAGTTGACGTTATTAATGATCGTCATTTTCCACATTTTTTGCCTGAAGGACTCCTTTGTTCTCTTCTTTTTGTCTCAAAATCTGTGTTAAGTAACAGCTTACAATTAATTTTTCATTCCAGCCCCCTTTGCCCCAGCAGAGCCTGGAGGGGCTGTGGAAGGTGGGTTTGTGTGGATTTCCATGGATGCTGGGAGCCAGATGGGTTTTACTGGGTGATTTCTTACTCCCTTGTTCTTTTCCTGGTTTCTCCTTTGGGTCATGGCCTTGGATCTGTTTTGGTACCTGAGGAAGATCAAGGTTTCACTGATGCATTTTCCCCAGTGAAAAATCCGTGTCTTTATTAATTCAATAATTAATTGCAGTGAAGATAAACCCTTGATGGGAAAGAGCTGGGGAGAATTTGGTTTGATGCCTCCACCTCCCTCTGGCTTCCTGCTTACCCTGCACACTCAAACTCTCACCTTTCCAAGGGCTCTACTCTCTGTGACCAGGGACAGGACCCAAGGAATGGCTGGAGCTGTCAGGGCAGCTTCAGGTTGGATTTTAAGGAAAAGCTCTTCCCTCAGAGGGTGTTTGGGCACTGAAAGGGCTCCCCAGAGAATGGGCACAGCCTCCAGGCTTCCAGAACTCCAGGAATGTGTGGACAACACTCCCAGGCACAGGGTGGGGTTGTTGGGGTGTCTGTGCAGGGCCAGGGCTTGCACTGGATGATCCTGTGGGTCCCTTCCAGCTCAGGAAATCCTGGGATTCTGTGACTCTTCTTCCTCCAGTCTCAGTATCTTCCTACCACCCTCTTCTCTCCCTCAGCTCTGTTGCTTGACTTTTTCTCCACAACTTGGTGAGTTTGGGGTTTTTTTAATAGAATTACTTGGGTTGAGATCTTTGGGTCATTTCTACCCCACTCTTGTTCCTTGCAGAATGAGTTCTGCTTCCCCCGAATCCCTTCTCCCACCGCTTGGAGCCCAGCCCAGGTGAGCAGCCAGCTGCAGGTAAAACCCAGCACGGGCTTGGAGCAAAGCCTCACTGCCAGGAGATCCCCTGACATGTTTGTACTCATAAACTTGTCAACATTTGGCTTTTTTTGTCCCTCTTGGGGGAAATTACTGCTGTTCCTCACCCCGTGTCAGCTCCTGAGCCGCGCTGGGAACGGTGCTAAAACCCCTGCTGTGGGTGAGGCTCCGGTGGGAGCTGTCACTACCTCGGGGTCAGGAAGCCAACGGGAACCTCTGTTCCATAAACTGTGAGTTTTTCATAAAAGCCTTTCTAATTTGTACCAAAGAGACTCCAGCACACCCTTGGGACTGGTAAAAATAATAATAGTTTGAGTGGTGGAAGACTGCGAATTTGAAACAGAAGGTTGTGAGATCCACGAGAACTACCCGAAACATCAACGTTGGACATCAATTAATGTAATTTAGATATACAATGAGATAGCAAAGATTCCCACAAAGAACTGTCAGCTCTTACCTCCTCACATCTCAGTGAGATAAAGCAGATGTTTCCATCCCATTGATCCAGAGGAATCGGCCCTTCCATCCGAGAGAGCGTTGCCTCCAATCGCACGGGAATTATTCCTCACCAAAATTACAGCGTTTGCTATTTTTCAATCATTTTTTTATTCATTCTGAGATGAAATGCACATGTTCCTATCAGCAGGTTTAGCTTAGGAATGCTGCACTCCAAAGGCCAGGAGTCTTCTCATAGAGGAGAGGTGAAGGTGAATGGTACTCAGAGCTGGAGATGTTCCCTCTGGAAAGGTCCCTCTGTAACACCCAATTTAATCTTTACTATTCCATCCCAAACAAATGGCTCCTGCCCCTTCCCAAATCCCCTCAGCCAGGCTCACATGGAGTGCTTTATCCTGCCTTGATCTCACATGGGCTCCACAGAGGAAATTGCTGCTTTAGGGCTGTGTTCTGGAGGATATTCTGTCTGAGCCTTGTGATCTTTCTCCTCACTTAAATCCACAAGTGCTGGCACGCTGGGAAGAACAAACACGTGGGGTTTTCCTTCCCTGGTTATTGCTGTCATCTCACATTAGCAATCCCAAGGCTGGAAATCGCTGAAATCCAGGGTCACCTGGAAACTAAGCCCCGGATGTGGGGTCCTGTAGCTGGATCAGGGCCTGGGCTTGCAGTTTCCAATCACTGTGAGCAGAAAAAGACACTTCCATATGTTCTCCTTATGACTGTTCCTGCTTTGATATGAATTCCTAGGATTTACCCTTTTTAAAGCCAGGGCTTCAGTTCTTAATGCTGGACTCGCCCTGCCTTACACAAAATACTTGAAAGTTTGAATTTAGTCCAGAACTGAGCTTTGGAAAAGGGCCTGGCGTGACGGGAAAAGGGGGAATGGCTTCAACCTGACAGAAGGCAGAGTCAGATAAAATTTTAGGAAGAAATTCTTCCCTGGCACAGGGTGCCCAGGGAAGCTGTGGCTGCCCTGCCCCTGCAAGTGTCCAAGGCCAGGTTGCACAGGGCTTGGAGCAAGCTGGGAGTTGTCCCTGCCATGACAGGGGTTGGGATGGAAAGAGTTTTAAGGTCCCTTCCCACCCCAACCATCCCGGGATTCTATACTGGGGCTGGAACTGCTCCACCTGCAAAGGGTTTTGGGTGCTTCATATTTATCTCTCTTCATGCAGAAATTGCATCTTTAGGCTCAAATTATTATCCATGGAATTTACACCTCTAAAGAGAGTGAGAGAAGCAAAAGCCAAAGAGGCTGAAATGGGCACGTGGGCCACGAGTCTGGGACAGGGCATTTCCAGGAGCTCTCCTGTCAGAATTCCCCCTGCCCAGAGAAGATACAAGTGGTGACACTGAGGTTCCAGTTTCCCATGCCCACAATCTGGTGCTGATCCCACGTACCTCTGGCAGTGGGAAGCCATTCCCTGTGTCCTGTCCCTTTATCCCTTGTCCCAAAGTCCCTCTCCAGCTCTCCTGGAGCCCCGTTAGGCACTGGAAGGGGCTCTCAGGATGTGGCAAAGCTGCTGCAAACCCTTGTGTGGTGACAGCAGTCATGGTTTAGGTGGGGAGGGATCTGCTTGGAGGGGTCCCACCTGGACAGGGTGTGGATCTGTGGGGTGGCACCTTTTCCCCAAGGAGCCTCAAACCCGGAGCTGTGCTCCTGGGCAAACAGGCCTGGAAAAGCACAGAACTGATTGAGCTGAGATCATTGAGTCCAAGCTAGGACCCAACAAGACCATGGCAGCAGGAAGGCTGGAGAAATTGGAGAAAAGAAACCAAGGGGCAGAGAGAGGAGCCCCCTCTGTGGTCAGGTTCAGCATTAGGGTTCAGCTCCCTCCTTCCCCTTCTCCTCCTTTTCCCTGCCTTTTGGTGAGCGATCCGAGGGGCAGAGCAGGCTCTGGGCTCTCTGGCAGAGCATCTTTCATGTATCACGTCTGCTCCTCGAGGCACAGATCGTATCCTCTTTCCCTGGCACCAGCACAGCCCGAAAGTGGCACCCCCAGGACAATGCCTTGGCCGGCTCCGGCACTGACCCAGGATGTGGGAGCCAAGGGGTCGGGATGAGGGGGCCAGGAGGCACCAGGGAGGTTGAATAAAGTGGTGTGGAATATCATTGTTCCAGCCAGGATGAGTAAGAGCACAGCTGAGCTTGGTCACCGACGGCACTTCCATGATTCCGGGGGAGGCAGGGGCTCGGAGACGGCTGCACAGTTGAAAATCAAGACAATGAGTCTATAAAAGTTTAAGAACTGAATAGATCCCGAACATTTGGTTCTCATTATCACCAAATAACATATAAATAAACATACAACAGAACCAAGAGCAGCATCTTCCTCACCCCCTCTGCAAGAAGTTGTGTTTAGGCTGAGCTTGGCCTCCTTGGCCAAACCTCCTCCCGCGTGCTCCGGGATGGAATCGTGGGGCTGCCAGGCCTCATCTTCCTTCAAAACAGAGCAAAGCCTGATCCATGCAGGAAAATGAGGTGTCAATGTGCTGCTGGTCCTTAAAAGTCAGCTCTGCGGGGGGAAATGTGAAAATAAGCCCAGAAAGAGCCAATATAGCAATTTTTTTTCTTGTTGTAAAAAGCTCATCCCACCCCCTGCCATGGGCAGGGACACCTTCCCCTATCCCAGGTTGCTCCAAGCTCCATCCGTCCAGGCCTTGGATACTTCTAGGGATCCAGGGGCAGACACAGCTTCTCTGAGCAACTTAGGTTCATTGTGAGAATTCATGGAGTAAGATGAGAGGGAGAGATGAATGATCAGAGACACTCTGATGTCCTGAGAGGGAAAATCTTGGAAGAGTCCATGGCAGAGCTAGGAAAAGAGCCATGAATGTGATTCCTTAGTACATCTTGCTCTTCTAAGATGGACATATTGCTCAATCTCTGCCCCCACGGAAGCAGCTGGACAGAAATCATTACCTTTCCTGCATGGACACAGCTCACAGTTACTGAAAAAACAGCCTTTAGCAAAGCAGAATGTATGGAACCTCTTAGATCTCACTGAGGAAGAGGAATTGAGATTGCAGCGCTGGATGGAGGGTCTATAAAATCAGGATTCTCCTTCCTAGGGGCTTGTAAACACTCGTGGATGCCAGGATTTCAGATTTTAGAAGACTTTATTGTACTCATGTTGTTGAGAACATCACTGAGAGAGCAAGGGATGGCTTTCCTCAAAAGAAAAGTCAGGAATTCCAAAGCTTTTAGGTCACACATGTTAAACTCGACTCTGCAGCCGCTGCAGGAATTGCAGCTGCTGCCAAAATGTAAATGGGAAATGGGCTCAAAGCTGCTCTACATCACTCAAAGGTTCCCTGATCTGTGGAATTCACACGGAGAGGGGCTCACAGACCTGCCATGGAGTGCCCTGTGCTATGCAGAGTTCTCCCCACTCCAAAGGGAAGGAGATCTCCTAAGCTGCAGCAGCTTCCTTCCACCTGTGGTTAAATCCTGCTGGGATGGGAAGGCAATGCTGGAAAAAACCCAGCGAATTTGGGAATCAAGAGAAAAAGTCATTCCAAATATGTCCTCTGTGTGTTCTCCTCCTCTGCAGCCTCTGTCCAGCCTCCCCAGGACCCTCTCAACTGCTCTTTATTTTCCCATCTAGAGCATCAGGGATCCCTGTCCCTTCTGCATCTTCCCCACCCTCTGGCTCCTGCTTCTCCTGGACCAGGACCTTGGAGCACAGGCAGGATACAAAAAACAACTTAAACCTGTGAGGTTCTTTATCCATGTAATGAAGTTTTTCAGGAATGGCAGAGGAAAGGGAGGGAATGCTCAGAACAAGAGGAATTAAAATAAAATCCTGGAGAAACTGCAACCATGGGCTGTGGGGCTCAACTGGTCCGTGTATGAGGATCCCACTTATTAATTATGTTTTAATTCCATCATCATATGGGATTCCTTTTTAATTAGTGGGATGCTGGTCAGCTCTAGGAGGCAGAAATCCCTCAATCTGAGGATTTGGCCTAAACCCCTGATGAGATCTAGGCAGGAATGGAGAGCTCACATCTTCCCCCTGACCCAGCCCCAGGCTGACCTGACCTCTAAAATTCACCTTCAAAGTAACCTAAATGACTGTGGAAAATGGGATGAGGCTGCTGCAAGTGTGGGTAGGTCCATGTAAGATTGGGCTTGGGATTTTCATCTTGAAAAACAGGATTTTGGTACTGCAGGGGTTGTCTTGATGATCCTTGTGGGTCCCTTCCAATTCAGGATATTCTGTGATCCTATGAGAACCAGTAACAACACAAAGTACTCAAATAATTATAAATGTTCTTAAAATAATTGCAGGGTTTTGAACAGAGGGTTCATTTGTGTTTATTTGCTTTTTGCTCCTCAATTGTTGGGGTTGGCAGCACTTGATGCTTCCAGTTTTGCTCTTCCCAAATATTAGGGAAACATTTCTTTCTTAAATGAAAACAGAGACTCTCATGGAATTTCATGTCTATGACACAGGACTTATAGGAAAAAAAACCCTACTGCAGGAAAACAAGGCCAGGAAGGGCTGGAAAAGGTTGTCCCCCTCCCCAAAGGCAGGACAAGGCCACCATGAGATTCTTTATGGCTGTGATCTGTGGGATGAAGACCCCACAAATTCTCAGACGATGTGTTCCAGAGCTTGTTGGGGTTTCTCCTGGAAGGGACAGCCCCGTGGGAAACTCACACTGCCCCCAGGGTCTGGGAGCACAGACCTGGCCCGGGACCACCCAGCTCTCAGAGCCCACCCAGGAGAGCTCAGCAGGACCATCCAGGGATGTGAGTCCTTGGTGCTGGCCCTTCCTGGAGATCGGGGGATGGCTCTGACATCTCCCAGCACTGCTGACCTGCTCTGCATCATCTGATCCTCCAAAACCACCTGGAATCCTCCTCTGCAGTGCTACCTCCTCTGCTGCCATTAGCACCTCCTATTTAATCCCCTTTTTTCCTTTTACTTTTCACATCCTGTTCTCTTCAGGTCACCTCTCGAGTTTGTTCAGAACATTTCTAATTCCTCAATTCAAATTTCCTGGCAGCCTGTGAGCATCACACAGCACCTTATTCATCTCATTATCCCTCTCGTTATCAATTAAACCCCCTGATTGGGAAAAGAACCAGCAAAGGCTTTGCCAGATCCTTTCGATGAGTTTTAAGGTCCTTCCAAACCAATCTGGGTGTGATTCGATTCCAGGGTTCCCTCTCCCTGGTTCACTCTTTCCCAGGCTGTTTTCCAGTTTCCATGAGTTTCCAGCAGAAAAATTAACATTTAAAAAGCTGGAAAAGGCAGCGACAGCTCCCCCAAAACACTCACACCCCACGTGCTCGGCCGTGTCCCCCGATAGAGCGGTGACAAACACACGGGGGATCGGTCGTGTTTGGTGGCTGCTCCCAGGATCCTCCGCCGGCTGCGGGGAGAGCGACTGGCGGGACCGGGATCGGGTCCATCCATACCGGGATTGGCCCTGGGTTGGGATGGGATGGGCAGTGGGACTGGGCACGGGCCCACCCATCACCGTGCCTGCCTGTACCGGGACAGGCACAGGGATGGGGATCGGGTCCATCCATACCAGGACTAGAATTGGGATGGGAAGTGGCACTGCGCTCTCCTGCACCGCACTGGGCACGGGCTCACTCATCACCGCACCTGCCTGGGCAGGGACAGGGATCGGAATCGGGATCGAGAGCGGGATCGGATCCATTTACACCGGAATGGGGATGTCGACCGGAACTGGGACTGGGATGGGAAGCGGGACTGGGCTCTCCTGCACCGCGCTGGGCACATGCCCACTCATCACCGCCCTGCCCGTACCGGGACAGGGATCGGATCGGGATCGGAATCGGGCCCGCAACGGGGCGTGGCTCCACCCGTCTGATCCCGCCCCTCTCATTTGCATATCACCGCCCCACAGCCGCCGCTGCCCAGGCCCCGCCCCTTCCCTGCCCAGGCCCCGCCCTCAGCGGACGCTGAGGCGGTGCTGCCCCGGCCGAGCCCCGCCCCTCCCCGCCAGGCCCCGCCCCTGCCCTGCCCAAGCCCCGCCCCTCGGGCTGGGCCCCGCCCCCTGGCGGGGCGCTGGCGGCCCGGCCGCGCAGCCCGCGGTGCCCGGCGCGCCCCGGGAGCAGCAGCGCTGGGGCCGCTCCGCGCCGCTCCGCCCGAGCGCACCATGGGCGCGGAGCGCAGGGCGGCGGCGGCGGCTCCCCGCGGCTGCGCCTGCGGCGGCGGCGGCGGCAGCTGGCGGCTCTTCCTCGGCTTCTTCGCGCTGTCGCTGGCGCTGCACGTCCTGACGCTGGGCTGTTACCTGGAGCTGCGCTCCGAGCTCCGCCGCGACCGCGGCCCGCAGCCCGCGGCCCCGCCGCGCCGGGACGGGACGGCGGCAGCGCCCGGAGCCCCGGCCGGGGGCCGCCCGCAGCGCGCGGCCGAGGGCGCGGAGCGGCGCCAGCAGGTGGGTCCGGCCGGGGGCGGGGGGACCGCGGGGGCTCCGCGCTGCTCGGGGCCAGCCCCGGCTCCATCCCCGCGCTCGGGTGCCGCGCCCCGGGGCGCTTCCTCGCTTTGGGGAGTTTGGTGGAAGAAAGGGGGGAAAGCCCCGAACTCCCCCCGAAGTGAGGGGGGAGCTCGTCTGGGTTGGGGGCACCGGGCTGCGGGGCCGCCTGTGTTCCACCTGCTGCTCGCCGTCTCCATGTCGCGACAGACCCGCCGTGTGTCCCGACAGCCCAGCCGTGGCCGGGGGCAGCGGCTCTGCCGCGGCCCTTGTGGGGTTCCCCCCGGGCGCGGGGTGCTGCTGCCGGGGAGCCCCGCACGGCTCGGCCCCGCGCCCGCCGTGCGCGCTGGGTCCCGGTTCCGCACGGCCTCCGCTTGCTCCCCTCCCTCCTCCTGCGCTGGCTTCGTGATTCCACTTCTCCCCCAGCCCAGGTGCATCATCTTTTGCGTGATGCCTCGGTGTGCCCCCCGCAGCAGCTTCTCAGCCTGTGCAGGACAGGTGGGCAGCAGCCTCCCGGTTGTCCCCGCCGGTGTCCCCAGCCCCTGGGGGGGTCGCCTGTCCCGAGAGCTTCTTGGAGAGCCGGAGCAGAGCTGGGGCCTCCGCTCGCAAACTTAGCTCATTTTTTCCAGGCACGAAACCTCGCTGCGAGCAGGATAAGCTGGAGGAAGGAGTTTCCTCCCCTCCGAGCCTCCCGAGCGGATGGCCCGCTCCCCCAAGGTGGCTTTGCCGCGGAGTCGCAGCGGGGTTTCGGGGGAGATGCCAAGCCCTGCCTCGGCACCCCGGCGGTCTTCGCCTTGCTGGTTATCAGTGTGTGGGGGGAAGGACAAAAATAGCTTTGATAAAGCGGCGAGTTTGGAACTCTTCCTCCCACTTGGCAGCGGGAGCCGTTCCGCCGCGCCGGCCTCGGCTGCCCCCGGCAAAGCCGGGCTTGCGCTTCCTTCGCTGCCTGGATCCCTCTGCTTCCCATAAGAAATCCAAGTCCAGCGTTGAACCGGAGGGAAGCCGAGCCTCCCGGGTCATTGCTCTGCGCTCTCCCCTCGCTGTCCCTCGAGCAGTGTCAACACAGAGTGAGCCGGAGCGGTTTGATGTCGTGCTGGGATTCCTGGGTTGCCTTGGAATAGCGCGCGGCTGGAGTGCCTGTCGTGTTATCGTACTGGATCTGTTTAGTCTTTCGAGCTCTTCTTTCCAGCGAGTGCATAATGAAATACCAGGGCAAATACTTGAGGCATTCATAAATTACAGCGTTAGATAATTTGTCTCTGGATGCGGACGGAGCTCCGAGCGTCGCTCGCTGCAGCTGACGGACTCCAGATAAGGTAACGCTAATTATTTATTTCTTTATTCTACATCTGGCCTGTCAGGCTCGAGATGAAATATTCTTTGGGGCACATTGAAGCAGTTGGGTTGGAGAGAAGGGTTGCTGGTAGTGGGGACATGGGGAAGGAAGGCTGAGCGTCCCGAGCCGCTCCGGTTGGGAACGGCTGCCGTGACAACGTGAGATTAATGGGATTTGTAGTGGTGCTGCTCACTCGTTTGTCCCTGATTTTTCTGCCTTGAGTCGACGTGCAGCTCAAAACAAGCATTTTGGGTGTCCTGGGGCGCTGTGAGTGCATCCCTTCAGTGATTAAAGCAGGGAAATGAGGGATTTGCAAACAGCTTTATTTAGAAAGTTATTGTCCAGCTTTGGGGTACATGTGGGGTTCCTGGCAGCTCTTCCACGCTGCGCTGCTGATAAACCCAAAGTGTGATCCCACACATGTGACACTTGCATAATTTGGGCTGAAATTAGTAAATAATTAATTCAAGAGATGTGATCAATGGCAGTGCCCTCCTGAGGACCATGGTCAGGGTTCTTTTGAGGGGACCAATGACCACAGTGCTATGAGCCCTCAAATATCCTCCAGCTGCTGAGGTGTCCTCGGTGAAGAGGCCGAGTGCTGTGTGTGTTGTGATTGTACAAACTGATTTAAAGCCAAAAGATACTCCCCTTCCTGACCCTTTTTTCTTTATTTTAAAATTATTTTATTTCTCCCCACTTTCCTGACCTGAGGCAGGAGGAAGAGGAGCATGGGGGGAAGGATGGGGAGTGATGGTCAGCGCTGAGATTTTGGCTGAAACCTCGCCTGGCTGCGTGCCAGAAATGACCTCATGACAGGAGTGAGATTTGGCAGCTCGATAACACCCCGCTTCCCTATCTCACAGGGTATCCAAATATGTAACTCATTTGGGATAGAAGGGCAGATTTTCATGGCAGAGGTTGAGGCATTGTAGTTCCACATCTTTGTCCCAGAACCCGCCGGGTGTTGCATCACCACGTTGGCTGCGAGATGAGGAGTTTGTTAGAGCTGCTTTAATTCATTGACTCTTCAGTGGCTCCGAGGTGTGAGAGAGGGTTTGGGGAGCGGTGGAGCCTTGGCTGGTGGTATAAAATCCAAACAATCCCTCCGGATCGGTGTGCTGTGGGATGGGAGAGGGATTCTGTCAGGCGGGCGCTGCTCTCAGAGATCCATATCAGGGCACTCTGTCCCTTTAGAGGATTTTGTGCCTAAATTAATTCGTATTTGTCTGTCAAACAATCATCCTTGCAATATTTGAGCTGTGCAGAGCATCATCCCCATGCCTTTTTCTCCGACCAAATCCATGTCATGCCACTTTTCTGCCAAAACTTGTTTTTTGGCCGATTCTGGGTGAGATGTGTGCCCTGAGAGTTTCCCAGAAGAGGATGAAAACTGCCTAAGCCTGGGAATGGGATCAGATGCCATCGGTTTTGTCAAACTAATTGTGGAGACGCTTGCAGCTGGTAGGGGGAGGGAGGGGAGGTGCTGAGTCATCCAAAAAAATGTGCTGAGCAGCAATTTGCTTACTGGCATTTCACCTTCCCGGTGCCAAGGTGTCTGATCTCAGTCTTCACTTCTCACCTTTTTAACAGGGGATGTTCCTACTCTGGTTGCTTTCATGGAATCATGGAATAGTTTGGACTGGACCTTAAAACTCATTCAGTGCCACTCCTGCCACGAGCAGGGACAACTTCCACTATTCCAGGTTGCTCCAAGCTCCATTCAGCCTGACCCTTGGACTTTTCCAGGGATCCAGGGGCAGCCACAGCTTCTCTTGGCACCCTGTGCCATGGCCTCACCATCCTCACAGGGAGGAATTTCTTCCTTTTTTTCCCCTCACCAGTGTGAAATTGCAGTTAATTTTCCCTTTTTTGGTCAATTCTGGCTCCAGAGTGAGAGGCAGCTCTTGGTGTGATTGGCACAAGGGCTCTAAAGGTGTTGAAGCTGCTCCAGAGGCTTCTCCCACCCTGAGCATACCTGTAGCTCATCCATGCATCTTCATCCTCATCCCAGCTGAAACCTGCCCAACGTGCTGAAAGCTTTGAGCAGAGCTCCTGTTGGAAATGTTTCAGCAGCCTCAGCATGGAGTGGAGTTCAGATCTTTAAATCCCTGCTCAGGGCCTGTGTGTGGGGAAAGGCTGGATGTGTGCAGAGGGAAGATGGTGATTAGGGATGTGCCCCCACTGTGGGTTTTCCCTCAAATCCCACTTTGTGGTCCTGGCTGTAGCTGGAAGAAGCTTTCAGAGGGCAACAAAGGGAGCCCACAGAGCTCTGTGGCAAATGTCAGGCTCTGGTTACCTTCATTCACAATTTGAATTCTCCTATTCCTGCTGCTGTGCCTATGGATATTCCGTGCAAAATCTGGCCTGAATCCAGAACTCCTCCTGTTGGGATGCTGCAGAGTAAGTGGCAGGAACGTGGCAGTGGATGCAGGATGTGTTGCATCCTTTGGGAAATGAAATACGGGACTGGAGGTGCATCCCTGCATGTCCTGTGGGGTGAATTCCTGCTGTGAGGAGAAACCTTTGGCTCTGTGGGAATAGACCAGCTGCTCCTTGGGAGTTGTGGAATCACAGAAGGGTTTGGGGTGGCCATCGAGTCCAGTCTCTCTGCCACAGGCAGGGACACCTTCAACTCAGTCAGGACCTTCCCAAAGTCCTTATTTACAGTGGTGCTGCAAGGGTGCCTCCTCCACAACTGAGCTGTGGCTTAATTTCAATTTTCTGTTCATTCCATGAAGGAGAAAAACTCTGTGTGAGGACCAGGATGTTTTATCACCATTTACTGAGTTCCTTGATGGAGAATGTTGTTGCCAGAGCAAGTGTTTGACTGACCCACGACCAAATTTTGCAGGGCTTTTCCATAATTTTTTCAATTAGTTCCCTGGCAGATCCTTGAACTTGGGTTTTTCACAACATTCAGTGGCATTCTAAAGTTATCTTCCCCTTAACCCCAAAGTAAATAGTGTTGTATCAGCCCCATATTATTTTAACCTTTTAACATTATTTTCCTTACCACATAATAACATAAATCTTCCCTGCTCTCCCATACACATGTAGTGTCTTGTAATGCTAATTAAACTGCACACCAGCCTAATTTTGCTCTCAGACTAATCTAATATATTTTTCTTGACTGGAAGCCAAACCCTGAGAGCTTCAGAGCATGCGGAGCTCTCATTCCAGTCTTATTATATGTTAATGGCTTTATATTTTAATATCTTTCAACACTTGGGGAGGATGTTATTTTTAGAGGTGTCTGGCTGCAGAAGGTACGGTCTGTGAGGGGTTTGGGGGATGTGAAGCACTGAGTAAACTCCGTGCAGTGAGTAAGTGGGAAGTGTGTCCCTGAAGAGGTATAATCTGTCGGGATCCGTTGTGCACAAGCATGGAATCACAGGGAGGTTGGACGTGATTTTTCCCGTGGTTAAGTGAGGAGATTTGGCTGCAGTTTTCCCGTGGTTAAGTGGCAGATTTGGCTGTAATTTCACCGTGGTTAAGTGCCTTTATGGGGCGGTTGCAGTGGTAAGTGCTCTCTCGTTAAACTCTGGGTTTGTGTGCTAATGGTGCTGATGCCAGTCGGGCCTGGATGCTACTACAGCAGGAATAATCACTCCCAGATGGGTGTGGATGGAAACGAGCTTTCTCCCTAAGCCCAAATGAAACGCTGTTATAAGTGCAAAGTCCTAATGATGCCAGACCCCATTGATGGGGTGCCAGCCCTGTAACCCCTTCCAAATGGAACTGCCAGCATCCTCCTGCCTGGCTGCACCTCAGCTCCAGGGATGCAGCTGGCATGCACTCCTTGGGGATGGCTGTTGCAGCAGAATCCCAGAATCTGCTGAGTTGGAAGGGTCCCATCAGGATCAGGGTTTGCTGCAAGGAGCAGCAGCAGCAGTTGTGTTTGC
Organism: Acridotheres tristis; assembly: GCA_037013685.1. Taxonomy (NCBI): domain Eukaryota; kingdom Metazoa; phylum Chordata; class Aves; order Passeriformes; family Sturnidae; genus Acridotheres; species Acridotheres tristis. The sequence continues at coordinate 15,142,210 of CM072889.1, forward strand.
AGCTGAGGGCATGGTGTGACATGAGGTGGCATCGTGTGGTGGGGGTCTGGGTTCCATGGTGGGAGGGTCTGTGTCCATGGGGAGGGTCTGGGTTCCATGGAGTGAGGGTCTGTGTCCATGGGGAAGGGTCTGGGTTCCATGGTGTGAGGATCTGTGTCCATGGGGAAGGGTCTGGGTTCCATCGTGTGTGGGTCCATGTCCATGGGGATCGTCTGTGTTCTATGATGTGAGGATCCATGTCCATTGTGTGTGGGTTTATGTCCATGTAGAGGGTCTGTGGCCCATGGTGTGAAGGTCCATGTCCATTTTGTGGGGGTCTGTGTTCCGTGGGGAGGGTCTGTGGCCCATGGTGTGAAGATCCATGTCCCTTGTGTATGGGTTTATGTCCATGGGGAGGGTCTGTGTTCCATGGTGTGAGGATCCATGTCCATGGAGAGGGTCTGTGTTCCATTTTGTGTGGGTTTATGTCCATGAGGAGGGTCTGTGGTCCATGGTATGAGGGTCCATGTCCACGGGAAGGGTCCATGGCCATGGTGTGTGAGTTTATGTCCATGGAGAGGGTCTGTGTTCCATTTTGTATGGGTTTATTTCTATGGGGAGTGTGGACACACACATTTAGAGAGCTAGGAAATTACAGCTTGGCAATTCCTTTCAGGCCTCCAGGCCTGAAAGGAATTGCCAAGCTGTAATTTCCTAGCTCTCTAAATGTGTGTGTCCACAGGGGAGAGTCTGTGTTCCATGGCTGTGCGCTGGTGGGAGCTGCTGGCCCGGTGTCTTGGTGGCAGCGCTGTTGTGTTCCGTGGCTTTGCCATGGATGGGGCAGGGTGGGTTGTTTGTGCTGCACGGGGCTGTGCTCACTGTGTGGTGTGGCAGCACAGTGGCCACAATGGCTGGAAGCTGCTGGACACTCCAGGAGGGAGGAGGAGAGGACTGGGGGAGAGTTGCCTCCCCCAGAGCTGCCCTTGGGAGCTCAGACCCCTCCTGGGCAGCGCCGGTGCCCCAGGGGTTAAATCCCATCCCTGGGTGACAGCAGGGTTAAATCCCGTGCTGGACCAGCGGGGTGCTGTCCCTGAGTGCTGCCTTTGTCCTTTAATCCCTCTTTGCAATTCCTGTCACCTCTGCCTTTCAGCCTCTCCAGAGGCACGGAGGAGGGGGCAGACAGGGAAGGTGTTCCCTGAGCTGGGCTGGAAGTCAAATCCACCTGGGAGCAGGTACAGGCTCTGTGTTGTAAATTATCTGCAGGTAGGAGGGTTGGGGAGATGCTGTGTGGGACAGACCCCATTGTGCTTTTAATCCCAGAATTCCAGCATGGTTTGGGTGGGAAGGGATTTAAAGGTGTTCCATTCCATTCCCTGCCATGGGCTGGGACTCCTTCCACTATCTTAAATTGCTCCAGCCTGGGCTTGGACAATTCCAGGGATGAGGCAGCCACAGCTACTCAGGGCACCTTCCCAGTTATCTCTTCTCCCTTTTCCATTTCTTGTTTTAACTGGATAATGCTGGCATTCCTTCCCAGAGAATTTAGAAGATCAGAGTGCCCTGTCCAGAAAAAAAAAATACAAATCTTTGAATCTCATTCTGATTTGATAATAATATTCATATTTTCTAAAAATAACTAAATATTTGAATTCTTCCTTATGTTTTCTGATCCATGAGGCGTCAGCAGCTTTGCTCAGGTTTCCCAGGGAACTGTGGGGCCAGGGATGTGGGGCAGGCACTAATGGCCTAAACAGACCTTTGTGATCCTTGCAGCCTTCCCCACGTGCCAGGCTCAGTGAAATTAATCCAGGAAATCATTTCAGAGCAATTATTTCCTTCAACTTTGCAAACAAGTTGCTGAGTACTGGTTCCCTTAACTAGCACTTTATTCTAATTTTCCCACGGGATAGGAAAATAGGATAAGGCATTTAAAGCTGGCAGCTGGAACTGTTGCCAACCCAAGAGGATGGAACAGATCAGACTCAAAAATGATGGGTTTATTTTAATTTTTTACTGCAGTTGCTGCTGTTCCTGGGGCTGCAGGAAGGCTCTGCCTGGAAAACTTGAATTCTCATGATTTCCCATAAAACATAACCTGTGGCAGAAAAATGGGATCAGACAAGGAATTGCTGGATGTGCAGCTGATGAGGTGCATTTGGAGAGCAGGGTGAAGAAAAGAATTGGGTTTTCTGCTGCAGCTGTTTGTATCTTTTGAGTGATAATGAACTCAATGAGTAGCTGGCTGCCTTGGGGCTGTGGATGGGCTTGTCGGTGCTTGCTCTGTCTGTCTGGGCTGTTAACTCTTACTGGGAATGGGGGAGATCCCATCCAAAAGTCAGGGAAGCCCATCAGGAATTACCTCCACGTGCCTCTGAGTAAATTCTGGCAGATTTCTACGGTCAAAAGGAGTTTGTTGGGTTTTTTTAGCGGGGGGAGGAAGGCAAATTTTAAAGCTGGTAATTGTCCATTTTAAAGGAATATTTAATCTTCTTTTGAGCAATATCTTTATTGCCAACTTGGGGGTTTCTCCTGTCGTTGACAAGAGTTGTTTTTGCTCAGAACATGGCTCCTGTAGAGATTCCTGGGCTGTGCAGGATTTGATGGTGAAAGGACAAAGGGTGATGGGTTTAAACTAAGAATGTTGATTTAGGTTGGATATTGGGAAGGAATTCTGGTTCAGAATTCTGGTTCAGGGCTGGTGAGGCCCTGGCACAGATTCTGTGGCTGTTCCATCCCTGGCAGTGTCCAAGGCCAGGTTAGATGGGTCTTGGAGCAACCTGGGATAGTGGAAGGTGTCCCTGTCCAAGACAAGGGGTAGGATGGAATGTGCTTTAAGGTCCCTTCCTGCCCAGTCCATTCTGTTCTTCATTTTCTGGAAAGGAAATGTGTGCAGGAAAAGTCCTTGAACTGAAGGCTTCAGCTGAGCCTGGGGAGGTGAGCACTAATCCTGGCTCAGCTGAGCTTGGCTTCTGTGTCTGGTGAGATGCTGAAACCAAGAGAAAAACTCAACCTTTTGCTGGCAGTGTGGATTTTGCTTATGAGGTGGGAGAGCCTCCATGCTCAGCACCTGCAGGAATTCTGTCTGGTGTAATCCCTGGATCCCTTGGATGGAATCCAGCACTCCGGGCTCAGTCCAGTGCATCTCCCCGGTGTCCCCAGGGGCTGGTTCTTGTTTCAGGCTCAGCACCAGCAGCAGAGGGGCAGGACAATCTCTGTGCCACAAGCAGGGATGCTGGGAGCCAGCACATTCCTAATAAAAGCAGGATTTGACTTCAAACACAGGTGCTCGGCAGGTCGTTCACACTGCCCTGTGTGGCACAATTCCAGATGTGTGCTGTGGGACTATTCCAGATGTGCCTGTCCTTGTCCTGGCTGGGATGGAGCTGCAGGAGGAGCTCTGGGAAGTTGAGGACTTCAAGTGTTAAATCCCAAGCGCTGCTCCTGCAGGCTCAGCCCCGGTCCCGCCGTCTGGCGCACGTTTCCAACAACAGCCTGGCTTTGCCAAGGAAAATGACGCTGGATGCAGCACAGAGCTGTCAACTCTTTCCTCCCTACGCTGCCAGGCAGCTTTTCTGCTGCTTTCTGGAACGACTGGGCTGTTTGGAAGCGATGTGGAATGTGGGGTTCTCAGTGATGCCTTCATCCCCTCGCCTCCATCCTCACCCCATTCCAGACAGCAGCGCCTCGCACGAGGGCTGAGGGTCACATTAAGCTGAGAGTGACTCAAGTTCTTCTCCTCTGCTACCTAAATGTTGGATTAAGGGGATTTTGGCTGGGAGATTAAAGAACCTGTTCCTAAAAAAGGCTTTCTGAGCCCGGTTTTGTGCAGATGGGTTCAGAAGACCCCCAGGGAGTCCTGGACTGGTGTCCTCCCCACTTGCTTACCATGAGCTTCTCCGTTGGGTCCTTCTGACTTAAAACTCTTTTATTTCCCATCTCTGAAGATGCTGAAAGCCCAATTTATAAATGATAATTCTGCTAAGGAGGCTTCATGTGGTATTTGGGGCAGCTACCCTTCAGTTGGATCCCTGTGAAGATCCTTTATGGCTTCAAGCTGGGTCAGGTACTGAAGGAGTTAAAAATTCCTGCTGCTGGTGCACACGAGCAGCGCCAGGTATCTCCCAGGGGATCCAAGTTTGCTTTCTGAAATCTGGCAAATAGCAGAAATTTTGATGTCTGTGAACAGCAATCACACCCCGAGGCGATGACAGCTGACAGGGAAGGGCTCCTGACATATTTACCGAACAATTTTCTTATCATGAAGTGCTCAAAAAGCCCAAACCTGGAGAACAATAGCAACAAAAGCCCCACTGCAGGGTTTGTCAGCAGATGCAGCTTGGAGATAACAAATTATTTTTTTGCTTTTTGTTTGACTCCTTGGCATTTAGGGGTTAATTGGAGCGAGGCCAAGTGTGGTGAGATAGTGCCTGAATCAGAGTTTTAAAAACACTGGGATTGGAAGGGTTTTAACTTTTAACTTCTGTGAGGCTCTTAGAGGCTGGTGAAGAGGTGGGTTAGAAACAACTAAAGGAAAACATTTGGGTTGGGCAGTAAAAAATTGACTTTGGAAGGGGCAACCCCTCCTGAGACCCCAAAAATCATCTCAGCCCTCGCCCCAGCTGGGCCTCCCCTTGTGGTGGGGCTGGATTGGTCTGAAGTATTAATAAATGGGAATTAAAAGATAAATAAATGGGAATAAATGTTTCTGTGAGGGTGTTGTGTCACGTGTTCATCCGCCAGTCCCTCTGTCCTGGTTGTTGTGTGTGTTTGGAGAATGAAGCAAAACTGCATTTGTGAGAAACAGGGACTTTGACACAATAAATCAGGAATAAAGTTGGTCTTGATCCAGCTGCTCCCTTTGATTTCACTCTGATATAGAAAGGCACTGGCCTGAAGCTGGTCCAGAGGGTGTCCAGGATGCTCTGTGAACTCTGGCATGAGGAATTCTGAGCAATAAAACTTTGGAAGTGTGGCCTTCGAGGGCTATTGTGGAAGGAAGGGCACATAAGAAACATGACACTGGGATTGTGATTCCTGGCAGGAATGCTTTGCAATGGGGAAATTTCAGTTTGGTTTGTGTTGCTTACATGCCTTTCTTCTCGCTGAAGGGCAAATGACAGTGTCAGCATTAAATGTGAGGAGCTGACATCTTCTCATGAAATATCCCCAGAACAGAGCTGGAATTGTTGCTGCTCCAGAAATCCGCCTTCCCTGGATTTTACTTTTGGTCTTACCCTGAAAGGGACGCGGCTGAAATGTTCCTGCTGATGCAGAGGTTGGTTGTGGAGGGAGCTGTGCTCTGGGGAGAGGTCTGAGAGCAGGAGGAGCCGTGGCTGAGCTGGATGTCCCCGTGTCCCTTTTGGCCCCCGGGCTCTCGTGTCGAGACGTGTCAGCCTGACGGGCGCCTGAGATGGAACAAAACCCAGGGCAATTGCTTGGATGTTTGGGGTTTGTTGGTTTTTTTTGTTTGTTTTTTTTTTTAAGGCCACTTCTCTGGGTTTGAAGATCTTGAGCTTCTGTGGGGAAAATTTATGGCGGTTTAGAGATGGAAGAGATTGGCCATGTTCTCTGTGATGCCCTGTTGGTCCCGTATCCCCGGCAGCTTCTGTTGTGGTGGCTTTTAGGTCGGCTGGTTCAGCTGGGCTTGGTGTAGCCAGGGCTTCACCCCACAGGGTGAGTGATTTAGGGAGCTCTGTTGACTGGGAGCCAGTGGAGATGTGTGTGGCAGCCTGAGCTGCAGGAGGATGAGGAGTCACTCCATTTGTCTTTACATCCAGTGAATTGCGCCGCTCGTTTCGGAGATCGGGAATTGCTCCTTGGGCTGGGATGAGTTTGGGGCCCCTGTGGGTTTTTCAACCCAGATCTGCCAGGGTTGGTGTCTGTGGGGAAGAGGAACCTGTCAGGCTGCTCAGGAGGTGCCAGTGAAGGATCTGCAGAAGATCAGCAGGGTTGGGCTGTGTTGGCCAAGTTGACCTTGTATGGAAAGGGTTGTCCAGTCCTGCACAGGGGTGGTGGAGTCTCCATCCCTGTAGCTGGATGTGACACTTGGGGACATGGTCAGTAGTGGCCTTGGCAGTGCTGGGGGAATGGTTGGACTCCAATCTCAGAGGACTTTTCCAACCTCAGTGATTCCATGACTTTTCTCAGGCTTCTGCTATCATTTCTCAGTGCTGATGTGCTCAGATTGGAAGAACTTGGGTTGTTTCATACAGGATCCTTATCTTCTTCTTTCCCTCTGGAAGAACCGTTTGCACATAAACCAAGCAGAATTTTTGGCCAGCTCTTGTGTACACCTGTGCACTCCCATCACCCAACAGAAAACTGCTGCCCTGAAATGCTGCTTCTAAAATATTTGCCGAGGAATGCCTTGGGAAAGATAAAAATTATTCTTTTATTCTCACCTGGTCAGCTGTGAATTAAGGCTGCACAAAAAGAGATTGTTCAAGCAGATGAACTGTTCTTAGAAGCAGTGGGGTCAAGATGGGACCACACCCTTCCCATGGGCAGGAGCACCTTCTACTATCCCAGATTGCTCCAGCCTGGCCTTGGGCCCTTCCAGAGATGGGGCAACCACAGCTTCTTCCATAAAATGATGGAAAACACTGGGCTGGAGGGTCTCTGGTGAATATAGGATTATTTCATAAATAGGATGATTTAATTTCTGTTTCAGTAGCTCTGTTTGCCATTGGGGGCTGGGGTCAGCTGGGGTGAGGGAGGAGGATGGAGGGGATGAGGCAGCGAGTCCCTGCCCCAGCAAGGCAGGATTTCCAGTAGGAGAATGCCCTTGGAAGAGTGTGTGTTTGTGCCCACAGCCATTAAGCTCCATAATCTTGGTGTCTGTATCAACTTACAAATGAAAGCTTGCAGTAATTTGGAGCAGCATTTGAATTGTGAGTGGTAGTGATGATGCTGAGCTTGTCTTTTAATGCTGAGTTTAGAGGCTTTGAGGTTTGGATTAAAAAAAACTTCAATGAAACCACAAAAAAGACATTGGAAGCATAGCTGAACAGGTGGAACAAATTTGTTAAATCTGTTATTGGGAAAACAGCAACTTGCTTTTAAGAAATAAATCAATCTGCAGCTCAGTGTTTCATAATGAGGAGTGGGATAGGAAAATCTAAAAATATCTCCAAATGAGAGCTAATGCTCCGAAGGAACAGATCCAAACTAGAATATAATATTGCCCATTGTGGTGACAATAAGGATTTTAAAGTTCATTGAGATCCTTGCTGGGATGCAGATGGGACTTGAAGAGCCAGCATATTTCCCTTGGCCGGGTCCAGTTTTTATTTGCATAATAACTTATTATATGTATTGCCAGTAGCTCGCAGAGCCCCTGGTCAGGATTGGGAAACCACGATGAGTTCATCCCCCTCTGCCTGCTGAGACAATATATTCCCCAAGAACTGGGAGGGAGGCGTCTCTAGCAACTAAAGCAAGTGATTATGTGCTTGAGAAGGCAAGAAAAAGCAGAGTTTTAACCCTCTGAACCTTTGTGTACCTCGGATCTTCTCACCAAGAGCCATTTCAAGGGTCTTTGTCCTTTGGCTGCCTTTGTCCCTGTCCCTCCTCCTGTGGCGTGAGCTTTAGCAGCTGATTGTAATGAAGTCAAGGAGCTTTTCCAGGTGGAAAATGTGTCCTGGGTTTTTAGGAGATGGGGCATCTGTGCTGTGGTCTGTTATTGTGGAACCACGGAATGGTTTGGGTCAAAAGGGGCCTTAATGATCGTCTCATTCCACCCCCTTTTCTGCTCCTTTCCTTAATTTCCCCTGCGCTGTTCAGGCAGCTGAGCCCGCTCTGCTTCCATTTTTCTTGGAAAGCGATTCCACAGGCTCATCCTTCTCTCAGCAGGTTCTTCCCAGCGTTATTCCAGAGTTTCCCTTGCTCAGCAGAGCTCGGGTGCTCTGTCACACCCACCCAGCCCGGGGCACTGCCATCACCTTCCATGCTCCATCATCCCTTTCTTTTGGAATTTGCTGAAGGCTCCTGGGCACAGGGAGCTTCTTCCAGTGCTGCTGTGGAGTAGCTGCTCCCAGCTAACCAGATCCACATGGACGGCTGTTGCTCAGAGGGGAGTGGGTAAGTGCATCCATGAAGTTTGGGATTTGTGCCGGAGGGAGCGCAGCTGGTGCGTGGCCATCGCTCTCCGGGAGCCCTCGGCACTTAAACCCAGGGAAACAAACCCCAAAACCTCTCCAACTTCCAGATTCCAATTGAGGGAAGAATCAAGGTGTTGTGGAGCTTTAAATGAAAATGCCAGTGGTTCACAGCTAGGTGTTCCCATGTGCTGGGACTGGGATTGCTCAGGGTCAGGGATCGTGTGTGATGGCACAGCTTTGTTGTGGGGGCACAGAAGGTTTTACCTGAAACTGCTTTAGGCTGGATTTTAGGAAAAGGTTCTTTCCCCAGAGGGTCTTTTGGCACTGAGCAGGCTCCTCAAGGCTGCCAGAGCTCCAGGAGGGTTTGGACAACGCTCCCAGGGATGCACAGGGTGAGATTGCTGTGGTGTCTGTGCAGGGCCAGGAGCTGGGCTGATGATCCATAGGGATCCCTTCCAACATTCCATGATGCTGATTTTGGTGACGAGCAGGTTGCAGTGGCAGTGCCACTCTTCTCTGCCAGGCTGGGATGCCCTTGGGGTGACAAAGGCTGGGCTGGTGCCTTTGCCATGGTCAGTGCTGGCTCCAACCAAACTATTGGGGCTGCCATTTTCCTTTGGAAGCATTCCTGAGTCTGGGAATCCCAGCTTTTCCATGGCTGGGATTCCCTTAGTGCATTGTAACATCACTTTCTGCCCCAAACCTCAGATCAGACTTCAAGGACTTATTTCTCACCTCGCAGCTGTCACCATGCCCGGCCTGGTCTGTGTGCTGGGCTCTGGATGGATCCATGGCTTTGGAATTGCTTTGGTGCTGAGAGGGGCTGGAGCGGTGCTGATTTGGGAAGCCCTGCTTTCCATCTGCTGCCGTGGTTTGGGAGAGCTGGGACGTGATGCCCGGGATCCCCACTCTGACCACGACAGCCCCACTGGCCAGGAGCCACCCAGAATAGCCAGGAGGAAGGGGTTTGGCACCCATGGGTGCTGCTGGAGGTGCCAAAGCTTTTGGGAGGTGCCAGGGACTCGCTCCGGCCACGCCGCCAGCGATTTTTCAAGGCTGAGGGGTTGGTGGAGCCTTTGTGTTCCTGCTTTGAAGCCCCGGCCTGAAAGTGTTGTAATGAGATTTTATGATGTATTCTGGCAAGGCCTGGTTATTTTGTGTGTGGATTTATTGTCTAATGAATTGAGTGATTTTGAAATGTTTTGTGCAACGCTTTTTTGGAAAGGACATTGTATTTTGTTTATGGGACGTGTGAGTTTTTATGAAACTTTATTTAGCTTTTAGCAAGAATAATCTTTATTCAACAAATAGTGCAAATAAATCTTTAATTGAACAAATATGTGCCAACTTTCAAACACAGTAACAAACAATGACATGAAACAAGGAAACTTTGGAACAATACACAACTTTAAACATAGTATTAAAAAAAAAAAAAAAAAACGAAAAAAAACCCCTCAACCCAAAATCCCTAACAAAGCAGATTTTGGGCTGTGTAGAGGAGCATGGATATGTGAGACCTGCCAAGCTGGAGGGAGCAGACAGGGAATGTGGTGCCTGGTGGAATTCCAGGGGTGCTCAGGGATTGGGGTGCCCCCCATGCTGGGGTTTGGAGGCAGTGGGAGCTGCTGGATTTGCCTGGGCTGTGGGAGCTGATGTGCAAACATTCCTTGGGTATCCCAGTCCTTCCTGAGCTGCCTTCCCAGTGGGGCACCCCCAGCCCCAAGGAGGAATGGGGGGCACCCAGGGGTTGAGGATTTGTCTTCAGGCTCTTGGGGGGCACCCGAGGGCTCAGAGCTCTGAGTGTTGCTGCAGGGTCCTGTGTGAGCTGCCTGGGAATTGGGATGAGCATTCCCTGCTCCTCTTTATTCCTGCCCAGGCTTGGCTCCTGTCACTGGTTGGAAATGGAGATTCCCATCCCCTGCACTGCAAGTAGCTGGAAATGCCTGAAAAACTCTCAAATCCAGCATGAAAGGGTTTGAAATGAGGGGAGGAAACCCTCAGCATTTGTTTCATTTCACTTTTTGGAGTGTTGGTCTTTAGGGAAAATGGGCAGAGTCACCTTTCTGTTTATTTCCTTATTAATCTGATCCTACTGGATTTCCTTCCTTGTTCCAAGTATGGAACATTCCTTTTATATCCCTGGAAGTATTTCAGGCCAGGTTGGACAGGGCTTGGAGCCACCTGGTCTGGTGGAAGGTGTCCCTGCCCTTGACAAGGGGTAGAACTGGATGGGCTTTAAGGTTCCTTCCAACCCAAACCATTCCAGGATTTTTGCAAATAATTATCCTAAAGTATGGAAGGAGTTCAGTAATGAAGATGCTCATATGGCCGCTGCTTTTCCCTGGAATTTCCTATATTGATGACAAAATTAGTTGGTAGGAGGAGACCAAGCTCTGCATTTAACTGACTTCCCTACATCTTCAAACCCCAGGAATATGAACCCTGATATTTCTTCTTTCTCTGGGAAGAGCATTTTCAGCCCTTCATTGCCCTTTTCAGCCCCTGGAATTGGAACAAAAGAGCTTTTCTTCTAAAAGTGAGCCGTGGAATTGGGTGTTAATGGAAACTAATTAATGCTGAATGGAAAATTCCTTCTCGACTGTGTTTTGCCATTCTCTTTTATAGCTCCAACCTACCAGACCTCTCTTTTCCAGGAAGGATAAATGAGGCTTATGTTTCCAGAATGGGAGCTGGAGGCATCTCACCCCTTCGTGCACCCTTGGATTGATCTGACCCAACCTTCTCCGGAGCTTTGAGTGGTCCTGGAAGTGCTGCTCTGTGCACCCACCTCACCCTCAGACCCCCTTTTTCCTTGGATTTGGCCTCATTGTCTGTTTCAGACAATCACAGTATCGTTCAGGCTGGAGAATCATTGAGTCCAACCCTTCCCCAGCACTGCCAAGGCCACCACTAGCCCACATCCCCAAGTGCCACGTCCACGTGGCTTTTAAACCCCTCCAAGGATGGAGATTCCAGCCCTGTGCCAGGGCTGGACAACACTTTCCATGAGAAATTTTCCCTAATATCCAGCTAAACCTGCCCTGGCCCAGCCTGAGGCCGTTCCCTCTCCTCCTGTCCCTGTTCCCTGGGAGCAGAGCCCGACCTGGGGCTGTCCCCTCCTGTCAGGGAGTTGTGCAGAGATATAAAGTCCCCCCTGATCCTCCTTTTCTCCCTCAGCTGCTCCAGACTCTCTCCCATCTCTGTTCTCTCCTCTGGACACAGGAGAAGCCCTGAAGAGCAGCAGGAGATGGTTGGGTTGGGGAGTTTCACCCCGTTCATAAATGGGGAGATGTTGGTGCTGAGGAGCCTCTGTGGCCAAAGTGGCAGATTTGGCTGAGCCAACATTTTCCAGCTGGATCTCCTGAGCACAGCCCTGAGCCACCACCACAGCCAGAGCTCTGCCTGAAGCTCCCTGAGCTCTTCTGGCCTTTCAAACAGAGCCAGAAGCCCAACTGTGGAGGGAAACACCTGCCTGTGCTTTGTTTTGAAATCCATATTAAATCAAGAGATCAAGGAGTCTCTGTCCATGCAGAGGGATGGAGGAAAAGCCATTGATGTGCCAGATGTGTGGTTGGAACATCTGTGGTTGGAGGTGCTCTGCCCAGGATTTCTCTGCTGAGGAAAGCAGGGAGGTGGTGCCTGAAGGGGCTGGGAGTGGTGGTCTCCTCTCTGTGGTAAATCCATCTTTTTCCTGAGGTAGAAATGGCTCAAATCCATAGAACAGCCAGGGGTGGTGTTAAGGATAAACTCATTCATGATTGGTGTTTTAACTTCAATTCCCAGTTAGTGAAGGGGGATAATTCCCTGTAGGAGCAGACTGAGCATTGGAGCTGTGTGTCCGTGCTGAGCTGGGCTCCAGACACACTCAGCAGAAAATGGGATGGGGGCTGTGATGTTGGGAGCTGTCAGTGTGGACATGTTCCACATCCTCATCTCTGGATGAGCCCAGAGGAAAGGGACATTCCTCAGGCTGAGGCTGCATTCCATGAGGATCAGGGGGACAATTGCACATGGCATTGGCACTGGTGTCCTTCCAAAAGGCAGGAGGGAAGGAGCACTGGCAGGATCTTGGTGCTTGGTCAGTTTGGTGATGGATCCCAGTTCAGGATGGTGAGGTCCAGAGCACAGACCAAGCTGTTCACATTCCCTCTGAGGAAAAGCTTTTCCTTGCTCTTCCATTCCTTTCCAGATCTCCCCATCCCTCCCCAGTTGTGGCTGCTGCCATCTTCTTGCAGGGTGAGAGCTCAGAGCTGCCCCTTGGGTGGGAGGACATTCCCACATCCCTGTTGGATGTGCAGGTGTCTGTGTGCCACAGCTGCTTTTTTCCCTGGGATACACCGGGATCCTGTGAAGCCTTGGCTGCTGGAATTCCTGTCAGCAGATCACCTGCTCCTGGTTGAAGTGATCATTCTTCTCTGTCTCCATGTCAGCAGAGCCTATCAGACCCACAAGTGTGCTGGCAGGAAACCTTCCTCTCTCCCAGGTTTTTGGATCACAAGGGAAGGATCAAACAGATATCCTCAAAATCCTGCGTTTCCTGAGGCTGACCTGCAGCTGGCAGGGAAAACTTCACTCCATGCCCTTGGAATCTCTCCCAGGTTTTGTAAAGACAGAACCATTTCAGATCTCTCCATCCCCCCTGTCTCTCCTTGATCCATGTTGGGCTCCAACCTCCTTTGGGGTGGTCAAAATGGAACCTTGTGGAAGACCAGAAAGGTGCTGAGCTTCTGCAGGGACTGCAAGGAATGTGTCTGACACTTCTGGTTTTCCCTGTGGATTTAAGGACAGGGGTCAGGGCAGCAGGACTTGGAGGATATCAATGATTCAACCAAAGAAATAATTTATTTCCACCAAGCTTGGCATTTAAATGCTCATGGATAAGCAGGAATAATGCAAAGGATTCATGGTACCTGTTTAAAATAGCTCAGTTGGAGCCCCAAACCAGACATGGAGGGTTTGGATTTCAGTCCATCCTCTTGTTCCAGGATCTTCCTTTGGAAAGAATGCAATATTCCGTGCCAGCAGCTTGTGCTGCCCCAAAGATCCTCCTGTTTTTGGGATGCAGATTTTGATCTCAACCTGGGAGTCAGAGCACGCACTCCAACAGCATCTTAATGAGCTTATGGTTGAGAGCTATTTATTATCTGTTAGAACAGGCCTTTTATTCCACTGGCAGCCTAATTTGCATGGTTTGTTGTAATTAACACCATAAAATGTTTAAACAAAAGTACAGATAGAAATTAAATTTACAGGCATTGAATTCAATAGCATCAGAATAAACCTTTGATTTGTTTTTTTCCTTTGGCAAGAAAGTGATTCACTCAAATTAAATTTAGGAAAAGCTCTCAACTTGGAAGGAGGGATTTAATGAAAAAAAGGCATCCCAAACTGCTGGAGCAGCTCGGGGGAAAGCTGGGATTTCTCTTGGACGAGGCTGCTGAAGGGAAACTCAACTGTTTTGGGTGGGAGAGGCGTCCCAAAATCCCAAAATCCCGTGTCAGTGCTGCTGGCAGCACACGTGCAGGCAGGATGGTGCCTCCACTGTCCATCTGTTCCGTTCTCCTGTGCTCTGGAAACTTTTTTGGAGCCACTGAGGGGTTGGCATGGAGGCAGACTGATGGGATTATTCCCTGGGATTGTCCAAGGGTGGTTGGACCAGGTTTTGGAGCAACCTGGGGTAGTGGAAGGTGGGGAAGGAGTAGAACGACGTGAGCTTTAAGATCCTTCCAACCCAACCCATCCCAGGATTATTCTGTGATAGTTTGGAAAATCAACCTGAGGCTGATCTGGGTGAAGGGGTTGGGAATTGTTGGGAATTCCTGAGGGGCTGGAGGCATTTTCCAGGCTCTCCTGGGGCAGTGCATCCCCTCCTGCTGCAGGGCACGCAGGAAAAGTTTTTTATGGCACTAAAAGAGGGATCACCATGTCCACCCCCAAATGATGTCATCAAACCCAGGCCACTTCTGCTCTGATTTATGTGGCAAACATTATAAAAAAATATATTGTGAGCAGCAAATGGTCTCTGTATGAGGTTTAGATTCCCTTCTATTGTTTGGAATTTTGGGTTTAGTGTTATGGCTGGGATTTGTATAGTCAGAACTAATTTGTAGCGTCTGGGAGCAAGGCTTGGAGTGGTGCAGGAGCTGGGATTGAGCTGCTGGAGACATTAGTGGGGGGGAGCACATGTTCCCTGGGGTTTGGGCTGCCAGGATTTACAGCCTGGGGCATCTCGGGAGCTGGTCCAGCAGGAATTCTGGTAGTCAAAAAAGAAACAGGGAGAGTTCAGCACATCTGTGCCTCTCCCTGGATCTCTGAGATGCCACGTTGGGGTTTGCAGGGTCATCCACAGGTTCATGCTCTGCATTCCAATTTGTCCAAAATTTCCTCAGTGAGACGTTGCTGTAGAAGATACTCCTCGACTGGTTGGGTTTTGAAGCTTAAAAAGGTCTGTCCCAAAGATTTATGGCATGAAAATTGGGGTGATGAAGGAGCAGATTGAAAGCTTCAGGTCTCTGCCAGCTCCTGGGCAGTTTGATAAACTTCTAATGGCTTCACCTCCTTGATTTCTTCCTGAAATCCCTCCTGGATGAGGGTGAAAATCACTACCAAGGACCTGTGTCTGTAGAGGACATGGAAAAACTGAGATAAGTGAACTAAAGGCAACCTTTAAAAAGATACAAAACTGGCGTGTACCAACACCTTAAAGAGCAGTGCTGGAAATCACAGTTACTTGGCCAGATCATGCACAAACTAAGATTAATTAATTAATTTCTGTTGCTGCAGTACAAAGTTCTCCATGTTGGTTTATTCTCTCTGTTGAAGCATTTTTATTTTTACCTGTGGCTTCTATTGCTCCACTGGTTGCTTCTCACTCTTTCCCAACTAAACCTCTAAAAGTTCAAGGATTCACGAGATTTATGTCTTGTTTAGGTCTATTTTTATTCTCTACATGATTATTTGGATTGGTTTGCCAGCAGAAATCCAGCCCTTCACCCACTGGGTGCTGCAGGTTCTGAGCATTGACTCTACAGTAAATAAGAATTAATTTAGCATGAGTTGTTTGACTTTGGGATAAACTGGGAAGAAGGGGCATCTTGCTGTGCCAGCACCTGCTAAGAGCACACTTTGCTGCTTTAGGAGGGATTTGTCATGCCCAAACTGGAGATTCTGAAGTAGGAATAAAACTTTTTCCCTCTTTTCTCAGTTGCTTTGTAGTGCAAAGGGCCAGGTAGGGCCCTTTCCTGGGGTTTGCAGTGTTAATCAGTGATTAACAAAGGAAAGTTGTGAAATTAGGGAAGACACAGAATTTAATGCCTGCAGTTTGATAATTGTGTGGTTTAGGGTTTTTTCATTTCAAATTAGAGGGTTTTGGTAACATGATAAGCTGCTGGTACATGTCGGAGGCACAGGACTAGAATTTGAAATTTGTTTTTTCTAGCAATGTTTTTTAAGAACAGATTCTCCTTTTATTTACTGTCAGTTCCTCTGGCTTCTCTTTTTCTTTGGAAATGACACATTGGGAATGACGTTGTTGGAATTTGGGGGGGGAGGGTTGAGGTGAGGTTTTTTGGCTCGGGCAATGGAGACTGAGGTTTTGGCTTGCTGTCCGTGGTCAGGTGATGTGCCCTGTGACAAAGGTGACCCCAAATGGGTCCCTCTCACCCCAAACCATCCTGTGAGTGTGGGATTCTGTGTCTCCACGTCAGAGCCCGGGGGAGCAGCTCAGCCTGGGAGCGTGTCTGGGCAGGGCCAGGAGGGAAATGGGGAGCAGAGCTGCTATTAAAGGGATTATTCCCAACATTATTCATCAGCCAGGCTTGAGTGATGGCCTCAGATCTGGTTGTGTTTGTGTTGGGAGCTTGTGTGTGTTGCTGCTGGGAAAGTGGAGCCTTGCTCTGGGTGGGAACTGGTTTTATACTGGTTTTATACCCGTTTTGGGGAAGTGCTGGTAAAGAGGCTGCTGTTCACATTTACACTGATATTTCTATATTGTGTACATACATTGGGTTTTTGGGTAGGGACACTGTCCATCCTTAGCCCATGGACATCTCCATGGACACAGACCCACAGGGGCTGTGGCTGCCCTGTCCCTGAAAGTGTCCAAGGCCACGTTGGATAAAGCTTGGGGCAACCTGGGCTTGTGGAAGGTGTCCTGCCCATGGCAGGGTGTGGAACTGGATGAACTTTAATTTCCCTCCCAACCCAAACCAGTCTGGGATTCTGGGATTCTTCATAGACATGATCTTGTGCTCTGAGCTTTGAGTGTTTGTGACCCAGGTTGTGCCAGTACATTTTCCTTGTCCCTGGGCCAGAATTTTCCTGGTCTGGTTGTGACCAGGAGGAGCTGAGTGCCCTGAGAGTTGGTAGAAAGACTCCAGTGCCACGTGAGGTGTCTCAAAATCTGCTTGTCAGCGAAAAACTGCTGCTAAAAGATAGGAGCTGGAATTGGTGTCAAGAGGAGACCCCCCCCCAGCTCATGTGTCACCCCTAATTATGTGCTGGAGTTTTGTGGGACACTGGAGAGCGACTTTGGAGTGGGACCTGGACAGGGAATGGCTTCCCACTGCCAGAGGGCAGGGTTAGGTGGGATATTGAGAAGGAACATGGATGGAGCTTTAGCTGAGGGTTCAGGAAAGATGCTGGAGGTGCTGAACAAGGAAAAAGGCAGAGGAGCAGCTTCCACTGCTGCCTGCTCTCACATTCCCTGCCTGGAATGTTCTGCTTGCAGGAAGTGCTGCTCTTTCACTTCACAACATCACACAGAATCACTGAGGTTGGAAAAGCCCTCCAAGATCATCCAATCCAACCTGGGACCACATTGTCACCCAGCCCAGAGCACTGAGTGCCATATCCAGGCATTCCTTGGACACCTCCAGGGATGGGCACTCCAAACCCCTTCCAGTGCCTGACCACCCTTTCCAAAATTCCTCCTGCTATCCACCCTGCACCTCCTCTGGCACAGCTTGAGGCTGTACCTGAATACTTGAAGATCACTTTTGTTCTCCTGGTGCCTTTCGTGGAGTGCTGTTTGTCGTGGCTGTTGCTGCTTTTCCCTGGGTTTTCTGCCTGATGCCTGGCTGAGGAATTATCCTGATGGATGCCCGGAACAGGCACAGCTCCTGGCTAGAGGGATGAGAGCAGCTAATCCACAGGAACACAGCCCAGCCTTTTGTTGCTTCCCGTTGTGGGGAGTTGTGCAGAACAGGATTTGTCAACACTCAAAGAGCCCCTGACGGGCTGTGGGTGAGGCCAGAAAGCAGAGCCGGAGGGGAAGGTGTTGGGACTTGCTGCTGGAGCTGTGTCTGCACACACACAGCTGGTTCAGAAATCCCTGCTCTCCCCTGGGAATGCAGAACTGACAGTTCTTTTGGCATCCCACAAGGAAGTGGGTTCAGGAGGTGCAGGCACACTCAGGCCGTGGGGAGTTGTTTTTTTAGCAGCAAGGTGAATTTTGGGGGATTTCACCTTGTAATTCTGGGGTTTCATCCTTTTCAGATGTTCTTTCTCCTTTTCTCTTTTTTTTCTTCGACTCTAAAAGTTGAAAGAGGCTTTGGGTGGCTTCTCCTCTTGAAAGGTGACCCTGCTGCATAAAGTTGTCTGACTGTGCTGTCCGTGTCCAGTGATATATGAGAGCATCTGGGAATCAGGGGAGGCTGCTCATTAATTCCCTGAATTTCTCTAGGATCACACATGTACCTCAGGATCCTTTCCCAGCACTGGTGAAATGTTCCCTCTTTAATCCCAGCCCTGTGTGAGGATCTGCCATGTGTAGGCAGAGCAAAGAGAGGTGAGGAATGGGCTTTTTTGGGAGTCTGGCACATTGCAGTAGTGCCAAGTGTGTCTCAATTAGTCCAGTGTGTGCATCTGTTATTTGACTGTGATCCAAAGCAATACCTTCTCCTCCTGCCTCTCTGGCTGTGCTTTAATTAATTAAATTTAAAAATTTAATTTTAAGGTGAAGGTGCTTCCGGGGGAGTGGGAGCCGCTACCAAAACACCATTGTTAAATGGTGGTGTCATTCCCAAATAATCCACTTTATAAGGCTGTTTTATTGGTGTTTTTTTTGCTTTGCTACTTCCAGAAGATCTCTCACCAGAGGCTGGTTCCTGCTCTGCTCACTCACTTCCCACCTCCACCCTGCACCTCTCCAGGCTAATAATAAAAATCAAATTGTTTTCTCTGCTGGAGAAAAAGAAAGAGAGTCAGAACTGAGGCTGATGTGATCCAGACCAAGCATTTCCCTCTCCTTTGGGTGCTGGATGTCCGAATTCTCTGGGAATTAAAACCACCAGATGCATTTCTGCCCTTGGGCACCCCGAGTTCCCTGCAGCAGCATTCCCAGTATCCTTCCCTCCATATGGGATCCTCAGTCATTTGGTTTTTCCTGTTGCAATGTTACAAATTTCTGCTGCCCTGGATTTTATTTGTGGGTTTTTCAGGCTTAGCAGGTAATGGTTATAAATGGAAATTTGACTGCAGCACGTGGTTTCTGGCTGCAGTAAATTCATTCCCTGCGGGCTTGGGGACGGATCCCATGTGTTCTCTCCAGTGCAAATGGTTGTTTCAAACATCCATCTGCTTTATCTGCTGTTGTGTTTACAGTTCCCCTTTGTAGTTCCCAGCAGCATCTCCTCTCTCTCCTCTGCTTTTGTTTATTTTAGGTTATGGTAAAATACCCCTCTCGTTCAGAGCTGTTTTGTGGGAGCCTTTCCCAGCTTGGCTGATCCCAGGGGTCAGGAGAATAAAATATCATGAGCCTGATCACTCCAGGGGAATCCCATAGTGGTGGTTCCAGCTGGTCCCTGGTGTTGTTGCTCCTCAGGAATGGGATTTTAGCCAGATCCTGCCCTTGACCTTCTGGTGCCCTGCAGGCAGCATGGCTGGTCATTATTGACAAATATAGGGTTTAATCCATTCAATTTGTAGCAAAAGCTGACTAGTGGACTCATCTTTGTTTGGGTATTGAATTGTGTGATGTCCCTGTCTGTCCAGGATGATTTAGGAAACCAGTTTAAACTTTAGGGAAAAAAAAAAAAAACAACAAAATAATACAACAAACAAACCCAAACCAAGCTGTCTGAAAAATCCTAGGAGGATATATTTGATACTTTTTCCTGGCAAAAGCTAAACATTTTCCATCCTTCTTCAGTTTCAAGCCTTCAGAAGGTTTGTGGGTCCTTCTCCAGCACGTGGTGATGCCTCTCCATGTCCAGGCAGGAGCCACAGGGAGCACCCTGGGGCTCCACAGCCTTTGGAGTTTCCCTCAGGTTTTGTGTCCCCATCATGGGCAAAATATGACCCAGGATGACATTTGGAGAGGTTGCAAAATTCCCTCTGTAAACAGTATTTTTTATTTTTTCTTATGCTGAGCCCCAAGCGATGTCACTGCTTGTCTCGCACAGAGAAGTAGGAAAATAGTCCCTGGCTGCAGGAGGGAGGTGTTTTCCTAATTTTCCTTTACCACAGCAGCATTTCCTGTTACTGGTGAGTGTGTGGAGTGCCTGGATGAGAACCCCCCCAGCTCATGTGTCACCCCAAGTTGTGTGTTGGAGTTTTGTGGGACACTGGGGAGTGAGTTTGGAGTGGGACGTGGACAGGGAATGGCTTCCCACTGCCAGAGGGCAGGGATAGGTGGGATATTGGGAAGGAATTTCTGGCTGTGAGGATGGTGAGGCCCTGGCACAGGGTGCCCAGAGCAGCTGTGGCTGCCCCTGGATCCCTGGAAGTGTCCAAGGCCAGCTTGGACAGGGCTTGGAGCAACCTGGTCTGGAGTCCCTAAAACACAATGAACTTGAAGGTCCCTCCAACCCAAACCAATCTGAGATCCTGTGGCCTTGAATTCCCCACCCTCTGCTGCTGGAATTGTCTCTTTTCCAGGGTCAAAAGCTGCTGGCCAGCTCCAAATAGCCCAAGTTCGTTGAGCCTCATTTTGGCCACTGGGTATGGACAGAACTGTCCATGAAATTCTTTTTCTGGCTCAATTTTTTTTTAACTTCCAGTTTTTTCAACCTTCTGTTTTTTTAACCTCCCAGTGCCTCAGTTTTACCATATGAAGGAGAGCCAGCTGCTGCAGAGGCACGAGCAGCATCCAGGAGCTGAAGCATTAAATCCTTTACTACTCTCCTCACTTCAACTCCTCTCACCAAACAAGCTCAGGCAGCACAAAACCTTTTTCTTTCAGCCTCCCAAAGTCAGAAGGGATGTCACAGGGGATGTTGAGCTCGCGCTGCTCCCTCCCAAGAGCTGCCCCAGCCCGACACGAGGCAGCTGTGCAGCAGCTGGCCTGGATGCCTGGCTGGAAACATCTGGATGGGCTGCGGCGCATGGCGGGAGCCGCCGAGCCGATGCTGCTGTGCAGCCTCGGGCGCTGTTTGAAGACGTGAGTCGGGCTCTGCACTTCAAAGCCCGGCTCAGAAAGGCTTGGCTTGCACAAACTCACACCTCTGCCTCTGCTCTGGGGCTGCCACCCGCAGCCAGAGAGCCGGGAGCGCCGTGGTTGAGGTTTGTTTGCTGGGAGGATGATGGAATTCCACTTGCTCGCGCTGTGCCAGCTGCTCGCGCTCGCTGGCCGGGCCGTGGGGGCTTGGTTGGGGATGGGTTGTTTGGATGGAAAACGGAGCTGTTGCCATGTGGAGAGGGAGTGGGGAATGTTGTTCTGATTAGGAACTGTCTGGTGCTTGCAGCAGCAAGTGGAGCCGGGTTTGGCAGCCCCAAAGCTGGGCCTAGAGCGGCCGGGGACGTGCGCGGTGCTGGGACCGGCTGTGAGATAGCAGCCTGTGGAAAGCTCACATTCCTGAACTCCTCCCAGCTCCTTTTCCCAGAGTTTCTACAGCACATCGTGGTGTTTCTGGTTCAACTCATCCCTCCTAGCTCAGGGTTGTGCTGTCCCAGTGCACAGCCCAGTCAATCCCAAGGCACCGCTCCAGGCTCTCCATGGAGCCATCAGGGATCCCGTGTGCCTCCCTCAGCTGCCCACTTATCCCACAGCACATTCCAAGGGTGAGGAGAGGGCACAGCTGGCAGGTGGGTCAGGCTGCCACAGGTTTGCTTCTGGAAGGATCCATCCCAGAAGTGCTGGGGTGTTGTTTTCCCCTCTTGCAGGTGGTTTTGGTGGCCATGGCTGTGGGAGCTGCTCACTTCCAGAGGAGAAGATTCCTGCTCCTGAGCTCACACTGGCAGGGGAATCCAGGCCAGGAGAGGACTAAACAGCAGCAGAATTTGAGTTTTTTTACAATGAGATTTTTACCCTCCCTGGCACAGGGTGGCTGGAGAGGAAGTGGATGCCCCAACCCTAGAAATACTTAAGGCCTGGTTGGATGAGGCTTGGAACAACCTGGACTAGTGGAAGGTGTCCCTGCCTATGGCAGAGAGGTGGACCAAATGGTCTTGAAGGTCCCTTCCAGCCCACACTATTCTATGTTTCTATAATCTAATTTTTGGGAAGCAGGATGTTTATCTGGAGGCAGCTTCTCCAGTGCCACGTGCTGAGAAACCCCTCGCTGTTCTCCCTGGATCCAGGGCTTGAGGAGACATTCCCTCTTCCCCCCGTTCCCAAGCTGTGTCCTGTTGGCTTCCGAGGAGTCCCTGTAGGATCTGGAGTTTTGCAATTCCTGCATGAAGGAGCATCTCTGGCCCTGCACCCAGCCCTGCCCTGCGGGGACTTGTTCCCGTGGCCGTGCCCTGAACGGAGCCTTGCAGAGCTCTTAATCCTGTCTGCATGAGGTCATTGGCTCCTTGACGTTAATTGCAGGGGATCTGATTAATTAGGCAACAGAGCATAATTTATTTGAGCAGATTATTGTGTAGAATCAACCAGGCAGTCGCTGTCTCCCACCACAATTCCATGCATCCCTGCAGGTGTGGGAATCGCCATTAAAACATTCACCCTTGAAGTGGATGGCTGGGTAATAATTGGATTATTTCCCTGTTGCTGCAGTGGGCTGTTTATCCACGCTATTTCATGGATGCATTATTTTGTGGGTGTTGCATTTCCAGCAGACTTGTTTTCATTTTAGTTCTATTCAGTTTGTACTACTTGATTCCCTCCTCCTGTTTCCTTCCCTTCCGTTTTTCTTCTTCCAATGAAACGTCATAAAAATTAATCCCCACCAAAGGCCAAATTTAACATTCAGCTTGAGAAAAGAGGATTTTAAAACCCTTGTGCTGAAAAGGAAAAAAATGAACTCGGACAGGAAGTCATGGGTTTGTTATGGAGCAAGGGAAAATGTTTTTAAAACTTTGTCATAGAAATTATGAAATCCCAGGATGGTTTGGCCTGGAAGGTGCCTCAAAACTCATCTCATTCCACCCCTTTTCCGTGGGCAGGGACACCTTTCACTAGACCAGGATGCCCTAAGCCCCATCCAACCTGGCCTTGGACACTTCCTTAAAGTCAATTACCTAGACAGCAGAAAGATTTAAAAATTATGAGGATTTTTGAAGATTTCCCCTCCAAAAAATGATAGGAGGGGTTGTCTGAGAGCAAGGGCATGAAATTCATCAGTTCCAGTGTCTGACTGGAACATCTGTCAGATGTTCTCCTGTAACTTTCTCCCATATGGATCCATCTCCATGAGTGAATCCAAACCAATTCCTTGCTGCAGCTGGTCCCACTTCAGGCGACGGGGTTCTGTAGAATAGAGATAAAAAGCCAAATACCAGGGAACAGAAAAATGTCATAAATTTGGGTCCTGCAGCCACATTCCCAATGGAAAGCTCCAGAGCAGGGTCTGGTTGGTCACCTCCTGCAGGAAGAGGTGGCTTGGTCACCTGGAGTGTTTGTGTGCTTTGGAGATTGGTTCAAAAAGGGGACTGTGCATTGAACCAGCTGCTCTTCCCAGATGTGGGGATTTCAGTGCTCCTGTCTCTTGAGAAACATCTGGAATTGGTGGGAGTTGAAGGAGCTGGGTGGCAGAGAAGCACCTTCAGTGGAAATGATCCAAAGCATCCTCTGGGCATGGTCCCTGTGCATGTCATGGTGTGTGTTATGTTGGCTGTGGAAGCAGTTGAGTCCCTGCCATGACTAACAGGACCTTCCAGGTATTCCTAAAAATGTTTTCAAACGTGGCAAAAGGAGTTTTTCTCCCAAGGAGGAGCCCCAAGGGTGGTTTCAGGCTGGAGAGAGCCCAGTTCTTCATTTTGCAGGGAGCAGAGGTGCTCCAAGGGAAGCAGTAGGGCCCTGGAGTTCTTTGCTGGAGCAGCTCCTGATTTGGGGAATATTTTTAAGAGGGATTCTGGCTTGAGGAGGATTCTGCTGTTGACCTCATGTTGTCCTGGACGTGCTGGAGAAGCTCCAAGTCATGAGGAGCAAGAGCAATGGTGCAGCTGGAGAAAGGAACTATGGCTGATATGGAATTGCTGAGGGTTGGGTTCCCCCAAATCGAGTGTGTGCTGTGTTTTATAAAATGCATGGATATTTTGGGAATCTAACTGCTCAAATAAGGAAGGAATTGCTGTTGGAATGAAGGAGAAGAACCCATGACCTCCATCTGGAGGGGGGCGTAGCCCAGCTGGCTGAAAATGGGCCTGAAAAGGGCTACAAAAGCTAATTAAAATGTGAAAAACTGAGAATTCCTGCTAATAGACAGCAGATCCCTGCCTGGCGCTGCTTCACAGCTAAATTTGATTTCCTTGGGAGGCAAAAGGAACTGATTTAAGTTCCTTACCTTGCTGACATTGATCCCTCTCAGCGTTTAGCCTGTTCCCAGCAAGGAACTTCCCGTGGCTCTGCTGTGCCGGACCCGGAGCCTGCAGCAGGAATCTCTTACTCCTGCTACCAGTAAAAAATTCACTGCAGGTGTCCTCATGTGCAGTGTTAAACTCAGCTTTGACCTTGTTCTCCTCACATCTGGGTTGTGTTTGAGCTTTCCCTTCAGTGCCAGCAGGTGTAAGGATTGGGAAGCCTCAGCCATCGCTCAGCTGGAGCTGTGTCCATTTCCATGATATTGTCCCTTCATCAAAGCCCTCCTCCAGCTCCAGGGAAAGGTGTCTTAGACAAGTGCGTGGACAAACAGCCTTGTTGAACAAATCATGATCTTCCAGGCTTGAGGTGGTGCTGATTTGGAGTCAAATTTAGTGATTGAGCTGCTCCTACAGTCAGGGAAAGTTGTGGGGTGTGTGGGATCCAGGGATTCAGACTGTGGACCTGGTTCCATTTTGTGCTGAAACCAATTTTCTGTGTAGGTTTAGTACAGAAAGTGTTTCTGAGTGTTTCCACATTCTCCCTGTGCTGAAGGAGTGCTGGAACCTTCCTTTTCCAAAGTCACACTTCACTCCTCCCCTGAGGAGCAAATCCACCTGCCTGCTGCCTCTGCCGTGTCCTTACCTGCCAGGTTTACCTGCATTTGCTCCAGGTTCCCTGAGCTGATTGAAAGTAAAAATCAAGTGGTGTGTTCAGTTGGATCAGTGGTGGAAATGTAAATATTTGGAACATTGCTTATTGAACTAAGCTGAGTGAGTTGAGGGAGGTTTGGATTAGAGGAAAGGAGGAAATTCCAGTTGGGACTTGGAGTTGCAGGATGTGATTGCTGCCGTCTTAAGTCTGCTTAAAGCTCAGTTCCACATGGAAAGGAGGACGGGAGAGGGAAGGTTTTAGGCAGGGTTTGGTTCTGAAGGGAAGTTTATAGAGTACATTAATTGTCCTGATGGCAATTCATTCCCTGTGTCCATTGGTTTGGCTTGGACTGAGAGCTGGCAGTTGGATTTAGAATTCTGTCCTGCAGAACACAGTGGCTTTCCTGGGTAATGAATGTAAAAATCCCAATAAAAGCTTGGGAAAACCTGCTCCCTCTTCTTTTGTTGGTCTCCAGTCAGTGTCTGTTCCTGGAGTGCTTGGAAGACCCAGAGTGTCATTCCCTGACCTTCTCCAAATTGGGATTGCACAATCCTTGGGACAGGCTTTTGATCCAAGGACAGGGGTGCTCAGCACCTTGGCAGCATCTCAGATCCCGTTCCCAAAAGCACCCTGGCATGTTCAGGGTGTAGATGTGCTGAGATGGGGATTCCTGCCTGCTGGCAGGTGCTGTGCTCCCAGTCCATGGCATTCCATGGTCCATCTCCAAATCCAAGGTCATTTCTGTTTTCTCGTGGTCAGACACTCCCTGGACTCCTTGGCTGTCATTTTTGTGAAGCTCCTCATGAGTGCTGGGAGGGAGGTGGCTCTGCTGTTACAGCTCCTGCCTGGACCAGAGCTCAATCCCTTCTCCCAGCCAAACTTCCCACCTGGATAAACTCCTTAGCATTGCTGCTGTTTCGGGATTATAGAACAGCTCTGGGTGGAAAATGCTTTTGAAGTTCCCTGTTGTGTCTGAAAACCTCATTGAGGATCTTTGAGTGCAGATTGGAATGAGGAGGAATTGGGATTCTGTATCAACTCCAGGGTGAAGGATTGTGCCTCTGGGATCCTGGGCTTCAGGATGAACAGCTGGAAAGAGCAGGAATGTGGCTGGCATTGGGAGGGAAGGATGACAGAGATGAAGCAACAGGCACCAGAGAAGTTCTGGGCATCTTGGAGGTGAGGACCGAGCTGGAGCTTCACACAGAAAAAGCTGAGGGAAGGGATTTGTTATGGTGTGGAAGCTGCTCCAGAGGATTCCCACAGCCAGCTGGGAGTGCCAGATTTGGGGAGGAAGGTGTGTGGTGGAGCTTGTGCCATCCCTGCCCTCTCCATCTCTGCTCCTCCCTCTCAGGGTATTGATCACATCCCACGAGTTTGGCAGGCAGGGCTGTGGCTTGTCCTGCAGACAAGGCACGGTGTCAGAGTTCTGTCACGTTGAAATGGGAATTGTTCCCTCGTTTGCTCCTTGCATTTTTATGAGGAGCAAGAAATGATGACAAAAACAATTCTTAAAATATGTTGAATGGGGTTTCTTTTCAATAAAGCAAAGCTACTCCCTGAGCTTCTTTCTGGGCTGGTGGAATATAAATTATCTACTTGATCTTTTTTTTTTTTGCACCACGTGTGACCAGAGGGAAAGTTCTGGAGGACAATGGGGCTGATATTCAAGTAGCTGCTCCTCTGAACCACAGGCTGAACTTGAGAGCACCAGAAAAACAACAATATTGCTTGCAGAGAGTGCTGCTGCAGGGCCTGGGCTGGTTCTTAGGCTCCTCACACTGCTGATCTCCCAAAACTGCAAAGAAAGAGGGAATTTGACTGTAACAATCCTGTTAAACACTCGTGCAAGAGGGTGAGTTCATGTTTTTTTCTCTCAGGTGCTTTAAGACATTGAGCTCTGGGTTTCTCAATGGCATCTTTGGCTGGACTTGCTTTGTCAGGACGAACTGGGAGCCATTGGAGGCAGAAAATCTTTGGGTTTTTTTTTCACTTTTCACCCAAAAGGCCTTATACACCTGAACGTTTGTGTGTTTTTCCCTTCTGCAGGAGGAAGACACTTGTCCTTCCTACCAACTTAGCCTAAGGAAAAATCCACCCTTTGTGCGTAATTATATGGGTTGGGTTATAATTTTCCACTTTTCTTCCTTTGAAGCTGTTTGACCATTGGAAATACATTCCCTTGGTGTCCAGAGGCTCTTCAAGAGACTTTTAACAAGGGCCTGGAATGACAAGACAAATAATATTTTATTTTATGGAAAATGATGGTACCTTTCTTTACCCCTACTTGCGTGGAATATGGAATATCCATCCTACAAATGGGTTTGAGTTATTTTAGGAGTTCTCACTGTGCTCCCTTGACTCCAGCAGCTTTGTCCAGTGTTTCCCAGGCAGGTTCTGCAGGGAAAACCAGCTCTGTGTGTCTTTGTTTTGCTTTATTTTGCCCAGAGAAACCGAGGCAGATCCGATTCCCTCTGGCGAGTGGTGCCTGTGCTATTGTTTCCCAGGTTATTTTGAGGAATGCCTTCCCCTGGGATTTTTCCTGTGTTGGCTTTTTGACCTTTTTGCATCCTATAGTGATTCTCTTAATTAAACCTACGGTGTTTCTAAAATTAAAGGTGATTTGAGGGCTTTAAGTTGGAGGAGGAGGGAAGTGGGGATTGTTCAGGCTGTGCAGGGAAAATACCTGCTCCCAAAAAAGAAGCTGTGTGTGCTTGACTCCTGAAAAATTCTCTGGCTCTAGAAGTGCACAGGCTGAGAGAATCAGCTCTCTGTGACTTTGAGGATGAGGAGTTTCAGTGAAATCATGGACTAGGTAAGAATTCCTTTCAGAATTGCCCAGAAGGTGGCACAGCCCCATGAGCCCAGGGTTGATGCAGAGGAAGGAAGGAGCCTTCAAGATGATTTTGTTCTTGAGCAGGGACACCTTCCACTAGCCCAGGTTGCTCCAAACCCCATCCAGCCTGGCCTTTGAACACTTCCAGGGGCAGCCACAGCTTCTCTGTGCCAGGGCTTCACAGGGAGGAATTTCTTCCCAACGTATTACTGATATATCAGGGGTTAGTGAATGGAAAAAGCATCCAAGTGGTGCTGGCCACGATTCCCAGGCAGACACAGACGGGCCCTTCATCCCCTGAGCCTTGGCAGCTGCAGCCCTGGAACAACAGAGCCCTTGAGTCCCCGGAGAGGGACTTGGCCTTTGGGGACTCAGATGGCTGCAAGAGGCTTGGTCACCCTTTCCCTGCCCCTGACCTTCCCAGGGGTCTGAGCATTCCCTCCATCCATGACCCCTGAGCCCCCCGTGCCAGTCACTGGAGGGTCAGTGCCGTTATTTGCATAATTCAAGGCACTGTGGAAGGTACACCCTGGGGATAGCCCCTCTCTCTGCTCACATGGCTTGTGTCCATTCCCAGGCTGGTGTGTCACTGCTCCTGGAAAAAATGGTTTCCTGGGAGTTGTCCCAAAGCTGCAGCTGCTCTGTTCACAGTTAGTGTCACAAGCTGCTTTTATGAGTTTGTTTCCTAAGTTAAATATGTGATTCAGTCATTCACCCCCACTGTCATTTCTCTTTCTGACTAAAAATAGGGAGTTTAATGGACAGATTACTTTTAGCCAAAATTTGGTGTTTTTCTGAGTGGTCAGTGACAAGTGACATCAGATTAAAACCTGTTCAGCCTGGAGGAGCAGCCTCTATTTCACCCTGTTCTGTAAAACTCAGTAATGATCCAGGCAACAACAGCATTCCAAAGCCATGCTGAGAATTTCATTGACACTTTAACCTGAATTATAATGCAATTTGTTCCTTCAGTTAGTTCTGCAGTGTCTCAACGTGAGTTAAATAGGGGTTTAAAGAGAAATTTACTTGTTCTCATCCCTGGCCCTGCTCTGGTGTGTCAGGAAAGGTGCTGGGGGTGCCTGCAGGAGCATCCTGCTCCAGCGCTCCACCCCTGGGGCAGTGCAGTGGGATGTGGGAGCTTTGGGAATGTGGTGCTTTGGGAATTGTTCTCACCCTTTACCCCTCGTTGTAAACGAGAGCCTTCAGTTGTCCATCAGAGTCTCTTTCCTGGCCTTCCTCTGGCTGATAAGTTTTATTCATCATTGCTTTTTAGAGATGTTTAAAGTGAGGCTTTGGGAAGCTGATCCCAGGTTATCCCACAGCGTTTTGGGGTCCTTTCAGCCATTCATCATTGCAATGACAAACACCCAGGAGTTTTGCAGACCTGCCTGCACGGGGGCAGAAGGAAATAGCAACAATTTGGGAATCTGAGAAACGCTTTGGGGGGTTCTCCTTTGGAAACTAAAGGGTTTCCAAACATTTCCATTTGTGAGACTGCACCCGAGCTTGTTGGAGTAAAGCGAAATGCAAATGTAAAATCTGAGTGAAGGCCTGGGATGCTGAGGTTGGGAGGGGAGCTGTGCTTGGGAAACACCTTGGGAATTCGAGGGGAGGGGAGAGCCCTGGGGCTTGTGAAAAGCCCGGGGCTTTTTGCGATTATTGCTCTTGATAGGGACTTTTATGAGCTGGAGCTTAACGAGCCCGGCAATTCAGGGGAGGTGTTTGTTCTTCTCTGCTCTTTCAAAGATGCTTTTGATGCCCCTGGTTTTGTTCTCAGAACAATGATGAGCTCGATAACCTTTGGGGCTGCTTTTTGAAGCCTCCTGGCTTTTGTCTTGGGCTGTGTTTTTGTTTTGCTGTGTGTTTACAGCCTAAATAACCACGTTTGGTTTCTTCAGCAAGAGAAAACCCCATCCTGGTCAGAGCAGTCCTGGCTGTTGGATGCAGTAACACACAGAAGGTGTTTGGTCCCTAATTGATCTTTGACTTCCCTTTTTTATGAAGTGGAAATAACAGGAAAATGCTGCTGGTGATGAGCTGCCACACCCGGGGTTAGCTGGGATTCTGGTTTCTAACCCCGAATTCCAATTTCTGGGTCGAGATGTTGATTTGTTAAAGGCAGCAGCATTTTTTTCCTGAATAAGAGGTCGCTACATAAAATTTTGCCCCTTGGCAAATCTCATGTTACAAATGTTGCTGTAGGTTTAAAGTGTTAATTTATGTGGTATATTGGGTTGGATTTAAAGGTCCCTGAAGACCTTTGAATCTCAGTAGCTAATGAGGCTTGCAGAGAAAAGCTTGAGAGAGGAAAAACTTACTGGCAGTGAGTAATGCTGGAGGAAGAGCTCCAGGATTGAGCAAGTTTTGCAGAGAAGAATTAGGAATTGTCGCGTCGGCCTTTGAGGTGTTAGATTATTTCCAGCCATGAATCTCCCTGCAGCCCTGGGGGAAGGATTCTCCATGCCAAAACCCCTCAAGTGGAGTTTTCCCAAGTCCTAGACTGCTTCCAAGGGGACATCTCTCCTTGGGATGAGCTGAGATCCGTGAGCAGCCATCTCACATCCTCCTCTCCTGCTCATCCCTGATGGAAAGGATTTGCCATTTGGACTCCAATCTCTCAGCTTGGCTGAACCAGCTTTTCAAAGATGCTTAAACTTGTCCCTCTTCTTCCAGCTGGCCTTGCTGAACTTCTTTCACCCCGAGGAGAAGCTGCACGTTGGAGAAGAAGGGAGACGCGTCCGTCGGAATAAAAGGAGTAAAGGCAGCGAAGGGCCCGACGGTGAGTCCTGCTCAGTTTCTCCCTCATTTTGGTTCCCTCCCAGATGAGGAATTCCAGGAGTTCTGATTTCTGCAACTGTAGGTCTTGTGTGAATTCGTGCTCTTTGGAATTCCATCCTTGTCTCCTTGAACTGTGCTCGTTCAAGGCTTTAATTTGTATTTGTTTGCCTTCATTTGTTGTCCTGCACACCTGGCTTTGCTTAAAATCTTCAAGAAGCTTTTCACAATCCCACAAACAGCTGGAAGCATCTGCATCCAAACTGGTGACTGCTCTAAGGGGCTTTTGAGTTGCTGTGGAGTCTCAGGTGGGGTCAAAGCCCGTGTGAAGGGAAGGCAAGGTTGTACAAAGCTTGGATTAAAAGAGGAGAAAGGTTCCTGATTTCATTGTGAGGAATTTGATTTCCAGTCCTGGATTTCCATGATTGTGACACAAAGACAGGAGCATGAACTTCTGGAAGATCTCCCGTGCTTCCCTACTGCAGGAAAGCACAGATCCCCTTTTATAGGAGAGGAGAAAGGACTGGGTACCAGGGAAAGCAGGGGCAGAACTGATGGAGCTGTGGTTCTGTGCCTGGCTAAGCCCAAGTCCTAACTCCATTATCATGGTTAGTTTTCCAGTCCAGCTCAGTGAGTTTCCCATCTCCCCTGAAACCTTTGCAGTTTCACAGTGGAGAAGCATTTTTCTGGGGCTTGGTGAAACTCCCTGGATTCCTCTTGCCCAGAATGCTGACAAGTCTGATGCATTTGGTACAGACTCCCTGAGTGATTCCAGCCCAGTGTGGGCCATCAGTTTTGGAGCTGGTGTCGCTCTGGTGCTCACATGGCTCAGGCAGCATCCCAGTCCTTTTCCCAGTCTCCTTGAAATCTATCCCAGTGCCTTCACCAGTTGCTTATGTAGTAGCAAGTTCCCACTGGAGGCGGGCGGTGTCGATGGAGCGCTGCCGACAGATGTTGGGAGGGATTAACTTCATCCCTCAGGCTGCCTCTGCCTTGCCAGATGTGCAGAGAGCTGCTGAGGAGGGATAGAGAGGCTGAAGCTGGTGTCTAACAAGGATTTTGCCCACCACCCTTGTGCCCAGTGTTGTTCTTTCATGACTGGCATTTCTTTCCCAGATTTCCCTGATGTTCCCTGGGTGCTCAGAGTTGAGTCACTCCAGAAATGCAGAGCTCTTCCTCCACTTATCCAGTTCTGGGAGGGAAGTGGAGCTGGGGAAGGGTCTGGAGCACCAGGAGGGGCTGAGGGAGCTGGGAAAGGGGCTCAGCCTGGAGAAAAGGGGGATCAGGGGGGACCTGTGGCTCTGCACAACTCCCTGACAGGAGGGGACAGCCCCGGGTCGGGCTCTGCTCCCAGGGAACAGGGACAGGAGGAGAGGGAACGGCCTCAGGCTGTGCCAGGATGGGCTCAGGATGGGCATCAGCAGGAATTTCTTCCTGGAAAGGATGGTCAGGCATTGGAAGGGGTGTCTGGAGAGGTTTGGACTCCCCATTCCTGGAGGTGTCCAAGGAACACCTGGATGTGGCACTCAGGGCTCTGGTGGGGATCAATCAGGTTGGACTCAGTGGTCTCAGAGGCCTTTTCCAGCATCACTGATCCTGTGATTCTTACCTGTGTCTTTTTGAAAATTAGGGATTTTGAGCTCACAGGTGGTGGAGATGGGAAAAACTGCCAGAGTGACAGGTTGTGTCCCTCTGGCTTTGGCAAGTGGTTGCCCCATGTTTGGCTCTGGTGGTTTTAGAGCTGCATTAACAAGTGGGAGCCATCAGGGCAGGGCTTGACCTTGTAACAACCATAAAATCGAGAAACAAACAGAGCCACGGCCTTGGGGAACTCAGGCTGTTTGTTTTAGATCTTTGTGAAGGAATCTTGCTGTCAGAGCAGGGCAATGAATCATTAAAGTAATAAATAAAATCATGTCATGGTCCTGATAACACCATTTTCTTCGTGAGTTTTGCAAAGGGAAAGTTGATCAAATCTTTGATCTCCAGAGAGCCTCCCGAAGATAAAAGTGGCTGAACTATAAATTCCCAGAAGGAAAGAGATGTGCTTTCCACTTGAGGCCTCGCTAATATTTGTCTGGAATTAATTTTATGAACTTTCAAGTGCTTTTACACATGCAAGGAAAGACCAAAGTGATCTGAGTGTGGAGGCTGGGGTTGGAGGGAGGCTGCTCTGACCCGTCCCAGCTCTTCCAGTCCTGCCCATCCTGGTACCAGGACAGGCTTTGATGATTTATAAACATCAGGGAGATGTTTTAAACATCAAGGAGAACATGGTTCCTTACCCAAAAGCTTTTTCTTTTTGAGGATTTGTTTTCAAGCCCTTTGCTGTGAAAGAGGTGATTTTGGGACAGGGCAGAGCTGGTTCTGTGCAGCCAGGGGAGGGTGAGGGCTCCCAGAGCACGGAGCCACAGGGATGGGACATGGGAGCAGCAAAGCTGCTTTGGTGCCTCTTTGTTAAAAAATCCAAGGAAAATTGTGTGCAAAGCCATCAGCTGGCTCCTGTCACTCCCCAACAGGACTCTGGAATTTCAGGGGCTCCTCCTTGGAGGATTCTGGTTTCAGCCCTCTGACCCCTGGCATGTTTGATGGTTGGGTTTGCTTAATTTTGGGTTGTGGCCCTGCACCAACAGTGCCCTAGGGCCACTTAAAGCATCCAAGGTCGTGTCCTGGCCAAGGTCCCTCTCCTTGTCCCTGCAGCCCTGGGGCATCCCACAGGATCACTGGGGGGCTGGTGCTTGTCCCAGTCCTGGGATCCTCATCTTGAAGCCACTTTCCAGTCCATGCCACCAGACCCAACTTTTGCTTGGCTTCAAAATCTGCCACCAATTTTTCCAGCTTCTCAAGGATTATCCCCGTCCATTCTGTTTTTCCTGCCTCTTTTCTCCTCAGTGTTCCCATCTCCACCTGTCACTTCATTCCCTTTAATTCTCTAAAACCTGCCCCTCTCCAATCCCTCTTCCCTATTTTCTGCTTTCCCCCTCCTTCCCTTTTGCCCTGGTGTATTTATGCTGCCGTGGAACTGCTGCTGCTCCCAGATGAACAAATCATTCTGGAGCTGCTAATTAGCAACAGTTGTGCTAAAAGGAACCATCAAGGATGTTAAATTAGTCCACTTTTAAATAAACTGGGTATGAAATGTTAGATCTCTATTCCCAGAGTGCCAGTAAAAATGCTGCTGGCTCTTTGCTAACAAAGCCAAAATCTGGGAGTAGCATGGTTGTAACTCCAGAGACAATTCCATGCTCTGGAGGTTATAAATAATGACAGAGCATTTACAAAGCAGATGTCAATAGGACTCTTTAAAAAACATTGTTTTAAACAAATAAAATAGTTTCTTTTTCTCCTACTTTCATCTCTGTTCCCAGTTAGATCCCTGCCGGGCTGCTTTCCTGGTTTCTGGGTTTTTTTGCATTTTGGGTTTGGAGTTGTTGGTTTGTTGGTTTGTTGTTTTTTTTTTTTTCTTCCTAGATTTTTTTCATATTGAGCTTGGTGAGAAACATCAGGGATTGTTCTCCAGGCTTTGATTGGGAGCATGGCAGCTGGGAAGAGGCTGAGCAGATGGCTGGCCTTAAGCTGACAACAATTTGGTTCCTACTACTTTGGCAATTCTTCCTGCAGAGGAAAGTCCTGGAGGAGAACTCCAGCACTGCAAATGGCTTTGGGTTGAAAGGAAAATGAAATTCTGGGGGATTTAAAGCTCTTCCCCATCCCTGCTCCTACCTGGAGATTTGGAAGTGATGCTCCAGCTACGTGGGTCCAGTTTCACCCTCTTAGGATTTGCTTGGTTGTTTTAGGGTGATTTCAGTGTGGTTTTAAGATGGTTTTAGAGTGGGTTTTGAATAGGTTAAGAATGATCTTGGAGTGGTTTTAGGGTGGATTTTGGATGGTTTCTGGATGGTTTAGCAGATAGCTGATGCCAGAGCCTATTTTTTAGGATGAGTTTCGGATGTTTTTTGGGACGATTTAGCAGATAGCTGATGCCAGCCTGGCTTTTAGGCTGGGTTTAGGATGGATTTGAGATGGTTTTGGGATGTTTTTGGGACGATTTAGCAGGTAGCTGATGCCAGCCTGGCTTTTAGGGTGGGTTTAGGATGGATTTGGGATATTTTTAGGATGTTTTTGGGATGGTTTAGCAGGCAGCTGATTCCAGCCTGGCTTTTAGAGTGGGGCTAGGATGGATTTGGGGTATTTTTGGGATGGTTTAGAAGGTAGCTGATTCCAGCCTGGCTTTTAGGGTGGGTTTAGAATGGATTTGGGATGGTTTGGGGATGGTTTAGAAGGTAGCCTGGCTGGGGGTGCCTGGCTGCCCCTGTGCAGCCCCCAATCCCACAGGTGCCTGCCCCAGCCATTCTCTTTTCCCACCCAGCAGCACTGACGATGCAATGGGATTTTTTTTTCCACGTTTTTTTTTTAATATCCAGCTCACAATAGTAACTTTTCCTGCCGGCTTCCTCTCCTGTGGAAAGGGCAGGTTCGTCCCTCTGCCTCCAGAACAATGGGTGCCTTTGTGTCAGCCCCGTGCAATTCCCAAAGCCCCGGCATTCCCAGAAACACAGATGGATGCAGGGTGATAGAGCCTTATTGTGCTCTGAAACCATGGTGATGAGCACGCAGTAAATACTGGACATTTCCTGGATCCTGGAGCACGGGAGACTCTCCCAGAAGGAAAGGCTCACCACAAAGTGCTTGTTCTCACTGATTCCCCTTAGAATTTCTCTGTGATTTCCCTCTAAATGGCAGAAATCAGGAATAATGTGATGTTTTAATCTTTGGGGATAAACTCATCCTTTTCCTGGGATGTTACTGTCAGTATTTGTTATTACTGTGATGAAACTAAGGCTGCTGCTTATTTATATATCCCTATCTCCGTGTTTTTCCCAGGTTTATGATAACAGAGATCTGTTTAAGGTCTTGTCCCTAAAGCTCAGAGTGGTGTTTAGGTTCCGCCCTGGCACAGGTTGCTCACAGAAACTGTGGATGTTCCTGGAAGTGTCCAAGGTCAGGGTGGACCAACCTGGGGTAGTGGAAGTTGTCCCTGTCCATGGCAGGAGGTGGAATGGGAAGAGCTTCAAGGTCCCTTCCAACCAAAGCAGTTCATGATTCTGTGATTCTCTGATGCCTGAAGTCCAGAATTCCTCACTGTGCTCTGCGGTGTTTCTGTCCCAGTTGGATGTTAAATAGGAAAAGTCTCAGTTGAATATTAAATAGGAAGAGCTGGGAGAGGCCCAAGCCCAGTTGTGTGGTGTCCAGGGTGAGGAATTGTCCCATCTCACAGGGATCACAGTGGGATGATGCTCGGTGTGTCCTGACCCATCCACAACCTCCCTTTGCCCCTGGCTTCTTCAGCAGCCCTTCCAGTTGGGATCTGGATTGTTCCAGAAGGAACTCTGCTTCATTTTTGGGAAGTTTACAAAGCTGTGATGAAGTGCTGCTGATCTGGTGCCTCCCTGGAGCTGCCCTGGGGCTGTTCATCCTTCCCTGGTTGGGATGAGCCCCTGGGAGATTCGGAGTTGCTGCGGGTGAGAAGGGATTCTCTGGTCGTTGTCACCTCGGTGGCACTTTCAGACACTTGCCCTGGCTGCATTTGTGGATTCTGAGCTCCCAGGAGCTCAAACTTGACCAGAGCTGAGCTTTTCCAGCTGCACTCGGAGCAGTTTTTGGAAGTGACGGCGATTCCATCCGAGCTCAGCTCCGGCACCCGGGGCTTTTCAGAACGCCCCGGGTCAAACGCTGATCTTCAGGAATCTCACAGAGTTCCTTGTGTTACAAAACAGGGCCAGCACTAATGAGAGGAGACCAGATGTTCCAGAGGGGCAGGAATGTGGCTGCAGCTGAGCCCTGAGTGCAGCTGAGCTGCACCGAGCGCTGGAAATGCCGGACTCCTCTGGAAGCTGCTGCTCCCTTCTCGCAGCATGAGAGGCTCCTTTGTCTCCCTGCTGGCAGATTTGCAGCTGAGCTTTGATTTTAGTGAATAAACCCTCAGGCAGGGAGGTTCTGCAGGCTCGGCACGTGCTCCAGCCCCGTCTGGTCGCTCCAAGTGGAGGAATTGTCATGGAAGTGGATCAGATCCTCACCTGAGCCCCTCCTCGGGTCCTGCCACCACAGGGATCCTCCTCCGGAGTCATGGCAGGGCTGAGGGGACCTCGTAATCCATACAAATATCTCCAGAGGGTGTCAGAGGATAGTGCCAGGCTCCAGGATAAGAAGCAATGCCCATAAACTACAACACAAGGAGTTCCAGCTCAACACGAGGGAGAACTTCTTTCCATGGAGGGGACAGAGCCCTGGAACAGCATCCCAGGGAAGGTGTGGATTCTCCCTGTCTGGAGACATCCCAAACCCACATGGACCTGTTCCCGTGTCACCTGCTCCAAAGGGTGACCCTGCCTAGGACTGGATGATCTCCAAAGGTTTTTTCCAGCTATTCTGGGATTCTGTGAAGAGCCAAACCTGGAGCTGCTGCTCCGATGGCAGGAGTTGTGATTGTCCTCACTGGAACCCTCTTGACTGTCACAGAGCAGCTGCACCAGCCCAGAACTGCAGAGCTCCAGTGAGGAATTCCTTGGGGGAAAAGCTGTGAATGAGGCTGGAGTTGAATGTTTTCATTTGGGCTTTGTTGGCCGTGATGTATGGAGACATTGTTGGAGTCATATCTGATCCCACTAATTCCTGCAGGATATGGGGAAGTGCCTTAATTGCTGTCAATGGATGAATGCAGGGGTTGGCTGAGCCAGGCAGCATTCCCTGTGTCCCAGCAGCTGCAGGGACTTCACTTGAGCTTCCCAGGAGTGGTAGAGTCTCTCCTGGGTTTCCTTTTTCCCCATTTTTTTCCCTTCTTTTTCCCCTTATCAAATCCATCCAATCCTCACAAGAGCAATGGGGTCTCTCTTGGGTTTCCTTATTTTTCCCTCCTTCTTCCACATTTTTTTCCCTCCTTTTCCCCTGTTTTTAGGTTCATCCAGCTGTAAGTACATGTGGATGCACCTTAGATATAGACCCCACGTTTTTCCCTGAAATTCATCCATCAGTTCTCAGGCAGCTGCTCAATGCCATGGAGGTTTTCCATCCAATTAGGCAGGATTATGGATGGGAGGAGGAAAAACACGTCAAGTTCTGCAGGGATGAGACTGTCACAGGGGTTTCCTCCCACCTGCCCTCGATTCCTTATGGATAACCACGGGAAGAGCTCATTTCAAACATGCAGCAAACAGTTCAGGAGAGCCTCTCGTACTCCCACTTCAAACCTTGCTGCTGCCCCACTTGGGAATCATTTCTGCTGGAATTCATGACATATGTTCGTTGTTTATCTTAGTGGGATGTGACTGAAAATGTCAGAGTGTTTTGTGTTAGGCAACAACCGAATAAAACAAACAAAATAAAAACACAGCTGTAACGCTACGCTTCAAATTGTTGGATTTAAATATGTGGGATTGATAAAGGAAACAAGAGGGTGCAGTGGTGGATAGAAAATCAGCCTGGTGACTCCAGCCAGCAGCCAAAAAAAGCCTTGGGATCCTCGAATTAGAACTGGGAGTGTTGTTTGTCAGCTCTGTGCTTGGAATCCAACCGAAATGCCTGAAGGGAAACAAAAGGCACATCACATCCTCCTTCCAGAGCCAGCCAGAGGGTGGAAAATGAAATATGATGGCCACAGGTTCTGGTGTGAACCCCAGGAACTTGGCTGGGAGTGGTGATGTGGGAGCAGAGCTGAGGAGGGTGGAGATTTCTGTTTGATTGGCTTTTTGTGTTTCTGAGGAGGCAGTGCAGGAGGATTTTGCCAGCAACAGTGGCTCTGGAGTTAATTGGGAGCAGGATTTTGTCTTTGCTCGTGACCACATTTGTGCTGTGGTGTTCTTGCACCTACTCAGAGACTGGAGCTGGTTTTTTAGAGCCTTCTGGTACCAACAGCCTGTCCTGGTGACTTGCCATTGATCCTGCAGTGAATCTGGATAGGATGGAGGTGGTAAATCACCTTGGCTGTTCCTTGTGTGCTGTAAAGCCTTGGAAATTCCCCTTGCAGTGAGCAGGGACATCTGCCTTGCTCAAGGAAGTGAGGAGGGATTTTCAGCAGAGCTCTGGCTCTTGGGGAACAGATTTGAGGTTGTGGGGTGGAGAGAACCCCAGGAGGTGACTGGATCCAGCCTCTCCTCCTAAATGGGACCAGCACTGTGGCAGAGGTGACAGACCTCTAAAGGGCAGGTGCTGTTCCATCCTGGTTCTCCTGCAGTCCTGCACCTGCATTTTTCCTCATGCCAAAAAGCCCTTAGGAAGGAGATACACGGGGCTGGTGGGGCTCTGCCTGCTCCAGCACCACCTGGTGCCCTTTGAGTCCCATCATCCTTGTGAAGGTGGAAAAACCTTCTGAAGGTGGAAAAACCCGTGGAATGCATGAGCACACCTAATTCATCCTGCTCCTGTTGCCCCTTCAGCTGGGGGTTGCTCCCCCCAGCACCTTTACCTGGAGCAAAAATCAGGTTGATGAGTGCTTGTCCCTTAGGTCTGTCTCCTGTTCACACTTTGGTTCTGATCATCTGCAATAATCAGATTTTTTTCCCCTCTAATATGATTAAAGATCAGGATAAACTACATCATTAACTATTTGCATTATCTGTAAATTTGAGTTTAACTGTCCTTAGGGGCTTCACCAAATGATTCCCCAAGGAGTCCTGGGTTTTGTCAAGCCAAGCAAAAATCTCTGAGTACTGGCAGGAGAAAAAAAAAAAAAACTTTCTCAACAGCAAAAAAACCTCTGTTCCTGATGAGATCTTAGGAGAAGAGAGATTGTGGCTCTCTGGCATCTCGTGTCTCTCCAGGGATTCCAGGGATGAGCTGTGACTTCCCTCTGTTTGTTTTCAGCCCGATGAGCTTGAACTGGGGGGCTGGTGTTTGGGATCAGAGGAATGGGGAGGGAGCAGGCTACTGATCCATGGAGCTCCTGGAGCAACATCTGCTCATCTGGATGACACATGGATGGAGGTTTGTCCTTTGGTGGAATGCGA
The DNA here is from genome assembly GCA_037013685.1 of Acridotheres tristis. NCBI lineage: Eukaryota > Metazoa > Chordata > Aves > Passeriformes > Sturnidae > Acridotheres > Acridotheres tristis. Next base: position 15,181,234 of record CM072889.1, read on the forward strand.
GGAGAGGAGCAGGGAGGCAGCAAAGGCCACTCTCATCCCTAATCCACCACATGAGAGATGGATCCCAGCCCTTGGTGCCAGGGCACGAGCTCCTCTCACACCCTGTGGCCAAGCAGCCCCAGGAGTGACCTCAGTGCAGGACATTTCCCCTGGAGAGACATGAAAAGTCCATCAAAGAGATGCAGAATTGCCTCAAAAATTGGATGGAGCCAAGGGAGTGCCTCAGAAGTGTCCAAAAATGAGCTGCAAACTGTCCTTGATCTGCCAGGCTGGAGGAGACTGGCTTTGGGCTGGGGCAGTCCAGCACAGGGCTGGCAGGTCACGAGTGTCACTGTCCCCAAGCCATTTCTGGGCACTCAGCAGCCTCTCACTCCACACTGGGACAGGACAACACGAAGCAAAGGCTCCTGAAATTCAGGGGTGTTGTGCAGGTGGAGCAGGCTGGGATGGCCCTCTGGTGACTCTGGGAATGGCACAGGACCAAGATCCCACTGGATGAAGGACAGGAAGGGAACGCTGGTTTGTGGGGTGCTGTTGTGGAGCATCTTGATTTAAGGTGTAACCAACACCAAAATGGCAAAGACCATGAAGGGTGGCTGTGTTCACATGGGAATTTTGAGGAGTTTTAAATCAGTGTTGAAACAAAAGCAGGGAGAGAAGGAAAAGTGGAATGCCCTGGGCTTTACCCTATGGACTCACACATCCCACAGTGCTGTTTCATCCTTCCCCTGTTTTGTGTCATGAATTCCCTCCCCATTCCCTTACAAAGCATAGTCTCTGTATTCAGATTTGTTGAAATTAGTTCTAGTTCACACCCCTGGCTTGTGTTGCTCTAAAAGTGTGGGCAGCACTTTTCCTCCACTCTCAGAAGATCCCTCTTCCTCATCAAAAAGCCACCCTAGGAAGGCACACCAGAATTCTGGAGTATCACAGGATGAGATTTATTTCTGGGATGTTTTCCTAGATTTTTCATTTATCGTATTCTCTAAATATTCTGCAGTAATAATCCCAAAGCTGCTCTTCAGCACTTCTCTCTGGAGTTGGTAAAGAAGCACTTTCTTTTTTCAGGGAAAAGGGAAAATATTCCTCTTGTTTCAGTGTTTGTATCACTGACTGATAGTTCAGTAGGGTCCAAGAAGCTTTCATCTGGATAGACCAAATTTCCTGAAAATGTTGAAAACATATTGGTTCCAAACCTCCCCCGAAACCACATGTTCTAGATTAGGCATGTGTTTGGGAGCTAACATCCCTCTTTCCCCAATCCACTGGAATCTGGCATTAATAACCCCACATTTGAAAATATTTGAAAAGCTTTACATTTCTCCTTGCCATGGGAATGAAGTGAATGTCACTGCACCAGTGCTGGAAAGGCAACTGCTGAGTTCTGGAGTTCATTGGAGTTTCTTGTTCATTGTTGTCAGGGAAAACTGACATCCCTGATGGCAGGAGGGTCATCATCACCTGGGATCTCAAGGAATACCCAAGCTGCCCTTTCCACCTTTGGTATTGGTCAAACAGGGATAGAGGGGCTGGTTGATGGGTAGGACTTTCCCAAAATCCTTGAGGCTGGAAAAGCCCTCCAAGATCATCCAGTTCAGGCTGTGATCCCCACCTTGTCACCAGCCCAGAGCACTGAGTGCCACCTCCAGGCCTTCCTTGGACACCTCCAGGGATGGGCACACCACCACTCCCAGTGTTTGAGAGGACCTGCAAGGAAGCCAGAGAGGGACTCCTCACCAGGAACAGCAGTGACAGGACAAGGAGAAATGGGTGCAAACTGAGAGAGGGGCAATGTAGGTTGGACATAGGGAAGGAATTCTTCTCTGGGAGGTTGGTGAGGGGCTGGAATGGATTTCCCAGTGAAGCTGTGGCTGCCCCTGGATCCCTGGGAGTGTCCAAGGCCAGGTTGGACAGGGTTTGGAACAACCTGGGCTAGAGGGATGTATCCCTGCCCATGGCAGGGGATGGGACTGGATGAGCTTTAAGGTCCCTTCCAACCCAAACCATTCCATGATTCTGTGACTTAATGATTTAATGTTTATTTTATGGAAGAGTGAGAAGTGATGTGGTGTTTCTGGATGACACCAACATGTCATTAACCACCAGGATTTTGTCTCTGCTCTGTAACCTGGGATGAGGATAATTCCTCAGTACCTCCATCCTCTCATCTCCCAGGGTGGAGGGGAGATGGAGACACAGAGGTGCCTCAGTTGAATTATCCAATCTTACATGTCCCCAAACCAGTGTCACACTTGAGGAAGAAGATTGAGAATGTTCCCTAGTGACTCAGTGCTGGGAGATGGGAGAAGGATCAATAATTCCCAGTGAATGCAGAAAACAGGTTGGCAGAGTCTCTGAAGGATGGATGGATGGATGGATGGATGGATGGATGGATGGATGGATGGATGGATGGATGGATACCCAAAACTGGTGACTGCTGCCATGTACCTTTCCCAAACTGGGTGAACACCATAAAGACATCACTTGGTGCCATGTCCTGAATCAAATGATGCTGCTAAAACATGGTTGTGGCATTCCATGGCATTTTCCTGTTCTTGGCAACTGGGAATTCCAGCATGTTCAGCACCTCCTTAGGTGTATCCTAAGGCTGATTCCTATAATGGTCAACCTTTTATAGGTTTGATATAAAATCAGCATAATTACAAAGATCTGTTCCCATCCATAAAACCAGTTTGAACTGTTTGGCAGGAATTTAAACTATTTCTTGTTAATCCACACACACAGCTAATAAGGGAAGGCAGGGGTTTTTTAATATCCTATTTATATCAGCAGATGTCCTAAAGAAGTTTGGGATATTTGTGTATTTATAGTAAATCATAGCAGTGTGTAGCGTGCAGAAAGAGAGATTGGAGGGGGGGCAAAGTCAACTCTATTAATCTTGCTAAGAGCAAACATGTCACATGTAATATCCTTGAGTTGCATCACCATCTGGGATTTTTCTGAAGGCCTTGGAAGTGATCCAGCAGATGGCAGGGCTGCAGGAGCTGGGGCTGGAACCTGCTCCCTGAAGCGTGGGGAGATGTCTTCTGCTGCTGGCTGGGCCACAGCTGGGGGTTTGCACACCAAAATTCATCTCTTGCAAGGGTTTCCCTCAGCTTCAAGTGAGGTGTTTGCATCTGAAGCCCAAGTGCTTCTGCTGGAAGGGACTTGGAATTGTTTGGAGTGGCTTGGAATGGTTTGGAGCTTTCCACTTGTGGTGGCTCTGTTTGGGTTGAGGTGTTTTGTCATCATATAGAGACATGCTTGACATTCCCTCCTTGTCTGATGTCCTCCCCTTATATTTTTCCCAGCTTTTGGAGGAGTCTAGCTCTGGAGTGCTGCTCACAGGGTGTCCAGAGCCCTGCATTGCAGCATTCCTGTTCCCATTTTTCCTGGGGGAGTCTCATCCTGTGATGAGAAATTCTGCTGGTTTGAGTTACTGCAGCAGAGTCAGGGGCTTTTCCTACAGGTAAAGGGAAATCAGAGGTAGGAATAGACCAGGTAGCTGCAATGTTTCCAGCAGCAGCTTCAGCGGCAATGGCTTTGGAGGTTAGGCAAAAATAATCCCAAAAGTCACATTCCAAAGGGAATTTAGATTTTAGAGAGGCTTTCCAGCCATGCCCTGTGACTCAGGAGGGCTCACTCTGAGCCAGAAGATCCCCTCCAGACCTGTGCTTCTCCTTAGGAAGCAGTTTGGGTGTGCCAGTGCTGTTGTTGAAGCCCTCCATGTGTTCCCTTTCTTTAGCCTTTCCCAGTGGTGCTCTCACCCCTCTCCCAGTGCTGGTGGCCACCAAGGTGAGCTCACTTGCCCACTTCTTGCTGTTCCCAGGAGCCTTTCTGTGGAATTCTTCTTGTTTCAATTCCTCTTTCTGTATCAGATGATCAGGATTGACTTCCCAGGATTTCCTCAACCCTTCACTAAGTGGCAGCAGGATTTCCCCATGTTTTCCAGAGTTATTCCTATTTTAGGATTGTGTTTCTGCCTTGCCTGGCTGAGCAGCAGCAGCTGAGCACGTGCAGGTGTCCTCCAGCATGCACTAGAACACTTTATTATTTCCCATGTATATATATTTTATAGGACTGTATATTTTGTATGACTGAATCTCATTCCATGCTTATTATCCTTCAAAGCCATCCAGCCTGTCCTGCTCTGTATTAATATTTCTGTATTAACAGTTCTGGCCAACTTCCCTCCCCTTAAACAAGGGGGTGAACAGAGCTGACAACTCCTTCAAGGAGGGTTCAGAGTTTAAACATTTATTTAATTCCATCTGAAAGATGGGAAAAGTAGAAGGGGATGGACTTCTTTTGCTTTGACCTCAAAGGAGATCAGACAGGATGTGGAAAGGGAGAGGTGGGATTAGTGGGAAGAAGGACAAGAGTTGGGAAGAATAACTGTGCTTGGGTGGCTGTCACATTCAGTGCTGGCAGGTGGGACCACCTGGATCTCCAGGACATTCCTGATGGATATGGAAAGGGATTCATGAGGAGCAGAAAGGTGCACACTGCTAAAGAAGGGAAAAGAAGTGCCAGGAAACAGCTGAGAGGTTGGGTTGCTCTTAGATCCCATCGGGATTGGAATAAATCCTCAACTGCAGCACGGCAAAGTCCCTGAAATCAGGTATGGGAGACACTGATCAGTCAGAAATTCTGCAAGTCAAACCAGTTTCCTTCTCCATGGAGGTGGCAGGTCTGTAGACTCTGGGGCAGCAGAAGACAGCCTGTAATTTGGTTTTTTATACTCCTGTACAGTGGAGGAGCATGGTGGATGCACCTGTGATCTACATTTTGGAGAGGAAAAAACCAGAGTTTTCTCTTGGGCCATCCTTGGAATCAAGGCCTGCATGAATGTACAGTGAATAAATGTGGTTTGGGTAACAGGATTTGAATCCTGGAGCCTCCCCATGGGAGGAATGGGATGGGGAGGTGGGGTTGGCATTGTGGGAAAGACTTGGGTTTGCATGACTTGTAGGTATTTAACCATCAATTAAGAGGTAACCAGTGGGTCAGATATATCATGGAGTCCAAAACTGGTTTGGGTGGGAAGGATCTTAAAGCTCATCTCATTCCCCTGCCATTGACAGGGACACTTTCCCCTATCCCAGATTGTTCCAAGCCCCATCCAACCTGGCCTGGGACACTTCCAGGGATGGGGCATCCATTATATTATAATGACATTATCTGTGTGTTCAACCACTGTATTTAACAAGCTTAAATATTTTGAAAAGTATTTTAAAATATTTTAACAAGTTTAGTGTTTAAATATTGGGTTGTGGTCTCTGAAAACCCTGGCAGAAAGGATTTAATTACCATTTTTCTCCTCTGCATGTCAATGTCGGGACAACATCCATCAAGCACATTTTCAAGCCTTAGCACCTGAGAGGAATACTGATGTGAAATTTTGGTGGCCCTCAGCTTAGACTCAGTAATTTAGTACCATTTTAGCCTAAATGGAGCAGTAACTCATGAACTTCCCATTTTGAGCAGAACCAAGGGAAATTCTGCAGTATCAGAAGCTTCAGCTCCACGCTCCAATTAAACAATCCCCCCCCTGCTCTCGGGAGGCAAACAGATGCAAACCCCAGAGAGACTCAGAAGCTCCCAAGCTTAATAATCCTGGGCTATTTTTTTTTTTTTTTTCCCCTCGTGTCAGGAATATTTTTGTGTCTGTCGAAAGCTCCACTTGCAGATCCATAACATCTCTCTCTGCCGTGCCTGGAACAGATGCGTGTGTTGTAATATAGACTGCGAACATTGACATCCCATGTGGTTCTCATTCCTCCCAGTCATCTTTGAAGCTAATTGGATCCAGCCAGCCCAAATGTGTCTGGCTGGCCACAGCTATTTGTACTTTCACTCTGGTTCTGGTGCTAATGGTGGGATCTATGGAACATGAAATAAACTCTCGTGACTCCGAGGGCTGCCGAGGCACAGCCGCTCGCGTCTCGCTGCGTTGGGATGGGCTGGGAGCTTTAAATGGGATTTTTTTTTTTCCCCCTCTTCTAATGTTGTTCAGTGGCTGGTGGCTACACTGAGGACTGGTGGGGCTCAGAAGTGCAGAATCAGGAGCCTGGTTGTCCAGCCTGAAATGTTTTGCAGTCTGGTGTGGCTTCCTAGTGGGTTACTGGGATGGCATCGTTAGGAATCCATGTGTTGTCCAACCTGTGAATATTACAAAAAAATAGTATCAAAATATTATTAAAAATAGTGACTTAGCAGAAATTATCATTTAGATGGAAGGACCTTAAAGCTCATTCATCCCATGGGCAGGGACACCTTCCACTAGTGCAGGTTGCTCCAAGCCCTGTCCAGCCTGGCCTTGGACACTTCAAGGGTTGGGGCAGCCACAGCTTCTCTGGGCAAACTGTGCCAAGCCCTCACAGGGAAGAATTTCTCCCTGAAATTATATATAGCCCCATTTATAGAGAATATCTTTTATAGGTAATGCCTTTGGTAGATAATACCATCATTTTCCCATAACCCAACAGTACAATGTAGGAAAACCAATATTTCTGTTGGAAAGCCATCAGTAAGATTGATGGGTAATTTCTTTTCCTGTCTTTCCCCTAACTGTCCATGAGAAAAAGGCTCTTCTGTTGGGAATTTACCTTTCCCCACCCCCTCAGACTCAAAGCAACCTCATTACCTTCGATTGGTTATAATTTTATCTCAGTTAAAGGTGATTTCAGTCATTGCTGTGCTAAACCCCAGGTTTTAGAGGGATTTCCCTGATGAATCGCAAGGGAATATTTGGGGATTTTTGCAGTTCATTCCCATACATGATGAATTCTTGGGGAAGCAGTGGAACGTGTTTCACACTTCAGCCTCTGCTCACAAAGTCCTGTCATTTCTCAGCTTCATTGTAAATATTTTCTCTCCATGCTCGGGAGGTTTGGGTTCCCATTGTTTCAAACAGCCAGTTCAGAATAATTCTTTGCTTTTGTGGTTTTTTAGTGTTTTATTCTTATTTTTAAACAACTTGGCTCACAAGGAGTCAGCAGGGAGTTGGACCAGATGATCTTTAAAGGTCCCTTCCAATCCCAACTATTCTGTCATGCTCTGAAATTTGGGTTACTGCTCTCAGCTGAGACCATTCCTGTGCTGCTGCATGGGCCACAAATACATTCATTGTCCACTTGGAAATTAAAATGGCAATGGGGATTTTCTCTGATGAAATGATCCCTGAATTTCACTAGTTTTCTTTTTTTTTCCCCCTTTGTAGGTCCGAGTTCAGTGAAAAACAAGAAAAAGGGTAAGTTTGAGTTTTAACTGAATTTTCCTTTCTGTGCTTTGCAAATTCTCTTTGGCCAACACAAAGGAGAAACCAGTGGCAGCTTCCCTCTCCAGGAAAGGCTGGAATAACACCCACAAGCACCCCTTAAAACTTCTTTAAACACTGAAAGAAATTAATTATGTTGTGCAGAAGTAATCCTGAAGATTCTCCAATTGAAAAGTTGAGTTGAGTCAGTACCAAATGCCAGGAGCTGTTGCTGTTTGCTAGCCTTGGCTTTCATCCCAGTCCTCCCAACCTGCAGCTTGGATTCTCCTTCAGACCCCCCAAACTCAGCATGAACACACTTTGCATCCCACTTTTCCTTGTGTTAACCTCCAAATTATCATTTTATGAGCCCCTTCTGGGTGTGTTGCTCGGCCCTCAGGGTTTTGTGGATTTGGTGATGTTCCTCGGGCAGTTGGCAGTGGATTGTTGGGATTTGGGTTATTCAGGCAGCCCTGTTTGGGGGGTTCCTGATGGCATCCTTGTTTCTGTAGGACTGCTGGGAACACTTAGGGTCCCACACTTAGGGTCCCACACTTAGGGTCCCACATTTAATTCCAGCAGTTTGGGCGAGTCCAAGGATCCAAGCAGTCGAGTTTTCCATGTCTGTACTACTGTAGTAGCACATCAAATGGCTTTAATCCTTGGATGCAAACTCCAGAGCCACAGCTGAGAGGTGGGAACAGGCCACACTTAGCAACTTTATTTGTATTTACTCCGAGAAGAAGTGTAAAATTTTATGTTAGAGAAGTTTGTCCTAACAAAGCTCAACCCACGTTCAATCAGCCCAACAAATAACATGGGATGGCTGCAGCCTCCAGAGCAATTCCAGAGGGGCAGGGGGGTCTTGTGGGGCTGGATTGCATACAGCTGTATAAAGTAGCTTAATTTTATGGTATTGTCACATTTAATTATTTTCCGAGTTCCAGTTCATTGTTTGATGAGTGAGGATTATGGAGAGCTCCCTGCTTCTGCCTGCTCCGAGTTTCAGAGCCCCTGGGTATGGGCATGGGAGACTTGGCAGGCTGGGATTTGGGTGCTGGGACCCTCCTTGGAGAGCTGATAAGGGAGCTATCAGATAATAAATGGAATATCTTTTGTCTTGTGAGGTTTGTTAATGCAGAGAAGTGGTTGAAGTGCCTCGAAGGAGGGACAGGCACAGGAGTGTGTCGCTGGGATGAGCAATTGTGTCACTGCTCAAGCAGCAGCTCCCTGAGGAGCAGAGCAGATTTGGGAGGCAGATGAGTTCAGCCAGCTGTGATGTGCATCCCTCTTGGGAAGGGAAGCCTGGAGTGACAGCAGCAGCATTCCCAACTCCCTGTCTGCAATCCTCCCTTGGGATGGCCTGGACTGGGGGGATGTCAGTGAGAGGAGCTTGGTGTGGTTCAAGGTGATCATTTCCAAAGCACAGCATCATCCCGAGGAGAAGTGCTGGATTAGAGGAAGGCTGGATTGTGGCCAGCTCAGGTTGGGAGTCATGGCTGCTGATTTGGAGAGAAATATTGCTGTGGAGATTTGTTCCCTGAAACCTTTTTCCACTTTTTTTAGGACACCAGTGTGACTTTACTCACCCCTGCTTACTTCAACTTCATTTTCTGCACATTTAAATTGTGCCCACAGTTGTCCCACCCTGATGTCCTTGTGCCCTTGCTCCTGGCTAGTGGCCATCCAGGATTCCCACTCCTGTGCTAAAACAGATGGGTTTTTCCTGACACTCCTGTCCATTACAAAGATGGATATTAGTAGAGAAACAAGTACATAAATGTTCTCAGAAACCATTCCAACAACTATGATTTCATATCCCAACTGCTGCTGTCATCTAAATACCAGTTTAATTCTGTCCTACTGAGGACCTTGTGGCAGCAATTGAAGTGATTTTGCTCCGTTTATGTTCTTTGGCAGAAAAGCTGTTCCAAAGTGGCACTTTAAAAACTACATCAAAAGAGCATCATTTTTGTCAGGAACATGGAAAATCAGGAGAGCAGGGACCAGAATTTCCCTGCAGAGCTTGTTTCATCCCATTCTGTGGGATCTTCCTGATGTGGTTGTTATTTCTCTTCCTTGGGACATGTGAGGTGTTTGAGGATCATGGTAGGGAAGAAGGTTTTTGCCTTGATACTGGGATAGGTTGTGCAGGGAAGCTGTGGCTGCCCCATCCCTGGCAGTGTCCAAGGCCAGGTTGGACAGGGCTTGGAGCACCCTGGGATGGTGGAAGGTGTCCCTGCCCGTGGCAGGGGTGGCACTGGATGGGCTTTAAGGTCCTTTCCAACCCAAACCAGTCTGGGATTCTGTGATTGTAACAATTCACCAGTGTTTCCATCCCCTGGATGGGGTCAGTCCTTCCCAAGCCCCTCCCTCCATCCAAAGCCCAAAACACTGAATTATTTTGAGGCACAAGCAGCACAGGGGCTCCTCCAGCAACGCTGGGGAAGAGCTGGAGCTCAGCTCTGAACTGCCCTCTGGAGGAGACCAAGCCATGGGGATCATCTCCCAGTCCTCATGTGCAGCAGGTAGGAAAGATTATCCCTGTTTTCCATGGAAACCCAGCAGACTGAGAAACTGCAGAGTGGTTCAGCTGCACCAGAACACCCCAGCCTTGTGGGAGCATCCTGGCTGTATCCAGAGCTCATCCCAGGTCTGTAGGGATGTGAGCCAGCCCCAGGGCATGGGACTTGAGGACTGACCCCATGCTGAGAGCTGAGTGACCAGAGCAGGAGAGGCCCCAGAGCCTCCATCCCTTGAGAGGCCCCAGAGAGCCCCCATGCCTCGTTCCAGTTTAATTCCCTATGGGAAGGAGCCTGCAGGGTGGTGACTGGTCCTGTCCTGTTGGCAGCATTGTCCTCATGGTGTGGAGCCACAGGACACCCCCCCCACCCTTTTATGTTGGAGAAGTTTGTCCTAACAAAGCTTAACCCACGTTCAATCAGCCCAACAAATAACAACTGATGGCTGCATCCTCCAGAGCAATTCCAGAAGGGCAATGTCCTGAGGCTGCTCCTCATCCCTGCCTACATCCAGGAGTGATCCATCCCCCACCTCCCATTTCCTGCAGATCCAAGCCCACTCACAACCCCACGTAACACCTCTCCTTGTGTTTTCCAGGTAAAAAGGCTGGTCCTCCAGGGCCCAATGGTCCCCAAGGGCCACCAGGGCCTCCAGGGCCACAGGGTCCCCCCGGCATTCCCGGCATCCCTGGAATTCCAGGCACAACTGTCATGGGACCACCCGGCCCCCCTGGCCCCCCAGGCCCTCAGGGACCACCTGGAGTGCAGGGCCCCTCAGGTAAGGATCCATCCCTGCCCTCTGCTCCGAGCTGGACAGGTGGGAGCACCAGAGATGTCACCAGAGATGTCACCACAATGTTGGGATGTGATGGCTCAACAGCCTGGAGCAGGACTTGGGTGTCCTCAGGGCTTGGAGCAACCTATGGAAGTGTCCCTGTCCATGGCAGGGGTGGAACCTGATGGGCTTTGAGGTCCCTTCTGACCCAAACCATGCTGAAATTCTGGGATTCTGGGATTCCATGGCTCTGAGTGGGCAGGAGCAGCAGGAGCCCCTCAACTCTGTGCTGTGCTGCCAAAGGCATCTCCTCCTTAATTAGGATTTGGCTCCCAGGGAAGGGAGATGCAATGAATGACCTGCAGAGGGAAACTTGGCATCTTGGCAGCCAAGAGGTTTTATTCTCACTGTGGATCAGGGAATGGCTTGTGCAATTTTTCCTTCTAGTGGAAACCTGTTGAATAACAAAATAATTGTGATGGTTGGACAGAAATGCCAGGAATAAACCAGAGAACGTTTTTCTTCCTTATATGTTTTAAAAATATTTTTTAATATTTAATATTTCTGGTTTATCTATTTTCATATTACCTGCACCCCATATCCCTCCTCGTGTTAAAACAAAGGTTTAATGATTACCATGGAGTAAGAAAAGTAATTTATATGGGGCTTCAGGGTTATTTTGGGTAAAAAAAAAAAGGGTAAAAAAAGTTCTTTATAAGGGGGTTTAGGGGTTATTTTGAAATAAAAGAAGTTTCATTTATGGGATTTTTCATTCAACCTTCCTCTTCATTGATGTGAAATTGCCTTTTGCAGGTGCCACAGACAAGGCCAGCTCCAGAGACATCCAGGTGAGTTGATCTTTCCATGGAAAAACCCAGCTTTGGGGGGGATTTTTGTGGACTGGCACAGTGCTTCCCATTAATCTTCAATCTCTGTGCTCTCCCTTGCAGCCAGCTGTGGTCCATCTCCAAGGCCAAGGCTCAGCAATCCAAGTGAAGAATGGTAAGGATCTCTTGATAATTGTGGGTACTGGGAAAATCCTCTCCTGCACCCATCGAGTTCTTGGATCCCAGTCCATCCCTTGACACAGCTCCAAGATCATCCCTGCCCATCTCTGCCCTCCAATACCCCTGCCCAGAACCCCCCAAGAAGAGTCTTGGGCAGAGTCTCCACCCCTGTTTCCCCTGAGCTCCTGTTTATCTCCCAGATTATCCCTGTTCTGTACATCCCAGGAATTCTGTCCCACTAAATGTCCCTTCTCCCTGACCTCCAGGTACATCTCGTGCCTCCCCAGCCCCTCCATGACCAGGCCTTTTTTCCCCCCATTCTATTTTAAGCCCTCAGTGGATCCTTGTCCTGTCTCTTCCCCATTTGCCCATTTTCCTCCAGTTTCCCAGGAATTTAAAGCAGGGAAGACCCAGTGGTGAGAGGATACAGAGGTGTCCAGCCACCAGCTCTTCCTGGGATCCCCTGAGCATCTCTGCCCCCACCAATATCCTTTAATCCCAGATCCTGCTGAGCCACGTCCCATTCACAGGCAGCTCCTTTGGATGGGATTCCCACAATCCCCATCCAAATTCTCCTCAAGTTCCTGCTCTCCTTCCAACAGCTGGGGCTCATTCATCACCTCCTGCCTCCCTGCTCTGGCTGTGCTGGAGAGGAGCTGCCTTGTCCCCTCCCTGAGTCCCCACGTGCAGCTCCCCAGGGACCACATCCATCCATCCTTACCCCAATCCCAGACTGGCTCCCGAGGGTGGGGGCGGCAGGAAGGGGCTGCAGGATCCCTGTCCAGGAATTCCTGCCTCCCACGTGGGATGGGGAGGGCTGGCCACTGCTTTTGTGGGAAGGCAGCTTTCCCTCTCAGCAGTGAGCAGTGGCAGCTGGAATTTCTCATGGATAGGGATTTGTGCTTGCAGCTCCCCAAAATTAAAAGGAAAGCGCCCGTTCCCAGGAACAATGTGAGGGAAGAGTTGCTGTTTGCTTACGTTCACAAAGCAATTATCCCTTCATTACTGGGAATGCTGAGGGTTTGCAGAGGGAACGCTGCTCTCTAAGAGCAGGAATGCCCTGTGAGTGTCCTTCCCTGCTGCTCGGGAACAATCCAGAGCTGGGAGCCAGGAATGCTGTCCAGCTGCCAGCCTGGCGAGCTCCAACTGGGAGCAGGGAGAGGAGAGGCAGATGGAGACTGGGAGGAAAAGAGTGGGATTTGATAAACTGAGGCACCTACAGAGATTGGCTCGGTTTGGGGCTCATAGCAAAGTCTGTTCCTAGGTTATCCCAGTAATCCCAGTGCCAAAGGAGTGGGTGGTGGATCCATAAATCCCTGACAGTGTGGAGGGACCCCAGTTAGGGGTTACTGTGTTGTGATATGATGCAATTTCCTACTTTGTTGTTATTCTGGCTCTTAAAAAGCTCAGGAGTTGTAAAGGCAAAGGTTTTGTTGAAATTATCCCAATTACAAAGTCAAGAATGGTGAAATCAAGGAACACTAGAATTAAAATCAATCGTGTGACCCAAAGCTGGCCTCCCTTTGCCTGGAGAAGAGAAAGCTCCTGGGAGCCCCTTCCACTGCCTAAAGGGAGTCCAAGAGAGCTGGAGAGGGATTTTGGACAAGGGCCTGGAGTGACAGGACAAGAAGGAATGGCTTTAAGCTGAAAGAGGATAGATTTAGATGGGAGAATGGGAAAAAATTCTTCCCTGTGAGAGTGGGGAGGCCCTGACACAGGGATGTGGCTGCCCATGGATCTCTGGAAGTGTCCAAAGCCAGGTTGGACGGGACTTGGAGCAACCTGGGATGGGGGAAGGTGTCCCTGCCCATGGCAGGGGGTGGAACCCCCAAACCATTCCATGATGGACACAATAGGGAACAGGGATCAAACAAGCTCAGCTGCAGGGTCAGGAGGAGGCAGATCCGTGACCAGCCCTGGGATGAGCAGAGCACAGCAGGGTTTTGAGGCTGAGAATACAAGACAGTTGGAGGCACAGGCAATCTCAGAGCTAGAGAGGAGTCCCTGCTCCCAGTCCCTAATCCTGGGATGCCCCCTGGGAATTCCCTGCCCTCTGTGTGACTGTGTTTGTGTTGCTCCTGCGCTTTTCCTCCTGACGGGTACTGAGTGACCGCCGTTTTCTCATACTGAGATCTTTCAGGTGGAGTCCTCAATGACTGGTCTCGCATCACTCTGAACCCCAAGGTGTTTAAGCTGCATGCCCGCAGTGGGGAGCTGGAGGTACTGGTGGACGGCACATACTTCATCTATAGTCAGGTAGAAGTGAGTACGGTCCTAGGCTAACTCCTCCTATTCTTGTGTTCCGGTGGAAGCCTTGCATGAACCACGAGAGGGCTCCAGACAACAACCAAAATGCCAACAGCTTGCGTGGAGTTGTAGCTGCTTCGGCTCAGGCTGGGTGTGGGGAGGAGTGTCACACCCCTGTCACTGCCAGGACGCCAGGGATTAGTCACTGAGAGCACAGCCCATACCCACCTATCCCAGGGTTATCCCTCCAGTTATCCCTGTGGTCATTCCCTGACCCTTCCAAACCTCCCTGCAGGCAGGAGGTTGAGCTCAGTGCTTTAAAAGACCCAAACACTGGTGATTTGTGGTTATTTTGGAGCTGTGTCACTCTGCCAGCCCAGGTGGTTTGGTCACATTCCAGCCCAGGTCACTCTGTTTGCCTCCCCCTGCTCCCTGTAGCTCTGCCCCAGAACCAGCTCTGGGATGAAGTGAGCCACAGGTGCTCTTCTTCCATGGAATTGGTGACACATGTCCAGTTTGGATGGGCACAGAAAATATAACTCCACATGGGCCAAAGTGTAATTGTTTCCCAGGTTCTTGATGCTGATTGCTGGCCACAGTGTTGGGCCACTGAAGCCTCATCGCTTGTGGTCCATCAAGAAAAAATAAAAAGAGGATTCAGTATTCAGCTCCTGCCTCCAAAAGGGCTGGATTTCCTTTCTTAGGAAGAAGCAGCTCCCTGAGACTGACTTCCCCTTGGATAGGTCTTCCTCCTGCAGTTCTTGGGAACCAGAGTGTGGGAGAGGGTTAAGTGAGGACAAGTAGAGTCACAGGGCCTTGGAGTTCAGGGAGTTCAGTCCGTAGAAACACTATGAGGTGATTTCCTTCCAAGCTGTGGAGGTTGGGAGAGCCTTTTCCCTGTAGTAGCTCGTGCCTGTGCAAGCACTGAGTCCAGTTACCCAGGAGGCAGCTCCCAGTCCACCTTAGGGCAGTTCTGATGTCACCACTAAAGGAGGCTCCTGGCACCAGGAAGCAGGACTGGCCAGGTAAGTGCAAGAGGCCTTCAGTGGAATGTGTGTGTCTGTGTGTGGGTTGAGCTGTTGTAGCCCACAGGGGGTCCTGCATGGCTCTGTGCAGGTGTGTCACTTCCCTGGAATAAGCAGGATGGTAGCTCAGCCTTAGGCACGTGGATTCAGGGGTTTTTGCATGCTTGGGTCAGTCTGAAGCAGAATAAAGGGAGTTCCTGGTTGGTTTGGGGCTCTCACTGCCTCGCACAAGCCACCTGTGAGTGCAGGAGGGGCTGCACACACCCCCAGGACGCTGCACTTGCTCCCCACACCCCAACCCTTTCCCTGACACCTTTCTTCTCCCTGCTTCACACCAGGTCTACTACATCAACTTCACTGATTTTGCCAGCTACGAGGTGGTGGTGGACGAGAAGCCCTTTCTGCAATGCACTCGGAGCATCGAGACCGGCAAGACCAACTTCAACACGTGCTACACGGCCGGGGTGTGCCTGCTCAAGGCCAGGCAGAAGATTGCTGTGAAGATGGTCCACGCTGACATCTCCATCAACATGAGCAAGCACACGACTTTCTTTGGGGCCATCCGCCTGGGAGATGCACCCGCATCCTAGAGAGGAACTTGGCGTGGCCAAGGACACCCACGGAACTGCACAGTGCTGCTGTTCATAAAGCGTATCAGTATTTCAGGGGTTCTGTAATCCGGCCATAAAGGAAACTGATCCAGAGCTATTTATTCCTATATGTGAATGCAGGAAGCACAACTGTCCTCTGTGACTCGCGGGGAGACTCGGATCAAACCAAAAAAGCTGGTGGGGAGAGCGTTGTGAGGAGGAAAGGCTGTTGGGTGTGCCTTGTCTCAGTATTTCAAGTATTACTGCACTGATACTCTGCTCTGTGACCTTCACACGAGGCTTGCTGGGAGAGCTGGGGGCTCTGCTCGGATGTTGCACTGGCAAGAGCATCCCAGGCAGGAGCGGGAGGACACGGACTCCTGTCCCAAAATCCCAGCCAGGCTCCTGCTTGTGCACGCTATCGACAGCCAGGAGGGGGGTTCTGGCTCCCTGCCTTCCCAGGGGGAGCTGGAAGGGCTGGGGGGCGAGGGGAGGTGGGTGAGACAGGGTCAGTGGTGTTTACATTCATCCTCAGGAGGAGGAGGAAAAGTGCCTCGACCTAGAGCTTGGAAGCAAAAGCAGGAAGTGCGAGAGGAAGAGGAATAACTAGAGCAGGCTTAGCAGATAGGAAACTGCCTCCACATTCCAGAAACCACCAAATCCCAAAGAAAACGCCGATTCCCGGGTCCAGGCCTCTGCTCCTTTCAGCTCCTGCCCTTACCCCAGAGGTAACCTTGCCCCAGGGGGGGCTGCCTTCAAGTACTGCTGCTGTTACAGCAAATTGAGTTGGGTTAGGGGTATTTTGGTTTTTGTTTGGTTTTGTTTTTTGGTTTTTTTGGGGTTTTTTTTTTGGGGGGGGAGGGGGTTGTTTTTTTCTTTTTAATTAATATTTTGCAAACCAGAACACATTTCTACAGGCTTCACCGAGCCACGTAGAGCAGCCACAAGTACTTGTGACAACACTCGGAGGAAGTTTGTTATGTTTAAGAATAAAATATTCAAACAGGAATTTTTTTTCTGTTTTAATAGCAACTGTCCTGCTTTTATATGTGGTTTTTAGCCTTCCTTCCCCCCACCCCTTTCCTTTTGGCATCCTCCTACCTAAAATAAGTGGTGATGGAGACTTTAGCAAAGGAAAAAAAATGGGATTTATAATCCGGTCCAGCATGAAGTCACCACTTTTTCTTTTCTCTGAGCCCTGCTGAGTCTAGTCATAACTCGATTTCTAGTGACTAATAGAGGAGCTGGGACACTATTGTTTCTTTTGGCTTCTTGAGCAACTCTGTCCTGTTACCTCCCCTCAGCTGGAGAGACCTAAAGCCATAAGATGCTCTGGAGCTGAGGCAGAGGCACAAATTGCTCTGTTGTCTCAGCCCTTGGCTCACACTTGCTCAGCTTGGTTGGGGTTTTGTTTCCCTGTGTTTCTTTCCAGAGCCTGTTTGTGCTTTCAAGAGGGGAGTGAAGTTGCAGCCTGTGTAGGAACGGGGCAAATCTCAAAGTGACATCTTCAACCTGGAGCAGGGAAGGTTTTTGGGACCTCAGGGCCTAAGGGGGCTGCAGGAGAGCTGGAGAGGGACTGAGGACAAGGGCTGGAGTGACAGGGCAAGGGGAAATGGCTCCCCACTGCCAGAGGGCAGGGTGAGACGGGATATTGGGAAGGAATTCTTCCCTGTGAGGGTGGGGAGGTCCTGGAGAAGCCGTGGCTGCCCCTGGAGCCCTGGAAATGTCCAAGGCTATGTTGGACGGGGCTTGGAGCACCCTGGGCTAGTGGAAGGTGTCCCTGCCCATGGCAGGGGTGGAACTGTTTGATCCAAAGGATCCCTCCCAGCCCAGTCCTGTGATTCCATGATCTCGGTGCTGGCTCCGCGCAGAGGTGGCTCATGGTCACCTGCAGGGTGTGGGAGGGGAGTGTCCCAGCTCTGTGCTGTGGCCACAGAGGGCCCTGCCCTGCCTGGAGCATTGCTGGCTCCATCCCTAGCGAGTGATGTCCCTTGCCAAGTGTTGCAGTTATTGGGAGACAAAAATTCCTCGGGGCAGCGGCGTTGGCCACGGCCTCGCTATTCACAGGAGCCGTGCACTTCGGGAAACAACTGCGTGACAAATGGGCTGCTCTGGCTTTTTAGTGGCTTCTCCTCCCTTCAGCCTCGACATGTGGGATGGGCAAGAGCCTTGGGGGCTCTTCACTGGGCTTTGTGGTTTTCTTTCCTTTCAAACGGATTAAGAGGGACATGTTCCTGTGACAAGAATGAAGCGGGACAACTGTACACAGCGAGAACATGAAGCAAATCGTTAACAGGATTGCTTTAGAACAGGCCTGAGCAGCAAGGCTGGGGGCAGCCGTAAATAACAGGGGGTTGGGATGGAGTTTGCATTCCTTGTACCCCGCTGGCAGGATCTGGGATGTGCTCCATGGCTGTGGGCAGGGGGAGGCAGAGGGAGAATCCCTTTGCTCTGTTAAAGGCTGGGGTGTTGCTGTCCCCTCTGGTATTGGAGGAGAGCAGGAGAGAGCAATTCCTGCATGGAAGTTCTTTCTGGTGCGTGCTTGGGATGCAGGAGGAGGGCAGGAGGGAGCAATTCCTTCATGGAATGTGTGAGCAGGCTTTTTCTGGTGCTCACACTAACCAAAGTGTGTGTTGGAGACGTGGATTTGCAGCTGGCTGCAGGTGGCCGTGGCAGATAGAGCTTTTTCCTGCTCCCAATGGGATGTCCCAGCCCAGCCACACCAGCAGCTCCCGTGGAAGGTCTGTATGGCCACAGCAGTCTTGGCTTTGCAAGGGGACAGCTCCATCCTTCCGGGGTGGGAGAGGCACTGTCCCCTCGTTGGGATCAGAGCTGCTCGAGAGTCACCTTCCCAATGCCCTGGGAATGCATGGAAGGAAGGGCAGATCCCATGGATTTGGATAACCAGGTGTCCTTCTGCTCCCAAACACCCCGGCTGGAGCCCATCACCCACAGCACAGATGTGACCTGGGCAGGTCATTCTGTCCCAGCTTCCTCCACACCTCAGTCCTGCTGCTCCTTCCTCACATCCCTTGGAGACTTCTCCCACAGAAGCCTCGTGGGGAACAGGGAGTCTCTCCCTGGAGCCAGCATGGAGGGCAGGGAGAAGCACAGGAGAGCTGGTTTCAGAGCAGATCCCTCCCTGTTCAGAGTGTGGTTCACTCTGCCTTCATCACGATCCAAGAAAAGTCTCTCGGTGTTTGCCGGGTCTGATCCACACCCGCTGCTCCCACAAAGGGAATTCACAGCCTTGGGATGCAAATGCCCAGGGATTCTCTGCAGAAGTCCCTGATCCAAATCAGGGACTTTTCAGCTGCTGACAGGGGCTGTGTCACCGCGCAGACCCATGGCCAGCAGTTGGGGTGCAGGGGGACAGGCTGGGCTTCCCCGGGCGTGGCAGGGCTGGACGGGCTGGTTCCGCTTTTGGGAGGGCTATGGGGTCATCCAGAGGTCGGTGTTTCTCTGGCAGGAGCTCACATCTGCACAGATGTGCTGTGTGCTCACAGCTGCCTCCAGCCCCACATCAGCCCAAAACGCTGTCCCTGGCCTGTCACTGCTGTCCTGCCTGCTCTGCATGCAGGGGACACTCAAGGCTGAGTCACATCCTGAGGTGACAAAGTGTCCCCCACCATGCCAGCCGTGAGAGGGTGAGGGGTTACTCAGATGTGTTACTGTATGTGTATATATATATATATATATATATATATAAATAATCTATTTATTTGTGTGGTTTATGTCTATATATTATTTTTTTCCTGCCAGGATTAGAGCATAATCTCCGTAGCTGAAACTTCACATCCTTGGACAACCCCTCAGCAGCCTGAGTTGCTCACATGGAATTGGCCACACTAAGCAAAAAAAACCCCAAATTGTGCGTTTTGGAGAGTGCCCCGTGAAGCATGAAGGGCTTGTCCCCAAGGAGTGTGTCAGCACTAGGCGGCACAAGGACACGGAGATGCCACCACACAAAAAAAGTCCCTGTGGGTGGGACACAGTTCCGGGTGCACAGATCCCACCTGCAGCTGCCGCAGGGACAGTTCCCTTCTGGTTCCTGCCTGAGCGAAGAGGTGACCCGGCAGCCCAGGTGGGGACATGGGGTGTGACAGCGAGGAGCCCGGCGCCTGCACGCCGCAAGGGGAGGGAGAGGAGGAGGGAGAGGAAGAGGAGGAGGAGGAGGGGGATTCCAGCTCTGCACATCCCCCTGGGAAGGTGCGGTGAGCCCTGGAAGCTATTGTTTTCCGATGGCTGTGCTGGGATGGAGAGGGAATGTCGCTGCCTGGGTGTGACAGTCAGGTGATGCCACAGCCAGGAGCTGTCCCAGGCTGCAGAGCCCTCGCCGGCTGTCCCTGGTGCCCCGGGAGCTGGCACATCCTGTCCCTGGCACGGGGAAACTCCCCCAAACCCTCTCGGCTTTCCTACGTGCCACCTCTGCCTCCTGGCATTTGATGTCACAGCGGGTCCAGCCGGTCACCTGAGCTCCCTCCTCCCCATCCTGCCGTTTCTCTTTCCCTTCCCTGTGGCTTTGTGCCGTTTTTCCCCCTCTGCGAGCTGATGTCTTTCTTTTCCCACTTCCGTAGCTACGAACACCCACATGCCTTATCTCCTTCCCCCATCCCATCCTGAAGCCTATTTATACAGAGCCTGGCTCCTGCCCAGCCTGCCAGCGACGCCGCAGGAGCGGGACGGGGCTGGCAGCGCCCGCAGCCCAACATGCTCTGGGCTGCTCGGGGATGTTTCCTGCTCTGGCTGCTCCCGTCCATCCTCAGAGCCCGGGCTAGCCCGGAGACGAGGCCCAGCTCCCCTCTGTGCCAGCAGGTAAGGCTGTTTTCCAAGGAGCACCTGGGCTGGGATGGCTCCAGCAGCGTGGTTGGGGCTGCCAGCATCCCTCTGGATCTCCTCCCTATGGCTCTCACCTCCCTCCAGCTCTTTAACTTTCCCAGCCTTTCCTCTGTTTTTCTGTCTTGGAGCTGGTCTCCTGTGAGGTGGCATCTAGCTGCTCCCACATCCCTGCCATGCCTGAGGTACTCAGAGGATGGAGTCCAGGAATTCCAATGAGGCAGTTGGGAACCTAGATGGGGTAATAGCAGGTTTCTGTCGCCCCAGAAAGAAATCAGCTGCTCCCCATCCAGGTTCCCAACTCCAGAGGAAACCAGAGCGAAAGGTGGAGCCTACACAGTGCCCTTCCTCTGCCTAAACAGGGATGCTCTGGACCAGCTGGGCTTGGAAGGGGGAGCAGTGCTCATTCCGACTCCTCATGCCCATCTTGGACAGCAGCTGGCTTGCCTGGAGCTGCGGTTTGTAGCCCCCCTCATTCACACCTCTCCTGTCTCTCCACAGAGCCCCACGAAGGTGTCCTGCAAAGGAGTTGGCCTGCGGAAATTTCCCAAGGAGCTTGGCCAAGGAATTAAGTACCTTGAACTCTCCAACAACTTCATCCAAAACCTGTCAGGCAGCAACATGCCAGGATTTGGGCAGCTGGAGTACCTGGATGTGTGCTTCAACCAGCTGGAAGCCGTGTCAGCCACCGCCCTGGCTCAGCTGCCTCGGCTGCGCTCGCTCCTCCTGGCATCCAACCACCTGGACCGGAATTACTTGGCTAACGGGGAAGCTTTCCATCTGCTCAGGAATATAGAGGTCCTGGACCTGTCAGTGAATAACCTGGAGAGCCACATGGCCAGCTGGTACATCAGCAGCCTCACCAGCCTGAGGGTGCTGGATCTCTCTGGGAACACGATGACCAAGCTGCTGGCAGGGACCTTCCAGAACTCGCCTCGCCTGCGCCAGCTCGACCTCAGCAACAACTACATCATGGAGATCGAGGAGGGAGCTTTTGAGCCTCTGGAAGAGCTGGAGGTGCTGAACTTGGCTTTGAATTCCCTCCACTGTATCTCTGGCTTCAGCCTCACGCAGCTGCGAGTTCTAAACCTCAGCTACAACGCCCTGGAGCTCTTCTCCTCCGACGAGGGAGCGGAGCCCTACCTGCTCCGAGTGCTCGACTTGAGCCATAACAGACTCCTCTCTTTTCCAGAGCTCCCCAGAGCCCATGATCTCACACACTTAAACCTCTCCAATAACCTCATTTCTTCCCTGCTCCCAGGCTCACCCCATCCCAGGGAGTTTGTCCTGCTTTACAAGGAGATGCAGAGGTTCAACAGGACCGTGCGTCCCGTGGCCGCTCTGACACGCGTGGCTGACCTGGATCTCAGCAATAACCGCCTGGAGCTGTTCCCATTTTCCTTCTTCCACAGCCTGGGCTCCCTGCACAGGCTCAGCCTGGCAAGGAACTGTCTCCAGGAGGTGGCCAGGGAGTCTGTCTCCAATGGCACAGAGCTGTCCGTGCGCTCGCTGGATCTCCACAGCAACGCCCTCCGTGTGCTGCCACGCTGGTTCCTCGATTCCCTGCCTCACCTGGAATCCATGGATCTGGGCTCCAACAGCCTCCAGCCTTGTGAGGGCCAGGAGAGTGACCAGGGAGAGGATTTGGGAAGGGATTCTGGAGACACCTGCACCCCCTTCTACAACGTGCCTCGCTTGAAGCACCTGAGCCTGTCCAAGAACGGCATCTCCAGGCTGCAGCCCCACGCCTTCAACCGGACCCCGCTGCTCTCCCTGGACCTGTCGGGGAACAGGGACTTGTCCATGGCCACGGGAGCACTGCGGGGGTTGGAGCTGTCCCTGCAGGAGCTCTCTCTGAGGGACAACCAGATGGACGAGGGCCAGGCAGCGCTGCCCTGCCTGGGCACGCTCCGAGCGCTGGACCTGTCGGGCAACCACCTGAGCCTGCTGCCCACGGGGCTTTCCTGCTCCCCGCTGGAGAGCCTGGACATTCGGAATAACAGCCTGCAGAGCCTGGGAGCAGTCAGGAGCTGGTCCCACAGCCTGAGGGCTGTGTCTGTGGCTGGGAATCCGTGGAGCTGCTGCTCGCTGGGCTGGCTGGACACGCTGCGTGCGGCCGGCGTGGCCGTGCCCGACCTGCGCCAAGCCCGCTGTGTTTTCCAGGAGCACGGCCGGAATATCTCAGCCAGGATCAGCGGCACTCCCGGCTGGATCTGTCCCCAGCCCGAGAGCACTGTCTCCCTGGCTGTGCTGGTGGCCCTGATTAGTCTTTCCCTTCTCTGTGCCTCGGCTTTCTGCCTCCTGAGGAAAGGGCAGAAGGCTCCGGGATGTGCGGGACTCGGGAACAACAGAGTGGGAATCTCGCAGCTTCATCCCAAAGGAGAGAGGCCAGCCGAGGAGAGGCCACCTGACAGCATCACCAAAGTGTAGCCCAGACCTGCAGCCATCGGTCAGAACTCTAATAATTATTATTAATAATATTAATATTAATAATATTATTGTGGTTTACATCTCACTGGTACCTGCGTGATTTGTGAACCCAGTGACAGGAGCGTGGTAGGTGCTGGGCTCTGAGCCACCCTCCCATCCTCCCTGATCCCTGCCAGAAATTGCACATGGAATTTGAGGTGCCATCACACATTCCCATCACTCGGCACAGGGAACCAAGCCCTGGGGCTGGCTGCACTGAGCACCCCTTTCCTCCACATCACACTCAGCTGGATGGGAATTGTCTCCATTTGGGCCACCTGGGTGTTTCCCAGCTTGCCCAGCAGCCCCTTTAGGAAGGTTTAATAGCTCTGTTAAGGCCCTGCTGCTGCTTCTGAAGCATTCCCTAATCCAGGAAGAAGCAGGAGGGAATAGGAATGATGTTTGGTGGTGTGGCTCACAGTGCTGGGGTGGGGAGGGGGTTTCTGTGAGACCCTGCCCACCCCTCTGCTGCCTTCCCTTGCTGTGGATGCTGGGAGGAATTCTGCCCTGTCCTCCCCCACTGGGATAGTGGGAATGGGAGGAGTGCAGGTCTGTGCTGTCCCTGGCTAGCACAAGATGTCCCATCAGTGCCAAGACCCTCAAGGTGATGGTGGCTGGTGCCAGCAAGAGGTAAGTGCTGCCCAGGTCATGGTGCTGATGGATTTGGCACCCTCTGAGCACTCCCCAAAGCCAGGGATGATCCAGGGGCTCAGATTCCAGCTCGAGAAGGCAGCTGGAGGAGGTGTTGAGTGGGATTGTAACTGTGTGGTGATGTCCATCTCTCCCTTGAGTGACTTGTCCAGCTTCCCAGGGCAGAGTGGGAGCACCTGAAGGGCTGGACCTGCTCCAGGAAGTACAAAATTGAAGTTGCAGTGAAACCTTTAATGTTTCTCATTCATGTGGTTCCACCTGGGAAGTCCCCAGCTGGGCCCAGTCACCTTCACACACCTGGTGGATTGGAGCTATGGGAACATAAGGGCTTGGAAGTTACTTAAAACCCCAATTGCTTCATTTTCTTCCCTTTTTTATTTCTTTCAAGCTTATGGTTTTACTGGGAAGCAAAAAGGACGTTTTTGGTGTAAAATATGTCAGGGTTTCAACTTCCTGTCCTTTGCTGGGCACACAGCTCCAGAACCCTCAGTGACTTTGGTGGCCCCCACATTTCCACCCCTGCCTCAGTTTCCCTCTGATGCAGAGCTCTGTGCCCTGTCACAGCGAGTGGGAGCCTGTCACTGTGTGTCACCACCCTGCAGGACCTTGGGGACAGGAAGAAACCCAGCCTCTCGTGCTGGATCTCCTGCTCCCACACACCCCCTTCCCCCTGGACCTCCTGTTCCCATGTCCCTCTTAGGTCACAAAAATCCCCATGCCACAGCCACCACAGCCCTTGTCCTCTCCCATCCCAGTGTTTCCCAGCTCCATCCCCAGTGCTGTCCCCAGCTGATGTCCCTGGGGAGCCATGGAGTGTCCCAGGAGCTGCTGTGCCCACCTGGGGCTTTTCCCCAGCATTGTCCCCTGTCCTCGGGTGACACCTGAGCTCTCTGGGGCAGGGATCTGCTTTCCCAGTGTCCACAGGTGAGTTCAGACTGTCCCTGGGGCAGGGATCTGCTTTTCCAGTGCCCACCAAGTGTTGGAACAGGTGGGTGACCTCAGCACCTCCCCAGTGCTGTGCCACCCTTCTGCCCCAGCGCTCGGTGACATTGCAGGGACACTTCAGGGCCCAAAGTGCCTTCACTGAGTGTCTCTGGTGCATTTCTGTGCCCTCTGCTCCTCGTTTAACCCCTTCCCACTGGTGTCACCGGGAGATGTCCTGGCTTTGTGCTGCCGTTCTCACCAGCATCTTCCTCACGATGAGCTCGGAGCTGGGGACGGGCGGGGACACTGGGGACGGGCGGGGACACCACGTACCACCGGCTGCTCAGGGACACCATGTGCTGCCGGCACTCGGTGCCAGGCGCTGCCTCGGGCATCCTGAGTGTCCCCAGCCGTGTTTATCCAGTGTCGTGTCCCCGCCGAGCAGCAGCTGGCAGGGGTTGACCCCTTCAGGGCAGTGACACTTGGGGACAGCAGCTGCTGATCTTGAAGTTTCTCTGGGGATTGAAGCATCTGCTGGAAAACGCACTAAAAATAGAGGGAGGGAGAATCTTGAGGCTGGTTTTACCCCACAGAAAAAGCTCCCAAATAACTGGACTTGATCTCAGAGGATTTTTCCAACCCTAAGGATTCTGTAAAGCCCAGGGTAAGGGGGAAGAGGGAGAACTTCCCAGGCTGAGGAGGGGCTGTGAAGGTGTGGAAAATGAGCCAGGGCAGTGGTGTTGGGTTATCACCACTACTGATGTCCTTGTGCTTTCCTGACTCAAAGAAAAACGGAATCCCAGGTTATGGTCTCATGGATTTGCCAAGATTGAATCCTAAGGCAATATCCCCTTCTCCCAGCCCCAGGAACAGCTTGGCCAGGAGCAGGACATGGGGTGAGCCTGTGCTGGCCCAGGGGACAGTGAGGTGGCACCAAACCACGTTTGTGTCCCCAGAACCAGCATGAGGCCAAGAGAAACGCCGGGTCTGTCCTGAGTTCTGCAGTGCCCCTCATCCGGAGCTTCCCGTGCTTTAGGGGAAACGGTTTCCCTATCCCAGGCGTGTCTTGGCATCTCCAGTGTTTTCTTGATCCAAAAGGAGGGCAAAAGATCTGTTGAATATTACATTTTGAACAAATAAAGTGGTGATGCCAAAAATGTTGCATTTTCGTGTCAGGCTGGAAGGCGGCAGGAGTGTAAATTTTGGTCTGACAAAAAAAGCAGCAGTGATTAAAATGTTGTGACCATTGACAAATTTTCTAGAGAAGTGGTTGAGAAATCCAGCAAAACTCATTCTTTCCAGTGGAAAGCCTTCACATTTCCCTGGACCTGCATTTTCAAAGAAGAATAGATTTTTATCAAAAATTTCCACCGAGCTGTTTCACTAACCCAGGCGGAAATTACCTTCAGCTCACTTCAGTTACAGCAGTTTTTATTTTCCTTTTTTTCTTCTTTTTTTTTCCCTTTTCCCTCTTTATTTTTTCTTTTATTTTCTTTCTTTTTTTTTCCTTTTTTTTTTTTAATGATCCAGAGCTTCATCTGCTGCAGGAGCTGAAGGATATCCTGGCAGATCTCTCTCCTCAGGCCATCCCAACTGGGCAGAGGAGGAGAGGAGAGCATTTCTCCTTCTCTGTGTTCAGACAGAGCCTAAATTAACCTAAATCTCCCCAGTCCTGATAAGATAAGGAAGATAAGAGTCCTTTCACCCAGCTGAAGGTAAATCCCCTTCCAGAGGGCTGCTGGAGGTACCATTTTTTATTTTCCCTGATATTGCAGCACCCATTCCTGAATCCTTTTGATCTCATTGAGGCCCATCCATGCCGTGTTCTGGCTGCCTGGGATGTGATCCTGCTGAGTGTGGCACTTTCTCTGTGGCTTTGGGATGGCACAAGAGGCTGGTGGCACCTCCAGGACAGCGCCCTGTGTCCCTCCCATCCGTAGGGCTGCTTCCCATTATCCCTCCTTGCCACAGGGACTCCGTGACTGGCACAGCTCCCCTGGCAGCTCTCCCCAGCCCGGGGGGGAGGCCGGGCGTGTCATTCATGACACTTTTCCTCCTCTCCAAGGGCTCTGGCTGGGCTGGGACCTCCATCCCGAGGTGTGGCAGATGTGGAGCGTGCCCCCCCGGTCCTTTCTGCTGGCTCTGCAGCATCACCAGATGCTGCCACATGTTCTGCAGCTGGACCGCCCCCCCCAGCTGTGCCTGGGCTGCCCGCAGGGGACACTGCTGTCGGCACAGCAGCTCTGTCACAGGGAAGTGTCACCCCGTGTTGTACCCTCAAGCAGATGCAGATCTGCTGTCCCTGCTCCCAGATTCGGGATGCTGTGGGGACAGGTGGCTCGGCAGGATCAGGTCCCTGCCACCCCCAGCCTGTTCTCGGTGCCTGTCCTGTGCTCTCTGGAAAGGTTTCCTTGAAGGAAAGCTGAGCTCCATGGCAGGAAGGGCTCCTGCCACCCAGAGTGACCATCCCACTGTCCCCAGCCTCTAGGAATGCTCCCAGTGCCCACCTGTGGGACACATATTAAGAAAGTAAGAAAATTACAGCCTGAAAAATATTTCAGGCTGGAGCTTTTCAGCTCTGTTTCCAGCCAATAAGCTGGCCTAGCTCAAGGCTAGGGAGAATTTCTCTCAGGGTGATAATTTGGTCAAAATAAAAAGGAATTAATAACAAGATAGAACACCTGTTGTGGTGTGTGACCAGGCCCTGGGAATGGGGTGTCCTCTCTGAACCCATCACCTTTTCTCTACTCTTGGAGTTGCAGTCATGCTATAAAACCAAGTGTGTTTCTGAATAAACTTGTCTCTTTCTTTCTATCATGAAAGATGACCATGTAGCTGTGCATCTTATTTCTGCCTCACTTAAAGGGTTAAAACCCCTTTCCACGGCTACACCCACGGGCAGCAGGAATCTCATCCCCAGCCCCTGGGCTGAGGCAGGATCCGGGATGTCAGTGCCACATGACCGTGTGCCACCACCCCCTGCGTCACTGTCACCGCACTGGCACAGCCTCCACGCCGAGGGATGTGGCTGCTCGCAGGGTCGGTCGGTAGGTGAGGGTGGGGTGCGGAGTCGAGGTCACCGGGGCCAGAGGGGACAGTTTGATGGCAGGGGAATCCCTGGAACTGCCACTGGGAGATGGGACAGCGCATGGGGACACCGCGTGCTCACACGGGTCACAAACCATTCGCAGCTGTTTGCTTTGGCTCCTGAGTCCCAGGAGTGAGGGACACCAACCTTTGCCCCTCCAGGACAACTCTTTGCTGTTCCTCCACTAAAGCCTCATCCCAGGAGCTCTGCCCCAGCACCAGCTCTGCCCCTTTAGCCCTTCCTGGAGCTGTCCCCAGGCAGTGGGGGGACACCTTTCCCAATGTTCTCGCAGCTCCTTTGGTCTCCCTCCTGCCAGTGAAGCCCCAGCTGGGGAAGGGAAGCCTCTCCTGGACTGGGAATCCCCTCCTGCCTCCCTCCTTCCCACAGAGCCAGCCCAGCTTGGAAGGGGAAGGAAGGGGTATTTTTAGCACTCACCCTCCGGTTGTTCCAAGGATTGAGCTAAAAAGAGGAATTGACGTTCAAAGGAGGGGTGGCTTTGCTTTAAAAGGAAGGGTTTGTGCTTTTCCTACTACTCAGTCATTGCAAAACTTTCCTGTGAAGAGGGATTGGTAAAAATACCTCGGGTGGGAGGTGGCAGCCTGTGACATCGGTGCACAGTTCCCTGTGCTGGCACTGATTCCATTGCCCAGTCCCCAGGGTGAGCTCCCATCCCAAAGGAAGGGATGGGGTGGGACTAAGCCCCCATGTCCTGGTGCTGATCCCAGCTCCCATCACCTGTGAAGGGAATTCCCTCCTGCCAGCCCATCCTGGAGTGGTTCCTCTCTGCATTCCGGCTCTCCAGCAGCTTTTCCTGATCATTCTCACAGCTTTGGAACCCCTGGGAGCTCAGGTGCCAGCTGCCATCCAACCCCAGTGTTGTCCTGGCAACCCCCTGGAGATCATCCAGGTCCCAAAACAAGACACCATCGACACCTTGAGGAGGAGTTCAGCTGAAAGCCACAAGGGACAGAATCCAAAACACTGGGTTTGGTGTTTAGGGAATATAGACTTGGCTTATCCCTGTGTTCCTCCTTTTCTCTCTGCCCTTTAACCAGTCCCCTTGTAACTGCTTGGGATTTGGGAGTGACCTGGGACCCTTCCTCAAGGGCCATTGCTCCAGCACAATGAGCCGTGGCATTTGCATCCCAAGGGAATTTTTTGGGAAGGACAATGACTCAAGCCCTGTGTCCTGGTTTTAGTGATCCCAAGTCAAAGGAAGGTCACAAGGGGACAATAATCAACCATCAAGGCATGTCCTGTCAAGGTGAGAGGTCACAAGGGGGATGACAAGCAGCCCCCAGTTTGGTTCTGTCAAGGAAAAGCACCTTCCAGAAAGAGGGGAAGTAGCACAGCCAAGGAGAAAGTGAAAGCCTAAAAAGTCGGTTTTAACCTGTGACCCTTTTCAAAACCTGGGGTCAGCTAGGCTTCTGTCAAATGTCACCTCCCACTGTGGGAAAATCCCGGCCTACCTGGTTCCTCACGGGCTCCAAGCAGCACTTTTGGTTTTGTGCTTGTAGGAGGGAGAGATTCCCGAGAAATGCACCTTGTGACAGGCATGTGCCAGCCCTGGTGCCCTGCCGTGGCATCTTGGGCAGCCCCTGCTGGCACTTCAGGGCTGGTGCCTGTGCCAGCTCAGGGATGTGCACTCCGGGTCAAGGAAATTGTGCTTTTTCAAGCTTTTTGTAAAGAAAATTTTTAAAAATAGAAATTATGAGCATGTGCTGACCCTAAAGGTGGGTGCAAACAGGGGGGTCGGGCTGTGTTCCCAGGAGACAAGGAACAGGAGGACACAGCTTCCAGCTGTGCCAGAGGAGGTTTAGTTGGATATTAGGGAAAATTTCTCACGGAAAGGGGTGTCCGGGGCAGTGGAAGAGTCACACCCCTGCAGTGATTTAAAATCCACATGGATGTGGCACTTTGGGGACATGGTCAGTGGTGGCCTTGGGAAACATCCTGCAGCGGCTCATCCCTCAACCCCCTCCCAGGTGCTGCTTGGGGACGGTCACTGCTAATGACAGCTGGACCTCCCTCCAGCCCCTCCTTGTCCCTAACCCTGTGAATGGCACCGAAACCGCCTTTGTTCCCCTCCCCGGGGGGGCAGGATCCGCCACCACGGATGCTATAAAGGGGTGGTGGGGCCGAGCGTCCCCAGCCCTGTTCCCTGTCCCAGCCCCTCCCCAGCTCTCAGTCCCTGTACCTGCCCCATCCCAATTCCCAGTCCTTGTCCCAGCCCCATCCCTGCTCCCAATCCCTTGTCCCAGCCCCATCCCTGCTCCCAGTCCCTGTCCTAGCCCCATTCCCAGCTCCCAATCCCCATCCCAGCCCCATTATCGGCCATGGGCCGCCCCGCCGCCGCTGCCACGGCGCTGCTGTGCCAGCTGAGCCTCTCGGCAGCCATCCAGTGGCTGTGAGTAAGGATCTCTCCTTCCAGAGCCCCTCTTGGCGGTCCCTCTGGGTTCTGTGGTCCCCCCAGTGACTCCCACCTCTCCCCACAGCGGGCTGGCGGGCAGCGGGGTGGCGTGGAACGAGAGCCAGCACTGCCGGCTGCTGGTACCCGAGCAGCTGCAGCTGTGCCGCCGACATCTGGAGATGATGCCCAGCATCGTCCGGGCCGCCCGCCGGACGCAGGAGCTGTGCCAGCAGAGCTTTGCAGACATGAGGTGGAACTGCTCCTCCATCCAGAGTGCCCCCAGCTTCGGCCCCGAGCTGCTCACAGGTAAGGGATGCTCCTCCCGCCGAGTCGCTGCTCCCGCTCTGCCCCCAGGAGCATCCCGGGCTGGCAGCGCCTTCCAGGCTCGCTTCTGCCTTGGATTAAAGATCCTGCTTTTACGTGGTGTTAATTCTGTGTAAGTTCCGTCTGGGGGAGGTGACAGACTGTAACTTCCATTTCAAACAGTTGCCAGAGGCTCCCAAAAAAAGCGGGGGAAGAGGTGGGGATACAGGCTGGATACGGGCACAGGTTAAAACACAAAAATTGAGAGGCCTTGGGTTTATCCCGCTGCGAGACGAAATAAAGAAACCCCTTGCACTGTGAGAGGAGAGTCTGGCCGCGCAGGGAGAAAGGAAATATCCCTGTTTTCTCCGCAGGAACACGGGAAGCCGCCTTCGTGCACGCCCTGGCAGCGGCGGCCGTGGCTCAGGGCATCGCCCGCTCCTGCGCCTCCGGAGAGATCCCGCTGTGCTCCTGCGGCCCCGGCCCCTCCGAGCCCCCCGCTCCCGGCTCCCGCTGGGGCGGCTGCGGGGACAACCTGAGCCACGGCCTCCAGCTCGGAGCCGCCTTCACCGACGGCTCGGCCAGAGCCGGCCCCGGGGGCACGCCCGGGCTCAGGGCTGTGAACCGGCACAACGGAGCCGTGGGACGGGCGGTGGGTGCGGGACCCCCGGGATCTGCGGCTTGGGATGGGGGATATGGAGTGGTCTGGGATGGGGTGTGTGAGCCTCCCCAGGACTGCCCAGGGGGGGCACAGTGGGTGTGAGCCCTCTGGGATAGATGGAGTCCAGCGCCCCTCGCAGCAGGGGAAGAGGTCCCTAATTTAAGGCAGCAGATACCAGCCAGGTTTTTGGGAAGCCCTGAACATCAAGAGGCAACAAAATGGTTAAAAAGTGTGTTAGGAGACACCCCCACACGTACACTGCTGCCCACCCCCAGACATCCCATACCCTTTCTGCAACCAGCACATCTGACACTTCACACCGGCATTCCCAGTTATCTGATATTTCACACCAGTAGTCCCAGTGCTTCTTCCACCCTTCTCACTGGAAACAGAGCTTGTCCTGCCCCGCTCCAGCTGGGCTCCCCAGCCCATCCTGTCTTAATGCTTCCATCCACTCCTGTTCCTCAGATGAGGCTTGGGAAGCCTCCAGCCCCACTGCCAGCTCTTCTGGGAAGTTCCCCAAGGATCAGGTTCTTATCAGAAGGGATTGAAGCAGGACTGAGTTCCTGATGGCCCCATTATATTCAGCTCTGAGGTCTTTCATCCCTTGAAACTTCCCATGGGTGCCCTTGGGAGTCAGTCCCTGGGGTGGTACCAGGAGAGAGCAAACTCAACTCTTTGTTTCCCTGTGCTCTGCAGGTGCTCAGTGACTCCCTGGATACCAGGTGTAAATGCCACGGGGTTTCAGGCTCCTGCTCAGTGAAGACCTGCTGGAAAGGGCTGCCAGACCTGGGTGAAATTGCCTCTGACCTCAAATCCAGGTATCTGGCAGCCCTCAAGGTGACCCATCGGCTCGTGGGGCCCAGGAAGCAGCTGATCCCCAAGGAAGGGGATGCCAGGCCAGTGACAGAGATGGATCTGGTTTATCTCATTAACTCTCCTGACTACTGCAGCCCAAATCCCCAGCTGGGTTCTCTGGGGACACAGGACAGGTAGGAAGAGCTCAGCCTCTGATTCCAGGAGTGCCTCTACTGCTGGGTTTGAATGTCCTGGGAAGCTGATGTGGATGGGCTGGGCTGAGCTTGCAGCAGATCCCTGAATCCCGGAATCCCTGTCCTGTGAGACCTCACCTGCACTGCTGCATCCAGGTCTGGGGTCCTCAACACAAGACAGGCATAGACTTGTTCAACAAGTCCCTGTCTGGCCATGGAGATGCTCCAAGGGCTGGAGCCAGGCTGGCAGAGCTGAGGGTGCTCACCTGCAGAAGAGGAGTCTCCAAGGAGACCTCAGAACCCCTTCCAGGGCCTAAAGGGGCTCCAGGAGAGCTGGAGAGGGACTGGGGACAAGGGATGGAGGGACAGGACAAGGGGGAATGGCTTCCCACTGACAGGGTTAGATGGGATATTGGAAAGGAATTGGGTGGGGAGGCCCTGGCAGAGGGTGCCCAGAGAAGCTGTGGGTGCCCCTGGAAGTGTCCAGGGCCAGGTTGGACAGGGCTTGGAGTAACCTGGGCTAGTGGAAGTTGTCCCTGCCCACAGGAAGTGGCACAGGATGATCTTTAAGGTCCTTTCCAACCATTCCATGATTCCCTGATCCTGCTGCCTCCTGCTCTGAGCACACCAACTCTGGGAGAGGCCAGGGCTTGGGAGGGCAGGTCCCCAGCTCCACATCTCTCCACAGGCCGTGCAACAGGAGCTCCGTGGGCAGTGGCAGCTGTGACCTGCTGTGCTGTGGCCGTGGCTACAACACCTACACGGAGGAGGTGCAGGAGCGCTGCCACTGCCGGTACCGCTGGTGCTGCTCCGTGGTGTGCAGGCGCTGCCGGCGCAGCCTGGAGAGACACGTCTGCAAATAAGGAGGACAACCCGCCCTGGCACCCACCAGGACACCAGGAGGCCATCCCAAGGGATGCCCCCAGCAAGGAGAAGGATTGGTATCTCATGGGAAGCCTCAGACTGAGAGATTTTGGGAAGTCTTCGATCCCTTCCAACCCAGACCTCAGGGCAGGACAAAGAGCTGCCCTCCTGCAGCTGCTCAGTGGCCAGCCCTTTGTCTCCAAGCCATTGATCATTCCACAGGCACCTTTCTCCAGGGGGAATGGGGACCCTGGGCTGCCATTGTCCCTTTGCAGGAGGGTTCTGACAGCAGCCTGAAAGCCAGGAGTGATGGATGGAAGGGGGTAGAGTTATCCACTGGGAGAAGGCTGCAGGGATGGAACGCTGCTGCTTCGGGTGAGGAGGTCATGGGCAGCTGCTTTGGGAACAGGATTGTGCTGTGGACTCATCCAGGATGCTCCTCCTCAGGTGAAAACTCTGCTCCAGGGCCCTTGGCAGCATCCCAGTGGAGACCATTTGCACGGGGATGGTGTTGCTGTCATTGATGGCAGAGACACCAGGGACAGGACAGGTCCTGGGGGCTACCAAAACTGGGCAGCCTGGCAAACCCACCCTGACTCTGTGTTAACAACCCAGCCATGGCATCACTGTAGCTTCTGTCCCCATGTTGGAGGTGGGAGCCCACTCAATATGTGAAATTCTCATGGCTTGTCCTTCCTGCCCCTCCTTCTGGCCCACTGAGGTCTACTGCCCATTCCTTCCACCCTTCAGGACCAGGTGTGTTGGGATTCTGGCCTGGAGAGGGGACACAACTCCAAGGCCTTGGGGAAGCAAGAAATAACCTTGTGTTTCTGTACTTCCTGTAAGTGGGATTCTGCTGTATGTTTTTAAATAAATGTTATAACTTTCTGTGCCTTGTTTTCTAGGACAATCTTTGCTCCATGTCCTTCTGAGCTGGTCCTGGGGAAATAGGCTGTAAAGAGAGCCTTGTGTCCATAAATCCCCATATCCATACTTTTCCTTTCACACGTCTGAGGACCAGCTCACTTTCTGCTTCTCACTGGCCCAGATTTGCCTTTAAGATCCCTGCCTTCCCCAGCTCCTGTTTTATCCCCTGCTTCCTCAGGTCTCCAGCTACCTGGGATTCAGGGCTGGTGCTGGAAACTGTGGCAGTCCAGGGTTATTTTCTGATCCTTGGGAATGTGGGCTGGATGAGCCAAGGGTGTGTGTGAACAGCAAGGGGTTGGGAGCCAGGGATGGAGGCTCCCACATTTCCCTTAGCACAGAATCTGGCCAGGTGCTTGGATGGGATGATATTCCTGCTGGTGCAGCCTTGGGAAAGAAAGGATGAGTCCAAACAGGTGCTGGAGAGACTGCATAGCACCAGGAGGACAGGTAAATGGGATGGGAATCCTCGGGTGGATTCCTGCAGCTCCCAGCATTGCCTGGAGGTTCCAGCAGCTTCACTTTATTTTTGGTTCCCATTGACTGGAGTTGGCCGCGCACAGCCCGAGCCCAGCTGGACGATTACTCATTTCCATATCCATTCCATCATTTTTAATGGTCTCTGCTGGGTCACGGAATCAATTCATGAGCTTTTCTTGTAAAACATCCCTTCCTCTTAATGTGCTCCAGGTTTCTCTGTGAGCAGGGGAGGAATCAGAGGTGGCTCGGGAGGATGCAGGGGCTGGAAGTTGAGCCCGAGCTCGGTGAGTGCCAGGAGTGAGTTAACCCTCGTTATCAGCAGTTAATGTGCCATTGACTGGCTCTGCCTGCTGCCATCTCCCTTCCGAGAGCGCCTGGAAAACCGCAGCTGCCCAAGGTCAAAAGCTATCTCGAGTTTTCCTTTTAAAATGCAATTAGGGGTCAGTGCCTGGCATTCCTCAGAAAAAAAGAAGTTTCAGCCGCCAGGCTGCAAAATAGCCGCAGTTTCTGTGTGCGGAGGGGTGCAGGTACTAAATGAGGATTGCTTCAATGCCTTCCCTCCGTCCACTTCCCAGAGCACCTCAGATCGCAGGGAGGTGACACCGGGAGGGGCTGCGAGCATTGCAAAACGAGCTGGTGAGAGGAAAAAAAAGAAAAACCGGGAAGGATCTTTTGGAGTGAGAACTCCAGCCAGGAGGGTGGGAAATGTGATTTGCATTTGGTAACTACAAACACACATCGCCTGGGGGAGAGGAGAGGAGCCACAATAGCAAGGAATGCCCAGGGGAGCAGTCGGGATCCCTCCTAGAGAGGTTCCGTTGGAATTTCTGCCTGGGAAAAGGCAGGGTCAAGTGCTGAATATGCAGAATCCATTCCTCCTCTCCCTCACTGACTCAAAGCCTGACAGGGAAGAGCTGGGAAAAGACCGGAGGAGTCACTGTGCAGCAGGAATCCTGCGGGAAATGGGAAGGCGCCGGAATTAGCTGGGGAGTGCAAAGGATCAGGCTGGCAGGAGGTGACAGCTCTGTGACAACGCTCTCAGTGGGAGCTGCTGGAATCCGGGCCCACACCTGGAATTAGGAGGGATGTGAGATCTGCAGGGCTGGGAGCATCCCGCAGGAATTGGGAGCCTGAGGATGGATGCAGTGGGAATGATCCCTGTGTTGGTCCCCAGGGGTTTTAAGGGAGTAATGTTGGTGTGAACGTGGTTATTTGTTGCTGGTCAAATTTGTACAAACAATAAAGTCTGGGGGAAGGCGAGTGATTTTCATGGAATATTTTTATTTTGTTGTTAAAACACGGATTTGTTTTTCTTCTTATTTCCCTATTCATTGAGGGATTCTGCATAACTCATTCCAGGAGGATACTATGAGTAAGGGCAGCAAACCATTGCTAATTGAGTTTTTGGAGGAAGGATGACTCTGTGTTCAGGGATATGTTAGAACATTTCTTCTGCACAGCTCTGGAGTGCAGATCCCACTGGAATGTGGATCAGGACCTGCACCTGCTTTTCCTTGTGCTGTTCACAGACCTGAGTCAGAAGGAGGAGAAAGCACAGGATGGAGCTCAGCTGTGGATGGATCAACGTCTCACAAAATCAGGGAATCCTGGAATGATTTGGCTTGAAGAGGCTTTAAGCTCATCCAGTTCCACCTCCTGGCATGAGCAGGGAACCTTCTCCTAGCTCAGGTTGCTCCAAGCCCTGTCCAACCTGCAGTGCTGGGAATATTTGGGGGATGTTGCTGTGACCTTTGGGGTGGTTGGCCTATGCACCACCACACCACAAGACAGACACATGAGTAAAAGCTTGTATTTAAGGAAAAACCCTTCCCTCTCTGTTCTCCTTTATTCCCGAGGTGCTCAGCAGTGTCGTGGTGCTCTAAGGATGACAAACAAAAACAGGGATTGTCCAAGTGGGGATCTTCAGCAGAGGGACAGGGACAAACAGGGGTGAGTAAGAGCCATAAGATCCGAGGGGGCACCAGCTGCAGCCTGAGGAATTTTGGGTGTAGTTCTGGCAGAGGCTGCAGAGGATTCAGAGGGGAAGCAGCTCTCCATCCCTTGGAATCATGGAATTCTTGGATGGTTTGGTAGGAGGGACCCTAAAGCCCATTTTGTTCTATCCTCTGCCATGGGTAGTGACACCTTCCCCTATCCCAGGGTGTTCCAAGCCCCATCCAACCTGAACTTAGACACTCCCAGTGATGAAGCAGCTACAGCTTCTCTGGAAAATCCATTCCAGGGCCTCCTCATCCTCACAGGAAAGGATCTGATTTCTCCCAGGCTGGGCAACATTCCAGCAGGAAGGGAGCCTGAGGAGCAGAGCAGACACTGATGTGGCCACGAACCACACGGGGGCTGCCATCCCACCGGGAATATCCAGGAGATCCTCCCATCAGCCCAGACCTGGAACCAGACAGGTTTTGAGGACTCACAGCACTCCTGGGTTCTGTGAGTAACAATTCATTGCACAATCCGACACGGGCATGAAGAAAACAAACAGAATAAATCATAAACTGAGTCATCCTCAGAGGCTGAGTTAGAATTACTCAGGAGTAAGGAGCAGTAGTAGTGGTTACTACATTCATACTTTGCTCACAGCCAGGTCAATTACCCATATTTCTAAGGGAAATAACCTGCTCTTAAAAGCACAGATTTAATGTTAACCTTCCTGATGCCTGGTTGAATTTTAGAGATTTTAAGAGAAAAATAAATGAAGAAAAAATATGGGGGGGGGGGGGGGAGAGAGAGAGAAAGTTTGCATGTCCCACTCGTATTGTAGGAAAAATAGAGAATAGGAAGCTGCAGTGCTTAAACAAATAAATTGATATTTATTGACATCCAGTACTGCACTATCAAGGATCTCCACTGTGCACTCCTTTTATACAGCGGGAAAACAGATGGTTTCTGCCAATTTATCTAATTATCCACATTTTTTTCCACTTTCCCAGACTCCATCTCAGCGCTCCCTGCCAGGACCCGTGCGGGCCGGTGCATCAGGCAGGTCCTGGCAGGGAAAAATGTGAGGGCACCGGAGGCCTCTGAGCGCCCCCGGCCGCACCGAGCCGCTCCTGCCGGCGGTGCCCGCCCGCGTGGGGGTTCCGGGAGGCTCCAGGGCCGCGGGGAGAACGCGGAGCCATCACGGCACCCACCGGGCCCGCTGCCCCTCAGCCTGCCCTCACCAGCATGGCAGCACCCGCGCCCCGGCTGTTTCTGTGCCCTCCCCAAGATGGCGCCCGCCGTAACCATAGCCGTGACCTCCCCAAGGTGTCGCCCCGTGTTGTGGCTATGGCAATGACCTCCTCAAGATGGCGGTCGGGGCGGGTACGGTCGCGCCGGACCGCGCCGGAAGTGGCGGCGGAGCCGTTCCCGGCCTATGATGGCGGAGGCGGGCGCGGGCGGCCCCCGGCTGGCGGAGCTGCTGGCGTTGGGACGGCGGCTCTGGGACGAGCTGGAGGCCAGCGCCGAGCCGTCCTCGGGAGCCCCGGCCGTGCAGGACAAGGTGCGGCAGGGCCTGGACGCACTGCAGCGGGCGGCGGCCATGGTGGCGCAGCTGGAGCTGTTCAGGTGAGCGCAGGGGACGCGTCTGAGGGGACAGGGAGGGTCCCCGGGCAGGGAAGAGGTGAGGCGGGAGCGGGACAGAATGCCAGAATCGCTGAGGTTGGACAAGATCTCCAAGCTCGATCCGTGACCGATCCCCACCTTGTCACCAGCCCAGAGCACTGAGTGCCACGGCTGGGCGTTCCTTGGGCACCTCCAGGGATGGAGACTCCAACACCTCCCTGGGCAGCCCCTTCCAATGCTTCACAACCCTTTCCATGGGGAAATTCCTGCTGGTATCCAACCTGAGCCCATCCTGGCCCAGCCTGAGGCCATTCCTTCTCCTCCTGTCCCTGTTCCCTGGGAGCAGAGC
This sequence comes from Acridotheres tristis, assembly GCA_037013685.1. NCBI lineage: Eukaryota > Metazoa > Chordata > Aves > Passeriformes > Sturnidae > Acridotheres > Acridotheres tristis. The sequence goes on from CM072889.1 coordinate 15,219,173, forward strand.
CCGACCTGGGGCTGTCCCCTCCTGTCAGGGAGTTGTGCAGAGCCACAAGTTCCCTCCTGAGCTCTTTTTTCCCAAGCTGAGCCCCTTCACAAGATGACCCCAACACCTTTCCCATCTCCATTCCACACTCCCTGCTCTCTCCCTCGCAGCGAGAACGAGGATCTGGAGGAAGTCGCCTCAGCCGACCTGAAGTTCATGCTGCTGCCGGCGCTGCTGGGAGGCCTCACGCTGAAGCAGGTGGATCTGAGCAGGAGAAGGGAGCACCTGGAGAATGCCCGGGAGCATTTCCTGCGCTTCCTCAAGCTCTGCAGGAACTACGGGCTGGGATCTTTCCAGCTGCCCCCAGGCACTGCTGGAGAGGAGAAAACCGAGAGCCCCTCGGCCTCCCAGGACCCCGGCCAGCCCAACCTGGTGGCCATGGCCATGAGCAGGACAGCCAAAATTGAAAGGTGAGCTTTGGGAATCACTCTGGGAGGTGCAGGAGCCTGAGACAGTGCATGATTGGACAGGGAAGAGTTTTCCTGGGCCTTGGAATAATTTGATCATAAAATGCTCATTTTAAGAGATGTTCCTCGCTGTTTAATGGGTAGGGGCATTTGTGTCTCCAGTTTCTGGTCTCTGAGGAAAAACTGCTCAAAAAGTTAAAATTAGCTCTTCAGTCTTTCATAATGAATCTTACATTTAATTCTTTAATCACTGCTGGCAGCATAGAAACTTCCAAACTGGAAGTTTCCTACCAGTGACTTCATTAGAGCTTGAAAAAAGGTGATTGGTGCCCTTGGTGCTCTGGTTGGGATTTTGGCCACTGAGTTGCTCATTGTGGCAGCACTGGAAGGTCCAAACTGGGCTGGACTTGCTTAAATTGTGTAGAAAAACATAGAAAAATACAATTTATATTCCAGTTGGGAAGAGTTTCTTTTTTAGAATTACTCTTTTATGCTCCATGTCCTCTCAGCCCTCAAAGGTTTCTTAGCTCTTAATTTTCATTCTTCAGGTGAAAATAACTGAGGGAAGGGCACAAGTATTTAGTTTGGAAGTGTTTTGTATGAGTAGTTCCCCCTTTAATAACTAATTCCTGAAAAAGTAAAAATAAATTTACCCTGGAAGTTTATTATATAGGGAGTTCTTCCCTTTAATAACTAATTCCTGAATAGGTCAAAAAGTCCAAAGAGCCAAAATTATATTTTAAAAAATGCCTGCACACACGAAACCACCTGAGGTAGAAGTTGGAAAAGTGTTTTGTTCTGTTTGTGTGACATGGAATCAGCTCAGACCAGCCATTCCATTGATTTTCTCAGTCCTGCTTTCTCCAGGAGACTGATGTTTCCAGTCTTGCCTAATTTTACCAGGATGGCTTCAGTTTCCAAGAATTCCTCAATGTTTAGGAGAAAAATAAAATCACTGAGGCCCTTCTGAATTAAATGTCATTTTATAGCTCCTTTTAACAGTCAGGAGAGGTTGAAATTCCAACAGGAGTCAGCACAACTTCCATGAAATTTGGTTGCTTCTCTTAGAAAAGGTGGTAAAGGCACCAGGGTTGGGCTGGGCTGGAAAAAAATGATTCAGTGATCTGATTTTGCTGTGTTTGAGCCAGGTACAAACAGAAGAAGGAGCTGGAGAACAAATTGGCCTCCATGAGCAGCTCTGTGGAGAGTGGGACAGCGGATGAGGATCAGATCCGGGAATTTTACATCCTCCAGATCCAGAAATGGATCAGCACCAGCCTGGAGGAGATTGAGAGCATTGACCAGGAGCTGGTGATCCTGAGGAGCAGGGATGCAGCCAGGCAGGTGAGGGAGCTCTCCTGGGATGGGCATGGGGGGATGAATCCCAGAGGAATTCAGCAGCAGAGTTTTATTCCATGACTTCCCAGTTGGAATTGAGCATGAGCTGATGGGGTTTCCTTCATTCTGAATTCTGAGTTTTGGGTTGGGCTCTGCTGCCACACCTTCCCCACAATCCCAGCCTGTGGAATGCTGGAGCTTGGGATATCAGAGCTGAACTGGGCTGTGCAAAGGCTTTTCTGCAGATCCCTAATTCTGAAGAGCAAGCGGATTTGGAAATTAAAATAAAACTCTTACGGTTTCTGTCAAGCCTTCCACTCCTGGTCTGCAGCGTGTCCGGGTGTTATCAGCCCATTTGGACATTCCCACAGACCTGCAATCCCTGTGCAGAACGTTGTGTCCAGGATTTCTGTGACCTGGAATGTCTGCTGGGAGCAGCAGCTCCTGATGTGCTGGCACAGCTGCTTTGGTGGGGGTCATATTTTGGCACTGCAGGACTCAGTTCCTCCAAGGTATCCTGGAAATGCCATGGAATGATGGGTTCAGAATGTTCCACTGGAACAATAAACATTTCCTGCTCTGCTTTTAGCCCAGCTGTAGCCGCTCTGCTTTGACCCCAGCAGGTGGCACAGAGGCACAGGAAGTGATTCCTGTACAGCACAGTTGGAATTCCGGATTTAAACCAAATCCAGCCCTGGATTCTCCATCCTGGGGCATTGCTCTGACAGCTGAGGTGTTTCTCCTCTACAAGACCTTTAATAACTTCAGGGTGGGAGGCAGAGGGGGAATTCTCATCCCCTCAATTCCCTGGTGACTGTTGTTTGCATCTCCAGGCTCCAGCAGGTCCCCATGGCCCTTCCCGGCCTGCCAGAACTCCAATGAAACCCTTCATCCTCACCCGGGATGCTGCTCAGGCCAGGTATGGATTGGGATGATCCAACCACACTTTGGGGCAGTGCTCTCATGTCAAGCCTAAAATATTCCTTCAAGTGCAGAAATCTTCCTGTCTGCACCTGAGTTTGTGGCACCCTGAAGCCTGTGCAGGGATTTCGGCACCTAAAGCATAGAATGGGATAGAAACCAGATTTCCTGTCATGCTTGGGACATGATTTATGCTGAGCTTTCCATGTATGTGCTTCAGTTCCCAGGGGTGTCCTAAGGCCACATTCCACTATTCCAGGTTGCTCCAAGCCCCGTCTGGCCTGGCCTTGGACACTTCCACAGATCCAGAGGCAGCCACAGCTTCTCCGGGCACCCTGTGCCAGGACTTCCCCACTCTCAACAGGGGAGAATTCCTTCCCAGTATCCATCTAACCCTGCCCTCTGGCAGTGGGAATCCATTCCCTGTGTCCTGTCTCTCCAGGCACTCTCCATCTTTCCTTTGGGCACTGGAAAGCCACAACTGGGTCACCCCAAAGCATTTCTCAAGCCCACCTTGTGATACCCTTGGATATTGGGTGATGGAGTAGCCCTGTGCCTCTTGCCTGTGTTCCTGCTCATCCCAGGGGGTTTCATTGCCTGGTTTGGGCTGGTTTTGTCCCCCTGCAGGGTGTTTGGAGCTGGCTATCCTGGGCTGCCCACCATGACTGTGGATGACTGGTACGAGCAGCGCCGGAAGCAGGGAATTGTGTCCAACCCACAGAGGGTTCCAGGTATGGAACAGGGATGGGAACAAGGGATTTGGGAGGCCTCTTGAGGGGATGGGTTAACAGGGAAGTGTGCAGGGTATGGAGCACCCCTGACTATGGAAGAATCCAAACTTTATTGGGTAAACAACTGGGTTAGACTGTGCTTAGCCTGTCCAAGGCCAGGTTGGATGGGGCGTGGAACAACTTGGGATAGTGGAAGCTGATCCCTGGTTCCTAAGGTTCTTGCTCCTGCTCTCTGGCAAGCCCAGCTCCCAGCAGGGCTTTGGAGAACCTGGATCTCCTTTCTGTTCCTCCCCTCCAGCAGGTGCAAGTGATGAGGAGTTGCAGAAGCAGCAGAAGGAAAAAGAGGAGGAGGAGGATGATGAGGAAGCTCTTCGGAAAGCTCGGGACTGGGACGACTGGAAGGATACACACCCCCGGGGCTATGGCAACAGGCACAACATGGGCTGATGCTCTGGCTGCCAGCAGGGCCTGGAGATCCTGGGAGAACAACCTGGAGAGGGAGGAGGGAATACAGTGTACATAGGTGGAGAATCCAGGAATTCTCTGGATGGACAGGGGACAGGATGGCAGGAGGACACGTGACCCCTTGCTTTGGTTCGCATTCCATGTCAGACTGGGGGCACTGGTTGTGTTTGGGGGGTGCCCCAGACCTCTGAGGGGCAGCTCCATGAGGGTCAGGCTCCCTCTGCCCTCCCAGGTGGAGGCAGCCTCCAAGGGGAGCTCCATGGATTTGAAAACTGCTCTTTGTATTGTGGGTGGATATATTTATTTTTTTCCTCTCTATTTTAAGCAAAATAAACTCTCTTTGTGCTGCCTGATTCTTGCTGTAAAATTTACTTGCTCTTCATCCTGAGCTTTTCCAGGGGCTGAACCCTGGATGCTCTCATGGAGCCCACAAGGGACAGAACTGGGACAAATGGTGCCATATTCCAAGACAAAGTAGTCAGTGTGCTTTGAAACCCTCTAGAACAATCCCTGAAAGGGGGAAAACTCTCTGAATCCCTCTGGCACCGTTCCTGAATGAGGGAGAAGAGGACACACCTGGCACTGAGCTGGCATAGAGCAGGTGTGTGCAGGAAGGTGAGGAACAACAGCTGGAAGCTCTGGAAGTGCCCAGTGAGGGCTGGTAGCTGTGGATGGGCTTGTTCCAATCCTGGTAAAATACTGGGATACAAAAGCATAACATGGCTGGAACTTTGTGTCACCTGGAGCAGTGTCACCTGCATGATGCTTCCTTACCCTGGGACAGTGGGATTCTGTAGAAATGTGTTTTTCCTTCCTATCTGCAGGATTTGGGTACAGCTGGGCTGCAGGAGTTGAGATGTTTTCCATGCAGCAATCCCTGTCCTCAGAACTGATTCACACCCAGGAAGGATCCACACTGCAGGGACTGTGGTCCTTTCCCCCAGGTTCTGAGTCCCTACAATTCACAGGAGGGGTTTAAGGGTTCCAAATCTTCCAGGAAATGTTTCTGACTTTGCCACCACGATTCTGCAGGTGTGTTTATCCCTTTCCTACACAGATGTTAGCCAGCACTTCCTAGGAGCACCTCTGGACAGCCAGATCCTGGGGAGTAGCTTCAGGGATTTATTCCCTGTGGGTTCTCACTGTTCCTTGGGCACCTCAGTGCTGACTCCCTGCTGCTCCTATTTCCCTTTTTTGTCATTTCCCCCTCAATCCTCTCCAGACAGTACTCCAGGTTCCCTGGGCAGGAGGCAGGATGCCCATCCCAGGGCTGTGAGCAGCAGGAATGGTTTGGTGGCTGTGGAACTTCAGGATGATATTTTTGGGTGGTTCTGTGGCTGTCACACAGCAGTGTTTGTGACATTCCCCCAGCGTGGACGGTACCATTCCCAGGGGAATGCAGCAAGAACCATTTCCGGAGGAATTCAGCCCCTGTCGGCACCAACAGCCAGGACTTTCCAAGGAGCAGCAACCTCCCAGCACAGCCACAGTGCCCCACCCTCTGTGTGACCCTTCCAGGACCACCAGCTCCTCTCCATGCTCCTAATCCCAGCTGGAGCAGGTCCCCTCCCCTCAGCAGGGCCGGTGTCCCTCTGGTCACCTGGTCACACACTGCTCTGGACACACAGCCCAGCGCCCTGTGATTGCCAAACTCACCTTTCCACCCACGGCACCACAGAGCTCCTGCCACCATGAAAACCATCATAGCAGCCTGCTCCCAGAATCTCAGTGGTAAGAGATTCCCAAAATGGGTTGGGATGGCTTTGGGGTCTCCAGCAATGCGAGGATCTGGGTGGTTGTCACTGTTGTCTGCTTGTTTAGGAGTCCTGAGGAGAAAGGGGGTGCTGGGAGAGATCTGAGGATAACTCCACGGGATTGAAATTTCGGACAACATTTGGGAATGTTACACACAAGATGCTCCTGCAAATTCCAAATGTTGGGTTTGCAGAGGCTGGGATGGGGCTGACAGCAGAGCCCTGGGGGTTCTTTGTGTCTGTGGTGTGGACATTGATGGGGCTTTTGGAACAGGAGCTAGGGAAAAGATGTTTAAAAGCAACTGTTTGATGGGAACAAGTTTGCTGGAAAAGAGCTCTGTGTCTTCCCTGGAAAAAGAAGAGACTGGGTTCTGCAGGTGGCTGGGATTTTGGGGATGTGTGGTGGGTGGAAGGGATCACTCAGAGCCCAGCATGCTGCATGGGAGAAAAGGACAAAAATTCGCACTGGAAAAATCTCCCATTGGCCAGAGGTGTCTCCAGTGTTTAATTTATTTCACTTGTCCCAGTCCCTGGTTTGGATTGAGTTAGGAAGAAATGAACCAGGGGTTGGTGGTTCTCCTCTGACCCGGGGGTCCCTGGATTGGGGAGCCACAGGGACAGGGCTGCTCCTGTGTTCCTCTGATCATTTCTCTGGCCAACATGCAGATTTGGGGTTGTTTTCCCAAGAAAAAAAGGCTTTTGTGGTGTTGGGGTGTCCCTCTGGAGTGGTCTCGGCACGGGGACCTTTGGCCAGAGCGCTGCACTGGCAGGGCCGGTGCCTCAGGCCCGTTTTGGGGAGCAGGGATGGGGCCAGGCTTGGAGTTTGGATCCTGGCTCCCAGCCTGGGGAGGTTAATGGTTCACCAAGATCGGCCGGAGGGAAGGGGCGGCAGGGGGAGTGGAGTGGCTGCGCTGCCAGCGGCGTGTCCCTGTGGGGACAGGGTGGGACCATCCCCAGCCACCGTGGCTCGGCCTTGCTGCTGGCCTTGCCACCTGCTGGGGGTGGTGCCTCCCTGCTGTGCCAGCTGAGAAATCCCCAAATGTCCTGTGAGCCTGAGCATGCCAAATCGGGCACGGAATGACGCACGGAGCGGGATGTGCCGCTGCTCTTGGTGCACGGAGCTTTTGGGCTTGGGGGTGCCCAGGTGCTCCCTGCTCTGGGGACAGCCCTGATTGCCCAGGACCACCGCTGGCATGGTCCAGAGCTTCCTGGGGATGAGCCTCCTCCATTCCACCCCCACATCCCGTCCCATCCCTCCTGCCCCAGCTGCTCATCCCTCCCATCCCACCTCCCGCCGGTGTCCCTGAGTGCCCCCCGGCATCCTGGTGGCCCCATTCCCGTACGAGCCGCGCTGTTCTGGGCGGGGACCGTGTCCCCCTCTCCGCAGGCAGCCGGGCCAGCATCCAGACTGCCCTGAGGACGCTGCTGGCTGTGCCCTGGCCCTCGCAGCGCGATGTCAGCTCCGTGCTCCAGCTCCTGGCCGTGCTGCAGTGGGTGCTCAGCTTCCTGCTGCTGGGTGAGTGAGCAGGGGGCTGCGGGGGATCCCGGGGGGCCACACAGCCGCTCATCCCCTGCTGTGCTCCCGCAGGAACCGTCAGCCTCCTGCTGCTCATCTACCTGCTGTTCACCAGCCTCTGGCTCATCCCCGTGCTCTACGTGGCCTGGATCATCTTCGACTGGGACACGCCGGAGAAAGGTGTGCTGGCCGTGTCCCCGCTTCCTCCAGCTTTGCAGCAGGATGAGAGTGGGGTCCCCCTTTCTCCAGGTTCCTCCTAAAATATGAGGAGCTCCACATTTCCCCCTGCTCCTTCCCTCCGCTCCCCCACCATCAGCACCAGGGTGGGAAGAGGGATGCAGGAGGTCCATGGGGAGCGTCCCCCTTGGATCCTGCTGCCCCCTGGGCTGGGCTGGGTTGGGCTGGGCTGAGCTGGGCATCATCTCCTGGGGCCCCTCCCGGCTTTGCAGGTGGTAGGAGGCTGTCGTGCCTGCGGCGATGGACCGTGTGGAAGCACTTTCGGGATTATTTCCCGGTGAAGGTACGGCGCTGGGACGGGGTGGGACCACCCAAAAGGAGATGCCACGGTCACATTCCCGTGACTCCTTTTGTCCCCGCAGCTGGTGAAGACACACGACCTGTCCCCCAGCCACAACTACATCATCGGCTCGCACCCCCACGGCATCCTCTGCGTCGGCGCCTTCTGCAACTTCATCACGGGCTCCACGGGCTTCGAGGAGCTGTTCCCGGGCATCCGCTCCTCCCTCACCACACTGGCCGGAAATTTCCGCCTGCCCGTGTTTCGGGAGTACCTGATGAGTGGGGGTGAGCGGTCCCTGTCCTGCCCAGCTCGGGTGGGGCTCCGATCCCTCTGAGGGGAAACACGGCAGGGATGCTGCTCCGGGGAAGAGGCAGGGCAGGGATGCTGCTCTGCTTGCATTGTGCCTGAGCGACAGCTTCACCTCGCACCTTGACTACACCTTGCCCACACCCTGCCTGCAACCTGCGTGAGCTGCACCTTCACCCTGCCTACACCCTGTCTGTACAGCTCCTACGCCTTGCTTGTTCCTTGTCTACACCCTGCTGTACCCTCTGCCCTCACTGCCCCCACCCTGCCCTCGCCTCACCCTGCCCGCACCTTTTCCATCCCTTGCCCGCACCTTTTCCACCCCCTGCCCGCTCCCTGCCCGCAGCAGAGGGAGCCCTTGCACTGTCGTTGCCCTGGTCCCACCAGGTGCCATCGCTCGGGGGGACCCTCGGCGGTCCCTGTCGGGTGTCCGGGCACTGCAGTGTCACAGCCCCGGTGCTCCGTCCCGCCGCAGGGCTGTTCCCGGTGACCCGCCGCGCCATCGGGTACCTGCTGTCCCAGAACGGCACCGGCAATGCGGTGGCCATCGTCATCGGCGGCGCGGCCGAGTCGCTGTCCTGCCGGCCCGGTGTCACCACGCTCATCCTCAAGAACCGCAAGGGCTTCGTCCGCATGGCCCTGCGGCACGGGTGGGTCACGGCTGGGTCACCAGCACTGCCACCCCCGCGGGTCCCGGCGGTGCCCAGCGCCCCGTCACCACCCACCGTGTCCCCTCCTCAGGGCCTTCCTCGTCCCCTCCTTCTCCTTTGGGGAGAACGACCTGTTCCGCCAGGTGGTTTTTGAGGAGGGCAGCTGGATGAGGAGCATCCAGCGGCGCTTCCAGAAGATGATGGGCTTCGCTCCCTGCCTCTTCTACGGCCGCGGCCTCACCTCCTGCCGCTCCCGCGGCTTCCTGCCCTACGCCAGACCCATCACCACCGTGGGTGAGCCGTGGGGCTGGGGACACTGCTGGGGACACCCCCAGGGTGGGGAGGGGTAAGGGGACACTCCCCAGTGGGAGGTGCTGGAAGGCACCTCCTGGATTGTGTCCCCAACGAGGTGAGCCCGTCGCCACGACGCTGACTCCGTCCCTGTCCCCTGTCCCCTACCGGCAGTGGGGGAGCCGCTGGCTGTGCCCAAGGTGGAGAACCCGAGCCGGGAGCTGGTGGATCGGTACCACGAGCTCTACATCAGTGCCCTGCTCAAGCTTTTCAACGAGAACAAAACCAAGTATGGGCTGTCCGAGTCAGACGAGCTGCACATCCTCTGAGTGCCACCGGCACCGGCCCCGTCCTGGCTCATGAGGGCTCTTGCAAGGGGTATTTCAGGCAGTCTGGCATGGGGGACACACAGGGGACAGTCCCCACTCTGGCTTTCTGTTCCTCCGACCTCAGGGGAGGTGGGAGGAGAGTGGGAAGTGAGGGGAAGATTGGGAAAGGCTCCCCCTTGCAGGGGTTTGGAGGGGCTGTAGGTGACACAGCTGTTCCCTGCAAGGGACTGGTGTGGGGCTAGGGCCAGCAATGGGCACAATGTCCCCATGGGACAACCAGGTCACCACAAGCTGAGGGAGGGGTGTCATGGGAGGAGGGATTGACATGGGGTTTTTGGGGTGGCATCCTGATGACGAGTGGAACCACCCTGGGATGGAAGGGGGACACTCCTGGACTGGAGGACCTGTGGATGTAGCCTGAGCCAGGACCATGTGGCCCCAGATGAGCCTTTCCTGCCATCTCCATACCCAATACAGATTTCCAACCTCCCAACACCTGTCTGTGTGTGTTCCAGATGTTGGGATCGGCAGCAGTGTGGCAGTACCCCTGCACTGCCCATGTGGGTGTGCTTGTCCCGCAGTGTGTCCCCTCCCTGGCAGTCCCATCTCCTGCTGGGACAGTGTTTGGCAGGGTCCTTGCACCACTCAGGTGCAAGCAGCTCCCACGTGTACCTGAGCCATATTGGGTATAATGGGAGGTGAGGGGCAGCTCTTACTGGTTTAACTGGGCTCAGGAGGGAGGTGTCCTGCTTTCTCTGCTCTTGGCTCAGTGGTGAGTGAGGGTCTCTCCGGGTGGGACAGGGGTGTGGGGCTGGGATGGACCATCCCTGGGGTCCTCTCCTTCCCCCGGGCAGCTCTTGTGGGACGTGACACCCCAGTGACGCCCTGGGTGCCCCTTTCTTAGGCATTTGCTGGCAGGACTTGCAGGGAGTGATGGGGACAGCCCCTCCTGGGGCTCTCGGAGTGGGGACAGCCCTGTCCTTGTCCCATCCCTGCCAGGCTGGCGTGGGAGAGTCAACAGCACTGATACCAATCTCAGAGCGCTGCTCTGCGCAGGCACTTGGTCAAACAAAAGGGTTGGGTAAACATTTGAGGAGCAAACACCCATAAAGGGAAATTCCCAAGAACCTTCCTGTCACAACGGGAGCTCCGGCTCATCCCTCCAGACCTGTCCCAGTGGATTTTCTGTGGGGTGAGGGTAATTGTCTTGTGTGTCTTCCTTATGCTGCAGGGAGAAACAGGCCTGAGTGTTGAGAAGGGAGGGGCTTTATTTGGGGTCATGGGCAGCAAGTGCCCCAGGCCATGTCACTCCCCTTCTGTCAAGGCCAGCAGTGTGACAGGGACATCTCTGAACCCACTCAGTGTGGGCTCTGTCCCCAGGTTCAGTCTGGTCCCCACATGTCACCATTGAGTCATCTGGAAGAGCTATGCCTGCCCAGGGAGGCACCAGTGTCCTCTCTTTAGTGACTTGTCAGCCCCATGTGTTTCCAAGAATGCCAGGGATGGAACAGCAGCCTGCTGCCCCAAAAGAGCCTCCTCAGTGTCCTTCCCATTCCCACAAGTGCCTGGTGGCTCTCCTGCCCTGACCAGCACCAGCACCCTCCTCCCAGGGCAGGGCTGGGACAAACCTGTGCCCTTCAGCTCTGCAGGGCTGGGCAGGGACAGCTCAGGTTTGGGGACTTGGGAGTGCCCACACGGAGCCCTGAGGGGCTGAGGCTACAGAACCCCTTCAGCACCCGCCCCCGCTGCGTGCAGACCCGGTCCCTCGGGTGACACTGGCCCCGTGGCTGCTGTCTGTGACATCTGTGAAGGGTGACACCAGCGCCAGGTCCAGCGTGGGCACGGGCCGGAGGCGCTGGGCGGCCCCGCGGCGCAGCCGCCCCCGGTACTTGTCCCCAGCCATGAAGTAGAGGATGGGATCCAGGCAGCTGTTGATGCTGGCCAGCGGCCGCGTGATCTTGTAGGTGAAGTTGATGATGTTGAGGGTGCGGCAGTCGGCCTGGAAGTAGCGGGAGGTGTAGTAGAGAGTGCGGGTGATGTGGAAGGGCACGAAGCAGATGGCGAACACGGTGAGCACCACGATGATCATCTTGATGGAGCGCCTCTTGTAGGAGGGCATCTGCAGGCTGGGGCTGGGGAAGCTGGGCTTGCAGAGCCGCTTGGCCATCAGGCAGTAGCACAGGACGATGACCAGGAAGGGCACCCCGAAGAGCAGGGCCATGATGGAGGAGCTGTAGTGCACGTAGTGGTCAAACTCCTCGGGTTTGGTGGTGTCGTGGCACAGGGTGATGTTGCCCTTGGAGCTGGTGGTGACGAAGATGAGGTTGGGGATGAGGCAGATGGTGACCACGAGCCAGGCGGCCACGCAGATGATGCGAGCCTGCTTGGTCTTCACCCACTTGAGGGAGCGGATGGGGTGGCAGATGCCCATGTAGCGGTGCACGCTGATGCAGGTGAGGAAGAGGATGCTGCTGTAGAGGTTGGCGTAGAAGAGGAAGCGCACGATCTTGCAAAGCCACGTCCCAAAGGGCCAATTGTTGCGGTCGGCGTAATAATAGACCAGGGTGGGCAGGGACAGGACGTAGAGCGTGTCTGAGAGGGCCAGGTTGACCATGTAGGTGGTGGTGGCATTCCAGGGCCTCATCCTGGAGATGAACATCCACAGGGCCCAGGAGTTGAGGGGCAGCCCCACCACGAAGACGATGCTGTACGAGATGGGCAGCAGGATGAACTTGAACTCTTCGTTGAAGACACATTTTGCCTCGGATGCTGCTGTGGTGTTCCCTCCTGGCCAGGGAGTTGGCGTCGGCGTCCACAGGGAAACTGGGAACATCCTCACCGGAGTGGCCATGCTGTGCCAGCCAGACCTAGGGAGCAGTTCATAAAAGCACACTAGTCACTGATCCCGACCATTGTCAGGCACAAAGCGTGGAAATGAGCCAAAGCTGCCAGATTTTCTCCCCCTCCAGGAGCTCCAGCCGCTTTGATGGTTCTCTGTTTTTTCTCAACTCGGAGTGGGCTCGGCAAAGCCTCCCCTCCGCAGCCCCTGCGCTGACACCCATTAATCACTCATTAATCATCCATTAATCACCCTTTGGAGCCGGGAGCTGGCCGGGGACATAGAGCCCCGCTCTGGGGACAGAGCCCCGGCGGGCACAGCCCCACGGCCGCTGAACAGTGAGACCTTGATGAGCACCAGGAGCCCCGGCCGGGACCAGCTCAGCCTCTTGGAAGCTGCCTCGGCTTAATTGGCACCATCCTGACAATGCCGCTGCTCCCGGAGGGCTCCTTGGGAGAAGAAAGGCAGGAGGAGAAGAAAGGCTTGTCTGGGGGAATGCTGTGGCCCAGAGAAATCCTGGGGGAGCTGTTAAAGGAGCCTTTGGGAAGCGAGGAGCCGCTGGCTGCCGGGTGTTGTCCATAGGGAAGAGATGAGCTGAGCCCAGTGGAGAGGAGCTGGAGCCAAGTCCCAGCTCAAGGCAGACAGGACGTTCCCTCCTGCAACAGGATCAAAGGCTGGGATCTGTGAACTCCTGGGAAGTCGGCATGGGGACGAGCTGTCAAAGCTCAGAACTCTCCTCTGGAGGTGAAATGGAGGGTCTGCCACCACCACGGTGTCCAGCAAAGGACCAGTGAGGGCAGCCTGTGCCTCCACTATCCCTGGTGAAACGATTCCTCCATTGGAGGATGGATGCTTGGATGAGTAACCTGAAGAGGAGCTGCTGTGCTGCTGGTGGAGATGAGGGTGTAGCCAAAACTGTATTTGATGGAGGCAGTGCTGGAGCATCTCAAATTCCTTTTGTCCAGAGCTCTCCCAGGAGGTGATGGGCAGGGGAGGGGAGGGCTCAGGGATGCACATAGCTGGAGCTGGTGCTACAAGATGGAAGGACACATCCTCTCAGGCTCCTTCATCCCTTGGCTCCCTCATCATCCCCCTCCTGCTTCCCTTCACCCTGAGGATGTGCAGGCTTCTCCTAGCAGGAATCCCGTAGGGTGGATCTGTGGGATCATCCCTGCCACACCCTGCCTGGAGAGACACCTGAGGTTGACAGAGATGTTCATAAATGATTCAGCAGGCAGATGGGACAGCGGGGCCCCTCCAGGCATCCTCCCGGGGCTCTGTTTGAGTTGCGGGCTGAGCTCCAGGCCCACATCCAACACCCTGCAGCTCCTGGCCCGCCACAGCTCCCGCCTTTATTGCAGGGATGAGTTCAGAGAGCAACAGGCAGGTCCTGATCAAACATTAACAGTGGGGAGAACTTGGTTTGTTTTCCCAGAGCCAGGAGGGAAAACAGGTGATAGGAAAACCTGAGTTTGCAAGCGAGGTGCCAGTGGTGGTCCTGGCCCGGCAGCCACATGTCCCCAAGCTGCTGAGGACAGGAGAGACCAGGAGATTTAGTTTCCTCTTCCAACCTCTGAGTGCAAGGAAGCACAAAGCCTTGAGCCTGATCAGAGCAGAGTTACAGGTTCAGTGCCCAAAATCAGTGTCCATGACACAGGTCACCAACCAATTAAGATACACAGAAGACAGTTAATAAAAGTTAATAATCAAGTGTGAAAATGCATAAGGAAACATCCTGAGCAGCTGTGGACTGCTGTACTGCTCAGAGGAGAGCACAGGCACCTGGCTTCTGGCAGCTGATACAGCCTGAGCACAGTCAGCAGTGGGATTTAACCATTCTCTAGCACATTCCTTTGAGGATAACCACCAAAATACAGAAATGCAGAAGATGACATTTGGCAAGTTATATTTTAACAGGTTTGTTGCTTCCTCATCTTAGTCACGACCAAAATCAGTGATTGAAATTACTGAATCACAGCAGTCTAGTCTGAGGACACATCACCACCAGCCCCACTCCTAATCTTTGCTGACATTCCTAGCAAAACTAACCTTGGCCCTGGGCTTTTGAGGAGGGATCGAGATGTGAGCCAAGAGTTGGGACTGAGCAGGAAACGGAAGGGACTGCAGGAGAAGGATGTGGAGCAGGGAGATGGAAGGGACTGCAGGGAAAGGATGTGGAGCAGAGAGATGGAAGGTGCTGCAGGGAGAGGTGATGCTCTAGTTCTGCCCATTTTGTGGATGTACAAGGAATGTTGCAGAATCCTTTGCCCATGGCAGGCACATCCCCCAGGGCTGGTGCCTTTGGAGTGGCCAAGGAAGCAGCAAGAAGTCCTGGAAAATGCAGCAATAGCCATGGGCCAGTAGGAAGGGGCAGTGGTTAGCCATGGGCCACATGTTGGGGGCATATGATGCCCTTGTCCACTGGATTGGCAGCTTTTCCCTGGCTCTTGGTCCTGCAGACATGCCCAGCCAGAGCTGTCCTTTGGCCCTGCCAGCAGCACCAGTCCTGGTGGGATCCAAGGGTTCCCCAGCCCTGGGGGTTCATGGAGGTGTTGGAAAAGCTCCAGTGTTGGGAAGGATGAATTAGGAAAACCTTATAAATACGAGTGCCTAGCAAAAGACTTTGAGAATATGGAAAATATAAGCGAAATAGAAATGAGAGCAATTTTCGACTGTGTGGCTGAAAGCAACTGAATGCCTGAAGGCCGCTTTGTTTAGATAATGTTAGATGCTGAGAATACCAAAAAGCAAGCAGACATCCTCTCTAGGCACAGCAGGAAGGGTCCCAGATTAAATTTAAAGGTAAGAAAAGGAGTAAAACATGGTAATAGAGTAATTCCTATAGGTTGCATGCAAATGTTAGAGATTTTGTATCTTGTATTAGATTGGTTAGTAGAAATTAGAATATTCAACATAGAAGATTTATTGTATTGTAAACGGGAAAATCACTCCACTCTTACGCTCTTACCGTCTTACTTTCTTACTCTCTTTACTCTTATTCTCCTCTCTTTTTCTCTCTTTGCTCTTACTCTCTTGCTCTCTCACTCCCTTATGCTCTCTTCTCTTACTCTTGCTCTATCTCTCTCTCCATCCTGCTGTGAGCTGTGGCTGCAGTTTCTTGCAGGGCCTCATATAAACCCACACCCTACGAAATAAACTGCA
Organism: Acridotheres tristis; assembly: GCA_037013685.1. NCBI lineage: Eukaryota > Metazoa > Chordata > Aves > Passeriformes > Sturnidae > Acridotheres > Acridotheres tristis. The sequence continues at coordinate 15,234,441 of CM072889.1, forward strand.
AACTTCAAGACCAAAATACAGAGAGCGCCTGAATTTGTCCCAACCGTCCCCACGCAGTATTTCCTACACTCCAGTAAAGTGAAGAAATGAGACAACACCAGAGCAGACTCTGCCCCAGAGCCAAGGTCCTGCTGGTGGGACAGGATGGGAATTGTGGTGTTGGGGATCATGGAGGAGCAGGCAGGAGCTCAGAGAGGGGAGTGAGACCAGATTTTGGAGCAGCTGACAAGGGATGGCTGAGCCTGGGACTGGCTCTTACTGGAGCATGGGAAAAACAGGGCTTTTCTCCTGCCTAAGCCCTTGGAAATTGCAAAACAAGGAGAAATTATGCAAAACATCCTGCAGAAAGACCCTTGTCCCTAATCGCCACGTGGTTGGTGCAGCCAAAGCTCTGGCACAAGGGGATGTGACCTAATTCCAGTCCTTCCCTTGGCCTGGAAGAGCAGCCAAGGCACGCTCTGCTGGGACAGATCCCCAGGGGCACCAGTGGGGTCGGGTGTTTCCCTTGCTGTCCACCCCATCCCCTGCCCTGAGGTGACCCTGGGCAGGGTGGGGGTTCCCTTCCACCCTGGGCTGTCCCTGTCCCCCACCTCACTGGGAACGGGCAGGAACCCACGGTGTGGGCTGAGCGATGGCAGCACCATGGGAGCTTCAACCCATGAGGAGATGGAGATTTGGGGGATGGAGAGGAGGATGAAGGAGAGGAGGGGGCCATACTGTTCCCAGGTGAAGGCCCTCGGTGATAGAGGAAGGAGGTGACATGTTAAAGAGAAGGATGTACAGACACAGTTGGGGGTGAGGAGAGCTGGAGAGAACTGGCTGACCCCCCACCCTGCACCCATCCAGCCCTGCAGATCCCACCTCTGTCCCTCGCCCCCGGAGCCCAGCTGGGACTGCGTGACCATGGCGGGGCTGTCCCGGCTGTCACCAAACAGGGGCTGCCCCAGCTCACCTGCAGACCTGGGCGGCTCTCAGGAGTGGGGCCCCCAGGGGCACAGCCTGTTCCCCACGCGGGACGGGGCCATGCCGGGGGGCTGCGGGCGGCCCTGGCCGTGCCCTGCCGTGCCGAGTGTGCCCGCTCCCGCTTCCCGCGGCCGGGAGCAAAGTGCCCAGGGAAGGCAGGGCTGGAGGCGGGCAGAGGCGGAGGCAGGAGGTGCCGCAGGGCTCAGCCCCATTGCATTCCCATCCCTCTGGTGCCCTCGCAGGCTTTGGGCCACCTGCAGCCCCCCTTTATGGGGCATGCTGGCCTCTCCCATGGGGTCACAAGAGGACCACGGCCCCTCAATCACGACGGCAGAGCCCCTCCATCCATGGGCACAGTGTCCCCCAGCCCATGGCGACCACATCCCTCCACCCATGGGGACCGTGGTCACTCAACCACAAGGTCCATAGTCCCCCACCCATGGGTTGTGTCCCTCCGCCCATGGGGACCACGGCCCTTCACTCATGGGGACCACAGTCCCTCAGCCACGAGGATCAGAGCCCCCATCCCTGGGTCTGCGGTCCCTCGCCCGCCCCAGGACAGCCCCCCTGCCCCGCTGGCTCCTGGGGTCCCGCAGTGCCCGCAGCGCTGTTCCGCTGGCCCCCAGCCCTGCGGGGCAATCCCGAGGACAAGGGTGGCCACTGCCACCTTGAGGCCAGCCTGGGCATCGTGTTCCCAAAACCGGGGCCACCCCGCGTGTCGCACAGCCAGGACACTGCCGGATCGGGGTGTCCCTGTGTTTTTGAGGGGGCGTCCCTCTCCCTGTGGCGGGTAAGGGCTGAGACACCCGTCAGCTTTGCGATGGGCAAAGGCAGCCTTCAGGGCCGGGTTCCCATGGAACGGGGATAGGTGGGGGGCTGTTGGAGCCTTGGAGCATCCAGGACATCGGGAGCCGCTGTTTTCCCTACTTGGCTTGTCTCTTTTTCTCCCTGCCCTTTCTCAGAACCAGATGCACACGCACCCAGTCCCTGACATTTTATTCTGGATGGTAATAGCAAAAGGAACCACGGGAGCTTCGCTGCAGGGAAAATCCTCCGGGAGCACAGTCTGGGCAGGGCAGGGCAGAGCAGGAGGTAGCAGCTGCCGAGGGCACGAGGGTGCACAGGGCTGGGCACAGCTGTCGCTACATCCTGGCAGGCTGCAGGTCGGAGGGAGGAGGAGGTTGAGCCTCCAGGTCCAAAGCACCCAGCGCTCCTCTCTTCCCGAGCGGCTTCGGCACATCCCGGCTGGGCCGCGGCGGCGGCTCCAGGACCTGCTGGGTCTGGCGCAGTGGGACCTCCTGTCTGTCCCCCCTGCCCTGCGGTGACACCTGGTCCAGCTGGCTCAGGTGAGGGGCCACATACAGCGAGCAGTCGCCCAGCCCCACCGTGTCCCTCGTCAGGATGGCCGACTTGGGTCTCTTGTGGTGGCCTGCTCTGGAGGGGCTGAGTGGGTGGCCACGGGATGGGCTTGGTGGCCCACAGCGGGGCCGGCCACACCACGGCTCCTCCTCTGAGGGCAGCGGGACCCGCGGGCCAGCGGGGCTCCGGCACGGCTGGCCCCCGGCCGGGCCCTCTACCTGCTTTTTGGAGGATTCTCCGGGGGCCGGGAGCCACGCGTTGGGGACCCCCTCGAAGATGAAGTAAGCGGGGTTGGTGTAGCCGGTGGCCGGCTCCGGGAGGCTGCGGGGGCGGCTCCTGGGAAGAACAGAGAGGGAAAGGGCTCAGCATCCCCCAGTCTGGGGCTCCGGCACGGCTGAGCCCACCTGGGGTACCTGAGGCGCTGCGGGGGTGGCTTGGGGCACATCGGGGGCTCTGCCGCCGGCTCAGCATCCTCCTCCTCAAAGCTGATCCACTCTGCAAAGGCAGCGGGGTCTGGCCTCACCCCACGGCTGAGGGCCAGAGGGTAACGTGGCCCGGGATGTCCCCGAGCCCAGGGCACCGGGAGGGGGCTGTGTGTTACCGTAGAGCCTCTCGCGGGTACCGCAGCGGCCCCGGGGGACCCGGACCCGCATCCAACCGCGCACCGAGCCCGTCTCCTCGCCCCGGTGGAACAGGAAGGTCTCGAACTGCTGGGCCGTGCTGCCGATCGCTGACCTCAGGGCGAGGCAGCACTCACCTGCGGGCACAGCATCAGCCCCCGGGGCTCGGGGGACACTGGAGCTCCCCGTGAGCAGCAGCACCCGGAGCAGGGTGGGTGCCAGGCTCCCTCCTGCCGAACTCCCTGTAGCTCTGTGTAAGCTACCAACCTCACACCCAGCAGGTTGTAACCTGTGCTTGGCACCCTCATGTCACCATGGTGGCCCCAGTGTCACCATCCCCACGTACCGTAGGACTCGCAGCTCTCCACGCCCTTGATGCTGAGGAGCAGGTGCTGGTCCCCCAGGTACTCCAGGTCGGGCAGGATGGGGTTCAGCTGCGTAGAGAGGGAGATTTTGGCGGAGCTGCCACAGGGCAAGGGGCACAGGGAGGCTCTGTCCTGGGGAGCAGTGACAGCTCCTTGGGGCTCAGGGTACGGAGCCAGAGGCAGGGGTGGGGATGAGGATGAGGATGAGGATGCTGCAGGGCTGCGCACCACAGGCAGATGCTTGGAGGACCAGCCCAGCTTGAGGAAGCCAGGGATGTCACAGCTCTGGAAGGTGTTCTCCCCACTCCGCTGCATCTCTGAGGGGGGACAGAGGGGCACACAGCTCTAGCCAGGCCAGCTCACCCCCACAGCCACCCCCAGCACCCCAGGCGCCCCCTCACCCTCCAGGCAGTAGGAGTGGAACTCGATGTAGCACTTGCTGCGGCTCGTGGTTTTCAGGATCACCTCGATGCTCTCCCACTCGATGCAGGCCAGCGCCTCGGGGCTGGAGCCGGGAGCTGCAGGCAGGTCCTGGCAGGTCAGAGTGTGGTGGGTTCACCACAAACCCAGCCCCAAGGGCAGATCACAACCCTTACCCTCCTTGGGCACAAACTGCGATGTCACTCCCACCTCAAAGGTGGCAAAGACAGGCGAGTGGTCACTGGTTACGATGTCATCGGTGCAGCCTGGACGGCAGGAGGGGCAACTTGGGGAGGGTCCCAAAGCCTGGGGGGTCCTGGACAGCACTGGCCACCCCTGGCTGCTGTGTGCCCGGGGTCTCACTCACCGTAGGAGTTACAGACCACGTGGGTCTCCGGGTGTGACTTCCACAGGACGCGGTCACACCACGAGGGGACATTGATCCGCATCTAGAAAGAGGGAAAGCAGCTGGTTCAGTGGCCTCTCAGGTCTGGGTCCCCCTGCCCAGAACAGCATCCCAAAAAGGAATTTCCCTCGTGCTCAGACTCTGTTTTGGTGGGGGCTGAGCATCACCATGCAGCCCCCTCAGCACCCTGCTGTCCCTGTCTCTAGAGATGTCCTGCTTGGAAGAAGCTGGAACTCACCCCAGTGGGCTTGGACTTCTGCCACACGTAGGTGTCTCGGGTGCCCCGCTCGTACCGGTATGTGGGAGGGAAGGAGATGTCACCTTCGCCTGGAATCAGGACACACAGGTGGCACAGGGGCCATGGTCCCTGCCTGTCCCCATGGGCTATCAGGGTCCCCGTGGGAGGCTCACACCGACGGCTGGCACCCCGGCTCAGTGTACACCAAGGTCCCCCAGGTTCTGGGGACTTCATGCAGGGCTGTGCCAGGAGAGGGGACCCCCAAGAGCTGGGGGTGACACTGGGAGGGCCGTGGGGACCCTGGTGCTGCTGTCTCAGCGGGAGGAGCAGTGCCCTTGTCCCCATACTCACTGAACCGCAGGAACACCTTGTTCTTCTCCCGCTCCAGGTTGAGCTGGTCAACAGCCAGGAGGGCTTGAAACTCCTTCTTGACTATGTGGGTGAGGATGTCCTGTGCCAGGGAAGGGACAGTGACTCCCCAGGCTCCTGTCCCCCCGCTGTCCCCAGCTTGGCACCTGCAGGGTCCCACCTGCACGTCCATGTCCAGGCGGTAGTTGAGATCCCCGAGCCAGAAGAGGTGGGTGAAGCGCAGGGTGAGGTCGAAGCCCCCCAGACATTTGTCCCCCAGGGCCAGGGAGTGCAGGATGTCACTGTAGTTCTGGTTACGCCTGCAGGGGGGACAGCAGCACCGTATGAGACACCCCGAGGACACCTCATCCGCATTCTGTTCCTGTCAGCTGGGGACAGGGGCAGCCCCACAGCCTCTCAGGACTCTTCCAACCCCCTGAAACACCCACCTGCCCCAGGGCAGCCCCATCCTCCCCATCCCTGCATCACCTGTGGGTCTTCTCGCTGCCAGAGGCCAGGTGGCAGTTGACGAAGCCGAAAGAGGTCCCGTTGAAAAGGAAGGAGACACCCACAGCTCCCTTGTTCCCTGCAGGGTTGTGCCACCGCTGAGCTCTGGGGGAGCCCAGAGGTCCCGCCCTGGCCCTCAGGCTGTCCCCTCCCTCGGGCTCATCTCCCTGCCCCATCCCCTCCCTACCCAGCGTGTTGGCGATCCCGGTTTTCACGCTGGAGGTGTGGACGTGGCTGATGCGCCGCTGGTGCTCTGGCTTCACCAGCACCACTATCTTGATGCTCCACAGGCACTGCAGGGCCACCTGTGGTGGGACAAGGGGTGAGATGGGCACAGCCTGGCCCCCATCCTGCCCACGGCCACAGAGGATGGGGCTGGACATGCAGGTAGGTCAGCAACCCATCCCTGATGGGTTTCCATCCCATCCCATCTCCTGGGGATGGCACTCATGGTGTCTGTGGGGCACAGGAGGTTCCCTGGGCTGGTTTGGGGTGGGGTAGGAGCTGTGGGGCGATGGCTGCTGGTACCCAGCCCCCCAGGCCTGTTGGGGGCCTGGCTGTGCCCGCTGTTACCACTCGGTAGTCGATGGCCATGAGGGTCTTGAGGGAGGCGCAGAGGAACTCGACCCACTCGTGGTCACCCAGGGAGTTCTCCTGGGTGCCGATGACGTAGATGTCGTGGGGGATGCAGGCTGTGGTCTCATCCTGTGTGCGCCCCAAGCCCCTCGAGGTCAGCCAGGAGGCCAGGGAGCGGGGTGGGGGGGTGCTGCCTGCAGGCAGGGACATTGGTCACACAGAGGGGACGTGCCAGGCTCCTGAGCTCCTCTCCAGCACAGGCTCCAGGAGCTGCTGGGGGTGGGAAGCAGCATGCCAGTCCCGTGGATCAGCCTGTGCATCCCAGACTGCTGCTGGGATTTACAGCCCAAAACTCTCGTGGTATCCTTGTCCCTCTGTCTCCCCAACACCCTCCAGGTAAGTGGATCACCACACCACAGATAAAGCCCATGGCAGCCAGATTGGTGTCTGATCCAGCCTCCTTCTCAAACTCACAACTGCCTCAGACCCAAGATTTCCTGAGACACCTCCCAAAACCCAGCCAGGCTCACAAAGAGCTACAACCTCCCAGGACAAGGCCACCTTCTCCTGGCCCCTTACCCATGTTCCACGTCCCAACATACACCGAGATTATCTCAGGCTCGTCCAGGTTGGAATGCTGGATCTTCATCAGCTGCAGCAGCTGGCAAAAAGCCTCTCGCTTCTGCAGAGAGATGGGGGGTACAGCACCCCAGGATCAGGTGGACATCAGCCCCAGGTGTAGGAGCCAGCTTGCAGGGGTGGTCTCATTCATGAGACTACTGATTTGCTGCTTCCCATATTCCCAAGGACCCCATATTCCCCCAGGACACTGGTGCGACTCACCCGTGCGTTGGGGAAGATGAAGTCCCTGCTCAGGCTCTTCTGGTTCTCACGGGCACACACCAGCCTCACCTTGCTCTGCACACTCTGGTACTTGATCAGCTGCAGGACTAATGATGGGGGGTAATGGTGACCCCCATCTCTCACCACGGGGCAGTGTGGGATGGGATGGGGCATGTGGCCCATCTCTGTGGCATCAGGCCTATGGCAGGGAACCCGACAGCCCCAAAGAATCCCACTGGCAGCCAGCAGGAGTGCAGCACCCCCTTACTTTTATCGTGTGGGATCACCTCCTCCAGGGATCCACTGCCCCGCTTGGTGACAGTCACTGTCCCCGACTCCACATCCACTGTCAGGGCTGCACGCTGTGACTTCCCCACCTTCACCTGCACACAGGTACGTGGCTCTGGAGCTGTCCCCACACCTGCCCTTCCCAGCAGTGACATTGGGGTCCCTTCATGTCCCCAGCCTCACCTCGAAGTTCTGCATGGCCAGGGGCCTGGCAGGTGGCTGGGGGGCCATGGCCATGCTGGGCAGTGCCAGGTTGTGCCTTGTCACCGTCTCCTGCAGTGACTTCAGCACCTGACAGAGGGACAGGCAGTGTGCTGGGGGCTCTGGGCCGACTGGGAGCCCTGGGCTGTGCTGCCACCAGAGCTTGGTTTGACAGAGGGCTTAATTTGGGGGAGGGGTAGCTGTGCCTCCCGCTGCACCCTGACTGGGGTCAGGCACCTTCTTCTCCAGCGAAGAGAGGAGGTGGTTGACGGTGGAGATCTTGCTGAGGAGCAGCTCCAGGTCGGGATCGCTGCTCAGGAAACCCTGAAGGGGAGTTTGCATAAAGCGTGGTGGTTGATTCCTCGCTGTGGCTCTGGGCTGCACCACAAGATGTGGAGGTCCCTGGGGGCTGTGGGGACACTCACCTGCTCCCTGGCCGGGCTGCGAGGGGACAAAGGGGGGTCGAACACCTTGGCCAGGGTCTCCAGACCCGCCAGCGTGAAATCGATCTCACTGCAGGGGAAGAGAGAGCGGGCGAGGGGCGGTGTGGGCGATTCCCGTGCCTTGACGCGACACTCAGCCGCCAAAAAGGGACGGGGACAAAGTGGGTGGCCCCGCTCCAGCTCCACCGTCCCCAGGCACTGACCTGTGCAGTGCCCGGCAGGCAGTGGCGAGTGCGGTGCTGAGGTGCCGCAGCTGCGGGTGCCCGTGGCAGAGACCCTGCAGGTCCTGCACGTGGTGGGTCAGGTACTCGGCCATGAAGCCCATGAAGTCACTGGCCGGGCTGGCAGAGGGGTGGGCATGAAGATCTCCCCTGGGCATGCCCATCCCATGGCCCGGGGCTGGCAGGGGTGCGTTACCTGCTGTGGACCTGCTCCTGCAGCCTCTGGTGCAGCTGCTGCGGGATGTGGGTCCGGCTGGAGGGGGGAGCTCCGGGACACGGCACCGAGTGCCCCCATCCTCGGGCATCCTCCCCGTCTGTGTGGGCAGAGTCACCAGCTCAGCGGGACCGTCCCCGCTCCCAGCCTGGCACTGCCCCCGGCCCCTCCCCGGCTCACCCGAGTCCTCGGCCGGCCTCGGGCGGTGCACGGGGTGCAGCAGCGGGGTCACCAGCCCGTTGTTGGGGTGCTGGTAGGCACCGATCAGCTCGGGGAGGGTGCGGAAACACTTGGTTTGGATGCCCTGGATGGTCTGGGGAAGCAGAGCAGGGGAAGCCCCATCACATCCCCTCCTCTGCCAGGGCAGCTCCAGCCTGCTGTGTGTCCAGTGGGTCTGTCCCTCAAAATGTGCCCGTGGCGAGTTGGAAGGGCCAGCTGGACGTCGGACCCATGGGGTGAAAAGCGTGGAGGAGCATGGAGACATCAGCCTCCTTCAGCAGACAGGGGTTCTCCCTGTGGACACGCTCTTTTTAGGGGGCAGAAAGGACAGCTGCAGAGAGCTGGGTACCAGAGAAACCCTGAGGGGACATGGAAGGGGGCAGGGACGGGCACCATGGGGCTGGCTCTGTGTGGCAGGGACAGTGTGAGGATGCGCTGTGCTCTGCAGAGCAGAGCCTCTGCCGCCCCCGAGCTGGAGCGGCTGCAAAGTGCCCGCATCCTGCAGCTTGTGCAGAAAACAAACCACAGGCTGCTGCCACCTCAGCGGGGAGGGGGACGAGCATCCTGGGCCCTGCAGAGCTGCATCCTGCCCAGGGCAGGGACTGCACACCCCCTGCACCCACCTGCACGGAGAGCAGCCCCTCGTCATCGGGGAGGATGCGGTAGGTGTAGACGTGCCTCTGGAAGCTGGAGAGAGCAGGTGAGGGGCCCCATTCCACTGCCCACGGCACTGTGGCAGCGCTGGGGGCCCAGCCCTGAGACAAACACCCCATCCCCTCTGCAAAGAGAGGAACTGAGCAAACATTTCTAGAAATAAATCATCACCCTCAGCTCGGGGTCTGTGGGAGGATGTGCAGTGTCTCCCTGCTTCCAAACAGCACGGGACAGCCCTGACTCCACCAGGACTCACTGGGGTACCCACAGCACCGTGGCTTTTGTCCATACAGCCTTTGCTGTGCTGCCTGTGGGGCCACGCACATCCCTGCCTGTGCCACCAGCCTGGACTCTGCTCGTGTCCCGCACCACCAGTGCCCAAATTTGCAATTTTGTCCCACATAAAGGGCCAGGCCAGTGAAGGAAAGGGGGTACATCCTGCCAAACCTGCCCACAGAGATGTGTGACAAGCAGACAGGAAGGGTGCAGAGCAGGAAGGGTGCAGAGCAAGAAGGGTGCAGAGCAGGAAGGGTGCAGAGCAGGAAGGGTGCAGAGCAGGAAGGATGTAGAGCAAGGAAGGGTGCAGAGCAGGAAGGGTGCAGGCAGAAGTGCTCTCAGGGGCTGCACACCTGGTTCCAGGTGTGGGGATGGCAAGACACCCCATGCTGGGGGCCGTAGCCCCAAAGCCCCAGCATGGGAGATACCCACAGGCCAGCAGGCAGCCCAAAACAGCTCAGTGTGTCCTGGATTTGGGGTTATCAGTTCAGCAGCCATAATGCTGGGCAGGGCTGTGGGCCCAACCTGCATCCTGCTCCCCAGGACACGGCTCCACTGCCTTGGCCCGGGGATCACTCAAAACCCCGGTGCCAGGGAGCTGCCACCCTGCTCATTCCACTGGTGACGGCTCTTCCAAGAGGTTTTGGCGATGCCTGGAGCAGGGAGAGACACAGAGGGAGGCAGGCAAGGGACAAGAGACAGAAGCCACAGGCAGAGGCAGAGGCAGGGACTCACAGGAGACACAGGGCATATGCCCCCTTCACCGACTCGCTGTCCCGCACCAGGAAGGAGCCGTCCCGCCCAGCCTTGGCCAGCAGTTCCTCGACCACCACCTGGCTGATGTCGCGGTGGTACCACCCTGCTGCCGCCATCCTGCCGAGCCGTGTCCCTGTCCCAGCGCCACATCCAGCTCAGCAGGGGCTGCTGGCAGTCACGGGGGCTGCTGGGGAGGGTGAAGGAGGGGGTGGCGTGGGGACACCGGGCCCTCGGTAGCCAAGCGTGGTGCTGGCTGCAGGTCCCGGAGGGTGACAGGGAGCCACCGAGGTGATGCTCATGGGGACGGGGTACCCTTCTGGCAGGCAGCGTGGCAGGAGCACCACGGGGGCAGCTGGTGGAGGCTGGGGGTCCGTATGATCCTCATCCAGCCTGCAGGGAGCACGGGGGCAAATCAGAGAGCGCATCTCTCCTTTTGGGGAGTCACAGGAAAAGTGGCCCTGGGCCACCATCCCGCCGTGCTGCACAGCAAGGACAGGCCATGCTGGTGGCACCCAGGGGTCCGACCTCACCCCACACACTCACCGTCCCTCACAGATGCCGTGCGGGGCTCCCGTGGCTCTTGTGGGCAGCGAGCTGAGATTTTGGGGTTCAGCCGAGCGGGAGCAGAGCCGTGATGCTGCTGGGCTTCCCCCGGTGGGTCACACCGGCCCCCTGCCCTGCACGTTGCCCATCGGGGCGGCAGCTCGGGGTCACTCAGTGCCCACCGCGATGCCCCCGGCCCGTCCCTCTCGGTGCTGCTGCGCTGCTCTCTCGGCACCGCTGCGACCGCGCTCTTCCTCCTTCTGAGCGCCCCGCCAGCCCCCGGAGCGGCCTCCTCGCTCCTCCTTCAGCCCCGCTACCGGGGCAAGGCAGCGGCCCCGGCACGGCAGGGACAACGGGGACACTCCCGCAGCGTGCTCTGCCTTCCCCGGCTCCCTCCACATCCTCCTCGGGGATGAGGGATGCGCAGAGCCCTGGGATAAGGCGTTGCAGGTGGTGCAGGATGGCAGAAAGCCCCCGAAACATGTTTGGGGCAGGGTTTGAGCTGCCCACTCCTGGGGATGTGCTGCCCTCTCTGCCCTTGGCAGAGAGAGACGGAGCTGCTGCGGGCACAGTGTCACTCATGTCACCTCACCTTTGTGTGCCCGGCCTGCAGGTGGGAGGGAATTTGGGTTCAGGGGCTCCCGGGAAGGGGTGGGGAGGAGGGAGACTTTTCCCAGCAGGACAGGGTAGGGACAGCACCGCAGGTCCTGGGTGCAGCCCCAGGGGTTTTAACCTCGTGGCAGGGAGGGAGCGGGTCCACATGCGTGTGGTGGCTCGAGCTGCCAGGAGGGTGATTTAGCAGCAATTAATTACAGATGAGCAGCAGCCGCCGTCTGCTGTCCAAGTACCTGGCAGCTCCAGGGCAGCTCAAGGGATAGATGGGCAAGCAGATTCCTGCTGGAGCAGGATGAGGATGAGGATGAGGATGAGGATGAGGATAGAAAGCTGTGCCAAGCCACACTCCTGACAGATCCCCAGCCTTGGCACCACTGCACATCCCTGCAGCCCTCGGCCAGCCTTGAGGGTCTGCTCCCCCCACCCTCCTGCCCCAGCCTTCCAGCACAGATGTGCCAAAACCCCCTGCTTCCTCCTGGGTTCCCAGCCTCGACAGGAACCTGTAGCCAGGCCAGTGAGAAGTTGGGCCAACCAGTTAATTTTGAGCTGGTGTTCTGGTCACACAGCAGAGGGTGCAACTCCACCCAGCACCTTCTGTGGGGACACATGGAGGTGGCAGGATGGTGTGGGGCTGGGGACACCTATCTTGCTGGAGCCCCAGTCCCACCAGTGCTGCTCCCTGCCATTACTTAACAGCACGGCAGTAATTCCTGGCACGCGTGGAGGTGCTTGTCTCCAGATTAATGCCATCCACGCTGCTTAATCCGGATCAGGAGAGGAAGGTCTGGAGCTCTGAGGGGCTTTGGGAAATCAGCAGTGCCTGCTGTGAGTGTTTATGTAAGGTGGCTGTGGTGTATAGTGCCAGAGGCAGAGCTGGGATTGTGCCAAAGGCACCTGGAAGCTCTGCTGGCACTGGGGCACGGGTGAGCTTGGGAGGGCAACGTGGGTTCACCAGGGCCAAGCTGATGGGGGCTCTGGCTGCACTAAGGCTCCCTGCAGAACCTGTGGATGCAGGAAGCCCCATGGTCCTTCCCTGGGAAGGCAGGATGCTCCAGGGCACTGTCCATTGGGACAGAGGGATGAAGCCAGGCCCCACCACTCTCCACCAGTGTCCTGCTCCTCTGGAAGTGGCTGTTTGAGCTGTGCTTCACAAAGTGCATGTACCTGGAGGGATGGTGGGATGAGGACATGAGAGGAACCTCTGGTCATTCATTACACAGGAAAAAGGAAGAAAACCTCTTTCATTTCTCTATTATTTTGAGCTCTGCTTCCTTCTGTGGTGCTTGGTTTGGAGCACAGTGTGAGTGTGGGAAGGGATGTGGGCTCTGTCCATCTCCCCACTGTTTTGGGGAGGGGAATTATCTGCTCCCCAACTTGGGCAAGGCTGAATCCACCCAGCTGGGATTAGGCTGAGCTGAAGGGACCTAAGATGAATCCTGCTCTCCTTCTCACCACACTGTGCAGACCCTGCAGGGCCAGTGAGTGGCCCTGGTCACAGGGCTCTCGTTAAGAGCCTAACGAAGAGCCACAGACAAAACTCAGGATTAGGTGCCCCAGGCACAGTGCCTCACCCTGGCCAGGCTGAGGATGTCCAAGTGGGGCTGCCTCCTCCTCCTCCTCCTCTTTCCCCCGCCAGTGTGAAGGTCACAGTTCACGTGTCCCCCTGACTGTGGCAGAAATAGCGCCCGTTAATCTGGAGCGTAAGCAGCTCTCCTGTGTGCAATTAAAGAGATCACAAGTCTCAGCCCTGGGGAACGTGTGCTGGCACCTAAAGCCCTGGCAGTGGGGCTGCTGGGCATGGCATGGCATGGCGTGGCATGGCATGGCATGGCATCTCCCAGTGGCCATGGAAAACAGGTGAGCTGTGTTTGGGAAGAGTTGGTACCCAGGTGATAAAATGTTGTTGAGCTGATGCAGGGTCCTGGCAGGAGGCACAGCTCCTACAGGGATATCCTGATCCCACTTCTCAGCTCTGGGGGTTGAGCCAGAATCAAGAGCAGCCCCAAAGGAAGGGCTTGAGTGGTGGTGGAGGTGAGGAGGATGAGTGGGGCGTTGCTGGAGCAGTTTGTAGCTTCCCTGGGCTGTCCGTGTGCCCCATCTCTGGAGCCAGTCCCACAGTCATTCCCATGGGAGGGTATCCCACACAATGGCTGTGGCCAGGACAGGGTTGCAGTGGGAATTCTGCTTGTCTGGCAGCCATAACATGGAGCCACTCTGGGCTTCCCACAGTCTCCTCTTTGCTGCAGCAAACCTGGAGTTAATGATGTGCTAATCGGGTCAGGCGAGGCCAGCCTGGGAGTTATGAAATGATGCTGGGCTGAGCAGGCTGTGCTGGGGACAGTGGCAGCTCTGTGTCCCACCCTCCAGGGATGGCTGGTCCTTCCCTCTTGGTTCAGGGAGGGTGAATCCTGCCTTCATCCCATCGTCTTGTACAGCAGTGTCCCCATGAGGAGGATGTTCTGTGTGCTCTGGGCCATGGCAGGTCACCTCTGTGTGACCAAACACATGGGCACATTGACCATGCAGGAAGCTGCTTGTGCCTCCATCCTTCTGTTATCCAGCCAGGAAGGTGAGGGAGGGAGAACACCAGGCTGGTTTCCTTCCCTGCCATCTCCATCCAACCCCAGGCCCAGCCCATGTCCCCATCTCTCCATCTCCCCATCTGTTGCTCAAAGCTCCTGGCTCCCTTTGCAGGGCTGGGCCTTGTCTTGGAAGGGTCTCAGAAGCTGCTCTGTGGCTTCACCCATGGGAGCAGCTGCAGAGAGCCCCTATGGGAATCCACACCCCTTCCTTCGTACCAGGAGCAGAGCTTCCACCTCAATTACCATCACCTTGCTCGTAAGCCTGCTTTGCCAATCCCTCTAAGCTGCTTTCCCAGGGCTCCAGCAAGAGATGTATTTATAGCCCACTCTTACTCATGAAGCGTCTCCCCAATTAATCAACTAATAGGATTCTCCCCTCAAGTCCCTCTCCAGGATCACTCACACAGACACACCCCCCCTGCAGCCCCAGCCAAGGCTGAGTGGGCGAGATCAGATGCCAGGGGAGGGACAGCCAGGGGGGATATAAGAAGCTGCAGGACTGGGAGCAGGCTGTAGTGACTGGGTGGCACTGGGACGTGCTGGGAGAGGAAGAGGAGAACGTCTGTCTGTCTGTCCAGCTGCCAGGTGAGTGCTGCCTGCTCTGCTGCCTGGGCCCTGCCGGGGCTTTGAGGTTCTGAGGGTTTGGAAATTGGGGAGTGACACTGGTGCTGGGTTGTGCCTGGAAGGACAGTGGTTTACAGTTCAAAAATGGGTAAAATGTGGATGAAAAGGATTCCAGTGTGGCCAAAGGACGTGGGGGAGAGGTTAGGGAGTGGCGTGGGAGAGCTGAGCCAAGCTAGGGAGGGTCCAAGTCCCCTCTTTGGGGCTTGGGAGATGCAGAGCAGGAATTCAGCTCTTCTCCCCTCCACCTTTCCTTGCCTCATCCTCAATTCCCGGGATCTGGAGGGAGCCAAACTCTGTTCCCACTCCCTTTGCACCTTCTCACCCGTGAAGATTCCCAAACTTCACATCCCACAGCACACAAGGACCTCAAAGATCCTGAGCTTGGGACTACTCTTGTCTTCCTGTGGGGAAGGGAATCATCCCCCCACCCCCATGGCCATTTCTTTTCTCTCACCAGCTTCCCTAAGGTTATGTTCAGAGGTAACTCTGTCCACGTGCCCCTGGGGCTTAAAATCCTGCCTGGGCTTAAGCTGAGCTCATGTCAGAGCTGTCTCTTCCTTAAGAGGCTGAGCTCATCCCATTTAATATCCCAGAGAATCAGCTGGTGATCAGTGGGATCTTTGCAGGCTCCTGGACACAGGCTTGAGCCAGTGGAGCTTGGGCAGGGCTGGGCAGCTCCAGCCCCACTCCCAGTATAAAGAGATGGGAATAGAGGAACCCTGTGCCCTGAGACTCCTCTTTCCATGAGGCAGTTGAACTTCCCTTGGCCTTTCTCCCTGTGTTTTCCTCACCTTCCTGTGAGTGACAGGACGAAACAAGCCCATTCCTATCACTGAGCCATGACAGCAAATTTCCAACAGACAGGAAAAACTATTACAATTGAGACTCTATGAGGCTTTTTGTTTTTTTTCTTGCCTTTCCCAGTCTTGAACCTGCTCTATTGGGAATCACCTGTGTGCTTCCTCTTTTCTGGAGCAACACTCTCCCTTTCTCTCTCCCACTTCATCACCTTTTTGACTGGGAACAAGGAGCTGGCTCAGCTCCCATGTGCTGCCCCAAAGCCAAACCTGGAGCTCCTGAGCTCTGCAAAGGTGGCATCACCTTACCCTGAGGGCTCTGCAGTTTGTTGGGATGTGCAGGATATTGGATGGTGGCCATGCCTGGAGTTGCTTCTTCCCCAGCATCTCATCCAGTGTTTTCCCCCACAGATTTCCACCTGGAGATTCCTGCACTGACTTAAAATGGCAGATGGATCAAAGTGAGTATCTTTATTGAGTTATTTATCTGGAATTGGGATGGAGGAGGGCACTGCAGGGTAGGAGCAGAGGGGGAAAGTGAGACCCCAGGGGCTGGAATGTGAGCTCCCATGGAGCTGTCATGGAGCTCTCTGTTGGTCTTTCTCACTTAAGACACAAAATCCACTGCTCCGTGGTCACCCTGAGCTCAGGAGCACATCTGGGGTAGCCACACAGGGTGGGTTTGGCCCTGAATTTGCAGGACATGGAATTCCCCAGGGACAGGACACCCTGGCATAGCTCTTGGTGATGCACCACGTTTGTAGGGCAGCCCATCGTCTCCCTGTGCCCCATCCAGCCTTGTCCAAGGCATTCCCAAACATCTGTCTCTGTTTTCTCCACAGGGTTTTCAAGAAGACCAGCCCCAACAGCAAGGTGAGCCTCTGTGCCCTGTCCCCTCATGTGCTTTGTCCCATTGTGGCCAGCCCGAGGTTGATGCTTTTACGGACCCTAGAATGGGGTTTTTCACCCTTCCTCCGGGCTAGGTCAGGTGTTAGGGTGAGTTTTCCCCGGGTCCAAGCATCATGGACATAGAGAAGATATCAAAAGAGGCCCTTTTTCCAGATAAGGTTACAGGATTTATTTCTTGTGGGTAGTGAGGGAATGGAAGGGAGAAGAGGGGCAAAGAGAGGGGAAAGATCTGGGAAAGAGCGGGGAAAAAAGGGGAAAAGAGCAGGGAAAAAGGGAAAAAGGGAGCAGGGAAAAAGAGGGAAAAAGAGACAGAGGCCAGGGCGTACTGACCTTTTCTAGGGTCTGGAAAGGGGGGTGGGGAGAAATTGGATCCCAGCCAGCCCTGTATGGCCAGGAGGGGAAAGGGGACAAGATACAGGGCACAGCAGGGGTCACAGAATGTACCATTTACAATGTATCTAGGAAATGCAACACAAGGTTTAGGCTGTGCTGGGATCACTCCAGGCTGGATCTGCCTGCAGGATCTGTCTTTTAAATCAGATTTAGTCCTGGACCTGTCACGATGCCCCTGCAGGACTGGCTTTTCAAAACAGAAACTAAAAAATACCCTGATATAACCCCTTAAGGGTGATTCTGATCCAGCCTGGTGACAAACCCCACTATACAATTCAGGGCTTCAACATTTGGGCCAATTCAATGGCAAATATTAACTTGTTTCCTTCCTCTCTTTGCCCATGTGCTGCCTCCAGCTTTCCCTCTACCTGGGGAAGAGAGACTATGTGGATAATGTGGATTCAGTGGAATCTGTAGGTGAGTGGGGCTGTGCCCAGCACTGAGGGAGAAGTACAGGCAGGAGAGGCTGGGGAGACCAGTCCCAGTGTTATGGGCTGCTGGTAGAGCAGAAGGAGCAGCTGCCATGTTTTCCTACAAATACCGTTAGGAAAAATAGTGGGGAAAGGGAGAAAATCCCTTTGCAAAACAACCCAGCCACACTGCTGGTGGAGACACTGGAGGAGACATCACCATCCCCCTTGGTAGCAGCTCCTCTCAGTCACCTTCCAGCTGCAAAGTGGATTATTTGGGTTTAAAAAGCTGTGTTTTAGCAAAGATCTTCCCAGGCAGCTGAGCTCACCCATCCTTCTCCTTTTGTTTGTTTGCAGATGGGGTCTGCCTGATCGACCCGGAGTACCTGAAGGACAGGAAAGGTATTGATACAGAAATATAGCATGAGGGGAGGGGATGGAACCAGCTCAAAGCTCAGCAGTAACCTGGGACTGTGCTCAGGTTAAAGCTGCTCTGTGTCAGTTCCTTGTCTGTCAGAGCCAAGGACGTGAGGGATCCTGCTCATATTTAGTGTCTGAGGTCCTGACAATTCTCATTTTTGCTGAAGAGTTTTTGAAATAGTTTTTCTTGCCTCTTTAATCCCCCGCTGTGCCTTCCCTCCCTCTTCCCTTCACCCCTGTCCTGCCTGGCTCAGTGTACGTGACTCTGACCTGCGCCTTCCGCTACGGCCGCGACGACCTCGACGTGATCGGCCTGACCTTCAGGAAGGACATCTACGTGCTGACCACCCAGCTGTACCCCCCTGTGCCAGACCAGGCCCCCAAAACCCTCACTCCTCTGCAAGAGAAGCTGATGAAGAAGCTCGGGGAGAACGCCTACCCCTTCACCTTCGAGGTAGGGGATGCTCAGCCCCTCCCAGCCCTGCAGCTCCATGGTGTCACCAGGCTCTGAACACACCCTTTATTCCCTTTTTTCTCTCTTTCCTTGCTCTGCCCAGATTGCCACCAACCTGCCCTGCTCCATCACCCTCCAGCCTGGGCCAGATGATGTGGGAAAGGTGAGCTGCTGTCCCCAGCTTGTGTCCCCTGGACTGTCTTCCCTGGCAGGGGGTTGAGTTGTGGGGTGCTAAAAATGAGAATTGATTCTCGTGGCCCATGGGGTGAGGAGTGGGAAGGGAGGATGGGCTGGAGTCAGTGCCAGGATCTCTGGGAATGCAGTGGAGGAAGGAAGGAAGGAAGAAAAGGAACCCAAAGCTCAGGTAGCTCTGAGCCCCTCCTGCTCAGTGACTGCGTATGCTCCCCCAGGCCTGTGGCGTGGACTTCGAGGTCAAAGGATTTTGTGCTGAAAATCTGGAGGAGAAGATTCACAAGAGGTATTTCAGGGGATCCCTTTCTCCCCTTTTGGCCCTAAAACTAAACCACAGAATCTCTTTGGGGTGACCAGCTTAGGGGTCAGGCTGAGGACCTTCTGTCAGCCTGTGCCATGCTTAGATGGGGAACTCTGCCCAAAACTGGGGCAGTGGTCCCTGTGTCACGTCCTAAGAGCCAGGTGAAACATTCACCCTTTGGCTGGAGACACTGTGATGTGCCCAGAGAGTCTGTGTGACCCCTTGAAGGCTTTGTTGACGCCGTGGGGGACACTGGGGGTGCCACCTGTGTCCCCACAGGAACTCCGTGCGCCTCATCATCCGCAAGGTCCAGTTCGCCCCGGTGCTGACGGGGCCGGCCCCGAGAGCCGAGACCACCCGGCAGTTCATGATGTCAGACAAGCCTCTGCACCTCGAAGCTTCCCTGGATAAGGAGGTCAGCAGGGACACCGTCCCCCCACCCAGGGATGGGGACAAAGATTTCTGGTCACATCACTGAGCCTCTTCCCATTGCAGGTCTACTACCACGGAGAGCCCATCCATGTGTCTGTCAACATCAACAACACCACCAACAAGGTGGTGAAAAAAATTAAGATCTCAGGTGAGAGAGGCGCAGAAGGGACATGTCCCAGCACCCATCACTGCCAGAGATGGGGACCGTGAGCCCCTGCCATGTCACCAACACGGCTCCCCCTTGTCTGTCCCCAGTGGATCAGATCACAGACGTGGTCCTGTATTCCCTGGATAAATACACGAAGACTGTGTGCACTGAGGAGATAAAGTAAGGGACAAGGGGCTGAAGGTGGTGTGGGATTTCTGAGAGGGAAGAAGAGAGATGAGGAGGAGGATGGGAGAGTGATGGGGGGAGAAGATGTGACAGTTTCACACCAAGCAGCAAAAATTTCTGGGTTAGAAGAGCAGGTGCAGAGGAAGCAGAGGACAGAGATGGCCGTGGACAACTTCTCACCAGCACAAGCCAGTGGTGGCTGGGAAGGTCCCTGGGGAAGGTGCACAGCTGCTCCCAGACTTCTTCATCTCCCTACTTTGCATTTTTGAGACCAGACACAGCCTCTGCTCCCCTGAGAAGGAGGAGGGAGGGAGGAAAGGTGGTGGGGGAGAAAAAAGAAGTGGTTGTAGAGGGGAAAGAGAGGAGGGAACGAAAGGAGGAAATGGCCCAGCAGCTGCATGGGGAGGGCAGGGCTGGCCCTGCACAGGTGCCTACAGTGATGCTGAGCACTCCCAGGCTGGGGCTGGCTCTGATCTCTTGTCTCCCACCATTCCAGTGAGAATGTGGCTGCCAATTCCACCTTCTCCAAAACGTACTCGGTGACCCCCATGCTCTCGGCGAACCGCCAGAAGCGAGGCCTCGCTCTCGATGGCAAACTCAAGCACGAGGACACCAACCTGGCCTCCACCACCATGTAAGAGCTGTGTGGGCTCCCCCTGCTCCCCACCACACCTTCCCCCACTTCACTCTGCTCAGGATGCTCTGGGCTCCCACCAAGGGCTGCTGAGCCCACCCCATCCAGCTGGAAAATGTAGGGATTTTGTGGCATTGTCACAGAGCCACCTCTCCATCCTGTAGGAGAGATGTAACTTCCCAGTTCCAGCGTTCTTCAAAGCTCCTGGATCCTTCTACAGGGCTGGGCCTTGTCTTGGAAGGGACCTCCAGAAGCTACTCTGTGGCTTCACCCAACTTCCCTCTCCTCTCTTCTCTTCTCCTTTTTTCCTCTTCTGTGAAACCCCAGAGCACCCCACATGTTGCAGGACACAAATGAACCCTGGGACTGCCGTGGGGGAGTGATTGGGGTCTGCAGGCAGCACTGCACTCTCACTGTTCCCCTCTGCCTTTTTCCTAGCCTGAGACCTGGCATGGACAAGGAGGTGCTGGGCATCCTGGTGTCCTACAAAGTGAAGGTCAACCTGGTGGTGTCCCGAGGAGGGTGAGGCTCTGTGGGCATGGGAGTCAGGGATCATCAGCTCAGGCTGTGCTGGGGGATTGGGTACCCCAGGGAAATGAGAGGGCAATATCACCATGGACCCCCTCACCCCTGTCCTGCTCCCCTGGAGTCACTGGGCTGCTCTCTGACCCCCACCCCACCACCCCTATTATCAACCAGCTTTCACCTCAGTATAAAGCACAGTGTAACACCTCCCTTCCTCTACCTTGGCTCATTTCTGTCCCTTCTCTCCTGCTGCCACAGCATCCTGGGGGATCTCACTGCCAGGTAAGGGGAGCTGCCTGTGGGGCTGAGTGTGGGGCTGTGCTGGGCAGGATTTTTGACAGAGCTGCTTTTCCTTCCAGTGATGTTGGGGTGGAGATGCCCGTCATCCTCATGCACCCGAAGCCTGATGACTGTGAGTTGTGTGTGGGATGCTGCCAAAAATCAGCAGGGAAGAGGCACTTCTGGTTCAGGGTGAAAACAACTCTGGTGCAGCTGCCCCAGTGCCAAGGGCCCTGCTCTGCCCTCTGTGGGATGGGCACAGCTGTCCAGCTGTCCTGGAGTGGGGTGGGAGCAGTTTTCTCATGGGATGGGCACAGCTGCCCAGCTGTGCTGCACCCACCCTGTGTCCTGGAGCAGGCTGGGAGATGTCCTCCCCGTTATCCCTCTTTCCAGGAAAACACCCAGGCATTGGGGAGAGCTGTCAGTTGAAATGTCCTTTCTGTATTAACCTGCACATCTTTTCTCTTCCCATCCCTTTCTCCCTGTGCTTATCACTGGAATACAGCTAAGCCAAGGTAAAGAGATGTTCCCTCTAGCACACAAACCACACAGATCCGTCACAGATGGATGTGACATCCCGGCTTGAGGTCACATCCTTGGATTAAACCATCCAGGTCTCAAAGCCCTGAGCCTGTGTCACAGCAGCTACTCCCAGAGGCAACAGGAGAGATCAAATCCTGAGATTGGGATGTGTTCTGCAAATTTCCAGGGCTTATTTGGCAACTCTCCTTGCTGCAGACACAGCAGCTGCAAGCCCAGGCCTTGCCCTGTCCCTCAGAAGCAGCTGGCAGTGTCTCCCAGCCACAAGAGCCATCACTGGATGAAATGTCTCCATGGTCTTGGTCCCCACACAGAGATCCCTGGGTTGCTGGAAGTCACATCCCTGTGCCCCTCCACATTCCCCAGCACCAGAGGCCTCTTCTCCTCCCAAATAAACTGAAGTCACAGTTGGGCCTCCTTCCCTCTGGGAAGCTGCAGTGCTAAATCCATTCCTAACATCCATGGTCCTGCCAAAGGTTTTGTATCTGGACCCTGCAACAGGATGTGAGCACTGGGATTTGGAGCCTGGAAAATCAGGCTGCAGCTCCAGGCTTTCACACTTATCCCTTTCATGCCATCCCTTCCCCAGCTCAGTGGGAACATTTAAACTTCCAAAGAGGAAATCTCTTGGAGATTTCCAACCATGCCTCCATGTAGGTTTTACCAAATCATTTCACATTCCCAAGCTTTTGGAATCTCTTTTGCTGACTCTTTTTCTGTTTTCTCCCCTACTTTTCACCTGGTGCTCTCTCTTGCTGTCATTTGCTGCTCGCCTTTCTCAAGGAGGTAACTTAGCTCTTTGTTTTCCTTTCCTTGTTTTCCCTTGGAAATGCAAAATATTGTGTAAAAAAACCCACCAGAAGCTGCAGGCCTAGCTCCTTGGGTCATGCAGGCTCGCAGTGATGGGGCCTGGGTTTGTGTGCTGGGGCCAGGCTGTGCCTCACAGTGACCTGAGTGGGGTGACAGGGCCGAGGTGACCACTGTGCTGTCCCTATTAGGAGCAGGGTTTGGGCTCAGCAGGGATTTCCCCTCCTCCTGTGGGATCACTGTGCTCTGCTCTCTCTTCCAGTGATGAGGACATTGTCATCGAGGAATTTGCTCGCCAGAAGCTCAAGGGAGAGAAGGATGATGAAGATGAGAAGGAGGAAGCTGAGAAAGAGGAGAGCTAAGCTGCTGGCCCCCCATGCCCCAGTCTGGGATGCAGTTGCCTGTAGTGTCCCCACTATGCCACACCTGGCACAGCCCCCTCAGCCCCTCACAGTCCCCATAGGTCCCCCCTCCTCCCCAGGCTCCTGGCACCCACTGCAAGCCCTGGTAGTGGTGGTGAGAGCTGCTGCAGCTCCTCCTGGGACCACCACATTGGAAAGCCCCACGGTGCTCCCTGTTCCCATGGGTGCCAGCACAAGGACACGGACAGGGGGGTGCCATGGCCCTGGCTGAGCACATCACCAGTGTGGCTGTCACCTGCCCATGCTGTGCACAGCTCTGTGACACTGATACCAATAAACCCACCCGGTGGCCCGGTGCAGGCTCTGTGTTGTGCTGGGGGGGAGCAGATGGTGCCTTGGTGCAGGGGGGGATGAGGTGATGCAGGACTGGGGCCCATCCCTGGTACAGCTGGGCCCATCTAAGGCATGGCTGGATGCATCCTGCTACAGCTGGGTCCAATCCCAGCACAACCACCCCTGGTTGTCTTGGTTTGAAAGACAGGAGCCTCTCTTTAAAATGGAGAATCTAAATCCCCTCTGTCCAAATTATTATAATTTTGAAATTAAGGGCTCTCAGGCAAAGGTATGGGAATAGGAATAACAGTTCTTTACAAGGAAAATTAAAATAGAAGTACAGTATTACAGAGAACAAACTCAAAACACTGACAGAGTCAGAATACAGCCTGACACCCCATCAGTCAGGGTGTTGGTAGCAGTCCCATTAAATGGTGGCTGCAATCCTGCAGTGACAGATGTGGTTCTGTGCTCCTGTAGAAGGGTGCGGTTTTCCTCCAAAGGTCCAGTGATGATGTAGAAGGGTCTGGTTTTCCACTGGAATCCAGTGGGAAAAGGTTGCCTTGGTGTTCCAAATCTCAGATTTTATCTAGGTAGGAAATGTTTGGCTCCTCCCCCTGGGTGGAGGATCTCTCAATGGGATGATGTAATTTTATCAGTCACTCAGTGGCCCATTAACAGACGATATCTCCCTGGAGGAAGGATGGGTTGTAGAAAAAATAAGGATGACTGCCCCACCTGGTTTAACAGATGGTCTATTAGCAGAGAATATCTCTGAGAAAAGGATCACTATCCCACCTGGTTTAACAGATGGTGATAGAATACATACTTCTGGTCACATTCTGGTACAGCCAGACCCGTACTGGTACAACCATCCCCGGTACAGGAGGGTCCAGCCACACTACAGCCGGATGCCTCCCGGTACCACTACAACAACCCCGCTACAGCCTGGGCACATCCCGCTACAAGCCGCAGCATCCTCGCCCCGGAGGCCTCCCGGTAGCCGCGGCAACCGCCCGCCCCATCGCCATGGCAACCCCCTCCCGTCGCCATAGCAACCGCCCTCCCCGGCAGCACGGCCCCCGCCCTCGGCGTTGCCATGGCCGCGTCCCCTCCTCCGGTCGCCATGGCACCGCGCCTCCCCGCGGGGCGGGCCGGCGGTGACGCGGCGGAGGTGACGCGCGGGGCGGTGGTACCGGGGCGCTCGGCGCTGTCTCCTTGTCCCCATCACGGCTCCCGCTCGGCCCCCCCGCGCCGCCATGTCCGCGCCCGGCAGCGGCGGCGACTTCGGGAACCCGCTCAGGAAGTTCAAGCTCGTCTTCCTGGGCGAGCAGAGCGGTGAGAGCCGGGCCGGGCCCCGGGCGGAGCCGGGAGGGGCCGGTGGGGCGGGGGCAGCGCCCGGGGCCGTGCGGGGCCGAGGCCGCGCTGTGCCCGGGGTGGGGGACGCGGTTCGGGCCTGGCGGGGCCTGGGAGGGGCGGCCCGGCCTGAGGCCTCCGCGGGCGGGGCCCGGGGCTCCGTTCGCAGCCCTTCCATCAGCCAGGACTCCATTCCCAGCCCTTCTATCGGCCAGGGCTCCATTCCCAGCCCTTCCATCAGCCAGAGCTCCGTTCCCAGCCTTTCCCATCGGCCGGGGCTCCGTTCCGCCCTCCCGGGCCCGCAGTGCGCCCGCAGCCCCGTGCGGGGAGGCGGCCCCGGGGCTGCGGGGGCTCCCGGCGGCTGCGCTGCCCCCCTGGCCGCGGGGGTTTTGTTTTGCTTTCAAATGGCCTCCCCTTTGTGCCCCTTCCCTGGGAATAGGTGGATGAGTTGTGTGTTTTCCTTGCGATCGTGGTGTTTTCTCGCTGGGAGTGTCCAAGGCCTGTTGGACAAGGCTTGGAGCAACCTGGACTGTGGAAGGTGTCCCTGTCCATGGCAGGGGTGGGGACATCCCTGGACATCCCTGGTCCTGGATGAGCTTTACGGTCCCTTCCAGCCCAAACTATCGTGGGGTTATTGCTCCTCACCTTCTCGAGCCTGGAACTGGAAGTCTTGGAGGGATTTCCAGAAGTTTTCTAATTTCCCAGCCTTTCCAGTGCAGGATTGACATTGCTGCTGACAGACATTTGTCTTACCTGTTTTTATCCTTCTCCAGTGTTCATAATTTCACAACCTTTTTAGGCAGTTTGTTCCTCGTTCCTCTTCTATCCACGTCCTTTGAATTTTTCTCGGTTTCCTCCAGCTTCCTGAGCAAGATTTGGAGCTTTATCTTTGTTTTTCACTTCTTGTCAGTTCTGCACTTTGTTTCTTGATGATATTTAGAGAAGTAAATTTAAAACAATTTTGAAACAAACCGCCAGAGTTTGCTCTGTATCTGAAATCTTGTTACGAAGGAAGGATGGAAGTGTGGAATGTTTCTTTTCCACACATCCTGAGGCAGCAGAACAGCTTCTGGGATATCACCTGCTTTGTTTTGATGTTTATGTCCCAGACATGGGGATTACATAAGGAGAAGAGCACGGTAACAAAGCAGATTTATTGCTTGTCCAAAGCAAACAAGCAGTTCTTTGTTATCAACACACCTGATTTGAGGGCCAGGTTATCTCCATGGTTAATCTCTCCATGCAGAGATTGATCTGCCTCTGTCATTTTGGGACTGAAATTTCCAGCTGGCTATTTCCCAGAAAGGTGTAGCTGGAAAGGCCTGAGATTGGCAGCTACTGCCAGATCAGTGCCACTCCCAAAGCAGTGCTAATTTTTTTTTTTCCACTGCTGCTTGAAAGTAATTTTTCTCTTCTCTTGTAGTTGGGAAGACCTCCCTGATCACCAGGTTTATGTATGACAGTTTTGACAATACTTACCAGGTATGTGGTAGTATTTATTTGCTTTTTAAATATATTTATATGAATAAATCTATGCCCTGCTGTTCAAATTGATGCCTGGGAGCCCGTTTCTCCATGAGATGTCAGTTCAAGATCAGATAAGAGGTTAAAATGTGTCCTGAAATGGAGATGAAGCTTCATGATTAAATCAAAGCATCCAGTGTGATATCAGGAAATGCAGAAGGTTTAGATCCCCTTTGGATGTGGGATAGATCCTGTGAGAAGCCTTGAGGAAAATGGGGAGAACATTGTTTTATGGCAAAATGATGGTCAGGATTTCTGGTGATGGATATGGGAGCCTCAGGAAATGGAGAATGAATGAAATACCAACATCTTGTGACATTCTTGGTTTCTGTTATCTTTAGAGCTTCCATTTCAGTTAGAATAGTTGAGTCTGGAGTGTGTAGATGGATCTGCCAGAAGTCAGCTTGATATATTTTGTCTCTCAATTTTTTTATTACTATTTTTTGACTAAAGGACTAAAGATAGGAAAAGCCAGGGAAGTCTTGGCAGGCAAAGAGGGGGGTGGGGATGAAGAGGCTGCAGATGAAAAGCAGAAGATGTCTAAGAGGCCTGAAGGTTTGGGGAAGAATTAATTGCATCAAAAGCACTCAGAAGTATTTCATGGAAATATCAAATACCTGTAAAGCAGATGAGATTAGGGCTTTATCTTTTAATTCAGCCTGGAAGAGTTACTAGTTTAGATTGGGGTGATTTGAAGTTGAGGACAAGTCACTCACTGGAACTGGATCCTCTTGTGCTTCCTGTTTTTTTCTTCTCCTGTGCTTCCTTTTTTTCCCTGACTCTTGTAAGATCCACTCGTAGATTTATTTATTGTTTATTGTAGTTGTTACAAACCATGGCCTTGTTGGAACATAGACCTCCCAGAAATAAATTCTCCCTCCCAAAACTGACTGTGTTGCTCTTTTCCAGTTACTCAGTGGTACCCATTCAGCTGTGTGTGTGTTAAGATTGGGGATAATTTGCCTAAAACACTCCAATGTGTTACATCAGGAGCTCTCTCCTTTTTCCTGGGGTTCTGATGGGCTGGGACAGTTCCTTGATTGAAGTGCCTGGGAGTGCACCTATCTTAGTGCATTATTTTAAATGCCTTTGTGCTGGAATTGCTGTAGCAATGGGAATGGATGCAGACGTGCCTGGGAAATGAAACTGCTGAATGTCACTGGAAGGGAAGCACATTCTGAAGTGGAAAGACCTGGATGAATGTGGCTTCTTAGCTTTCAGTTGCCCATAGTTTATAGATCTTGTTTGTTCTGCCTTTTGGATATTTCTAACAAGATGATTCTTACCAGACTGAACTGGGGCAGGCCAGAAGGAGCTGCCAGCTCAGATACAATCTGTGTGGAGATACAGGAATGTCTGAGGTTAAAATCCAGACTCAGAGGTTCTTGTGGAGCTGAAAAGTGTTGAAGAATGCTGTGAAATGCAGCTGGTGCAGACCCCCAGATTGCTTTGTTTTTATCACCTCAATTGAAGGCAGATCACTTGACCAGCTTCATAACAGGTTTGAGAGCATTTCTGAGAGTTTGTGCAGAAAGGGGATGCTGGAAGGCAAGTCACAGCTCCTAATGCTTCTCCTCTTTGCAGGCAACCATTGGAATTGATTTCCTGTCCAAAACAATGTACCTGGAGGACCGCACGGTGAGTGGGGCAGGGGTGGGATGGCTGGGAGGGCTCTTCCCCCAGCAGCCTCTAGAGAACCAACCTTGGTTGAATCCCATCACTGGTACAAGATCTGATACCTCTATCAGGAAATCAAAACCTTCCATGGGAAATTTGGGCTGGATTATGGCCACATCCCAGGGAATGTGCTGGTGTTGTGTGGACCTGCTTTAGGTGCAGTTAGCTCCCAGAATTTGTAGCTCTGCCTCTGGGATTTCTGCCTCTAGGATGGAAAGGGCTGAGCAAATCTCAGGTACCACAGAATATTCTGAGCTGGAAAGGACCCACATGGCTCATCCAGTGCAGCTCCTGAAGCCAATAAAAAGCCAAGGATTTGGTGTTGCATGTCTTGAAGTCCTTCATGATTAGACCTCGTTCCTCCTCCTAGGAAGCTCCTGTGGTAACACAGCTCTGACCTACTGCAATAAAGCAATTTGGGATTTAGCCTGCATGAGATTCCTGTTTGCACAGAAACCTCTCACTCCCTTCTTCTGGATTTCCTCTCAGTATTTGTGGGTTTGCTCATGTTTTGCCAGTATTTGCCTTTTTCCCGTTTTACTGCTGTGTGAGGAGTGTGACAGAGCTGTGGGGAGCAGGGAACACTCTTGTGTGGAGCTTTGGGGCTGCTGCTTCCAAAGAAATCTCTTCCCAGTGTGTGTGCTGAACTTCCTGAGAGTTTCTCTGCCATTTTACCCACAATTCCCTTTTAGAAAAGCCCTTCCTTAACCTTTGTTCAAGGCAAAGATCCTGGGAATGCTGCTTGACACCTGTGGATTCCTGCGTGCTGTTATAGTGGTGTGGGTTTCTCATGATTGTGTAAGCCAGGATGTCATTCACTTGCTGCCCTGCTATCCAGAAAATCCCATTTTCCTCCCAGTGTTGGAATGCTGTGAGCTTTCCTGATTATGTAAGTGGTCCACAGAGCCCATAAAGCCTGTTCAAATAACAGAGGTGTGGAGTGTAGATAAGAAGAGGGACAAATACAAGCAAACAAGCTGGGAAAATTCAGATACTGGAATAGTTTCTCAGATGTGGTTAATGCTGGATTTTACAATAGGCTTTGATTTCTGGGCTGGAAATGAGGAATGCCGAGCCTCCAGCTGGGATGTGTGCTTTGGTGGATTTGATATGGCCTTACAGCAAATAATGTATCCTGAAATTGGAGCTGTGCTCCATCACTCAGCTCTAAACATGGCCTGGACAAGCCAGCAGAAAGGATCCTCATCCCTGGAAGTGTCCAAGGCTGACTTGGACAGGGCTTGGAGCAAGCTGGGATAGTGGAAGGTGTCCCTGCCATGAATGAGATGAGCTCTAAGATCCCTTCCAACCCAAACCATTCTGGGATTCCATGAAACACGTGTGGAATTCTGTTCTTTAGAACCATCTCCCAGGAAGGGCAGCTGTGTGACATTGCCAGCATTTGGATGTGTGGCATTAAGCGAGCTGGAGCCACCAGCAGCCCCATCCTCAGTGCTGGCTGTCAGCAGCCACATCCGTGTGCCACTTGCCCTCATTGCTGACAGACTGAGAGCTCTTCCTTCTCTGTGTGTCCTTATCTTCCCGGCCTTGGTGGATTGCAGTGCAGGACAAGCCAGCTGGAGGGTGGTTGCTGTTGGGGGTTCCAGCACCTCTGGTTTTCCAGTGGGATCATCCAGAGCAGGCTGAGGTGGTCCTTTGGAGCCCCACATCTGGCCAGCTGCTTGTGTGGCTGTTCTGGCAGGGTCCCTGAGGCCTGGCTGTGCATTTCCCTTCTTAGCTGGAGCTGTGAGGAGGGATTTAGGGCTCCCCCAGTTTCTGGTGTGATATTCCTGGGTATGTGGAGGGAGGGATGTTCCCAGAGCTCGGGAAGTGTCGCTGCCTCTTTTCACATTTCTGTTCCATTTGAACTTTCCTTTTGTTGCCTTAGTTTTGCTTTGCAACTTATTTTTATTTATTTATTTTGATTTCACTTGAGTTTTGGTTTTGTTCTCCATTTTCCTGCTGTTCCCTTTCCCCTTCCCCTACACTTTTCCATTTCCCAGATCAGGCTGCAGCTGTGGGACCAGGAGAGGTTCCTCATTCCCAGCTCCATCCGTGACTCTGCTGTGGCTCTCATTGTCTTTGACATCACAAGTAGGTATCGAGCCCAGGGTCTGCAGGGGCCTTGCTTTTAACACTATCTTTACTCTGGAAGTGGTGGTGGTAGCCAAAAAGAGCTAAAATAGCCCATCAGCCACCTGTGGGTGTTGGCAGGGATTGGGAATTCCTGTGTCTGTGCTGGTTGTTGGTAGCCTTTGGTGTTTTTCTGTTTTGTTTTTTTCATTCTTTTAACTTCAAAATTATTTTTCATTTCTGAGTAAGGAGAGAGATTATACAACTAACAGCTTCAGGTGCCAAAGCAAAGGAATGTTGTCAGAATAGGTAAAACAAGACAAGACCCTTTTTAGCAGAAGCTGTGGAGTGACTTAGGAAGGACAAGACCCTTTTAAACAGAAGCTATGGAGTGACTTAGGAGGATTCAAGAGTCTCATCTTGTTGGAAAAGAGACCTGGAGACTCACAAGAGAGCTTTTGAAAGAGGAGAGATGCAACAACCACAGTTCCTAAAGAACAAACAAGCTTAGAGGGAAATTCTCTGTAACTCTTGACGTGAATGTTTTAATACAAGATGGGAAGTTATGAAGAGAATTATCTCATTGTAACTCTTTGTTATTGATTCCACTTGATCTGGTGGGGGTTTTGTAAATCTGCAGTATCAGGATTTATATAAATTTCAGTAAACAGCAGAAGTGGAAAAGCTCTGGCCCAGCTTTATTCTGTTAACAACAAGTTGAGAGTTTGTTTTACTCTTCTAGGCTGAAGTGCTTAACAGTTAATAGGCTGTGCTTTATTCTCACTATTCAGAGCAAATAATTTCCTGGTCTTTTTCCCAGTCCTGGAGCTGGAGAGAATTTTGGGGGAGTTCCTGGTTTGGTGCAAATGATGTCAAACTTTCCTTTGGGAAGCACAGAGATGAGCAGGTGGTGCCCTGTGCTGGGGACTCTCCTGGCTGAGGCAGCAGGGCAGGATGCACAGCTTGGCATCATTTTTCCCACTGTACAGGTACAGGATGCTGTTTATCCAGGCAGCTGGAAAAATTTTGCCAGTCCAGGCTGTTCTTAACAGCTCCCAGCCATGTCAGAAGAAATTAAGTGACAACTGATCTCATCGTTCTTTAGTAACAGGCTGATCTTTGAAGATAATTTCATTTTTTTCATTGTTCTTAGTAACTGAGAGGTTTAAAGTGTTTTTTTTTTTTTTTTATGTTGCAGAAGGGACTTGCACAGGTACTTGGGGGCACAATGAAATTGTTTAGTTATTGTTGATGTGCTGGATGTCCCAAATGCAGGTGGAGAGATCCGTGAGGGGAGTCCAAACTCAGCTCAGGCCCCTCCTGAAGGTTGTTCCTGAGGGAGGCTGGGCTCATTCCTGGTGTCCCACAGTGGTTATTTGTATTTTCCCTTCTAAAATGGGTGCACACAAACCTGGACTTGTAGAAATGCAGCAAACCTGAGTCACTTCAGGGGTGCCTGTGTGGTGTCTGCTCACTGGAGATCTTTCCTCAAAGAGCATTACCCTGCGCATCATGTTGAAATGAAATTAATATTATAATTAATTTAAATTAATTAAACTAATTTAATGAATTAAACAAATGACCTGGGCCAGCTCTGTGGGTGTTTCCTCCAGTTGCCTTTTGCCTATGAGTCTGAAGGTTTGGGGTGGTTCAGTCCCCACCTGGGTGATGTTCGTAGTGAATATTCCAGTGTAACAGGGAGGGTGTGGAAGTTTGGGAAGTCCAGGAGCTGTTGGGATCAGTCTGAACTTCCAGCTCTGCTGTGACACTGCCCAGGTGCTGCCAGTTTGTCACCTTGAGTTTCCTGGGGTAGAGAAGAGCCCTGACTTCTGCTCTTGTAATCAAGTCTGCCTTCAAAATGAAGCCAGAGCTAATTGCTTTAACTGTAAGCCCTAATCCTCCTTAAGCCCCAGGGCATCAACTCAACATTCCCCGATGTAGATAAAATGTTTTGAATCTGACTGCAGGCCTGTGCATTATCAGTTTATCTTCTTCTAAACAAGCAGTGATTGGTCCTGAGAAAGCTGCTTTTTCCTTGATGAGCTGCCTCATTAACCAGTGCTCTGCCTCCCTGCTGGGATTATTTGTGGCTATAAACTGGGAACCAGTGGATGCCTCCATAAAAATGTTGGGAATGAGGAGTAATCCTGTTTTCAGGCACTGTGGGGCTTTTATTTGGGGTGTTTGGGGAGTTTTTGAGCAGTGCTGGTTCAGCCAGGTAGGTTCTAGACCTTGAAGCTGTCATATATAATAATATATCATATATAAAAATAACAGTTTGTGTTTGGGGTCAAACTCTACCTGGCCCAGCATTTTTATGACTCCTGTGCTGCCCTGGAAGGGAGAACCCAACGTCCTCTGCACCACCTGAACCTTGCAGTGTGTAACATTTGCTTTCACTTCTGCTGGAATTGAAGTTACCATTGCTTCAATACCACATGAAAATCCCCACTGCCATCACATGGATGC
This sequence comes from Acridotheres tristis, assembly GCA_037013685.1. NCBI lineage: Eukaryota > Metazoa > Chordata > Aves > Passeriformes > Sturnidae > Acridotheres > Acridotheres tristis. The sequence continues at coordinate 15,265,943 of CM072889.1, forward strand.
TCCATGCTGGAGGTTGGATGCTGTGGTGTCTGTCCTGTGGGAATTGCCCCTAAAGCTTTGATCAGAGATGCTGCAGGCTGTGAGTCCTGTGGAGATCCCATCCATAATCCTGGGAGATCAGTGCTGTCCTGTTGGCTACCCCCAGTAATGAGGTGGGAGCCACATCCTAGAGATGTTTGGGAACAGCAGCACCTCCGGGCAAGCAAAGGAAGGAATTAAAGCAATTCACAAATATCCAGGAAACTGCTCTGCTGATGGATCTGGGGTGAGCTGACAAGGTCACCTCGGGTGTGGAACCTTTTCCCTAAAGGGTTTTCCTGCTCTCTCTCCCCTCCCCTGTCCCCCTGGTGGGCCGGGCTGGCCCCAGCAGGTCCGGCTGCAGCTCTGGGACACGGCGGGGCAGGAGCGGTTCCGCAGCCTCATCCCCAGCTACATCCGCGACTCCACCATCGCCGTCGTGGTCTATGACATCACAAGTGAGTGCCAGCACTGGGGCTGCGAGAGCCTGTAAATTACATGGGGGATGTGGGACTCCAGACTGAAAAATTAACAGAAAAGTTTTACAGTTATACAGAAGGTTCTAAAGGAATGAAAGCGAGTTTTGACATGTAAAAGATGCTTTTAGGGCCAGTTGTTGCTGAAACAGCTGAAAGAACAAAGGTTTAGTCGAGTTGGAAGGAGTTTTGTGACTAAAGTCCAAAGACTAAGTGGCCTTCAAACAAAAGGATAAGTCTTCTTCAAATAAGGCATGTTTTCTACCAAGCAAAAAAAGCATAGGCAGACAGAAAGAAGTTTTTTTACCAAAGCTGGAAGAAATTTCCACTGCAAAACAAGTCCCAAAGTTTAACATGTAACTGCTAACTCAGATGATTGGCTAGTCACTAACATAATATGGTAATTTTAGCAATTTTGATAGGTTATATGTAAATGTAAAAGGTATTGTGTATGATGTTGCTTGGTTGTTATGTAATAAGATGCACAGCAGAAAAAGAGATACAGTACTTTGTAACCTGAATAGAATTGGGCTTCAGGACACAGCTCTAGGCTCACCCACGACCCCCAAGTGCTGGAACCTTGTCTATGCAATAAACAGCATTTTAAGAGCCATCTGAAGTCTCCATCTCTCTGTCAGGCTCTTACAAGACTGGCTCTTTAAAATGCTGTTTATTTTTATTCAATTGCTGTTATCCAGATGCTACAGCAATTCACAGGTCGTGGGTGACAAGAGCCCAGCCCACAGCTTGTCAGCCTCAGCTGCAGGCTGGTCTGAAGCCAACTCTAGTTCTGGTTGCAATGCATTAGATACTTTTCTTTTAATATATAATAACCAATCAATACTATTACCTATACCCTATCATAGCTACTAACAATACCATATTCATGTTACTATTCTCCAGTCACAAAAGGTTATTATGTTACAGTTTAAGGTAGAAGTTGTTTTTCAGTTTTCTTGCAGTGAAAAATTCTGAGATCTTTTCTTTACTTGCAACATTGGCTTTCTTGTTTGCCTGTGAAAATCTTTTTGCTTGGTAAAAACATCTTTTGTTTGAGGTGGATTTATCCTTTGAGCTATAAAAACCCCTTCCAACTCACATGCTAACACAGCCTTTTCCTTCTAGTTATCCAGTAAAAGTGGCTCAGCAATTCTTTTCTTCTATATCAAAACTTGCTTTCATTTCTATTCCTTCTTCAGATTCTACATTCAGAGTTGTTTCTGTTATACATACATATCTGTGAGACTTTCTTATCAAATCCCTATCCATCCAAAAACAGAGGAGTGGTGTTCTGCTGTGTCCTTGTTAGAAACACCCCACACGAACAGAACTGAGAAGTTACAACCACAAATTCTGCAAAAAACATCATTAAAATCAGAAATGTTTTCTCCCCTTCCTTGTTTTTCCATCTGGGTGGGAAATCATTGATGAGGGGTGGGGAGGTTTGGAGAAGCACCTGAGTACAAGTGAAGCATTTTCTCTGTCATAAAGGAGTTTTATGCTCAGCTTTGCTCTTCCATTCTTCCCTGCAGACTTGAATTCTTTCCAGCAAACCTCCAAGTGGATCGATGACGTCAGGACAGAGCGAGGCAGTGATGTCATCATCATGTTGGTGGGGAACAAAACCGACCTGGCAGACAAGAGGTAAAAGGGGAAACTGGGCCCTGCTGCCCTGCCCAGAGCCACCAAGGCCAGTCTGGGCTTAAACCAAGGCTTGGTTTAAACACAGCATCCTTTGCTTGTCAGGAAATCCTCATTTCTGGTTTCAGCAAAAGTTGTTCCCTTTGCTGTCCAACAAATAATTTAAAACAAATCCACGTAAAAAAATTGCTTAAGTGGCTCTGCACCATTTTCTCAGTGGGGTATTTTGTCTGATTCTCGTTTTCACATTGAGGTAAAGGCTAAAAGCTGCCTGTAAAAACAAGGAAATCAGATGATTTTCACCATTCTCCACTCATTTCCCTCACTCTCTCTGCACGTGCAGCTGGAAGTTCATGACAGTTTCTCCTCGTTAAGATGCAGCACAAACTTCTTTAGGATTGATCTAAAAACATGAATTTTCCCAAGCTTGTGGATGTGTGAAAGGAAACCAAATCAGCAAACCCCAAACTTCTGCCAAAGAGAGACCAAGAAATTTAATTAGACTCCTTAAATGACATAGGCTTATGTTTTGGGAGGTGCCCTAAAGTATTTTGCTTTAAAGCTCTTAATTCTACAGCACATCAACCAAAATAACCAATGTGGTGGGTTCTTAGAAGAGCACAACCTTTACTTTGTGTTCCTGTTTCAAATCCTTCTCTGGACTGTTGATTTAACAATAATTTTGTTGAATATTTTCAGAGATTTTTGTTCCTTAGGAAGGTATCAGGTGCAGTGTAGATAAGGGAAGGTTTTTATTTTTATGGTGGTGCCAGAAGCAGTTGGCAAAGGGAAGATGGAGTGAGCCAGGCAGTTCCAACCCTTCCAAATGAAACATCCTCACACACCTCAGAAATGTGGGTTTTGGGTATCAGGGGATGTGTGAGGACTTGAAACCACAGGGGGATTTTGATGTGATGCACAGAAAATCACCTCAGGAAGGTAGAACTGGGAACCACGTGGATCTCACAGCAAAATAAAGCCTTAAAATATCAAATCCTTGTCCTTTGGCTGTTAACAAGATTTTTCTGATCAAAGGAGAACAATTTACAGGTAAAATTAATGTTTTCTCAGCAAAATCTGGGCTTTTATTTGAATATTATTGTTCACCCTGTTTCTTGGGATGATGGGCAGAGTGATCTGAGTGTTCCTTTGTGGGACATTCCCACATTTTAAATTCTTACTCCTGCTTTACTCACTCCTGCAGTTGAACATTTCTTCAGGACGTGTTGTGATGTGCATTTCTCCTGTTATTCTGATGGTTTTGTGTCCCAACCTCCCCAATATCCCTGGCTGTTTGCCCTGCAGGATTTTAGTCTTCATGGCCAGCAGGAAAAGCAGGGAAAATTCCACTTTGCCATTTCACTGGAAAGCATTTTGAGGTGTCCTATGCTTTGGACTTTGGAAAAATTCCTAAAACTTGGTGCTCAGAGCTTCAGGAATACAATAAAAACATGTACAGTTCATTTTGCTTAAGAATTCCATGTGTGATGAGCTCATGGTTCTGTCCCTGAAATCGTTCACAAAAGCAAAATCCAAGATGTTGTCCCTGAGCCAGCTCTGGATTTTGACCACTGAGCCTCTCCCATGCCTTCCTGTGAGCTGGGAATAACTGCAGCTCCCTGACTGAATAACCTGGCATTTCTAATTCCTCTCAAAATCCAGTTTTCATGTGAAACTAGAAAGCCCAATGGGATCATTTCAGCCTTGGAGTATTTCCTAATGGTGCACAACAGCTGGAAGAATTAAAAATACCAGAAAATTGTTTGAAGCAGCTACAGCTAAAGTTCATGCAGCACTGGAAATTCTTATTTTTGGGAGCAGAATGTGACAGTAGTCCTGCTGTGGGCTGGGATTTGGAATGATGGGGAAGGAAATATCCAGATGTCAGTAACAGGAGCTGCCTTGCTCTTCTTTTCAAAGGAAGTTGGATTTGTGTGAGGTTGAAATTCTGGGCCTGTGAGGCTGGACAAAGCCACCTTTGGTGTCACAAAGGTCATATTTTTTGAGGCAGAATGCAGGGAAACCATTCATCCTCTGATAAAAACCAGGGATGAAACAAGTTCTGAGGCCAAAAAGCTGCACTAAAAATAGCCCTGTTCCTGTTCAGTGCAGCCTGGCAAGTTTTTCATTTCACTCAATGTTGCTTCAGTTGGTGGCTGGGTTTTTTTGTTGTTTTTTTTTTCTCCCTGCAGTTTTCTTTCTCTCATTTTTGGACTCTTTTGATTTGGTTTGGTTTTTCTGCTCTGTGATTTGTTCTCATTACTGGAGACAGGTTTCTGTAGAGGAGAAAGCCCAAGAGCTGAATGTGCTGGGTATTGATAGCAGTGCTAAAACAGGATTTAATGGGACACAGGGTGGTGCTCAGAGGGGCAATTCCAGGTGCTTGTCTCCAAGCTGCTGCACTGTGGAGCCTTTCTGGAGTCTTTGTGTCACCTCACATCATTCCCTCTGTGAGATTTGGGAAACTCCCTGTCTCAGTGTGGGGATTTTTCCTTCCTTGGAATGCTGTGGATGAGGCTGAGATGTTCTGCGCATCTTCCACAACTCCGGGTGTTCCCTGGGGAGCTTCCCTGAGGTGGTTTCACTCCAAACTGAAAGACTTGGGGGTGGTGAAGCCTCAAAGGGTCCTCCTCTTGAAGGAGAAGCAGCAACTCAATCCCAGCCATCTCTAACTCTCCCTTCTGTCCCTTGTGTCTCTTTTCCACCTTTGTGCAGGCAAATCACCACAGAGGAAGGGGAACAGAGAGCCAAAGAGCTGAATGTGATGTTCATTGAGACCAGTGCAAAGACTGGCTACAATGTCAAACAGGTACATGCAGGTTGTGTTCTCAGTCAGGAATCTGTGCCTGCTCCCTGCTCTGGGGCTGCTCCAGGGTGGCTTTGTGATCCTGCAGGAATTTCCTCATGTTTAATGCCAGCCCCTGAGATGTTTCTTGGTTTATGTAGTGCAAGCTCCTGTCCTGTCGAGTCAATGATTCCCTGTCAAAACTAAACCTGGAAACAAAGGAGGACTCCCTCCAGAATGTGCTGAGGGTTGGGAAAGGGGACAAATTGTTTTGTGCAGCCAGTCAGCTGGAATTTGGTTTGGTTTGGTTCACAGTCAATGCACTGTTTGCTGAAATCACTGCTGACACAGTGGGGAGAATTGTTTTTGCTGATGCACTGGACTAGAAGTTCTTCCTTGTGTCTGCCAGCCAGAGAATCTTGAAGTATTTTAGGGGTATTAAAGTTGGAAGAGATCTTTGGAAATCACCCCTTCCAACCTTCCTGCTCAGAGCAGGCTGCCCAGAGCTGACTCCAGCTGAATTTGGAATATCAAAGGCTAGAGACTGTCCAGGTGCCAGTGTTGGATCAACCAAACAGCAAAATAACCTTTAAATTTTTGTTCTAAGCAGAATTTCTCAGATTTCTGCTTGTGCCCTTTGTTCTTGCTTGTGATTCCCCTCTCCACTGATTCAGGGATTGTTCTGGATATGACAGAGCTTGGAATAAACTGGAGGAAATTGGGAAACATCCTCAGGAGTTTTCTGCACACCAGCAGCTTGGTACAACTTCCCAGTGGGATTAGGAGACTTTGGGCTTGGTTTTTGTGTCTGTTTTGGATTGAACCCAGACAAGAAGACTTGTGCTGCCTTCTTTGCCCATATTCATGGGGAGAGCTGGGATTTGAAGGCTGCAGACTCCAGCAGCTCACTGGGACCTTGGTTTTGCAAGGAGCACCCTTTGGAGGGATGGCTGAGGAGCTGCTGGGGGGGGAATCAGCAGCAGCAGGGATTGCTCTGGTGTTTGATGCAGCAGAGTTCAGCAGCCTGGCAGTGTCTGCACTGTGTGAGGGCAGCAGGGTCAGCTCCAGACATTGACTGAGGAATGATGCAAACCCATTTTCTGGGTTTTCTCGGGTTTTCATAGCCCTTCTCAGCTCCAGCACATCCTTCCAGTGGAATTGCAGCTCCCTGGAAGCAGCAGTTCTGCTGAGGAGTGGCTGTTTGGCAGCAGGACTGATCTGAAGGGTTGGGCTCTAAAAGCTCAGTTATTCCACGTAGGAGTATTCAGTGCCAGCTGAGTGATCAGAAATCCCCAAATGTGCACCCTGTGTGCACAAGCAGAGGCTGGATGTGGTAAGTGATGTTTAGTGAGTGCAGGAGGGAGTTCTGTGAGTCCCTGGACGAATGTTGCCAATTAATTCCATGTCCTCTTCGAGCAGGAACAGGTAAAATAAAACTGATTTTTTGTAGGCATTGAATAAGTCCTTTAACATAAGTTCTTTAAAACCTGTTAAATTTCCTACATAAAATTCTCATGGCATTTTTGCACACTGCTATGCTGCTAAAGTACCCACTTAACGAATTTGTACAGCTCACACTCAGAGTCCTGCTGTAAATCAGTGTTTGCAACAAGAACTTTTTTTCTGATAAACTTTGAGCTTCTCTCTTGCTGCTTTCCAGCTTTTCCGCCGTGTGGCTGCTGCCTTACCTGGGATGGACAGCACACCAGAGAAGAGCAAAGAAGACAGTATCCTTGTTTTCCCATGGAATTGGGCAGTTATGTGGTGTTAAACTGGGCTTACTCACTTTCTTTGGCACATTTACAGCTTTACTGGGGTTTTGCAGCTGTTGGAGTGTGAGCAGAGGGATGGAGCAGCTCTGCCATGAGGCAAGGTTGGGAGAATTGGGATTGTTCAAGCTGGAAAAGAGAAGCTTTGGGGTGACCTAAGTTGGGCCTTCAAAAAGAAGAAGCCAAAAAGAAAAATGGCTTGGAGTGACAGGGCAAGGGGGAATGGCTTCCCACTGCCAGAGGGCAGGGTTAGGTGGGATATTGGGAAGGAATTCTGCCCTCTGAGGGTGGTGAGGCCCTGGCACAGGGTGCCCAGAGAAGCTGTGGCTGCTCCTGGATCCCTGGAAGTGTCCCAAGGCCAGGTTGGATGGGGCTTGGAGCGCCTTGGGAGATTGGGTGGTGTCTCTGCCCGTGGCAGGGGGTGGCACTGAGTGATCTTTAATGTCCCCTCCAACCCAAGCCATCCTGGGATTGCATGACCCCATTTGTGGGCCAGATACAAATGTACACAGCTAATGTCCAGCACAAGTTTTGCTTCTCCATTTGAACTGAGGCTGGAATTTCCACAGCTTTAAAACTCTTTTTGTCAATCCTCTGCAAGATGTCACCATGTCCGTGGCTTTGCAGTTCCCCAGTGCAGGCAGGCCCTGGAGAGACACCAACCAACCCTTCCAGATCCTGTTCTAGGTGATTCCTTGACTGTCCCTGCAGTGATTGACATCAAACTAGAGAAGCCCCCCGAGCAGCCAGTCACGGAGAGCGGGTGCTCCTGCTAACAGCCCCTGCCAGCAGCACCTCCCTGGCCGGGCTCCTGGAGAACATCCTGCTCATTGCCACCCCTCTGGGGCTGGAAAACCATTCCTCAAGAGAGAATCCCTGTGTACTGGTGGGGAGCAGCCCCGGCCGCCCCTCTCACTGCATGGTTTGAGCCCTGAGTGCAGAATGAGTGTCCTGTCTTTTGAGTTTATTTTTTTATGTTGTTGCACTTTGGCACCACGGTGCCCTTCACACTCTCTCTCTCTTTCTCTCTCTCTTCCTCCCTTTCTCCCTCTGTTCCCACCTGGAGCCTCCCTGCTCAGATGTATCTTGTGAATGCCATGGAAAAGCTGCCGAGTTAGGGAAGACAAAAATGAAGCTTTGGAGGGTGGGTTTTCCACCTTCCCTCCTGCCTTGCATCCTCCCCCTGCCTTCTCCAGCCTCCTGTCCTGTATCCCCACTTCCTCTGGTAAAAGGCTGCTCCTTAAACTTCAACCAGTCACTTGGACTTGCCTTTTTGGACTCTGCAGGTTCCCTGTTCCCAGGCTTTGCTTCCCACAGGGCACACACCCCATGAGCTCCCTGGTTTCTCCTTTCTGTGGATGATCCTGGCTAACTCTTGCTCTCAACTTGCCAGTTTTGCCCCTTGAGTCACACAGGGCCCTGGAAAGCCCGAGACTCTGAGAGCTTTGGCCTTGTTGCTCCCATTTGTGTGGCAGGGACATCCCAGAGCCTGCTCCCCACGGCTGGAATCTCTTCCCATCCAGAGGATGTTGGTGAGTGTTGGCTGCAGACGTGGAGGAGGAGGAGGGAACAGAGGCTTTGCAGCCCCAGGCTGGGTGGGGAGAGATCCTCAGGGATTCTGGAAGTAAACAGTGACCTGGAATCCATCACTGCAGGGGCAATACCTGCCCTGGGAGTCATGGATGCTCCTCAGGCTCCTTCCCTCATCTCCATTCTCCTGTTCCTCATCACGGGAGCTGCTTCATGTGGAGCAGGAGAGCCACAGCAGAGGGAAGGGCAACATTCCACTCTCATTGCCAGGTTGCTGCTTGATGGAATCATTCCCATTGCCTCTGCCCTTGGAGCAGAGCTCTGGGGTGGGACCAGCAGCCATTTCACTCCTGGGGGAGTTTTTACCTTTGCCAAAGCTGAGGGGAGCAGTGGCAGTGAGTTCTGTCGCAGGGGGTGGAGGATTAGAGGACTGGATGCTGCTGAAGGGAATTCTGGTGTCACTCTCCAGCCTTGGAGGTTGGGAGCTGCCTCCTTTCCCCCAGCCTCTGGTTTGGAATTAATTCGTAGAGCTTTTCAGAGATTTCCTGGGGTTTTGGATCCACAAAAAGTTGGTTTGTCAGTTGGCAGAGAGGAGAATTGCACTGTCCTTTCCCCACCTGGCCTGTGTGACACGGAGGATGCTGTGGTAGGACAGTGACCACGGTGGGGGTGGTCAGTGACACTCCCTCCCCTCCCCTGGCAGGGTGTCCCTCACTCCCTGACACCTGAGGAGGGGAAGGGACAGCCCTGGGCTGGCAGCACGTCACCAAGGTCCCCAGAGTCCCTTCCCCTTGGGGCAAGCTGGCTGCAGGAGGAAGCTGGGATGTGAGTCCCCATTGATTCCCTGCCCCTCGGGAAGCTGCTCCCATTCCCTGTACATAGCCCATAGTGGGAATTGCTGGTGTCAGTGTCCGTGTCTGTAGAACAGGTGTTGCTGTCCCTCCTCACAGGCAGCTCTGCTGTCCCTTCGTGTTGTTCGAGTCACGGACCGGGGCGGGAGGGGGGTGACCCCAATTAAGGGGTGGGGGGTAATTAGTGGAATCCCATAGTTCCCTTCCCACTGTTTTTCTGGATGTGTTCCTGCCGTGTGTCCGGCCCTGCTGTCTTGTAGCTGTAGCGAGTAAGTGTGACTGTAACTCTGAGTAAGGACTGTGTGACACAGCCACAGTGTATCACTAAATAAATAAAGTTATTTCACCAACACTGAGCTCTCCTGCTGCCACACCGGCCTGGGGGCTACAAGGGGTTTGCTCCGAGGTGTGACATTCCTGTCCTGAGTAGGGATGGAGGAGGAGGAGTGGAGGAAGGATGGAGGAGTATGAGAGGGGATGGAGGAGAAAGGAAGGACAGAGGAGGAAGACGAGGTGGAATGGAGGAAGAGAGAAGGAAGGATGGAGAAGGAAGGACAGAGGAAGGAGGAAGAATGGAGCAGAAGGCAAGAAAGAGAAGGAGGAAGAGTATGAGAAGGGATGGAGGCGAAAGGAAGGACAGAGGAGGAGGAAGACGAGGAGGAATGGAGGAAGAGGAGGAGGAAGAATGGAGAAGGAGGCATGAAGGAGATAGAGGAGGAAGGACAGGAGGGAGGAAGAATGGAGCAGAAGGAGGGACAGAGGAGGAGAAAGGAGGGGGAAGGACTTTGCTGACATTGTTGCAAAATGGAATATGTAACAATTTTCTCAGGAAGTCTCTGATGTTTGATCTTTGTTACTTTCAACTTTAATCAGAAAAAAAAAAGATACTTAATCCAAGAAATTGAGCAGCCAACAAGCTGGAAGTGATGTCCAGGCGTTGGAAGGACAAGTGACTTGTGGGTGGAATTGTCTCATTGAGGGTTAGGGCTGGGTCAATGATCTCAGCCCCGGGAGAGGTTACCAAGCTTGGGAGGAAGGATCCCTATTTTGGGATAACGACAAAACATGGATCCAAACATGACTCAATGGAGCCAGGAGCTCCTGGAGCCCTCAGTTGAGCCCTGCCCTGCAACACACCTGGGACTGATCCTGCTGCTCCAGAAGGACCTGCAGGACTTCTGCCAGCACTGAACCCCTGGCAGTGCTCCCTTCATCCCTGCAAGTGTCCAAGGCCAGGTTGGACAGAGCTTGGAGCAGCCTGGGATAGTGGGGAGATGTCCTTGCCCATGGCTGGGGTTGGCACGGGATGATCTTTAAGGTTCCCTCCAACCCAAACCATTCCATGATTTCATAAATTTGTGCCTCTCAGCTCAGTTTTGTCAGTCACTAAAAAAATCGAATGTTGCTGGAGCTGTTGTTTTCACACCAGGAATGTGTGAAATCCTCCTTCATTCTGGAGGATGAAATGGACTCTGGTGGCCTTAATGCTTTGCTAATTAACATACCCAAGACATTAATGTGCCTCGGGAAAGAATCCACTCTTTCCTGTCAGCCAGGTCAGCAGGAACACACCTGAGTCATTCCCTGGGAAGAACTGCCCGGGGCAGGACAGACCTTCCTGGAGCTGCTGCCAGGGAATGCTCTGAAGGAGGAGGGACAAAATCAACGCTGACATTGTATCTGCAACTCCCTGTGGAGAGAGCTTCTCTTTCCCTATGGAACATGGAGATTCTAGAAAACCAGTGTAAGACCAGAAAGGTGATACAAGAGGTCTTCTTCCCCTTCCAGGGCTTCCAGGATGTTCATTCCCCTGGTGGAAAGGCTCATTTTTAATTCTGAGTGAAAAATCACTTTTCCAGTCTTTTCTTCACTCCCAGCCTGGCTCAGTGTCCTGCTCTGCTGCTGGAGTTGTGCTGGTGCCACCACAGCCAAAATCCTGCCTTGTTCCTTCCTGGCAGTGCTGGAACACACTCCAGGTTAATCAGGGGCTGATTTTCAGCGAGCCAGTGGAAGAAGCACCAGACACAGCTGCAGATCCCAAATTTTCTCCTGCAGGCTGCAAGGGTGACTGGAGCTGAGCCTTGTCCCAGCATTTCCTTTGAATGGTGCTCATGGTGGGTACATCCCAACCTCCACACAGACTTCCTGAGTGGGAATAAGGTGAATTCAGGCTGCTGTACTTGATTTATTGATTGTTTTTACAGAAAAAGTGGAAAACACCACAAGGAAGAGAAGGCCAGAGCCAGGGCTGTCCTGAAGTCATTACAACCTGATCCCACCAGGCATTTGCTGATAATTAATATGTTTCCTTGGTAATTAATGTTTCCAAACATCCCAGCCTTATATTGTGGGGGTTTTATCAGCAAAGTGGCACAAACAGCCAGAGCTGTGCACAAACTGGGGCTGGATTTTACTCCTGGAGTTCCCAGCAAACCCAGCAATGCAGAGCAGAGGTGGGATAGAGGAGAAGGAAAGAATTCCATGGCACAAGAGAGTGGAACAGGTGAATTTCCTGGAGGACAATGCCTGTGCTCTGCTCAGGAATGCTCAACAACCAGGATCCAGGATCAAGGGATCCAGAACCAGCCCAGAACTCACTTAATTTAAGTTTTGCTAAAACCTTGATGCTGCTGGAGCAGCTGCCCCCCAGGACTTCACACCAGCTTTTCCCAACACCCATTCCCAAGGAGCACAGCCTCAATCCCCATCCATCTTCCAGCCAAATGAGCCCCTTGGCATCTCTCCACTTGGGAAAGAGCTGATCCTGTGCAGGACAGTGGTGCCTCCAGTGAAAGCTGAAACGTGAGGAGTGGAGAGGTTTTGGCAGGATGAAGCTCCCTGTTAGTGAACTGTCCGTTCCTTCTGCCGCTGGTAATCTGGGAGGGACAAGGACAAAGGACAAGATGGCCAGGGGAAATTACCTAAAATGTTCAGGAAAACACACATTCCCAAGTGGAGGAAGTGTTTGAGACCCTCTGGCTTTAAAAGTGCACCTCCACCAGTAATTTCAAGTGGTTTTAGGGCACTTAGAACAAAATGTTTTGTTTGAAATTATTTGATGGAAACCCCCTCTTCCCCTTTTTTTTTTTGTCTTCTTAATGGCCACTTTCCATTTTATGAAGAATTCTTGTTTGGCTTAACTTCTCCCTTTTTTTTATTCCTTAAATCTTGGAACTATATGACTGCAGAAAGCAGAAACTGGGAGTTAATCCAGTCCTTCCCTTCACTCACAATTCAAATATCCTTAGTGAGGGATATTCACCATTGGCACTTGTGCCAGAGCTCCTTCCTACGTTATTCAAGGATAATTAGCTTAAATTTATGAGCTCTAAATTAACTTTTCCAACCATCCCACCTTCCTGCTCTCCAAGTCTTCCTATATGGGCAGATGAAGCCAAGCCTCATTATCCTGATGTGGTGCCAAATCAGCAGTCAGTGACCTTGGGCTGTTAAAGTGGGGTGGAATGGGCAGGGATTTATGGAAGTTTGCTTCCCAAGGAGCATTCCAGGACTGGGCACTCACTGTAGGGGAAGTACCGGACACGCATCGTGATCTCCCGCGCCGTCTTCAGGATCTCCACGGCCTGGAAAACAAGGAAAGAGAATCCATGGCTTCTGTGCTGGGCTGAGAGGCTGGAAGGAGGTGGATTCCCCATCCCAGCACTCACCTTGCTGTGCTCAATGTCCTGGAAATCCACATCGTTCACTGAGAGCACCTGATCCCCCTCCTGCAGCCCGGCCCTGTGAGCATCCGAGTCGGGAATCACCTGGGAAGGGAGAGCAGGGATGGCAGGCCTGGATCTGCCACAGCTCCCCTCCCACACTGCCCCGAGGAGCAATTCCAGGGGCTGGGAAGAGATCAGGGAGTGGTGCAGGATGTCCTGAGGATGTTGTGAGCCCCGAGCTCGGGGGCTGTGAGGCAGCAGAGCCTCCCTGCACACCCGCCCGGCTCAGCTGCTCCCACCGGCACAGGCAGGATCCGGGAATGGCACAAGGACGGACACACCTTGGAGATGAAGATTCCCAACTGCGAGGCTTTTCCTCCCCGGATATTGAAGCCCAGCTGTGGAAAAAACCAGCAGGGAAATGCAGTCACCAGGATCCTTCCCTTAGCCCAGTTCTTTTTTCATTCCCCAGGACTTTTCTCCCTGCCCAGGGCCCTTCCAATTCCCCAGGAGCCTCTTCCCTGCTCTGTCTCCCGGCTGGATCCAAGCCGTGGGTGCGGTGCTCGGCCAGGCAGAGGCACCAGCCTCTCTCCCCTAATTTCTGCCACCAGGAATACCCGAGGGGCCCGCTCTCCCACCCTACAGCATCTCCACATCCCAAAACACCACACCAGGAACAACCCCTCCCCTTGCCCACCGCCCTGGAACCTCCCACGCCTGTCACAGCAGCTCCCTATGCCAGGACGCTGCCAGTCGGCAATATCGCAATCCCAGCGCCTTTTTATTGCCAGGAAACGCGGCCGGGAACGCGACACCGCGCCCAGACAACACCGCGCCGACGCCGCCCGCCTCACCTGCGCCCCGGGCGGCTTCTTGAGGACGATGGTGCGGGGCAGGAACTGCGTGAGCTCGTTGTTGTAGTCGGGGTGATACACGCGCTGCGGGGGACGCGCGGCGGCTCAGCCGGGGCCGGGCCGGGCTCCCCTGCCCGGCGGGGCCCCGCGGCCGCCGCTGCCACCCCCGGGCCGTCCCCCCGCTCCCCCCGTGCCGGGCTGACCTCGTGCGGCGGGACCCAGGCGGGCGGGCTCTCGTAGGGCGGCAGGAAAACCACCGGGAAGTCATCGTAGGGCACCCTGCCCTCCATGCTGCCGCTCCGCCACCGCCGGGACGCGCCCCGGGAGCGACGCACCGGGCTGCGATTGGCTGCGACCCGACCTTCGCCCCGCCTCCCGCATGACGCACCCGCACGCCATTGGTTCTGCCCCGCCCTTCGCCCCGCCCCCGCGCTATCCCACCCCCACACGCGGTTGATCCCGCCCCATCTGACGTATCGCTATGTGATTGGCTGTAGTTCCGCCCCTCGATGACGTTTTGGCTTCATGATTGGTCGAGGCTTCTCCCCTCCTGCCTCACCGCTCGGTGATTGGCCGTGCCGGCGCGCGGCCCGGTTTGAACCGCGGCCGTTGCGGCGCCGCCATTGGAACGGGTAGCGGCGGTTCCAGGTCAGTGCTGCGGCCGCCCCGCGACACCGGGCAGGGCCAGGCCGGGCCCGCTCCTCCCCCGCTCCAGGCCTGGGGCTTCCGCTCCATCCCCGAGCCCCGGCAGGGCCCCTTCATCCCCCCCCGCTCCACTTCTGAGCCCCGGCAGGGCCGCTGCACCCCCCGCTCCACCCCCATCCCGGGCGGGGTCCCCGCTCTGTCCCCGCTCCCGCCTCACGGCGCTCGTGTCCCGCAGGCTGGCGATGGTGCGGGAGGACGACAAGGGCATCCCGGTGCGCGTGGCGCTGCGCTGCCGGCCGCTGGTGCCCAAGGAGACCAGCGAGGGCTGCCAGATGTGCCTGTCCTTCGTGCCCGGGGAGCCGCAGGTGAGGCTCGGGGGGCTCCGGGGGCTCCCGCAGCCCGGGCCCGGCTCCCAGCGCTGCCCCGTCCCTCTCCTCCGCAGGTCGTGGTGGGCAATGACAAGGCCTTCACCTACGACTACGTGTTCGACCCGTCCGTGGAGCAGGAAGAGGTTTTCAACACAGCGGTGTCGCCTCTGGTCCGAGGCATCTTCAAAGGTTTGTCCCAGATCTCGGCGTTTTGGAACCTGCTCTTCTCCACAGAACGAAGGGGGTGTGGTCCCTGAGGCCGCTGCTTTCCGAGGCTGCCTGCTTTTCATGGAATACCAGAAGAGTTTGGGTCGGAAGGGACCTTAAAGCCCATCCTGTGCCACCCCTGCCATGTGCAGGGACATCTTCCACCATTCCAGGTTGCTCCAAGCCCTGCCCAGCCTGGCCTTGGACACTTCCAGGGATCCAGGGGCAGCCTCTGAACACCCTGTGCCAGGGCCTCACCACCCTCACAGGGAATAATTCCTTCCCAATGTTCCTGTTGCAGTGGGAAGCCATTCCCACTTGTCCTGTCACTCCAGGTCCTTATAAAAAGTCCCTCTCCCTCCTTAAGAGTAACACAATGAATTGATAAACGTCCTGTTCCAGGATGCTGCACTGGAGCTGGGATGGCTGAGAATTTGTTGTGTTTCTCTTATCTCTAATGAAACACCTACTCTTAAAAAAGAGCTGAAATAATAATTTTGTCTGTGCCTTATGGAGTTTTCTTCACCTTTTTTTTTTTTTTTTCCTCAATGTTCCTGACTGTGATTATGCTTAAAACTGATGATTTTCTGGAAGAGTGGTTTTCAAAAAAGCAGCTTTCTGTGCTCATGTGACTCACCCGGCTGTCCTTTGTTCCCTCAGGATACAATGCCACTGTCTTGGCCTATGGACAGACGGGGTCAGGGAAAACCTATTCCATGGGGGGCACCTACACTGCCAACCAGGAGTATGAGCCCAGCGTGGGGGTCATCCCCAGGGTCATCAAGCTGCTCTTTGAGGAGAAACAGCAAAGGCAGGATTGGGACTTCACCCTCAAAGTTTCTTATCTGGAGGTAAAAGTTTGGTTTTTATCAAGTTAAGAATAAAGGGAGATTTGAGGTCACCTCTTTTAGGTACCAGATATTGATTAAATCAACCCCTAAGATTCCAGGAGGTTTTGCCAGTCCTTTCTGGTCCAAGGTGAAATGAGTAAAACATGATGCCAAATCAGCTCTAATTTCAGCACAACTGCCCCTCTCTTTAGCTGGTAACTCTGAGCTGCTCCTCTGCTGCTTCCAGATTTACAACGAGGACATCCTGGACCTGCTGTGCCCCTCCCGAGAGCGTTCCCAGCTCAGTGTCCGGGAGGATCCCAAGGAAGGCATCAAGGTCTGCCCTGCTGGGTGTGGGGCTGGCAGGGCTGGGGACTGAAGGGGTTTATGTGGAATTTTCTGTCATCCCTAAAGCAGTGGGATGGGGCTCATCCATGTGTTGGGAGCAGCACAGAGAGATCCAGGGGGATGGATCCTCAGGGAAAGCACAGCTTGCCAAGGAGCACATCCAGTTCCTCCTGCTCATCCCCTCTCTGGTTTGTGTCCCTGGGATCTGCCTCTCTAATCCTTTATTCATACAAATCCCTTTCCCATCAGCCCCTTCCTGTGCCTGGCACAGCTCCCAGCTTGGCCTGGGATATACATGGATTTGTCCCTGGAGCCCTCAGGAGCTCTGTCTCCATCCCAGAGCCCAGCTGGCTCTGGAATAGGCAGAGGAACTTGGGGATGTTTAGGAACAGGTGATGTGATTCCATGTTCCTGAAGTGAAATTCAGAACCAGTTTTTCCTGGGAGTTTCCTTGCCAGGCCCCTGGCTAGAGGTGACACTGATTCCTGGGAATGGGCTGGCACAGTCTGAAGTGCAGGGAGATTTTTCTGATCCCAGCTGGGACAAAGAGGAAGTAGAGGATAAACAATATTTCCTTCCTGGCTACAGATTGTGGGGTTGACAGAAAGAAATGTCACCTGTGCCCAAGAGACTGTGTCCTGCCTGGAGCAGGGGAACAATTCCAGAACTGTGGGATCCACGGCCATGAATTCCCAGTCCTCCAGATCCCATGCCATCTTCACCATCTGCATTGATCAGAAGAAGAAAAATGACAAGTGAGTGTCATTGTGCAGCTGATGAGAATGACTTTCCCAAAATTTCCTCATCCTCATCCTGAGCTGTGCTTTTCAAAGCAGTTCGGGTTTTGGCTCTCTGAATTTTCAGCTCCTGGGCTGCTCCTTTTCCATCTGGGAGAGTAAAACAGTTTCTTTCTGCCCTAGGAATTGCAGTTTTCACTGCAAGCTACACCTGGTGGATCTTGCTGGCTCTGAGAGACAAAAGAAGACCAAGGCTGAGGGAGACAGACTCAAAGAAGGTCTGTGGGCTGGGAGTGCTGGAGTTTGGGTTTCTTCTCAATTGGGAGTTAATAAAGGAGCAAAGCACTTCTTTTATCCTTTAACCTGCTTTTTTAACCTTGTTGAAGTTTTAATAAGGGCAGGAAATGAGGAGTTTGGAGCTGTTGATGTGGCTGTGCTCACTGTGAGCTTTGTCTGCAGGAATCAACATCAACAGAGGCCTCCTGTGCCTGGGGAATGTCATCAGTGCTCTGGGAGATGAGAATAAAAAGGGAGGGTTTGTCCCCTACAGAGACTCTAAGCTGACCAGGCTGCTGCAAGGTGAGAGAAGATGATAACAAAGCCTAAACTTACAGGTGCTTTTTAAATAACAAAGCAGGAGAAAACCCCCCAGCTCAGAGGGATTTGTTTGTTTAATTCCTCACTGAAGCCAGGCCTTTCCTGGACTCTTATTTTAGGTTGCAAATGCAGTGAGATGAGCTCAGAACGAGTCCTACTCTCCTGCACTTTGTGTGACAGGAGGAAACAAGACAAATTAAAGGCATATTTTTGGTGGAGAGAAGGAAGAGGGGAAGTCTGGGAGCAGAGATCTATTATTGTACCTTAATTATAGCAACTCCCTGGGTGATGTCACAGCCAGAATGAAGCTCCAGCTGTCTGTGCCTTCCTTGGGATTTGTTTTCTTAGTCTGAATATCTAGTCTTTATTTTTCAATAGCTGGGATTTGTCTTTTAGTGCATTTTATTTAAGCTACCCTCTAATTTGTGCAAAGCTTTAGTAATGAAATTACTGGAATTTTTATGGTAATTACATAATTTGGTGGAAAAGCTCTTCAGTATTTTCCATGTCTGAAAGTACCTCATTAAAACCTGGATTAGGCTGGATGTGGGGGCCCTTTTTTTTCCTGATGAGTAGCTTTAGGAGCCAATTTATATAAAACCAAAGGATGAAGTTCCATGCAGATTTGTGTTCTGTTCTTAGCCAATAATTCCTTTAACTGGTGAAAATTCTGGATATTCATGGAGATATTATTGGGGAGGGAGAAGAAAGGGGCAAACCTGAAAGAACCAAGCCAGAAATGGCATAAAGAACTTATTTATTAGGGCAACAACTGGGGCTTCTGGGGTGAAATCTTTGGTTTCAAACCCTGACTTTGGCTTTCAAAAACCGACTTTAATACAGAACTAAGTGGGCAGAGGAGAAAGTAATGAGTGGCACCAAAATCCAGCCGATTAATCTGCATTTTGGGGAAGCACTCATGGGGCTGGAACCCTTGAATGATGACATTTCACTGTCATTGTTGCTCTGACAGCTTTGACATTGTTTCTTTTCCTTCCCAGACTCCCTGGGTGGGAACAGCCACACCCTGATGATTGCCTGTGTGAGCCCAGCAGATTCCAACCTGGAGGAGACCCTGAACACTCTGCGTTATGCTGACAGGGCCAGGAAAATCAAAAACAAACCCATTGTCAACGTGGACCCCCAGGCAGCTGAGCTGCACCAGCTGAAGCAGCAGGTACTGGGACATCCCCTCGTGTTCTGAGCTCAGCAAAGCCCAAGGGAAGGCACAACCTCACCAAAAATGCAAAACATCCCTAATGTGCATTGCTGTGTCTCTGGAGGTGGCTGGGAAAGGGATGTGTGGATATTTCTTGGAGTTTTCCTGCAGCCAGAGAAAAGTGGTGGTGCTGGTGTGGTTTAAATGTCTCTTCCACCCAACAAATCATTGCCTGGTGGGGCACAATTAGAAATGCAGAGATGGTTTGGTGCTTTGCTGACATCTGCCTGTGCCCAGCAGGGTGGGAAGGGAAGAATTTTCCCTGGGGTGATCCCAGAGAGAAATGAAGAACCTTTTATTTGAGGAGTAAATGACCTGAAATACTGTAACACCACTGCTCCTTTGCACAGCCTGTAGTAAAAAGGCAATTATGGAACAGGACAGTCAGGAAGGTTCTATGGAGCTGCTACATTTATGAACAAGAATTATTTGTCTTTGTAGGTCCAGCAGCTCCAGGTGTTGCTGCTCCAGGCCCATGGAGGGACCCTGCCTGTGGCTCTCAAGTAAGATTTGTTATTTAATGTCCTATGGATGTGAATTTATCACACTCCAGAGAAGTCTCTGGATCTCCTTAGCTCTGGGCAGTGCTGTGGAGACAAGGGAGAACAAATTGGTTGCTTTTTTTCCCCCACTTTTTGTCATCCTTACTGGAATTGCCTGGATTTAGTTTTGTAGCAAACATCTCATGATTGCAAAATATCTATTGTAGGAAGTAAAAGAGGAAGCAGGAAACACCTCCTGAATCAATTCCTGTCTCTGAGACCCATCCATCCCTGTTCTCCTTGCCCCTCTACCCCTAAATGTGGGGCAGTTCCACCTCCATTATCCTTAAAACCACAAAATCTGGTACAGATTTGGATTGTGCAGGTGTTGTGTTCTGGGGATGTTTCAAAACCAAGTACATGGAGTTCACAGCCTCTGTTTGGAGGCTTTTCCTGCATTCTGGAAATGTCCAAGGCTTGGACAGAACCTGGAGCAGCCTGGTCTGTGAAAAGTGTTCCTGCCCTGGCAAGGGTTGGAAGAGCTTTAAGATTCTTCCTCCCCTCAACAATTCTAGGCTATTTATTGTAAATTATTTAGGGAATAATAATAATTGGAGGTGACTTCAGTGCTGTCCCAAAGCCCAAACTCATACCCAGCTGCTCTTTGCTGTTGCAGTGGTTTGGCCCCCTCAGAGAACCTCCAGTCCTTGATGGAGAAGAACCAATCCCTGCAGGAGGAGAACCAGAAGCTGAGCCAGGGGCTGAGTGAGGCTGCTGGGCAAACAGCACAGATGCTGGAGAGGATCATCCTGGTGAGTTCAGTTATCCCAGGAGAGCTCTAAATTGCTGGGAGTGAATCAACAGCAGCTCCTGTATTTATGACATACTGAGAATGTCTCTTAAATGCTCCTTTCATATTGATTCCAAATTAATCAGAACCAAAAACCTGCCAGAATTTGTTGGCTTTTAATTTCCTTTTGGAAAAAGGAGACCTAAACCTTTCAGCTTTTTAATACTTTAAAAGTTTTATTTTCATATTTTAAATAGCACTTGCACACCTACCTGTGCTCTCCTTTCCCTACCCTGTATTTTTCCTATTGCCTGCAGTGTCTATCCCTGAAAAAATGTTATGAAATCCAAACTGGTGGCCCTGACCATGAGGGATCTTTCAATGCACTGATTTTCACACTGCCAATCTTTTGCTGCAAATTAGTCAGCTGATTCCTCTACAATTAAATATAATTCTAATTTCTTTTAGACAGAACAAGAAAATGAGAAGATGAATGCAAAACTAGAGCAGCTCCAGCACCATGCTGTGTAAGTGTGCCTACACCCTTCTCCTGGTTATAATGTCCTTGGGAATTCAATGTTTTCAGTGGGATAAACTGGATTCAGTCAGCTGGGGTTTGTTCATCCAGAATTAATTCAGAGTTTGAGTAGGTAAAGTTGTTTTTCCCTGGCACAAACTTGCCATGGACTTGTTCTCATGTTTCCAGGTGCAAGCTGGATCTGCAGAAGCTGGTGGAGACTGTGGAAGATGAGGAATTAAAGGAAAATGTGGAGGTGATCCGGAACCTGCAGCAGTTGCTGGCTGAGCTGCAGGTGAGGCTGAACCCAGGGATGGGGGAGCTGGATCAACTTACTCAGGAAATCTGGGATTCCAGTCAAGCAATTTCCCTCAAGGAACCCAGGAGTTAAAAGTGTGAAATGACTCTTGAGATCAGAACTGTCCTGTTGTGCTTTAGTGCTGCAGAAAGGCCACTTGTGCTGCTCCTGGGAGAAGGAGGAAAATCCATGTAAATCCATGCCAAGAGATGAAACCATGCCCCAGTGAGGGCATTTTCATTTCTACATGAAAAAACCTGATACTGGAGCTTGACATGGATTTACAGTCCCTAAATTGGGTGGAGTGTTCTAAACTTGGTGATTTTTATGGACAGTGTAAATTGCAGGGATCTGAAATTGTTAAATGGAAGCTTCCAGGCTTTTGTCTAATGGAGGAATTTCAGTTCTCCCTCACTGGACATTCCTCTGTTCTCTCCTCCTCTTCTTCCTGTTCTCTCCAGTGCTGGAGTTCAGGGAAGATTTCAAGGAATGATTTTTCCAACCAGACAAGGAGGAGTTTCCTCACATTCCTTGAGGAGGAGGATGATGGTCTCTTCTTTCCAGAGAGGTTCTGGCCAGAGAAGAATTACATTGTGCTTTGCCATAATGTGCCAACAGACTGTTATTTCCATAATTTTATTTCATATTTCCCTTTTCATCCAAATTTTCTTTTCTCTGTCCACCAGAGTGAAAATGCTGCCTCCACAGAAGCTGCTGCAGAGCTGCCAAACTCTGAACAGGATTCTCCAGGTGTAAGTGAGGGGCTCAGCAGTGCACACCTCACTGGGGCATGATTTTATTTCCTTATCACTTTTTTCTGCTCCCTCCTGCTAGTTTTCTTACCCAAATGCTTGATAAATCATCCCTCTTGTCTGTGCTGTTTCAAACTCAATGTGTTCGAGGTCAAGAACCTGTTCTCATGTCTGCATATCTGATTTTTTTACATAAAAATGAATTTGAAGTGCTCTGTAGAAACAGAGATCGTGTAATTGAGGAGCTCTGGGTTGGCCTCTCCTCATGGCTGTGTCTCCTGCAGGAAGCTGAAATGGGCCAGGAACCCAAGAGAGCCTCCAATGACTTCAGCACCCAGCACGCCCTGCGCCAGGCACAGCTCTCCAGGGAGCTGCTGGAGCTCAACAAAGCCCTGAGTCTGAAAGAGGCCCTGGCCAAAAAAATGTCTCAAAATGATACTCAGCTTGGGCCCATTCAGTCCCAGTACCAGGTAAAGCTGAAATCCTCCTCGGTCAGTTTGTTTTCCCCAATTCCTGCTGGGGAGGGAAGGGAGATCTCAGGAGCCTGTTCTGATTTGAGTCTATTCCTTAAGCTGGGTCTTTGCTCCCTTGGGCAGTTTTCCCTGCTGTGCTGGGATCTCCCACCTGTGAAGTGATGCAGTCAGGGTGTGACAGTGACTCTGTGCCCACCAAAGCTCCAGAGTGTGCTGGGCCAGCCCCTGTGACCCCCACACTGCTCTTGGACAATGTGATTTTAGCAGCCTGCTGTGAACAAATGGGGTTTTTCAAGGTTTCTCTGTCTCAAAGCTTTGCCTCAGGGTGTCTTTCCAAGGTTTTTATTTGGAGATTCATTCTTCCTTATCCTTTCTAGACCAATATCAAGGATCTGGAACTGGAGGTCAGCAACTTGCAAAAGGAAAAGGAGGAGCTGGTCCTTGCTCTGCACATGGCAAAGAAAGACATCAACCAGGCCAAGTAAGAAGAGTTATTAATGTGTCTGAAAATCCAATGTCTTGCACTTTCATTATCTGTAAAAGTGTCCCTTTAACGTGCCAGGACTGCAGAGAAGTCTCCTGTTGGCTTCCAGCAGCAGCAAAGGTGACAGAGGTGACATTTTTCATGAGGTGTCTCTGAAGCTGGAGAGGATTTTTGTTGTTGTTTCCCTCCAGGCTGAGCGAGCGGCGCCGGAAAAGGCTCCAGGAGCTGGAAGCACAAATTAATGAGCTCAAGAAGAAACTGAATGAGCAATCCAAGCTCCTGAAGCTGAAGGAATCCACGGAGCACACGGTGTCCAAACTGAACCAGGAGATCAGGGTAAGCAACAGGCACCCCTGGCCTGAGCCATGTGGGCAAAGCAGCTCCCAGGCAGGAATGTCAGAGGAATCCCAGTCCAGGGATCCACTTTCTGCTTAGACAAACTGAAAATAGCAGTTTTTGACAAAATTCCTGTGGCTTCATGACCACAATAGGCAGGTGACTGCTGAAATTTGAGAGAAAAATAAGTCCAGAGTATCTTCTGGCACTCCTAATTTATTGCCTCAGTCAAATAATTTGATTCTTCTTTCTCTAAAATGTGTTAATCTTCCCTTTATGCCTAAAAAAAAAAAATAAAGTCAGTTTTTTATCACTTCGAGAGTGTCCTGAGTGGGACCACAGTAAGATTTCCCTCCTGCCACACCTGGCAAACATGGGGGAATGGAAGTTGAAGCTCTTTAGGATGTAAATCCTGGATAATTCTTCCAGCCACTGATGTTTTTCAGGAAATGAAGCAGCAAAGGGTGCAGCTGATGCGTCAGATGAAAGAAGACACTGAGAAATTCAGGCAGTGGAAGCAGCAGAAGGACAAGGAAGTGATCCAGCTGAAGGAAAAGGTGAGCAAACAAGCCCCTCACACTGTTCCTCCCTCCAAAGGAAGGGTTTGTTTGAAGTTGGCCTCAGCATGGGAGGATTTTAAACTTCCCAATGAAGGTTGGATCTGCAAGCTGATAAAATCCAGCTGCTTGTGGTGGCTGAGTGCAGTGGCCAGCAAACACCTGGAGTTTGGTGTCACAGCAGTTCCTGCCCCTCAGTGCCTTGGGATGTTCAAGCTGGAATTTTGGAGCTGCAACCTTTCTTTTGTCATGGAAAAAATGACTTTTCCAGCTGTTTTTCCTTGCAGGACCGTAAGAGACAATATGAGCTCCTCAAGCTGGAGAGGGATTTCCAGAAACAGGCCAATGTCCTCCGGCGGAAAACAGAGGAGGTGAGGAGCCAGCATCTCCTGGAAATTCCCAAGCAATCCCTAAAGTCTGCCAAATGGGGCTGGAGGAAGGAACAGGATACACAGAAACCTCTTAAAGGAGGTTTAGAGGCTGGAAAAAAAAAAGCTTTTCTCTCTGTAGAGAAATCTCCATTTCTGCCTTGTAGCCTTTGAGAGATCCCAGTTAAATTTGCTCCTTAAAGGAATTTAGGGGCTGGAAAGAAAAGCTTTTTTCTCTGTAGAGAAATCCCCATTTCTGCCTTGGGGACTTTGAGGAATCCCAGTTAAATTTGCTCTTTAAAAGCTAAATGACTGGGTACCAAATGACTCTGAGTCCCAGATTCCTATGGCAAATCCATGCAGATGCCCAAGGTAGGAAGTGGGAAATGAGTTTGGGTGGTGGATCTACAAGGTTGCAGCTCAAAATCCTTTCAGAATGGTTTTGTAAAAGAAATGCACCTTCAAACCCTCATTTTGGGGTTTTCTTCTACCTTCAGGCCTAGAAGGAGCTTCTCTTTAAGGGAGGAATGGCAGCAAAGGAAATAAATCAAGGGCAGGAATCCTTGAGTTCAACCAGGATTATTTGAGATTTATTAACCTTGTGCTGTCAGCTGGGAATCCCTGGTGTTTCCAGCTGCAGCAGATGATTTGCAGTCCCTGTTCAGCTCCCTGTGGAATCTTTTGCAGGCAGCAGCTGCCAACAAACGCCTCAAGGATGCCCTGCAGAAGCAGAAGGAGGCAGCAGATAAACGGAAGGAGACCCAAAATCGGGGAATGGAAGGAATTGCTGCACGAGTCAAAGTGGGTAACAGCATTTGTTCATCCCAGTTTGCCCAGTGTTGGGATTTGGGGTGGGTGCTGCTGGAGCACAGCAGGAGGACCAGGGAATTGCAGTGGGATTATTCAGTTTCTCTGAAATGTCCTCACAGATGTTTCAGTCCTTGAGCTGAGCTCAGCCATTGGGTTTTGGGGGTTATTTTTCCAGACTTGGCTTGCAAATGAAGTCGAGGTTCTTGTCAGCACTGAGGAAGCTCGAAGACACCTGGCAGACCTGCTGGAGGACAGGAAAATCCTGGCAAAGGAGCTCCTTCAGCTGAAGGAGAAGAAAGATGCTGGAGAAAACCCCCCTCCAAAGCTCCGGGTAAGAGGGAAATTCCCCTTTTCCCTCCCCACTCGTCTGGCTCTTCAGCAATTCTGGATTCATTGTTCTCACTCCTACTTGACCTGTTCCCTCAGAGGGTGGGGATGGGCCCCACCCTTGTCTACCTTTCTGGGAGGAAAGGGTTAATGTTCTTGTCCTCTGACACATCAGGAACAAGAGGTGCTGAAGGAACTTGTTGCTTAATGGAATTTAGGAATTTTTTTTTTTCCTGAAAGGGCAGTCAGGCTTTGGAATGGGAGTTTAGAGGGTGGAAGGAAAAGCTTTTCTCTCTGTAGAGAAATCCTCATTTCTGCCTTGTGGCCTTTGAGGGATCCCAGTTAAATTTGGTCCTTAAAGGAATTTAGAGGCTGGAAAGAAAAGCTTTATTGGAGCAGACTGCCCAGGGAAATGATGGAATCACCATCCCTGAAAGTGTCCAACAAACGTCTGGAAGTGGCACTTGGGGACATGGGTGACCTGTCAGTGTTGGAGGAATGGTTGGACTCAATGCTCTGGGAGAGCTTTTCCAACCTCAAAGATTCTGAAGGATGTGAGTGGCTCACTCCCCTTAGCAAAAGCTTTTGGGAAGGAACAATGGAACTGAAGCTGTGGGGAGATGCCTGGAGGCTTTTGCAGCTGCAATATCTGTAAATGTGTGTGATTTTCCCCCCCCCTGCATCCCCGTGCTGTGACTGCAGAGGCGCACGTACTGCCTGGCTGACCTGCAGGCTCCAGACACTGATCTCTCCATCTCCAAGCAGATTGAGAGTCTGCAAACTGAGATGGAGCTCAGGTAAGCACTGCCACAAAGCTCATCCACACAGCCTTGCAGAGGCTTTTCCCTCATTTCCATCCTAACCCCTCTGGGAGGTGGAAGAGGATGTGAAACACACAGACTGGGAATGATGAGGGAAAGGTGTGGGTTTTCCTGGCTGGAATTTTTCTGAAATGTGGGAGGAAAATACTCAAGCACTTAGACTGGGTGTTTTGAGCTGTGAGTGGGAGGAAGGGAAAAACCTCCACTTTTATTTGGGAATGTAGAGTGGAGGCAAAACTCCCCAGGGCAGCAATGCATGCTCCAGGTGCTCTACTGAGCAGCAAAAATCTCAGTTTCTACTACTTTACTTAATATTCTGGGAACAGTAACATTTAGCCCAGAAAGCAGCCTTGGTTTTCTCCTGTGTTGTAACTCCAAATCCGTGGATTCTTCCCCAGGAGTGCCCAGATAGCAGATCTGCAGCAGAAACTCCTGGATGCAGACAATGGAGATCGAGCCAAGCAGCGCTGGGACAGCATTGCCACCATCCTGGAGGCCAAATGTGCTCTGAAGTATCTCCTGGGAGAGGTAAACCCTGGATTTTCCTCTTTTATCCCTGAAAACAAAGGCTTAGCCAGAAATAAAAGGAAGAAACCAAAGGAATTTGTGTGGGGCCCTCTTGTAGTGGATGAGGTTTATTCCTTTCTCAAGTTAGGATTAAAGTAATCTGTACTGGGGAGTGAAATCTGAAAAACAGGAAAGAGGAATAGATGAGGGTCTGGAGATAACAGAATGGGAAAGGGAAAAGGCAAATTTCCAAAGTGGAAGAGAAGAAAAAGTATCTAAAATTCTTCCTGAATAAGCAGGGAAACAAGGGCAGTGCTGGCTGAGGTCAGGGGAGCAGTGGAATTGGTATTGAGATAGGAAAAAGAGAAATTTGGGATATTGTGGGATCAGGGAGAGAGCAACTGAAGGACAGAATTACCTGTTGCTCCCAGGTGCTTGGAAATCCAAGGAAAAGGGTGAAAAGGAAAATACTCTGAGTGTTACAGGAAAGGAGGTGAATTCAGAACAAGACTCTCAGCTCCCTGCTTTGCACTTCCAAAGTGTCTGGCTCTGAATCTCTCCTGGTTTCCTTGGTGCTGAGGGCTGGTCCAGTTCCTGGGGTGGCTGGAGGTTACAGGGATGCTGCCCCTCCATACTGTCCCAGCAGGGAATCCCTGTCCCAAACCATCCCTTGCTCTTGTTTTCCAGCTGGTCACCTCCAAAGTGCAGGAGAGCAAACTGCAGAGCAGCCTGGAGCAGAGCCAGGCCAGCTGTTCTGATGTGCAGAAGATGCTGATGGAAGAGAGAAACCACATAGCAGAGCTGGAGGCAGAGTTCCAAAATCAGATTTTGGTGCAGGAACAGCAACACCAGGAAAAGGTGAATCACAGCTCATGGAAATCTTGGAGTCTGATCTCCAGGTCTGCTCAGAGAGAAGGGCAAAGGGGGATGTGCTGAAATGAAGCTGGTGCTGAATATCAACTTAAATTTTCTTGGCTTTTTGCAGACAGTTCATTAAAAGTCAAAGAAATGTCTGTATTTACCCTATACAAATTGGTTTATTCAGTAACTTTCCTCCTGCTTTAAATGAGGAGGTTACACCTGAGCCCAAGATCACTTTTCAAGTAGATCAGGGTGGAATTGTGCTGGAAGTGGCAGGAAATTTCCCTGAGCCTAGAGTTTGATGCCAAGTGCTCCTTTCAGGAATTCACCCCTGTTTATTCCAACTTCCTTTCAGGTTCTGTATCTGCTCACCCAATTCCAGCAGAAAGAAGCAGCAGAGAAGAGATTGGAGGATTCCCTGAATGAGCAGGAGAAAAAACTGCAGGAGCGACTCCGGTTTCAGGTGCAGTGGCTGGGGAGGGTGGGAATCCTTTGGGATACCTGGAATTAGGACAAGGATTGATTGTGTGTTCCCTTTGCAGAAGCCTGTATGAGGTGGTTGCTGTGCAGGCTAGAATCACCCTGGGGGGATTTTCTCTTATTTATCTCCAATGAAACAAATTTCCTCTCATCTTGCAAACAGGAGGAAGAGCTGGAAAAAATGAGGGAGATCTGTGAGAAGAACCAGGAACTCCTCCGGGAAAATGACAATCTGAAACAGGTAGAGCCTTGTACAGACACCAGAGCCTCGTGCCAGTTGGGTTTAATGGTTTTTTTTTTTGCAGAACTAATTCTTGACCCTTTTGACAGAAAATGCTGCTCCTCCAAGTTGCCAGTGGCCAGAAGCTCCGGCACGTCCAGCAAAGGCCACCCGAGTCTCCAGATTCTTCTTTTGATTATGTTCCACCCAAAGTAAGGGACTCCACAGTTTGCATTGCACCTGAATTCTGTGCCAAAGTTAATCTTGGCTGTTGGTAATGTGGTTTTTTTCTATCAGGCACTTGTTTTTACTCAATGAACTGGTCCTTTCCAGAAGGTGCAAATACCTTGCATTAGTTTTTTGATCAAAAAAAAAAAAAAAGGCAAACAGACCCCCAAGCCTGTTTCATCATTGTAATTCTGAGTCTGTATCCTACTTCACAGTCCAGATTGTTTTTCTGTAGCATTCCCAGTCATTAAATTATGGAGCAAGGCAAACTTTACTGCTTTGCAAAGAGCCAAATGTTAGTGCTGGGAGGAAGAAATTACTTAAAATTCTTTTGGACAGGAGTGTGACATGCTGTTTTTGTTTTTGGTTTTTTTTTTTTTTGTCATGTGATGTGACAACAACTCAGACTTCCAAGGATTTGTCATTAATAGTTTAAATGGATTGAATTTTCAATCCTGGTAATTGGATCTTTTTCCCCCTCCCTCACTCTACAACCTTCATGGCTGTGACAGACTCTGAAAACCTTAATAAAACATAACAAAACCTTATTAAAACATAATGATGATGAATCAAATATAATCTGTGTGATTTTTGGTGGCCTAACCCCTCGTGCTCCTGTGTCACAGCCCAAGACTCGCCGTCAGACCACGGCCAAGCCCCGAGCACCCAGCCCTGAGATGGATGTGGAGGAGCTGCTCTCTGACTCTGGGGAACTGGAGGATTCTGACTGGCTTCCAGGGAAAGCAGGCAGAGGAACAAGGAAAAACCTCATGGGGGTAAGATCCAGCTGCCCTTGATCCAGTGTCTGTTAGGGAATCACTTGCTGTGTCCAAGGGTTGGGTGTGGAGCTCTGAGGTGTGGGGCAGAGTGGCAGGAATGGGTTATTTGGGTGCCTGGGGAGATTTGGGATCTTCCCACAGACACAGCAAAGGTTGTCCGCAGTCAGCAACACGTTTTTGGACAGGTTTTCCTTGTCCAAATCACCTTCTCCCATGTTCTGTCCTGCCTGAGCTGGCCTCTGCTTCAGGAACAGCCCCAACAGCAGCCAGATCCATCCAGAGAGCAAATTTTAGGGGGAAAAAAAGCCAAAAATAAAAAAGATGGCTTGTTGTGGATCCCTTTTACTTTTGGGAATCTGCAGCCTCCAGTCCTCAGAGCCTCAGCTTCCATCTGGCTGTGTCAGTCTGGAGTTTCAGCCTGGGGCTCAGAAAATTCCTGAGGCTTTGGGGTGAGGACTCCTTTTTGTGGAAGTGAGGCAGAGAAACTGGGATCCCTTGGCATAACCTCAACCCAAGCACTGAGTAACTGCAGCTACTTATCCTATAGATCCTGAAGATGGATCTCTAGGTGGAAGGATTTTATTCTGGATATTAGGAAGAAAATTATTCTGGGATGTAGGACTGGCAGCAAAATGCAACAAGGGGACAGCTTGGGGCTGTCCTTGTCCTTGAGATGGCACAGCTGGCAGGACCTGGAGCATTCCAGGATCCATTGGATCCCCCTTCCCTCCACAGTGCTCGTGCAAGGGCCGCTGTGGGAACAGGCAGTGTGGCTGCAGGAAGCAGAAGTTGGGATGCACCGACGGCTGCAGCTGCACCCCGGCCATGTGCAGGAACAGGGAGCGGGGCCTGGTGAGTGCTGCTGGCTCTGGGGGACCACAGGGGCTGCAGGGCCTGGATTTGGGCAGGAGCAAGGCTGGATGAAGGGATAGTTCCCACACAGGCGTAGTTTGTCCAGGCAGAGCACGTGCACTTTGCTGAAACTCTGTGAATGTCACTAATTGGTGCTTCTCTGGTAACTGAGGACCATTTTCCACTGCAGGACCAGACTCTGCCTTTCAGCACAGACATTTGGAGATTCACAGCAGAGATTTTCGTGTTCCCACTTCTCACCCAATAAATCTGAGGACAAATATTTTCAATTTTCCTTTTGGACTCACTAAATTAAAGTTGTGTTTTTGGCTTCAGACAACACAAAACCTTGACTCATGCCCAGATTTCTTTTTAAGGATGGAAGGAATGGTTTGGGGAGGGGGTTGTAGCAACGGGAAGGTCCATGAGAAACCGATGTTCATTGAGGAAGATGTTCCTAGTTGGAATTTCGCTCTTGGATCTCAGATGTGGAGCAGGGACATCCCATAGTGCTCTAATTATTGCCTATTTTATGGAGGCCTAGACTGAGCTTGCAGCATCCTGTACTGTGGAAAACTTCCCAGCTGGAGAGCAGGGGGATGTGGTGGGAAGGGAAGGGATGGATCTTCTGCAAGAGCTTCACCCTCTGCTGCCCCTCAGGAAACCACAACATGTGAGGAGCACAAAAGAGACTCAGAAGGGTCCTTGAAGCTGGAGGACCCCATGGAGGTGAAAGCAGAGGAGAGCTTCTTCCAGCCTGTGTGTGTCACTCCAACCACAAAGGTATTCCCGGGGGGGAGCAGAGCTGCTCAATGAGGGATCTTGGAGGGAAATCACCCCTGAGGAGAAGCTGCTGCTGGAAAACTGCACAGCTCCAGGCAGCTCGTGTGGAAGTTGAGAGTGTGCCACAGGCTTGCCATGTTTTCCTGCAGCACCTTCAGCAAGGAAAGAGGGGAGGTGAGGAGTTTGCAGGGTAAATTCACATCTGTCCATGTTCTAAGTGACCTTCAGCTCTTCTCTCTTACCTGGCACATTGCATTTCTTCTCAGCTAAACGAATTCCCTTATCCCATGGGAACTCACTATTCCAACTGCTGTCTCTTCCTGCTGGATCTTGGTATTTTGCCAAAAACTTGTCTTTTTCCTGATCAGTCAAAAAAGCAGCTCTTGAGGTTGGCCTGGCACTTGGTGTCCTGGGTCTCTCCAGCAGTGACTAACTCCAAAGCTTGTCCCTTGCCTTCCCACAGGTCCTGCAGGACATCACAGACCAGGAGGTGCTCCTGAAGATTCCCAGCTCTGCTGCCTCCCTGCTGGGGAGGGACGAGGAGTGCAGAGAGAACCAGAACCCCTTTGGGAAGAAGAAGAAGAGGATGCTGAGTAGCAACATCAGCTTCTTCTCAGGCTGCACCCCCATCAAGGAGGAGTTTAACTGACCTGGAGCTTTCCCATCCCTTTAGGCCACATTCCTGATGACTTTTGAGGGAGTTGGATTCTCTTGCTAGAGCAGCAGCTCCTGCCCTCAGCAAGGGAGTCAAACTCTGCTTCTTGCTGGTTGTGTCTCTGTAAATATTTGTGTGTTGGGGCAGGGGGAGGGTAAGAATCTTTCCTCTGGAATTCTTGGGAGTAAATGGAGGTGATTTTCCAGTTGGGTGTTCCCAGTTCCCTCCCTCCTGCTGAGCTGGGACCACTGGGTACGGTTTCACCTGTAATCTTGAGAGAACTCTGCCTTTGCACTGGAGCTCTGCTCCTGCCTCTTCCCATGGAGCCTGAAGGAACTTTTCCAGCTGCCCTGGGAGATCCATGGAGTGAGAAGGCCCTGGCTGAAGTCTTAAACCAGCCTGAACTGGTCAGGCTTTCTGGCCCCTTTGGCCACTGGACTGTCCTTTATTCAATGAATCTGAAACTTGACATATGTGAATAATGTAGGAATTTTAACTCTGGTTTGTAGTTTTAATAAAGGAATTACTAAAGGAACCTCGCTTGGAGTTGGAATTATTGTGCACATCTTCTAGCCTGCCCTGAGAGCTCTGCAGGAGTTGCTGCTCAGGTCTTTCTGTCCAACATCCTGGCTGCTTTTCCTTGCCCTCAGCCTGAAGTTGTGAGTCACAGCAGGCAGAAAAGGTGATACATCTAATTTTTATTACATTTATTTTTCCTCTACTGACAATGGTGGTGACCTAGTCCTTCCCTGGGCTGTGCACAGAGAAGTGGGATTTCAGTTTCCCTGAGAATCCTCTTTATTTATTTACTTGTTGGATGAGGTTTCTGCCACGTTTAGGGAATCCCAGGATGGGAAAGGACCTTAAGGATCATCCACTTCCACCCTCCCAGGCTGCTCCAAGCCCTGTCCAGCCTGGCCTTGGTCACTCCCAGGACTGGGGCAGCCACAGCTTCTCTGGGCACTCTGTGCCAGGACCTTGTCACCCTCACAGGGAAGAATTCCTTCCCAAAATCCCCCCTTACCCTGGGCTTCAGTCCTCTCCCTGCTTTCCACATCTGTAAAAGGCCCTGAGAGCCGTAAAAGATTCCCAAGTGATTTAAATGAGGTTGGAAGTTCTGAGGGCTTATGCCCTAACACAAGTTTGTCCCATCCACAGCCCATCCAGGCTCAGTCCCGAGTCAGGGGTTTGGTGCTGAAGAACAGATACAGCACAAAAACATCCAATCTGCTGGGGGACAGTGCCAGGGGCTGAGGGGAGTGAGGGGAGCTTGTCCTGTGGGATGAGGGAGCATCCCCTAGGAGCAGGACAGGGACAGAGGGAGCACCAAGGGCAGAACAGAGCTGGCTGCATGACTGATAAAATTCCATCATCCTCCTGGGAGATGCTCCACCCAGGGGAAGGAGACAAACATTTCCTACCTGGATAAAATCTGAGATTTGGAACACCAAGGCAACCTTTTCCCACTGGATTCCAGAGGAAAACCAGACCCTTCTACATCATCACTGGACCTTTGGAGGAAAACTGCACCTTCTACAGGAGCACAGAACCACATCTGTCACTGCAGGACTGCAGCCACCATTTAATGGGACTGCTACCAACACCCTGACTGATGGTGTCAGGTTGTATTCTGACTCTGTCAGTGGTTTGTTGTTTTGTAATACTGTATTTTTATTTTAATTTTCCTAGTTAAGAACTGTTACTCCTATTCCCATATCTTTGCCTGAGAGCTCCTTAATTTCAAAATTATAATAAGTAGGAGGGATTTGCATTTTTCAATTTCAAGAGAGGCTCTTGCCTTCCTTAGCAGACACCTGTCTTTCAAACCAAGACAGAAAAAATGTCCTGCTCTAGCAGCACACCCCACACCCAGAGCAGTCACAGGATGGTGCCTGAGGCAATAATCAATAAAGTGCCAATAACAGGGCAGCTGTAAACCCTGCTGGGATTGTTCTGTAGGAGGTGCTGTTATAAATGGAAATGAGTATCTGATGGGTGCATTATAGATGTGGCTGTTTGTACACATAAAATATTTTCGAAATATAACATGAGAATCATATAGTTCTGTTTATATAGAAATACATAAATATGAACAGCTAAAAAACCTCTCCACTTTATTTCCACACTCCCGAGGCCCAAACGGGGCCTTTCCCATTCCCACCCTCTGGAGTCTGTGTGAAATCCATGGGAAGGGCTCCATAAATCCCATGGGAAGAGCTCCCATGAAGCCCACAAGAAGAGCTCTATGAATCTCATGGGAAGGACTTCTATAAATCCCATAGGCAGAGCTCCCATAAATCCCATAGGAAGAGCTCCATGAATCCCGTAAGAAGGGCTCCAAAAATCCCACAGGAATAGCTCCCATGAATCCCATGGGAAGGGTTCCATAAATCCCATGGGAAAGGCTCCTATAAATCCCACAGGAACAGCTCCATCAATCCCATGGGAAGGGTTCCATAAATCCCATGGGAAGGGCTCCTATAAATCCCACAGGAACAGCTCCATCAATCCCATGGGAAGGGCTGTGGGCCCTCACAAGGCGTCGTAGTCGTCGTCGTCCTCGTGCTTCCTCTTGAGCGGGTTGGGGTCGGCGGCGCCGGGCGGGACCATGTTGGTGGTGATCAGGATGTTCTTGGGGCCGATCAGGGATGGGTTGATCAGGACGTTCTGCACCGTGGGAGTGGTGGGAGTGGCTGTGGGAATCATGGGAAGGGTTCACTGAAAGTTTGGAGCAACTCCTGCATTTTTCCAGGATCAGAAAGCGGCGTGCTGCTGGAATGTGCATCCCAAAAGGGAGGATGGGGAAATGCTGGGGGGGGTGAGGATACAAGGGTGAGAGGGAAACAGGAGCCAGGGTGGGAGGGAGCTGCCCAGGATGGTGATGTGCTGGCTGGGAATGGGAATTAACACTAGAAGCTCCTGGAATGAGGGAGAAAGGAAGAAATTCCCACACTAGCTTGGCCAGAGCAGCTGTGGCTGCCCCATCCCTGGAAGTGCTCCAGGCCAGTTTGGAGCAGCATGGAGAGTGTGTCTGCCCATGGCAGGGGATGGGACTGGATGAGCTTCTCCCTGCCAAGCCAAGCAGCCTGTGGCTGTGTGGTTATCCCTGTTTCCATCCCAGGAATCCCAGGAATACCTGACTTGCCAGCAGGCTGTGAGGATGGAATCTGGACAGTGAAGCGCTGCCCCGCCAGCGACACCGGCGCTCCCACCTTGGCTGACACCGACACAGTCTGGGCTGAGGGGGTACCTGCATTCAACACAACCCCACCAAAAGAAATCAGAATAAACCCATGAATGCTCCCAAAGCTCCCTCCCAAGTGGAACCTGTTGTTTGACACAGCAGGAATGCACAGGAACACAAGGACACCACATCTAAGGAGTCGTATTTCCAGGCAGAGCTGCACATTTGCTCATTTTCCCACATCTACCCCAGCCCTACAGAATTCCAGACTATAAATACACACTAATTTTTAGGGCACAGCTCTAAATTTTAAGATCCTTTTAAAAACGGATCTTCCCCAGTGCTATTTAATTCAGCATCATACTGACACTGAGGCAAACAACCCTAAATTTAGGTAAAGTTCTTGAATAGTCCCTTAAATAAAGAATTTATCACAAATACAGAACATCTGTAATGCATTTATGTTTAAATGCTATTGTAATAATATAGATTAATTAATGAAATTAACTTTCTGATGCTGTCAAACAATATAAGGTCAGGCAGTCCCTGACATTCCCTCAGAGAGAATGAAAAGTGTTTTAAATTATTCCTCTTTATTTTTCCTTCCTAAAATAAAGGTGGGAATCCCCTGTGGAGCTGTTTCCTACCTAAAGTGGGAGTGCTGGGCCTGCTGCTCACGGCACCCACGCTCAGGCGAGGGACTGTGATCCTGCCTGCTGTGGAGGAGACCTGTGAGAAGAGAACCAGGGAATTAAGGAATGGCCTGGAATAAACAGGAAAGTTCCTCCCCACTGAGGGACTTCTCAGCAAAGGAAATATTTTCCTTCTAAAGCAGAAACAACAGAAGTGGAAGTAAGAAATACTCTTTAATATCTACACCGCAGCCTGACTCGTGTCTCTGACAATCTGACAGCCCCTCCTGGATATCAGGAGGAATTTCTTCACGGAAAGGGTGGTCAGGCACTGGAAGGGGCTGCCCAGGGAGGTGTTGGAGTCCCCATCCCTGGAGGTGTCCAGGGAATGACTGGACATGGCACTCTGTGCTCTGGTGGGGATTGGGCACTGGAGGGCTTTTCCAGCCTCAGTGATTCTGGGATTCTGCAGTATTTCTTTAACACTACAATATTCCCATATTTTAAAATTTCCATTTAAAATCAACCAGCAATATTTACAAATCCAGCCCGGACACCTCCGAGCTGACACGCACGGGCCAATATTCACCCACAACTTTCACAGGTGTGGAAAACTGCAAAGGAACAGCGCTCCCACCCCCCCAGGGCTGAATCCCCAATCCCTGAGCCATCCTTACCTTCTTCTGCAGGGATTTCAGGCGGTAGTTGGGGGCAGTCAGGCAGTACCTGTCGGGCGGCAGCCGCGGGCCCGAGTACGGTTTGATCAGCGGCAGCGGCGTCTGGTTCTTCTGGCGGGCAATGTCCAGCAGGAACTGCAGAGACACGGCCACACCCCGGGCTGGTGACATCCCTGTGTCCTACACTCATCCCTGTGTCCTGGTGACATCCCTGTGTCCTGCCTTCATCCCTGTGTCCTGCCCTCATCCCTGTGTCTGGGTGACATCCCTGTGTGCTGGTGACATCCCTGTGTCCCACCCTCATCCCTGTGTCCTGCCTTCATCCCCGTGCCCCAGTGTCATCCCCATGTCCCAGTGTCATCCCCGTGTCCCGGTGACATCCCCGTGTCCCGCCCTCATCCCTGTCTCCTGGTGACATCCCCGTGTCCCAGTGACATCCCTGTGTCCCACTGACATCCTTATGTCCCAGAGACATCTCTGTGTCCCGGCCACATCCCTGTGTCCCAATGACATCTCTCAGTCCTGCCCTCATCCCCGTGTCCTGGTGACATCCCTGTGTCCCAGCCACATCCCTGTGTTCTGCCCTCATCCCCGTGTCCCGGTGACATCCCTGTGTCCTGCCCTCATCCCTGTGTCCTGGTGACATCCCTCTGTCCCAGCCACATCCCTGTGTTCTGCCCTCATCCCTGTGTCCCGGTGACATCTCCGTGTCCCAGACACATCCCTATTGCTCTGGTGACATCCCTTTGTCCCGGTGACATCTCTCTGTCCTGCCCTCATCCCCGTGTCCCGGTGACATCCCCGTGTCCCGCCCCGCCCCTCCCGGGCCGCACTCACGTCGCGGGGCGGGGGCGATGTGAAGGACTGGTCCGTGCGGCACTGGATCGCCAGGCGCACGTCGTCCGCATCCACGCTCGACTTCTTGGCGTGGCTCGAGTAGATCTTGGCGTCCTCCAGGATCGTGGTCACGTATCCTGGGATGAACAGGCTCTGGGTTAAATGAAATGCTCTCCATCCTCATCCTCATCTCACCCAGCTGGCTCTGCAGCCTCTGGGTACTGCTCAAACTGCCCGAGGGCAGCTTTGGATGGGATAACGGGGAGGAATTCCTCCCTGCCAGGCCCTGGCACAGGTGTCCAGAGAAGCTGTGGCTGCCCCTGGATCCCTGGAAGAGTCCAAGGCCAGCATGGACGCAGCTTGGAGCAACCTGGGACAGTGGAAAGTGTCCCTGCTCAAATCAACTTTGGATCTGTCATTCTGTGATTACTTTCAAAGAATCACAGAATTACAGCTGGAAAAGATCTCCACGGTCACCGAGTCTGACGGGGGCCCCCCGTGGAAACACGGATTCACAGAGCACTCCCTGTTTCCCTCAACACTTCCCTGCTCCCCTCCAGATTTCCCCGCGCACTTCCCGCCCAGCCCCGCTTACTGTAGGCGAACTCCAGCATCTGGTTGATGACGCGCGGCTCGTACTCGGTGATGCCCATGTCCTTGAGGATCTGCGCCATCACCTGCGGGGGGGACACAGGCACCGCTCAGCCCCCCGAGCCCCCCGGTACCTCCCGGTCCCGCCCGGATCCCCCCGGACCCCGCGGTACCTGCGCGTCTTTAGGCGCGCTCTTGGGGGACGCCATCTTGGTCGCTTCCATCGCTTCCGGTCATGTGACTCAAGGGGCGTGGCTACGGCGGCTGGGAGGGCTCGTTACTATGGAGACGCGGCCTAGCGGGGTTGCCGTGGAGACGCGGCCTAGCAAGGCAGAAATTGAGTTTACTATAAATATTCATGTAGGCCAACTGATGCACAGACCCAATCTGCTGGATTCAAGTGATTGTTTTCCCGCTCCCCCTGCCGCAGACAGCCCAGTGCCCCCATCTGGCCTGTGGTGATGCAGGAGGGGATGTTTTGTTATGTCGTGAACAGCTCTGAAGCCACTTTTAAAATTGCCAGCATTCCTGGGATTAACTAAAAATGACAGTGTTCTGAAAATAACAGGTTCCACTCAGGAAGCAAATTTAAAAGCTTTTTCAAGCTGGTTTTCATGGCAGCTGACTGGATTTGGAAGCCATTTAGAGCACATTCCATGTGAATTTTGTCAAAAGTTTCTCTTGCAAAACAGAACCAAAAATAAAGTTTTGTTGTGATTTTGTCAGGTGGACCACCAGCAATGTTCCAGGAGCAGTTGCAATGTGCTGTTATAATCCAGGATGGTCCCACTGCAGCCAGGTCTGGAGGAAAAGGATCCCAGCTCCTCAGAGATGGACACACCAAGAGCTGCTCCCTCTTGTGAAAACGAGATTCACTTTTCTGGTAGATTTTAAAAGGTTTAATAAAAGACAAAAAGAGACAAACAATAAAGCAAAAGGTTATAATGGCTGGGTGCTTGGCATTTAGTTAAGAGCACACCTCCTGTTTTGGAGACACTCTTTAAATTTATCAGCTTATTGCATATTTATAGACTTATTATACATTTTCAAACTTTTTTACAAACTCTTTTTTATATTCTAGGAATTGTTTTACATGGCTACTCATGGAGTCTGCTTTTTTAGAGTATGCGTGTTTTTTAGGCTGTGGTTTTAATTTATTTTTTTTATCAGTCTTAATTTGGGTTGTGGTTTTTAATTTTTATAGATGTTAAATGGTATATCAGTAGCAGGTGTTTTCACTGGGTGTTATTCAACTAAGTAGGAAGTTCACTTACTATAAAGACACTTTATCAGCTTATGTTACTCTTAAAGAAAATAGTATCTTAAAAACTATTTTAACACTACACATACAGTATTCATTTTAATATTTGCAAAAAGCCAATACCATAATATTTATAGTTGTAACACTCTGATCCATTCCAGCAGCAGCTCAGGTGCCCATCCCCAGCCAGGAAGGTGCCCAGAACCTGCATCAGCCAAGCTGGATGGAGACACATCCCAGCACATCCCAGCCCTGCCTTGGGTTTGGGGGTACTGGGGTCAGCCTGGGGGAACAGGAACAGCCCCAAGGTTCTGGCAGAGCCTGGAGGAGCTGGAAAAGCCTGACCCAGCACAAGGGGCAGGCTCAGCATTCCTGTGCCAGAATTTGTGTGCTGAGGCAGCACTGAGGCCAAGTCATTTGACTTCCATGAGTCAGAGTGTGTTACACAAAAACATCCTGGGAGGAGGGAGGGAGGAGGAATTCCAGACACTGACCTTAAACAACAACAAAAAAATCCACTTTTCTTTCCCCTTGTTTTAGGAAAGAGGGGGAGAGGAGCTCTTCCACAGGCTGGGATCAGGCTGGAATTCAGCACATGGAGCTGTCACACCATTTATTCCAGGGGCAGGAAAGAAAATGATGGTTTGCACTTCGTGGGGCTTGGCATTTATCCCTAAACCCTCTGTGCCACCCTCTGACTCTTCTGTCCCCTCTGTGCCACCTTCTCCACCTGCCCACAGGTAATTTTCCACGCTGGGAAGCACAACCAGGAGTTACTTGTAGGATTTCTGTGAGGAAAGCAGCAGGAGAGAGGGAGAGCCAGTTCCCACAGGGCAGCCACCTGTCCCCAGGGTCACAAACGCCTTCCTGGCCATGGATGCTTCTCCCCATGGACAGTCCTGTGGGGCACAGCTGGGAGTCACAGGATCACTGAGGTTGGAAAAGCCCTCCAAAGCCAAGGAGTCCAAGCTGGATCCTCACCTTGTCCCCAGCCCAGAGCACTGAGTGCCACCTCCAGGGATGGGGGCTCCAGCACCTCCCTGGGCAATTCTGATGTTTAACAACCTTCTCCATGAAGAAATTCCTGCTGATGTCCAATCTAACCCTCCCCTGGCACAGCTTGAGGCTGTTTCCTCTCCTCCTGTTCCTGTTCCATGGAAGCAGAGCCCAATCCCCCCAGCTGTCCCCTCCTATCAGGGAGTTGTGCAGAACCAGAAGTTCCCCCTGAGCCTCCTTTTCTCCAGAATAAATGCAGGAGGACACATTCCACGGGCACCACACGCTGGCACAATGGAAGAGCAGCCTCCCTTCCCCTCTGCTCAGACACTGGGGCTGTTTTGAGTCTCAGAAAACAGGAAATGGGGTCATGGCGTGTCCTGGCCCGGCGCCGACTCCTCCGTCCTTCATCCCAGGCAGCTGCCGGCCAGCTGGGAATCATCTGTTGGAGAAATCAGGAGCACAGCCTGGGCACGTGGCTCTGCTCAGGGTGCAGGATTTAAATCCCATAAATCTTAAATCCCTGCAAGTGTTCAAGGCCAGGATGGATGGGGCTTGGAGCAAGCTGGGATAGGGGCAGGTGTCCCTGTCTAGCAGGGAGTGGAATAAGATGAGCTTTAAGGTCCCTCCCAACCCAACCCATTCCATGATTCTATGGAATTTCACTGGGAAGTTCTTCCCAGGCAGATTTGTTGAGGTGTGCAGGGTGCAGCCATGCAGAGCCCTGGCACAAGGACAGCTTTTCTTGCTGGGAGGTGTCCAAATCTGCAAGAACAACCCCAGCCAGAGCTTCTGCCTCTTGGAAAGGGCAGCCGGAATCTCCCTAACGTCAGAGCTGGGATTTGCTGGACAATGCAGTGCCTGTGCTCAGCTCTGACCTTTCCAGCACAAATCCCACACTATTTGGCTCCACAAAATTGACTTTTGAGCAGCCCTTGGGAGCAGAAGAGCTGCAGAGAGCTGAGCTCCAAGGAGGGGGAGGTTTGTTTTGTAGCTGATACCTCTCTCACTTCTGCTAGAGCCCCATTCCCAGGTTCTGGAGGAATTCTGAGGACTGTGGCAGGGGACATCCTGCTGCTGGGTGTGCCTGCTCCCTTCCCTGTGCTTCCAGCTTCCCAGAGCCTTCCCTTGGGATTCCCAACTCCCCTTGCCTCCTCCACCCCAGCATTTTCCAGTGCCTCATCCCTGAAGTGGAAAGTTTGTCCAGGCTGTGTCCAGCTGTCTCTTTGGGAATGATGGTCAAATAAAGCCTTCCCCATCTTACCTTCATCACATCATTAAGGCACTGTCAGGAGAAATTCCACACTCAGCAGCAAATGCTAGGCAAGAGCTCAAGGGGGAAAGGCCTTAAGTCAACACAAAATGATGGAAAATTGGTAATCGGCCCCAAAGATTCAATTTCCAGTATCAAAGAACTGTTCTACCTCACCTGGGAGCTGCAGGTCCTTCCTGCAGCATTAGGAGAAATGGAAGTGATATTCCAAGGGTCCCAAGTGAATTCAGCTCTTAATGACACTGAGCATGTTCCCTCCCCTTAAATTACACTTAATGCAAGTGAGAATAAATCCCACAAAACCACAGGAGCTCCGAGTCAAATTTGAATACATTTGTATTATTTATTGGCTGTATTAAATATATTATCTATTTGATAGTTACAATTTAGTAATACAATGCATGGCAGCTTTAACATACGTTTGAGATACCTCAAAAATGACAATACAAGAAAACTGAAGATACCTAAAATACATTAATGCCACGAGGGTACATCCTTCTGGAATGGACAACAGCTGATGGAAAATCCATATTGCAGTATAAATCCTGGATATTTTCTGGAAATATGAGCTTTTTGTGGCAATTACGAAAGGATTGGATTTCATTTTTTAGCAGCGGTGACTTGTTAGTACTTACTCTGCAATCCTAACTTCAGGACTATTATTGCCAAATAAACTTCTACAAGTTGGTTCTAAGGAGTTAAGAAAGAACCCTTTGGCAACAGAGATTTGCTGCAGGCAGTTTATCTGCTAAAGGGAGACTATGAGGAAAATAAAGACAGATTGTAAACTCTTCTGCAAACTAGAGACTAATATCTGTATAAAACTCTGACACTGGAGGGAGAGATTTCTATGATATAATAAATGATTAACTTAAAGTTCTGCTACAAGTAGAACAATACATTCAAACATACATTTTTTTTCTTTCCAGGACTTTGAATCAAAATAAATAGAGTACAAAAATGAAGAGTACGTTTTGAAAAGATTAATTTCAGATTGCACCATCAATCTACTGTGAAGAGGATTAAGTGATACTAGGTCATAATTTAGGTTTTCCACATCTGAAATACAACACAATGCCTCAAACTCTAACACAACGTTATTCCTCAACTGCTGTAGGAGAAAGACCCTTAAAAGTGATTAATTAATTACTGGAAACACATCGCCTGTAGCTCTGTCACATCCACCCTCCCACCCACAAGTGCATCGCTCTGATGGCCAAAGTGGAGCCACAGACTTTGCAAAATACCTTAAATCTACCATTCTGTGGCGTGTTCCAAATGCTGTTGGCAAGACCCATCCTGAAACACTGGATTTTTGTGAGTTCCAGCTTTCAAAAGCTTTGATCTAACGGAGCCTGGAGCTGCCAGGCTCCTCCTCAGGGATTCACAAGCAGATGGAACACAACAGTCAAATGTAGTGCACTGTGTCCACAAAAATATCCCCCAGCCGACCAGGACGAGTTTCAGACAAGTTCATAGCAGGCTGAACATTCCCAACAGGAAAACCATGGAATGTGAAGCTGCTACCACTGGGATAGCAAGTTTAAAACATTGTATAAACGTTATCTAAAAAGAGTTCTCTCACGTACAATTTGCTCGTTGGGGTTAAGTTAGAAGGGCACCCAAAGCAGGCTGAACTTTTTTACTTTTTAGGTTAATAATAGTACAAAAACATTTGCTCAGTTTGAGCCAAATAGTGTAACATTTATCATAAATGCACTCTTTCTCCTTAAAGACAACTCCTGTGCTGTTCTGAGCACGCTGCACAGGGAATTACTTTTCTCTCAGGCACTGAGAGTGAAATGTGGATTGGGCCAAAGCTGCTCAGGACAGCAGGAACATTCCGGGCAGAGCCTTTCCTGGGCATCCCGGCCGAGCGCCACGTCCTGCTGGCATTGGTTTGGATTAAAACCCTAAAAAACCCTGGCACCCTCTACTCCAACACTTGAAACGATTATTACTGAATCCCAAGTATTAAAATAACTGTAAAGTAGTAATATCACTAAGTCAATATTCTGCTTTCCTTCTACAGTCTAGTAAATGTGGTATGCTCTAGTAGGCTCTGCAGTTCTGCTCTAAGCTCAAGCACTCGTGCTGCTGGATTTCATGGATATCAAACTACAGCGAGACCTGACGGAACAGCCACCGCCTCCCGCTGCTCTGGTGGTGCTGGGAAAGGACCGTTCTAGCAATGCCTTCCCTCTCCAACTGACTGGGATGGGGAGAGAGGAGGAACGTGCACACTCCCCCCCAGTGTGCACCGTAAGGCAGCTCACCCTGATTGCAGAGACCCCAGGATCACCCTTTCTACAGGAAATCTGTGTCCAGCATTTGGAAAGGATCTGCCGAGCCAGCCTCGCCAGCAGCAGGAGCGGGAACGCACGGAGCGAGGGGTTCCCAGCTAGGATTTCATTGAACTACCCATAAATACCCCAGAGAGCTCTGTACAGACAGCTGAGCAGGGCCACCTCTGCCCTACTTGATGACAAAGTACTGGATGACCACGGCGAAGAGGATGGCGACCACGGCGAAGCCGCAGAGCAGCGCGATGGCGATGGCGCGCTCCTCGCGCAGCCGCTTCCCGCTCTGCGCCAGCTCGGTGCCGCCCGCGGCTGCGGCCGGGCCCGGCTCCCGGCGCTGGCAGCAGAACACGGTGCTGGGGCTGTAGGGGCCGTAGAGCTCCGGGCAGCCCGGCAGGTCGTGGCACTGGCGGCCGGCGCAGACGCGCGCCCGGTACTCGCAGCTGACCTGCGCCGCCGGCAGCCGGAACCACGGCTCGGGGCCCTTGTACACCTGCAGGAGACAGGAGCGCCTCGTGGTAATTATGGATGGACACAACCGGCACCCGCACCAGATTTTACTAAAAACCTTTCGTGCCTTCTTTCAACGAAGTCTCAGGCAACTCTGACTCCTTTCCTCACAGGCAGCTCCACACAGCACTGACTCCTTCTCTCCTCTCTGCAAGTTTCCTTCTTCCTTCTGCATGACTGGCTAAGCCCAAGCTGTCCCTTACCCAGCCACCTAACCCTGACAAAACACACAGCATCTCCTTACCTTTTCTGTCCCGTGCACGACCGCATGTCCCTTCCTCCTCACAGCACAACCAGCACACTCCATCCCAAACTGCAGCAAGGCTCCATCCCAAACTGCAGCAAGGCTCCATCCCAAACTGCAGCAAGGCTCCATCCCAAACTGCAGCAGGCTCCATCCCAAACTGCAGCAGGCTCCATCCCAAACTGCAGCAAGGCTCCATCCCAAACTGCAGCAAGGCTCCATCCCAAACTGCAATTTACTCTGGACTAGCTGACCCACTCTTTTATAACCCCAGTCCTCACTGGGCAGGCAAGGCTGTCTCCAGTTCTCTACAGTAATCAGTACAGTTGTAATTCACTGGGAAACACTCCCTTCTGCACTATCCTTAGAAACCGTTCTCCTACAGAACCTCACTCACTACCAGCACCTGGAACTGCCTGTCCTGCTCCAGGGGTGTGGGTGGTGCTGGGCACAGCCTGGACTGGCTCTCCTCTCCCCAGCTTCATAAAATTGCAGCTTAAGTCTCTGGATAATTCATGATTCACTTAAGTTTCCTACCACACCCCACAGTGAGGGTTCACCTGAGCTGGGAGGCTCAGAAAGGAGAAAAAAAATCATCCTGCATTTTCTTACTTAAAGCTCCTCCACCAAAGTGGATTAACAGAGGCAGTGGTAGCACAGACCATCACGTTTAAGAATCAAGAGCCAAAGGAATTGTTGGGAGAACAGGACAAACCAGTGCTCACCCACTTCACGTTTTCTGAAATCTTGTCACCT
Source organism: Acridotheres tristis (assembly GCA_037013685.1). Classification (NCBI taxonomy): domain Eukaryota; kingdom Metazoa; phylum Chordata; class Aves; order Passeriformes; family Sturnidae; genus Acridotheres; species Acridotheres tristis. The sequence continues at coordinate 15,310,124 of CM072889.1, forward strand.
CCCCCAACAGAATTTTAACCTTCAAATCATGGAATCTCAGCATGGTGTGGGTCAGAAGGGACTTTAGAGCCCATCTCATTCCACCCTCTGTCATGGGCAGGGACACCTTCCACAAGAAATATGCACATCTTTTTCTTGTAATAATTTTTCCCAGTCAAAACCCCTCACGTTCCTGATGCTGCATAAAAGGTACCTGATCAAACTCTCTGCCAGCAGCAAGCTGAAGGATGTAAACAATGGAATCTCCTTTCATTGGCTGTAGAGGCTCCCATGTGATTTCAAAGGTGTTTTCTTCCAGCTGAATTGCTTTGGGTGCTGGAAAATAAAGTGATTTGTTGGTATTTTAGAAAAAGAACAATGGTCCTTACAAATGTACAGCTGTCATGCTTAGATATTCAACTCATTCCAATAACTTAAAGCAATTAAGATTTGTTTGTTTCTTTATTCTATTTGATGACACGAGCTTAAAAATGATCACTGTCATGTGTAGGTTACACTTGGTCTTTTAGAGCTGCCAGGGTGAGCCCATGGTGTTTGTAGAGAGAAGCAGCATTTCTGTCCATGTGCAGAGCTGAAACGATGTTCTAACCATGGTTCAATGAATTTTGCTGCAGGCACTGAGCTCTCTGACCTTCACAATGACTTTAATGATGACCTTTAATGTCCATGTTAAAAAGTGAAGATCAGAGGAATTAACTGTGCCCTCATTTGCCTGCACACTTCTGTAACTTTGATGGATAACCCTAAAAAAGCCTTTCCAGCTGAGCAAAGGTGGGAATGCTCAGTTCAGGGGTGGAAAAGCTGACAACAAAAGAGCTTTTTTCACACCCAGACAAAGCCCCTCAGAGCAAGTCTCTGTTCCTGTAAAGCCTGGCTGAGGGTCAGGTTGTAGGATCCAATCCTGCCCACCAGTGGCTTGCAGCAGTTGCCAGGGTATCAGGTTTTATCTTCTTTTTCTCTCTGCCAGAGTCAAGATTAAAAGCTCGAGAGATGATATTTTGTGTTCAGACTCAGATGTTTATTAATTTTTATCTATATTACAGTGGGTTCTACAGCACTTCTAGCTAACAAGATAAAAATGGTGATATATCTCACTCTCTACAAGGCCTTTTAAGGACCAATTGTCCAATTAAGAATAGACACCTAAATTATTTTTATTTTTAACCCAATAACCAATCACTCATGACCCGCAACGTGGAATTTTCTATCCAATTACAAAAGTACCACCTGGACCCACGAAGGAGAAGGTGAAGAAGAAAGAAACCTCAGTCCTAGAACCTCCATCTTGCTTTCTATATATTATTATATTCTAAAATCATAAATTTAAGTTTTCCACCACGTGATATTACACACTTCTATTCAAACTACACACCAGTGATCCCAGTTCTATCACTCAGTTTTGGAAGCCTTCTCCACAGCCTCAGGCCAAAAGCAATATTTTCCTGCCTGTCAGCACAGAAAGCCCAAAACTCTCAAGCTCCCAGGGTTCCAACAGCAGGGCAGTGCCAGCTCACCTTTGAGAGGTGCAGGTGGAGATTTGGTGGTGGTGAAAGCACAGACCTCTGAGAAAGCTCCTTCCCCAGCGTCGTTGTAGGCCTGGATGCGGAAATGGTACGTGGTGGATTCACTGAGCCTCTGCACCTTGTAGGTGTGACAGGGACCATTATAGACTGTCACAAACCTGGGGGACACAGAGCACACACACAGTTAGCCAGAAATCACCAATGTGTAGGGCAGTGTCAGACCTGAAACGCTCGGATTTGAGTTAAGGACAAAGCAGTGATGCTGCATTCCGAGTGTTCCAGGTTTTTTCCCACTGAGGCTGCAGGGTCCAACTCCTCTGAATCAAGAGAACAACCCCTGAATATCCAAAGTAAATCGAAATTTTCAGTTAAAGGACAGCTGGCCAACCCCTGTTTCTTATATGCAGGCCTGACTTTGTTTTAGAATGTCCAAAAATAACACTGCCAGCACAGGATGGTGGTAAGGTATTTTTTCTTTAAATAGTATTTACTGCTTACAAGCAGCAGAAGTGCAACTTGTTGACAGCATTTCTGGTTAAAAGATGGGATGCAAAATTGCAAGAGGGCAAACTCTGAAATGCCCAAATGACTCAGTGGTGCAAACAGAAGGAAGAATAACATAAAACCCCTTAAAAACCTGACATGAAGTGGTAAAACCACAAAATCCTTAATGTTCTCACCTGCCAAACCTGTCCTCCATCTGCAGGTTGAACTGAGTAGGGTTGGGAATTAAAGCTCTGCTGGGCCCTTCTCCCCATTTCAGTTTAAGGCTCTGGTAGCTGAAGACCACACATTCCAGGTGGGGAGGGTCAGGAGGTAGTGGTTTGGTTTTGGCTTTCATGGAATGACTGAAAGGACCAACTCCAAAGCTGTTGATGGCCTGTACCCTGATCCTGGAAATGGGAGAGAGCAGCCACATGATCAGGAAAAATAACAAAGCAAGACTTGAAAGGTGTACAGAGTGTAATTCCAAACAGTAAAGCAATTAAGATGCAGTTAGAAATGAAATCTGAACTCAGCTTTAACCAAGGCTGAGGTCACAGAACCCCTGCTCTGCTCTTACCTGTCCATCCATCTTCTTGTGGCCACACACCTGAGCATCCCAATGTAAAATTCTAAACCCAGAAACCTTAAAGTCTTGGCTTTGAGACAGAATGTGAACCTTAACACCAACCACAATCTCACTCCTACCAATGTCATGGTTGAAGTCTGCATATGAAAATTTAAGGAGTTTTTGGAGTTGCAGGGTGAATTAAGCAAATAGTCTGTAAGCTGCATGAAAAATTGCTCTATAAATTTAAAGCACTACCCTCAAAGGACTTTGAAATCCTATGAATGTGATTTCAGAGTAATTCTTACCTGTACAGGGTGTCAGGCAGCAGATTCTCAAGGACATGGGTTGTGTTTCTCCCCACAGTGACCAGCTGCTTCTCCCCATACTCGATGTTGTACCCTGTGATCTCTGCCCCGTGGCAGCAGGGCTCCTCCCACTGGATTGCAAGGCACGTGGAGAAAGGAGGGGGAATTTCCATCTGATCCTCTTCAAGTAAGTGCAGCACGGCCACGGCTGCGGGCACTGATGGGGGCGTGGTCACCACTCCCGTGTCCCCAAACAGCCCCACCCCAGCCACGTTCACAGCCTGAAAGACACCACACAGGAGTTACCAAATCCCTGCTTTCCAACCTGGCTCTCACAGCTCTCACAGCCTTCCAAAGCAACATGGAAGAGAGTGGGAAATCTCCTGAGTAATTTGTCAACAGGGCAAAGCAGCTGGTATTTCATAGCACACTGGATCTAAACTCTTCCACATTAGGGAATGAGGAGGGACTGGGGGACAAGGGAAGTGTTTTTCCCAATTACCTTCTCTATTTCATGAGCAGGCAGCACATGACTTTACTCCTCTCTAGCTGGGGTTTGTCCCCAAACTGCAAGTGCCCAGTGGCACCAAAAGGCTTTTCCTACCTGGACTCTGCAGTAATAGGTGGTTGCAGGTGTGAGCCCCTTGACCTCATAGCTCAGGCAGGGGCCAGTGTAGATGATGTGCATGGACCCCTCCACCTGGCCCCAGTCCAGCCTGTACTCGGTGATTTCTGCTCCATTGCACGCCGGGCTCTGTGGGGTGAGGGAGAAATTCTGCTCAGCTCTTGGCACTTACACACCCTCAGCACCCAGGAGGGAGCTCTGTTACACTGAGACACTGGGTGAGAGTCACAGAAAAGGCTGGAAAACACCGCCAAAATCATCAAATCCAACCTTTCACTGGGGTTGAAACCTGAGGTCTGTTCCAAAGGATTTGAAGTTAAAAGGTGACACGTGGCTGTAACACCACCAGAATTCACACCCGAATTTTGATTGACCCACAATCTCTTACCACTTAAAAGAATTAATTGACTATATATTTATTACCATACCATGAGGATTAAATGCCACACAATTTGTCAGTTAGGACTGCAATTAATAACTCCCAAAGTTTACAAAGCCAACACAGACATCCATGAAGAAACTGGCTTAAAATATTCCACCTCTACACATAATATTTCTCTCATTTCTGTGTATCAGGAATGTGTCACTACAATTCTAAAAGCCAAACACTAATTTGGATGCTACTGGAAGCCATCAACACCTACCTCCCACGAAACCACAGCACAAGTTGCACTTTTGCAGGTTATCAGGGGTTTGCAGCACTGCTCAGGGGGTCCTGGAGCAGTGCAAAACTCTGCCTTCTCAGAGTGGGGGCCAAACTGCAGGAAAACAACACTGCATGAACACAGCAACAGCACCAGGGCAGGAACTGATGTGCAAGTGAAGCAAACAAACTATTTTTAACTTGACAAGGAAGTAAACAGCAGAGTTCAGGGCTCACTTTCAGATTCCTTGCAGGTATTTGAAGCTGGCCCTGTTCCCACAGGATATCTGAGCTCCTCCCACTGCCAGGTTTTGTAACTCATCCCTCCCACAGCTGGGGACTGCTTCTCAAAGACGTTTATGCCACCAGCGTTTATCCCACACTTCTCCCAGCCTGGCATGGCTGGCACAAACCCCTCCCACACAAAGCTGCTCCCACATCTGCAGGGCCTGAGCTGGGGGTAAACTCAACATTTCCAAAGGCACAAACATCAAGAGGTTCACACAGCACAGGCTACAAACCCCCCTCAGCACCATCCCTGGTGTCCCTTGTGTGGGAGCAGTGAGATGTGAGTGCAGTGCTCACCCCCACTTTGTTCCCTGCCCGCAGCCAGAAGCTGTAGGTCCTCCCTGGGAGCAGGTTGGTCACTCCAAATTCAGCTGCTGGGCCCTGATAAAGCACCCTGTGCTCGTCCTGCTCTGAGCTGGCCATCTCCAGGACATACTCTGTGATCTCAGAGCCTCCATCCACAGCTGGGGGGCCTGGCAAACAAAAAACAGATTGGATTTTCTTATTAATTTCTGAATTCCTTAAGTTAGGGCATGCTCTTGTCATGTATCTAAGCTGAAATATTTAATGAAGCTTGCTTCCCCCCCCCCAGGTACTGATAATTAGTTTAAGATTGCCTTCATCTGGGTTTTTTTATGTATTTTCCCTGCTTTCTTCACAAAACAGTGTATCTTCATTAATTTTTGCTTATCTCCTTTACTGAGATAACAGCAAGAAAACAAGAGTTGATTTTTAAATTGCTAAGCACGTGTCAGTCATGGGCAGACAGAAAGCTTTCTCACTGGAAAATATTAGTCTCATTGTTATCACCCTACCAGAGGTGGACAGAAGCTTTGGTCTTCTTAAAAAGAATCCCACAAAACAAAACAAAAATCCAGTCTCAAGCCCAAAAGCCCCAAGGCCATGGACAGCATCTCTAGATTTTTATTTTTACTTTTTTTTCCCCCATGAAGAGTTTTATAGATTTTTGATTAGGATGACTGAAATCAGAGCAGTGTTTTACTCCAATTCTGGTGCTTACCCCATTGCAAAGTGATTTCCTTGGGCTTGGCTTTGCCCACCAGGGCTGGGGCAGGACAGGGCCCAGGGGGAACAGCTGCTGTCGTGACAGTCGTGACATCAGAGGCCTGCCAGGGACACAGGTCATTGCAGAGCACAGACATAGAGCATCTGGCTAAACCATAAACAGAAATGGTTTCCAGAAGCACCTTTCCCCTCCTGCTGCTCACCTGGCTGTCCCCACCTTGACTGGCACAGGACACCCGGAGCCTGTAGGAGGTGCCAGGTCTGAGGTGGTCACACACGTGTTCCCGCTGGGCTCCGCTGTAAATGGGCTCCCACCTCCCTCCTGGGGGAAGGAAAAACACTTTACCCTTTCCAACCTTTCTAAAATCCCACCTGAAAATTCTCTCACACAATTATTAAGCCAGAGAATCAATTTGAAATGATTAATTGTACAGAGAACGTGTACAACACAACAGAAGTGTGAAATCAGAAGTGACTGCTGGAGTAAAGCATCGTTTAAGTGGAAAACATTTCCAAATTCCAAGTCTAAACCATGTCCCACATCTAAATGTGAATTAAATATCTCCAGGGATGGAGACTGAGTAGTGTATTAGTACCCAAAGGTGATTCCTTACCAGCTGAAGCCTCAGAGATTTCCAAAAAGTATTTAGAAATGTCTGATCCTCCATTATCCTTGGGGGGCTCTGAAAGAAATCAACATCTTCAGTTACAGAAGATTTAATGTCAAGGCATTATTTTGTTATCAGCTTTTCCACTGAACATATTAATATTCATTCAAACAGAAAAGTCAACCAGCAAGAGAAACCAGTGTACTTAATTAATCACAATACATTTTTCAGAGCAATTTTCCTCCTATTATTAATCATGATTATGCCAGGAAGAGTAACTGGGAAAATACTCCCAATTTCAGGTATCAGCTCTTATTTTTTAAGTCAACATAAGAATTATTTGAACATGACAGTAAATCCAGAGGGTATTATCACAGCAGTCACTGCTTCTCAAAAATGAATGAGCAATACCACTGTGGTACCACAGCCTTAAAATGATCCATTTTTGGGTAAGGTTGAGTATTTCTCCTGCAGTAACAACACCTGCAGATAAATAATCAGCCTGAGTTCTCTTCATTTAATCAGAGAGAGGCTGTCCACACCCAGCAGCACTGGAACACCCCAAGGCACCTACCCCAGGTGACTCTCACACTGTGGGGATGGATCTTGCCCTTTACAATGGGTTTGCTGGGAGCTCCAGGTCTGTCAGGTTTGGTGCTGTGTTCCACCACCTCACTGGGGCTGCTTTTTCCTTCACTGTTGTAGGCAAAGAGCTGTTGGAGGAGGGAAGAGAATAGAGAATAAATGGTTTATGTAATGACAGTAAGAGATGTTGATAAGAAATGAGGATAAACATGCTGATGATTAAAAAAAAATCTATTAAAAACCCAGTCAAAATAAAGACAACCATTTATACCAAAATTAGCTGGTGCAAAAAATCTGATTTGTAGTATTACTTCACCAAACCTCCTCTAACAATAAGGAATTGTTGGGACAACAGGTGAATTCCTGCTGTCTCCATGCCAAGTTGAAAAATTTGCTGGAAAATGCCAAAGCCCAGGAAAGCACGTGAAATTAGGAACAAACTATGGTACAAACCCTGAACTTATAGGATGTACTCCTCCTCAGGTTTCTTAAAGTGCATGAGAGCTCATCTCCATTGTACTGGGGCTGGAATCCATAGCCCTGGCAAGGAGGGAAAATCAAGATGAACAGTCACTGGTTTTTAAGGTAAAACAAAACCCAGAGCAGGTAAATCACATCTTTTAAATCCTGAACCTCACTTCTGTGCCATGAATTGCACACAATACTTTATCTCTGCCATGAATGCCATACAGTATTTTATCTCTACCATGAATTCCATGCAGGAGTTTATCTCTGTGCCATGAATTCCATGCAATGCTTTGTGGCATGAACTCCCTGCAATTCCTTCTCCCTCTGCCATGAACTCCCTGCAGTTCTTTCCCTCTGCCATGAACTCCATGCAATTCTTTCCCTCTCTGCCATGAACTCCATGCAATTCTTTCCCTCTCTGCCATGAACTCCATGCAATTCTTTCCCTCTCTGCCATGAACTCCATGCAATTCTTTCCCTCTCTGCCATGAACTCCATGCAATTCTTTCCCTCTCTGCCATGAACTCCATGCAATACTTGCCGACCATTTATCGCAAGGTAAAAAAAAAGTTCATTTTTATTTCAGCACTATGAAGGAATTTTGCACACAAAGCCCAGCACTTACAGAACCTTCTTCCTCCATGTCCAGGCTGTAGGTGAGGGAGTCATCCAAGGCCCCTCCTGCAGGAGGGCTCCATCCCAGGGCCATCCAGGTCACTCCTGCTTCCAGCAGCGTGGGCGGTGCCGGGGCAGGCGGCACCACCCCGGCCGTGCCGAACGTCACCGTCTCACTGAACCCACTGGGGAGGAGATTTTCAACAAAAGTGAGCAGCAGCTGATGGAATCCAGGGGGAAATAAATCCATCATTTGGTATCCCTGGGCTCCTGGTTACCTCATTCCAATGTCGTTTTTAGCAGCCAGTCTCAGGGAGTATCTTGTGGAAGGAGTGAGTCTGGTGAGCTTGTACTGCTTCAGGTGCCCGTAGTAACATTCCTTGAAGGGGCCATTCTTCCCCTGGAAAACAGGGAGAGCCAGAGTCACTCTCTGATCCCTGCCAAGGTCACCCTCCTCACTCCACATCTTCCTAAATCCCACAATCTCAGACTGGTTTGGGCTGGGAGAGACCTTAAAGCTCATCTCGTTCCATGGGCTGGGACACTTCTTGTGAGAAATGTCATTTCACTCATTTAACAGTAATTAAAAAACAAATTACTGAGCCTCAACGATGCAAAATTTAATATATCATGGTCACCCTGAGCAGATAATAAACCACATTAGGACTGAGATATCTGATTACTTTTGCTACTGTGGATTTGACAAAATGGTGATAAACCACTGAGCTGAAAACAAAACACATTCTGGAAGTTTTTTATCCCTTTGCATTCCACGTCATCAAGGTGCTCAAGAGCTGAGTGACACAACCCAAAGATGCCAAATGCTCATGCATATCAAGAGAACACAGGAATTATTGATGCTCTGGATGGCAAATGAGGCAGTTTTACACTGCCCTCTCCCACTGATCATTTGTCCCTTCAAAATTGTCAGGACAGTTGCACTAAAATAGCTGCTGTACCTAAGCAAAGGGTATTTTTAAGTGTAATTGCTCTACAGATGTCATTATGATTTTTTTTTGTACTAGAAAAGTTCTTACCTCATCCCATTCTAAAAGAAAATTAGTTATTTTGGAACCATTGTCATTTGAGGACTGAAAATAAAGAAACAATGAAAAAATGAGTTAAAATCAAGTGGTTGTAAATGTGTTTTATAAATATTTTTACACATTGAATATTACAAACTCCCACTGCTGGGCTACTTCTTTTAGTTCTGATATTTAGAATATGAATTTATAAATGGTTTTACTTTATAAATGAATCAAATTATATTCTTAGAGCTCTTTTCCTTGTGCCTTGCACTGTGTGCTCACTACCTGCCTGTACAATCTAAGGGCTCACACAAAGCAACATCTAACACATGAAATGGGGACTTCTTCATTTTCTAAGCACAGATTGCACAAATAATTTCACTAAAGTCATTTATAGCTGGAACCATTTTTCAAAACAGTCATAAGAGAAACATCAAAAACCAAGCAAACACAGCTACCAACAAGCCTTCACAGATAGTGGTTATATACAAAAGTCAGATTAAAAATGAGAATCTGTAAAATCATCCAAAGAAATTTAGTCTGAATGGGTGAGAATAACTAAAAGAACATCAAGCCATATCTATTTATCATCCAGGACCTCAACCAAAGACATAAATAAACAAATAAAAAGCCATTTTTTTCCTCTCTGCCACTTCAAAAGAGAAGAGCCCTGCTATCAACTCTGTCACACTAAAGCTGCAGGCAAGAAACTCAGCAAACATTGAAAAAAAGAGTAAGGAAATCATTATTTCATTATCAATCTTCACTGAGCAACTTAAAAGGCAACACCTACAGCACAAACTGAATTCTTGACCAAGCTAATTAAAAGCACTGCACAGGAATCCAGCAGAGTGCTCTGCTCCCCTTCACTCAGCCCCAGCTTTGGCTCTTACCTTCCACTGCAAGCTCAGGCTATTTTTGGTTCTGTTAATCAGTTTTGGGGCAGCTGGACAGTCTGGCTCACAGCTCTCTGTAGTGAAGCTCACCAGTTCTGAAATGGTTTCTTTGATGGAACTGCTGGTTGCTGAAACTCTAAACAAAGGGTAATTAATGATGTGGCTGCTGCACTGGAAATTCAATGGCAGCTTCAGGGATTTAATCCCAAGCAGTGGCTGCAGGGTGGGGGTCACAAAGGTTCACCTGCTGACCCCAAACCCCCACCTCTCACACTTCATTTACTCTGCCATTACTCTGTGTCACAGTGGAGATATTCTAGTGCTGAAATACCCGTGGGACAGGGGATGAAATCTATGGCAGGTGTTCCCAAATGGTTACAGGATACCTGACTGGAAATGAGCCTTTTGCTAAAAGCACCTTAAAATAGAGCCAACACTTGTGCAGGAGTATGGGCACTAAAGAGGCTAAATCATAAAATCCCCACTTTCACAAGAATTGTTTCATGCTTTCAGCAGTCCTGCCTCTTTCTGTGGAAAACACAACCCACTGTGAAGGTGGAGCTGTGCCCAGCACTTCCCACACTCTGAACTCTTCCACAGCTTCAGAGCAGGAATTTGCCCCAAGGATCTGTTCCATGCCCCAGCACTGAGTGTGGCTCTTCCCAATATTCCCCTGGTTTGTCTCACCAGCTGCTCTTTCCCTGGCCAGCCCAGCACCTCCAGTCAGGATCATTTACTCCTGATCATCCCATCCCACTTCCCATTCCAGCCCATTCCCACTTCCCTGCTTGCATTGCTAAAGGTCAGACAAGCATCTCTGGAAATCAAGCTGACAAGGCAGACTTTCAGATCCAATTTCAAGGCTAAATTATTTCATTTACCACTGACTTCAGCCCACAACAACCTACAGAGTGTTGTTCTAAAAAATACCAGCAGAGAATAATTTAAAGTTTGTAATTGAGAAATATGAGGAGACAGAGAAGATGGTAGGGAAGAAAATGAGGTGGTATTTTAATGAAGTTAGAAGATAAATGGGAATAAATTAGATAGCAAACCCAGTGTCCACAGCATGGTGTTTTTTCAGGGTACTCTTTAACTGTTTGTATCACCCCTTTTCCATGAAGCCACAATAATCCTGGAATTCCCATATCTCCCAAAGCATTATTTCCTTCCCAGCAGCATACCTGGCATGATAATCAGTGGCTGGTCTGAGATCAGGAAGTGTAATTGTTAATTCTTCCCCACTGTGAAAAGGCAAAAACAAACAGAAAGCAGAGTTACAGCTCTTCCTTAAACCTCAGGGCTCAAAGCTCATTGAAAAGCAAAACCACGTAGTGCACATTTAAGTTTCCCACTGTCCATGTATAACTCTTTAGTGACATTACTTAAAATTTATTTCATGTGAAGTAGGAAGGTCTGCAAGTCAACAAACAGCTCCTGATAGAGAGATTGCCGATTGGTTAATGGTTTAAACATTGTGCTTAAAGGAAGAAACTAAACTTACACATAGACAGATTTAAATTTTCCATTTTTACCACTGTTGGATATTGCTACTTCAAATGTAAATGCTGCTGGACTATGACTATGGCTCTCTCCATTCTGTGAACTAACTGGGAGATTCCAGGACAGAACGGCTGATCTTGCTTGTATATCAGAAACCTATTAAAAGCATAAATAATGCAAGTAAGTTTGCTTTCTGCAAGAAAAGGTTAATTAGTCAATAACATGGCGTCGCTAATTGGCCTAGGAAGCTCCTCACTGGAGGAATTCTTTCCCTTTGGAGTGGGAATCTAGAGGCATTCTTTGGATTGCAATGATTTCCTCTTTTCATTTCTAAAGGTTTTCCCTTCCAACACCAAACCAACACCACATTGGGGCAGGAAGAGAAAATTCCTGCATCAGCTTTTCCATCACTCACTTGGAGCAAATGTTCAGCTGGGGAGTGTTGGGCAGGACCCCAGATCAGATTTAGGCACAGACATCTCATTTTCTGACAGCTCCCTCACACAATATTCAACCACTGATCCTAAGGACAGCACACTCTCTGTTTGTAAAACTCACAATTTCTTGTCTGATTAATTTTTTGCTGTTTAATTCCCACACTCCAAATTCTCTCTGCCCAAGGCAACACAGCCCTGTGGCAGCTCTGAGTACAGATGTCAGAAGCAGCAGGGAAAAAGTACTAAAGGACCAAAAAAACCCCTCAAAAGCTGGTGCAAAGGAACACAACCCCTGTTTGCTGTGTGGATAATGCAGAGAAGAGCTCGTTAAACTTGCTCAAGATCAAACAGAGACATTTTAATTACCCTCACCAGATTCCATCTTCCTAAATAAGTCTCTAAATACTCAAATATTTGCTCCAGTTTCTCAATATAACATCAAAAGAGGATCTATTTGTGTAAATTTTATCCTCAACACTCCTAAATCCTCTCTGCTGAGCAAAGGATGGTTCCAAGAGTGGACAAACTTCCAAGAGTTAAGCAGGCCCCTGGTTTGCAAGGTAAAGCCCTCACATACACTGGAAAACTGCAGCAGTGGAATATTCTGGGATTACAGGCTGGCAAACTGAGAAATAGTGAATTTCCAGCATGGTTGCCCTTTCCCAGCTATAAACTCTGCCAACTAAACTGTACTTATCTTCTCTATTAAAAAAATTAAACCATTAAGAACAAAGAAAAAGGGATTGATAAAACACAAGTTATTTTATAGGAAGCACAGGCCCATAAAATTATGGGATTTTAAGGCTAATACTTACGACTGGCTTGCCAATGCTCAAGTGAGTATCACATTTCCTGGATTCTGTGTCAGATTCTGCAATTTAAACACAAACCAGATTATCCCAAAGCCTGAGAGCAACAACCCAGGCTGTTACCAAAAGGCCACCACGAGATGGAGTTGGCCTCATTAGGACTTGAACAACGGTTCTTATTGTGCAAAGTTCATTTCCCCTGTTTGTTTTGGCTGTGTGAAGGGCAGGAACACCAACTATCCAAAACCAACAGTGGCACAAAAACCCTTTTAGTACATCCTGCACAAAGGGGATCTTTTCCTAATGGAGCAGAAATAGGTTTTCTTTGACAACACAAAAACAGTCCTCCAAAAATGAGAGGTGTTAAAAAAAATGACAATAAGATCTTATCTCTGCCTTATGTGTTTTCCTGGAATTTCTATGGCAAAACATTCCCAGTTTGGAAGAAGCCTGACACTGTCACAAAGCAAAACAAAGACAATGACACTGCACAAGGTACTAAAAAGCTGAAATTACAACTAATTAAATAGCAGCCTCTACAACTGCTCAAATTTTCTTATTTCTTGAAGGTTTAAGTGATTCCTGGTTAACCAAAAAGTACCACAAACAGTGGCACCAGAAGTTCTGGGTCACCCTCACTGGGAATATTGATCAGTCCTGGGTCAGAAATGGCAGGGAAGTAAAAAGGTTTAAGATTAAATCTTCCTGAAGACCTTATTTGATAAATATCAAATGAAAAAACTTGATATTCCAATGATTCCTAGAGAAAAATAAAATCTAACCACAATTGATTTCAGACTTGCTCTAATCCTGAACAACCACACCAATTTATAAATTCAGCTTTTTCAGAACCTGTTTTGCAATGAAGTTATAAAAAATAAGAAAATAACTGAGATTTCCCCTGTCCATGCCACCTACCTCCCATCTCTGCCTCTGGACTGCCCTTTGTTTTTCCTATCTGCTTCTGCTTTAGTGCTCCAACTGCCCCTTGCTGGCCCTTCCCATTGCCATTGGGAATTGTGGCACTGGAAGAATTAAGGACTTTATGTGGTGAGGAGGGAGGGCTGTTCAGTTTATTGTTGGTGTGACCACTGGCTTGTCTGTCCTTTAGTCTCTTCTTGAGGTGTTCCTGCATTTTGAGACTCCTCTCGTCCCTCTGGATGAAGTTTGTCCTTCCATGGGAACGAGGTTCTGCAAAGAAAGGAGAAATGATTTCATTATTCTGAATTATTCATTTGACATCTGAATCTACACTGCAAACGAGCCCCTGCAACTACTCTGTGTTTTGTCAGTCTGGAAGTGAAGGGATTTTGGAGTTTGGAATCTTTTTAAACTGAATTTTTTGGGCCTTTCTCCTGTCAGCTGCTCCAGATCCTGCCTTTCTTCCCTGCCACAGACACATTCACAAAAAAGTCATCAAATTTAGGACCCAAACTGAATTTTTCCAACACAGCCTGAATGCTGTTTTACCCTAGAGTCAAAATACATAATTACCAATTTAAGCTTGAGAGACAATGAATGGTCTTACTTAGTCTAATTTCTTTTTTTAGTCTTGATTATATAAAATAAGGATTAGAGCTTGGTTTAATTCAACACAACCCTAGTCCTTCACTGATTTATTGCTTCATTCAGTTTTAGAGTGGGTCTGCCCTTCACCCTCCACTATGGACAATGACATTTTTTGGGTTATTTTTGTTCACTTTGCAATCATAGTTGGACTGAGAAAAAAAAATACATTCATGTATCAAATGAAGTTCATTTTCAATAAACTTCACCCCAAGGCTGTGACAAAACTCAGTGGCCAGAGTTTTAGGGAAAGGAGTTTTAGGAGTCACTACTGTGGGATTTACAGCTGCAAAAGCAGGGATGCATAGAAAAAAAAATTACAACATTTCTCAGGTACAAATGTGTAGAATTCCTAGAAAACCCAAGATTCAAACAAAAAATTCAGAGGATACACAACCACTGGTGAGTACCTGATCCATGGGGGGGTCTAACAGGATCCCTGGAGTGTTGGAATCCTGAAGCCTGGAAGTTTGGAACTTTCTGTGCTTTCTGACAAAAGCACTGCTTTTGACTTGAGGCCTTGGAGAAGGCTTCCAAATTTGAGTGACAAAGTTAAAATCATTGGTGTGTAGTTGAATAGAAGTGTGTAATATCACATGGTAAAGGGTCTGAAATTTAGAGTTTTTAAAATATAAGTATAGGAGATAAGATATTCTTAAGTGTTGTCTCTTCCTTCTTGTTCCTTCTTCTTCATAATTTCAAATAATAATTCTTAATTAGATAGAAAATCCCATCACAAGTATTTAGTTATTAGGTCAAAAGTAGAAATAATATAGATACTAGCTTTTAATTGAATAGTTAGCCTTGTAACTAGCTAGATCCACCTCCATTTTCTCACTTTTAACTTGCTAACTAGAAGTACTGAAGAACTCTCTGTACTATAAATAAGATTTAACAAACAACCAAGTCCAAATGTGAAAATCCATCTTTGGAGCTTTAATCCTAACTCTAAGTAAAACAAAAAAGAAAACAAAAATAGCCACTAATGAAGTGGCAATGCTGACCCTGGAGGGTGTGGGACATCCCTGGCTTCTCACCTTGCTCCTGGAACACGTGTGGTGGTGGGTGCTGGTGCATGAACTGAGGTGGGAGCTCTCCTGTGCCGGGCACCGTGGGGAACACGGGGTGGGGAGGGGGTGGGAGCAGGGCATGGGGGTGGTGCATGTAATGGGGCACGTGGGGAGGAGGAGGAGGAGGAGGAGGATGCATGGAAGGATGGAATTCCCCCGAGTGGGGCACCACCACCACTCTCCGAACTCCATTTTCTTCCACCACCTGTCGAGAGAAACCAACTGTGAGTCCGGAGGAAATCCCATCAAATATTGTACATTTAACAAAGAATTCCCTTTCTCTGGGTCACACCCAGCACCTGACAGGCAGGGGTTTGCACACCAGACTGGATTCCAGTGCAAATCTGGGATAAAGCATTTGAGGCAGTCAGTCACACCAAAGTGCTGAACAATCACAGAATCCCAGGATGGTTTTGGTAGGAAAAGACCTTAAACTTCATCTCATTTCATCCTACCCCTGCCACAGGGGTGCCCTAACCCTGACCCTAACCCTAACCCCAACCCTGACCCTAACCCTGACCCTCACCCTAACCCTAACCCTGACCCTAACCCTGACCCTATCCCTGACCCTAACCCTGACCCTAACCCTGACCCTAACCCTGACCCTAACCCTGACCCTAGCCCTAACCCTGATCCTAACCCTAACCCTGACCCTAACCCTGACCCTAACCCCAACCCTGACCCTAACCCTAACCCTGACCCTAACCCTGACCCTAACCCTGACCCCAACCCTGACCCCAACCCTGACCCTAACCCTGACCCTGACCCTAACCCTGACCCTCACCCTAACCCTTACCCTAACCCTAACCCCGACCCTAACCCTAACCCTAACCCTGACCCTGACCCTAACCCTGACCCTAACCCACAGAACAGGTTGCTCCAAGTCCCATCCAGCCTGTCCTGAAAACTTCCAGGGATGGGAATCCACAAGTTGTTCACTGCTCAATTATTTCACTTCACTTTGGCAGAATCCAAGAGAAGCAGCCCTGGGCTCCTGCAGACACTGGGAACACAAAGTTATCACCTCATCTGACAAGAACAGTCCAGGTAACTCAAACTCTGATTTAAAGCTGCTTTCCAACTTGTCAATCCCTGTCGCAACAACCAAGGGAAAACAACCCAACCCTGCTGGTTTCAGGTGACAGCAAACACAACAAAGAAATGTGGTTTTCAGGCTGAGCAGCTCAGTGCTGCCAGGGCTTTGCCCACTGTTTGCACTGAGGGATCCATTTCACAGGGATCAGAAATTTCTGGGGAAATCTTTCCTCGAGGTCTGCAGAGCTGAAGAACAGCAGAAGCCCAAAATGCAGCTGTATGCAAAAAGAAACTGCCTGGAGAACCCAAGAACTCACAGTCACAGGTTCAAAACCTCCTCAGAACACTCCTGATTTTCAACATTACTACAACACGAGTTCTGTTTTCACATTTGGTTTTAATTATTTCCTTTTAGAACACATTAATTTAGAAATAAATCAAACTGGGAACTGGGAGTATCTCTGGTAACAACACACAGGTCTGAACTGAACAACACCCAGGAGTGGAAAATCCATGGGAGTGGAAAAGTAAAGCTGGGAGAGCCCAGAGCCCTGCTCATTTCCCAAACACATCACTGGAATCAGTGTTTGCATCACCACCACACTCTGCTCCAGCAGTGTTGCTTTGCTGGAATTTCTGGAGATCAGAGCTGGTAAAGAAAAGGGCACTGAAAATTCTGATAAATTTTTATATTAAAATGGAAAACCTGCAGCCAGTTGGAACTGTTCACATGACCCAGCTTCACCCTGCCAACAGGACTGATGAAAAACAAACATGTGGATCCTGTTCATGGAGCTCAGTCAGTCAATTCAGAGCTGTCCTTGTTACTAAAAGTATCTTTAACTGCTGGGAGCAGGATTAAAAAAATCCTGGAAACCAGATCACTAACAGAGGGGACAGAGCCCACCATAAAGTGAAAGTTGCTAAGTTCAGTGGGAAAAAAATAGCTTTTTTTCACAGTTAAAATCATAAAAAAAAAAATAAAAATATTATTAAAATTTCCCCAAAAAAACCACAGTGCAAGAGAAGGAGAAATAAACGTACCTGAGACACGTAACCGGGAGGCACAAAAATGGGCGGCATGGAACCGTTTGGTGACATCATAGGGACATGTGCTGGACCTGCAGAGGACAAGGGGCCACTTTTTAACAACCAAGGCTTCTCCCACCTGGAAACATTTTTTTCCAAAGGTGGGAGCTCACCCTGGAGCCTGAAACATCAGGAATTGCATCCCACGCTCTGGCCAACAGTGTCTTTTTAACTGCAGAAAAATCTGTATAAATAATTTTAGCTCTTAATTTGTGACAGCTAAAAGTCTGTAGTAATGAAGGCAAATGCAGGTATTGGGGTAAAGTTGATGTAGGAACTTAAAAAGAAATTTTAAATAAATTATTTTTTATGTTAAGCTCAAGTCACCCCAGGACAGAAGTATTCCTGTAGGGGATTTGATGAAAGTAGAATGGACACTTTTTATATAATATCATGTAAAAATGGTGACAAATACTCCAAAAATGGAAATACTGATAAATTCAACTTGACTTACAGGAGATATTTTGCCCTGACTTGGATTTTCTGTCACTTACCCAGAAGGTAAAAAGGAATTTACAGGCACAGAGTGGAGCAGTGATTCCCTCACCTCATAGCACAGGGAGGTCCCAGTGCTCAGTAAAATTCTTCAAATTATTATGGATTAAATGCCATAGAAATCATGTGTTAAAATCCTGGCAAGACACTCAAACCCATCTTTTGGGAATGAAAATCTGCAGGATGTAGAGAATCCTGGCAGCTCCCCAGTGCTGCCTCATTTGTGCTTGGACACAATTTGAAAAATCTGATTTATTTCAGTGCAGGAAACCCCTCTGACATCACAGAAAAAAACAGTGGAATAACCCAAGAACCAAAATATTTGGATTCAGGACTTGAGCTTGCCTTTACCTTGAATGCACTGAATGTGTCCATCTTCAGTTGTAATTGTAAATGTTTCACCTGGGTTTACCTGGACAAGAATCACCTGCAGGAAACAAAACATAAAAGAGGGGTTGGGGGCTTTTTAAATTTCAGAAATCCTCTGAGGGAAAACTCATTTTTAGAGACAAACAACAACAGAGCTTTGGCAACCTCGGAGTAAAAATGGATAGAGGATGGGTAGAATGAAATTATTTTTTCCTACTTTGGCATAAAATCCTTGTATTTTTTTCTCTGGTTACTCCCAGAAATACCTTACCTGATATACATGAAATAAAACTTTTAATTTCAAGTTTCACACTGCTTTTGCTGCTTTTACTGAGGCAATAATGACCTGAGCTTCACATTGCATTCCAGGCTTTACCCACACCTGTGCCCTGCAGCTCCAGGTGTGTTTTCCCTGTGGAAGGAATCCAAGCTCCAGGGAAATCCTGCAGGTCCCTTTGGACATGGCCACGTCCTCCTGCTCCCAAATCCACGTGGAGCTGGGCCAGGATCACTCCCCAGGCAGGGCTGGGGTCCCAAACCATCCCCTCATCCTGCCCCAGCCCCAGGGGAATTTGGCCAGGTAAGAACTGCAGGTACACAATTAAAATTCCACCCTGGTGACAGCTGGTGCTGATGTAAAAATTGAAATAAAATGTATTTGTTAAAGCAGCTGTGAGAATCAGTGTAATTTTCTTCTATTCAATATTTATAATGTATTTTTGCACTATTCATGGAGTGATATTTGTAGCAGGTAGATGGGACCTGAAGAAATCACCTGATCTTTTAATTCCTGATAAAATGAGCTACACATGACATTAATGAATGAATTTTTCTGTGCTCTCATATTTTCAGTGCTGGAGCTCCCTGAACTCCCCAGGCACCAGTTTCACTGTTCTCATTACTACAGACTCCAAGGATAAATGATAAATGCTATTTTAACACTGGTTTTGCAGCTTCTGCATATTGATTTTATTTTTCATAACCTCCCTTGTGGGGGAGAATTGATGCTCCTTGTACAGGAGAATTTTACTTTGGGTGGACGAGTTGTTTCTGGATATAAGTGAGCCACCAAAATCCCTGAAAAGGCCATTTAGACACTCAGTAATATTTATTATGGTTCCAGGAGAGGGAGAGATGGCAGAGAATGCCTTTAAACGTGGCATAATTTGCATTAATAATGAATTTTATGCAGATTTGTCACTTCAGAATGCAAGTAAATGCATTATTTCAAAGCTAATAAATTTCTTGGAGTAAAGGGAGAGAAGTGGTGTTAATTGTTCAAAGAAAACTGAAAATAATGGGCTGGGGATTTGCACAAGAAACAGGAAAAAGATTTTTTGTGAATCCAGGATTCCACAGGCAAGGAGTGACCTCAGGAAAAGGCTCATCTTTGAGGGCAAAACTCAGAGGCAAGAAAGGGATTATTGGAGAGATTCAGAGCCTGTGAGGGTGGCACATCTTCAGAAAAAGATTCCACGAACTGCAGTTCTCAGAATGAGCTCAGGGAAGGATCCCAGCGAGTGCTGCAATCCCAGGGCAGCAGCAGCAGTCGGGAGCCTGGAATTCCAGGAATGCACAGGCCGTGTCTCAGAGCAGTGACTCACTGGAATTAATGAAGCAAATGCAGTTCCAGGCACCTTCCAACAAGGAAAATTTCCAGGAAGCTGCAGCATTGCTGAGGGGTGGGTGTGAGCCAAGGGAGCCCAGGGGCTGCCAACACCTCCAGGGGTCCTGAGCACAACTCCAGGGCTGCTGCTCAGCCACAGCTCTGCTTTCACCCCTTACTCACACACTTCTGCATCCAGAAAATCTTCCAGAAAACTTCCAGCTTTTGCTTTAAGTGAAATGGAACCAATGGATTAACTGGAATTGGCCGAACACATAGGTTTGATTTCTAGAAATAAATCACTCTGCAATAATTAATAATTAGCCCATCCCCGTCCTCCACAGCACCGGCAGTTAAATAATTAAAAATCCTCTGCATTAATAAAGATTCTAAGTCTAAAAGATTCTATTTAAACTTTCAATCTGCCCTTCAAATGCATCTCCACAATATAACTCTATTATTTTCCTTTTTTTTTTTTTGAGTCTCACCAGATTGCAAACTCTCCTCTAGATGCTAAAAATGTCAGTGACTGTCAGCTCCATGTCCCACACGCAGCTCTGGGGACAGGGGCCAATTAAATATATTTGATCCCTTTTCCTCATGAAACCAGAACCACTTGAACCACCTGCCAGCTGGGCAGGGCTGAAATTTCACCTTCTACTGCCAGAACTTCAGAAATATCTTGGGGACTTTGCTCATTTCCAGACACACTCCTTGTGCTTCCACCTCCAAGCTCTGAGGCAGAAAGGGAAAAGGATTTTTTCTTTAATAAAGCCCATTTTTCCAAGATACAACTGAAACAACACAGGTTTCTCCTTCTTATCTGCAACAATGACAAATTAAAGGAGATCTCATCTAAACTTCCAGCATTTATGGCCACCAGACCTCAAAGAATGGGAAGAGCTCCCAGTATTCTCAGCTCTTTCTGCCAAACACTAAATTCACATTTACTGACGATTTACACATAACTGTGTAAATTGTTACAAAACTGTTCCTTTAGCTGTGTTTTTAATCCTACCAGGGACTTCTGAAGGGTTGTGTCCAACAAAGCTCTAAAGTTTCAACTAAATACACTCAGGTTTCAGCACTGCACTGTAATTATTAATGAAGACACTTAAAACCAGGAAGCCAAGGTCTTTCCTTTCATTTTCCTGGAATAGATTTCCTCTGCAATCCTTTGCCAATCTTTATTCATTACTTCACAAGAGTTTCAAAACCTTTATTAACCCCCAATTTTTTCCTTTGATGTTTGGAGTTTGCAGCTCCATTTTAAAGCCTTTTTTTGCACACCTGTCCCCTGGCTGGGAGTTCAATGATTTTTTTTTTTTTTCCTCTCTCCATTTCTGTTTAACTCCTGCCATCAGTGCTCACAGCAGTGGCAGAGCTGCCTGGTTTTTGTGGAGCCAACCCTCCCAGTTGTTCCCAGTGCTCCCAGTTCAGGGTTCACTTGCCTGCTGGATGCTGTCCCCATTGACCATGTGAGGTAGAAGTGGCACTTCATTCAGCAGGGGTGTGGCTTCCAGGGGGGGCGGCTGCTCAGCCATCATTTCTTGGGATCATTCATGGACACCTGCTCACCTCAACCACCTGCTCCAAAAAAAAAAAAAAAACAACAAAAAACCACAGAGATGAGGTCAGATCCTGCTCTCCCTTCCTTAAATCATTCTCTGTTTGTTTGACAAAGTCAGCTCTGCCAACTCAGAATATTCCCAGTGCACCCAAACAGCCCAATGTTATCCTGATGTTCACTTTTAACTCCTTTCATGTCAGCAATAAATGTCTTTTTTCCCAAAATTCTCCCCTTTAATTATCAGGAATATTCAGCCACGAGTGCTGGAATTGGTATCTCAGTGAAGCAATTACAAAGTAGAGGAATTTACATTTATACACCAATTTATTCCTAAATTTGCACTTCAAATTCCTAAACTGCTTCCACTCCAGACCTCAAGCTTTAGGCTAAATAATGCACACACCACATTTACATTTTAATGATGATCAAAAAAACTGCAAACCATGCAATTTCTCCAATCCAAAATCTGCCAGAGTGAAAACAAAGCTTAAGACAACACAAAATCCTGCTTTGTCCCAAAATTTTTGACTGAGAACCACGGGGAAATGTGAATGGAAAAGTGCTGCAGAGCTTCCAGGGAATAATCTGTAATTAGAGCAAGTCAAAATACCCATGATACAAATTAATTATAGTAATTAGAACGAGTCAAGCTGCAAGCTGCCAATGGTAGGGAATTTTCAGTGTATAGTTAATCCAGCATCCATAAAAAGCACAAGATAACAGGATACAGGAAATGCTGACACTTCCTTCTCCTTTCCCATTACCTCCCATAAACCAGAAGGTAAAATGTGGTTAGGAGAGTCCAATTCCTTAAAAATAAAAAGCAAACCACAGAACACCCCCCCTAAATCTGTGCATGAACCAAGTCAGGCTGCTTGAAAGTGTCAAATCCTCCTTCAGTTCTCCACAAGCAGCACGGAAAGGGTAATATTTGGGGAAGAAAAAAAGATGAAAACATTAATTCTGCACCTTTGGGACTGTGATTACAGCAGATCAGCAACAGTAGGAGAAATATCATATAATTAATATAATTTCTTCTGGGTTTCACTGATTTTGTACAGAAAAATCTGTATGAAAACAGAGATTACAAAGGTTTTTCCTGTGTTATCAAAACAAGGCAAAGGAGCTGATAAAAGCTGATAAAAGCCCCATTCCACCTTTGCAAAAGCATCCCAAAACCAGAGATACAATCACACAGTCACAAAATGCAGCACCACAAACTCCACAAGACTTCCCAAAACCCAGCTCCTTTCACAAGGAAATTCTTCTCCAGGGCTGCTCCAGGAACAATTTTAAGAAGCCAAACATCACTGCAAGGTGCAAGGGCTGGACAGGACCTCAAAGATCAAATTTGCATCAGCTTTGGCCTAAATACACTTAATAAAGACACTGAACCTGCCTTAGCATAGTATTTATTTCCTGAATAAAATAATCTCCTTTTTGTCAGGTTTGGAACTGTCTCTGCCAAGGATGCAAATTTTAAGTATTTCACTTAAAAAGCCCTGCCTGGAACAGTAAAATTCAGGCAAAGGTTTCTTCCTCTACACCTCTCCCATTTTTCAAGGTTGGATCTAAGCCTTTAATAGCCAGGAATTCATTGTAGAGAGGCAAAACGAAAATTCTTTCTTTTATACATGCATATGAACTTCTTGAGTCTCAAAGAAAACAGAAATTAGTACTTAAAATAAAGGGGAAACCCCTTTACCAAAAGGCAACTCCATCTGCATTGAAATTCAACTACCCCAAATAAGCAGCTGCAAAAAAATGTGTTCTGAAACAGGGCCCAAATGCACCTGCAACTTTAAATAAAGGTTCAGAGTTTTTCTGCTCACCCTCTGCAACTTTAAATAAAGGTTCAAAGTTTTTCTGCTCACCCTCTGCAACTTTAAATAAAGGTTCAGAGTTTTTCTGCTCACCCTCTGCAACTTTAAATAAAGGTTCAGAGTTTCTGTGCTCATCCCCTGCCTTGGCTGAATTTAATTCTCTCTTTATGACAAATTGTAAAGCAGAGCCCCAACATCCCTGTGGTTTTTAGAACCCTTCATCTCCTGCTTAATTACACAGAGGATTTAATTTACATGGACACCTCCACACACTTTCTGCTTGTTTAGTGCTCTAACTTCGTTTTTCCGAGGAAGAATTTAATATTTGGAGTATGAGGAAATAATTGGTTTTAAACTGTTAATGATAAACTCCAAAAATAGCTGATTTTGTAGAAATGGCCACGCAGTCAGAGAAAACAGAAGTACTGACAGGAACAAAACAATCTAAATAAGTTTTGGGGCAGTTTCACCTGCCTCAGAACGTTGATATTTCCTTGTGCAGCTGGGGCTGGGGTGGCTGCAAGTGCAGAACACTGAGGACAAAGAGGGATGTCCTGACAAATTGGAAAAAAACCAAATTATTTTGGGTTTTGAGCACTGCTTCATTCCTTGAAAAAGAGCAGCAAAAACACCCATTCCTCCAAGGGAACACAGTCAATAAATGTGGGACTCAACCCCTCCTCACTTCAACAGGTAAAACTTTTCCAGGGAAATATATCCATGGATTCACCTCCCCAAAGTCTCCATCTCACTCGAGGAAGGAGGTGGTATTTGGGTGAATAAAAAGAGAATTCCTGAAAAGTTATTACATACTCAGCACAATTTCCTGGAAAAACAAAACAAAGACAGAGCTCTATCTTGAAAAGCCATTTCCCAGCACCCTCCCCCAGCTGGGCTGGAGCAGGGAATGCAGTGCTGCTCTGCCCTCCCTGCAGGGCAAGGCTGCTCCCAGGGAAAGGTGGAGGACAATCAGCACAGGGGCACAGAGGACATTCCAGACCCCCACTCAGCATCACGGAATGCCAGCATGGTTTGGTTAAAAGGGACCTTAAAGCCCATCCAGTGCCACCCCCTGCTATGGGCAGGGACACCTTCCACTGTCCCAGGTTGTTCCAGCCTGGCCTTGGACATTTCCAGGGATCCAGAGGCAGCCACAGCTTCTCTGGGCACCCTGTGCCAGGGCTGCCCACCCTCACAGCCAGGAATTCCTTCCCAATATCTCCTCTGGCAGTGGGAAGCCACTCCCTGTGTCCTGTCACTCCATCCCTTGTCCCAGGGTTCTCTCCAGCTCTTCTGGAGCCCCTTTAGGCACTGGAGGAGGCTCTGGGGTCACCCTGGAGTTTCCTCTTCTCCAGGTGAGCACCCCCAGCCTGGCTCCAGCCCTTGGAGCAGCTCCGTGGCCTCCTCTGGGCTCTCTCCAGCAGCTCCAGGTCCTTCCTGTGCTGGGAGCTCAGGCTCTGCAGGTGGGGTCTCACCTGGGCAGGGCAGAATTGCCCTCCTTCCTCCTGCCCGTGCTGGGAGTGAGCCCTGGAATCTGGGGGTTCTGGGGGCCAGGGCATGTCCAGCCTCTCCTCCACCAACATTCCCGAGTTCCCAGGTTTCACATCATCCCTAAAACGCTGTCAGGGATTCCAGGCTTCCTCTAAAGCCTTGGATTTACCCCAAACCAAGTCAGCTTGGAGAGGCAAGTGCAGCTGGGGGGGTTATTCCTGGAGCCACTCACAGGGACACTGCATCAAAGAGCTGCTTGGTCCCTAAAGTCACTTTATTGCAGCGAATCTCAGGAAAAGCAGCTCAAACTGCTTCTGCCGTGCTCTGTTCTTGGCAGTGAGGGATTTATCATCCCCAGGAACCGTTCAAATGGTCAGGGAAAAAAAAAACAACAAGGAAAAATGTACAGTCCTGGGAATTCACAAGCTGCACTGACATTAAAGATGAGCTAATACACTAAATCTTAAATTCTAGACTAAAAATAAGCAAGAAAAAGCCCATCTGGAAGCATTAAAGACCAGACAAATTGATAGGAATAAAGTGAAGTTTAGTGACTCATTAAATATGAATCAATAGCAGAACTTGTAGAGGTGTTTCTACAGCTTTGTCACCCAGTCCTGGAGATTTCTGACTCAGTATGGAATTAACAGATTAAATTTTAGAAAGGTTACATTTTGCAGGGGCACTTCTGGCCTGATTAGTTTTTTTCCACTGGTTTCTATTACACATCAGCTAAAGGTCATTCCTAAACCTGGGTTGAGCTGAGGGATGAATTCAGCCCACAGAAACACAGAAAAGTAAAATAATTGGCATCAATCATCTCAGCAACAAACCTGAAGCTGGAAGAAGTGATAGTGGGTAAGACATTTCTAAATTATAAAGCTTGAGCTTTTGTTTTCAAAGATTATTCAACATCTAAAAAACTGAAATACAGAAATTTTTTACAACAAAACAGATTTTAAATGAAATAAACCCAATTCACATTGTAAAAATGGATTAATTCTGGACTAATTCAACAATCTCATACAGCATGGTCATGAAAAAGCATGGTCACAAAAAGCAGCAACATTTTCCAGGGACACTCTCACCCTCCAAAGGCTTCTAAGAAAAACAGAAAATCTCCAGGACTGCCCTTCCAGCAAACAATTCCCATCCTCAGTGCCTGGGCCTGACCTCACTTCCTGCCACAGTAAAAACTCCCAGCTCTGCAAGGCTCAGTTTTCCAAGGCCCAGCTTTGCAAGGCCCAGCTTTGCAAGGCTCCAGCATTGGTCTCCCCTTCTCTCCAGCCCAAATTCCTCCCCAGCAGAGCACTGGAGCCCAGCCAGCTGCTGAGGAGGTCACTGATTCCAGGCTCAGAATTCCAGGGAAAACAGCTCCTTGAGCTCCCTGCAGGATGGAGGGGAGCAAAGGGAACTCTGAGGGCTGTCTGATATGGGATCATCACACATCAAGTCTGGAAAACATCAGGAATTCACACGAGACAGTTGGAAAAATTAAAATTGACTCTGATGGTTTGGATCCCAAGTGGAATAATGAGAAATTCCAGGGCACAGGGGCAGTTACAGCCAAATCGTTGGAGTTTGGGATCTTGAAAGTGTTTTCCAACCATACTGACTCCATAAATGTTTTGTAAACTCCTGGGAAGAACTCCCAGCATTTTCCTGAGCCTCCTTTATCCATTTCCAACCTTCAGCTCTGTCATTTCCACTTGAATGACACAGGAGAAATAACTTTAAAATTGTCACAGCAATATCTGGAAGAAAGGTTCTGGCCAGAAGAATCTTCCTGGATAAACACACCATTCCTGTTTTATTTTTTGGAGCAGTCACCACTAATTTACAACCTACAATTTAAAGTGGGTTTTTTTAGGCACTGACAATGAATTTGTCACTATTTGCTGCAGCATACGTAAGAACAAAAAGGGTTGTGCATTTCTTAATTGTAATATAAAAACAAGATAAATATTTAATAAACTGAAAAAATAACTTTTTCATTGTATCCTTTAGTCATGTTATCTATTGTGCAAATGTGTTGCACTATTATGGATTTAGCAAGTTTCAAAGTTCCTGTTGTCTCATATTTAAGTATTTTCCTATTAAAAATCCCTCTCCAGGAAGATCTCACACAGACTGAATGTGAGGAGCACTGAGACAGGCATGGATCAGCTTCATTCCACTGGCCAGAGAAGAAACCAAACAGATTTCATAAACAGTGAAAAGTAAGTTTATAACCCCAGACAGAAGCTTTCCCAAAGGCTGGATTTTCATTACAGTAAGTGCTGGATTTAAGATGAGAAAGCTCCTATTCCAAGGAGCTTATTACTTAAATGGAGACTTTATTTTTTTAAACATACAGCATGCCTGAGTTAGAAAGAACAATGTGTCCAGGAAGGAGAGCCTGAAATTCAGTAGAGACTTCCTGATCTCCAGGTTCATTGCCTTATGCAACCTGCCAGCCTGATCCTAAATTTTCATTTATTGCAGGAAGTCAACTACTCTTATATTGCTCTTTACTAAAAGCAGTATTATATAAACACCTAAAGCTTTACTTACACCTTTTCATACTGACAGAATTACGAATTAGTATTATAAATATTATATAATATATGAAAGTATAGCAAATATATTTTCTCTGAGCAGGGGGAAACCCCACATTCTCTGATAAAGAATATTATTTGCTACTGCCATGCCTTACAACCCAGATCTCCTGCAAACTGAAGCTCTGAGTATTTTATACTCCACTCTGTCAGTTCCATTTTCCATCACTCATCTCCAAAGGCTGTTAAAAAGAACAACCACAGAGCCATCCCCAACCTGAGGCTAAGGAATAAATTTGTCAAAAAGATCCAACCTTAATTATGACTCTTAAAAACCCCAGATAAGCCCCATGCAACTCTAAAGCAGGGGAAAATTGGGGAAATAAGACCCAAGCTGCCCTCTCCCACCCAAACTTTTCCAATAAACAGCATTAACAAGGTGTTGAAGGTACCATCCCAATCCTAAAATAGTTTGTGCCCCAGGACCACACGTGAGTCCTGCTGGGTGGACTGGGTTTACTTTGGGCCAGAGGAAAGCAAGGAGAGATTTAACAGAAGCTCAGTTAGAACCTGAGCTCTGCAGGGACCACCCCTGCTCCATAAGTCATCTGTTCCCCACTAAATCCATGTTTTGATTAAAATCCTGGAAATCATTCCTAACAGCCCCCAAGGGAATTCAGCCACAGCATCTTGTGGGAAGTTTGGCTTCCAGCCAGGAGGGCAACACAGCCTTGTGCCTGAAAATATTCCTCCTGATTTACCCAACAAATGGGCTCAAATATTCTCAGTATTGAGAGAGCCTGCCTGAAAATGTTCCTCCTGATTTACCCAACAAATGGGCTCAAATATTCTGAATATTGAGAAAGCCTGCCTGAAAATGTCCATGATTTACCCAACAAATGGGCTCAAATATTCTCAGTATTGAGAGAGCCTGCCTGAAAATGTTCATTATTTACCCTGTAAATGGGCTCAAATATTGTGATTATTCAGAGCCTGATCCAGGGGTGGCTTTGAGCCAGGTGAAGTCTGTGACCCCAGGAAAATAAAAAAAAAACTCAACAAAATTCCACCCCAGCTCCACACACACAGGACAAGGCTTCACACTCTGCCCCAAGTGTTTGGCTTTGGCACTGACCAAATTACAGAAGGATTTTTAACTTCATATTAATGCTCTTCTCTCCTAAAATCCTCTTTGGAGGAGGATTAAGATTGGGATTGGGATGGAAACCCTCATTTCCCAGCCACCAAAATCCCTAAAAGCACCCAGAAACAGCAGATCCAGCCCAGCAATGCCAGGGGAGCTCTGCCCTGAGGGATCTGATCAACTTTCACCCTCCCTCATCCCTCTGGATCAGGTTCCTGATGGAGTGTGCCAGGAAAGCCATCAAACAATTGTCCCCTGCAGCCTCCCCCAGCACTCCAGGATTGTTTTCCAGCCTGAAACTCCATCCCTCAGAATTCCAGGGGACAGAAAAGCCACTGCTCAGCCTCCAGCCTTACACACAGCACAACTTCCTGCTGCTCTTCCCAAAAAAACTCCACAGGGAAGAGCTGGGCAGAAAAGCTCAGGCAGTGCCCAGAGTGCATTAATTTGATTTGAGCTGTTATTTCATATTATGCTCACATTAAAGCCATGCCTGCCCTCAGAATTATTCATTTAAGAGGGCTGTAAAGTTGGCAGTAACAGTTTCTACAATGCAAACATGACATAACTTTGGGATAAATATTTTCCTTCGTTGTTTTAGTTCTTTTATGGCTTTTCTCTTATTGCCAGAAAAGCAGACTTGAATCCTGAGCATTTGTGTGCTGCTTCCTAAGTGAGCAGTCCCATAAACCAAAACCCTGGAGTTCCTGAAAGGTTCTTTTGCTGTCCTAATCCCAATCCCAACTTCTACAAATGTTCAGAGAACTGAGCACTTCAAAGGACTGAGCCATTAAGGTGCTTCATTCTTACTTCAGCTTAAAAAAAAAGGGTTAAGGAATTTTCTAGCTGCAAAAATGTTGTTACAAAAAAAAAAAAAAATAAGAGAGAGAGAGAAAAAAGGATTAAATGCAAAATTACCTTTTTTCCACCTGTTAGAAAGGTGACACTTTCTGGAATAAGCCAAAGTGCTCATTTTAATGTCTTAATGCTACACAAAGCAAAAAATTTCAAGCTTAGATGAAAAAAGCCTTTATTAAATGCAATTTAACAATGGACTTGTCTTAAATATGATTTTCTAAGTGTAAAACTGTGCATTTAAAACCACATTATTCTGATTTTTTTAGGCTTTGAAGGAAACCAATTTATTTACACATTAACCATATAGTATGGAAATTCTACATCTAAATGGTTCTTTAAATCACTTGGAAGCTATGGAAGTAACAGACACTACAGTCCATGGAAAAGAAATCCCCAAAAAATTTCTGCCCAGAGGCACAAGACAAAGCACAAGGCTTGTGTGTGCCTGGAATTTTCTCTTGGACCTGAACTGGTCAGCAAAAAGGCAGCTGGAATTCCCACCTGGAAGTACCACAGAGCTGGGCAGATGAAACAAAGCCTCTCCAATTGTGCCAAAATTTTCCAGCTGGGAACTGCAAGTTCCTACAGGGAGCTGCACCCACTGCCAAGGCTCTGAAATTCAGAAGAAGGATCTGCAGAACTGAGCACAGCTACTCTCCATGGGATGAATTTGTCTTGAAGTGAAAGGTAAAATTAAAGCCATTTTATGATAATTTTTTTTTTCCACGAAAATAAAAAAGTTCTGCCCATTTACCAGATTATTCCAGGGGAAAAAGTTCTGTTTGAAAACCTGGAAGCAAGGCAAAGGACAGGCTGTTGTATGTGCAGACATGTTCCCTCCAACAGGAACACTTCATTCACCTTCTTCATCCCAGTCCCTCCCTCCAGCCAGGAACACCCAGCTCATGGCAAGGAATAAATATTAAAGTATTTTTAAAAGTTATTTAAAAAATCTTCCAGTGAGGACCAGGAAAAATGGGGAATTTAAGTGCACCCTGAGCTTGGCTGCTGTGCTTTGTCCTATGCCATGTGTGCCCAAATCTGGATGAAACCTCCTGGGATTAAGCCAGGAAAGCACCAAAACTGAGCCTTTCTTAGTGCCAGAGCTCCATGAATTTGGGGAGCATTATGGGATGGCAGACACACACAGCTGGTGTGAGACACAGGTGATCCAAAAGCACTTTCCCAAATGTTTGCATTCCACATCTCCACCAATTTATTTACTTTAAACTCGACTCAGGGAGGGCAATCATTCAGATTATGAAAACCAACAGTAACTAAGCCATTTCCAGGAAAGGTTCCCTACCATGAGACAGCTCAGAGCAGTCAGCTGCTGTCTAATCCAACAAAACAGGAGGAAAATCAGCATTTCACAGGTGGAACAAACAGGAGTTTGCTCCCAGGTTTCTGCAAAGGCTGATTTCCCAGCTCTGATCTGCAAATCACCAGCGTTGGATGCAGCACAAACAGACCTCTCTCATTTAACAACCCTCTTAAACCAGGACTTCAAACAGAAAAACCCAGCAAAAGCAAAGGATTTCTTCAAATTGGAGCAGATGAAGCAAACTCTGAGCAAGGAGGAATAATTTTGATAGAGCAGCTGAAGACTTTTCCTTGCACAACACCAGAGGTTGGGGCTGTAACACTTTAGCTGAGCACTGTGTCAAATTAGACTGGTTAGAACAGGTTATGCTTAAACCCAGGGCTAAAAGACACCAATAAATGACTGCAATTAGCACAGCTGAGCAGTCTCGTGGCATCAGACCATGTGCATTTCTGGAGTTCATGGAAAATGCAAGGGGAAAATGCAAGTGTGAGATCATCCCACGAGGCTGGAGCAGGGACACTTCCCCCAGCCTGGGTGACAGGGCAGGACCAGCACAGAACCTCTGCCACAGCTCAGCTGATGGCTGGTAACACACTGAAATCATTTGTTTCTGTATCTGAGCTTGGAATATTTATTTCCAAATCAATGAACCTGCTGGAAGTTTGGGGATTGAATCACATTTTTATGTAACTGCCTAAGTAGAAATTATCAGTTTTGAAGAACCCAAGGATCATAGTTTATATAAGTTATTAATAGGCATTAAAAAGCAAAATGACAATTTACAATACACCAAAAGGCTGTTTACATAATATCTTCCAAATTGCAATAGTTCCTCTAAATAATTCTCGTCTCTCACACTGATGTGGACAGAAATACACACCTGGGTAACCAGATTAAAGCTTTTTTAAAGCTAAATCTGCTTAAAACCAACATGAACATCTTGCAAATCCTTCAGGAACACAGAATTCCTCCCATGCAAGCATTAAACTGCCTTCACTCCTGCAAGTGACTGGGTGTGACAAACCCAAGTGACACATCAGTGGTCACTTTAATACCTCACTTAGCAGAACTGAAAGCAGCTACTAAAAGATATTAATGCTATAGTTATTTAATAAAAGGCATGGAACAGCAGATAAAAAACTTCATCTGAATTTAGAAACCTGGATTTAACCTGCTTTTCCTCCCAAATCACCTGTACAGATGCAGGGAATGCAGCATGGCTATCACTTCTTTCTTTATCTCTTCTATGAAATCCAGCTGCTGATCATGTTTTGCTTTCCAACATTCCTCCCCAAGTTTTTGACAGATTCCTTTCTGCTTTTCCAGCAGATCAGCTCCCTGACCTGACCAGTTCCACGAGGAGGAACTCAGTTCCATGATCTCCCAACTAAAACCAAAGGATCTGAGCAAGGCACCACCACAATGCTGTCACCCACTCCAGCTGCTCTCCACACAGGAAATGCACTTGGCTAAAAACAGAATTGACTTTCTTTATCCAAAGCCAATTATGCAATTCTCTCCAAGAGAAAACTTCCAGCTAAGTGGGTGAAGGGAGAAAAAGAGTAAGAAATGTGAAAGTAGACATAAGGCTGGCACCTTAGAAAATCAATAATGTTCCTGTAGAACCTGAAACTCTTCTTACCTCAAGAACTCAGATCTGTTCTTCCTTCCCTAATTCATTTTTTCCATTTGATAAGAAGTTATCCAGAACTTTCTTCCAGAAAAAAAAAAGTCCTAAGTTTAGAGGTCTGTCAAATACATTCATTTCAACTTAAAGGGTTACTTAGAGACTTAATGAGAAAATAAACACTTCATAAAATCTGAGAGAATTCTAAGTTCTGTGTCATTACCGTTGTCACTCTCCTGACTTGGAATTCCTCCTGGTGAATGTTCCAGTGCCTGCTGCAGAGTGAGAAACGTGTGCTGTCCTCAAGCTTCTTTCTGCAGGCAAAGAACCCCACATTTTCATGTTAGTGCCTTGGCAAACATGAAACCTGAAGAAAAACAAGCTGCAAGGAACACCAGAGATTCATGGAAAAATCAGGAGCTAGGAGGGGACAGGCAGTGCTAACTCCACTGGGAAGTTCTTTGGATATAACTGGATTTATTTAGTTACCTACTCTATACCTGTTCTACTCCTCTACATGGCAATGAAGACAGAAAAATCAGGTTCCAAACATACCCAAATTTCAATTGTCATGCACACATTTCCCTTCTGATAAGGGACATAAAAACCCATAAATTTGGATACATAAAGCTGGAAATACAATCCCAGTTTGCTGTTATGGGGTAGCACAGCTTTATTCTAGAAACTGCTCCACTAAAGATGCTCCAGCAGAAGGAAATGAACAACTCCAGGAGTTGTTACATCACTTCAGATGTTGTATTTAATAATGTAAAAATCACCACCTTTCTCAAGCTGCATCCAGCACTAAAACACTTCCTAAATATTTGCACATTGAACCCTCTTTTGGGCCTCCAAACACAGGATGTTTTTGCAGGGATCAGTCAATCCCAAATACTGTTCTTCACAGAACTGTTAAAGTTGGAAAAGGTCTCCAAGATCATCAATTCCAACCTGTGCCTGATCCCCACCTTGTCACCAGCCCAGAGCACTGAGTGCCACCTCCAGAGATGGAGACTCCAAACCCCCCCGGGCAGCCCCTTCCAATGCCTGACCACCTTTTCCAGGAAGAAATTCCTGCTGATTTAAGACAAGGCCAGGCAGGTGCAGTGTGTTCTGCAGTTTTACTGAAACTCTTCAAGAAATCTCAGCCCTGGTGGCTCCTCAGGCTGCCTGGAGAAGCTGCCACAGAGCAATCCATTGTCATTGTCACCAAAAAGGGGATACTGTCTTCAGGCCACACCACCTGAAGATGCTTCTGAAGTCACCACCTAACAAATGTTCCTCCTGAGCTACTTTAAATGAGACTGGAAAAATATTGGATATAAAGCATCAGGCCCCAGAGTGAATCTTGGGCAAAAGGAGGCATTTTCCACATCAATCAAGATCCTGGGAACAAGGGAGATTTACATTAGGATTGAAAGGGCCCAAGGGCTGGGAGCCAGTGGTCTGTCTGTGCTGGTCAATACACAGAAAGGATTGTGTTAGCACCACTGAAAGAATAAATTATCGCTGCTTTTACAATAAGCTCTTCAAGAATGCAATAAAGACTTCAGTGTGTGCTCCTCACTCAGGAATCCAAAACTTTTCAGTGAAGGTCTGGCTTGCAGCAAAGATAACAGCTGAAAACCAACCATCTTGACCTTGGGAAGCTTCATGACAACGTGCTAAAAACAGGTGAAAAAATGCACAGGTTCCTGCTCCCACATCCCCCAGCCTTGAGGCCAGAGCCTTGAGCAACCCCAGGTTTAAATACTGAGAGTTCAGACCTGATGCTTTCAGATAGACCAAAATCAGAAGTGAGAAATGTAATTTTTTTTCCCTCTTGCCTGTTGCAGGATTACTAATATTGAGGTTTTCTCATCTGCTTTCAGAGATAATTTTAATATTCTTCCCCGATTCAATGAAATCATGACAGGAAATTAAGAAAATATGGAACTAGGGAAAGAATTCTTACAATATTTCATACCAGCTCCTGACTTTGATGAACAATATTATAAGAATGTCTTCCCAGTCACGTATTTCCTTCTAAATCTGACAAGTTTCCCAATTGTGGAAATAGCAAGTCACCAAATAAAAATGCCTTAAAAGATAAATTTCAATTTGCATGAAATTTACTCAAGGCCAGGAAGGACAGGAGCAGAATACTGGAATTTTTCCTGTCTGCACAGTCCATATGATATATTGGGGGTTTTTTGGGGACTCACCAAACCTTTCCTAAAAATAACCATAAAAGATGACAATTGTTAGCAGGGCTGGGACAAGCCCCACAGTTAACAGGATGCCAATGCCAACCTCAGAAAATGACAATTAAAAGGTCATTAAAAGAGTTATACAGAACATTTATATCCAGATTTGGTGTCAGTGCAACATCAAAGAGAGATGCAGCTTGAGATCAAGGCTGGTGGCAGGAAATGGATTAGTGTAGACAAAGTTATCTTTATTCTCTCTCAAGGTGGATCCACCAGGAGTTATTGTTTTAAATCACTCGAACATCCAATTCCTCAAAACCACCGAAGAAAATGAACAACCAAATCACCACCAAAAAATCAGCTGTCCCAAGAGAAGAGCAGAGAAAGGTGGTATTTGTGCACATCCCCAAGGAGCTGAAATTATTCCACTGCATTGTCAAAGCGCTGCTTCATTCCAGCTGGAGCCAAGTTTTCCAAAAACTTGCTGCAACAATCCTGAGCTACAGCTGAGTGAATAACTTGTAAGAGCTTGCTGCAGGAGCTGTGTGAGCCATCAGTCCCAGCCCTGTTTATCCACAGGCTGCCCCATGAAGGATCCCAAACTGAGATCTGGGATCCAGTGAATTAGTTCAGCTCTCTAGAAAATGAGATTTATTTCACCCCAGCTCAGAACAAATGATTCCCAGACAACAACAGCTCTCCAAAACTTTCCAAGATTTGGAAACAGGAAGGTAAAAAGCCCGAAAACAGAGGACAGTGTAATAGCTGGCTGCTTTTCAACACCCATGATCACACACTGAGCCCTGAGAAAGTCAACATCTTTCCTATTTTACCACCTTATCCTTTTTCACAAATTACATAAACCAAGGGAAGGAATGCGAGTGTGGGAAGCAACTCGGGCTTTGCTTCTTACTCACACAGATACTGAACCAAACACAAAGCACTTTCTTCTACACTGGATCTTAACTCCAAGGTCAATTTATTGGCTGAAAATACAGAGAGGATGCTTCCCTGGTTCAAATGCTAATCTGAGGCTCAGGAAATCTAGATTCAATTCCCTGCCTCACCACATACTTCCTGTACGACCTTGGGCCATAAATATTTCGGTGCCTCAGTCTTTCCATCTGTGACTGAGACAGTATTTCCCTATTGAACCCAGTGTTGTAAAGATAAATACATTAGGAAAACATCAGGAATCCCAGGCCACAGCCATACGTGGAGTGGGCTGTTGGGGAACTTATCTGTGTGTCAATATTCCCGATCAGGCAGCAGGGAAAGCAAGGAAGGGCTGCCAATGTGAAAAAATTTAACTAGCATGGGACAGAGAGAAGAAAAAGAAGACAAAGTATCAGCAGAACAGACAAAAAACGAAACCTCAATTATTAACTGCAGAAAATTTCCATCATTCCAACCAAGTTTTGAACAGAAACGAAACTCACAAACCAGCTGGGTGAGCTGCTGGAGGGAGCAAATACACCTGTCAGCAATGCATTACTGCCCTGTTTTCTGAGGTTATCACACACAACACCTCAGATCTGAGGTGGCAGAGGGACTGCTGAGTCTGGGGCAAAGAATCCCCGGAGACTGCCCCCGAAGGGAAGCACCCGCTGCTGCATGCCCAGCCCTTTGTGAGACGCGTAAATAGAGAGTGACCCCGGTGGGGTCCCCAGTGCTGCTGCCCCAAGGCGGAGAGGGGGACACAGCGGGAAGGGGGAGGGCAAAAGATGGTGAGCAGGCAGGCAGGGGCTGACAGCAGTGACCTCCCCCTGCCCCGAGCCCAGGAGGACGCGGGGGAGGTGTCTGGGACCGGAGCTGCGGAGCAGCCAAGGGGAACGACTACAAGGCTACGTGGCATTCGCAGGCAGCGGCTGCCGGGGAGGGAGCACGGGGGGGGCAGCCAGGGGGGACCTGGGGGGGACGACTGCACATCGCAGCCCCTCCTGCCCCACGGAACAAGGGGAATAAGAGACGGAAAGGAAAGAAGGAGAAGGAGAATCTGTGCGCTGAGGAGCGGGGAAGCGCGACCCGCGGAGCTGGGTTTAGCCGGCATTAACCCCATGCGGGCAGGCTCAGCCGGAGCCCCCTCCCAGCACCGCGAGTCCCTTTGGGAGCGGCTCCTCGGAACCCCCATCCCCGAACCCGCCGGGTCTCCTGGGAGATGCCCGCGCTCCATCGGGAAGCGCACCCGGACAGATCCCGGACACCCTGAACCCTGCGTGCCCCGCACCGCGGGCACCCCAGCCCACCCCGGGCACGCCATCCATCCCACGCCATCCCAGCACCCCATCCCATCCCGCTCACCCCATCCCACTCCACGTCCCAGGACATCGGATCCCCTCGGATCCTGCCCCCACCTGCCCCGTGCGCCACGTCCACCCCCGAAGCTATCCCACCGCCCGGGCTGTCCCCCGCCTCACAACACCCTGCCCGTCCGCGGGTCCCGCCTGTCCCTCCAGCCGCCCCCGCCCTCCGCTCCGCGGGGCTCCGCTCCCGGCACTGCCCACCGCGCCCCGCCTGGGCACCGCCGCTCTGCGCCGCCCCGGGGAGCGGCGGGCACCGGAGAAGGGGCCCCGAGGAGCGGTGCCCGTGCGCTCCCCCCGGCACTGACCGTGTGCCCCGCGGGCTCCGCCGCCTCAGCGCCCGCCGCCCGCCCGCGCCGCCATCATGGAATGCGCTCACCGCGCCTGCGCCGCCGCTGGCCGGGGGCGGGCGGGCGGGCGCGCCAACCACAACACGCGTGGATCCGCGGCTCTCGGACACCCGCGGCCGCCGAAAGCTGCCCGGGGGGGCGGCCCCGACGGGTCGGGGTGGTGGCACCCTGGGGGCGGGTGACACGTCTGGAGACCTGTCCTGGGTGGACTGTCTGTCTGTCTGTCTGTCCCTCCCGGACACCGCCTGCCACCCCCGGGCAATGCCCGTCGCCCCTGGACACTGTCCCCCGGTCACTGTCTGTCCCCCTTGGGCAGTGTCACCTACAGGCACTGTTTGTCACCCCAATGGTCCCTGTGTCACCAAACCGTGCCTCGGCCCCCTGAGGCGTCTCCAGTCTCCATCCCCCCCGTGCCACCACAAGGATCATTGTGGGGTTTCCCACTTTCCCATTCCACCCCACAATTTGGGGGCTTACGCAGTGCCTGACCCTGAAACTGTGTCACAACACAAAAATCTACAGTGGTGACAGCAGGAAAGCGACGGGATTATCCCGAATGAGTGGGCAAAGAGAAGAGAAAGGTTTGGTTGGATATGGAGGAAAATTTCTTCATGGAAAGCGTTGTGCAGCACTGGCACCATCCTGCACAGACACCCCATCCCTGGAGGGATTTGGGATCCCTGTGGATGTGGTACTTGGGGACGTGGGTTAGCGGTGGCCTTGGCAGTGCTGGGGACTCCATGGTCTTGGGGGTCTTTTCCAACCTGAATATTCCTGTTATTCCATGGTCCTGGGTATCCTGACAGCTCCATTCCCATGTTCAGCCTCGGAGCATCCCAAGCCCTGCTGGAAGGAGGATCAAGGGCAGGGGCTGAAAAAAATCCTTCCTGGGCAGCAGAGCCCCTCTGGCACATCCATTTTTGTCCTGGCAAATAATGTACCAATAAATCTTACATGCTTCAGCTTATTTCCACCAGGCAGTTTACACCAATATATTTCTATTAATGTGGTTTTTTTAAAAAATGTGCCTCCAACTTGCTTAAAGCAGCGATTTCAGAGATGTTCTGTGTGGAATTCAGCTCCATGTGGATGTAAAATAAATGTGACAGCTGTGCTTTTATACAAGCCCCACTAAACTGTGGATCACAGCAGAAAAAGGTCACACTTGACATTTATATGCAATATAATAAATGTGTATATATAATCTATATAATAGACATAGAAAGACTAACCTTTTAAAATGAATGAGCTTGTGTTTACCCCCAGATTGATCTTAGATGTGTTCATAATGAATATAAAAAAATTTTATGATGACTAGAAGAAATTGTTCTTTAATGTCAGAGAATTTCTCTCTGGAGATGGTGGAAGGAGTTGATTTTCCAGAACGAACACCCTGTGCTGGACAGGACTAAAATAAATTCCCATCCATCTTTTTAAACAAGCAGGTCCTGGTAAGAAAGGCCCGAAGTGATGGTGGCTGCTGATTTTTTAAGCAATTAATAGGTTACCTTGTTAAATAAAGGCAAAAACAACTCTCAGCGTAATTTTACCATTATTTTTACTCATATAGGCCCATAAAATGATGAATATAAGCCCTGCTAATTGGGAGCAAACAGTGAAAGAAGATAAAATCTGTTGCATCAGAAAAGCAAAATTTTGTAGCTGAATCCACGGCAAATTCCAGGTGGAAAAGGCAGGAGAAACCTTTTTCTCTTAACAAGATAATTGGTAAAAATCTCTGCACTGAAATTTCCTCTTCTTTCTACCCCTTCCACAAGTTTTCCTGCACATGTGTGACTCCTGGCTGACTCTTTTCCCTGTGGAATAGTGTGGATCAGCACATCCTGTGTTTTATTATGGTTGATAAGAACCTATAAATTTACCTATAAAACAGATTGAAACCTGCAGACAAAGATTTACGGGAAAAATAATCTGCTCCTTTGTTTTGTGTCTCACCATGCTTTTGTCCCTGATATTAAACTCTGAATTTCACTGACAACCCCAAATGGAATTCTTTAGTTTCAGCTCCCATTTAAGTCAGGGAACACCTCAGGAAAGGTGGAACACCAGACCAGCACAGGACTGGGTGAGTGCAGACCTGCTTTAGAAACAAAAATTTGGTTAATAATGTCACCATTGAGAGAATTCCTGGAATCTTCAGCACTCCCTCTCAGGAATCTTAGAACTCCACAGGCTCTACCTAATCTGCAGTGCCCTGGGGATTTCATTCTGAAGTGAAATATTTGTGCTTAATTTTTGGGACATCTCCTGAAAGTGACCCACCAGATGGGATTTGGAAATCTGAAACGCTCTGCACCGAATGGATTTTGCTGTTGAAAGCAGAGATTCAAGGACTGTTTTGACTTCCCAGGCTCGGAATTTATCCATTGCCAGCTAAACCTCACAAGTTGTGACTAGTGGTGGTTGTGATCCCCTGTGGTGATGTCCTGTGCCTGATACCCAGAATAAAGGAGGTCCTTGGGAGGGAATGCTGAGCATTCTTTGCTCTGAAAGCTCCTGGACCCCCCCCAGCTTTGATAAGGACAAGAATTCCTTTGTAGGTAATAACACAGTGCAGAAAAATCCTTTTCCTTTCCCCCCAACCTTTCCTTAAATCAATTTTTTCTCCTTAAATTTCCATTTAAAATGCATCTTGTATCCTAATAAGGCCATTCCAGCAAAGTGGTGGAGAAACTTTTGGAGTCACAGCTCGTTTCCAGTGAGCTTTGGGGTGAGAGATCTCAAACCTGCTGCACCCCAGGGGCTCCAGGGCTCCTTCAAAACCCCAACTGCTCCAAGTGTGACAGCTTGGAAAAGAAATGACCCAATGTTTGCTGCCTACACCCAGACTGACACGAGAGTGAGGAAAAGCTGTTTTTTACAGCTGGATTTGGAGGCAGAGGCGGGATGTTCCAGACGGAAAAGCCACACGGGAGGAATATTTGGCGTGAGGAGCACGGTGACCAAAGTGCCTGGGAGGAAGGCTCTGATTAAATGGGTCAGGAATGACACGGAACAAGGCTGAGGGCAGCTTTAACTCTATTTTGAAATTCCTGGAGAGCCACAAGGACCGTGTGAGGACAGCGGGTTCCACACTCAGAGACCAACACTGGATTGGGAAAAGTTGGATTTTGAGGAAATTTTTGCCCAGATTGTTCTTTCAGTGTGGAGAGGAAGAGGGCACTGGGTTAGGGGTGGATCCAGGCCTGGGAAAGAGGAATTTAAAATAGCAGAATATAACATCAAAGAACACTTGGCAAAAGGAAAGGGAAAGAGAAAAGAAATGGGAAGTGGAAATGAGTCAGGAGGGAGGAAAGAAAGGACAAATGGGAAGAAATCTGGACTTATAAAGGAAGGGCAGGCTCTGAAATGGAAAAAAAAAATGGAAAAGAGGGGAATTAAGGAGAGTCTGTCTTAACGAAACAATGGCAAGAGGCAGTGCCAAAAGCATGCTCATTCTTCCACTAGAAAATTTGGAATTGCAATTTCATTTTTAAAATTTGCTGATTCAACTTCCCTAGGTGAGTTAATAAAAATAAAGGGGCAGGGGGAAAGAAAAATATTAAAGAAATGGAAAAGAAAAGCCTTTGACAGGGAGGGGAGAAAAGAAGGATAAGAGGAATATTGCAATTACAACATACCCCAGTCTGAACGTGGGCAGGGGAGCTCGAATAACAAAAACCTGGATGCACACTCCCCCCTCCATGCCAACACCCCACTTATCAGGGGGATTAGCTGCTGTCCTGGAGTTTTAATTCCAGCCCATAATGGAAATGTTTGTTTTTCCATCCTTTGACTACAATAATAACCATTCTGGTTATTTGAACTCGTGTCTAGCAAAGCCTCCCCTCTCCTGCCTTCTCTGGGAGCTGCGAGCGCAGCCTTGGAACGCGTTTTTTGGTTTTTCCTGGCTCCACACAAACTCCTGCTGTGTGCACTCCAGGAGGGAGCAGGGCAGGGCAGCCTGGCAGACAAATTTCCCTCCAGCAGCACTTTTCTGGGAGCTGTGCTGGGATGTGCAGGAGCAAACAGCGATGCTGGAGCTCATTTTCCACCCGTGTGTGCTGGCATCACTCCTTGCACACCTCGGGAGTGTTTTCTGCAGCTGTGGGATCTGCTCCATAGGGAGCAAACCAGTGCTCTGGGCTGTGGGTTTGGAGAGCAGCACAATGGGAAAAGCCTGGAGGGCATCATCAGGAGAGGGGGTTTTCCTCAAAGGTCACACTGCAGGTGCCCTCATCCCTGTTCCATGGAATCACAGAATCCCGGGATGGTTTGGGTAGGAAGGGACCTTAAAATCCATCCAGTTCCACTCCCTGCCATTGGCAGGGACACCTTCCACTACTCCAGGTTGTTCCAAGCCCCATCCAGCTGCTGTTTCTTTGATGTTGAGCCACAGAAGCAAATCAACACCAGCAGAAAGGATTTAGGGTTATTAAACACCCACTAAACAAACAGGTGACACAGGGTGGTACCAGCACTGGTGACCAGTCACTAAAACTGATGTCATTTCAATCGAAGAAATTACACCAAGTTTGGAGATTTTCTTCTGGGTTCAGTAATATTTCCAGAACTTTCTGCCCTCTCTGTGGTTTTCGGTCCTGGTTCAGTTCTGGTGGTGCCTTATAGCAAAAAAAGAGATGGATTAAGAAGAAAATGCAGCTGCTTGGCATCAGTATGGACAGGGAGCAGGGTCTGGCAGGGAAGCCTGGCAGGGGATGAGATGCAGGTGGACACCACATTTTGCTCTCTGTGCTTCTTTCTCCAAGCAGGACCCAGAACCCCCAAGAACCCTCACTCCAGACCAGGAACTCCTGCTCCCATAAAATCCCACTGAACATCATCCCTGAATCCACAAACCTGTTGGCACACGGTCACCATAAAAACCAAACCAAAAGCCCACAACAAACACTGCTGGTGTTTATGGCTGCTAGAGGTGGTGAGGGATGAATTTCAGTGCTGGGGAACACCTGGTTTATGATTCCTTCACTCTTTATGTGGCAGAGCCCACGAGCAAACACTGCATGTCCTGACCTCCCTCTGCCCCATCCTGCAGGCTGCAAGCACAGCAGGGGCTGTTTGGAAAAGGGAATTAAACCCTGGCCCACTGAGAATCATTCTGTGAGCAGGGAGGAAAAGCTGAGCTGCCCTCATCCCTCTCCTGTGCAGGAGGGAGGGCTGGAGCTCCCACCTTGCCACTGCATACCTGAAAATGGTAAAAACCTGGAGCAGGGAAGTTGTTCCTCACTTCTCTCAGCCCCAGTCTGGAGCTGCTGTCACCATGACGTGAGGAGAAGGATGTGGAACACCTGCCTGGTCTCTCCCAACTTCTTCAAGGTCTTTCTGCTCTGTTTCTCCTCAATTTATTCAGCAAGGGCCCTGATAGGAATCAAACATCTCATTTCAGTCCAGTTCCAACCACTGGTTCTGTTTAGCCATAAATCTATAACTCTTGCCCCAAGCCAAGAAGCAAACAAGAAAAAGAAAAAAAACAATACAAAAACTCAAATCCAAACAGGCTGAAGAACTCTCTGCCCCAAGAAATTGTTGGGAACAGGCAGGTCCAAGCAGAGACCTTGGGAAGCAATGTGGCACCAGATGGGGTTTCTGCTCCAGAGCAGAACGTTCAGCTGGGGAAAACAGGATCTCCTTGTGGGATGGAGCCCATCCTGCCTCACTCCCTGCTGGGGCAGCATCCCCAGAGCAGAGCTGCTTCCAGGTGGGCACAGGGACATTTTTCCAGCTGAGCTGGTCACAGGCACACCATAGCTGGGTCAGGTCTGCTTACCCGGGAATGTGCTCACAGTTCCAAGGAATTGGAACCTCAGAAATCCAAACAACCATGGGTTAAACATGTTAGAGACAGAGATGCTCATCCTTGCTCTGGTGATGGAAGGAGGAAGCCAAAATAAGTTCATTTATAAGAAGTGAAGCTGTTTAACAAACCACCTCTGATGGGCTTTCCTGCTGCTCTGCATGAAGAGAACATTTCCAGGATGCTGCAGAAGCACCTGAATCCTGTTTTTTTATCCTAAAGAAAGGATTTCACTCCCTAGGCTGGGCAGGGGCTCATTTCCCTGCATGGAATTCAGCTGAGAAAGGCCTTTGGAGAGCAGAACAGGCATCAGAGCCAATGTCTGGAGAACAGAGAGGAGGGGAAGGACAAAAAAAAAAAGAAAGAAAGCAAACAGAATAAATCTGAATTGTAACAAAATTACCGCCTGTATTGAAATCTCCACATTTGGAATTGATTTTTTTCCATCAGACAAAAGGCTGAGTCAAGTTCAGTTGTTGAAACGCTGATCTCTTTTTTAACTTGTTCTGAAGGGCACGTCCAGGGCAGCTGCAGGTGAACCCTCAGCACTGGAGGATGATAAAACCTGAATTTTTCCTGTGTCAGCTGTAATGTGATGCTCATCCCTTTGTTTGGGCTGTTTCCTTCCTGCTGGGCACTTGGAGCAGGTTTCCTACCTTTCCACAGGTTCACTTGTTTTTCTGGCTGCTGCTCTTGTTTTAACTCCCCCTACCTCCCTTTTAGGGAGTGAAAACCCTTCTCCCTTCACACTGGCACCGAAATTTCCCTGAGCACAGGAGGTTTGATGTCCACCCCTGGGCTGGGAGTGCTGGAAGCTGCAGCACCTTTGGGAAAAGCTGCTCCTGATCTCCCTGCTCCCTGTCCACATGGGACTCCAATTGTTTCTCTCCAGTTCTCCATTGTCTCTTCAGAGCTCTATTTCTTTCCTATCTGGCATTTTCCTCCCTGTCCCCAAACAACCTCTTTTACTTGCTCTCTCCTACAATAACCCCATTCCTCGTGATTGTTTCCATTCCCTTTTTTTGTTTTGTTTTTTATTTTTCACTTG
Source organism: Acridotheres tristis (assembly GCA_037013685.1). Lineage (NCBI taxonomy): Eukaryota > Metazoa > Chordata > Aves > Passeriformes > Sturnidae > Acridotheres > Acridotheres tristis. The sequence continues at coordinate 15,353,846 of CM072889.1, forward strand.
ATGGAGGTCTGGGGGCCCCTGCTCTGGGCTGGGGGTTCCTCTTACAGCCACAAAGATGTTGGAGCTGGAACAGCATCCCCTTCCCATCAGATTGGGGTCCTCAGCACTGCACAGGGGACTCTCCCCACCTCAATGAGCATTTTATAGCTGATATATTTTATATCACGTCTGGGATGCAAAAAAAAAAAAAAAAAAAGAAAAGCAGCCACATGACATGAGGCAGTTGGGAGCACTTCAGGCTAAGGAGAGAAAAAAAAAACCAACCCACCCAGCAAAAGGCAGAGATGCAGCTGTGAAGAATTCAAATATTGGCTCCTCCAGGAAACCTCCACGTTGTACCCATTACTGAAATCCACTTATTTGTTTGGGGCTAATGATCTCCAGTTTGAGATTGGCATGGATCTGGTTTCCCACCCTCAGAGGGAAGGTCCAAGCACTGATATTCCATGTGAGGTTGTGGCACAAGGAGCATTTCTCAGCTGGCAGAGCAGATCTCTGGGAGAGAACCTGCAAGTAGAATTATCGAGGACACTTTAGAAGAGAAAGCAGAATAAAACCCCAAACTGGCTCCTTCTCACCTTCCCCATCTTCTCTTGCTGTGAAAAATCCTCCTTGCTGCTGTGCCTGGTGCTGGAGGCTGCTGGGAGAGGGAATTTTGGGGAGCCCTTCCAAAGGCTCCACTCCAGGAGTGCTGACTTTGCCATCTCCCTGCTCTGGAAAAGGGGCTGGGGGCTCCTGAGGCTGCAAATGGAGCAGCTGCCAGCTGAGGTCACCCATGGGGATTGATGTGGGGATTGTCTGTGATGCTCCAGAGGTGAATTTTCCAATCACTGTGAGGAAAGCAGAAGGAATAAAATGGGATGGAAGTGGAGTTTGGAGCTGTGAATTTCCTGGAATGTGCCTTGAAGCTGTCCCTGCAGGGCAGTGCTCCTGGTCACCACCCCTGGTGCTCATCCCGAGCTGGTGATGAGCTCAGGATGAACTTTTCTGCTGGAAAAGGTGGTGGAGGATGGTCGGGGGCTCCAGCATCAATCCTTGCCCCTCTGCTCCCCCTGACACACCAGGAAAAAGTCTCTTCCCACTTCCCAGGGCAGTCAGGAGTCCTGACTTGTTAGGGGTGGGATGAGCACGACAGGATGAGGATGGATTTGTGTTAGAGCTGCCAGAGGGGCGTGAGGAGCTCCTGAGTGCTGGGAAGGGATTTGGGATCTGATCCCAGAGTTCCTCTGCCTTGGTGAGGGATGGGGAGGCTGAACCCCAGCATTGCCCCATTCCCACCTCCTGAGACAAAGTGTTTGGGCCACTTCCTTCAATAAAAATCTTGCAATGACCCTCTTTGGGTCATGCTGAACATTTCTGCTGGAGCCAAGGGAAAGCCTCCAGACACGGAAATATTTGTACCTGGGAATGATTGGTCACCCTGGAGAGCCACCAAATCCTTCCCCCAGTGACACACGTGGCCTCGGGGGCTGTTCCAGCTGTTTCTCCAAAAACAAACACACATTTCGAGAGAACTGCAGGACCCTTGTTTCATAAAGAAATGAAGCAATCTCCTTTTCACTTCCCCTCTTTGCTGTTACTTCATCTTTTCTCCCCACGTGGTGCCAGCAGTGTCTCTGGGCAGTGCATGTGGCACTTGTGCAGGGCTGGCTTTTTGTCACAGTGTCACTCAACGAGGTTTGTTAATCCCTGCTCTTATCGAAGCTTACAGGGCTTTTAAATCCTCCTTCTGATGGATAAAATGCTGTCAGTGCCTCCCTTAGGGGGCCCTGACCCTTTAACTTTGGGAGAGGGGCAGAAAATGCCTCACCAACATCAGGGTCTTGCTCAGTGTTGCCTTTTCACCACTGCCCCTGGTATTCCTATTTATGTATTTCTATATAAATTCCAGCAAAATCAGTCAATAAAAGTCTTTAAATATAGATGAGTCCATCCAAAAGGAGTCCAAACTCTGTTTGTGTGAGCTGGGATGGCAAAGGTGATGCTCTCCTGTGGTGTTGCTGCACTGAACATAAGGAAAAGCCCCTGAAGTTTAACATAAAATAGAAAGAAACAAAAATATTCCTCAATTTACTATTTTCTCAAACAGCTCCAAATCTCCTCCCTCTCCCTACATCTCCTGCAGTTTATATTGACATAATCCTTGTAGTTTGGATAAAGAGCTGGTATTTTGTAGAAATTTCAATTTTGCAGGCAAAGCAGGGGATGAAGAATTCACTTTTTTTTCTTGTAATTGAATTACATTTGGGGTTGAAACTTCAGCTTTAACTTGTCCTTATCACTCTCCTTGGTTCACAGGAGGACACTATTTTCCTGGCTGTGTTGTTTTTCTAGATTTGATGGCCAATAAACCATATTTCTACTTTGCCCAACCTCCTTCTAAGAGTCAGTTTAGCCACGAATTGTGCCCTGAGTATGAAGTGTAAGAGCTGCCTCCTCCTCCAGCAGCCCTTGTTGGAGCACAATCGTTTCAGAGGAACACCCAGTAGAAATAAACAGGGAAAAAATCCAAATATACATCTCTGCTGAGGGGTCAGTGCTGGTGGAGGAGGCCACGAGCTCGGGCACCTCGCTGGAAGCTGTGGAGGCTGTGCCTGAGTTTATGTAAACTCAGGGTGATATTGGAGGTTTGGTGGGGTTGTTTCACCAGCAGAATTCCCATCACGGGAGAGAATTTCCATAATTAAACATTTAATTTGAGTCGAATCATCGGTGCCACTGCCCGTGGCTCTGGAGGCTCCTGCTCAGCACTGCCCAGTGTCCTCTGCCATGTGCACCAGGGACATTTGCTCAGAACAACCTCACATTCTATTGATTAGTTTTAGTTTTAATTACAGTGGCAGCAAATTCTAACACCAGCTGGTTTTAGTGGCACAATTTGGATCTGAACAGATAAATCCCAGCAGGATCCTCCTGATAGATCCCCAGGATCCACCCCAGGAGCTGAGGATGTGCAGGATTGTCCCCAGGGCTCTGACATCCTTTCCTCACCACCTCTGTTGCATTAGTTCACATCCTTGAGGGCTCTTTTTCCTCCCACAGGATATGATTAACCCTGAGTGGACTCATCATGCTGCATCCCAAGAGGAAAATCCACCTGAGCTCAGCCTCTGCCCTCCTTGAGTCCTGCCCAGCCTGGGATTCCTCAAAATCTGATGGGCTTTCCTTCATTTTTGCTCCTTGGGTTTTTTTTCTCCCTGGTAAAAAGGTCATAACCTGTGTAGGAGAAGGATAAAGAGCCTGATGTTCTCCCTCCTGCCATGTGGGAGAAATCCCACTCCTAATGTCAGACCACAGTGGAAATTGGGAAAAAAATGCTAATTTAAGATTCAGCTGGAGAATTAACTCCTGTTTAAGGGACCCAGAGCTTCTCAGTGCACAGATCTCTGGGGAATGCAGGCATTGGGAATGGATTGAGCCCCTCCAGCCCCAAAATTTGTGCTCAGGGATGGGGAGGGGCAGGAGGCACCATGCTCAGAGCAGGAATGAGAGGAAATCCTTCCCATCCATTCCTCAGCACCTCTGTTTCATCAGCTCACATCCTTGAGGGCTCTGGAATCTTCTCTGAGACTCCTCAGCACTGGGGCTGGGCTGCTCTTGCCAAGGGCTCTCTTCTCTGGAGCTGGGGACCACGAGTCCCTCCCCACAGGTGAGGATGCTGCTCCAGCTTTGGAGGGAGCTGCTGTCCTGCCCTTCCCACCCGAGGAGGAGCCCAGAGCAGCTCTGGAGTCCTGTGAACCTCTGGCCCAGTGATTTGGGATGATGAAGGACGTGAGGAGTGTGGGAGGAGATGCTGCTGACAGGAGGCAGCGGCTCAAGGCCAGTTTGGGGGAACTTTTAATTCCATTTTCCTTGAAAATCCGCGGTGAAAGGGCAGAGCAGCATTTTCCAGCCCTCACTCACGTAAGCAGCTTCCTGCTGTGAGTAACGTGGGGAGCACAGGCAGAGAGAAGGGGCTGTCTCAGGGTTACTCAGAGAGGAAATAAAGCCTCTCTGCTCCTGGGACAGATGCAATTCTAACAGTCCAGCCACAGGCTGCCTTTTGCAATAACTGCTCCCAAATCCGGCGGCTTCGAGTCGGCCCCTGCAGCCTCCTGGGACAAAACACCTGCAGGAACCTCCTGTCCTCCCACAGCAGGGACGTGGTGACACTCTGCTTCTTGTCCTTGAGCCCTCCAGGTGTTGCTGGGGGGGTTCAGGGGCTGTGGGGAGCCTTGGAATCATAAAATATCCTGAGCTGGAAGGGACCCACAAGGATCAGAGTCCAGCTCCTGCACAGACACCCCAACAATCCCACCCTGGGCATCCCTGGGAGCTCTGGCAGCCTCAGGGCTGTGTCCATTCCCTGGGAGCCTGGGCAGTGCCTGACACCCTCTAGGGGAAGAACCTTTTCCTAAAATCCATCCTGACCCTGCCCTGACACAGCTCCAGCCATTCTCTGGATCCTATCACAAGGAGCAGAGATTGGAGCTGCCCTTCAGGAGGAGCTGCAGCTCCTCAGGAGTCTCCCCTGTGTCCTCTCTTCTCCAGGCTGAACAACCCGAGTGACCTCAGCCTCGCTGAAATGAAACTCAAGCAGGTCACCAGGGAGTCGTGCTCCTCACAAATAAAGGGATTTTAACAGGACAAACCCAAACCAAACTCTGTTTAGTCTTTGCCTCCCCCAGCAGAGACCTGCAGAATGGTCCTGGACTTGGAGCTTTCATTAATGACCAAAACTGTGGGGTTTTGCTGCCTCGTTCCTTCTATCCCTCCCAACCTGGTGAAGATCCATCAGGAATGGATTTATTGACCTAACAAAGGACCCTTGCTTTGCTCCCAGGGCAGCCTGGTTTCCTCTGAAGCATAAAAACACCACACTGACAAGAACAAAACGGGCACATTTCCCCCTCCAGTGAAGTCTGCAAATATTCTGAAGAGTTGTTTTTACATGTGGCCACTTGCAGGGCTGGAATTAAGAGTTTGGGACAAGCAGGGTTGAGTTCCCAACCTTGCTGATCCCAAGAGGGATTTATAACCCCAAGTGTCAGGCTGGACTTTTCATCCCTCAGGTTTGCTTTCAGGAATGTTTCTAAGACATTTTATTGCTTGCTGAATGTTTCTAAGACATTTTAGTGCTCATGGTATTTCAAAATCTGATGGGCTTTCCTTCATTTTTGCTCCTTAGATTTTTTTCTCAGGTAAAAAGGTCATAACCTGTGTAGGAGAAGGATAAAGAGTCTGGTGTGTTCTCCCTCTTGCCATGTGGGTGAAGTCCCTCTCCTAATGTCAGACCACAGTGGAAATTGGGACAAAATGCTAATTTAAGATTCAGCTGGAGAATTAACTCCTGCTTAAGGGACCCAGAGCTTCTCAGTGCACAGATCTCTGGGGAATGCAGGCAGTGGGAATGGATTGAGCCCCTCCAGCCCCAAAATTTGTGCTCAGGGATGGGGGGGGCAGGAGGCACCATGCTCAGGGCAGGAATGAAAGGAAATCTCTCTTTATTGCCAGTGCTTGGACTTTATTGCTCTGGATTAAACTGAAGGGCTGCTGGCTTCTCACATCCTGCAGGAGTTTTATGGGAAAGCAGTTTATGGAATTAAGGTGAGCGTGTCCCATGTGCAGTTTCTGAAGTTCCCAGCTGTGCCTGTGTGGCAGCTCCCTTTCCTTTGGTGGGAGACAGGCTGGACCATTCCATTCCCACATGGAGAACCAGTTTCTTGCAGAGCTTTTCAGCCACAGCTGTACTGGTTTGGTCAGAAAAATCCCTTCCCAGACACACCCAGGCCAAGCTGGCATGAGGAGCTGATGCCCAAGGGCTGTACCCACCCCCAGCTCCCACTGGAAGTTCTGCAGACCCATACTGGGATGGTCATCCTATGGAAAAATTAGCATTTTTTTAGGCAAAGTCGAGGGTGCAGCTGGAGCCCAAGGCAGGAGGAGGGAAGGCACTTGGTCCTTTTGTGGCTGGGTCCTTCCCAGCTGGATCATCCATCCTGAAAAATAGGAAAAACCAAAAGGAAGGCAGAGAGGGAAACCCAAAGATGAAATAAAACACAAAGATGTGAAATAAAATATGGGCCGGGAGGGAAGGAACTAAAGGGTCAACACCAGAGGAAACAGAACAGCGTGACAGGAGAGGAACCGGACTAAATGAAAAGAGGAAACCTCGGCAGCCACAGGCGGCGGCTCCGGGAATGGCTCAGCACTAGGGGACACCATCGGACCAGAAACTGCAGCAGAAAATAACCCACTTTTTAGCAAAAACCCGACCCACTCACTTTCGTTTTCTGTGCCTCTCTGTCACCGTACCAGGGTGACACTCGGTCCCCTCTTCCCAGCTCCTGTCACGTTGTACAGCCCCTAAAAACGCCACAATTCCTAACTTGCCCTATCCCAGTAACAATCCCTGTTTCTCTGCCCAAATTTCCTCCAGGTTCCTGTTCCTGTGCAAACCCTGCCTGGGATTTGCTGCCACTTTTCTGTGCAAAGGCACACGCAGGGACGTTGTCACCCGGAGCTGATGGCAAAGTCCCTCCTCACCCCTCCGGGCTGGAGCTTTATGAGCAAACACCCCCTTGCACCTGGTTTGGGGAAATCCAAGGAGAAAACACTCCCAGCAGACTTTTCTGTGTGTTTGTGATGTGAGAGCACACAGAACAGACAAAAAAATCCCCCTCACCAAGAGCATCCCTGTGCTCCAAGTGTCTTCCAAGCATTTTCTGTCTGTAAATCCCAATTTATCCGGGTTCCAGCTACTTTTTGTTGTGCTGCTCCACCCCTGCAAGATCTACCAAGAGCATCAGAAGTGTTTTGGCTCCAACAGGTCCCCAAACAGCAGCTCCAAGTGGTGGCTGAACCCTGGGAAGTTGGGCTACAGCAAAGTCCACTTTGGCTGGAGCAAAATAACTCCCCGAACATCTCAGCAGCATCTGTGCTGCTCTAAGTGTTTATTACAACATTATAAATTATTATTAAGCAAATATTACACTCTGGTGCTGTGTGCAAGTATAGTTTTATTGTGGAGAAGAAGCAGCTTAACAGAGACTTCCAAATGAGCTGCAGAAAACAGTAATTAAAATTTCACTTGCAATGTTTTAATTTGATTTTCAGTAAAGTTTTTTAAAGCAGGCTTTCCCATTGCACAAGGAAAGAAAATAAGCTGCCATTTCCTTTGCCATTAACACTGTCTCATTCAAATAAAAAAAAAAGCAAAACGTTAAGAAAATACCTCTGGTACAATAAAAATGCTTTGCAATATGTACACACATATATATACACACACTTAGCTTTACTGTACAATATTTTAAACTTTGGGAGTGGGCATCTTATTCCTGCATCCTCTGAATAAAAATCAACGAGGATTTTTATTTACAGTTTCATAATGCCTTTAAAGCCTGGAGACACAAGTGGAATACTCAGTGCTCATCCTTGAAAATGAGTTTTAGCCAATTCATCTGTATTTTTTCCCTGAACAATTTTGCAGTTCTGACTTTGAACTCTTGGCTCTGCCCTCCTGGGGGTTTATGGGGTCTCTAACTCTCCTCTGCAGCAGCAGCTTTCAGCCCTCTACTGCTTTATCCTTCAAATTTAAAAAGGGAGTTTCAGATCTCCTTGGAAATTCACATCCATCATTTGTCCTGCAGGTGAATTTGGTTTTTTAAGTACTTTTTGCTGAGCCTGGGCTGTGGTATAAAGAGAGAATCCACACTCTTATTATCTGTACAGATAATTTTTCCAGCAGATGCCTGTCCAAGCCAAACTCCTTTTGCTGACTGTTATTCTTCACTATTAAACTGTTTTCTTTATTCAAGATAACATCGAGTAATTTCATAAATACTGTATCCAAACACACTTGCTGCTCATTTATCAACTCCTTCTCCAACTGAGAGGTTTAATCCTAAAAAATTTATATTTCTGTTGGGATGTGTCGCACATTTTCGGCCGGGCTCTGCTCCAGCAGAGCTGGAGCTACCTTCCTTCAGATCCCCTGGAAAAGTACAGGAATGTTTCCCTCCATCCAAGAGTTTGAAGTTTTTCTTTACAGAAGAAATGTTTTTTCAGCATCACCTCTCATCCAGACTCAGATTTTGAATCTCCAGCTCTTCCTAAAGATCTTTCCAAGGGCCTCGTGTTGCCCCTTTGCTGCCAGGTGTGGGTGAGGTGAACACTCTGGAACAGGATCAAACATCCTGGAGAGCTTTATTTATATTTATTATTAATTTAAACACCCTTGGCCAATAGCTGAGAAAGGCAAATCTGACTCCAAGCATGCAGAGCTCCACTTTTACCTAAAACTTCCCCAAAAACTGGAGTGATATTCTGAGTCCTGCAGCCATCACTTCAGGACCAGTCCCACTGAAATAAGGCTCCCTCTTATCCTTATTCCTAAGTTATCCTGCACAGTAGGATATTGCAATTTTACAACTGATCTCATGGATTTTTCTAGAAACTGGGAAAACACTGGCAAATCTGCTGCTCACCAAAGCCTCTCAAACTGCTCATGGCATGGGAGAGGGGCCCATCCTGATCTGCAGCCCAGGAACAGCCCTGGGAGCCTAAAACACATCTAATGATCATAAAAACCAAATCCAGAGGCAGCTGGGAGCAGGGCAGGAATTATCCCAGCCTTGCTGTGTAAATAACTTGACTGTTTGAAGATCCAGTGAAAGCTCTGCCCTTGCTGTTTGTCAGGAGCTCCCCATGCTCTGCAGGCTCTGTTTACATTTCCCACTGGCTCGGGGAATTAACGCTCTTGGAAAGTTGTGAAATGAAGCAAATGCCCAAATATAGCCTTGGAAGGGTTTGGGAGTTCAGCAGCAGCTCCAGGGTTTGTTGGTGGTGGCTGCTCTGTCCCACGTGGCTCTGGGGGTCTCAGGGGCTGCCCAGCCCCAGCAGTGGCTCTGCCACCAAGTACCACAAACCAGGGACTGTCCACAGTTATTTAAGTGCAACAAAGGCTTGGAAGCCTCCATCTCGTCTTCTGGAAGAGTTTGGAGATCTCCATCCAGCTCTGAGGGAAAAATTTAATCTCCTTACAAAGGAGCCACAGCTGCCTTTCCATTCTCCCTCTGGCTTTCTCCAAAGGGCTCCTCATCCTTGTCCTTCACAGACACCTTTTTCCTGAAGGCTTGTGACAGGCTGGAGGAGGACACCTTCCTCAGCGTGGTGAGCCTCTGCCTGAAGTTACCCCCGGAGAAGAAGTAGAGGAGGGGGTCGAAGCAGCAGTTGGCAGCTGCCAGGGGCAGGGTGACGATGACGGCTTTCTGCAGGAACATGGCTTCCCCGCAGCCGGGGCCCCGCCGGCGCAGCGCGTGCAGGTGCACGGTGCGCAGGACGTGGTAGGGCGTGAAGCTCACCAGGAAGGTGGCGGTGACGATGACGATCATCCACACGGCCTTGCGGCGGTTGGCCTCGTTCTTCCGCAGGGAGTTGCGCAGCAGCGTGCGGATGATCATGGCGTAGCAGATGGTGATGACGACGAAGGGGAAGATGAAGCCCACGAAGAGGGCGATGAGATCCAGGATCACCACCACGTTCGTCTTGTGGGAGTTCTCCGGCGGCTCGAAGCACTTGGTCTTGTTGCCGTGCTGGTACGTCCCGTTGCGCAGGAAGGGCGCGCTCGTCAGCGTGACAAACACCCAGATGCCGACGCACACAAACTTGGCCTTCCTCTCCGACACCAGGCCGATGTTGCGCACCGGGAAGACGATGGCGATGCAGCGGAAGAAGCTCATGGCCGTCATGAAGAAGATGCTGCAGTAGAGGTTGACGTAGAGCGCGTAGGACGAGAGGCGGCAGAGGAAGTCGCTGAAGAACCAGTGGCCCTTGTGCACGTAGTAGATGACGCGCAGGGGCAGGGTGAGCACGCAGAGGAAGTCGGACAGCGCCAGGTTGAGCATGTAGACCTGGAAGGCCGTTTTCTGGCGGTACGTGCGGATCAGCACGTAGAGCACCACGCCGTTCCCCACAAAGCCCATGATGCTGATCATGGAGTAGAGCGTGGAGTAGACGCTGTTGCGGAAGTCGTCGATGGAGTGGTGGTGGCACGAGAGGTTGGGGGACAGCGCTGTCATGGTGCCCAGCTCCCTGGGGATGGTGTCAGGCCTAGGGGGGAAAAGCAGGTGAGGTAAAGCAGCACGGGAAAATCAATATCCGTGATGAAATAAGAGGGAAAACCTGTCATCTGTCTCAGGTGTGGATCTGACCCGTCCCCACTGCATCCACCTTTCTCCACCCGGTACCGACAGCTGGTTATGAGTGACAACATGTGGCAGAGTCATGGAATCACATCACAGGACCATGGAATCCTTAAGGCTGGAAAAGACCCTTGAGACCATCGAGTCCAACCATCAAGCACCACCACCACGATCACCACTAATCCATGTCCTCAAGTGCCACATCCCTACGTTTTGGAACATATGATGGCTCCAGCACCTCCCTGGGCACCCTGTTCAGGGTTTGACAAGCCTTTTGGTGAAAGAATTTTTCCTAATATCCAATCTAAACCTCCCCTGGTGCAAGTTGAGGCCAAGTCATCAGGACATTAAAATACAAAAAAAATTTCTTAACTCCTCACAAACTGAGGCAGCTACTCAGTAAAACAGCAGAGAGGGATAACAAAGGTGACAATGGCACTATGGAATTTAAAATAGGAGGAGCAGTCCTGGACCCTAGTAATTGTTCAGTCCTAATTCTCCTCTTTTTTTTTTTTTTTAATTGATTTTCAGTTTTTAAGGGTTCAAATGCAGAACCTGCCTTGCAGCCTGAGACCATGAAAAGCTATGAGATCAGAACTGAGGACAAGAGCCAGCTGAAATAACAGGACACCACAACAACAACAAAAGCAGAAGCTGGGTCAAGATCAGCCATGAGAAGCAACTGTACCATGAATATGCTCAAAATTGCTATTAGATGTGTTTTTACCCATAAAAGAAACTTGACAGTATTAGGTTCTCTGTCTGCCCCCAGGACTTAGAGAAGTCAGAGTTCAGAATCGCTCTGGGATGCTCAAGCTTTCCAAGTGTCAGCTAAATTTCAGCTATTTTGGTGTTTTCACACTTTTATGAGTCTTTGGATTATCTGCAATACACAAACGAGCTAAAGCTGAGCACGTGTCAGTGAGGGGACTGTCACCACCCGAGGGTAGAGGGGTGATGTTCATTAGAAATTCTGAGCAAAGCCACCAGTCCACGTGTCAACGATCTTTTATGCTTTTATTACATTATGGCTTTAATTCCAGCAAACCAGCCCACAATTTAAACAACCTCTCGAGGTATTTGTCCAAAAGACAAGCAAGACTTGTTTTCTATCGTGTTTCCAAACATAATTTGAGTTTTGCAATTAAAAGGAAACTGATGGTTACATTCCAACTGCTTAAGCGTGAGAGAACATCACACCCAGAAATGCACCGATAAAAAACAAGAATCTCACAAAACAGCATTTCTCAGCTGAGGCTCTACGTTTGCATTATGACTTGAAGAAAAGCGTCTCTTCTTTTATTCTGTGGAAAAGCAACTTTTATTTGTACAGTCACAGTTCACTGAACCATTTATTTGTGTGCTGGTGGATTCAGCTCACTGGGAAAGGGAACAGCAGTGGATGAAAAAAGGTTCACAAAGAGAGCAAAACGCTAAATTACTGCTGCTCTCCCAGTGTGATGTAGCACAGATAAATTAATAGTTTGCCATAGAATCATAGATTAGTTTGTGTTGGAAAGGGCATTAAAGCTCATCCCATTCCACCCCTGCCGTGGGCAGAGACACCTTCCACTATCCCAGGTCCCTTGGACACTTCCAGGGATGGGGCAGCCGCAGCTTCTCTGGGCACCCTGCGCCAGATTCTCACAGGAAATCACTTCTTTCCAACATCCCACCTATCCCCGGCAGTGGAAGCCATTCCCTGTGTCCTGTCCCTCCATCCCTTGTCCCAAGTCCCTATCCAGCTCTCCTGGAGCCCCTTTAGGCACTGGAAACAGCTCTAAAGTTTTCCTGGATCCTTCTCTTCTCCAGGTGAGCATCCCCAGCTCTCCCAGCCTGGCTCCATGGCAGAGGGGCTCCAGCTCTCGGAGCATCTCCGGCCACCAGTAGATTACACTCCATTTAATTACACAGCCCAAAAGCACAAAGTCGCTGCTGTGGTTGGTTCCAAGCACGAGCACGAAGCATCCCCATCCCGAGAAACGCTCCGGGCTCCGCATTCCCTGTCTGGGGAGAGACAGGAATGCCCCAAAGCACCCAAAATTCCCTCACAAACCTCAGATCCCCTCTGCAGGCGGGGACACGGGACAGGAACGGAGCGATCGTCGCGGCGAGCGGCCGCTAATTAACAGCGCAGCTCATTAACAGCGCAGCTCATTAGCGGAGCGGCTGCGCTCCGGGAGGGATTCAGCGGCTCAAACCGGGACACGGCACAGCCCTTAAACCCGGGATCACCCCCAGCCCCGGTGCAGCCCCGATGCAGCCCCGGTGCAGCCCCGATGCAGCCCCGATGCAGCCCCGGTGCAGCCCCGGTGCCGCCCTTACCGGAGCGCTGCGGGGTCGGAGCGGGCGCGGATCTGTCCCAGGCGCGCCCCCGCAGCTCTTAAAGCCGGGCGCGCCCCCGAGCCCGCCCCCAGCCCCGCCCTGGCCCCACCGGGACCCCGAAATCTTCAGTTTTCCCAAGGTTTTCCCACCTTCCTAGGAAATAGCACTTGGAAGCATCCCAGCCGTGCCCACACCCCTCGGTCTGGTGGGAACTCACGGGGTCCCCTCCTTGGTTTGTTTGTTTTTTTTCTTTACTCCTGCTTGTAACTGGCAGGGAGCTCATCTCTGATACCGGAGTTAACAACCCTGTTTAAAAATAGTTTTTTAGGAGATTTTTTTTTGTGTTGGTCTCCTAGGAGGGATAACAGAATTCTCATGAATTTAGCATTCCTTTCTTCCAGCATCCCAAAATACTTGTATTTGTCTATCTTTTTTTTAAACAACTGTGGTTTTGCTAAGAAAGAAAACAACCAAAAAAGCCCACATCAAAAATAAAAACCACCCCCCAAACAAAACCAAACAAACTTCAAGGCTATATCAAAGTATTACTTTTCTCAAATTTGAACATATTAAGCATGGCCTGTTCCATTCTGAATTTTCAATTTATTATATTGGCTTTTTTTTTTTTTTTTTTGTTTTTTGAGGCTGTATGATATGCCATTCCCACCTTTTGCTAAGGAGTTAAGGAATTCTTCTATTCTCCCATCCCCAGATTTGACTGGAATGTGGATGATCTCAGGGGGCTGGGTAGTGGGGAAGCTTTTGGCTTCTCTGGGGCAGTGGGGAATCCTTTGGGGGAACAAACCTTTATCCCTGGTGGGAACAGCTCCAAGTGGCACTGGAGCATCTGGAAGTGTCCAAGGCTGGGTTGGAGCATCCTGGTCCAGTGGAAGGTGTCCCTGCCCATGGCAGGGGTGGGACTGGATGGACTTTAAGGTCCTTTCCAACCCAAATCATTTCCTGATTGAAGCCAGCCCTGCTGAACTCACCACGTAGGTCACTGTCCCCATGGACATGTCCCTGTCCTCATGGGCATCCCTGGTTCCCACCTGGTGCTGCCATCCCCAGGCTCAGCCTGTCCAGCTCTGCTCCAAGTGCTGGCAGCAGTGACCCCACATTTCCCTGCTGTGACCCCACACCAGCACAGCTCTCCCACGGTGCTGCCCTTGTGTGAGAGAGAATTCCCAGCCATTTCTCCTTGCCCCAGCCCCATTTTTATGGCTCCTTTTGGAGTTTCCAAAGCCAGGGTGCTGTGGACATGGCAGTTTCTCTTTGACCATGAACTGTGAAGGTGTGTGAGAAGGAAATTCATATTTTCCCTCTGCCTTTCCCGAGAGCTTCCTCCCCTGCCCATGCCCAGGAAATGTGTCCAGCTCCCAAGAGCTGCTCAGCAGCATATTGGAAACAGTGAAAGCACAGGATCATGGGATAATTCAGGCTGGAGGGGACATCAGGAGATCTCCAGTGCAGCTCCTGCTCCATCCAGGCCAGGCCAGGCTGCTCAGGGCTTTGTCCCACCTGATTTTGAAGACTTTCAAGACTTTCAGCACAATTCCTTGTGCTGCCTTCAATCTCCTGTACTGGGACCTGCCTCTGGAGTTTGTTTTAATTGTGGTGCACATTCTGCTGTTACTCCACTCAGCCATTCTTCTGCTTTTTTTGCTCCCTTTCCTGGCTATTCCTTCTGCTTTTTTCTACTTAGTTGTTCCTTCTCCTTTTCTTTTTATTTTCTTTATATATTTTTTTCTGTTCCTTTTTATTTTCTGCCTTTCACTCTCAAGAACAGGAAGATTTCTAGTTGCAAAGTCAGACTGAGGTTGTTGTGGGATCGAGGAGGCTGCTCCTGCTCCAGATGTGCTGGAATTGCAGCCAGAGTTTTGGTGGGCAGGGTTTCCATGCTGGATCCAGGAGGAGCTCAGACTGCAGCTCTGACACCACGGGGCAAAGATCACACGTGGAATTTGGGGTGGGCAGGACTGCAGTATCTCCCTGATACAGCAACATGTGAGGAGATCCAGAGGAGAACAAGGGGAGGGGAGGACTCCTAAAAGGAATCTTGGATGAGTTCCCAGAGGAATGAGGATGAAGAAGACCCCAACAAAGCGATCCCCATCAGGTCTGATAAGAGCAATTTGATGCTGGGGCTGTAACTCCTCTGATTCCCTTTCCAGAGGACAACGGGATAAGGAATAAAGGCACAAATGAGGCTTTGGAAATCTGTCTGGGACCATCCAAATCTGGGAAAAACCTGACCATGCTTTAGGGTTGTCACTCAGCACTGATTTCCCTCCATTGCCTTCTCCCCCAAATTTCTGTAACTCCAGCCAAAACATTCCAAGAAGTTACAAATGACACCAGATTCCAACAGCTTGAGCCCTTCCTCGAGTATCCTGAATGCCACTGATCCAGCACGCTGCTTATCTCTTTACTGCAGGACTTCCAGACAACTTCCTAAAAGCCTAAATACTTTCCAGAGTGAATGAAAAATCCCTCCAGCATTGGCAACTTCCTCCACTCCGTCTGTTCAAGAAGGGGGAGAGCAGAAAGGTGGGGTTTGGTGAGGAAACAAACATTTTAACAATGTTGCATTCTCTTTCCTCTCCTGTGACTTCGCAAAATAAGTCCTTTCGCTTGGAATCTCGTGGGACAAGGATGGCGTCCCAGCTTCAGACTTGCCCCAAGATATTTGGAGTGGGCTGGGCTGTGTGACACTGGCAGGGGACTCCCAGGGGCAATGTCAGCTTCAGGATTTCACCAGAAAAGCAGGACTGTGCTGATGCCTGGAATTGGGCATGGAGACGTGGGAATGCCCTGCCCTGATTAGCTGGACCCAGCCAGTCAGGAATATCCCTCCAGAAAGTGAAATAAAGCACAGGAGGAAAGAAAAGAAAAGAAAAAAAAAAAAAGAGAGAGAAAGAGGATGGAGAGATCCTGGTGGGGGTTAATGAGGGAAGTGCACTGGAGCAGTGCCCCTGGATCTGGCAGGGAAGAGCTTCCACTGCACAGGGGTGGGAAATCAAAGGGAAAGGAGAGGTTTGGAGGTGTCCTCCCAGTGTGAGAGGAGATGAAAAGCCTTTCAATGCAATAAATTCTGTGCCCTGAAGGCTGACAGCCCAGAGTCACTCTGGAACAGGTGGCTGTGCTCTGGGAAGTGCTGGGTCAGGGCCATCCCCCCAGAGCAGGGTCAGCCCTGGGCTGGCTGGGTCAGCGTTTGGGTGACACAAAACCACACAGCAGCTGCTGTGGGATGGCTTCACCTCCCTCCTCCTCCTTTGCTTCCTCTTTTTTGGAGAAGTCATTTCTGCTGCTTGTCAGGGATATGGAATCCCTTTGCTGTATCAGCTTCTGCACGGCTGCTTCCCCCAATGGGGGGTGCTTCTCCAGGGGATCATCCTTTATTTTCGCCTAAATTGGGTCTGTTTTTTCCCTGGACTAAGCACAGGGAATTCACAGAATATTCTGAGCTGTAAGGGACCTGCAAGGAACATCAAGTCCAGCTTTTAAGGGAATGTCTTATCCAGAGATCAAACCCACCACCCCCAGCTCCAACAGAGAGAATCTGAGTTGTTGTCACGCTTCCAACACTGCCCCCATCTCCCCTTGGTTTTTAGGGATTGATATTAATGAGTGACCCATGCTGGCAGCTGCAAGAAGCTGCTCCATCCCAAGCCATGAGGCCAACAAAGCTCCCCATTCCCTGGTTTTTGTGGGAAACCAGAGCTGGGGAACCTCCTGTGAAGGAAACTTCGGCCCTTGTCACTCAGCCCATCAAATCCTACTGCAAATAAAACTTTTTGAGTGGCTGCTGAGGAAGGAGGACTGAGGGAAGATGGGGAGATAGTTGGACACCTTCACCATGGTCTGCAGTCAGCATTTTTTGGGATAAAGCACTTGCTGTGCTGAGATAAATAAAATAAATTACTCCCAGGACGGAGCACAAGGACCACATTCAGCCCTTGTTATCTCAAACATTTCAGAATGATGCTGCTCTCTGACAGGCACTGATTTCTTCCCAGAAAAAGAGCTGGGGACGGAGATTGATGACAAATCTGGGAAGGACCAACGGCATCAATCAGGGACAACTGATTGTTTCTGTTTCACTGGCAGGGTTTCCTCTCAAAAAACCCAAATCCTTTTCTGGGAACTGGAGCTGCCATGGTGTGGGGACACGGACAGGGCTGTCCCTGCTGCCACAGCTCCTGGTGCTGCAGTTCCACTCCTCCCTAAACTCCACACCAGCTTTGGAGGGATCTTTGGGACAGAGGACAGACATTTCAGGTTCTTCTGCCAAAGAAAACTTCTGAAAGGATGTTTCAATCAGAGGATGATTCATGCAGACAAGGACCCTGACCACCCTTCTGCTGGGGTTTGGTTGGTGAAGGACCCAGCAAAGCACCAGAACTGGCCCATGTGCAATCAGCTGGTCACACTCTACGTGTGGTGTTGTGAAAGACGAGGCTTGAACTTGTACATTCCCGGAATCATTATGGGATGGGCACTGAACACCTCCGAGTCCAGCAGTGCTGGGTGCCAGGAAAACCATCCCAAGTGCCTGAGGTAATCAACCACCTCAGGAAAAAAATTAAAACCATCATCACAAAACCCTTTGAACTGCTGACTTGAAAAGCTACATTTCCTTGGTTGGGGTTTTTTTTTTGTGTCAACCTGTGAGAACAAAGAGCCACCCCTGGCTGGAGATGCTGTTCTGATAGAGCCAATTGCTGCTTCCCCTTCCTGTTTTGTACGTGGAGCACGAGGGCTGCAGCAGATGGGGCAGATAGGGCTGGCTTTGAGCTCTGCCCCCACTATTTCACAAGTCCCAGCACAGAGAAATCACCCAGGGAATGTGCAGCATTGTCAGGTAAAAACTGCCTGAAAACATTTCTCTATTCCTCATGGTTCGTTTATGAGGAGTTGGGAAATGCTATGAGCTCTCCTGGTTTTGCTGAACCAATGGGAAATCTGTATAATATCCAAATCTCTCCAAATTATCCTTCCATCCTAATATTTTTTCCAGAATGGGGCAGACCTAAAGGTACATCAGGCTAGAACTGAGTGTGAGGATCCACCAGTGACTTTAACCCTCCCAGCTGGGGCTACTGGGAGCCTTTCTCACCCACAAAGGTAACATTTTACCTCTCTGATGATCATTTTTTGACAGAGTTTTCTCCTACCAAAACCCACCAAACTTCTTTTTTTGCTGGAAGATGAGAAAACGAACTTCCCCCTCAAAAACGCAACAGAACAAAAGCAAAAATTCCTCATGGAGAAATTCTGCTTTAATCTTCTTTTGGAAAGTAAACAAAAAAGCCAGAAACAGTCTGTAGAAATTAACCTTATCTTTTGGGAAATAGATTGGAATAAACAGCATGAGAACAAGTGGATTTTTGGCATCAATATTATTTTTAGGGTTTCTAGCATTTGGAAATTTGTTCTTATCTAAACAGAGAGGCAAATTCATGTGAATCATAATAATTAATGACTCATAGAATAACCAATGTTGGGAAAGAGCTCAAAGATCCCCAAGTCCAGTTGTTGTTGGTGACAACTGGAGCCTGTATTTATTTAGTGTGTCTTGTGCTATAAATCGCTGCTGGGAATTTGAGGATGGCCAGAGAATTATCTGGGACACAGCACACATCCAGTATTTTCCACAGAATCCCAGAGATCATGTTCAGCATCTCGTGTTGGAATGAAACTGCAGCTCCTGCCAGAGGCTTTTCTCAGGAAAAATCCATCAGGATGCAAATCCTGCCTTGCATTTGAACAGCTCCATGTTAGCTGTGGATACATCCATGTGGAAATCAGATTTTCCTTAAAAACTATTAAGAAGAAATGCCAGGTCAGTTAAACATCCATAATTAATCTTTGATGATCAAACATACTTTGCCATGGGATTAATCTTTTATTTATTCACATTTTATTTTATTTGCACCTGTGCTCTCTGTTCTCATCCACAGTTTTACCCTGGGAAGACATGGGGAACAAAATCCAAGACCAACTTCCCAGGAAAAACCCCATTTTTCACCAGCTGCATAATAACCACCAGTGGAACTGGAATCATGGAATGATTTAGGTTGGAAAAGACCCTGAAGATCATTTATCCATCCATGATCCAGCACTGCCAAGCCAAGATCACGTGCCCAAGTGCCATTTTACTTCTTTTTAGGATAATATTCCTGGATTTCTGGGTTATATTTGGGTAAAATGATCTGTACCAGGAGGATGGGGACAGGGAAAGCTCCATGTCCAAACTGAGATCTCTTGGAGCAGGCTCAGAGCTGAGCCCTGGGCTTCTAAATCCCAAAGGAATCCAACAGGTATCAGATGGACCCTGCATGAATGGGGAGAGAAATAAAACCTTGGAAGAATATCATTAAAAACCAGCCAAAATAACATGGGAAAAGCCAAATCAAGCTGCTGGAGAAAGGAGAAGGCAGGATGGAACCTGGGCTTGGTTCTTCAGCCAAGGAAAATGTCAGGGCAGCCAAGGCCAACCCAAAAATTCAGCTTTGGAGCAGAATGAATCGGAGCATACAACACTCTGGTTCCTCTTCAAGGAATTCTTCATTCCCAGCTCTTCAAGGGCAGGGTTTGCAATTGCAGCACGAAGATTGGAGACAACAAAACTGAGCCCTCCAGAATGACAGATCTGGAGCATCAGATATGCAAAATGTTTGGTTAAAAACACCACAGGAAAGAGTACCAGAAACTTCTCATTCTTTGAACACTCAAGTTCTCATCTTGATTTTTTTTTTTATTGTTGTTGTTTTCTTGTTGACTTGAAAAGAAAAATGCAAAGAGAAAGCCCCTGATGAGCAATGACTTAATCGGGCCCTTTGTGCAGAGCTGAGGGCAGATAAGGACGCCCCACGTACCAGGAATTTGTGAAGAGATGTTCCCCCAGTGCCCACCTCCAGCCCTCCTGCTGTTCTGCTTCTATAGCAGATTGCAGCAGATACCACCAGAAATCTTCATAAAATCGAAGTTTTGGTTTTAATCGCTACAACCCCTCATTTCCTGAATGTCACCGGTAGATCTGCCTGAAAATAATTCACATTTTCCATCAGAGTGAGGAGTTGTGTGGTCTGTACCACCCTGCACCACCACCCTGAGCTGCTTTTGTTCCCATTGTTTGCTCCAAATCTTCTGTCCCATCCTTTCTGCTTGGATTTCATGATTGTGCTCTCAGGCCAGCTATCAGCTCCTGATCAGCCCAAAAATGTTTCATCTGGGCTGTGAATCATCCCTCAATTGTATAACTGCCTGCTCTTATCTCATGTGCTGAGAATGGCTCTTTGGGGTTTTTTTTAATGCTCACTGGAGAAGGTTTTTACTCTTTTTCTGCCTTGATTCAACTGCTCTGTGCAGCCCAGGCCCATAGAATGCCAGGAATGGGCTTTAAAATTGAATATTCACCTGGGCTGGGAAAGGACAGAGGAACAGCCAAGGCAGCCAGTGGGAAAGCTACTTCCTAAAAAAAAAAAAAAAAAAATTATGTCACACAAAAGATGGTCTCCCTTGTGATCAATGATGTCTCAAATGGTGCTGCAGGAGGTGGTGGAGAGGTGGTGGAGGCTGGGGACAATCCCAGGCCAGGCTGGTGTCTCTTGTCAGTCCCTGCTGGGGACACTCAGGACTGGGATCAACATTCCAGAAAAAGACTCGTGAGTGTTGACCACCGGCTCAATCCAGCAGCAATTAAATGCATAACTTAACATTAATAACACAAATATTTGTATAAAAATACATTATCTTGAGGATTTATGACCATATTGAGGCTGAGTTTGAGCAATTTCAAGGCCAAAGAAGTCATGGCTGTTCCCATCCACAAAACACAAAAATACTGCTGGCAAAGAAAAACTCTGATTGGGGGGGGTGATAAATAACTGATATCAGTGGAGCTTTTGCAAAACTGGCACATGATTCTGTTAGAATGAATGACTTTTTAACCCTTTCCAATGGATTTCCATTGGAAAAAAAATGGAAAAATTTGGACAAATGTGCTGAGAAGCAGGGAGCTGAAGGATTCCTGTAATTAACACCTGGTACACCGTGGTGTTCATCACCCATTGCCAAAAAACACCTTAAACCCCTCTTGGTGCTGCCTCTGAGCCATCAATTTGTGACCTAGAGAGGTGCAGCTCACTCCAGCCAATGCCACTGGTGGATTTGGGTCTTTTCCCAACTTTCTTTGAGCTCCCTGGAATAATTTTTATGAGATTTTGTTTCAATTTTTGTCGCAGTCTGAGATATAAATCACTCCAGCACGGCTCTGCCTGTTTGGTCTGTGTCTGTCTGTGCATCAAAACCCTGCTGGCTTTGCAATGCCAGGCTCAAGGAGGGACTTTGGATTGATCCCAACCCCAGCCCCTTCTGGCTTCTGGAAAATTCGGATTTCTGGGAAAACTCTCTGAAATCTCGGAGATTTCTGCCTGACTCCAGCTCCCTGCAGACCCAACACCATCAAAATTGGCTTTTTTAGGCCATCTGAGTCCCTCTGAGTCACATCAGCTCTTGAGCTTCCAGGCTGACAACTGATTTCTGCATTATCTTATAATTAATCAATCCACATTCAAGTCTCTCTATTGCTTCAAAAATCAAATTTCAGCCTTCTAATTCCTGCCTTTAAATATTAGAACAGAATTATAAAAGCATCAGGCAGATATTTTCCCAGCTCCCAACCATTCCCTGCAGGAACCACAAGCCATTAGTTCAGCTGAAGGCTTGGCTTGCCTCGTTATTTATTTAGTTGTGTTTTATTCCCGTTATTCTTCCTATGCTGTGTTTTCCTTCTTTTCCCTGAGGCACAGCAGGACTCCATTGAACAGGAGCATCAATGTTTAGCTTTTATTTTTGTTTTCCAGACAGATTTGGGAAGGAGAAGCTGGTCCAGCAAATCCATGGGGCTGTGTGAGCACAAGCACCTGGCTCATCCCTGCCATGGATCAGCTCCCAGAACTTCTGACTCTCCACAAACACTGCCAGGAGCAACAGGTGGCTCACAGGTCCTATTTTCCATGTCCCACTGCTCTCTTCAAAAGAAAGAATCCCCCAGAAAAACTACAGAAAGCTAGGAATCCTTCAGCCTTCCCTGTGCAGGTCGTGGTGGTGACCACTGGCACTGTCCTGGGTTTGTGGGGACACAGCTGGCAGGGAAAGGCAGTTTCTTCTGGAAAACCCTCATAAGGCCCTAAAAAACCCCACCAAAGCTGTGGCAATGCCCCAGTGAACAGATGTGGTTCTTCTCCTGCCCCCAGATCTTTTATCAGCTTCAGCAGAGTTTGTGACCTGCCCAGTGATAAGGCCCGGAAATCCTGACAGCAACTTGTACTGATGACCAGAATTTGAGCAGAAACCAACATTTTCCTCTATTTCCTCTATTTCCTCTATTTCCTCCCATTGCCCTGGACCACAGGAGCTACAGATGTCCCAGCTCTTTGCCATAAAACCCCCAAACCCTAAATGGCCTTTGCCATAAAAATCTCAAACCCTAATTGCCCTTTGCAGGGAATTAAGGATTTTCATGATCCAAAAGAATTTTCCTGGGTTGGCAGCTTGGATCTCCCAAAGTTTTGCAGCAGCACACTTGGGTCACTCTCTTAATTAGGTGATTTTCTATGGAAGTTATTTTTATCCATCTGTGTGGTCCCACTAGGAAACACTTTCCTAATTCCTGTTATTTGTCCAAAGTAAACATGTTCACTGATACGGGAATTGCAGGGAATAGCACAGAATTTGTTTCCTCTTTTATTCTTTTATGCAACAATAATGCCCGAAATAGCTCCAAGGGTTGTTTGTTAAAGCAATAATAAATTTTTCTTTCTGACAACGTTGCCCTTGCCAGCTGAACATTACCAACGTTCTTACAGGAGAGATTTCTGGGACACACTGGAGGCAGCACCAGTAATTCCTCATGCAGGTCTCAGCTCCCTGTGGAGGAAGAGCTGCTCTGTGTGATGGTGCAGATGGAGATGGATCGTGGCATTGGAGCTGTCCCTGGTGGTTTGAGATTCCCAAAATGCTCTCAGAGCTCTCAGAGATCCCTGCTCAGCACAGGCCTCACCTGCTCCATTCTCCAGCCATTCCTTCACTGTCCTTTTCCAATCCCAAAAGCTCCTTTGGGCTTTTCCAATGACTTTGCATTTACACCCCCACCACTGCAACGAGTGTTTGCTCTGCTCTCACTTTACAACAGTGTGTAAAAGTTGGAGAAATCCTACTCCAGGTAAATCTTCATTGGATAAGGGATGATATCAGCTCTGCTTGAGCCCCTCTGGGCTGGTACCTCCTGGTGGAAGTGGCCCTGGCACCAAGTCCTGGATTAATCCCAGCCCCACACAACCTCTGGCCCCTCCTGGTGGGATGGGGGAGAGCACTGGGATGGTAAAAGTGACAAAATGTGTGGCTGAGGAAAAGGCTGTATGGAAATAATTTCCTGCCAAGGGTGCGTGGTGGGGGTGGAGGCAGCCCAGCCAGGGTGGGGTGAGCGGGTGCTGGTGTGAGGGTGGGAAAGGTGGATGAGTTCAGCAGAAAATTGAGGAAATCTGTGGCTTCCAGGGAAATTCCTGCCAGCCTCATCCCTGAGGATGAGCTGAGCAGTGGAATGCTGTGACTCAAAGGAAAGCACAGAATTTAACTGGAACCAGATTGATCTGATCATTTGAGCGCTAATGAGAGACTGAGGTGAAACCAGGACAGGAGCAGAAACAAACCCCACAAAGGTTTGTGGCACAGCACAGGGAGAATCCAGGAGCTCCCGGGATTTCCTGGAAGGGTTGGAGCAGGCAGGGGCAGAGCTCTGCAGGATGAGAGCCCCGAGGAGCTGAGAGAGGCTGGGGAAACTCAGCCTTTCCTGCACAATTCCTTAGAAGAGCTGAGAACTTCTAAACTTGTTCAAGCTATTCCCAAAATTTCAGCCCAGGGCATCAGCGGGAATTTCCACTTGAGCTTCTGGATGAAGGGTGTGTCCCAAAATCCTGCTCCACGATTATTTCCACACTGGAAATGGGAATTACTGAAGAAGGAAGCCAGAACACCCTGAGATTTGCATTAAATATCTTCCCCCCAGTTTTGTGAATCACCACCACTTCTTTCTGCATTTTTTTCTGTAATCTTGATCCATTCTACACCTTAATAAAAAGGATTGTGCCATCAATCTTGTCCCTGTCTCCCTGTAAGGAAATCTTTCCTGCCAGCTCTTGAAAAGGGGCTGATGAAATCCTGTTTTGTGGCTGGAATTACTGTCCACAGGGAATAAACATTCCATTAGTAATGCTTTAGCCCTCATTTGCTCTTGTTAAAAGGTAATTTCCTTTTCTACCCTGAAAATTGAGAATAATGGCAATAAAACAAGCGAGATGATGATTTCCTTTGTTGATGAGTTCTTTGAAAAGGTGAAAAAGGGAAACTCATGTTCTGGAGAGAGGGGCAGGGCACACCCAGGTCACACATCCACACCTGAGCTAGCAGGGACAGGGCTGACCTTTGCCAATTCCTGCTTCTCCAGCAGGCAGGAGCTGCAGTTTTCCCATCAGGAAGGGCATGGGGGTCAGCTCAGCACTTCTGGGCAGCCTCCTGCACCTTTGCTGGCAGAGCTGGAGCTCTGGCTGTGGCCTGGTGGCAGCAGGAGCTGTGACACATCACTGCTCTGTGCCACCCAACCCCTCCCCATACCTGCAAATACTCACCTGGCTTCTCCTACTCCCTTTTCCAGCCAGACGAGACAATCAATCAATCAATCAATCAATCAATCAATCAATCATTCAGCTGGCTCTGACTTTGAAAAGGACCTTCTTGAACTCTGCCTGGTGAGGGAGAGGTGGAATTGTGGAGAACTTCAAGAGGGAATCACAAAATGTGCTGAAGAAATGCACATTCTCTGAGGTTAATAAAGATGGGAAATGATGCCATGTCAGATGTCCAGGCAGGAGACCCTTCGTGAGGGGAAAACCAGCACATCTTGGGTGAAGATCTGGCAGGAACTGTTCTGGTTTCTCAAACAACCCAAGAGAAAATAAAACCAAGGTAAAGCACGAGAAGAGCAGCCCAGACTGTCAGCAGCAGAGCCATCAATCAGCCCAGGGATCAGGATGGCAGCTGGCAGCATCAGGACCAGAGAACTGGAAAACCACCAAGGAACAGGAACCAGGATCTGGTTTGTAGGAACAAACCACAGAGCTTTTTCAGAAGAAAATTGTCCTCCCTCAATTTCCTTGAAATCTTCAAGTGTGTTAAAAAAACTTCCTAAAAATACAAAATATTCAGATGATGCCATTTCCCTGGGCCCAGAGAAGCTGTGGCTGCCCCATTCCTAGAAGTGTCCAAGACCAGGCTGGATGGGGCTTGGAGCAACCTGGAAAAGTGGAAGGGGAACTTTAAAATCCCTTCCAACCCAAACCACTCTGTGATTCCAGTATTCTGTGGTTCTATGAGATGGCAAGGGAAGAGTGCTGGAGATCCTCATGGATTAAAAGTGATGTGCTTCAGACAGAAGAAAACGGAAATTTTCTTACATACTGTTGAATTCTAATAAACTTCAGTTGCTGAGGGGAAAAAAAAAAAAGTAAGGGAAAGTCCTCAGTTGTAAAGGGCACTGTGATCACTGTAAGGAGCTGGGTACAGCCTTCAAACAAAGGTGTAGCACAAAATAAACAAGTTATGGAGAAATACTGGCAACCAGCTCCCAGCAAACAGAAATTAATTGGGAAAGCTCTGTTTGCTCTGTTTGTGGAGTCCCTGGGGTTTCAAGGAGGAGCCACGGGGAGGTAAAGACGAACAGATTAAATGAGAGAGATGATTAGAGATTCCAGCACCTTCCCCATGGCCAGTGAAACTGGGCACAGCAGGGCCAGATCCCCCCAGATCAGCCTCCCACCTCCCCCCAAAAAAGGAGTTTCCTGCAGTTTTCACAGGGAGGGTGGCACAGGGGAAGCTCTCACCAAAAGGGTGGTGCCCTGGGAGATGGAGGGTTCATCTTATCTGTCCCCAAGTCATTGTGAAATTTTGAGCTGCTGAGAAAAGAGTGGACAGTTTGCAGAATTTGGTGTCATGCAGCTGCTGGTTCTGTTTTATCATCGTGGCAGGCAAGAGAAACAAGCAAATACAAGAGAAGTTGTGAAATAGAATAGGAGTTGTAAAAGATAATAGAAGTTGTGCAGTATAGCAGAAGTTTTAAAACACAAAACTGCTATGGAGAGTGCCTGGCAAAGCCCACTCCTTAAAATCAAATACAAAAATGAATATTTACACATGAAACCCAAGCACAAATTCTATTAATTGCCACCTAACCCAACCCCACCCCTATTTCCAAGGGCCTTTGGCAGGTGTTCTCCCCAGTGTGTCCAGGTGGGGAGGAGAGCACTGGGCTTTATTCCCTGCACCACCCTCAGGTGGGGACAGCAGTGCCAGAGCTTTGCAGCCCTGGGAATTTCCACTGCTTCATCCTTCCACAGCTCTCCGTGGCTGCAGGAATGGTAGGGCTGGTGTGGGACAGGCAGTGAACCCTCCTGGCTGATCAGAAACCCAGGCAGCATCTCTGCCTTTCATTCCCTGTTTCCATGTCCTGGCTGTAGGGTGGGATGGGCACCCACAGCCTGGAGCTGTGGTCCATGTCCATGTGGCTGGGGATGTGTCCTGTGTCCATTTGCTGTTCCTACAGTGGCTGTGGGATGCTCCTCTGCTCCTCACCCGTGAGGAAAATCCCTGGAACGGGTGAGAGAGAATGTTGGATTTGTCTTTACAAACAAGCTGTGAGTCTGCTGGTAGATAAGGTTAGCACTGAGAGATAAAAGAAACAATGGGAAGGATTCCACTGATTGATGAATCAGGAAAAAGACATTTGCCTTTGCAAACAAACTGTAGGTGTGCTGATAAATGAAAGTGGATATTGAAAGGTGAAAAAAGCAATGCCGGAAAACCATGAATTCTATAAGGATTAGAAATTAAAAGGGAGGGTTATACATTAGAGGGGAATCTTAGCTATCAGGCGTTCCAGGAAGTCTGTATCTCTCAAGCCAATGGGGAAAGAGAGAGGGAAATGTGGCCGGGAAATTGGGATAAAAGAGAGGCTGAGTCCTCCAAAAATTTGTGAGATTCCAGGGAAATGCTCCATGGCCTCTCCCTTTATTCGAATAAAGTAAAAAGATTCCTCTGTCTCCTTTTTGAACATAAACCTCTGGTGTTTGCGGCTTAATTTTCCTGACCCGGGGAAGAACTTGGCTCAGACCCTGGAGAACAATGAGGAGCGGGAATGCAAATCAGCACCACCAAACCCGGGTATCCCAGGCAACACCAACACAAACATTCCCGGGATAGCCCAGTCCAGCCGTGCCAGGGACATCCTTCCTTTGCTCAGAGGCTTTTCCTCATGGATAACCTGTGCTGGCTCACCCAGACAAGTGCTGGGTGATCTGCTCCCGTGTGTGGGGAAGTGTCTGGGACTCCTTTTCCACTCAGGCCATCAGTTTTTCCAGACAGCTGAAAGTTAATGGGCACCATGATTGGAGTGAGTAATCCTTGTGAAACCAGCTCTGGAGGAAGTTGCCCAGCAAAACAAATCCCAGCTCTGACGTGGAGCCGAACACGAGGTGCTCTGTATAAAAACCAGGAATCATTCCAAGGGAAACGGCACATTTCAGCTCTGCTGAGACATCACAGAGTGCAGGGATGCAGAAAACTATCCCTGGCTGCTTCTTCCAGCAAATGTAAGTATTTTTCCTTTTCAACTAAGGAATAGCACCTCATTACAGTCGGGATATTCAGTGCTAATCTGTCTTTTTAATTTGTTCTCCTCTTCTCTATATTCTTTGACATCATTCCAGGAGGAATTTTGAAAGGAATTACTTGTTTAAGTGCAGGAGGTATTTTTGGGTACCCCTTAGACTACAACAGTGTACTTATGACAAATGAGAAGTTATTATTAACTGGAATTTGGAAAGTGTGTCAGGAGAGATGTCTGTGGAGATAAAAAAGCAGGGCACTGAAAACACCAAGTGTTGGTTCAGGAAACTTTCTGTGAGCTTGAGCTGAGATTTCATCTGACCAAAAACTGTCCAAGTGTCCCTGTCCATGTGCAGGAATCCTGCTGTGGGTGACCTGAACCACAGGCCACAAGAGCTGCTTTGAAGGCTGTAAATAAATGGGTGAAGGTCAGGTTTCCTCCTTCACTGAGTGTGGCCGTTCTGGAAACATTCAGGAAACATCTCCCCACTCGTGCTCCCATTCCAGGTGTGATCCCAGCTGCAGGCAGAGGGAAGGGTTTTTTCTCTCCTCACCAAATGTCTTTTGGGCTGGTGGGATTTCCCAGCTGGAGGAAGCTGTGGGTGGGGATCCTGGCAGTGGGAGCCACACAGGAGGAGTTTGTGGCTTCAGCCCTGCCTGTGCTCTCTCCATGCACCCACTCTTCACCAGTTTTACCTGTGCAGAGGCTGTGTCTGACCAAAGCCATGCCCAGGGCACTCTCTGGCACTGGTTTGGCTACAGGAGCAGGGACTGTGCCCTCCCAGCATCCTTGTGGGGTGGGCAGCATTCCCTGCCTCCTCCTGCCACAGCCCAACCGTGTCCCCATTTGACACTGGAAGTGCCAAAACTCTGCCAGGAGCCTCTGGATCTCTCCATGAATGGAGCTCCAGCACCTGGGAACATCTCCCAGCTCTGCTTCATTCCCAAGAGCAGATGAATCCAAACAGCACTTGGACAAGTGCCAGCAACTGGGATGTCTCTTCCCTATCAAACACGTGCAAGTGCCTGTGTGGTGACCCGTGGGGCTGCTCCTGATCCCTGCCCTTTGTGCCACTGTTTTCTCACACTGTGCCCAGATTCCTTCAGAGGCGCGAGGACAATCCCTATCCACCCACAGGAGATAAACATCTCAATCCCCTGAGGCCGAGGAGGAAATCAAACCTGGCTCTGCTGCATTCTGAATGCCAGTTTTAACCCCTAAATTATAGTGTGGAAGAGGTGGAGGGAGCAGGAGGGAGCCCTGGCAGCGATCCTGCCTCCAGGGGCAGCTGTGGGATGAAGGGATGGATAGCTCTGGTTGTCACCAACAGAAAGCAGGAAGGCATCTTCCAGCCAGGAGCTCCACAAAGGACACTGTGGACTCAGAAAAATGCCTGCAGCACTATGGAAAATGCTGAAGTTTGAAAAATAGAGGATGGGAGAAGCATTTTGAGCTCCTCAGGGTTCTGCCCTGGGCACCTCCTCTGGTCTCTCCGGCTGCTCCTGATTCCTCAAGCTCCTCTTTGGACTCATCACCAAACCCTGGGGTAAGGTAGGAGCCCAAGCCCAGAAGCTCTGAGTTCAAATGCTCCACATGGACAAGATCTGCTGTAAATCCAGCCCTTGGATGGTGGTCCCAAAACGAGCAAAGATCTTTATTGAGCCATGTAATTTATCTCCTCAACAATATAATTAATGAAAATGGAAGCAGAAATAGGTTGCAAGAAAAAAAATAACGACAGGAGATTCTTAATGTACCTTTCAAAGGAGTAACTTGCTTGAAGATAAGAAGATAAATCAGGATTCAGCTGCACAGGTCATGGCTTGGTTCTCCTCCTCTTGGAGCTGGGGACTTGCACGAGTTCCATGTTGTGGATTCAGCGTTTCTTCCATTAGATTGGAATTTCTTTGGTGCTCTGTATCAAAACTAAGGGTCAAACCAATAATGGAGTCATTAAGGTTGGAGAAGACCTCTAAGATTATTTGCTTTTGCCACAAAATGCAGAATCGTTTTTCCACTTAATCACTGTGGGAAGTGAGGGTAGGATGATTGACTCAGCTGAAATACAGGGAGAAATCTTTTCCTATTTCTTCCCCAGCAAGTTGGATAAGACACTTCAAAGACAAAGAACAGGCACATGTGAATCTCAGATGAGTCAACCTGGTACCAGTCAAGTCTCTACAAGCAATGGGAATCTCAGTCTCAAAAACCTGGCTCCGTACCTTTCATGGGAATCACTCAGGGTTATCATTTTCCCATCATCCCAGCAAAACGAAACCCAGGTGATGACTTAAACAACCACCCAGACCTGCTGGGTAATGTGCTGGAAAAGCTCTGTAACACCAGCTGCAAGGTGCTGACACGGGGAATTTGGGGAATTTACACATGGAGATAATTGCTCAATAGGAGAGAAATGGAATTGTTACACTCGGCTCAATCTCTGCTGATCAGCCTCCTTGAAACTTCTTCAGTGACAACTCTTTGGAGCTCTTGGCCTCAAAGCTGGGCACACACTTCAGTCAAGACCTAAATTCTGCTGAGTTTCTTCTTGCAATTCATGAAAACCCAAATGTGAGATCTCTGCAGAGCCCCACCTGACACATCATTCCTCAAATTCCTGAGAATGAGCCTTCCCTCGGGTTCCCATCCAGCTGTGTATGACTTAACCATAGCTTCACCTAGGCCACATTTCTTACCTTGCTCCTCCCTAAAAATGCCTCGTGAAACAATATTGAAACCCTTCAGAAAATTCAAGCTATGTGACACTGGCTGTTCCCACCAGGACTGATCACCCTGCTGCAGGAGGAAGCTGGGCTCAATCAATTTGCTCTATCTGTGAGAAACCCACATTGTTCTTCTTTATCTCCTCTCTCCCATTTAGATGTTTAGATAACAATGCTTAGATAACAATTACCTTGTTTATTTGTTAGAAATTAATTCGGAGACGATTTTAGTATTTTCTAGGAACTGCATCTTATCATTTTCTGGCTCCTCCCTTTCAGGGACAGGGATAATTCACACTTACACCCCTCCAGTGCAAGATTACACAGATTATGCTGTTATCTAAAAATACCCAGGCACTTTACAAACTTCATTCCCGTTTATGAGATGAATTGTAAATACAAGCTCAGATCCTGAGCTGGCATCCATCTCTGGAATCTGGAATGTGCCTGTGCAAGTGCAGGTCCATCATAGTTTGCCTGGAATCCATCCTGCTAATTTTTCATTTAATCACTGGGTTGTTTTGTTTTTTTTTAATATGTATTCCAGATATTCTTCCCTAACTGGCATTTCAATGGAGAGAGACCACATGAAAGATCTCAGAAGATACCTGGCACTGAAATACATCCAATACCTCGTCCTGTCTTCCTCCAACGCTGTCAGCACCTTCCTGGGGCTGCTGGGCAGCGCCTACACCATCATCCTCCTGCAGTCTGCCAAGGTCTCCTCCAAGTCCACTGCAGTCCTCATCTCCAGCCTGGCCCAGGCAGACATCCTGGTTTTCCTCAGCCTTGTTTCCGACGTGGTTTTGGGGGGTTTTGGTGTCTCTCCCTCCTCCTCGTCGCTGGCACGGACGCTCCTGGTGGCCAATGCCCACGTGAGCTGTGTCCTGCTCAGCTGTGTGGCCTTTGAGGCTTACCTGATCACCTTCCTGCCCTCGGAATCACGGCCCCACAGGACAGTCAGGAATGCCAGGCTGGTATCCAGGGCCGTCTGGATGCTGGTGGCTGCAGAGTGTGCCCTGTTCCTCCTGGATGAGCACCTGGGGGCCAGCAGCTCCTCCGTCCCCTCCCAGGGCCCTTTGGGGCTCCTGTGCCACATCTCCAGCTCAGCCACAGCCCTGCTCCGGTCCCTCAGCTACATCCTGGGAATCCTGCTGAGGATTGTCAACGTGTACATCTACTACAAGATATTTTTCAGCATATCTCCCAGGTCTAGACTCAAATCCAAGTAGGATGTGCTCCTTCTGGGAATGCTGGGACAGCTTCAATGCAATTCCAAACCGTTGTTCAACCAAGGCTCACCAGGGAGTTTAAACCTTCCTGATTTAAACCTGTCCAGCTGTTATTGAGGGGAGTTTGGGGCTGAGGAGCCCCTTGGCATTGAGACACCACAACCGGTGTGTGTTTATTTAGACTTTATTCACCGTAGAGGTGAAACAAAAGACATTTCATGGTTGTAAATCAACCCCACTATTTTTTATATAAAAAGGGGTGCTTAAAGGCTTCCTCAGGGTTCTGCTGAGCCAAGAGTTGTGTAGTTGTTTACTGAAGACAGGATCTATGTCCTAAAATATTCCTAACTCAGGTGACCCCCAGGTTCTGCAGGTGGGATGGAGAGACAAGGTGAGCACTAAGGTGTCCAAGGTGGGCTCAGGGAGAGTTCCTGGGACAGAGCTGGGCTGAGATGTCACACCTTGGAACCTTCCCAGAGCTGTTCTTGGGAGGCTGTCACAGCAAAGCAGGAAGCAGCTTCTCCCACATCCTTTTTCTGAAATGAACGGGTGGGAAGATGCAGTGCAGCTGTTTGCTTCAGCCCCAGGAGAGAGAGTTTGAGAACCCCCCTGTGTGGAGGTTCCATGTACTGCACCCAGAGGCATCTCCAGCGATTCCATGGCTGTGGGTTTAGAGGCAGGGAGGGAATTTTTGGGATTGGCAGAGCTGTCCCACCTCCCCTGGCAGTGGTGTGGAAGATCACAGCTACCAGTGTCCTTCTGACCACACTGGGGCTTGGGTGGATGTGGGAGAGTTGTTCCCCAGCTGGTGATTCCTGGGATTTCCTCAACATTCTGGGATTCTATCAGCAAAACACAAAGTGCTCCAGACACCTCTGACACTGCCCAATGGGCACACATGGCCATGGGCACTTCCAAATCCTCTGATTTCACACAGGAGCTCCAGGTACAGACTGTGGTGACAAGACACTGAACTTCTGCCAGACATTCTGTCATCCCCAGATCTTTCTGCCACCCCTAGATCATTCTGCCACCCCTAAATAATTTTGCCATCCCAGGTCATTCTGTTACCCCCGATCATTTTGCCATCCCTAGATCTTTCTGCTGTCCCAGATCATTCTGCCATTCCCAGGTCATTCTGCCATTCCCAGATGATTCTGCCATCCCCAAATCATTGTGCAATTCCCGGATTTTTCTGCTGTCCTCAGCTCATGGCTGCAGCACCAGCAGCTGAGTGCTGACTTTGCTTCTCAGGGGACTCAAAAGGAAGCCCTGCCAAGGCCTGGCGATCAGTAAAAGCAGACCAGAAATGTAATCAAGTCAATTAAACCATTCCCAATCAAAGCTGATCCTGTCAGCAGGAAGGATGTCCTAATAACTTGATGCACTGTGATAACCTCTTCTTGCTCCTGGAGCCTGAAGTGAGACACTCCCAGGAGAAATGAAATGTTACTTGAAGTGCTGTAATTAATAAAAATCTATTTTGTTAAAGCATGGGCATTATTTATGTATTTTTGCCGAGGTTCTGCTAGAAAGATCTAGAGGAGATGATTATTTTGTTTCAGCCCATGTTGGCAAGGTTTTTATAGTGAATATTTAGATCACATTTGACTCCTTGGTTGGCAAAGAGGGACAGAGAGAACCCAGTGACACCGGGGGATGTTCTATCTCCTGTCCTATCTCAGCAAATTCACAGTTTTGCTGTGGTGCAGTTCCTGGCAGCTGATTCCCCTCAGCCCCATTTCTGATCACCTTTGCAGATGGAGAGGAAACAAAACCCTGCACAGGATGATGGAACTGATAAATGGAAGAGTTCCCCCCGTCAGCAGAAAGCCACCAGGGAAGACCCAGGGGCTGCTGCTGGTTTTGCTGTGCTGCTCACGGGTGCTGTGCTGGGTGGGGAAACCCTTCCTGCTCTCCTCCAGGGCCAAAAGCTGCCCTGTGCACACCCAGCAGTGAGGAGAGGAAGTGATTTCCCAGGAGAATGAGCAGCTTTGGCTTTTCCCTTGGCTGGTGCCACCTCTGCACATGGAACAGCTCAGGTTAGACTCGGTGATCTTGGAGATCCCTTCAACCTCGATGATTCTCTGCTGACCCAATGTCCCTCCTGAGAGCAGCTGGGGGCTGTGGCAGCGGTCAGGCTGAAAGGGAAGGAGATGCTCCACAAGGAAATTCTGGGACAGAACACCAGGATTGGAGAGATCTGCATGGCTGGGACACCCAAAGCACTCTGCAGTCAAGGACAGACCCTCCAGTCCCTTTGTTCACATCCTCATCTGAAGTTTCCAAATCCTTGAAATAAAGAGGGTTTCTTGACAGTTCAACTAAAGCACATGAGCTATTTTTATTTTCCACTTGGATACAATTCCCTGAGTCGTTTTGGCTGACTCCTGGTGGTTGGTGGAGCTGTGGCTGTGGGGTCAGATCATTCTCTGCAAAAAAGCTCAGAATCTGCCTTTGCCAAGAGCTTGGAATCACAAAATCATGGAATGGTTTGGTGGGAAAGGATCCTTAAAGGTCATCTAATCCACCCCCTGCCATGGCAGGGACACCTCCCACTATTCCAGGTTGTTCCAAGCCCTGTCCAACCATGGACACCTCCAGGGATGGGGCAGCCACAGCTTCTCCAAACCAAATGTATTTATCATGGAGCTGTTTCCTGCACCAAACCCCAAATCCATCTTTTCCAGGATCCCAAAACCTTTTCTGGGGTACAAAAACCTTTTCAGGGATGGAGAGGCACCCATTCCTGTAACAGGGAATTCCAGCTGTCACGGGGCAGCTGAAGGAAGGCATTTCCCTCTCACAAGAGGTTCTCCCAGGACATGGGGTTTGTGTAAACTTTGCCTCTTGGAAGAAAAGTGATTTATATTTCACTGTTTGTAAGTCAGTGTCAGCCAGGATTTCATCACTTCATCATGGTGCAGCAGCACCATGTGAGCAGAAAGGTCAAATAAAAGGATTTTCGGAACAGATATGTAATGGTGCCCATGAAAGAGGAATTCCCATGTCATAGGAATGACCAAAATCCTTAAATTAGAACTGAGGTTACACAGCATGTTCACCTTACTTAATGATTTAGGCAAGAAGGGACCTTTTCTCCTGCTTTTGCTGGGAAGCCTCTCAAAGAAAGTTTCATTATTATCCAGGGAAAAGGAAAGACTCGGTCAGGAAGGTATTTTTCTTTTCTACAGGTAAGTATTTCTAGAGATGAGTTTTCTGAAGCACTGATAATCCAAACACTGGGATTTAGACCTCACACCTCCCACAGAGCTGATTGGATTGAGGAGATGGGTTTGCTCCCTGCAGTAAATCACTTTAGAAGACATTGGATGTTTTTGGGAAATGTTGCTCTTTCGAGATCAAAACTCCGGAAAATTAGGGGCAATTTGGTTTCTTCTAACAGATGCTGGCTCTCATTTTCCTGAATTCACGGCTGCTTCCACGAATGCCATTTAAAGGACCTCCGGGGGTGTGTAATAACGAAACCAAGCTCTGGAAAATGCAAGAAGGTGTTTGGCCCCGGGCTGGGAGCCATGAGTGGCCCTGGCCACCCCAGCCATTACACACCGCGTCCGACACGTCCCATCTCAGGGGTTTTGGCTCTTGTTCCCGTCGGCAGCATCATTCCAGGAATCGCTCCTGGCCGGGGATCGCCGCTCTCGCTTGCACATCGTGCCCTCTGCTGGGAGAGAGGGACCGAACCAGCCCAAAAGGAAAACCCTGCTTTGCTCGGACACGTGCTGCAGAATTTGGGCAAAGGTAGGCAGGCACAGGACAGAGGGGATCGCTTTAGGATGAAGGAGGGCAGGGTTAGGTGGGATATTGGGAAGAAATTCTTCCCTGGGAGGGTGGGGAGGCCCTGGAACAGTGTCCAGAGAAGCTGTGGTTGTTCCTGGAAGTGTCCAAGGCCAGGTTGGATGGGGCTTGGAGCACCTTGGGACAGTGGAAGGTGTCCCATGGCAGGGGTGGGACTGGATGAGCTTTAAGGTCTCTTCCCAAGGGACCAGTGTGTGATCCCACAATGTGGCACAGGAGGCAGCAGGTCACAGCCAGCTCCACATCTGCTTGCCAAAACCACCTTTCAGTGGCCACACAATTCCCCTTTCTTCAGACCTTGTTTTGGGACCTCTCCCTTGCATGGTGCAATTGCCAAATAAATCCCGTGGGGGCTTTTAATCCACTCCTTTGTGGCCAGGATGGTTTGAGGCAGGACAAGGCATTGCCACACCGAGTCACCTGTGCTGCTCTGCAGCCCCCTGGCTCAGCTCTGGCCCTGCTGGAGCCATCCTGGATGGAAATCTTGCAGCAGAATTAGGGAGAATGGGATTGTGTGTGCAGGGGTGGCTCAGGAGGCTGTTCCTGGAGAGCTGAGCTTTGTGTTCAGGCACAAAAACTGCGAAGATGTGACAGAGATGGACCAGGACTGTAACTGGGGTGACACAACGCGTTGATTCCTTCCTTTCCCTCACACTGACCCCCATGTTTTCCTGAAATTAAGCCGGACAGGCATCCAAACCAGAAGCATCTGCTCCTCCTTTTGGCGTCAGCAGTGTAAATAAATCGCATTTGTGATGTTTGGATTCCATAAATCTATTGCTCTTGGCTTTTCCCTGAGCGTGCTGAGGAGCAGAGGGATGGAGTCCCGGGCTCTGATCTGTCTCCAGGCACATGGAAGTTTGTTTACAGAGCCGGGTGACCATGGGGAAGTGTGGGACTCTGCCTGTCCCTCACAGGAACTGTCATTTCCCCCAGCCCTGTGCAGAAGCAGCTCCTGGAACAGCAGCTGCAGCTCCCAGGGGCTGCAACTCCCAGTTGCCAGTGGCCACCACAGAATGGTTCTGTTGGAAAGAACTTTAAAGGTCACTTAATCCAACCCCTCCGTGGACAGGGATACCTTCCCCTAGACCAGGCTGCTCCAAGCCCTTTCCATCACCTTCCCATGCAGCTCCAGCCTCATCACCCAGGGCTGCCTCCTCTGGCACATTCCCCAGCCCAACTCGTGCTGTTGCCACGGTGGGGAGCCACAATCCTTCGGGAAGGGTTTCGTCTGTCCAGCACAGCCCTGTCCCCAGACTGGGCTAAATCCCTCCTGGAATTTAGAAATGATGACCTGGGGCACCCAGGTCTTGCCAGCTCCAAGCCCTGGCAGGGCTGAGTTTGTTCCTGTTTGCTGCAAACCTGAGTTTGGGTGGAAAACCCAGCACCTTGCTGGTTTAAAAGAGCAGATATGTCACCAGAGGAGGTACCAAACAATTATTTAAAACTGATTTTAGTTAATTTCTTTATTCTTTTGTTTTTAAAAACAGTTTAAAACATTTAAAAAATATTTACTCCCTCAGCTTCCCTGGGTGAGTCATGAAAACTCCCCAGCTTCTCCCCCAAGGATTTTTAATGGGCATGAGAACACCAAAAAAAAGGCATTTTCCTTGTAAACACGGTGGTTTGCTGGAATTCACCCCAGAACAGAACCCCCACTCAAGTGAAGAGGTCACACTATAAGCAGATACTTTACCATAGTTTACATTTTCAGATGGAGGAAGAAGCAGAAGCACGGGAGATTTTCCTCTGCCTGCCAAACAAAACCAGGGCATGTGAACCCAGGTGGACACTGACCTTGGGGCTCCACTCAGGGCTGGTTTGGGACCTCCAGGGCTTGCAGATCTTGATCCCACCTGGCCCAATTCTGCTTCTTGTTACTTTTATTAAAATCCCCTACACCTTTTAGACATCAGAGCCATAACCTGGCAGCTTTGTTTCCAGTCTCCTTTCCTTATGATGGGCTGTTTGCCCTAACTGTGAGGAAGAAAAGGAGAAAAAACAGGAGGAGGAGGAGAAGGAAGGGATGCAAACCTCATTTTTCCTCTAGGCTGGAAGGTGGGTTAAACTTCAGACCACCTCCCTGAGACTGGGAATATTTTCTGTCGAGTTTTCAGTCTTTCATTCAGTGAGTCCAAACCTCACTGTTTATCACCTACATGAGAAAATGCAGATTTGCCTGTTCTGTGCCTGATCCAAGATGCAGGAGAAGCCCAGCCCCAGGGACACACAGATATTGCAGTGTGGAGGGATGTTATTCCAAGGGCGAGCTTTGCCCAAGGAGATCAATAAAAAAGAATGGGAAAAACATCAAAAGGAGAGGGATTTTCTGTGAAGTAAAAGGGTTTTTCTCTGAGAAGGCTGCAGTGAGAATGAGAGAGAGGAGGCTTCAGGAGCCTCGTGGAGCTGCTGACCTTGGATCCAGGCAAAATCTGCTCCTCACTGAGGTCAAAAGTTGTATTTGCTTTTTGAGAAAAGCCTCGGAGCTGCAGCTCCTTAATCCAAGAGCAACAACCCCGCGTGTCCCGGGGAGGAGGGAGGAGGGAGAGCATTTCAGACTGAAAGTGGGATGGAAAAACTGCAAACCCCACTCGTGTAACCCCCCCTCCCAGCAGGGTGAAGCTGCCAGGACCTGCCTGCCAGGACTGAGACATTTCCATGCCAACCATGAAACCAAAAGCCAAGGAATCTGGGATTTCTGACCCCAAGGAGCTGCTCTCCCAGGAATCCCAATGCTCCAGAGCTGGATCCTGGGCTCAAAGGCTCAACCACACTTGGGATCTGATTGCTCCAAATGCTCAGAGGAAGGGCTGGGAAACAGCTTAAAATCCACTTGGTAGAAAGGTGTGAAAACACCTCAAATAGGAACTACAGAATGGCTTCAGCCTCCTTTCAAATTCCTGAGAAATTTCAGGCCCATCCTGCTCTTTTTTCCCATCTTCCCTTGTGTGGAAGGCGGCAGACATTACTCCTTTAATTATTTGGGTGTAAAAGACTCAATAACCTGTTTGAAAGTGATTTTTAAATTCAATTATCTGCACGTTTCATTGACAAGGCAGGAGGCACACAAAGCAGCTGAAAGAAGGAAGGCATTTTTGAATACCTACATGGACAGAGAGCAGAGATGAAAAGCAGATGTTGGAGGCAGCTGTGTAAAACAAATATTGAGGGGGCCAGAGAAGAGATCATAAAGAAATAATATCCCCACTGATACCTCCCCAAAACCATCTCTATCGCTGGTTAGAGCAGGTTTTTAGGCAGACAGGTTTTTATCCAGCCAGGATTTTATCCAGTCAGGTTTTTAGGCAAACAGGTTTTTATCCAGCCACGTTTTGGGGCAGTCAGGTTTTTAGGCAAACAGGTTTTTGTCCAGTCAGGTTTTTAGGCAGACAGGTTTTTATCCAGTCAGGTTTTGGGGCAGTCAGGTTTTTAGGCAAACAGGTTTTTATCCAGTCAGGTTTTTAGGCACCACCTTTTGCCTCTCTCCTAAAGCTGTGCCAGTTTGTAGCCACATCAGTACCCCAAAACTGCCAAGAGCCCCAAAAACCATCACCCCAACCTCCTCTGGGGCTGGGTGATGGCTCCACCTGCTAAATCTTGGGAATCTCATCCTCTCCCCTCACTCTTCGCTCCTCACTCCATGGGATGTGCTCAAGTGAATTATGATCTCCCTAAATTTTCATTAAGGAAATGAAAGAACTTAATCCCAATTCTACTCTCTTCTTTCCTGGGAAGGGGAAAAAAGCCACAAAGGGAGAAAGAAGAGATTAATTAGTTACAAAATAAAAGATCTTTGTTTTCTTTACGAAGCAAGCCATGTTTTGTAACCTTTTTTTCATTAAATCCCTCAAGATTATTGCTGTTGTTATTTAATTATGAGCAGACACCTCCAGGCAGCCCTTCCCTTCCTCATCAGAGGCCACTCTGGTGGTGACAGTGACAGATGTCACAGCATGTCCTGCCCTTCTCTGCTCAGTGCTCTTCTCGTCGTCACTGTGTCAACCAGAAACGTCCACATTTGGGAGAAAATTGTCCCCACATTGTCCCCACAGTGGCCCATGAGGATCCAAGACTGATGGAACCATTTAAGCTGGAAAAGCCCTCTGAGATGAGGAAGCCCAACCATTCCCTCAGTGCTGCCAAACCCAGCCCTGCCCCACGTCCCCAAGTGCCACAGGCTCATGGCTGTTAAAAACCCTGCTAAAAAATGAGAGTTTTGGCCTTTCTCTGCTGACAGGCACTGGCCCCCAGGAAAACACTGCTTTTGGCCTGAGGCTGTGGAGAAGGCTTCCAAAACTGAGTGATAGAACTGGGATCACTGGTGTGTAGTTTGGATAAAAATGTGTAGTATCACATGGTGGAAAACTTAAATTTATGATTTTAGAATACAGTAATATATAGAAAGCAAGATGGAGGTTTCAGGGCTGAGGTTTCTTTATTCTTCACCTTCTCCTTCGTGGGTCCAGGTGGTACTTTTGTAATTGGATAGAAAATTCTGCATTACAGGTCATGGATGATTGGTTATTGGGTTAAAAATAAAAATAATTTAGGTGTCTTTTCTTAATTGGTCCTTAAAAGGCCTCGTAGAGAGTGAGATAAATCATCATTTTTAGCCTGTTAGCTAGAAGTGCTGTAGAAGTCACTGTAAAAATAGATAAGAATTAATAAACATCTGAGTCTGAATACAAAATATCATCTCTTGAGCTTTTAATTCTGACTCTGGCAGAGAGAAAAAAGAAGATAAAAAGTGACAAAGTGGTGCCCCGTGTGAGGAACAAACTCACAACCTTCAGATTATGAGACAGAGATAAAAAGAAGATAAAACACAGCAGTTAAATCCCTCAGGGATGGGGACTCCACCTCTGCCCTGGGCAGCTGTGCCAATGCCTGACCAGCTTTTTTCATGGAAAAAACCAATGGGAATGAATCCCAGCCCAGCCCTGTAACAGGGATATTGGCCAATGCTTCCAGAGACTTTGGAGTTTCAGTGTAAATCACCCGCAGAAATCAAAATTAGGCCTTGGAAGGAAATAAAAATAACTGGTTTTAGTCAAGTTAATTTCTTTTCTGACTGATCACGCTCCCTTGCTCTCACAAAAGGAACACAAATGTCTCACCTGTTCATAATCCAGCTCTGGAAAATTCTGTTTGCTCCTCCCTCTGAGCAAATCAGAATTCCCAATCAGACCAACCATAAATTCACCCTTTGAGCATTTTTGATCAATCTCCACACTCAGTCCAGAGCACAGGCCTGGTGTAAATTCCAACCTCGTTTGAGCTCCCCCAGCTCCTTCCTCAAGGAAAGTGATGGTGAAAGGGTGTCACAGAAAGATCTTAATTCCCTTTTTTCCAGGATGAAATGGAGAAAAGATAAAACCAAGCTGTGGCAAGACTCAGGCCTGACCCAAACCACCAAGGAGCTCTTGCCCTGCCTGGGAGAGGCTTTCACTGCAAAATTATTCCCCACAACTGGATGTGGAGAAAGGAAAAATCCACTTTTCTCTCAATTTGTCCCATTTGGCCTCCCCAGCCCTGTGGATGCTCCTGGAGAAGAAATCCAGCCCTAAGCAGGAGGGGCCATCAGGGCTTTCCCTGCTTCACCCAGGCACATCTAAAGTCTGGTGCTGGTTTCAGCCCAGATTTAATACAAAACACAGCAATAAAACCATTTTTCCCTAATAAATAAAACCTATAATAACCACAGTCCTGCTGCAGAGATTAAACACATTAAATTAAATTAAATTAAATACTGCTGCTGGTGATTAAATAAATGCCAAGACACTTGGTTCTACTCAATATAAATAAAACTTTAGTCAAGTTCCTGAGTCACAAAAGTGCTTGTCAAGGCAGGTTTCTCTTTTACACAACTGCTGAAGATGACACATTTCCTTGTCTGCAAGCATTCTCCAAGGAGAAAACTTCAGGCAATGAAAATAGTTTGGCATTTTACCAAGTATTTAAAATATTTAACAATGACCTTGAGAATTAGACAAGGATCCAGTTAAAGCCCTATTTTAAGGGGAAAAAAGGACAAAAATATGTTTCCTAGCAAAATCTGGTCCTGAAGTGTGTTTACTGCAAAGCTTATCTCAGCTCTGCTCTGGACACAATGAAAATGAGCTTAAAAACAAAGGAAAAGGAAACAAGTTTAACTCCTTGTCTTAGGAATACCCTGTGACCCAGGGAATTAATTGAATTTCCAGAATACCTGATCACTTCCTTCCAAAGAGTCAAACAGTTGCCCACAACAAGGAGAGGGACTAAATCTTATGCTGATAGAGAAATGGGATTTTTTTTTTTTTTATTCATGGAAAGGATCTTTGTGGCTCATTGCTGGCCCAGTGAATGAGCCATGGACAAAGCAACTCCAGGCATTCCCAAGGGAATATTCCAAATATTCTGAATATCAGCTCCTGTTCTTTGTGGATGAGGGCAGGTCACATGGAAGAGCCCAAAGATCAGACCAGAGCTCCCTGGTGGGTGCATTTCTCTGCCATTTATTATTCCTAAACAAAAGTAAGACTTCAGCCCATTGTGATTTTGCACAAAGGGTGGAACTGAAGAGAGTGTGCTGGGCTGGGATGTGTTGTCTTCGTGGTAAAACTGCTCCTTTCCTCTTTTATCAACCTGAAAAACAACCCCTGGAGCACCAGGTGTTTCTTCTGCCTGGGTTTTGTTGTGGTCCAACAGACAGGAAAAGGGGTTTTTGGTGGGCAGATCCCATTAGTCCTCACACACCTGTGTCTCTTTGTACAACGTGTGTCCCCTTTTTGTGCTGAGAAGCTGGGTCACCTCTTCTTCCCATACTATGGGGTCCTACCAGATTTCCTTGTATTTCTTAGCAGGTGCACCCCTGGAGGGAGAATCCCCACAACATTCCCAGGTTGTGAAGCTGTGCTTGGTTAAACTCCAAGGAAATGGAGGTGGAACTGGGGGGTTTCCATCACTCCAAGGTGGAAAGCTCAGAACAGGGAGAGAGGATGGATGTGATGGCTCTGGCTACTCTGTGCTGGAATCTCTGCTATCATTTTTATGGATTATTATCTGACAATTCCTAACTTCTTTCCCAGAAATACAGGAATTAGAAAGGAAAACAGAACCATTTCATTTTTCCAGCACATGAACGTTTGCTTCAGTGTCTGCATTTATGTTTAGCTTTTCACATTGAGAGGGTTTTCCCCAGCTCCTGATCACTCAGTGGTGCTCTTCCCATAAATTAATGGATTTAGGAAATGCCCAAAAGCTCCCAGACTTCCAACCACAATGAAAGATAAACCAAATCATTTAAGTTATATTATAATTGCCACAAAATGCCCTTTGTGTGTTTAGAAGAAACGTGGCACTTGGGGACACAGTTTAGTGGTGGCCTTGGCAGCACTGGCTTAAAGACAGAAATTAAAGAATTAATTAAAGAAACCCTTAAATCCAACAATACCTTTTTTTATTATCTTGTACCTCTTTGGAGGCTGTAGGAAACCACGTCATGGATCAACACTCCAAGTATTATTCAAACAAAGATCAAAACAAGCACTCCAGACCTAAAGAGCAAAGTTATGCAAACAATTCCGAGGAGATCCAGCCATGCCAGCAGCCCTTCCAGGGGGCTGCTCTTCAACTGGGAAGGGTTGGGAGTAAGTTGGGTCAAAGGAAGTAGAAAAGGAAAAAGGTTGGTAGAATTTAACCAAGAATCTGAACTGGGTGAGATCCATCCAAGCTCCTGGCAGGATTCCTCACCATCTTCATAATTCCATATTTTCAGTCTTACAAGACCAGGTTGGATGGGGCTTGGAGCAACCTGGGATGTTGGAAGGTGCCCCTGCCCATGGCAGGGGGTGGAACAAGATGAGCTTCGAGTTCCCTTCCAACCCAAACCATTCGGTGAGTCCATGATTCTTAATTTCCTTTAATTTTCACAAAACGGACGCATGCCCTGCATTTATTTTCACCCATATGTGCATTATTTTTTTAGCTCATTGGGTGTGTTAATGGTTACTGTTGTCAATAACAGGGTTTCCAAACAATTTCTGGATGACTTTGTGAACTGGCTGCCAGCTGGACAGAACGTGGAGCCAAGCTCTAACTTTCTAGTAATTGTGTGTCAAAGAAAATGAGATTTCTTAACGGACGTGGAAAGTTTTTTTAAGATTTTCATTGATTTTCCCCTCTATCCTCAATTTTGGCATTTGACATGGATCCACCAGGACCTGCTGATGGATGGCAGAACATGGAGGGTCACAAGAACCTGCTCAAGATTAAACCCACCCCAGGCATTGCTCAGCAAAGGAGAAGCAACACAAAGACTGCACAGAGCAGGCAAAGGCTGGGCTTATCTTGGTTATTAGAGCCACGCATTTATCACCAGGGGAAAATCAGAAATTCCCTGCTCCAGGGGCGTGGGGAGGAGTTGGTGCTGTCCCTGCAGCTGGCAAGGCTGATGAGTCCAATGTGCCAAACACGTCCCCCTCGTGCTGGGAGATAAAGCTCACGTTGAGGGAGCACAAAAAACAAGGAACAGCCACACGAGGCTCTGTTAATCACTTCCATGTGCCCATTATTAGCTGGGGAGGCTGAAAGGGAGGGAGGATCAAGCAGGACTAGACTGATTGAGACTTTTCAGCAGCAGCACTGTGGATCTTTATTAAATTGGGAGAGCGTGAGCTGGGCTGGCACCTGCTCTGCTGCCGGGGCTGGGATGAGCATCCTTGTGCCAGAGGAGGATGCACGGAATCATCCCCAGCCCTGCAGTACATCCAGGGGGGGAGACCTGCAGCCACCCAAAATCTGAGAGCTCTCTGCCCCCAGAGGGTTGTCCCTTGTCCCAGCCAAGCTCTGTGTTCAGGCACAGCTCTGCCACATCCATCATTCCTACAGGGACCCAACACCAGGGACTGGAGCAGCTCAGTGAGGCCAGAGCATCCCACTGCTGGGTGCCAGTGCAGCTCTGC
Source organism: Acridotheres tristis (assembly GCA_037013685.1). NCBI lineage: Eukaryota > Metazoa > Chordata > Aves > Passeriformes > Sturnidae > Acridotheres > Acridotheres tristis. The sequence continues at coordinate 15,397,793 of CM072889.1, forward strand.
CCTGCACAGCAAGCACGAGCCAGTGCTCACTTCAAGCTATTCCAGCAATTTATCCCTTAGGAAAAATGTATCACCCGAAAACCACCAGTGTTTGCTGCAGCTGCAGGCTCTGGGAAGCGCTTTATGGCTCTGCCTAAATATTTGGGTTTCTGCTCACTCCATGTTTCCATCAGCCTGCTAATCACCCTGTAAAAATAGGAATTCCTCCTTTAAGGAGATAATGAACTCACCCTGAGCAGCTGCAGGGAATCAAACATGGCAAAACCCAGTGCTCAGAGGCAGCTGCCCAATGTTCCTGCATCCCACCGAGGTCTTTCCTCCATGTGAAGCAAAGAAAAAAACAAAGAAAAGTTAAATGAGGATCTGAATTAAGTAATATCCATTTGCTATTTCCTGGTTTAATTTAACATAGGCCTGGCACAGTCCAGCAAGTCCAAGGGATTGAGGTGAGCTCCTCACTTTGCATCCTCTCTGCTGGTGATTGGTTTCAGGTCAAAATCTCCTGTGGCAGCATGGCACATGTGAGGTTATGGAATCATGGAATGGTTTGGATGTGGAGTGACTTGAAAGATTATCCATTTCCAGCCCCCTGCATTGGGCAGGAACACCTTCCACTATCCCAGCTTGCTCCAAGCCCCATCCAGCCTGGCCTTGGACACTTCCAGGGATCCAGGCACAGCTTTTCTGTGCCAGGGCCTCTCCATCCTCACAGCCAAGAATTTCTTCCCAATATCCAACTTAAATCTCACTTTCTTCATCCTAAATCCATTCCCCCATGTCTTGTCCCTCCAGTGCCTTGCCCAAAATCCCTCTCCAGCTCTCCTGGAGCCCCTCCAGGCCCTGGAAAGAAGGTTTTTCATATATTTATTTATTTAGGGGGAGAGAAATCTGTGAGACCAAGATACACGTTTGCGTTAGAGAAGCCTCCAAGCTAAAATTGCAGGAATAGTTAAAGAGTTGCACAACCACATTGTATGAAAAGCAGGAGAACACATTTGCAGTGACCCTCAGGAGACAGAGTTTGGCAAAGCACTCAATGCTCTTGGTGAAATAAAACATGCCCTGCAATCCTTTTTACTGATGATATCAAGTGTAATATTCAATGGTCTTCAGAGGCTGAAAGCTGCTCTGCTGCTTTTGGATTAAAATGAATTGATTTGACTTTAAATTAACAGCAGATGACTTCTGGGAATGTTTATTCCCTTATATTCATCTTTGGACCATTTTTTGTTATTTAAAAGTGTTAGAGCTGAAGGCAGCATTCCCTGGAGCTGCAGGTAGTAAACAAATGGGCAACAAAACCCATCATAACATCATGACATCCAGCTTGGCTATCTCATGGCAGCACCACTGCAGCCCCCAAAATTTAGAAGTGCAGGCCTGAAAAGAAGCAGATGTTCAACTTCTGCCAAGGGTTGGGTGTGACTGAGCACGTGCTGGAATGTTTGGCTGGCTCTGAGCCCAATCCTGCTCTGGCAGAGGACAGGTATTTATAGCACAGGTGAGTCCCACCCCAGCTGATCCAGCACTTCCCAAAATCCTGGCGGATCTGGGAGCTGCCAAGAGCAGCAGGAGCTCCTCAGGCTGGGATGAGGGAGCCAGGGCTGTGTCCTGCTCATCCACACCCTGGGCAGCTCCCCAGGGCTGGAAGGGACCTTCCAGACCATCTCATTCCAGGAATCCAGAAGATTCCAGGGAATCTTCAACCAGACCAGGTTGGTCTAAACCTCTGGTCCATGGCTTGGATTTTCACTGGAGCAAGGTGAGGGAAGGGTTGTCCCCATCATTCCATCACCTCCTGCCTCAGTCATTCCCAAATCCCCCCACACGGCCCAGAGCCCATCTCAGGCTGCTCTGAATCCCATCCCAGCAACATCAGCCTTAGGGGTGCTCCTGTGGTGCCACAGCTACACCTGGCTCCAGCCCTTCCTTAGCCAAATTCCTGCTTGGCCATGTCCAAGGACTGAAATAACCCAGCAGAACTTTTTAATTCTCGTTTTACACTCGTTCCACAGCCTCTTGTGCCAGCTTGGACTTCTACACTTGCAGAGATGAGCAGGTGACACCTCCCACTGCCCCTGGTCCTAGAGAGCAGGAATTTACTGAGCATCCACATGGTATTGTGGGCCCAAACCAACTTCCACTGAATCAGGGAGGCTGGAAAAGCCGTCCAGGATCACCCAGGCCAAGCTGTGCCCAATCCCCACCTTGGCACCAGCCTGGATCTCTGAGTGCCACCTCCAGTCCTTCCTTGGACACCTCCAGGGATGGGGTCTCCAAACCTCCCTGGGCAGCCCCTTCCAGTGCCTGGCCACTCTTTCCACTGAGAAATTCCTGCTGATGTCCAACCTGCATCTCTCCTTTTTCTCAACAATAATTTATGGAATTGAATGTAGGTAGCACCTCTTGGCTGAATGAGTGTCCTGCTCATCCACAGGCTCCAGGCTGCTCCTGGCAGCTCTGACACACCTGGACACCCCCACCACTAAGGCAGGAAAGTCACCAAGGGCTATTTATTGTCACAAAGGCACCCGTGGGCTGTAGGGGAGTGAGGACACTCGTGGTTGAGGACAGCAGCACAGCCTGTTCTCTCTCCTGGCATTCCAGGGTTTGTGCTCCCTGCCCTCAGCATGGTGGCTGGAAAAGCAACCAGAGGCAAGGCAGGAAGAGCTCCTGCTCCCCATGGCAACATCCAACAAACTCTGGGAGCTTGGGAGGCTGCCAGAGCTCCCTGGGCTCCAATGGATTGCAGGACGTGACCTGGGCTCCTGGGCCAGTTCCAGGGGTGCCCACAGCTCCTCCTGCCTGTGCAGGGACACCTGGGCTGGACAGAGTCCCTCAGTGTGGGAACTGGCACAGAACAGCCTCCCCTGCTTCGTTACCCATCAGTTAATTAGCACAGGATGAGCTGCTTCAGCAGCAGCAGCTCCAGCCAGGGGACACAGGACAGCTGGACCCCATCATGGTACTGGGAATATCTGGAGTGTTTGTTTCTAACACAAAGAAAACGTGCAAATGAACACAAATCTCCCAGGAATCAGAGAATCATGGAGTCACTAAGGTTGGAAAAGCCCTCCAAGATCATCCAGTCCACCTGTTCAGCTAAAAGTGCCTCTTTTCTCCCAAACCATGTTCCAAAATGCCACATTCACACATTTTTTTTAACTCTTCCAGGGATGGTGACTCCCTAGGTCAACCTATTCCAATGTCTGACCACCCTTTCCATGAAGAAATTTTCCCTAATATCCAAATTAAATCTTCCCTGGGACAGCCTGAGGCCATTCCCTCTCCTCCTGTCCCTGTTCCCTGGCAGCAGAGCCCGACCCCCCTGGCTGTCCCCTCCTGTCAGGGAGTTGTGCAGAGCCAGAAATTCCTCCTGATCCCCCTTTTCTCCAGGCTGAGCCCCTTTCCCAGCTCCCACAGCCCCTCCTGGTGCTCCAGATCCATTCCCAGCTCTGTTCCCTTCCCTGGACTCACTCCAGCCCCTCAATGTCTTTCTCATCATGAGGGGCCCTGACACTGCTGTGAGCCTGTAAAAATGTGTAAAATGACCTGCCTTCCACTAATATAAAAAGCCAGGAAAAAAGCTCCTGGAGAAGTCTAAGTTTACCTGAAAATCAAGCCAAACAGGTTTTTCTCCCTTTTTCTGTGTGCTGCTGTCATGAAATGAGAGTTTGAATGTGGAGGTATCAAGTTCGCTGCAGTTTAAATGTTAAACGTGGCCTGGAAAAGCAGAGCTTTCTAAAAGCTTTCATTGAGCCTTGTTTTCTCCTGCTCCTTCTCCCCTCTTGTGGCATGGGAAGCCTTCCACAAGTGCTCTATTCATGGGGACCCTGGCCACCAGAGCCCCTAAAATGGTCGGGCCAGCCCCAGTGGCTCAGCCTCATTAAAGGGTTTGTGTTTGGGGACGTGCTGTGGGTGCTTTCATCTCCCAGAGACTCTGCCTGGGTTATTTTTATCCATCAGGTTGGAGGGCTGAGCCTTTGCCTGGCCACTTCTCTGTTCCCTGGGTGTTTGTGGAGCTCAGAGCCCCAGCCAGAGCAGCCTCAGTGCTTAAAACAGCTCCAGATTAAGGAAAACTCAGCCAAATAAACAAACCCAAAGGTGCATGGGCTGAGGGAAAGCCTGGGACAAAGGGCAGCCACCAGAACATCTGCTCTGGGTCGTGCCATGGGGAGATTTTGCTGGTTTTGTGTTCCACAGCTCATTCTGTAGGGTTTTTATCTCATTTGTACTGGTTTGTGTAGGATTCCCTTCTGGTTCTTCCCCAGGAATTTCTCCCTGGGAGAAAAGGGAGCAGGAATTTCCTTTCTCCCTTCCCAGTTTCCAACCTCCCTTCAGAAAACAGGGACACAGGAATTGTCCTCTGTGCTTCTGCCAGGCTGAAGACAGCTCTGCCTGGAGCTGGGAATTGCATCCCACTCCTCCAAAGACTCCTCTTCCCAGCTCTTCTCCCTGAAGATGCTTTTCCCTGGATTCTGGCCCTGAAGCTACACCAGGCTTGGTGCCAGATGATTTTTTTTTTTTGCCTATGGATCTCTGGAACAAAGACAAGCCACGTGCCAGGAGCACAGGTTGAGGTTTTCCAGGTGAGGAGCTGGGTCCAGCCAGGCTGCTCCAAATTCTTCCCTGGGGCTATAGGGATCCTGAACATGCTCCTTGTTTTTAATGTGTTCAAATATCTCCAGGGGCAATACAAACAGTCATTGAAATCAGCAGGGACCCACATCTCAAACCTCATTTTCTCTGCACTCCAAAGTAACAGCCCCCAAATTTCATTCAAAATGTCATTTTCTCAACTTCCCAAGAAGCTGCATTGATGTCATTTGAGGAACTCTGACACCTGGCAGGATAAAAAAATCTGTGATCTAGAGAAACTCTTTCTTTACAAGGACTTACCAAGGTTTTCAAGCTCTATTTTTCATCCTGTGCACCCAAATAGAGTGGCAGCTTGTGGAGAAAACTATATGAAGAAAATATAGAGAAAATATAGAGAAAATTCACTTTGTGGTACAAAAATCAGGCAGACAACTGAAACTGTGGCATTTCTGAGCTTTGGAGGGCTCTGTTTGCAGCCTAAATCGATTCCACTGCTCTCTCAGGCACCAGGTAGGACACAAATTCTAAATGCCACTGTGTGAAGTCATTGTCATTGGTAGAAGCAACTTGTACAAGCCAACAAAATGGTCTCAAACCTTCATATGTGTCAAGGCAGCTCTGTAAAACACAATTATTTTTTATAAATCCTTCCTCATCCTTTACCAAGGGGGTCCTTCCCACACCTGAGCCCTTGCCCAGGCTGTGCAAACCTGATAATCAAGACTCAAACCCCGATTTTTCAGTGTAAGACGTGTGGGGAACCATTGGTTTGAATCCCAAACAGCACAAGGAGTTTCCAGTTGTCCTTATCCAGCGTGGCCAATCCATGGATGTGGGTGTGGATAAAGTGACACCATCCCCTGGCAGGGACAAGGGGCACACAGCAAGCCAGGGAGCCTTTGGGAGCTATCCCAAACTTTGGGAACACAAATGTCTACTTGCCAATGACAAGGTTCAAGCTCTGGTTGTGACAGCTCCAGGATGTGCTCCGTGTGCCAAGCTTTCCCTCAGAATAGAACAAAATTAAACCCAAGGAATATTCAGGTGTCTCATAAGAGAAAATACACATTTTTATAGTCAGGTTTCCCCTTGTTTTCTCTAATCCAACACAGAAATCTCCAAGGGAATAAATTTCTCGGAGCAAACATTTCAGAAAATTCATATAAAATATCCAGCAGTTCTTCCAGGATCTCCTGGCATTTCCCACAGCTTCTATTAAGATTTCTGCAAGTCTTTTTCTGGGGGATGAGTGTTTGTATGTTGCTTGTACCTGTTCCTTCCACAGTAAATTTGGTCCAAAATTAAATTGGGATTCCCTGCTGGATGCTGCCCTGGGTGGAGGAAAGGGATACCTGGCTACCCCCTGCAGGTGGGGTGACAAACACGGCAGTGACGTCTGGGTTGGGAAAAAGAAAACACCAGGAAATGTCAGAGAGCAGCAGCTGGTAAATCCATACGTAGGAAAACAAACAAGGCTGAGCTTTGATTGTCCAAGTTCACAGCAGAGGTTACTTTACCTTGGCAGAGCCACATCCACGACTTTGGGCTCGGAATTCCTTCGGCAGAGCTAAGCAAAACCATGTGTTCTCCTGGATCCGGGGGAAAGTTTAACTGCAGTGCTGGGCAAAGGCAGGGCTGGGGAAAAGGGGGATCAGGGGGGACCCTGTGGCTCTGCACAACTCCCTGACAGCCAGGGAGGGGACAGCCAGGTGAAAGCTGTGCTCTTCTCCCAGGGAATAGGGACAGGATAAGAGGAAATGGCATCAAGCTGTGCCAGGATGGGCTCAGATTGTGCATCAGATGGAATTTCTCCATGAAAAAGTTTGTGAAGAATTAGAAGGAACTGCCCAGGGAGGTGTTGGAGTCCCCATCCCTGGAGGTGCCCAAGGAACGCCTGGAGGTGGCACTCAGTGCTCTGGGCTGGTGACAAGTGGGGATCAGTCACAGGTTAGATTCGATGGCCTTGGAGGATTTTTTCCAATTTCAATGATTCTGAGGATTTGTGAGAGGTTCAGTAGGATTTTGGAAAATGGTAGGAGAGGTGTTTTGGGAAAGCTGAAGAGAACAGAAAGAGGGGAAATAATGTTTACAGAAGAGGTGTAACAATGACTTGACAGAGAAGGGAGAGGCTCTGGCAACTCCTGCTGGTCAGAAAAATGTGGGATCAAAGCAGAGTTTAGGGAGGATCTGCTCCTTTACAAAGTGCTCCAAGGAACCTCGCTCAGGGAAACTGATAGTGGTGAACTCTCTGACCAGGGACCTGCCATGTATCTGTGCTATTTAAAGATGTGTCAGGGTTAGGATAAATATAGGACCTGCACAGAATGGTCCGAAAAGTCACCTTGAGTTCTCATGGGAATATTAATGGTGAGCTTCAGCTGAGTGCAGCCACAGCCAGAGCTCCCAAGGAAAAATTTCTCTGTGCAAAAGGGTGGAAAACTGCCCTGCACAGGCTGGGGCTGGGGCTGGGACTGGGACTGGGGCTGGAACTGGAGCTGGAACTGGGGCTGGAACTGGGGCTGGAACTGGGGCTGGAACTGGGGCTGGAACTGGGGCTGGGACTGGGGCTGGAACTGGGCTGGAACTGGAGCTGGAACTGGGGCTGGAACTGGGGCTGGGACTGGGGCTGGAACTGAGTGTGGGGTTGGAATTGGAACTGGGCTGGAACTGGGGCTGGGGCTGGAACTGGAGCTGAGACTGGGGCTGGGGCTGGTCCAGCACCTGGGAACCCCTCAAGCACTGATCCCACTTCCCTGCACCTCTCCCAAGGGACACAGCACTGGGACAAAGGCCACTCATGGTCCTTTTGCAGGAGATGGGGTGACAACCCCAAGGACCAGGACAAATTCCAGTCTGGTTTTTCTGTCTCCCTGAATTCCTCTGGTGCTTCCCTTTGGATGTGCTGTTTTTTGCTTCCTGTCCTGGATCCCAGTGCAGCCAGAGCTGCTGGAAGCTGCTGCCTTGATTGAGAATCCATTGTATTCCAGCCCTGAGGGAATTCCACCTGCAGCTCCTGGGAGCTCCTGGGCTGGGATCTGCCCTCAGCTCTGCCCTCTGCACTAAAGGCAGTGCTTGGCAAGTTTCAGGGTTCAGCACATTCTGGAGGCCTCCACATCCCATCCTGCTCCAAACCCACCTTGAGTCCCACTGGGACCAACCACGACCTCTTAGAGCCCCCAGGCACTTCCCTGACCTTCCCAACCCTCCCCAGGACAGGCAGGCCCAGGGTGGAGAAGTCTAGAATTGAACCATTTGATTTTTTGGCTGCATGAGGTTAATCCATGCACTTTCCAACAGACCCACAATAGCTCCATCAAAGCCTCAGCAAACCCTTGGCCATGGCTGTGTCACTGTCCAGCTGAAAACAGGGACAATCCTCCCAGATTTCTTCTTGCTGAGCAGATCTGTGGCTGTGGGATGGGAAAGGGATGGATGAAAGGATCCTCCAGCCCAGAGGACACACTCCAGGGCAGCAGGTCCCATGGAAGTTGGGCTGCAGGTGCTGTTATAAACAACAAAAAAAGCCATCCTATTATATCTCATTCCCCTTTTAGCTTGGGGGAATCCAGCATGATTAATAATTCGTGAAATTGCATTGCCAGAAACAAGAAACCAGCAGGAAAGACTTCAATCAGACTCTGTAAAACTAGAGGGGTTGATTTGCTTCAGTCTATTCACTTCACTCGATACAACCACTATTAAATGTTGAGTAAAATCCTTGCTTTACATAAATCCTTCCCCACAGGAAAAGCAGGACAGCAAAGGAGGGAAGACAGGAGCCCAGGAGAAAATCCTGTGTTGGCTCCAAGTCACAGGAGGTGCAGTTGTCCTTCCCTGGTCACTTAGTGCTGATAAAATGGGAAGCCCATGAATTATGAGTGAGGGTCTCACGTTTCATGGAGAGCTGTTCCCTGGAGTGGGGATGTGTGGGAAATAAGAATAAGGATTTTTTTTCACTTTTTTTCACCAGAAAACACCCTGGGAAGGATTCAGCTGCAGGCCAGAGTTGGTTGAAGGTTGCCTTGTGCATGAGGCAGTGATTGGTTGGGGTGATGCCTTTTTGGGGCTACCTAAAAGCTGAGGCCAGACAGAATTAAGGGAATAAAAAGTGGTTCTATTTATTGAAGGGCTTTCAGGTACATTTTGAGCAGACAAAGCACCCCCAGGGCTGCACCCAAAGGGTCACAGGTTTTTACACTTTTATAAATTTGGCCTATTTGCATATTAGAGGTTAATCTTCCAATTACAGCTTCAGGCAATGGAGTCATTTACCCCAAGTTTGCTCTCCTTAACTCACTTTTGTCTACATTTCTCAGTGCCTGAGGCAGTGAGGTGTCCTTGATTCCCAGCCTGGAGAGGAATTGTTGTGTCTGACCCAAATGGGAGAGCAGCAGCTCACACTCGATATGGAGTTTAGAGTTATACACCAAAGAATTACAGGATTACAAATAGATGAAAAATATTTTAAAAATGAAATCTATGAAAAATTAAAAGCTAAAATCCTAAGGGATCATGGGAGATGTGTGGACACCACAAGAACAGAGGGACAAAGGGATCCACAAACAACAACACTGCAGTGGCAGGCAGCCAAGGAGTACTCATTTTGGTCGGGTTTTGGTTAAGTTTGGTTAAGTTTACAGTATAAAAAGACTCTGTTACAATAAATGATCTTCTGAGCACCAAGGAGGTTTGTGGTCTTTGCTCCCCATTGCTACAGGGGTGTGACAGGGCAGCCACACCTTCCTCAGGCTTGGAAGGACATCAGGAGTCAACAGAGGAAAGGTAAAAGGCAAAAATAGAGGCATTGCCCTGTTGGGGTTGCTTTCCTTTTTAAAACAAAGCTCTGGTAACAAAGGGAAAGGTTATAGAAGGAATTCCATCCTTATCTAGGGAGCTCCTGGACTTTCCCTGGCGTGGTGAAGCTCTTCTTCCCTCAGCAGTCAAAATGCTTTTAGCAAAGCTGCTTTCATTTGGTTTATCTCCTGGATTTCTTTGCTTGCTGCTCTATTTCCAGCCTGGTGGTCCCGAAGAAATGCCCATCTCCTGTCAGGAGATCCCGTGGGACACCAGTCAGCCTGGGCAGGAGTTTTGGGTCGTGATCTACAAGCTTTGGGATGAATCTGAACTTCAGGCTGGACTTCCAGTGGGTGCTGAGTGTTTATTATGGGCTGGAGAAGGGAGGGTCAGGAGGAAGGTCAGGGTTGGGGGGTGTGAGGGCTCCCTGATGGGCATTCTGGAGGCATTTTGGGGCCATTCCCAAGGAAATGCTCACCTGCATCTTCCAGGGGTGTGGAGCAAACCCAGAGCAGACAGCCTTGGCTGCTTTGCCAAAAGCTTAATTGCAATTAGTGAGGCTGAGGGGAGGCCAAAGTCCCAGCAACAACTGGAGAGCAGGAGTGAAGCACTGGTGGCATAACACAAATAAACCTGCTTGGATTTGCATAACACTGGGAATTTGTGCACCAGCAAAGCTCAGGCTGGGCAAGATTAGCTCTGCTAATGAGCTTTGCTAATTCAAGTGCTACAAGTGAGGCACAATTTGGGCATTTGGCCCTGGCTGGGCACAATCACAGAGCTCCCTGTGAGCCCTGGGCTCCAAACTTCCTCATTTTGGGGTTAAGAGGCAGAATCCCAGACTGGTTTGGGTGGGAAGAACCTTAAAGCTCATCCAGTCCCAGCCCTTGTCATCAGCAGGGACACCTTCCACTGTCCCAGGCTGCTCCAACCTGGCCTTGGACACTGCCAGGGATCCAGGGGCAGCCACAGCTTCCTGTGCCAGGGCCTCCCCACCTCTCTCCTTTGCAAGGAATCTTCCATCTGTAACTCAAACCCAGGCTCTTAGAGACATTATTAACACAACAGCAATTCCCCAGGCCTGTGCTGAATGATTTCTCTCCATGACATGCACACCATGTTTTTCTCTGGTTTTCCATTCAGCTCATGTGGCTTTTACCAGTTCCCCTGGGAGCCTCCAGCAAAGCCCAATCTCTGCATTGTTCCAAACATTTCCTGATATTCAGCTGCTTCTTCCTTCTATTCATGCCCAGCAGAATTGTGCTCCTGCCTGGCTGCACCCTCGATTGTTTGGGGTGCTCCCAGCCCTTTTAAACTGGGAGTTTTTGCTGTCAGAACACAGAATAAATTCCTTAATTTCTTGTGTCCTTGGGATTTGTTGAAATTTAATCTCCCTCCTGCTCCTGCCTAGGAACAGCAGCCAGCCCTGGGCATGTCCTCTTTGGTGTCTTCTCCCTTCATTTCTGCCCTGTGGTGGCTCTTCCCACCAGGCTGGCTCTCCACCCTCCCCCAATTTCTTGGTGAAACTCATTTTCCTCCAGGAAAACACCAGGACTTGCTGATGTCACATTCGAGGTCCAGCCCAGGGAAGCTGTGAGGGATGAAATGTGGATATGGGAGCTCCTGCTGGCACTGTCAGCTCAGGTTGGGAGGGACCCTAAGGATCACCCAGTCCCAACCCCTCTGCCACGGGCAGCATCACCTTCCAATCCACTATCCCTGCCTAAAATCCAGGCTCCACCATGCCTGGAATAGGAGCAGTCACCAGCATACAGGAAAAAAAAACCCCAATAAACCAATTCTGCTTATCCTGATTTTCATTAAAACCCTGCTCTGCAGGATGGGAAGAACAAGGGAAGAGTTTTGGTGTCCCCTTGGGCACAGTCAGGTAGCAGCAGTGTCACAGCTTGGGAATCAGGCTCTGCCCAGCTGGAGTGGGCAGGCTGTGCTGGAAAACACCTGCTCCCTTTGCCAGGGATAAGATTTCCGAGTAGCTGGATCCTCCTGTCAAAACAACAGTGTCCATTCCCACTGGGATCTGTCCCTTTGAACTGGGGAAAAGGAGCCAACAAACCCAGATCCCACAGAAAATCCAGACGTGGGCACTTTCTGAATTCATTCTGGAGAAGAGAATAACCAGGAATTTCTTTCCTGGATGTGATTTCTGCAGGGGGACACCATGGCCTTGATGTGGTCACACTTGGAAATTGCTCCATGTTATGGGAAAAATGAGGAATGAGTGAGAAATCTGCAAAATTAATCCCTTCTCCATCAACAAGAGAAATTAAAGGCTCTGAAATGACTTAGGCAACCTTGGAAGAGCCAGATTAAATTCCAGCAGGACATGGAAAGAAAAGGACAGAGGAGTGCTGGAGACTGGGAGAGGACTGTGTCAGGAGAGGTGACTCTCCTGGCTTATTGGGGATAAAATAAAAACAAAGATTGAGAACAAATGTGAGGTTTGGAGGGATAATCAAGCCCAGGCCGTGGTTCCACCAGAAGTTTGGATTTGCCTGGCCCAGCAAGCAGCACAAATTTTTATTTTACCTTTTCCCCAATTTCAGCAGCTCATGATCCTGCCTTTGCAAAGTGCATTAAATCCAGAAAGGCCCAAACGTTTGGAGAGGAAATATCTTGGCATCTATTGGCAAAAAGTTCTCCAGGATAGGAAAGTAATGGAACGTTAAGTGCTGATAAATAAACAAACTGAGATTTTTAAATGAGGCCTTTTTAAAATTGCAAGGGGACAGCTTCAAATGGGCACTTCCCTTTTGTTTTTCTTCTTTGCCATCTCTCTGCAGCACTTAAAATTATTTAAAAATTCTTCTAAATGCTTATTAAAAAACCCCAAAACTGAAAAGATGATGCTTTGCACTTCCATTTGATTCCAACGGGATTTTTAGTTGCTATGTTATAAAACTTTTCAAAAAAAGGTTTCAAATGGAAGCCCTGACAAACCATGGAACATTAGGAATTCTGCAGCATTAATGAGCTGTTGAAGAGTCAGAGAATCACGGGATAGTGGAGTGGTTTGAGCTGAAGGGAGCTTGAAGCTCACCCATTTCCACCCCTGCCATGGGCAGGGACACCTTCCACCATCCCAGGCTGCTCCAAGCCCTGTCCAGCCTGGTTCTGCTCAGGAATTCTCCTTTAAAATCTTTTCTAGCACCAACTTTGGTTTTTATAAAGTGATGGTTTTTCTCTTTTCTCCCAGGAAAATGCCACTGTTACTGATCTTTTCCTTTAGTTTTCCTGGAAAACCCCTCAATGGAACAACCCATTCTGACACACTCAAACCTTTTGGTTTAATCACCCCAATAATGATCCTTTGGGGTCACCCAGACACTAAACATTATTCCAAGGAGTTGTGGTCCTAAAGCTGATATTTTAAGTGTGAGACCTTCAGAAACTGTGCCATAGGATAAGAGAGACAGACAGGATATCATGAATGCATTGCAGACAGGCAAAAAAATTCCAAATGCAACAATTTGAGGCACAGAGTTGAAGTTTTGGGCTCAGGGGGGTACCTCCTTCCCCAGGCAGGGTTCCTAAATCACTCAGATGCCACCAAGCCACCCCTGGATGCTCCATTTGTGCCACAGCAGCCTGTTCGTGGATTCTGTGGATGGAAAGCTCCATGGAAGCATCAGGATGAACCAAAGCCATGCAATATTTAAGGGCCAAATGATAAATGAGTTCTGCTGGTGCAGGAAAGAAGGGGGGAAAAAGGAGCAATAAAGGAACAAATTTAATGCTTGATCATGTATATTCCAGTGGCCTTCAAGTGCCAGCTGGATTGGGGTTCAGCTCTTTGGCTCCTTGGAGGGCTCCTAAGTGCCCTGAAGTAGGAAAATTGGCACAAGAAAGCCTCAATTGACTGAAAACACTCAGCAGGTTTGACAGCAGAAGAATTAAGTGTTAATCACCGGGAAATGTAATATGCTCATTTTCCAGGCAAAATTATCCCATAAATTCAGGTGTTCCTGCCTGGCTGAAATCAATGGGAATTGCACATCCCAGTCCTAAAGCCACTCCAGCACTGACACAATCAGAGACAGCCCAGAAGTGTCATTTCCATGGGGTTTCTGTGCATGGGCAGCAAATTCTGCAGAGAGGGGGGTAAAATTTCTGCTTAGAGACATTGTGCCTTCTCGGCTTTCCAAGAAGATAACAGCCCAGTTCCTCTTGTTTTCCAAAATCACTCCAGATTATTGATGTCCTGCCAATGTTTTAACAAGGAGAGTTCACTAAATCCCACCCTGTCCCAAGTCTAGGACGAACACCATGGGATCAGGGTGGGGACACCAAGTGGGTTGTGCAGAGATGAAGAGCCCAGGAGTCTGTTCCTTGTTTTTCCATTTTAAAGCAAACACGTTTCTGTAACTGGAACCAAGAAGAGGAGCTGCCTCCTCCTTTCTTCATGTTTGGCAAATAAACCTCTCTTAAGGGCACTGTGTTGGAAATGTTTGTACTTTCTTATTTAAAAAAAAAATATACAGAGTGGGTTGATAGCACGACATTTGGCCTATTTAGGAGAAGGATAAAGGCATCCACGTATTCCTTTGAGGGCCCTGGAGGGCAGCAGGAATATATTGCTCAGGGGATGTTTTCTTTCTCATCAATACCAAAAATTCTATGTTCCATAGGGGAAGAAGTCAGAATTTTAGGTTTTTTGTGTGATCTCTACAGGCTAGAGACCAGCATTATGGCTCTACCTAGAGATTGCACTTTTCCAGCTGCTAGTTTTGGCTGTAGCAGAAAAAATGCTCCTATAAAAGAAAAAAAATCCTAAATCAAGTGGCTACTGAAGAACCTGCTCACTACAACTTCTGGATTTAATGGCAACCACGGATGGATACAAAGCTGGGAGCACTACAGTGGTTTAGAAGGATGAACTCCACAAAGGGCATAAATCCCATTCCCAATCCCCTGTAACATTTTAAGGAGTTGTTCTCCCAGCCCTTGAAGTTCCCAACAGCTGAAGACTTTTGTCAGGAGAGTTTAATTAAACCAATAACTCCGGAGAGAAAGCAAACATCCCAGCCAGGCACAGCTGCCTGGGTCCGTTCCAGCAGCAGCAAAGTTGGCACAATCACCACATTCTGCCTAAATTCTTTAAGAGGCACAGAAGTTTTGGGTTAAGATTTATGCTGTGTTTAATCTTTAAGGGGCCATCAGCCTCCTCTCTAATGGGCTTGCCCAGCCCGGGCAGTTTTGAAGCTCAGACTCAAGATGTTAATCTGGGGAAAGGTTTCAGTGAGCTCATCCTCATTTGTGTCAGAACACCCAGCTCCCGGCATCCTTGTTTCCCTAAAAAAAAGCTTTCAAATGCCGCGGTGTTGGTCAATGGGTTCCCACTGGGAGCTCTCATCCTCGCATGAGAATGGGTGTGAAAATCAGCCACATCTCCCCAGGGATCAGCATTTCCATGCAGCCGCCTGAAAATGCCCACAAGCCACGAAACTGGGTTTCTGCCTAAGTTTACTGGTGATACTGGCAGGATTTCCATCCTTCTGCCAGCCCCGCACTCAGTGGCAGCGATGCCTTTGGCCACTCCGCCACCATTCCCCCACACCTTCTGCCTCTACTTTTCCTAAACAACTAAAATGGATTTTTGCCCATCGGGGGCAGGAAACATCTGCACCGCCGGCGCTCTCACTCCGAATCCACGCTCCTGTTTTTTGTGTTTCGTTAAACCGAGAGCTCGCAGAGGCTCAGGTTGAGCAGCCCGGAGCTGCTGGGCTGTTACATGAGATATTCAGGAAGTTATTTGCATGGAGGGGGATAAAAGCCTGTGGCAGCAGCGGGCTGCGCTGCAGAGGCGACTCAGCCACGGTGGCCACCAGCCCAAGGAATTACATCCACGCCAGCTTCACAATGAGTTGTTTACTGGCCTTGGCTGCGTGTGGGAAGAGCCAAGGAGAGCGGAGGAAGAGGAGAGACAAACACAATGCGAGCGAGACGCGTTAGGGGGGAGGCTGGGCTTTAGCAGCAGCCCCGGCATTTCAGCCCTATGGAAGCAGAGAGGGCTGAAAAGGGAATAAAATGAACCATCCACCGCCTTGCTGCTGCTGCCAGAAGAGCCTCGTCCCTACCTGAAGGGCTGGTATCGAAGGTAAGAGGGGGAAATAAGCAGATTTTAGGCAGAGGGCAGATTCACCGCGCGGTTCTCGGGGGCAGCTCCCAGGCGGATTCAGCCACGCTTCTCCGAGTATTTGTAATTATGGCCCTGGAAAAGCAAAGCTGAGCGGTTTTCCAGCAGGAACCCAGCAGCTCAGACTGTTCCACTCAGCTCCTCTGAGAAGATTTAAAACAAAACAACAACCCCCAGCCTAACAAACAGCGCCTTTCTAAATCTGCCTAGGGGGATATTTGATATTTTATTTTCATGGCCAACTTTGCTCTGCAGCTTCCTAATCTTACCCAGTGCTTCTTCTCAGCTCCCCCCTTTGCTCCTCACTTTTTTTCCCCCCTATTTTTTTTTTTTTTTTTAATTGGAAGGCAAAACAATTACGGCCGCGGGAAGGAAAATCCGAGCCTTGAGGAGCTTTTCCCTGCTCGTTCCCATCGGGCTCTCTCTCCCAGGCTGGCTCTCCCTAATTGCTCAGGAAATCCGCGCTGCTCATTGTCGGGCTGTCCTTAAGCTGCTAATTCCGAACTGGGAGAGGCTCTGGAAGGGAATCCATGGATAGAGCCCCGCGAGAGGGACCCAGCGGAGACCCGGGGCGGGGCGGGCTCCGGCGTTAATAACACATCCCTGCCCAATGGAAAGCGTTTCCTATGGAGACCCCCAGGAGTTCCCCCTGCCCACAGCCCCTGCCCAGACATTGGGCCCATTCTTGCGTCCCGTTTTCCCAAGACACGATGGCAGCAGCGCTCGGCAGCCCCGATCCCGCTCCGAACAAAGGCCGGGCAGCTGCCACCCAGCGCGGAGTTTGAGGATGAGCGGCTGAACTTGCACAAAGTGGGATTTGGGGATTTTTTTTTTTTTATTTATTTTTTTTTTCCGCGTGGGAATAGCCAGGCTCGTGTCCCAGGGACACAAAGGATCGCTGCGGGCTGTCAGGGAGCGATCCCGTGGAAGCAGCGAGCCGTGGGAATGGTGGCGGTCCCGGTAAGTCCTCCCCGTTCCCGAGGCAGGAAAAGCCGCCCGGATTTCATGGCAGCTCCGGGTGAGGAAGATGAAGGCTGGGATGGATGTGGGGGATGAATCCAGGCGGGTTTCGCTGTGGATCAGCGGTGTTTTCCCTCCGCTGGCAACTCCCCCCTGCTCCAGCCCTGCCATGGCTGGGGCTGCTTCAAGGGAGAAAGATGAGCTCCAAGTTTTGGGGAAGTAATTCCTGTGTGAGCTGCTCCTCCAGATTGCATGGAAATGATTCTAACTCCCACCATAATTCTCCATTCCCATCGAGATTCTCGTTGTGGCACTGCAGGTGACAAGTTTAGGACTTTTCTGTCCTGTTGTTGTTGTTGTGTGTTTGTGAGAAGGATCCCTTGGTTGCAGCTTTCTTTTGTGCTTGAAGTCAGTGTCATGAAAACACTTTAGGCTACAAATGGGTTGGATATAAGTGTGGCATTCACCTTCGTTTAATGGAGGGCTGGTTCCCATAAACGATACAAAAAATTAGGAATTAAGTTAAAAATGTTATACTGAAAACCTTACAGATTTGATTTATCACTTCAGCTTCCATTCATGGCTAAAAACTACTCCTTTAAAACTGCAAAATTCAATGAGAAAAATTCAAGGACAGCTCTAAAAAAACTGGTGTCTGAAGTAAAACGAACTATAATTTAAAGATTTGGCTGTTTGGAAGAGAGGGAGGATTTAACACAATGTAAGTAATTGGTAGAAAAACTTGCAGGAAAAGTTTGGAGGTTTTAATGACATTCCCAAATCATTGTTTGAGAGGAGACAATTGTGTGTGGTTTTTGTGTTGCTGCCCTATAGGAGCAGCACAGTCAAATCCAGAGGATGGGAAGTGCAAAGTTCACAGCTCGGTGATAAGGACATTCCCCCCTTGTAGTACTTTTCCATCTTCTTGCCCTTAGGAGCATTCTCTAAAAACAAAACAAGCAGGAAACCCTGGTACTTTGGGGGGTTCAAAGCCTCTGCATTTTAAAAGAAAGTCCTGAAACACATAGGAGGGAGGAAGGGGGTGGGAGAGGAGGCTGAACAAACATTTCACTGGAATCCTTTGAGGCTAAAAATGAGGATCCTCCTCAACCGATAAAAATCGATGTGTCCCAAATTCCGGGTCAGGAGCTCATCTCCACACAAACTCAACAAATGCCCCAGTTCCCCACTCACCTTCATTTAGGGCATTGCAATGAGGCACAAAACTGCAGAGCTGCACCTGGGGTTGCTGAGGAGCAGGGATGGAAACATTCCCTGGGCAGGAGAGGATGCTCTCCCAGCTGGAGGATGGATCAGTCCTCCAGCAGTGACCTCATGGCTGGAGCACAAGAGCAGGAATTAAAGCAGTTTTATCCAGAGTTTGGGACAGGGTGCACTGTTGGACGTGGCAAAGCAATTTGGGATTCTGTCATTTGTGGCACTTGGAGCTGTCTTGGTGGATGTCGTGTCCATGATCCATCCCTGCCAGCTTCCCCTCAGCTTGCTTACAGCAGATTTGGGGTTCTATTTCCCAATGTCTGAGTGGTACTGGTCAGGGCTGTGTAGCTAGAGTGGCATTCCCAGCCTGTCCCAGGTGTTCCAGGATCCCAAAGGAGCAGCAGGGACCCATCCCTGCAGGCTGGGCTGGGTGGGGGTGGCTCCTGGAGCACTCAGCCACCCTCAGCAGGTCTTTCCAGGTCAAGCGTGCGTGCAGAGCCTCACTCTGCTCCTCCACACGTTGCTCCTCCTCCCTAAATAAGGATCCGATTTAGTCCAGGGGAAGGAGAGCCACCACTTTCCACAGAAGGGAAATTCTCTCCCTGAAAAGAGGAGCTCTTTATTCCCAGAGCAGACAGTGGCTCTGCAAGGCTTCCTCCTGCACCAGCTCCCAGTTCAGCCCCATGAAAAGGGTAAAGATCCACCCTGCTCCCGAGCCAGACCTGCCTGAGCTGACCCTGGCTGCAGGAAAATTTGCTGGATTATTTGTCATGGTTTTGGTTGGTAGGAAAAAGAAGATCTCTTTATCTTGGCAAGTGAAATTAAGGGACATTCATCAGTCCCTGAGCCCTGAGACAAAGGTGTGCTCTGGCAGCAGAGCAGATCCTTTCTCTGGTCAAAACACGAGCTCATCAGGCTGTGAGACCTTGTGATGCTGTAAATACACAGCCACAACAGACCTCTTCTTTTCCTCTAATAATATTCTCATTTTCATTTCTTGAACATGCGGACAGCTCACCCTCTTCCTCCCCAGCATGTTTTACAGATGGACATAACCATATTTAGCAGGAAAAGCAGCATCCAGCCCTTGCACGATGCCAAAAGATCATTGCCTTGCCCTCGTCTCATCATTAGAAATCTGATTTCTAGGAGGCTTCACTGCAGAAGCATTGCTGGCTAGCTGAGATTGGATATTTCTGAATTGAGGAGTAATTTCTTAGTTATTTTAACACTTTACAGAAAAAGCCAGGTTGGATAAGGCTTGGGGCTGGAAGGTGTCTCTGCCCATGGCAGGGATTGAGCAGTATGAGTTTTAAGTTCCCTTCCAACCCAAACCATCCTGGGATTCTACAACCTTCAAAATTTCCCCTTTTCCCCTCAGGACAAAGCCATTTAAGAGAATAAAGGCCTCTGCAGTAAATAAATGCAGGGCACAGATCCCTCAAGGTCCCAAACACGGATTGTGTCCAGCCCTATGGAAGGACTGACCCGGCACCCAAAGGAATCCAGGCAGCCCCTCCAGCCAGGCCACCTTGCCAAGGTGAAATTGGTGCTTGTGCTGCTGTGCTGGCACCTTCTTGGTGCAAGGCAAGGGAAAAAAAGCTCCATAATTTCCGGATAATTGGAGGAGAAAGTTCAGCTCTTCCATTTCAGCAAAGGGAGTGCAGAGGGTCCAGCCCAATGGGACGAGGATGGGGTGGCAGCAGGGCTCCAAAGTGGGTCAGAGGAGCTGAGGAAAGGCAACAAGGAGCCAAAAAGCCAAGGAATGGCCAAGGAACCACTGGAAATTGTGTCAGGGAAAGCGAAGAAAGGCAGCTTGTTGGGCAGGCTGCTGACTGGGAACCTTTTGGAACTGTGAGCAAATAAACCCCGGCCTGTTGTTGGAGTCCCCAGTGGCTCAGGGAAACAGGAGTCTCTTATTTTTTTATGTTGTTTTTTTTTTCTTAGCCACACTTTGTAATGAACCAGAGCTACATCAAGGACACAGCAACCTCTACCACAAAGATTATTCCTGGGTGAAAACAACCTGGTCAGACAGGGTAACTTTGCTTTTCAGCACTTCATCAGCTTTTCTTTGCATCTAAATCTTCTCTATTGAATCCAGCACTGCCATTATCCAGCAATCCCCTCTCAGTGCCAGACCTATCGCTCCAAACAAGCATCGCTCCCGAACTCCTGCAGCACCAAAGGCCGAGCAAAAAGCCGCTTTTACAAGTGTTAAATAATGCAAACTTCGCCGGAAAGTTTGGGGTGAATCCCATCGTTTCCTGGCTGCGGCCCAGCCCCTCTGGAGGCTGCTGGGGATGGGGAAAGGCAGAGCACGCCAAGGGTTAAAGGGTGATGTAAATGGAGAGAGACATTCTCAGTGCAAACAAAAGGAGAGTCATGCCCTGAGGATCAGTGGCTGAATATGGGGTAAGGCAGTTCGCGATTCTCTTCTGAAGGAAACATTTTAATTAGCTCAATCCAAAACAGATACAGCCCAGAGAAGGCACCACGAGCAGGAAATGCTTTGTAAATCTCAGAGGACAGTGAGGAGACAACGGCGGTGCTGAGCAATTAAAAATAAGAAAAAAAAAAGGGAAGAAAAAAGGAGAGCGCCTTTAGGGTTCGGGCTGAGAGGCTCAGGTTTCCTTCCCTGCTCCATCCTGGAGAAGAATTAAATCGGGGTCCTGCTGCAGCTGGTGCACAGCAGAAAGGAGCTGTTGAACTTGGAGGGGGTGTGGGGATCCCCAAGAACCAGAGGCAGCTCAGAGCAGGGGACAGGAGCTCCCGGTGGCTCCCAGTGCATCCCGGAGCATCCCGGAGCATCCCTGTGCTCACTCCTGGCTGAGTGACAGGCCATGCCTCCTCCAGCCGCCCCACGTTTCGGGTTTTTCTCTCCCAGAGGATTTGAAAGCACCTGACTGAGCCAACCCCAGCTTCCCACAGGTACAGGAGATGATGCAGCAAGGGCTGGGGAGTGTCAGCTCCGGTGACACTGAGCACAATAAGTGTCAAAGCCATGAATAAGAGCCTTCCTGCCCTGATTTTTAGGCTAATCACCCGCAAACGTCCCCATTCCCCGGCATACCGGCCGGGCATTCACTCCGATAAACCGGGCAAGAATGGCCCTTTGAAGCTCCACAAACCTCCGTGGACTTCAAAGTCCCACTTCTGTCTGCTCCTTTCCTACTGTTCTCCAATACATCATTTAGGATTAGGAAATGAAAGAGATTAAAGCGTTTCTCCTTCCCAGCGCTTGGGATCGTCAATGGAGCTTTGTTTACAGGCAGCTGCTCCGCTTCCCACCCTCTAATCCCAGCCTTTCCTTGCACCGGCGAGAAAACAGGCCAAGCTTAACTGGGAATCTGCGAGAAGCTCCGGGGAGGATGGAGCACTCACAGACACTCAGCGAGCTGAACCAACCCCAAATTGGTGTCCCAAGCTATTTCCCATCCCTACACCGTTCTCTGGAGAAGCCAGATCCAGCATCACCTACTGCAGCTGGTCCAGCTTTCCATAAACCCACACTACTGGCACTGGGAAGACATCTCTGTGCAGCACCAGCTCCTGCCCTGGCAGCCTCAACAGGGAAAAATCAGCCACCAGATTGCCCCAAACTGGGGGTTTGTCCTTAAAGCTGCTGCCAGTTCACACTCTCAGAGTTCTCTGTGACCAAAACCAACTTTTATTGAAGAAAGAAAGTAGAAGTGGAAAATCCGTTGCAGGAGCTGAGATAGAAAAAAGGGTTTTAAAAATATATATAATACTTCTGATTTTATCTATTCAAACAATTGCAGTTTAATCTTATTTTGTCTATAGTCACCAGTCTGGAAGAACCCAAGTCCTCCTGTCTTACACAGAATTATCATCTCTGCAAAAATCTGCCAAACCCCCAAACATCTCCTTATTTGAGATAACAAACCCCTTATTTGAGCCTTCTGCCTAGTTAAAGTGGAACACAGGAAGGAAATAAACCCCAAGAAGTTTCAGAGCTGAGTTTGTTGTGAAGCTGTAACCCTGGGCTCCGTGGTGGGAGTAAGTTACACATCCCAGGGGTGTTGCAGCAATGGGGTGAGGAGCAGGGAGCTGCAAACCCTGGAGTGAATGGAATTCTTGTCAGGAAAAGGCAGAAACAAAGCTCTTGCTGTGCCCCAGGAAAATCCCTATTTATTTCCAAGGCTGGGGGCTGAGACCCTGTCAAAACACAAGGAGTGGTGCCATAACCTGGGACAAAACCCAGAAAAAACCTCCCCAGACCCCACTCTCCTGCAGATTTTGGCTTCCCTACCTATAAACCTTTGTTTCTCAAGATTGAAGAGATAACCTGAGTACACATCATGATAATCCAGCAAAGATCCTTCAGCTTTGGGAGGTTTTCCCATCAGGGCTGTGCCAGACCTCCCAAACCCAGAGCTCAGTTGTTTAAATGAACACACAGGGTGTCCTTCACATCCAGACTGATAAAATTCCACTCCTCTGACATCTCACATGACTAAAAGAAAATGTGATGATGCCAAAAATGCCAGTCTCAAACTTCACACTGGTTTTTCTGACCTCAGTTTGCTGCCCGTGTGGAGAACGGGATCAGTGTGGAGCAAGAAGAATGGGATAATGGAATGGCAAGGGCTGGTTTTAAATGTGTGTTTTTTCCTGCAGTAATTCCTGTTCTAACAAACAGTTTCTCTGGATGGAGCTGCAGTCTGGCAGTTTGGAGGTGTCTTGGTGTGCTGGGAGGAGGAAATACGGGAATTGTAAACAGGATACTCAGGCACCATAGGAAGTAACACCAAGTTTTCCTCTCTTTTCAGTCCATGGTGGATAGAACATTTCTACTGTAAAAGAGTAAAACCTGGAGTTCTGCTGAATCTCACTCTGAATTACAGGGTTTTGTGAGGTTTGTTGGTACCATCCCTGCTAGGAGAGAGAATATTCTGAATTTTATCACATTAACAGGGAGTTTATTCCATTACACTCCTCCCCTCCTGGACTGGCCCTCAGTTTAAATATAGGATTTAGAGCTTTGCCCTGCCTGAAATATATATTAAAAAAATTACTGTATTCACTTAGTTTTAAAAAATATATTGCTTTACTTTTTCCCAGCAAGGCAACAGCAGTAGTGACTGTGGTGTCCATGAAGAGCATCCCACTGCTTTAATCCATAGTGGAAAGGAAGGAAAGGGAATTTTGCACTGGGAAAACTCAATCTGTGGACCCATCCTACAGAATTTAAAGCACATGGCTGCGTTTCAAAGCCACTTGTCAGCTTGTTTAAACACCTCAGGGTTCCATAGGTAAACAAGCCAGGCTGTATTTTAAAGCCCATAAGTTAACTAGACAATTGCTGGCAGGCAATTCCCAGAGATTAGACACTGGAAAAAACGGGATTTGACCCTGGGGCTGTCTGGAGCAGAGCAGGGAGAAAAGAGTCAGGTGATGGAGCATCTTTGTTCTTGTGTGAGGAGTGTCTGGGTCAGGCTGCTGCCAAGGAGCCCCTGGTCAGGAGCAAAGGTGAGAGTTCCAAACCTGGGTCTTGAGGAACTGCCAAAATCCAGGCTAGGTTGGGAAGTGGGGTTTCCATCAGGCTCCCAGGCTGTGTGAGGTTTCAAGGGACACCAAATCCCTCAGATCTCCCCAGCAGGACCCAGAGTGAAGCCTGGACCAGCAGAGTGCAGCACACCTGGGGGTCACACACCTAGGGAATGACATTCCAGCATAAACACAAACTCCTGCTGGAGGTAACAGGGAGTGCCTGCTCTGGGAGGGAGCTCCAAGCTAAGGATTTAATGCTTTAGGCTGCGGGTTAAGCCAAGGCTCAGCTATTCCTGTAGGAGCTCATGTCAGCTTTCCAATCCAACTTAGCTCTTGTTTAAAGCGTTTGAACTTTCAAGCAAGACCTTTCCTTTATTCCCTCCACCACAGAGCCAAAGAAAATGAGTTCAATCCCACATTTGAGATTTTACTCTTGTCCTTCTCGTAAATTTAAATATTTGATATTAATTTTTTAGCTTGTTTCCAAAAAAAGCTCATTTAGCCATGAATTTAGTAGGAAAAACATCTCCACAGGAGAGACCTCCAAGTTCCAGTTCATCTTTTTGGGTGTCCAAAGGATGAAGTCATCTGGGAAGGGAGATCTGGGCATCCTCCTTTCCTGCTGCTTTGCCAGGTGCAAAGGTGAGGTGCTGCCTGCTCCCAGGCTCAGTTTTTGGGAGCCTGTGGTTCTCCAGGCACTCCCAGGTGAGGAACTTGTTCCTTCCACCCAGCAAAGCCGTGGCTATCCCAGCTTTCCCGACACTTGCCATTTTACCAGTGAGGCTGACAGCTTGCATGTGAGAACTCCCAGGAGGAAAACATATGGAAAACATCTGATTTTGATAATCTGCATCCCAAATTGTCTCGAATCCATGCTTTGTTTTCCATTTTGTTTGTTGATATGTTGCCATTGCAACCTTTAACACAACTCAGTGACAGGTTTGGAGCTGAAACTCCTCTGTCAGGGGATCACTCTGGAAAGGATCCCACTCTTCACAAGGATTTTGCCTCCAAATTACTCCCAGTTGTAGCTCCCAAATTTCTTCGATTACAAGGAGATTCCAAAGGAGTTCATATTTGGTTGGCTGGAGTTTGTGAGGAAAAGGTCTTTCCCTTCATGACCCAACTTTGCTCCACATTTCCAAGAAGTGCTGAGCTCATGATCCTGCTCACAAACCTTCCTTGCTCCAACAAGGAGACTTTCCAAGGGATTATCCTCACAGGCATTAAAAATACTTAAAATAGCCAGGAGAGATGATCCAGGGAGTTCAGGAAGCACCTATGCCCAAGTAAAAACATGCTCACTTCAATTCCACATGCCTCCAAAGTTTGTTGAGTTGGGACAAAATCTTACAAGAGTGTAGTCCATGAGATTTCCCAAATTTCACATTCCAAACCTCAACAAAGAGTAGGAATGAAAAGCAGCTGTTGGTACAGCTTAGAGGAATATTTCTTGGGAAAGTTTTACACTTGCAAAAAAAATTCCTTTTGGAAGTAATACAGTATTTGCAGACATTTTTAAGCAGGGGGAAAAAAGCGAATATGGCTTTGGGAAGTGTTTTTGATAAACATTTCTAAGGTACAACAGTTTTCCACTTTGGAAAACGTGTGTAAAGATGCTCCTATTTTCAATTAGAAAAAAAAGAAAAGCAGCTCTTCATTATAATAGATCTTGGGATTTTTAAAAATACTTTTGCATCAAAAAGGTTGAAAATGCATAGAACTTGTCTTTGTACACAGTTTCAAGCAAACACTACTTTCAGCTTTTCTCCTCCTGTTACAGGTTTAGGGGAAAATTTCAGATGTTTCATTCTGTTAAATTTCTTTCCATACATACTGGGCCAATTCCATCTCAGATTTTAAAGAAAAACTTTTCCAATGGAAAAGTTGGAATTATCATAGAACGGTTTGGGTTGGAAGGAACCTTAAAGCCCCTCTTGTTCCAACCCCTGCCACAGACAGGGACACCTTCCATAGACCAGGTTACTCAGAGCAATCACTCTCCTTCAGACAGGAGGGTGAGGGAGTGATGGAAGGAGAGGAAAGGTCAAATTCAGTAAATTCCATCTTCAACTGTGAAAATGAGTTCCCTCAATGTGAAAATGAGATTTATTCCCCAATGAGAGTGGAATAAAGATGTGCTTCAAAACTAACTCCTGCTCTTGTTTGCACATCCATTGATTTGGGAAGTTCTCTTGCACAGCCACTTTGGGGGACTGGATCAAGACTGATGGCAGTTCTTTGTCTCTCTTCTTTAGGATGAAAGGATCCATGAGGGAGATGCGGTAGGAAGGAGTCCAGCCACCTCCCTGGAATGTGCTCCTTCGGGAAGGGACGAGCTCCCTGCCTTATTTTATGGATGTCACTGAAGTAGACTTTGAAGGCCTTTGGAAGCCCATCCCAGACTTGGCATGGGAAACCACAGCAACAACCATACCTGCCTGACAGATGATTCCTTCAAGTACAACCTGTACGGGGCCGTGTACAGCGTGGTCTTCATCCTTGGCCTGATCACAAACTGCGCCTCCCTCTTCGTTTTCCTCTTCCGGATGAAGATGCGGAGCGAGACGGCCATTTTCATGACCAACCTGGCGGTTTCAGACTTGCTTTTCGTCTTCACTTTGCCCTTTAAGATTTTTTACAACTTCAACAGGCACTGGCCCTTCGGGGACAGCCTGTGCAAGATCTCGGGCACGGCGTTCCTCACCAACATCTACGGGAGCATGTTGTTCCTCACGTGCATCAGCGTGGATCGCTTCCTGGCCATCGTGTATCCCTTCCGCTCCCGCACCATCCGCACCCGCAGGAATTCCGCCATCGTCTGCGCCGGCGTTTGGATCCTGGTCCTCAGCGGAGGAATTTCGGCCTCGCTCTTTTCCACCACCAACGTGTCCAACACCAGCACCACCTGTTTCGAAGGGTTCTCCAAAAGGATCTGGAAAACCTACCTGTCCAAGATCACCATATTTATTGAGGTGGTGGGATTCATCATCCCTCTGCTGCTCAACCTCACGTGCTCCTCGCTGGTTCTCCGGACTTTACGGAAGCCGGCCACCCTGTCCCAGATTGGGACGAACAAGGAGAAAGTGCTGAAGATGATCATCGTGCACGTGGCCATTTTTGTCGTGTGCTTTGTCCCCTACAACTCCATCCTGTTCCTGTACGCGCTCGTGCGCTCCCAGGCCATCGCCAACTGCTCCCTGGAGAGGTTTGCCAGGACCATGTACCCCATCACGTTGTGCATCGCCACCCTCAACTGCTGCTTTGACCCCTTCATCTACTACTTCACCTCCGAGTCCTTCCAGAAGTCCTTCAACATCAAAACCCAGATCAAGATGGATTCTCTTTTCAAGACAGAGATGCCGCTCACAAAGACGGCACTGCCGGCGCCGCAGGACGAGATCAGCGACCAGGCCATCACCAACGGAGGGGATCCCACGTCTGAATCCCATTTCTAGGGAGGTGTTTACACAGGGAGTGATCCCCCATTCACTCCTGCTTAACATCACGTGGCAAAGAGCAGCTCCAGAAAAGGGGGGCTCACACGTGGGGTTAGTGAAGAAAAGCTGCTGGGGGACCACGGATCCTCGCACTGGGATGGTCCCATCGCATTCCACAGGTGAACACAAAGTGTGAAAATCCCCATGGATCTTCCTTTGGAGATTATGGATAGGCTACAACACATGCATCAACTCAGGAGGGAACAGAACAGCTTCTTTAACCAGAAGATGCCAACATTTGGCATTTCCCCCCCTCAGCAGTTGACATGGGACCAGTTGGGAAATAGAAAATTTCATTTTCTTAGAGAATCCTGCCAATGTTTCTGCCTTCTGGAGGTGCATCCTCATCCTCATATGTTAACACAGTAACTTCCCACAATATGTATGTTTGCTTACAAAGGCATAATAAAAGCTTGTGGCTTTTCCTTACTCCACTGCCAGAGTGTAGAGCCTGGTTTTCCTAGAGACTGGAATTTATGGAGAGGTTTGAAGTGTAAATAATTGTTTAGCAATTAGGCAAAAGAGTTGCTTGGTGACAGAAAAGATAATAAGAAAAAATATAATTATTACTACAGTTTTGAAACATGAAGTTTCGTTTTTATCAGATTAAGCTGTCATTTAATTTATTTGATTATTTTTAATGCCACATCTGGGGAGGACTAAAGAGCTCATTAATGATCTGTTGCACCTGGGCTTTTATATCCTGGGGGATTATATAACTATTTCTGGGAAGGGCTGGACTGTAAAGTCAGCTGGAGAAGGGCCTGAAACCCCAGAGTTCTTCCAAGGGCAATGCTCCCATACAGAAGCTGAGGCAGCTGAAGGCCCAGGAATGCTGATCCCACTGAAATATGGACAAGTGGTGTCAGAGCTCCCAATTAAGGGATGATCTGTGATTGCTAAATGGGTTTTTAGGGCCTCAAAGTAACTCAAAAACCAGTTTGCTACACTCTTTTCTTAGCTGGTTACAGCAATATTGTCTTGTTTTCCAATTAATTTATTACCTTTCCTTTTATAGATTACAGAAATATATGGAAAATTAATTATTTGTGTGTGTTGCATTTTACCACCTGGTTCCTTTCTCCAGCTCTTGGCTTGTGTTTGAAGCTCTACAGCCCTTCCCAGGCTGGTTCATTCTTCAGTGTAAGACACAAATGAGGAGAACAATTTAATTTGAAAAAAATATAAAGTTACAGCTTGTTAGCTCAGCTATCTACATTACCATGGTGAAGTTACTTCTAGGCCTATATTGCCAAAGAAAAAAAGAGACAAATTATTAATGGAACAGATGTTTTCCACTCAATTCTATTTTAAGTCTCTCTGATGAAGCCTCATGAGATAGGAGAGCAGCACCTCAAAGGTGAGCATTTAAAGCAACAGAAGTTTAAATGTGAGAAGAATTCAGCTGTAAAATGTTAATGCTTCCAAGGGAATATTTATTTAGCACTGCATTCACTTTGAATAAAGAAGTCAGTGGCTAACCAAGGTTGAGAGACCCCAAAAATGATTCTATTTCAGCCCTAAAATATCACTTATTGGAAAAAAGCATATGATCAACTCATTATACACAGAGAGCATGAGAGCAGCCAAAATATTGTATTTCATCTCTGAGTTACAGCAGTATTTACTGGAAACTTGCACACAGGACTGGCCTGGGAAGCTTTTCTGGAGATTAAACCCTCAGACAACTGCACTTTGGAGCAGAAAAAAGTGAAATCAAGGAGAGATCATTGAAAAAAGTTGGTGGAAGGAGGTCAGAGTGGCAGGACAAGGGATAGGCAATGGCAGGGAATTTATCAGCAGCTGGGAAAGGTTTACCTCCAGCCCAAGGGATGAGCTGGGCTTTGGGAAGGAGCAATATTTGTCATTTAACCCAGTGCCTTGTCCCTTTTCCTGCTGGGAAAGACCCAAACCCTTCACAGGGAATTTCCAAATCCATATTTCCTTTGGCTGATCAGCTCATCTCAACACTTGCCATGAAATGTGTGGATTTCAGAGACGTTGTTCCCATAACTTCAGAGCAAAAGGCAAAGTGAGGGATTTGCCAGGCTTCCCTACAGGCAGAGTTCTCCCTGTGGAACAAATCCTTCATCCCATGGCAGAGAGGAGGGTTGGGGAACCATCAGCAGCTCTGACACACCCCAGACTCTGTGAGAAATGGGGCACCCCATCCCAAAAGCAGGAACTGGACTTACTGAGACACCAGCTGCATTTTTAGGGATGGGAGAGGGAAGGAAAAAGAGCAGGAAGAATTCACTAACAAGCTTCATTTCTAGGGGTGGGAGAGAGAAGGAATGAGAGCGAGAAGGATTCACTAAAAAACTCAGGGTGCATTTAGAACCACAGAATATCCCGAGCTGGAAGTGACCCACAAAGATCATGGAAGTCCAACTCCTGGCCCTGGACAGCCCCAGGAATCCCACTCTGTGCCTAAAAACACATTTCCTATTTGCAAGAGAAATATTTGGAACATAAGAAAATGCTCTGCTCTGAGGCAAACCCCTGATTAATTCAGATTTACAGAGACGAGAATCCTGTTTACACTCAGCTTGTTCTCAGCGGGCAACATCCAACTGCCAGCTTGGAAATCTCATTTTAAAGCTGCTGCTTTACATTTGCAAAGCAAGAAGAGATTCCAGAGTTTGTGAGGTTTGGGAGCTTTGTGGGGCAGGGCTGTTCTGATGTCTGGTGGCTGCAGAATCTCTCAATTCCAGAGTCTTGAGACATCTTCTGCTCTGGATGTGCTCCACAGACCTTCCTCTGGTAAAATCCAGGGGAAGAAAGAAGAAGCCAGGCTAGAAACCACTGTCTGGGCTTCTGAGGGAAATGGTAACAGCGAGGAGGGAAAGAACTGCCTGGGACTGGACAAGCTCCAGGCTCCACATCCATGGCCTGCCTGTAATCCCAGCATAATGGGTGTCTTTTTGGGAGCCAAACCAGTGCCAATGCTTACAAATTTCTGTTTGCAGTTTTATGGGGCAAGAGCTGTGGTGGATATTCTCACATAAAATGTAATCCTATCATCCTGTGCCAAAATGCCAAGTGAAAAGATCCATTATTTTGTAATTTAAGACCTCATAAATTATATGGAGATCACATGATGACTGACACTCACATCTGCTGGGACAGGTCTTGACTAATCTGTTTTTTTTCTAGGTCAGGTACACTGAGTATACACTCCATGGTTTGTGGATAAATAACCAATTATGCATTCAGAGAGAGGAAAAGTCATTTTTCAGATGTCAGCAAAGCCAAGCTGGGAGGAGAGGGTGGCAGAAAATTGGATTCCCAGTTTTTCTGGCTGAGGGGCAGCTGAGTGTTCCTCCCCCTGACAAAGGGCTGCTGTCAGCAAAGACAACGCCACAACTTCAAGATTAAAAACAAAATCAAATTAATTAAAAGTCACTGCCTTTAGCTGAGGCTGAGGCAGGACCCAGAGATCCTAAACAAACATTAATCATGGATTTCCTTGCTCCCAGCCAGCTCCCTGTTCCCATTCCCCAGTCCTCCCACAACATTCACTCACCAGCTTTACAACCCATTGCCCAGCAGGAAAAGCTGCAGCTCCAAAAAAGCTCCTGAGCCCTCTGCCCAGCCCAAACCCACCCTGGGGTGCCCAGACCTGGTGGAATTCTGTGCCAATCGAAGCTGTCACAACAGGGGGAAGCAGGGCTTTGTCCTACAGCCCCAGGGAAGCTCCTCTTGGTGCCACCACTGACTGTAGGGATGGGTGAAAGGTGCCAAGCCTGGTGTAAATCTTGTGAAAATCTCCACCAGCTTTGCACAACTGCCCAGAGTCACATCTAAGAACCACAAGGGCAAAGAGGCAGCACAAGTCATGTACAAAAGTCATGGGTTAGCTCCTGGATGAGCCAGGGGGATGGAAAGTTCAGGGATGGAGAGTTCCTGTGTGCACATACCCATCAGCCAGCCAGGCTCTGCTCCTCCTGCCCCTGCTCCCTGCATGGATCCAGCCTTGAAATCCCTTTAAAATGTACCCTGGGAGGTTTTTTTGGTGGCTCTCCCTGCAGTTCTGCATGGATGAGGAGGGAGGCTCTGCTCCCAACCCAGCAAAAAACACACAGAAGGAATTTCCCTGTGCCAGAGAGAAACAGCAGCTCTGCTAAACTTCTCAAAAGCTATAGAGCTCCCCTGTGACATTCTCAGTGGGAAGGTTTGCTGTCCACAGGCAGGAATTTGTGCTGTGAAATTGTCCTTTGGTTTTGTGACCTGCTGGCCACAGGGAAGACAGGGTTTGCTGTGTCCAAAGAGCTCTGGGGGCAGGATTTGGGGGCAGGAACAAAGCAGCCCTCACTTCACTAAGCAGGTTTTGGTGCTCAGCATTAATTGAAGAAAGAGGCAGAGTTGTTCTCCGTGGATTAGCAGCCCAAGCCTTGTTTCCTCTGTAATTCCAGGAAAGATGTAATTTTTATTTCTGAATGCTGACCCCAGGCTGACCGCAGAGCCCAGGCTGGGTCTGAGCTGTGTGCACCCTCTGACACTCCCAGGACCATAAATCACCCCTGGAATCATGGAATTAAGGTTGGAGAGACCTCCAAGACCATCAAATCCAACCATCAACCCAGCCCCACCATGCTGACAACAAACCCATGTCCCCAGGTGTCACATCCACACATTTTCTGAACAGCTCCAGGGATGGCCACTCCACCCCTTTGCTGTTTCAATGCTTGACAGCTCTTTCTGTGAAAGAATTTTTCCTGATATCCCATCTAAACCTCCCCTGGCACAACTTGAGGCCTTTCCCTCTCATCCTGTTGTGATGTTTGCACTTATCTCCTGTATCTCCCTGAAATTCTGGGCCATGGAGATGCCACTTGGAGAAAATCAGGTTTGTGGCAGGTTCAAGCAAGTGAGGGAGATCTGCCCAAGACATCTTTGCTTCCCACAAGAATGGTCCAAGCTCCTTTTCTCTGGGTACAGATTCCAACCATGGGAATATTCTCCCTTTCCTGTTTGTTCTGTTGGGATCTGGGCAGATTTAAAGGCTCATTCTGCTTGATGTGAAATCTCTGGAAGTGTCCAAGGCCAGGTTGGATGGGGCTTGGAGCAATCTGGGATAGTGGGAGGTGTCCCTGTCCATGGTTTTTAAGGCCAATTCCAACCCACACCATTCCACGATTTAAGACAGTGATTTTATATAATAATTTATAAGATGTGCACATTTCACAGCAAAACATGGAGCTGTTCCTGTTTTTTTCCTCTGGAAAACATCACTTCACTTAAAACTAACATTTAACACTGCTGGCTGTTCTTGATTTTAATTCTTAAATTTAATTTCCATGCAAAACAGCAGGACATTCACACCCCTAAACCACTGGGACAAGCAAGGAGTGGGGTGGTTTCTTTTTGGGATCACTTGGCATATGTTTTCCGAGAAAACTGTCCAGTTTCTAAGAAAACCCTGGGCTGGCTTTTCCCTGCCTGAGGGATTTGAGCAATGTAAATATTGTATAGAAGTGACCAACGCCCATGTTTTGCACTGTTTGCTCTTTTCTGTATCTCTGTGGATGTGTGTGGATAATGAAAAAGGAAAGTTTATTCCGGGAAAACAGAACGTGTGAGTGTGCTCATTTACCATGACTTACATAAATACACAATGTTAGCTGGAATAATATTTAAATTCCAATTTCTCTGTAGCCCTCTCAAATCCTGAGTACATCCAGCACACATGGAGATTTTCCTGGAAACCCTCAGCATGGAAACCGGTCGTTCCTTGTTCTTGGTCTGTACAAATCCCATTTCTTCCATCATTAACCCAAATCACCTCTGCAGTCATGGAACACTTTCTTGGAACTCATTCCCTAGATCACTTCTAAGCCCACAACACACAGAAAAAACCAAAGCAGTTGCACTCAACCTATTCTAAGTTATATTTCCCCAAGTTCCCATCTTTCCTGCACAGGATGACACATTGCTAGTGGAATTAAATTAACCTTAAAAATATCTTTTGACCACTGGAAGGGCTGTGCTGCTTCCAAAGCTGGCCTTGTGTGTTATCCCTGGAAGAGCCATGGAATAAAAGGCCTCTCAGCACCAGGGAGGGTTGAAATCTTAACTCAGGGAGTCTGAGAACCTCGTGGACGACACTGAATTAGCAGCTGATCCCCAGGGGAGGTGTTATTTTATGCCCTAAATCAATATTAGCTGCATTAGGGAGCTGAGGAAAGTGCTGTGAAAGGTGTCTCAGATCTCCTGCTGCACAGATAAAGAGTCTTGGGAAATAATTTATAAATTTTACATAGGTCACACAAAGAAAAAAATTAACCTCTTTGAATAGTGGCACCGTGGCATTATTAACACTATAAATTCTGGCTGCTCTGTAACTGCCCATTACACATTGAAAGCCTGCACTAAAGAAAACCCCCCAAAATAAGGCCTGGATTAAGCCCAGGTGTTGATTGTGCAGTTGCAGGGAATATTTTGTTATTTATAACATGATCAGCAGCACTCAGAGCTCGAGGTCACAGCGGGGCTGAGATTTGCTCACACAACCACAGAGCCATCAGAACCCAAATTTCCAGCACATGGGGCAAAAAGTCTTCTTAAAACCAGGATTAAGCCAGGCCTGGAACCACCTGACAGGTCCAGGAAGGGATTTGAGACCTTGCTTCATTTTCAGGTCTGGGCAGGAGAAAGGTTCAGGTTTATTAAAGGACAAATTTCAGTCCTAAGTCCAACAATCACATCCTGGAATACCTGGAGGAGGAATTTTCTCTTTCTGGCTTAGGGTTGCTGTTTTCCCCTGGCACAGAGACAGCTGGAGGCCACAGACAGGGGCCCAAAGGATCCCACTGAAATTCCTGCACTCACCTCCACATTTTGCATTGCAAATGATTTCATTTGAAAAGTTCCTTCCCTCAGGGTTGCTCAGGAGAATAATTGGGCATTTTCCAACCCCACTCCCACTTGTGAGAGATGACATGGATGATGGAGCCATCCTCATCCAAGGGAAAGGAGAACATTGGGGAAATTTGTCAGAGTTTAGGCATAAAAGTGACTTTTTGGCAGTTCAGATTCCTTTTCCCATCTATTACCTCATCATTCCAAACTGGCAGAGCAGCGAGGGATCACAGGTAGGAATGAGGATGGGGAGATTCCTGTAAAACCCTGTCCTGCCACAGCCACTCCTTCCCAAATATTTATCCTGCAATTCTTCCTTTAAACACAACATCGATACTTTCTCAGTTCAGGGCTCACAGGACATTTGTCCCTCTCTTTTTTGAGGGGGGAAGGACAATGACATTGATTTGGGAGGCTGCCTCCTTTTCTCCTCTCCACATCCCCCTGTGGCTCCCCCATTGCCTTGAGCTGTCCAACGCCTGCTTGGGGGGGCACATTGCAAAACAAATTAAAATGAAATAGAACTCTGATTTCCACCACCTCCCCCAAAAGGAGGTTTATTTTTATCCTGGATCTTTTAACCAGGTTCCTGGGAACATCCCATCCATCCCTGTGCTGGCACAGAGAAGGTGTCCATGGAAGGAGGACAAGGGGAACTTCAAATCCAACTTTGCAGCCTCACAGAGCCCCTCTCCAGAACAAGCAGCAGGGGGGTGCTGAAAGTGGACTTTTATTTCCATGTGAAGTCTTAAATACAATTCCTGAACATTGAAACTCCCTGGCTGACACCACCAGTCCTTCAAAGCTACCTCATCCTTAGAGATGGTTTAAATCAGAATTAAAGCGTGATTCCCACATGATTTCACCTCTTATTCCCATTTTTGTTTCATTAGCTGAACCTGTTTGGGTTTGCACTCCAGCTCTCACAACAGCAGAGCTCTTTCTGTTAACAGAAACCCTGCCCTTGGGAAAGAAATGAAAAATACTGCTAAAAAACATCCTTTAGTTTTTGGGAGGGAGCTGTGGAGGGACAGTTATCTCTGGATTCCTCTTTGACAAAGCAGCACAAATTGTGGTGATCAGTCACAAGGTAAAGAGGGGGAAAAAAATCAGGATAACCCCTGTCCAGCAGTGAGAATAAGTGAATTCCTGAGAAGTCCTTGACTTGCCACAGCCTTGAGCCAGTCTGGGATTGATGTTAAAACTGCAGAGCGTTTTGGGTATTTAGGGATTTTAAATCACACATGTCTTTGTGTGTTACCAAAACTTGACCAGAAATGCTGTATGGTTTTCCCATCCCCATGGATGATGGCCTGGGAGCACATCCTTGCTGTAACCCTGCCTGTGTCCAACTGCAGTGCTGGAAGAGCCAAAAGGGCAGGAAGGAGTCCAAGATAACTCCATGTGCATCTCCAGGAACTAATTCATGCAATTCTAGAAGGAGTAGCTTGTCCTGCAAAGGAGAGGGAGGATTTGGGGCCGTGGTTTATGGTCCTGCTCTTGGCAGTGCTGGGTTAATGGTTGGACTCGATCTCAGATGTCTTTTCCAACTGAAACAATTCCATAATTTGGAAGGAGGAAGGCTGAGGGAGAGGAGGGAGGCTGTGTGTCAGAATTGGATCATAAATTTCCCCAAATAACTCAAGGACCTGAATCTTTCACAGGGGTCACCTCCCCTTGCCAAGCTGGCCAGATGCCTGGCAGCTCACACCTGAACCTGATCCTGCCTCAGCACAGCTCCAGGTTTAATAAATCCAGGGATTTCTGGCCAGGGAGCAGGGCTGAGCTCACACAGCGCCCTTGTTTCCATTCAAGGCTTGGCTCACACCTGGCCAACCTCGAGCAGAGCAGCCCCAACATCTGCAGGAACCCCCAGCCCCAAAAACCTCAGGTGCTTTTCAAACACTGCCACGGGGTTTTGATTACAAACACGACTTTTTTTTTAAATCAGAAAAAGCTGGGAACTTGTTCTGCAAACAAGTTTTATTGTCTTAAACTGGGGGTTTTATTGTCAACATCTGAGACTGGAGGAGGGAAAAGAATCCCAGGCTGTTGCCAAAGCCATTCCCCCTGTCCTGTGAGTCACAGGTTTGACCCAGCCTGGTGGGACAGGAGCCATCTGACAACAATGGGAGTCTGGCACTTTGCATCCCGGAGTTCAACGAGCTCACGGGCCCTAAAAATAAACCCTGCTAAGCTGCTGAAACTGTATTTTCCTACCAAATTTCCTGCTGAGCCAATCCAACCATCATTTGACCACATGGATAGACCTCCTTGGTTATAGGCAGGGAGGTTTAATTAGGAAGGAAGGAAGCAGGGAATTCCTGTTTGGGGATTTTTTTTTTTGGAGAGGGGAGTAGGAGTGAAGAACAAATGAGACCAAAAGAATTATGAGCAATGGACACGTTTTCCTGGC
Source organism: Acridotheres tristis (assembly GCA_037013685.1). Lineage (NCBI taxonomy): Eukaryota > Metazoa > Chordata > Aves > Passeriformes > Sturnidae > Acridotheres > Acridotheres tristis. The sequence continues at coordinate 15,433,809 of CM072889.1, forward strand.
ATTGGAGTTGCTGCAGAGTAAAGGATGCTGTGAAAGATCTCCTTTCTCCTCAGGGGTCTCTCTCTCCTTCCTTCCCTTCACCCAGCACAGTTTAAATAAAGAAACATCTGCAGAAACTCCCCAACAGACGAGCCCTAATCAGGGAAAGATAAAAATGAGTATCTGGGATGTGTATGGAGGTGTAGGATGCCAAGGGACTTTGTGGGAATTGGGTGCCAAGTCACTTGAGCTGCAGATTAGAGTTGGCAGGGATTCCATGGAGCCTGGCCCTGGAAAAATGTGCTGCAGGACAGAGAGCCATGGGAATACTCCCAGGAAAGGACACCCTGAAGTACCACAGCTCAAAAAGGACATCCTGGGACTAGGGGAATGCTGTAAGTGGATCTAAATTGCAGAGAGGTGGAAAAAAATCCTGATTAGGCAGGGAAACCTGTGGTGTGTGCAGTGGACAAGAGCTGGAATTACCCTTGGGTTCAGGGTCTCATCTCACCAGTGGGAGCTCTCAGAAGCAGCTCTGTGCAATCTTTACATCTCTGCCTGTATTTAGGGAGAATCCAAGAGTTTCCACTCTGACAGGAGCTGTTGGGGAAATAAGAGCTGCTAAAATCCCAGCCAAAGGTGCTCCCTGGATGTTTTCCAGGCCTTGGAGCAGCCTGGGCTGTGGAAGGAGCCCCTGCCCATGGAATGGGATGGGCTTTAAGGTCCCATTAATCCCCAGCCATGCTGGGATCCTATAAGGGGAACACATCCTCTGCTCCCTGTGGATCCTAATGCTTCCCACCATGGAAGCAGCAGCCTGAGCACTGTCCCTGATTCCTGCAGAGCTCCTTGAGTGCAGTCTCATCCTCACAGTGACCTTTATCTGGTCACAGAGATCACCCCCAGAGCTCCAAACAGGAAATCCCAGCCAGCACCACGCGGGCTCAGAGCAAACAGGGACTTTTCCAGCAGCAGGATTTTCACACCTCTCCTGGGCTGCTCTTTCCCTTTGCTCCTCTGCTCAGTATTTCGGGAGGGAATGGAGAACATGGGAGATTTAAAGCACTTCCCCACAAAACCAGCTCGGTTTCACAGCTCCAGCAGGAAAATCTCCTCTGCTGAGGCTGAGCAGGCACTTGCAGCTGGAGCAGGGGGAGACCAATGGCTTCAACAGGATTTGTTTTTCCTGGCTTTGTCTCACTTGACTGCTCCAAAAAGCAACCTAAGGGCTTTAGGCAAGGAGCAGAGATCAAATTTACTTCCTTTCCTTGCAGGGTTTGAAGTGAAAGATCCTATTCCACAGCACTCTCTTAGGAAAACATATCAAGCATATTTTTACTCCTTCTTTTCCCCCCCTCTCCTTTTTCCTTTTTTGCAATAAGCTCTGGATAAAGCCCAGAGCCAGAGCCTGGTGTCTGTCTGGATCAGTGACACGCACAGGATGAGCTGAGCCTGTCCCAGTTTGCAGGATGCATTCCCAGGAAGAATTCAGCTCATTTTTGGGCTCTGGGAGAAGCCTGCAGGCACCTCCTGGAGCTGGTGAAAGCTGTGGCTCAGCTTTGTAACACCCGCTAAGCCAGGCCTAAGGGGATTTTATCACATCCAGGCAGATTGGGCAGCTCAAGGTCACATCACAGAACAGCAGAGCCCAACTGCAGTTTCATACCAGGAAAAAAAAAAAATCCTCCCACCTCAGTTATTTCACTGTTTTTTCATCATTTTGCTCTTCCCAAACCTCCACCTGCTCAGGTATTTTTGTGACACTGGAGCTCAGCACCCCAACATTCCACATTGGCTAAAATCAATGGGGCTCACAGGCTGCCACTTAATTCCTCAGGAAAATAAAAGCTGATGGCAAGTGCAGATTTCTGATCCTGAAAAAGGAAGGAAGCTCCATCCCTGCATGGAAATCAACATTTTAACTAAGGAAACCCAGGATGAATTGAAACACAAAAGGGATGCAAATAATTCAGGGGTTGAGCTGTGTGTTAGCCAGCAGTGCCAGTGGTGTTTTGGAGACCATCCTAAGAAAAAGGCTGTTTATTCCCAGCTCCATAGTGACCAAAAATCACTTTTGTGAGCTCTGCTTGACCTGCAGCCAGCCTGGTGTCTCCAGCAGGAAATCAGGGCAGGAATTTTGATTACAAGTGATCACTGCTGAAGATGTGTATTCAGATAAAAAAGACTTTTCATCCAGTTCCCTTTGTTTCGTGATTCATAGTCAAACTCTAATCCTATGGCAAGTGGGAATTCCCATAGCAACTCTTTTTAAGCAGGAAAAGCTGGCAAAGGGGAAAGGGCATTATTTAAATACCTGATTACTGACTTCTGCAGCAAAGCTGCTGCCAAACATCCAAGAACAACTTCTTTTTAAGCTTGGACTAAAAGTAAAAACCCTTCTAAGGTGAAAATCCAATGTGAAAATCCTTCTTTTTAGGAGCTGCAAATTCTTGGTCTGCTCCCACTGCCTGTATATCCACACATCACTTAACACTTGTGCTTCGTAATGCAAGAGGAGAAATGGAAATGGAAATCTTTCTGGTGAAGATGCAGGGCAAGAGAGCAAATGAGGATTTATTTTCAAGGGAATCTTGCAGAAATATTTTTAATTAATCTTCACTGCTGTAGTCCCTGATGTTAAAGCTGTTATTTTTTGTAGTCACACTGATGGACAGAGGAAAGGCCAGGGCAGATTGCTGACAAAAACCTGATTTCCCTTTAAATAATCTAGTTTTTCTCTTTTAATTGGAGGACTGGAATTCGTACTGATTGTTTAGAAATACACAGAAAAGAAGAAAACCCACCCACAGGGCTGCCCAAATCCATTTGGTTTCGAGCACAGCCCAGCAGTGCCACAGGATGGATGTGACCCCAGGACAGCCTTTAGGGGCTGTGCAGACCCTCCCAAAGCCATCCCCAAATCCAGAGGGATGGAACAGCCTTGGGGACCTCTGCTGAGTGTCCCTGAGCTGTCACAGGCTCAGGGCTCACCCCCAGCCCTTCCCCACATTCCGGGTTTCTCCCAAACCATGGAAATGACAGAAACAATTTTTCCTTAAAACAACACCAGCCCCCAAGGCACAGAGCTGTGCAACCAAACCAGAGATCCAGAGTCTGCAGATTCCTGCCTTTTGGACACCAAAGCACCCCTGCAGCTGCACTGGGGTTTTCATGGGCACATGAGTGGTGACAATGATGTTCTTCCCTTCCAAAAACCCAGCTCAAGCCAAATCCAGCAGTGGGAAGGAGGCTGTGAGCATCCAGCTGTGCCCTGGGTCACTTTGGGTGGCCACTGATGCAGCCACAACCTTCAGATGCCAAACCAGCACTGCCACGTTGGATTTGGTGTTGGAGCTCCAGACAAAAGCTCTGAAATTATTTCAAAACAGCAAAATTTTGATTTCTAGGCACTCTCAGTGTTTCTCTTTGGGCTTTGATACTCTGGTGCACATTTCAAGTGAGAACTGAGGTTAAAATACCTGGTACAGGGTTCAGGGACAACTCAACACACTCCTGTGTCCCTCCACCAGTTCTCTGATATCACTGGGATGGCTCAGGAGACACCACAACAAACAGAAATGCAAATTATCCCATCTCAGATAAGACTCTGGAACAGGAACCATCTTTTCTTCCCGTTTCCATGAACAGCTCAAACATGGCACACCCAAAAGGGGCTTTGCATGCTCGGCAAGGGGCTCTGGCTCCTTTCCTGTGATCCAAGGGCATGAAGCTCACAGGGACTGGGATGTGATCAGGGATCTTTGGGCAGATGCTGCTCCTTGGACACAGCCAGGATCAGGCTGGGGGGGTCATTCCAACACTTCCTGGGATCCTGGGAAGGAACATCAGGAATCTGTTTGTGCCCTGGGGGCACAGGGATGTCATCCACTCCAGGCAGCTCCTGCTCACGGAGCCTTGGGGCACTTTTAAAGGTATGAGCAGCTCTGGTTCTGCCTTTCCAACATCCTGGAATTTCATCTGGATATTTCCTGGCACCTGCTGCTCCCTGCATATCTCCTCACCCTACCCTGAGCATGGTTTTACCAGTTAAATGTGATACCCTGTGGGAAAATCAGAGGGTGGGATCAGCTAAGATGGGCTGAAGGCTTTACCTAATTAAAAAATTGAGGAGACAGTTCAAAGTCCCTCTGTGATCCCAAGGGAATGGAGGATGCAAGGAATAAAGGATAGAGATGAAAAGAGGATGTGCAGACAACTGGGGGAAAGACATGAAGGGGTAAAAATAAAGATATAAAGCAAAAGGAAGCCTCTAAGTACTAGAGGGAAGGACAGAGCTGGCAGGAGAACAAATATAACAGGGCAGAAGAGGAAGGTGATGTAGGACAGATAGGGAAGAAAAAACCCTAAACAAAGCATAAAATGCAAAATAAGTTAAACCAGCATGAGTCACTTTGCCCTAGTCAGCCCATCTATCAGGGGCTGAAACGGCCTCTCCCAGGCACCAAGCAAAGGGCAGAGGCTCTGAGGTCCAGAATCACTGATGATATCACCTCCTACACAGACGTTTCTCAGCCCAAAAAGCACCCACACCCCAGCAGCCCATCCTGTTCCCTGCTGCAGAAAAGACTGTGCTGGAGTAACGAGGCAAGAATTAAAAACACAGCAGTGCCTGTGCCAAAAACTCCAAGTGCAGCTGCTGTTGGGGGGATTTTGGGCTAAGGGGGCTGGCAAAAACCTCCCCCCAGTGCTTGGCACAGCCACAATTCCTAAATAATACCAGGCACAAGGCAGTGAGAGCCTGGCTGAGCAGAGCTCTGCTGAGCTGCTGCTACTACAAGGTTACAACACCTTTCCTCATGAGACTGACTGAGACCCCAGACTGCACAGAGCAGTTGCTGGGGGAGGCAGCTGCTGATTTACTCTGAAATCACTCGGGGTCCAGGCAGCTCCTTGGCTCAGCAGCATCCCCAGATCCCATTTTCTGCAGAATCCTTTTCCTGGAGACTTTCTGTGCAGCCCCACAGCCCCGGTCCCTGCTCCAAACTCCTCAGGATCCACCAGCATCCAGATCTCCTGGATCCACCAGCATCCAGAGCTCCTGGATCCACCAGCATCCAGATCTCCTGGATCCACCAGCATCCAGAGCTCCTGGATCCACCAGAATCCAAATCTCCCTGATCCACCAGCATCCAGATCTCCTGGATCCATTTAACATCTAAATCTCCTGGATCCATCAGCATCCAAATCTCCTGCATCCATCAGCACCCAGATCTCCCTGATTTATCAGCATCTCAATCTCCTGGATCCACCAGCATCCAGATCCTGGGTCCATCAGCATCCAAATCTCCTGGATCCATCAGGAGAGCTCTGACAGCCCAGGATGGGTGGGTGGGTGACTGACACCCCACTCCCACCCAAACCTCATCCCTGCAGCTCTCAGGCACTCAGCAGCATCCAGGGAGGTGATTCCAGGGAGAAGGGGCTGCTCCCTCCCCCCAGCTCCCCCTCTCCAAGGATTTTCTCCTTCTTTCTGCTCAGCAAAACTTTAGGAGGTGACAAATCATAATTGTACTATTTAAAGATTCTGATTTCCCTCCTCCCTCCTGTGCATCAGCTCTAGACTTGGAAAAATTAGGATTTTCCCGGGACATGTTCTGTGCTTTGCTGCAAATCAAACTCCTGTTCTCTAAAGTGCAGCATATTTAATTCACAGATTATAGAGTGAAACAAGAAATTAGCATTAACCTTAGAAACCAGCACTGTTTGAGACCCCTTTTAGCAATGCCAGAAAGGAGGTTTTGGCGAGTTTCAATCGATATTTTTTTCCCACCCAGGGGTCTGGAAGGTGGCCAGGACTCTGTGGGAGCTCTGGGGCTTTGTTTGCCTCCATTCCCAGCAGGCACGAGTGCCTTGTCCCCTGTGCTGCTCCTCCTGGGGCAGGAATTCTGTGTCAATAAACTCCACAGGCTGGGAGGGACTGGTAGCTCTGCCCTCAGTGTCATTAGGACTTGGCCCTCATTAATTAACCTTTTCAGGGTGCTGAGACCTGGATTCCAACATCTTGGCGTTTTCAGGCACAAATCCCTGCTCCCTTTCCCTCGAAACCTCGCTGACCTTTCCTTTTTTAAGGCATTTTTTTGTAGAAGTCTGACCCCTGAAGGTGCTCAAAGGATGTTTCTCAATTTTACAATTTTTTCTCAATTGTGGTGATTTGGGTTCTGAGCACAAGGAGAGTTTTCTGCAGTGATAAATAATTCCATCCACACCATCAGTTCTTCTCTGGAGTTAGAAAAGCAGGAATATGCTCCTTTCTTTTCCCACTCTTCTCCTAGAAAACATTATTTTTTCACAATTAGGTAAATATATGCACTCAGGAACAAAAATCTCGTTTTTAAGCCTTGGATTTCACAGGCTTTTTGCCTCTCATTTCAGTCACCTTGAAAGGGCAAATCCAAGGTGCTCCCAAATTCCTTAATTTGCTCACTTGGCTTTCTGGACCAAAAGCATCATCCCACTCAAGGGAACAGAGTTTTAATTGCTGCCCAATTAAGAAAAGCAATTTCCCCACTTCTTGTGTTTTTTTTTTTCCTGTGTGAAGTTCAGTGCATCACAAAAGTGTTATATATATATAAAATATAGCAAGAAATGTTAAATCAAAAGGAAAGGGGTGCAGAAACTGTAAAGCATTTAGTGAAGAAAACAAATGTAATTGTAAGAAACCACATTGGAGGGGAAAAAAAAGATCTGTTATAACAAAATGGTGTCTTTATTAGGGGCTGTTCATTGAAGTCCTAAATTATACTTTCAAATGCAGAAATGGCACAAGAGAAGCAACATGAAACAAGCCTTTGGTAGCTGCAGGCTATGAAATCTCTATGAAAATCTGCTGAGTGACACCCAGGGACCTGCTCAGGGTTTAGAGAGCACCAGAGGGCAGCCGTGGAACACAAAAAACCTCCTTGGAGCTCACAGGAACCAGGAAAACACAGCAGAAAGAGCTGCCTTCCGTAAATACATCCCCCACAGGAAAAAAAAAAAAAAAAAACAACTGAGGGTATTTTGTAGGAAAAGCATCCACATGAGCCCTGTAAATAGAGGGAAGATAAGGAAAAAAATTCATGAGAGCTCTTCAAAACCAGCTCATCCAAAAGCTGCTTACCCAAGGCAGCCTGAGATGCTGCAAATCCTTTGCCATTTATTCACATTTCTCTCCCTCCAGCTGCTTTGAGGGTCCTGTTCCCCTGGGACATTTCTTTATTCCAGCACTGACAGATTCCTTTGATGAGAGGTTTGCTATTCCCGTGCCAGGAGTGGCTTTTGGCACTGCAGTGCCCTGGGCTGCAGGCTGAGTGTCAGTCAGAGCCCAGGTCTGTGTTATCTGCTCAGGGAAAACCTCATCCTGCACAAATCCCACTGGGATTCAAACAGGCACTGCCCCAGGAGGAAATCCAGCCGTGTCAGGGATAAGGGCAGAAATTAATTAGAGGGGAAAAAGAAAGGGTGGATTGCATTTTTGTAAGGGAAAGGGAGAGGTTTATCTTTATCTTTTCCAAGCTACTGCAAAGGAAAGGATTCGAATTAGAGAATCCTGGAATGGTTTGGGTTGAAGGGACCCCAAAGCCCATCCAGTGCCACCCCCTGCCACGGGCAGGGACACCTTCCCCTATCCCAGCCTTGGACACTTCCAGGGACAGCCACAGCTTCTCTGGGCACCCTGTGCCACGGCTTTGTCCCCATCACAGGCAGAAATTCCCTCCCAATATCCCATCTAAGCTTTCCCTTCTTCAGCTTAGAGCCATTCCCTGTGTCCTGTCCCTCCATCCTTTATTCCAAATCCCTCTCCTGGAGCTTTTTTAGCCACTGCAAGGGGCTCTGAGCTCTCCCTGGAGCTTCTCTTCTCCAGGCTGGACACACCCAACACTTTCAGCCTGCCAAAGTTCATTTTCAGGAGTTTGTTTTCCATTATTCCCTGGTGCAAACAGTGCTGAGGCACCTGCTACCATCCCCCATCCAGAGAAAACACTCCAGGCAAGAAAAAAGGAACTTTTAAGCAGCTCAAAGTGGGGGTGAGAGCAGTTCTGCTGTGCTGGAGCATCACCAACTCCCTGGCACCAGTGTTTGGTGTGGATTTATTGCTCCAAGCAGCTCAGACTGCTTGTCCAAATGAGCTCTAAAATATCCCAACAGAAAGAAAATTTCCCTTCCAACAACACTGCTGTATTTCCTCAGGGTGTGGAGCAAAGCCTCCCCTCAAATGGCACTGAGAGAATCCACAGAAAGATGGTCAAAGGACAAAAACCACCCAGAGCTACCCTAAATCCAATTATTAAACCACTCATCACACAAACTCCTCTTCTCCTGCTGTCCCCATCCTGGCTCTGACCCGAGGACAAGGCTCAGGTGTGGAGCAAACCCCAGCTGGGCCCATTTTCCATCTTCCCTCCTTGCCATGAGAAATTGCTCACAGATTTCAAATTGCTTCAAAACTGCAATTCAGAGTCACCCCTTGGCACTGAGACAGCAGAGCCACAATCCCAGAGGCAGAAATTCTGGGAATTAGTGTGAGACCCTAAAAATACAGGTGCTGCTTTTAGTGATTCTCCTCATTAATCCCTTTATCCTGACTGTCCTTGCCCTCAAAGAGAACCCAAGTTCTATTGGCAGTTATAAAAGATTTTTTTCAAACAATTCTAAGCAGTAAATGGACATGAAAAGGCTGAACTTTTGCTATCTTCATAATTCTGCAGTAAATCAGGAGCATCCCTGGCAGACACAGCCTGAAAAGAATCTCATTTCCCATGAGAACTCTGACCTTCAAAGCAGACACGGCTGAAGTGGTTAAAAGCACGAAAAGGAAAATTAAAAAAAAGAAACAAACCAAAAACACCTGTTAAAGTGTCAGCCCAAGCAAAGTTATTTCTCCCTTGAGGTTTACAGAACAAAACTCTGTCTCCTCACCACTTGCACACCATGTGGGAAGTTATTTAATTTTAAATTGAAAGCATTGATAATGACATTGGATGTCCCAGATAAATTCTGGGAGATGAATTGTGTCATGGACTCTCCTGGGTTAGAAAGGATCCCATTATCAGCACCCCTCTAAATCTATTTTTAATTAAAGATAAACCAGCAGATGCAGAGAAGGAGAAAGGGGAAAATGAAGCACTTGCTCAGGGAGATCTTTCCTTAAGCCCCCCCAGGTTTGTATTTGCTGCTAAAATAAATTCAGGTTGGATGGAAAAGTGTCAGACCAAAATTGGTGAAAGTGCTTTGTATCAAAATTTCATCATTTCAATAAAACATCTTTTCCTCCTCTCAAATCTCCATAACAACTTCTATTTCCTTACACCTTTTCATCTTGTTACAATTTCAGATAGAAAATATTAAAAGTTCATTTAAAACTACTTCAAGTAGGGGGGTGTTTTGTGATTATTTTGTTGGTTTTGGTATTTTTAACAATTGTTTAACAATTTTCTTCCATTTCTTCTCCACCTCCATTTTATTCCCAACTCCACATCCCTAGACTCCTGCATTAAAAACTCAAGACAGGATCCAGCTTTTAACAGCACATTTGCAATGTTTTATGTGGATAAATTCCTTCATTTCATTGCTTTTCAGTAGCTGATACCTTCCAGCCTGGGGCAAACAAGGGCTTACAGAAATTTTACTATCTCAAGTGGAACTGAAGCTGATTGTTACAAATAGTCCCATAATGAGGTTAAAAGGGCCATAAATCTTCACAAAGTCAAGTTCCTTCCTGCTCTGAAGGCACATTTTCAGCAAGGGAAAGTCAGAGGAGCTGACTTGGAAAGGCAGAGCTTGGAGCTGAAAAATAAACTTAAAACAGCTAGTCAGCCCAAGAAGCTAAAAAAATCATTGTCAGAGAAATTATTTACCCAAAAATCATTCTCAGAGAAATTGTTTACCCTGGAAATACAATTGTCTGAATTTGGGATGAACTCCAGGGGAGCAAGAAATGGATGGCAGGGAAGAAGGGAAAGCCACAGCATCCCATTATCGAAGGTTTCATGCTTGAAAGGAAAAAAAAAAAAAAAACAACAAAAAAACCAAAACAAAAAACAACAACAACAACAACAAAAAAAAACAAAACAAAAAACAAACAAACAAAAAAAAAAAAACAAAAAAACCCACCCAAAAAACCAATCAGGATAGGCCCTGGATTGAAGGAGAAGGGGCCCTTCTTTGACTTTCATGCCAAATGTGCCAGATCAGAGCCCAAAAGGATTTTTGCAGCTCATGGAAAGGGAAATTGAGGAGCTGAAATCTTAAGATATTTTCCTTTTCCCTGGGAACACGTGGGAAGCACCAACACCTTGTCAAGCCCTGCATCCACTCCAAATGCTAAAATTTCCCCCTCTAACCCCAGCCTTGGAGCCTCCAAATCCATTATTTGCTCCAGCAGCTTTCTTTGGGAGCTCTGCAGGCACCCGCAGGAATTTGGGTACAGCAGGAGGCTGATCCCTAAAGATCAGGGACCCGGGATCCAAGGATAACCCCAGCACAGGGAATGCCCTCACCCCTCCCCAAAACCACCCTGGAGGGGAAGCTCATCCCCTCTATAATCCCAGTCAGGAATTCCAGAATGAAAGGAAACAGAGCCAGGATTGGACACAAGCCTCCAACAAGACCCAAAAAGTTCCCTCAAGAGCCAGGGTCAAAACCCAGCCCGGAAATAAATTCAAATGTGCATGCAAGGGCTCAGCCCAGAGGGAAATTTCTGCATGGGGAAGGTGTGTGCTGGGGGCAGGCTCAGAGCTGAGCATGCCCAAGGCAAGGAACAGGAGCAGGGCTCCAGGCTGAGCTTAAATGGAACCATGGGCAGGTGTGGGAGCCCAAGGTGAGGCTGCTCAGGGCCATGAAGGGGAAGTGAGATGGGAAATATAATATAATAAATATAGTGAGATGGTAAATATAATATAATATAATATAATATAATATAATATAATATAATATAATATAATATAATATAATATAATATAATATAATATAATATAATATAATATAATATAATATAATATAATAAAATATATATAGTGAGATGGGAAATATTTAGGTGGGAGAGCAGCTGAACATCCCTGCTGGGAGACTGGGGAGCTCTGCAGCTTCCAGACTTTTCCACAAGAAGACCCTGAGTCACTCCCACACAAATTTCAACCCTTCCAGCAGCTCCCTAAAAATCCTCCATCCTTGTCCAGCAAACCAGTGTCCTGCCTGCACACTCGAGGTTTCTTTCCTCTCCTCACCACCCTGACTGCTGATTCCAGGCTGGGAATGTGCTCCTGTGGATCCAGGACTGGTCCTTTCCCTCCAGCCCATCCCAGCTGGGCTCCCCCAAGCCCAGGGACTGAAGTTTGGGGTTGGAAGCACAGAAATAGGGAGAGCTCTCGGGATCCATCCCTGCTTTCCTCTCTGGATGGGGCAGAGAACAGACTGAGAACCTGCTGCTGTTCCAGAGGGAGGGATTTGGGACTGCTGTGACCTTTGGGAAGGTTAAAAGACCCTAAAATCCCTGAGGATGTTGTGGGGGCTGGCCCACGGTGCATCCTCTCCTGGGATGCAGGATTGGGACTGAGCCCGGGGAGGGCTCTCAGGACAGGCAGCTCCAAAGCAGCAGTGACAGGAAGGGGACAAAGGGACCCAGCCCCACGTGAGGAATTAAAAGAAGAATTAAGAAATGTCTTAGGCCTTTCTGTTTCTTGGTTCTTCCTGTGAGACAGAGCTCACCCCACAGCCTCTCTGTGCAGGCTGAGCTCATGAAAGGCCACGAGGAGCTCAAATAATTAATCAGAATGGTTATCTAATACCCAAACACTTGTGTCACAGCTCGGTGGCCTGCAGACCTGGGGAGGTAATGACAGTTTAGCCACAGCTGCACGAAACCAGAAGAGGCTGTGAGCTGCAGAAATGCCCACAAAGCTGCAGAAATCTCCTGCTCTGTGTGCTCCTGCAGCCCCTGCTTGCTGCTGAGCACCCTGAGGGACAAGGTTCTGCAGCACGGTGGGATTTGTATCCCATGGGATTATCTTTGGGCTCTGGTCAAGGCAGTCGTGCTCCAGTCAAACACATCAGGATGAGCAGTGGGGAGGAACAGCCAAATTTATATAAAGGGATAGAATTCCCAACTTGCCACTCCAAAGTGAGTATTTCCTGAAGGAATGGGAAGCCCCAGGGGATGCAGGCAGGCCTCTGTGCCAGTCTCTCTTTTTTTACCCAAGTTTACTCTTTTGTTTAGAAAAAGCTTTTCCCCCTCCAGGCTGTCTTTGGTACCTCTGTGGGGAAATCCTTTGCTGTGTCCCCTGGTGACCTTTCCCTCAGCAAGGACGCTCAGGCTGAAGCTGGACAAAGGATTGGGATTCTTAGGAGTGGTTTTGGTAAGAAAAGCCAACCTGCCAGCAAATTCTGGGCATTTCCTGCCTGCAGGTTCCACCTGACTTCACCTTCACCTGCCCCTGTGTGTGTCACTGCTCGGGGGCTGAGGTGACACCGTGTCTCTGCTGCCACCTGCCAGCCCAGGACTCGGTTTTCCCTTTCCAGCACCTCTCCCAGGCAGCATCTTGCAGCTCTTTTCTCTTTCTGTGCTGTCTGAGCATCCCCAGCTGCTGCAGCTGCTCCCTCTGGAATGTCCCTCCTGCCCTCCCTGGGGAAGGCACAGCTCCCTTTCCTCCGGAGCATCTGTGAGGCTGCTGACAAAAGGCAGGATATTGTTTTCCTGAAGCCTGATGTCTCTGGCTCTGCTGAAATCGAATTAATGCATGTTAATGAGGCTAATTCAAAATCCCTGATCCAGCGACTGCCCCAGTGCTCCTTCCAGACTTCAGTTAGAAAGAAAGGAAGAAAAAGGAATCAGCAGAGCTGATCTTTGCATCTTGACGCTGTTACACAATTTCACTGATGTCTCAACCACAAACCAGCAGTTTCCTTTTTTTTTTTTTTTCTCCTCCACCTGTACAAGAATTCTCAGAATAAAACGATTACACCATGAATTTATGAGCTGCAGCTCGTCCAGACGACGTGTTTGGTTATGTGGTGGCTACAAAGTTTTCTGTCCAGACACGAGAATGATGATGCATCTTGTGAAAAGGCAAAGATGGGGCTGATATCAAGGTAGAAGAGGAACCTGAGAATTACTGACAGATCTGGCAAACACCTGGGTTCTGCTTATGAAGAGTCGACAGGAAAAAAACCCAACCCCAGACTTTTATGTAAACTCAGCAAGCAAAAAAAACCTAACCAGACTCAAACGAAAATACCCAAACCCAACAACTCAGCCTGAAATGAGAAAGTGAAAAGTCCCGTTCTAATTTGCAGATGATTATAATTTCCCAGTCAGAGCCCAGTGTAAACTGGGATTATTTATGGCCTGATTTATGAGGGAATCATAGGACTGGTGTGGATTCTTCCACTGATTTCAGGGAGGAAGGGAAAGAAGGAACTTTGCTTTTAGTCTAAAATTAGATGATTTAAGAAGCCAATTCTGAATGTTTTTTCTCTCTCACTTCTCAGTGAGATATTCTACATGTGGAGCCTCCCCAACTCTCCATTTTCTCAACAGATCTTAAAGGTGGAGGAGTAATCCCAATCCCAAAAGTCTCTTCTCAGTCTCCCAACTGGATTCTCAAAGGTTCTCATTAAAAGCAGCAAGTTTTGAGAGTTCCAATCCAATGAAAACCCATTGGAAGTTGGTGGGATATTTGCTTTTTCCAGGGAGGTAGGACTCCTGGGATCTGGTGCCTTGCAGAGGTATCTCAGCTAAACTGCAAATGGATTGTGGGAAGTGCCTGCAGGAAATGTCCCTAAAAAAATGTGATTTTGCCAGCTAAGGTTTGGATTTCACCCCAGTTGTGGTACTGGTTCTAGGGGAGTGGAACTGGAAGCTGTTCTTTCTCTCTCTGAGTACAGCTGGAATATGGGGGAAAATCAATTTAGACTGACTCAAAGGCAGCAAATATTCCTTCTCCCAACTCTCAAATCTGGGAATACATAGTTAGAAACATCCATTTAGAATCAATCCCTTATAGCAACTGATATCCCCTCTTCAGAAATACTATCCAAGTAATTGGTAGTTTGATGCAATCCACGTTATGGACAGAAAATGAAATTTAAAAGTGAAACATTAAGGAAAAACATTGGAGAAATAAGGTGTAGCTTAACTGTTGTTTGATCCCAGAATCTGAATCTTTCTGTAAGACTGGGATGCTGCAAACACAACTTAGATGTGATTGTGCTGCATTTCCTCCCCAGATGTCAGAGAAAACTGAGGAGTGAAACACAAAATTGAAAGAGAAAATAGAAACAAGAAGTGAACCTAAACACAGAGCTACTGGAGAAACCATCAGAACAAGAAGCAAAATCCAACAGGGCCAATGAATTTTGGCTGCCAAGGAAACCTTGACTCCTCTATCCGAAGGAACTCCTGTAGGAGTAAAGACTTACTCATGGTTTCCAACACTCAGCTGGATTTACAACCCTGTGGGATGTGATCTCTCCAAGATGGGAAAAAGGCTCCAGGAGCTGCTGGCTCCTGCTCTGCCCCTGCACCAGCTCCAGGAGACAAATCCTCCTTGTGGGATGGCACAGCTCCCTCCCAGCTCTCCTCTGCTGCTGCTGAGAACTTGCTGCACTGAAAGTCCTCACTTGTAGCTCTGGAGGGGAAAAAGTTGGAGTTTGTGACTGGTGGGGTGCAGGAGCGAGCTGTGCTTTGCACCACTCATTAGTGATTTGTCATCAATCTCGTCTGTTGCTGTTCAGAGCCAGGATTATCAGAAAGGTGACCAAGATAATTTCTCGTGTTTGGACTTGGATGTTTATTATATCTCATCCAAAATTACAGAAAGTACAGCAGTGCTTCCAGCTGCTTGCTAGAAGTTGGAAAAATGGCTACAGCTGAGATTGCTTCAAGGCCTTTTAAAGCTAAACACACCAATAAAAGTTTTACACCTATATTATTTATACTTTTGACCCAATAATAGATTCCCATGACCCTTAGAGTGACTTACAAGTGACCAATCCAAAGGTAACTACCTAAGTTCCGTGAAGAAGATGGAAGAGAAGAAGATGAACAAGAAGAAAAGACACCACCCAAAATTCTCCATCTTGTCCCCTAACTACCACTATACTGTAAAACCCTCAAATTTAAAACCCATCACCCAGTGAAAACACACACATCTCACCCACTACACATTTGTGATTTCTAACTCATTATTCATATTTAAAAGCTTCTCCAAGGCTTCAGGTCCAGAACAGTGTTTTTAAGGGGTCTGTGCCAGGAAACACAAAGTTCAAAAACTTCAGATTCTTGAGATCCAACAGTGGGGTTCAGCTTCAGCAGAATCCAGACACATCCAGGCACTTGGAGCAGGACTAAGAGCTGACAAAAGATCTTTATAACCCAAGAACCCCAAACAGATGATGCTGAGCTGGTGTTTCTCAGGAAGAGCTAAAATCAAGCTGTTCCATCAACATTTGCCTGACACTGTTGGGCAGGGAAATCAAACCAGCTCCCAGGATTTTGTCCTGCACATTTAGAATCCCAGGAAGTAGTGATAGAGCAAAACTATCTCCTGGCTTTTCATTATTGCAATCAGCCAGTGAAATCTGGACTGTAGTTGCTGTGATTTGTACGTGCTGCCAGTGTTTCTAATCTTATTGCAATGATGAAATGTCTCATGAGGCTGTTTTCTCCCAGGAATCATTTTCCTTGGCATCCCTCCCCAGCCAGGAGCGTGCAGAGCAGACCTGAGACACAACTGCTGCTCCTGATTTCTTGCTGCCAGTTGTTGATGGTGTAGAATTAATTTTTTTTGTCTGACCAGATTTATATCTTAGGCCCAGGCCTAAGCCTGTGTTCATGTTTGTAACACACCCCACATGTCCTACATGGCACCTGACTGCTTTCAAATCCAGGCTGGACAGGGATTTGAGTGACCCAGTCTAGGTGGTCACCTGGAAGGTGTCCCTGCCCCTGGCAGGGGGTTGGAATGAGATGAGATTTAAGGTCTCCTCCAGCCCAAACAGTCCTGTGATTCCATGAATAACCCAACCCAAGAATGAGCCCAACCTGGTCTTGGACACCTCCAGGGATCCAGGGGCAGCCACAGCTTCTCAAGGCCTCCCCACCTTCACAGAGAAGGATTTCTGCCCAATATCTCATCTAAAAGTCTAATTTTAAAATGCAATCAAGTTCTGTCTTTGCTGGAGTCTTTTGTGCTATTCCCAGATGAAGTGAAAGGGGAAGCAGAAACTCATGAAGAAAATGTGATGAAGAACATGACTGGGGTTCAACATATTCATTGGGGGAGGTTTTCCGGTCTCGGGAATTCCCCATGGAGATCCCTGCGTTTGTCTTGAGCTCTCATGAAAATTCTCAACCTTCTCTTTGCAGCTTTCATGGGGAGGCTGTGCCAGTGTCACAGATGCCATTTGGGACATTGGCTTTTGCACTGTGGGATCCCAGGGTGGTTTGGGATGTGTCTGACAGCTCTCAGACTTGTCCTGCCTCTACAGAGAGGTGAGGCACCTGTGGGTGAGAGGTGACAGAATTCCAGGAGGTAGCTCCAGGCTGAGTTAGTTCCCTGAGGTTGGTATTCCAACACCAGTAGCTCTTTTTGCTGGAAGCTCTCAATTAACAAATTATAACCTTTACATTTAGCTGGATCTCACCAGATTGTGCTGGTGATTCTCTCCTGGGAAAACTGGAGCAATGGCTTTAGCATAAATCTCCAAAAGCAACACAAACAATGCACTCAATTCCCTGTGCACGTAAGGAAAAGGAATTTCAAATGCCAGCTTGTGGCAGCTGCTCCAGAGTAACTCACCACTACAAAGACCCCCTTGGGAACAGAACTTCTGCAAAGAAATTAAACTGGGCAAACAAATTAAAACCACCACAGGCAAAACGAAGAGTTCATTTTCCTCCCCAGGTCTCTTTCCTTCAAAATTTTCATTTAACCCCTCCAAAAAGGCTGCTGGAAACTGTCTGTCAAAGGACTCTGAGCTGCAAGGGATGAAGGAGAAGTTTCAGCAAAGAAAACCAATGATTATTTTTAGCATCAGCTGCATGGAAAATACTTCTCAGAGGCTCTGGTTGATTATAGGGGAAGACACATTTTCTCCTTTTTAGTTCCTGCTAAAAAACAGAATTTAGGAAGTAAATGACTCTGACAAAGAGCAATGGTTCTGACAGGCAAATCCCTGTGGCCAGCACTGGCAAACCCTGGATCTCCCATTGGAAAATCTCCTCAGACTCTCCTCCAGCTCCAGGGATTCAAGGTACTCAGCTGCTCTGAAGGGTTTGGGCAGCAGCATCCCAAGCTTTCCTTTCTCTTTCTGCTGTCAGGGAGGAATATTTCAGTTCCCAAGGTAGAAACCCTTGGTGTGAAGGTTTTCAGCTCATTATTTATCCCCAATTCCAAGCGCCCACGGAAGGGAACGGCTGCCCTGGGACACAGGGATGGGCTGAGACAGAGCTACTGGGCAGCTCCGCTAGGAAAAGCTGCTGGTTTGAATTAAAAATCGATTTCTTTGGAACAGAATCAGCCTCTCTTTTGGACAGGAGTGTGTGTGTGTGTGTGCTGGGGGCAGAGGAAATCGTTAACGCCGTGAGTTAACGACGTGGTGCGATTGTAGCTCTGTAACAGCAGAGAGAGGGGCACTAATGAGCAACGATATTTCAGAAAATGCAGGTAATTAGAAGTTATTTCTCACAGAACACCCCCTTCTGGCTTTTTCCATGTGCCTGCTGCTCCTTTTTGTAACAAGAGAAAAAATTATTGTCAGCATGAGGCCCCAAACCAGAAATAAAAGAGAAGAATTTGGAAATGTTTATCATTCTCTGTTCCTTTTTCTGTTATCTGATATATTAGAGTAAACAACACTGTTACGTAATTTAACCTCCATATATACATTTCACTCTCCTTTAAATAATCCTTTAAATTCTCTGTAGGAAGAATCACTGATTCAGGATAAAATTATTTATTTTCTCCTTGTCAGAGTATAACTTTTGACCAAACAGATAAATTTCTTGGTGTGATCTTCTGTTGAATGTATGCTCTTCCACTCTCCAAAGACAAAAAAAAAGGACATGAAATCTAAATCTTTATATTATTTATTGGCTGTTCCATCCAATATAATTATTATTTATTGGATACCCCATCCTTGGAAGTGTCCAAGGCCATGTTGGACAGGGCTTGGAGCAACCTGGGATAGTGAGAGGTGTCCCTGCCTATGGCAGGGGTGGAGCTGAATGGACTTTGAGGTCACTTCCCATCCAAACATCCTGCAATTCTGTGATTTTAGAAAAATTTTAATAATTATGCACTATTTTGAATATTGATATATTAATAATACTATACAATGTATCATATTACTTTTTCTATATACCAAATACCACATTTTCATAAATTACATACCTAGCTCAATAATAATTTAGAAATGCAGCTGCTTTTCCTCTATTTCCCACTGAAGGGCTGTAATCTGTTTTATGGGAGGTATTTTTCCTTTTTTGATTTCTCCCCTTGTAGATGTGAAAAACCTCTAAAAAGCCAGTTACAGTTCTTTTGACTAAACCATGAAAAAAGCCACAGAGCAGCCACTTAATTTTGGATTTGGGAAAAGAACTTGGAAAGGAACCAGAAGCGTGGAAAAACCATGGAAATTTCTTTCTGTTTGGGATTGCTGCATATCAAACCCAGCTCCTGAACAGCAAACAGACAAAGCTGGGGCTATTTTTTTTTTAGTTAAAACCATGGTATTGCTCAATTATCTGTCACATAATGATGGCACTGAAGTCCAGGTGGCCTTGCGGGATCCAAATTCTCCTTTAATCCGGGTAATTGTGGTAATGAATATTTCTGGGAAGCCATAACCAGGAGGAGGAAGAGCCTTATGCTGCACAAACAGAAGTTTTACCCCCCGAATGAGGCAAGGAGCTCTGTAGGAAAATTCCATCAGACCCAGCATAACTGTATGCAAAATCTCTGGGCAGTTCTGGTTTATCAGCAGAAAAAGTCACTTCCTGAGCCTTTGTCTGCAGGATAACTGATAAACCACCCCAGTAAACAGGGCTCAGATCCTCTGCAACTGCACTTATTCAGGGAAGAAGAAATTCTGCAGGATATTCAGCAGGTGCAATGAGTTGTGCTTTTAAATTTCCTCTGCAGTCCTAAAACTCTCATGTAACCACCTGCCCCAAACCAGAGCAATTTATGGCCGTGGGGAAAGGCAGGAACAGCAGCTGCATCTTTTCCTTCTCCTTTTTTTTTTTTTTTTTATTTTTACAAGGATTGTGGCCTTTGTTCAGATCAGTCAAACCTGTCTTAGATGGAGCAAGAAGAGCATCAGCACAAGAGCTGATAGTGAGGGTGGTGGTGCCCTGGCACAGGTACCCAAAGAGGTTTTGGCTATCCCTGGATCCCTGGAAGTGTCCAAGGCTGGGCTGGACAGAGCTTGGAGCAACTTGGGATGGGGGAAGGTGTCCCTGCCCATGGCAGGGAGTGGAACAAGATAAACTTTAAACTCCTTCCCATTCCAAACCATGGCATGATTCTGTGATTCTATTCTGTGATTCTGTAATTCTGTCATTCTGTGATTCTATTCTGTGATTCTATGAATGTTTGTTTACCACAGATGCTGGTGAGGTCAGTCAGGGAACTGCTGTTCCCAAATTCTCAGCTTTCCAGGCTGCAGAGTGCAGTGATTTTATGTGAAAGACAATTTTATGATTGGATAAATTCCAGCAGATATGTTTCCATTGCTGAGGGGGAAAAAAAATCAGCTAAACAGGATGTGCTGATAAACACTGCAGCACCAGCCAAAACCTCACTATTGCTTTTCATGAGGTCCATATAAATAATTTCAAAATAAACACCTGGCAAGCTCCCAACTTCTACCAACCTCCTTTGACAACAGATGGAAACGAGACGGCCTGGAAAGCACAGCACTGCGTTTCAGGGGGTGCTCATGCCACGAGAGCCATCAGTTGTGAGTTTCTGAGGTTTCTGTGCTGTCAGACACTGACACTGTCCTCACGTCAGGCAGCAGCTGCTGTGAGGTTTGACCTCACACTCTCAAACCTCAACAGAGCAGAGAATTCTGGTGAGAATGGGAGGCACTGAGTGCTGGGAGCCAGTTCCCAGAGAGGCAAAGGAGATTCCTGGTGACTTTCTGAAAATCCAAACAATGACATCCTCCAAGGGAGTAAAGTTGCAGCCCCGGCCGTGAATTTATCCCCTGGGATAAGGTGAGGCTGGATCTGTGCCCATTCCTTGCAGCAATGTCAGAAGTGCCACGCTTGGACATTGCTGGCACAGAGATCCAGCGAGTGTAAACCGAGCTGGGGACTTATTTAGTTCAGGACAAATGTCAGGCAAGGCTCACACTGTGCTAAAAAAAGCAATTGGGAAGTCAGACCTCTTCTGCAGGAGGACTGAGCTGGAGCAGCGCAGCAGGTCCTGAGCCCCAGGGGCAGGAGGGGACAGCAGGGCTGAGCTGCCAGGCAGGAGCAGACAGAAACCTCGGGAGCATTGCCATGGTGTGCTCAGAGCTGCGCTTGGAGAGGAGGAAGAGCTGGAGAGGAGGAAGAGTTGGAAGGGAGGAAGGCTTGGAGAGGTGGAAGGCTTGGAGAGGTAGAAGGGTTGGAGAGGAGGAAGAGTTGGAGGGGAGGAAGGCTTGGAGAGGTGGAAGAGTTGGAGGGGAGGAAGAGTTGGAGGGGAGGAAGAGTTGGAGAGGTGGAAGGCTTGGGGAGGTGAAAGGGTTGGAGAGGAGGAAGAGTTGGAGAGGAAGAAGGCTTGGAGAGGAGGAAGAGTTGGAGGGGAAGAAGAGTTGGAGAGGTGGAAGGGTTGGAGAGGTAGAAGAGTTGGAGGGGAGGAAGGCTTGGAGAGGAGGAAGAGTTGGAAGGGAGGAAGGCTTGGAGAGGTGGAAGGGTTGGAGAGGAGGAAGAGTTGGAGGGGAGGAAGACTTGGAGAGGTGGAAGGGTTGCCCTGCACCCAATTCCACTTGGAATCTTCCCAGTGGATGCCGAGCCAACCCAGCAGAGCCACAGGACAGAAAACACCTGGGACCAAGGCACCTGACCCCATTTTGGGGACACTGTGGGGACACCTGGCCGGGACGGAGCTGGCAGGGCTGGGAGCAGGGCTGAAGCCACACCCAAAGCAGCACCTTTTGTGCCACCTCTTGATGTCACCCAGGTCTCCTGTGTAAACAGTGGTGCAGGGGACATCCCACTTCCTCCCGAGCGCCCGGCTGCGCTGAGCACGGCTCTGCCTGCCAAGGTAAGGCTGCTTTTCCCTCTCCTTGGAACCAGAACCCCACCCGTGCTGCTGCCTGCACAAACATCCCTTTCCTCGGGCTTTTCCTCAGCGGGTGGCTCTTGCCAGGAGGAGATTTGTGGCGCTTGGAGCCCTGCAGCAGCAGCGGCTGCTGCGCCTGCAAAAACAAATGTCAGGCGTGGGCAATTAGCGGTGCTCCAGCCGCTCTCCAGTGTCGTTAATAGCGATAATTTCCGTCTCTTGCCCGATTCCTCCGGGAATTTATTTTATTTTAAAGTCATACTTGACTGTAAGTGCAACGTGCAAATCTGTTTTTGTTGGTTTTTTTTTTTTTTTTTTTTTCCAACGGGGGTTTATATTGCTATAAAATAAAATCCATGTGCTGCCCATCTTTGTGCCATCTAAGGCTCTGTGAGTGAGCAGCAACAGGAGGAAATTGATGATAGTGAGGGGACACGAGGTGACAAAAAATAGCGGGATTGCTTGCTTTTACTAATGAGAATCTTGAAGTGGTTTTAATTCTTAACTCAGACTGCAGTCACTGCTCTGGATTAAAACTTGACTTGATGGGCTGGAGCTTTTAAACTTCATGGGCTGGAGGTTTTAAACGTAGCTTCACGGGCTGCAGGTTTTAAACTTCATGGGCTGCAGATTTTAAACCTGACTTCACGGGCTGAAAGTTTTAAACTTCATGGGCTGCAGGTTTTAAAGTTCATGGGCTGCAGGTTTTAAACCTGACTTCACAGGCTGCAGGTTTCCAGCTGTACTTTGTAAGAAGTGCTTTTCTGCTGGCTTTGCTTTCACTTGCACCAGCAGCTCAGCTCTGCTGTGAGCCCAGCAAACAGCCCCTGGGGTGCTCCCAGACAGGATTTAGGGTGGGTGGCCCCTGAATCCGAGATCTCTGCAAGTGGACCAAGAGGGACTCTGGCAGAAGGTGAGTCAGGATGTCAGGATCTGCAGGAGGGGATTCCTCAGCTGGCTGGAGCAGGAGCTGTGCAGGGATAGTGGTTTTTTTTTTTTTTTTGGGGGGGGGGGCATATTTTTGGTGTCAAGTAAAAGTGCTGGGACTTGCGCCAGTGCCAACAGCATCAGCCATGGGAATTCCATCCATGGGGGAAATGCAGGTGTGGGACAGCCCTTGCCCAGCCTGGAGCCAGCGCCCTGAGGGGGCTCTTGGTGTCTGTGCTGGAGCTGCAGGAAGGAGTTCAACCAAGTGCTGCAAAACGAAAATACAGCAGACAGCCCAGAGCTGCTCTTTTTCTGTGAAAGAGAACCAAAAAAAGCACCTTTAACTGTAGAATGTTCCACTCCGAGTGCAGAGGTTTCACTCTGGTGTCATGGCCATGCACTGAGGGCAGAGTGTGGAGATGTTTGTGCTGCAATCAAATCAATTAACCTGGCTCTGATGGGCACCTCAGACAGATCCAGGATCTGGAATGACATCCCTGTGCTTCTCAGCCTATTCAGATGAACATCTTTTGCCTAGGAATGTTATGCTTAATTTCCAAAGCTCCAGTAATAACCTGCTCACTTCTTATATCCTTATTGCAGCAGCATCAGGGATACCGAGACTCACAAAAACACAAAAAATAGTGGTTGGATCTTGGTGTGTTTATTTGATACTATTTAAAAAAATCATATTCTGAAAGCAATGTTGCAGTGGGAGCCACCTCTCTGCAGGATGTAAATGAGAGTTAAAATCTACTGGATAAAATCTACTGGAGATTTCAGGCTTCTGCAGCCTCTGCTGCACACCCACCACACAGTGAAGGATTTGGAAATGGAATTTTAGGACCATCAATGGTATCTCAAGTGTCTGCTTTTGTGCCCAAGTGGGAAGAGAAGGGGTTGGTGTGGAATTAAGCCTCAGTCTGAGCCAAAGTGAGAGGAAAGGCAGAAATGCAGTAATTTTGTAGTGCCTTGTGCCTGGGTGCTTTTTGATTAAGGAGATGGTTTAATCTTGTTATGTTTTTATGGTTTTGTAATGAAATCCTTCATCCTCAGAAAGGGCCCTGCTGATGAGCCAGCAGACACCACTCTGTGCACATTAATTGTATTAATGTATTCATTAATGTATTAATGTATTAACTGTGGTAATATATTAATTGTGGGCACTGCCAGCCAGGCCACCCTGCTCAGAGCCTGAGTTCCCTGAATGCAGAGAGGAATTTCCTGACTCCAGGGCATCCAGTCCTGATCCCAATCTCTGTGTTTAGCTCTCCTGGGGTGCTGGGGCTGGGACATCACCTGCAGGATGGGTTTTAGAACCTCCTGGCTCCAAGCTGCACCACAGCTCCATGATCTCCGTCGATGTGCAGCTTTTCAGGATTCTTCTACCTGCAAATTGAATAATAGAATCATTTAGGTTGGAAAAGACTTTTAAAGGTCATCAGAAAAGATACCAGCAACCAGGTCCACTCCTGGGTGCAATTTTTTCCCCTAATATCAGTTATTCAGCAACACTGGATGTTTTCAGTTTGGGATCTTCTAAATGATGGCAAGGTGGACTCATAACTCCCACTGCTGCCACTCAGACAACACTTGGGGGTGAGAAAAAACGCTTAAAGGGAGCCAAGAAATGAAATTTGGATGAACTCTGACACCTTGTGGACAATTAGCAGATGAAGGTGATGGGTGAGGGGGAAGCTCTCCATGCTCTGGGCTCCCCCCAGGGCCCTGGGCAGGGTTTGTCCCACCAGAGAGCCAAGCTGAGCTCTGGGGTGGAGTGTGAGCCCTCAGCATCACCCTCGTGTTCCAGGGACACACCCTGGACACAGCAGTTTGCCCTAAAACCTCTGGTCAGAGCCCAGTTTGAGTCAGCAGACCTTTACCCTCTCACCCCAATTGTCCTTAGTGTCACATGAGACCTAATTCACAGAATATTCTGGGCTGGAAGGGACTAAATAAAGCCTGGCTGTATTTAAGGACCTTGATAAGCAAATCGGCTGTTGTCACTCATTGGACTGAAACCACACACTGGCCAGCATTTAATTAGATAATTAATTATAAAAGGGTCTTTAAAATATAACATTTTACAGATGTACCTAATCCTGTGTGATTTTAATGGCCATCCACCAGCCTTGTCTGGAGCAGCAGCAGGCGGACCCAGCTGTGATATCCAAGGAAAACCAGGCACATGAGGACCTGGAAAATGGTTTCTTGGCAAAGGGACAGGTGACTTGAAAGGACAGAAGGTGCAGTGGACACTGCTTTTACCAGAGACAAGGCCATGGCCAGCTGGAAAGGGATGAAACATCCTGAGCAGCAGAAATTCACAGCTGTCCTAGGAAATGGGATGTAACCACATCCACGCTCTGAGGAGAGGAACACCCCCATGTCCAGCTCCAGTCCCTGTTCACTCCCTGTCCTGACAACCCCAGGATGGAGAGCCTCCATTGCTGCTTCTCAGGGGAGAGAAATCCTTGAGCCAGATGAATTTTTCTTCTGTGTTTCTGTCACAGTTTGAGCCTCTTTCATCCTCTTGGGGTTGTCGTGGCCTCGTGGCAGGAGCAAGGCTGAGGGGCTGGGATGGGGCTGCTGGGGAACACGGAGCAGAGCATCCTGTGCCAGAGATGAGGGGGATTGGGAGGGAGCTGGAGGGACAAAAGCAGCTCTGAGGGGCTGGTGAAGCATCTTGGTGCAGGAAGGGGATGAGGAGAGAGCTTCCCAAAGGCAGCACTTCCCTGATGCTTGGAGCAGCTGCTGAAGTTGAGGATCCTGCAGGAGATAAACACACAGACCTTGCTTTTTGAAGGATGTGGGACAGTGAAAAAGAAGCTGAGAAAGAAAAGCAAGAATCTGTCTGGGGAGCCTGCAGGAGCAGAGTTACCCTGCTCACTGCCCATGTCCCATATGGGACTTGGACACGTTGGCTGAATCCCAACCCTCCCATGGCAGCCTGGAGCAGTGTCTGGAGGAGCTGCCAAATGCAGCACCACAAGGATTAAGAGGCAGAAAACCCAGTTATTTGTGCTCTGTGTCACTGAGAGCTCTAAATTCAACTCTTCTGGTAACGCCAAGGAAAAAGCTTTAGTAACAGAGTAGGAGTTACTAATTTCTACCTACAGAGACAGTTTTTCTGGCAAATGCCCTTTGTAGGAAATGAGTCAGAGGAGTGAATCAGTGTCTGCAGTGCCACATGAAGCTGATTTTCAGCTTTAACCGTTATATTCAATATGAGAGGGAATCACTATAATGAGAATTATAACCCTGGGAGGAAACCCTCGATAAACCCCAACTCCTCCTGCCTGTGTTACCTTGCTGAGAGCAAGTTACCAAACTTACTGGTCCCAGTTACAAAAAGCTGGCAAGAGAAAGCTGACCCAACAGTTCAACACGTGGCATTCTGCTGATGGCCGAGAGGCAGAAATTGGCAGTACCTAAACAGTAAAATTATCTGACGGAAAAAAGAGTCAGACTGAGGCTGCCATGGTGATGGGAAATAGAAGCTGGTGGCGTGACCAGGTCTCTGTGTGTTCCATCAGCTTAAATACATTAACAGAACTCTTCAGGAGCACTGGCTGTGTTCACAGCAGTCACATTTTCCAAGCCCACTCCCTGCTACCCTTTTGCATGTGGTCTGTGCCCATAGTGCCAGAGAAAATGGGTCTATGAGGTCTCCTGAGAGGCTCAGGAGGCCTGTCACCCACACAATGCCCAACACAGCTCAGCATATCCCTGGAAGTGCTCAAGGCCAGGCTGGGCAGTGGAAGGTGTCCCTGTCCATGGCAGGGGTGGCACTGGATGGGCTTTAAGGTCCTTTCCAACCCAGATCGTGATTCAGTGCTTGGCACCCACACCCTGAGCATTGGGCCCTGATGGAGGCTGGGATATGCCCACCTTCCATCCATGTATTCCTGCCTTGCTCCCAGAGACCAAACCACAGGAGACCTTGAGGAGCTGGCCAAAGGATGGGCAGCTTCTCCTGCTGCTGCTCGGTGTGGCACAGCTTCACTTGTGCTCCTGGGACCGACACAGCAGGAGTGGTGTGGGAACAGTGGGATCTCTGACAGGGCAGCTCTGAACACGATTCCAGGATGTTTCATGCACACAGCATTCCCAAACCTCTGCTTTGTGCTGAACAGCCAGATGGGAAATGCAGATGTGAGCATTGACAACTCTGCAGTGCCTTTGCCTTCACGTCCCGTTTTTTTCTCCCCAGGAATGATCCACCCACCCTACACCAGCACAGCCTCATCCAGCAACCCAGCCATGACCCAGAGCAACCAGAGCTGCTCCCGCCAGGAAATCACCTTCAAGAGCAGCCTCTATGCCACCACCTACACCCTCATCTTCATCCCGGGGCTCCTGGCCAACGGTGCTGCCCTGTGGGTCCTGTGCAGGTTCCTCAGCAGGAAGAGCAGAGCCGTCATCTTCATGATCAACCTGGCCGTGGCTGACCTGGCCCACGTCCTCTCGCTGCCCCTGCGCATCTATTACTACATCAACCACACCTGGCCCTTTGGGGATGTCCTGTGCTTGCTGTGCTTCTACCTGAAGTACCTCAACATGTACGCCAGCATCTGCTTCCTCACCTGCATCAGCATCCAGCGCTACTTCTTCCTGTACCACCCCTTCCGAGCCAAGGGCTGGAAGCGCCGCTACGATGTGGCCATCAGCGCCCTGGTGTGGCTCGTGGTGGGGGCTGCCTGCGTGCCCTTCCCCATCATGAGGAGCCACGGGCTGGGTGCCAACACCACCAGCTGCTTTGCAGACCTGGGTGTGAAGCCGATTGACAGCAAGGTGGGCACGGTGCTGATGACGGGCACCGCCGAGCTCCTGGGGTTCGTGGGGCCGCTGGTCATCATCTTGTTCTGCACCTGGAAGACAAGAGACTCCATCCGGGGCTTCCACATCCCACAGGAGAGCAGTGGGGAGAGGACGAAGGCCCTCAGGATGGTTTCCATGTGCGCCATTGTGTTCTGTGTGTGTTTTGCTCCCTACCACATCAACTTTTTCTTCTACATGTTGGTGAAGGAGAACGTCATCACCGACTGCTTCCTGAGCACCATCACGCTCTACACCCAGCCCTTCTGCCTGAGCCTCGCCAGCTTCGACTGCTGCTTGGATCCCATCATCTATTTCTTCATGACTTCTGAGTTCCAGGAAGAGATTTCCAGGCACAGCAGCATGGCCATCCGGAGCCGGCTCATGAGCAAGGAGAGCGCCTCGTCGATGAAGGAATGACAAGGAAAAACCAAGGAAAAACCAAGGTACCTCATATGAAATCTGAGACTGGTCTGAGGTACTCCATTACCAACTCTGTTGTGGAAGATCCTGCAGGTTTATCCAGAGGAGTTTTGGGGCAGAGGAATTTTTTCAGTATATAGAAGATAAATCCTAAGACTGGTGTGCTGGAAGCTGGTGAGTGGCCCACTTGGTGTGACTGTCCCCACCCTGTGCCATCCCCACCTGACCTCTCTGGACTAGACAATACACAGGAGGGAGTGAAAAACTTTTACTGGGAAATGGTGGAAAAGTCCCAGCTTTTTCTTCTGCTTCCCAGTTGCAGGCTCTATGATCAAGCCAGAGACAATCCCACATTCACACACTGACATCTGCTGAAGGATCTTCTCTGGGAACACCACACAAGAACCTAAAACTGGCCAGTAGCAACCGAAGGACACTGTGGTTTGTGCAGTGGGGCTGTGGACAGGTGGAGTTGTGCAGGTGGTTTCCATGTGCTCCTGGGTTTTCTGCATCCCCACTGGTCACCAGTGACCTCTGCTCCCCCTTTCTGCCCTCACCCTCCTGCTCTGCTCCTCCTTTCCCTCCTCACCCAGCTCTGTTTGCTCCCTAATTGCTGACGCATCCCAGAATTTGCAGCTGCAGCTGGTGCAAGACCCTCTGCAAGACAAATTCTCCTCAAACATCCAGAGAGTGGCACCTTCCCTTGCTCCAGGTGACTTTCTTCCCCTCCAAGCTGGCAAGGGGGACGTGGGCAGGTGGCTTTTGCCTTTGGACCCCTTGGGGCACCCCATGGTGGCCCTGGGGTCAGTGCAGGTGGGTTTGATGGCCCTGGTGGTACCACTCAGGTTCTCACTCCCTTCTGTGTGTGGTCCAGAGGTGCCTGAGATGAATCTGCCCCAAAAAAGCTCAGCTCGACCTGTTCAGTTGATGCTTCTTTTAAAAAAGAGAGGAGTCCTTGCCAGGGTGATTTCACTGATAGACCAGAAGTTAAGTTCATAGATTACTGTGATTTTTTTCCACCAGGTCCTGCCATGATCCTAATGTTTACAATTTTTGGTAGCTATGCAAAGCAGTGACAAAGAAAAATTAATTTACCCCTTATTTTTAATTAGTTACATCTCTTCAGCTGAGTCCACCCACTCTGTAACTTCAAGGATATCTCATGATACCTGGGGATGGATTTGGCTGAACAGTCACCAATTTACTGCCCTTGGAAATCAGTATATTTTCAAAAGAATGTGAACAATTTGTACAGTCTTGCAACAGTTGCTACAAAACCAAAAGGAATATCAGAAACACTTGCCATGTGTGTTTTAACTCCAACCACTCAATTCCACTGAGTTAAAATGTAACTCAGCCAAACATTCCCTGCATATTGTGTTTTCCAAAAAAAAAAAAAAAAAAAAAAAAAAAAGCGCCAAGAATCAGGCTTTAAACAACCATTTTCCTCTAAAAGACAGCTACACTGATTAAACGCAATAAGCTCTCTTGGTTCTCCTCCCAGGCGTGAGAAGACGATTTTGGGGTGAGTAGGATGCTCTGGAGTCGATGGAAATGTTCTCTCTGATGTCACTGACACAATAAATGTTTACACACTGCAAGGGGCTCCCTTCCAAAGGCATGGATGCTCACGGACTGAGCTGAGCTCACACAATTCAATTTTTTCAATTCTTTTTTTTCCAGCAGTCTCTCATAAGCTACACTCTGTATACAGTTGTCAGGGAAGGAGACTTCAGTTTCAGTGCTTGTTTTGAGGGTTTTTATAGACCTTGCTCAGCCTCCACGTGAGCTGTTTCCTATCCCTTCACTTTCTCACCCTTCTCTCTTGACCAGGTGAAAACAAGCTGAGGGCACTTACGGGAACTCTGTAGCTCATTCTGTGGGTTTTACTTCCCAAGAACTGATGCTCAAAAAGAAAAAAAAAAAAAAACAAAAACCAAAAAACCAATAAAGGCTGTTTTACAAACTTCAGCTGAGTTTTGTACTTACCACTGGTGCCGGGAAAAACAGTGTGGGATCAGCTCCTCCTGGGGTCAGGGTTCAAGCAAAGGGGCACAACTTTTATTATTCTTAAACAGATTTGTTGCTTGTTTTCTTCACTCTGAATAGTGGTTATTTATTTAATTTTTTTAATCTACCATGCTTCTGTTAGATTTAGAAGTATTTTGAGGGTGGGAAGGTGTCCTAGGTAGTGGAAGATGGAGAAGGCGTGGGAATACCTGCTCCAGCTGCCGAGTGTCCAGGAGGGACAGTGGCTCTCCTGCCCATTACCTTAGCATGGATTCGGTGTCTCCATCAGGAATAACAGTCTCCATCTCCATGATAGCACCCACAATCACCTCAGCTCCCCACATTTTCCTCCCTCACTCGCCCTCTGAACTCCCTTATCTTCCCCAAAATGTTCCTCTTCCATACTGCAGCCCCAGCCCCTGAGGAAGGGTCACACACTCAACATTTTCAATCCCGTGCTGGATGCAGGGGATCAGATAACTCTGTCTGAAAAAAAAAAATGTCTCTTCTGGTGTAGGAGAAAGTGCCCTGGTTTTGGTTGAGGTGAACCTTGTGGGGTTCAGCTGCCAGATGAGGTTAAACCACCAGGGAAAGTCAGTCAGGATGGGCCAGCCCAGAGAGCAACAGCTCAGAGCAGAGAGAGATCAGGGAAAACCTGCAGTTCTCTGAAAGTCCAAGACGATCCATTTGGCCTCCACAAACCCACACATGAAATCCAAACCTTTTACTTCAGACCTTCCAAAACCTCAGTGTGCATCTCAAGAGGAGAAAACAGGCATTGCAGGGAGGAGCAGAGTATCCCAGCTGCCTTCCCAGCTGGCTGGTGCTGGATCTGACCCAGGACCTGGGCTGCAGGGGCTGCTTTGCCTCACACAGTCAGAGGCACAACAAGCCTGGCTCAGGTTCCTGTAATTCACCCCATTTCCTGTGACCAAAAAACATGTTTATTATTTTGACAAGAGGAAATATAATTTCGTGATGTTGCTCCTGGATTATCTCTTGTGCTGGTCCTGCTGCTCAGACTCATGAGTAGAAAAAGACTTTTCCTCCTTCTTGAGCAGACACAAAAAAAAGCTATTTTAACATAAATGCCATAGAAAGGCAGAATTGAACCAAATCAAGAGGTTTGGTAAAGCTCCACAGGGGTGTGAAAGATGGATCTAAAGGGCTCCTGGGGTTAGAGGGGTTGGAGCATCTCATCCTGAAGGGAATTGCTCGGGATGGAGATGTGGTGAGGTCTCCAAGCCACCTGCACTGGCACAGTGCCCGTCCCCAGGGCACAGCCCTGGGCAAACACATTTCTTTTTCTTTAGTACATGAGCCACTCACCTTTTAGCAAAAGCAAATGTGTTTCTCTGCAGTGCTGCCCCATCCTAACCAGGAGCAGATGTCTGGTACCTCCTCTCCTGCTTGAAAGGGCCCTCCCGTGCATGAGAACAAACATATTTGGAAAAAAACTCCGGGGAGATTTAAAGCTTTTCTGCAGCTTCAGGTTCTGAGCTGCAGAATCTTGCAGCTCCTCTTGATTCCTTTAAATGAAATTACCAGCTCTCTGCCCAGAGAAAGAACAAAATATGCTGGAAATGCAGGATAACAACTCCACAGTTCAAAAACACGAAACCACTTCATCGCACTTAAAAGGTTTTGAGGATGGCTGGTGTGATTTAACCAAAAATGTTGGGTTTGTGGATTAGACAAAGGCTTAGCCCAAAAAGTAAGGGAGGCATTGACAATTATTTGCTGTGAAATAAATCAGAGCTTCCCAAAATGCTGTCCCTGCAGAGAGCTCTGTGTGACAGCGAGAGGGACAATGAGCTGGGGGCTCCCCCAGCCCCACTCAGCTCCCTGCACAAGGGTGAAGCTGCTTTGTGTGAACAAACCTCCTCCTTCCCCTGCTTTTCATACATCCTTCAGGTGCATCCTGTCAGATATTCTCAACGCTGAGCACTTGAGAGATGCTGATCATCTGCATTTGGCCCCCTGCCCACAGGATGCCAGGCTGCAGGAGAAGAGACCTTTATCTGGAGTCCTTAGATAAAGTCTCACAGTTATTAAAAAAGTTATTTAAGAAGTTCCTTTGTGTCTTCTGCCTTTGAAAGCAGAGCGTTGCCAAGTGTGAAAGGCTCGTTAGCTTTGGGGATGAGCCAGAGAAACAGAAATGCTAAACAAAAACATGCCCAAGTTGAAAGAAGAATGGAGAGGTTGATCCGTGTGTGTTGAAGGATGAGGTTTGTCAATCCCTCAGCTTTTCATGGCCAGGAATGTTGTGATCTTCTGCAAAAGCTGTTCTCCAAAAAGCCAATGAGCAGAGGAAGGGCTCAGCCTCTCTCGGGTCTGACATCCACTGATCTCTCCTTCCCCAGCAGCACAGCTGGAAACAAACACCTAAAAATAGGGCTCAGGGATGGCTGGATACGCTGCTGCAGACACAGAAATAGGATGTCCCAGGCAGGATGTCCTGATAAAACAGCCCCTTCACTTTGGGATTAACCTCTGCCCTCTGCAGAGGGACAGGGCGCAGTGCCAGCCTCCCTTCTGTGGTCTCTGAATGCTCCACAAACACACGAGCCCTGCTCCTTCTTCCCAGGATCAGCACCAGCTGCTGGAAGAGATGCACAGGAGGAAAACTGGGAATGACAAATAGCTCTTGCATCTCCCCCAAAAAAACCCCAAAAAACAATATTCTCCTTTGAAATGAAAACCATGGAGATTTAGGGTGCCCAGAGAAGCTGGGGATGCTCCATCCCCATAAATGTCATGGGCTGGACAGCACTTGGAACAACCTGGGATAGTGGGAGGTGTCCCTGCCCATGGCAGGAGTGTTGGAATCAGAGGGTCTTTAAGGTTCACAGTCCAAATCACTCTCAGATTCCCTGATTTCTTGGCACAAGGAGACCTGGCAGCTGAGTGGGTGGCAGAGCTCTGGTGCACTCCTGATCCCAGCCCTGAGCTGGCAACTAAAGTTTGTAAGATCTTCCTCCTTTCATTTCTCTTCCACAGTTCTGTTCCCATCAATTTCGTGAGGTTGCAGAACCGTTTACAAAAAAAAAAGCATAAGAATATTTCTATTTTTACATCACCTCCAGGAAGGGAAAGTTGCCAAGAGCCAAATTATCTGTACAAGCCTCGA
Organism: Acridotheres tristis; assembly: GCA_037013685.1. NCBI lineage: Eukaryota > Metazoa > Chordata > Aves > Passeriformes > Sturnidae > Acridotheres > Acridotheres tristis. The sequence continues at coordinate 15,466,365 of CM072889.1, forward strand.
GCCATGAGCTGTGACCCTGGATATCAGGTACAACTGCTCAACTGAAAAAGAGGCAGCTCAGAAGTCACACCATGAAGTTCCACCACTTCTTCAGCCATGCAGAAAGGAGGTCATGCTCAGCAGGCAGGAAAACAGCTAAAAACTCTCTGCATGTGCATATATATAGGAAGAGAAGTAAAGGAGGAAGGGAGTTAAAGGAATTAAAGAAGAAGATTGGGAATGATGCACATTATGGGTTTTTTAAACAACAGTATTTTGGGAAAATCTCCACCTTAAACCATCACGTCATTTCAGGAATAAAGTCCAAACCCTCCAGCTTTAGCCTTGATAGTCTGAGGCTAACCAAGCTTCCAAGAAAATGAGGGAAAATTACTCCCTTCCAGTAACTTACACTGGCAGAGCACTCGGTTTTCCTTCAGCGAGCACTTATTGGGAGGTTGCTCCTGTATTTTACAGCTCTTCCCAGGCAAAGTGAGCGTGGAGAGGAGCAGGAGCAGCCGGAGGGAAGGGCAGCATTCCCTCCCACAACCCCTGTGCCCAGAGGGGACAGAAATCCGTGGTGTCCATCCCAAGGCACCAAAGGACGTCATCGCCTTCCCAGCGGCTTTAAACGTCATTAACTGCTCACGTTTGGTGTGGAGAAGAGAAACAAAATACAGGATTTCCTGTTCTGCAGCCACCGGACCGGGCTGCAAATGCCGGCAGGATTTCAGCGCTCCGAAAACATGTGGAAGTCAAAGCGGGAGGCGCTGGGATGGCTGAGAAAATCAGTGGGAAATAAAAGCAGGACGCTGGCTGCTCCTGCTGCCTAGCTCGGCTATGACCCCCCCCGAGCATGGGAAGCACAGGAAGGTGAGTGGCATTTCTGCTCTTTTCTTCAGGAGACCGAAACTGGCGCAGTTTTAGCAACTTTATCGCTTCTCTGCAGTTCTTCAAGAGATGGTATCGGGCAGAAGCTGGTGCAACATCCTCAGCCGCTTCTGTTGTGGTCACAAATTTGTCTCCGAGGGTGGGTGAGGCGAATCGGTGCCTGTGGTGTGAGGGAGGACGTGGGGAGAGGCTGTTTTAACCAAAAAACTCAATTTTGTCCTTACTGACAGAAGCTGCCGTAAGCGACCAGCTTTATTTACTCATTTCCTATTAGTGCCTAGATTAAACAAACAAAATTATTGCTTACAACCCCAGTGCCAGAAAACTCCACTACTTAAACCAAGAGCTCATTTCAAGCCATCAGTGGATCTATTATTTTTTATTTTCTTTTTTTTTTCCCCAAGCCTGCTCTTCCCTCCAGCATCCCAGCGCTGGAGGGAAGGAGCTCTGTCCCCATCCCCCGGCTCGGAGGATTTCCCCAGCCATGTCTGGAGTTCAGCTTTAGCCTGGGTTGCCCAAGCAGCCCATGGAAAAGATGAGGGCGAGTTTGCCAATGGATCGGGAGCAGCAAATGCAGGAACACCCCAGTGGTGTGGGGCTGGGTGGGGCACGGGCTGATTCACACGAGCCGGGCGGTTTCCAGCACTGACAGCAACATTCGCCTCCAGGAACACTCCAAAAAAATCAACCCTGGGAGCTCCGAGAGCTGCCTTGGCCTCCTAATTAATTGCAGAGTTATTTGATGTTTAATGAATGGCGGGGCTGCATCCACAGTAGGTGCTCTGACTCCTCGGGCACTGATATAGGGCTCCCTTCTAGAATTTCAGCTGATTAAAACTCAGCTTTGCAAAAAAAAACCCAAAAAACCACTCCCTGCTCCGGCCTATGTTTAAATCCACGTGTGGATGAAATGGGAAAATAATCAAAGAATGGCAGGAATATTTTATAGAAGATTTATAAAGGCACTGAACAAAACTGCAGACAGAGCCCACAGGAGCATCTCTGCCCTCACACAGCAGCAAAGCAGGGGGAAGCTGGAGGGACATGGGGCAAAGGGGAAACTGGAAAACAATAAAAAATTCACAATTTCCCAGGAATTGTTGTCGTGAACAAGCCTGGCCTGACCCCAGCCCAGGGTGGGGATCTCTGCTGCTTTCCTGCCACTGCCCTCCAAAGTGCTGCCACCCAAAGCTGTGTCAGGACCAGGAGTGGCACGCAGGAACAGGCACTGCTGTGCTCCCAGGGAAAGTCAAAATCATGGAAAAAAACAAGCAGGGAGGCTCCCCATGGAAGAGGTGTAGGATTTGAGGACCTTCTGTGACCCTTTCCATGAGCCCACACCAGGTGCCACCTCTGCCACTGGACAGCTGTGACAGGAGGAGGGGACAGCTGCATTCCCCACGCTCCCTGGCAGTTTCCCCTCTCTATTTTCTGCAGGGATGTGAAGACAAGTCCTGCCACCCCTTTCCCTGGGTTAAACAGGCTGAGTGCAAAGGGCACAAGTCCCTCATGGATTTTTTGGGCAGGTGAGGAGCACAGGGATCCTGCAGGGACCGAGGAGCTGTTTCCCAGTATTCCCTCAGCACAGATGTTCCCTCTCCCCTGCCTTTCCCAACTCAGTGGAGCAATCCCAAACCTCTGGCACAGTCGGCAACCGAGAGGTGCCCTCACTCAGCAACCCCAGTTCCACTGGAAAAACAAGGAAAAGCAAGAAGGCAGATTGGAGAAGGCTCCGTTTGGAAAGCAGGGTGTGAGCACAGACCCTACTCACATCAGAGGTGAGGGTGGGGGCAGCCAGCCGAGGGGCTGGGGCTGTATTTTAGATATTTATCTGCACATAAAAATAGAAAATATCTAAAATTATTATTTCCTCCTGAATCTGAAAATGTGGTAATGCCACCAAAGGAGCTGCCCAGGTGAGGAGGAGCAGGATGGAGGAGACTTCATCCTGTACCTTGAAGCACTGGGATGGACTCACTCCTGGAAATCCATCCCTGTTACAAACACCCGGCTCTGGGAAACAGCACTGTGGCTGATTCTTAATGAATGACTGCTGATGAGGGGCTGGGTGACAATGACAGGAGGTGCTGAGGGCTCTGCCAGCCCCAGCTCCAGGCAGGGAGGAGCAGGGAAGGCTGCCCACCTCTCCATTTCCACAGGCTCCATTTCCAAGGGGAAAATCGCACTGTTTGTTACAGACAATGCTGCAGCCGCCAGGTTTGTATCCTGCTGCTGCCAAATCCCCTCTTCCCAAAAGAACAGATTCCTTCCCGTGGGATCTGCTCATGAGTGGCAAAATCCATCACCTCTCCCGAGAGCAGCAGGAGCACCTGAACTCCCCATGACCCGCTAATAAACCCCCTCAGCACTGGGCGAGCTGGGATGGGTAAATGGAGGAGAAGAATTTCTACTCTAACTAGAAGGGAGTTGCATTTATCTCCCTGCATGTCCTGAGTAGTTGCTGGAGGATAATTCTGCTGCTGAGGGATAATTTCTGCTGCTCCAGCACGATGCCTGCACAATGTGCCGGGAGTGCCGGAATTGAGTTAGCAGGACCAGCAGAGCAACTGGCGTGTGTTTGGCCAGTTATTAACTTATAAATCCAGCCTTAACTCTGGAGCCAGAGCTGATGGATCTGTCTGCAGCGCTCCCCTGGCCTCGGCTGCCTGGGGATGTTAATTATTGCCTTTGCTACCGATTCACATCAGATCCCTGCGTGGATCTGCAAAGACAGCGCCTAAATCCATTTCAAATCCCTATTTATTTACAGTCCAGCTGAAAGTGCTTGTAGATGTGGAGCACCAATTTGACAGAGTGTGATGGAAAACTTGATGAATTAAAAGTGATCCTGGAAAACCCAGGAAGCTGCAGAAGCTGTCTGGTAACCAAGAGATGGATGTTACAGAGCTCAGGGCATTCACTGTAACTGGGGCATCTCACGAGATTCTGCAGAGCATCTCTGCGAGGGGAGGGTGGAGGATGCCTGGCATCACTCCCTGGGAGCGGGTCACCCTTCCCACCACACGCATTGACTCACACACCACTGATTCTTCTGCCCTAAGGCACACGTATTGAGAGATTTTGGCTTTAAAGCATCTTTTTACCCATTCCAGAACCCCTCCCCCTGCCGTGACCGCCCCATGAGTGAGGAGACCCGGCCAGGATGGAGAGCAACGTGTCCTCCGGGAACTGTTCTGATCCCCAGATGTCCTTCCAGTCCACCCTCTACGCCACCACCTACACCCTCATCTTCATCCCGGGGCTCCTGGCCAACAGCGCTGCCCTGTGGGTCCTGTGCAGGTTCCTCAGCAGGAAGAGCAAAGCCGTCATCTTCATGATCAACCTGGCCGTGGCTGACCTGGCCCACGTCCTCTCGCTGCCCCTGAGGACCTACTACTACATCAACCACACCTGGCCCTTTGGGAGCTTCCTGTGCCAGGTGTGCTTCTACCTGAAGTACCTCAACATGTACGCCAGCATCTGCTTCCTGAGCTGCATCAGCATCCAGCGGTACCTGTTCCTGCTGCACCCCTTCCGAGCCAAGGGCTGGAAGCGCCGCTACGATGTGGCCATCAGCGCCCTGGTGTGGCTCTTGGTGGGGGCTGCCTGCCTGCCCCTCATCATCGTCAGGAGCCCAGCCCTGTCCAACTCCATCAACAGCTGCTTCTCGGACCTGGGTGTGAAGCAGCTCAGCCCGGGGGCCGCCATCGCGCTGGTGACGGTGGCCGAGCTGTTTGGCTTCGTCATCCCCTTCGGCACCATCGCCTGGTGCACGTGGAGGATGTGGCATTCCCTGCGGGACGGCCCCACGGCGCTGCAGGACGCCGGCGAGAAGAGGAAGGCGCTGAGGATGGTCCTCATGTGCGCCGCCGTCTTCTTCATCTGCTTCACGCCCTACCACATCAACTTCCCCTTCTTCATGATGGTGATCGAGAACGTCATCCGGGACTGCGCCGTGCACCGGAGCACGCTGCGCTTCCACCCCATCTCGCTGTGCCTGGCCAGCCTCAACTGCTGCCTGGACCCCGTCCTCTATTACTTCATGACCTCCGAGTTCCAGGCGCAGCTGCTCCGCCACGGCTGCGTGGCGCTGAGAGCGCGGCTCCCGCCCCGCCGGGGCAGCGCCTCGGCCACCGACACTGCCCACGACATCCGTGTCAGGAAGAGGAATCTCCCTCGCCTCAAGTTCTGGTCTCTTCCCAAGTTCTTCGGCCAAATAAACAGTATGGACATCCCCGCAGTGCCGCCCGACGAGCTGCTGCTGGAGTCCATCTCCTGAGCGTCGGCCAGCCCTGTCCGTGCAGGGGCTGCTCGGAGCTTCAGTGAGGGCTGCTCTGCTCTGCAAATCCCTCTGGAATTGTCCCTGTGTGCTGCAGATGCCAGCACCCGGTCCATAGGGACGTTGTGATGCCAAAAGATTTGCTGGTTGTGTTGTTGCTGCTGGGGACTGTTGTCTTCCATTCCCTCAAAAGTCATTGTTGATGCCAAAGTTTCCCCTGTGCTGAACTGCAGTGGGTTCAGGTGCCTCATTTCAGGTGTTTCAGTGCTTCTGCATATTTGTCGTTTTTGGGAATCCTTCTGAACCCCGAGCTGTGAGCGAGTTGCTCAGCCTTGGCACAGCTCTGGGGATTTCAGCCCTGATGCTCACACGGGGCTCTGCATCAGGACACTTCATTATCTCCATGTAAACTGAACCTTTTCCACTACAAAAATGCATCACCTGGGTCCAGTCCAGCCTAATCTGGACTGTAAGACTATAACCGAACACAGAACATTAACCTGCATCACATCAGTGTTATAAGGGAGGGTTCTAACAAACTGGGCTGAGCTCACCTGCTGGAAAAGGCACCCAGGGCTGAGCCAAAGGATCCACCTGGCCCCTGGGAGCTGCAGCTGCCAGACTGATCATGGGGAATCAATATTTGAATGATAAATTATGATAGCTATGCCACACAGAGGGAGCTGTGCCACCTCCCAGGGCACATGAACTCACAGCTCTGTTGTGACCTGCAAAAGCAGGGACTTGTCGTTGGTGTCTCTTGTGTTGTTATTTGGAGTCTTGTGTTATTTGTCGTGTTGCTGACGCGTGTGGTTGCACATGAAGATGTTATCCAAACCTTCAGTTTTGCTTTGAACACCAAAAACCATCCCAACCCCCACTGGGTACTGAGAAAATTTACAGAACTGACTCCAGTACACCCTGAAAGCTTCAAACTCTGAGGAAATAAAATGATCCCAATGTGTATTTGAGCTTCAGGAGTATTATTTTAGGTATTATTAGTAATATTATTAGTATTATTTTAGGTGCTTGGAAATATTCTCATTGTGCCTCACATCTGCTTTCAGAGCAGTGACACAATTTGGAAGATACTCCCCAGTTTGAAATTCAGAGAAGCCTCAAAGAGTGGCCAGTGCAGGGGTTCTGAGGTCTCCTCCTTCCCAAAATCTCTCAGGGAATTTTTAAAGTAAATGTAGACAGAGAGGGACTGATAGAAAACAACTTTTCCCATGATTGGATGCACATTTCCACCCAGTGCAGCGTTTCTGGAAAACATAGAATGGGCTCTGAGGCTGGATAGGGGAGACCAGATGGGAGATGCAGACAAACTGAAGGAATTTACTTTGGTACTTGAAGAGTGCCAGAGACAGGTAGAAAACCCCGGGGAGCAGGCAGAAAAGTCGCTGCCCTGGGGCTCATTCTGTCCCAAATCTCCTCCTCCTCTCACAAAAAATATAAATAACAAAAGGCCATGTTTTCCTTGTTTGCTTGGGGGGGAAAAAAAAGAGCTTTCAGGGCTGGAAAAAATGCTGTTTCAGATGGCCCAAGCCCAGCAGAGTGTGGAGGCAAAACAGGAAACCCTAAAAACCTCACCGATGCTGGGACTGGCTCTGGGCAGCTCCTTCAGACAGGACAAGCCACACCAGCAGGATCTTCACCAGGACTGTGCCTTTTCCAGGGTGTTTTGGGAATGGCACAACCCCAAGGAGCTGGGCTGGACATCCAGGTGAATGACCACAGGCAGGTCATTCATAAATCCACCCTGAGCAACAGCAAATCCTGGATTGTGGCTCCAATTTTGCAGCCAGCACCAGGTCCAGGTTTCCCAGGAGCTCCAGTTCCCACTGGGACTTTGCCAGTTTGTTTTCACATTGCTTTTCTGACATTTCTGCAACACAGCTTGCCCCTTCCAAACAGGGAACAGGAAAGAGCAAACCCAAAACTCTCTCTGACGTCACGTGGAGATTCAAACCCTCCCTGCAGCAGAAAAGTCCCTCGCTGGGTTGGACACCCTGGATAGCAAGGAGGGTTCTGCTGGGTTTTCTGTAAATCAGTCCCTGAAGAAACATCCTTTGCCAGTACAAACTGGTGCTTCCTGCCAGCCTCCTGTTTTATCAGTAGGATCATCATGGAATAGTTGGGTTGGGAGGGACCTTAAAGCTCATCACACCCCTGCATGGACAGGGACAATTTCCACTGTCCCAGACTGTTCCAAGCCCTGTCCAACCAGCCCTTGGACACTTCCAGGGATCCAGGGGCAACCACAGCTGCTCTGGGCACCCTGTGCCAGGGCCTCCCCTCGAACAATTTTTTCCCAAGATCCCATCTAAACCTACATTTACATATCCCTAAAATTATGTGGTACTTGGGAGTATCCAAGCTGTCCCTTGCACGACACTTTTTAGGGCCCCACAGGGAGGGAGGGGAGCTGCTTTTCTCCTTGCTAAAAATACCTTTATCCTCCCTCCATGACCACATGCTCCCAGTCCAGCCCCAAAGTGACTTTGCCTCTGGAAAACCACTCAGCCTCTGTGGAGCCCTCACAATCCAGCCTTTCCTGATTTTTGGCACCACTGCTGGCAAGGGGCAGCTTCTCCACCCACCCACCTCGTGCTGGAGAGGGGAAGTGCTGTCCCTGGCAAAGGAACAAACACCAACAACTCCAATCCTGAGCACGACTCCAACACACTGGAAACAAATTTTGCTGCTTCAAACCCAGCCGAGCCAGGGAGTGGCTCTCCAAGCCAGGGACCCTTTTTCCAGACAGCCATGATTTCATCAGACCTCAATCCAATTTTTTGATTCATGTGCTCAGCCAGCAACACCCTGCAAAGCCCAAGTTTGGGGTGTGGTGGGACAGCACCGTGTGACAGCCCCAGGTGTGTCCATCACCTCTCCCATGCTCCAGGGTCCTGTTCAGGGCACAGGGGAGAGGATTTGGGAATTCTGTGTGGATGTCACGGCGGTGTTCAGCACTGGGAGGGTGCTCAGCATTCCAAGGATCAGCCAAAGCCTCATCCCTGCACAGCCAGCACATCCTTTCCCTCAGACACTGCCACGGCATCGCCCAGCCCTGCTCCTTTCGCAGGGATTTTTTGGTTTTTAAAGAGAATTCCCTGCTGCAGGCACACAGAGCAGAGAAATCCAGCAGTTCTTAGCCCTCAGCCTGGTGTCGGCAGCACGGCTGCATCCCTGGCTCCACGTGAGCCCTGATGATGCTGCATCCATGGACCTGTGTCTACTCCCCCTTTCCAGACATGCTTCTCTCCCCTGGGACAGCCCCAGCCGTGTGCAGAGCAGACAGACAACCTCTTCCCAGGAATTATTTCTATTAAAGACAGGCAATGCAGATCAGAAAGACCTCAGCTGGCTCTCTCTGAGGAGCTCCTACAAGGTCATAAAGCACAAGCTTAGATAAACTGAGAATTTCCAATTCTAATAAGATACAAATGGAAGTAAAGAAAAAAAATTATAATCAATACAAGAGAAAAATACAATTTTAAAATTTAACTTTATGCTGTAAAAAAAATTGCTTTTTGATTTGGTGCCCAACTTCAAGACATCCCGATTTTTGGTGGCCTCAACTACAGCAGGATTGGAAGGTCCAGCCAGGGTTTTCCCTGGGGAGAGCAGAACTCAGAGCCTGGCACTTGTCTGCTGGTAAAGGCACCCTCAATTCCCACCCCACACCCCAGGAACGCTCCTGGAGTGACGGGAAATGGGATGGATGCCAGTGGCAATGCACACAGAGCACGGTGCCAACAAAACAGGATTTGGGGGTGCTCTGCAAGGTGGATTTGAAACAAAAGCTCCCTCAGTACCCTGCATCCACTCCCTGCCCCGAGCTCAGGCTCTGCCTTCCCATAACCAGGCTGCCTGCTGTGGAAATGTGCAAAACTGAGAATCCACCACGTGCTGCAGTGGGAAAAGCAAAGGAGCCCATCCCCAAACCCAGCTGCTGCTCAGCCACAAGGGATTGGTGATTCCTGTCATTGGCCTCGATTTTATTGTCCATTAAAGTCACCTCCAAACCGTCCCTCAGTCCTCGTGGGAGGCAGGGAGGCACCAGAGCCACACAAGGAAATGCTGGTGGAGCAGGGGCAGAGCCTGGGGACTCCTGTGTGGGGTCACATCACACGATTTTGGAGAGAGGAAATAAATGAGAGAATGGCAGAGGTAGCTGGTAGGAGGTGCTGGGGAAGTTTCACATCCCAGATCCTGCTGAAATTAATGAAATATCCCAGGACTGATGTGAGCAGAGACAGCATCCTCTGCTGAGGGCACAGCACCAAGGAGCCCCTGTCAGCACCAAACCCCATCCCCACTGCTGCCAGCCCGAAAACATCAGTCCAAAACCCAGCCCTGCACCACAGGAACAGCTGCAGAGAGGATCCCACAGTGCTGAAAGCTCTGGCTCCCACATTAATTAAAGAACATCAAGCCATCAGCAGCTTCAGAATAAAGCTGGAAGCTTTAACCAGCAGGAGCATCAGCTGCTGGAGCAGGCACACAGCTGCATTTTTGGGAGATGTGGTCCACAGAGCCTTAGAGAGGGGCTGGGCCACCACTGGGTGACAAACCCTGTGCCCTGCAAGGCTGTAAGAGTCATTAATCTCCTGTAAATCATCTTAAAAAGGAGTGTGGAGAGCTACAAACCCTAGGTTGGAGTTGTGATATGAGGAAATCGATGCTTGAAAGGAGCAGGTGTAATAAAATATTTATATATATGCTGTTCTCCTGGGAAGATGTGTAAGAAAAATGAATAAATGCAAATTACAAAGTTGCAAATCTCTGCAGAGCTTCTCTGGAAATGGTTAGCAAAGTCACTTATGTTCAAATTAACCAACTGAATCGTTGCTCCCTTAACAAGAATTCTTATTGATGTTCCTTGAGCTGGAATCCTCCGCTGGATAAGCAGGGAAATGTTGCTTTTCAAGCTCAAAGCGCAGCCAGCTCTGCCCTCTGCCGATGGCCGGGGACCACGATGGGCCAGGAGCGTGGCCGTAGGTGACACCACTTGATGGCACATCTGGAAAAGAAGAGCCCTCGGCTCTCACCCGGGTTTGCTCCATGAGATCTGTGGGAATCCCCCGAACGAGATAAAAATGACTGCGGAGAACTCGCTGCTTTTGGGGAGCCCAAATCTGCTCACGATCAGCTTCAGGGGGGGACCCTAAAGCCCCCAAATCACTTGGGAGCAGGGATTGCAAAAATCCAGGGGTTTTTGCAGGGAGGCGCAAAAATCCAGGTGAGAGGGAAGGAAAAGAATTGATGAATCCTCTCATTGCCTCCGCACCTGTCAGAGGGGCTGTGCCAGAGGGTCCCTGTCCCCAGGGGCTGAGGGGTCCCAGCCCCACCCCCGGCAGCGGGAACAGCTCCTGGGGTGACACCAACGCGACAGCGACAGCTCCCAAAACCACCCCGAGACCGCGACAGCATCAAAACACCCCGAGACCCCCAGCACCCCCACAAACATCTTGAAAACCACGAGAAGAGAAGGAGAGCGGGCGATTCCCGGCGGGAGGAGGGCAGGGACACCCCGGAGCGGCGCTGGGGCCCCGCCGTGCCCGTCCCGCTCCGCAGGGCGCAGCCGCTCCCCGGCACTTGCGCTTTTGCTTTGCTCAGCGAGGGAGGGACAAGCCCTGGGGACCTCTGCAGACACACCGGGACAGCCTCGGGGCCAGCAAAGGTAGGGCTGGCATTGCTCCGTCCCGCTTTCCTTCGGGTCGGGCTGGGCGGGTTCTGCTGGGTTCTTTTGGATTTTTGGGCGGTAGATTTGGTGCGGCTGAGCCCGGAGTGGAGAGAAGGGATGGGACAGCCCAGGGACAGCCAGGGGGGTCCTGCCTTCACCACGGACCTGGAAACTCCCAGAAGAATTAGTCAGAAGGGAGAAGATGCACAGTAAGCCCAGCTATAGGTAAGGAGGTAATAATTCATTTATTGAAGAGCTGCTGTGTGTGCCCATGGGATGCTCTGAGCACCCGAGTGAGAGGAGGGGGATGGCTGAAGCTAAAACACCCGGCCTTGAAGTTCCAAACCGTGTTTTCTGCTATCATTGAGTGAGCAGCTGAATTTAAAGATTAATCTCAACTCCAGGGATTCTCAGCCTGTGCCAACCCAGCCCTACCTGGGATGGGACTCATCTGTAAGGGGCCTTTGAGGCCACACAGCCTCACCCCCCACAAAGGGATGACTGACCCAATTCCCACTGCTCCACGTTTTCCTTGGGTTTGTCTCCCTCTATTTGTCTCATGAATTTTCCCAAGTGTTCCTCACAAGTGGCACCACACTGATTTTCCATGGGCCGATTTCCATTTGACTGCAAGAACCAGGGAGGAGGAGGAGGACAGGGTTACCACAGCACAGGGACACGGCTGTGCATCCCTGGGGGCCGTGGCTGATAATCTGGGGGATAACTCACAACTTTGGTGCCAGAAACATCTCCCAGGGACATCAGAGTGTGCCAGGAAGGGAGAAGGAGGGCGGGGGATTAGGAGGACACACAGCACTGCTGCTCCGGGTTATTTTCCCTTCTTAACCGGGATAAATATTAACAAAGGAGGACAAGAGCTTTTGCAAAGGATTAAATGGCAAAATCAGAGTATTTCACATGGCATTAAACCAGAGCATTTATATTTTTTTTCCCTTCATATTCTTGAAATTTAGTTAGCGCAGCAAGGGGCAACATTGCTCTGATGGAGAAAGAGATAAATCCCAAATCTCTACCAGGAAACTACTTCAAGGCAGAGAAGCCTCTTCTTCTGTCATTTGTTAAAAGAACAAAAAACCAACCCCATACTACATTCAGTTTCTGGTTTTAACAGTTCTATTTTCAGCTAATACCTCATAAATTCTACTTCCTGCCAAAGCAGGACAGCACCATTTCAGGTGAGCAAGAGAACAAAGTGGGCACTGGGAAAAGCCCAGGCCACCCCTGGGCCAGCTCTGCCCTCCCCACAGGGCCCCTTTGGAGGGACAGAGCCACCCTCACCCTGCCTTCACTTGCACAGGAAACTGAATTTCCATTTGATGTTTCCCCTGTGCATGTTCTGCTTTTATTTTAGGTTGTGAAGGAGAAGAAGGAAAAACACAAGAGAGGTGCCAGGCACAGCCCAGCCCAGCTCCCCCAGGAGGGTAAGTGAACAGAGGGGTGCTGCTGTGCCCCTGTCACCCCTGGCACAGGTTTTATGTGTTCTTAAAACACGTCCCCACACTGAACACGAGGGGACTGAGCACCCCCAGCTCACCTGGGCCAGCAGCAAGAGCAGGAGGTGCAGGATCCATCCATCACCTGGCTCCAGGGAGGAGCAGGAGCCACTGGCAGATCCCAGCTCTGAGAGGGCTCAGGCACGAGGCAGGGACAGCACCCAAAACTCGAGCCCAGACAGGAGCTGCTCTCAAATTCTCTTTCCCCCACCCAGCTGGGTTTAGGAGCTGCTGTGGGTTAAACCCCCAGGATTTGGACACCTCTGAGCAGCCTCAGGTGAGGAGCCCGAGCTCTGCTGAGGGTGCTGAGGCTGGGGGAGCAGCTCCTCACCCTGCTCACAGGTGGGCTCTGCCCCCCAGCCCCTGCAGGTGTTCTCATGGAGCACTGGATACCTGGCAGGGAAAATGCCTTACCCAGGATGTAGCCAGCTCTAACTAGCTGATTTTAGGCTGCCTGCTACTCTTAGCTGCTGCTCTGACTCATTAGGCACAAATCTTCATCCAGTGCCCCAGTGTAGCTGATTTGGGGGGTACCCATGAAAAAATCAGGGAGGAAAGCTGTTCAGGGGGAGAGGGAGGCTGTGCCTGTGGAGAGTCTCTCACCCACCCCTCACAGTGAGGGGGAAGCAAGCACAGGGCATGCAAACCCAAATTTCCTCTTTCTGGAGATTTTTTTAGCATCCTGCTGGTTTTTTACACAGCACATGGGGCTGAACTCTGTGATGTTGCTGCTTGGGATTTCCAAAGCGCTGTTTCTCACATTGCTGAGTTTTTACAGCCCCTCCCCAGCTCTGAGGGTATCTCTGGGTGCCCTGGCCGAGCCCTCTCACTGCTCCCCACCTTCAGCTGGACCTCGGGGACCCCTCGTGTCACAGGGAGGGGCAGAAAATGCTCCAAGCACCCCCCGTGCCCCAGGGCCAGGCTGGAGGGAGCAGGGAATGGAGCTCCAGGGAAGTTGCTGTGTGATGGGGATGGGGACGGGCAGGAGCTGGGGGCAGCAGGAAAAATAAGATGTGCACGTGTGGAAGGACTGGAGGTGCACTTTGTCCTTCCCTCTGTGTGTCCCACGGCAGAGATGGAGTTAGGGTGGGTTTTCCCAGCTGGGAATGCAGCCAGAGGAAAAGGAGCATGATTGAGTCTCCCTGAGTGGGTGACAGGAGCCCCTACCAACAGGAGAGGAGAGACAAGCGAGTTTGAATGGATAAGAAAAATTGTTAAAATAAAAATATTATTATTTGTCATTTCTGAAGCATAACAGGATCATTTCACAAGCCATTTTATCCACTGCTTGAGTTATCTGCTCACTCTTTAGAAGAAAGGAAGACATTTCAGTCTCCTTAGTGAGAGAAAATACTAAAATAGACATGTTTCCTTTTGTGGCAGATTTTCTGTTTCCACCCAGAACTTCTTCAAAGTTTCGGTTCCATCACACCAGCAAGTGTTGAACATCTTTAATAAGTGTCCACATTTTGTACCTAAGCACTGGAAACAAATCAGGAGGGACTGCAGCAGATGTCATTTTGCCTTTAAAATTTAATTTAAAAAACAATTAAAAATTAAAACATTTTAAATTAAATAAATATGCCTTTGGCACCTGAGTCGGTACCTACAAACTTCTCCCACTTAGACCTGCAGGATAACTCTTCACATGGAAGCCAAAGGCAAACCTGAGAGGGTTTAGGCAGAAATCCAAATTTCCTCTAGATTTATCAGATCTGGCTGAGGTTTTTGTGTCTGACACATTCAGATAACATCACCTGTTTGGCCTGAAATTTAAAATAAAATCCACCTCCAGCCTCCTTAATACCAGTTCTGGTATTACCAACAGCCCAAGATGTGCACGATGGGTAAGGACAGGCTTAGAAAAAGCAGCTGTGAGGAAGCCAAGTTGGAACCAAAGGCAGGTAGTTCTGCAAAGGATGGTTTATGTCCTATTTTTAAAAGTGAAATTTAAAAGTTGACCCTGGTTTGGTGGAAGCCACTGACCTGGGACTCCTACCCCACGACACAGCAGCAGTGGCTGCACTAGGGGAAAGGTTTGTGTGCACATGGGCTACAGGAGGAGCAGATTTCCTTCTGTCACCTGCAGCTGGGGAGGGTGGCAATGTTCTGAGAGCCCTCCTGGGAAGCCAGGGGAGTGTTCCCCTCTGGAGTTTTTGGGAGGTGAGAGTATTCCCAGGGAGGGAGGCAGGTTTGGAGTATCTCAGCATTGACCACGTGCTGGGACACAGGAGGAGCGACACCCCCAGGTTTGCAGCAGAAAATGAACATAATTCCTATTTATTCCTTGGTGGTTCTGCACCTGCACTGGGCAGGGCGTGCTGCTTGCTGGGCAGCAGAAGAGCTGATCACCAGCAAAGCCACTCAGGGTTCTGCTGGAGAGATGCTCCAGCTCTTTCCAGCTCTCCTGTAAGTCCGGCTCTGTTCTTCCCCTGTCTCCCAACAATTCTCCAACTTTGTGTCTTCCAGCTGCGGGGCCGCGTCATCTGTTGAACCCCTGTGCTGAGAGAAGAGGCTGAAATGCCACCCAAAAGGTGACAGGGACACAGCTCTGGTGAGGAACTGTCTCCTTGGGCACACAGCGATGCTTTTCCAGGTGTGGATCCCTCCTGCCCATCCTGCAGGTGACCCCAGCGAGCTCTGACCAAGACCATGAGCAGGGCAGGAAGGCAGGACTGGAATTAACTCCCTGCATGCCAAAACCCGCCACGATGAGCTGGTGACTGGAGCCTCCCACACGGATTCCAGGGCTGGACGGTTCCCTTTGGATGCTGAGGCCACCCTGGCTGCAGGACAGGCAGGATGGATGAGTTATGATGCCAGGGCTGAGCACAGAACTGGAGCACAACCATGAGCAACAGCTCCTACTGCAATGAGACAGACCTCAAACCCTACTATGCTGTCACCTACACGGTGATCCTGATCCCCGGGCTCATTGGGAACACCCTGGCCTTGTGGGTCTTCTATGGCTACATGAGAGAGACTAAAAGGGCCGTGATATTTATGATCAATTTAGCCATTGCTGACTTGTCACAGGTGCTGTCCTTGCCCCTGAGGATTTTTTACTACCTGACAGGCACGTGGGAGTTTGGAGGAGGTCTCTGCATGCTCTGCTTCTACCTGAAGTACGTCAATATGTATGCCAGCATCTACTTCTTGGTGTGCATCAGCGTGAGGAGGTACCTGTTCCTCATGCACCCCTTCAAATTCAGTGACTGCAGGCGTGTCTGTGATGTCTACATCAGCATCGTGGGCTGGGTCGTGGTCTGTGTGGGCTGCCTGCCTTTCCCACTCCTCAGGATGCAGCACCAGCAGGAAAAAAACGCCTGTTTTGTGGATCTTCCCATCAAGAAACTCGACCTGCCCACTTCCATCACGCTGATGACCATCGGGGAGTTGGTGGGGTTTGTGACCCCCCTGCTCATCATCCTGTACTGCTCCTGGAAGACAATCTTATCACTAAAAGAGAGGCACTCTGCTTCCCGGGACCTGGGCGAGAAGAAAAAGGCTTTAAAGATGATCCTCACCTGCGCCCTGGTGTTCCTGATCTGCTTTGCACCTTATCACATCAGCTTCCCCCTGGATTTCTTCGTGAAGACCGGGCAGATCCGGGAGGGCTGCGTGCCCATCTCGGTGTTCCACGCCGTGGCTCTGTGCCTCGCCAGCCTCAATTCCTGCGTGGATCCCATCATCTACTACTTCACCACGGATGAGTTCAGGAGACGCCTCTCCAGGCAGGACCTGCAGGACAGCATCCAGCTGCAGCACCCCAGCTACTGGAGAAAGAACTCCAGGGACGTGCTTGGGGAGGACACCACGGAATACTAGAGCTGCCCTTCCCAAGCAGCTGCCAGCACTTCCAATATTCATGAAATTTCGGCCTTTGCCACAGTTTTTTCCCCTCAGGACGCTGAGAACAACGACTCAAATTTCTGCTTTTGGTGAGGGTTGGAATAAACACCACCCCCCCCCCCAAAAAAAAAAAAAAAACCAACCAAAACCCAAACCTGACCAAAAATCTGTTGGTTTAATACTTCAGGTGCAGATTTTCACTGAATATAAATAGGAGCATTTTCATTTCTCACTGGGCAGCAGGAGGTCACTGACCACGGGAGAGGTGACACCACACCCCACTGCCACCTGTGGCATCACCCAGCCATGTCCTGGCCAGTGAGAAACAACAAAGATTTTGGGGTCTTGCTGTGCAGGAATTTGTTCCTAAAAAGTACTGGATGCCACAATATTCTCTGTTTCTGAAGCACAAGACAATTCAGCAGAGACTGATTGTCCAGAGGGTGCCCAGAGGCTGCTCCAGCCATGCTGAGCATGGAGTGAGGAGCACAAGGTGGCCCCAAAGGATTTCTCAATTAAACAATTAACGAAGCTTCATTTAGGGGTGTAGCAAACGCCATCACCCCAGATCACACACTCACTGAAGCTCCCACACACTATTTTTCTGCCATCAGTTCCCACTTCTGGATGCAAAGCCAAGGGTTAAAGCCAAGCCTCGGGTTGGGAACCAGGGGCTGTGCCTGGAGGTTGTTCCTTCGAACCAGGTGTCCATCAAGCCTTTCAGATCCTCTTTTCACCAAAAATGGGGCAAATCATTTCCCTTTCACTGATAACTGACCCACAGCCATCACATCCACTCCCCATTAACAGCAGCAGGATTCAAAGAGAGGATCCAAACCTTTCCAAAGTTTGCTGTAATGGGATCTCCCTGGAAGCAAAGTCAAAGGTGCCATGAGAGATTTTTAAGAAAAGCTCAAAGGTGGATTTTTTTTAAATAATAATTGCTTTAAATTCAAACCACAGAGACTTCGGGCTTGACTTTGGTATTTCAATTGCACCTTCTTGGAAAATGTTATTTTTCTGGGAACATTGGAAACGTTACATTTGGAAATGTAAAATACTGTGACAGTATCATTTTTTAATTTATGCAAATGTTGTTTTATAATTTATATAAGGGACACATGCATTGCAGGAAAATGATGTGAAGCCCAGAGTGTCAGAACACAAGAAGTTTTTCTTTTCAAATGCTTTTTCATATAATAAAAGAAAACTCCACCACCTCTTCCCTACAGGAATCTGAGCCAGTGCCTGATGGCTGAGCAAGCACTGATAATTCATGGAAACCACAAAGCACAATTCACAGTGATGAAAAAGATATTTATTTTTTTATTTCCAGTTGTATATAATAAAATAGTAATTTCTAAAAATGTTTTTTAAATGTAATTCTTGGCTCCTTCTCCCCCCTGCATCACCAATACACACAAACATGTGGCAGCACCTGGATTTGATGCCTCTGGAGTACCTGCAGAACATTTTACATGCTTCTCTGAAATTATTTTATTCTTCTTCTTGGGGAGAAAAATCAAGGGACAGGTTTCCCAGGATAATGGGAATTCCTCCAGCTGCAGGAATCCAGCCCATCCCTGTCCTTTCTGGCCCCCATCAGAGGGGACCAGGCTGGCCCTGTCCAACCCCCCAGAGTCACTTTCAGCTCCTGAGGAGAAAGAGCTGTTACATAAAGCCATGTCAGAAGTTCAGAAATTGTTCAGTCACAGAAACCTCAAGCAGCTGAAGTTTTCCACCCAGAAAACCCCGTGGGTGCAGCAGCACCTTCCCCCCCTGCCACAGCAACGGGGCTTATTCAAATGAGCGTTAATTATCTCTTTTTACAGGAAGTTGGTGCAATGGTCGGGGTTGGTGACACGAGATGAACTCAGGGGACACCTCCCTGCCCTCCCCCAGGGCACCTCTGCTCCAGGTGGCCTCTGCTGGGGCCACACTGAGGTCTCACAAGGCCCTGAGGATGCTGAAAATGATGCCTTGGGTTTTAGCTTTTCTATTTTTCACAATCTCTGCTGCTTAGTGTGCAACTTGTAACTTCATATTAGGTGTTAGTGAGTTCTCTTCACAGGGTAGTGACAAAACAATTCCTTTCCAGCCAGAGAATCGAGGACACCTGGTACCCAAAAAGCAGAAACAACAGAGAGGGAAAGGGAAAAGCCAGGGGGGCTGAGACTTCATAGCCTGGGGCTGTGGTTGGATAATTCACCCCAATGTGCAGATGAACCAAAACTTATAAAAGTGTAAAAACTCGTGACCAGGATCCATCTCAGATTTGATTTGGGTGTAGCCCAGGCCAGGCTCTTGCACTGCCCAAGGTGAATCCTTTCAATAAATTCCTATTTTATCCCTTTTACTCTATCTGATCTCTGTTCCAGGTCAGCCTTTCCAGGCATCAGTTCTGGCATCCCAGATGTGACATCAAGGCATCTGGAAAACCCCTGGACTGGAGGAACACCAGGCATCACCACCAACAACTGCAGAACCAAGATGTTCCTTAGATTAATTCCCAGGAGGTGGATTTTCATGCTGTGGATATTTTTGCCATGGCCCTGTATTTTTATTGTCTCAGGATCCACTGCTGGATGAGCTGGATGATCCTTAGGAGTCCTTTCCAGCCCAGGATATTCTGTGAAACTCTAAAATAATCTGAATAATCTGGTCTGCAGCACTGAGGTGGGAATCTGAATGAGAATGTAACTGAGAACAAAAACCACCAAACCCCAAAATAATCTGCAGGAAGGGTTTCCTCTGGTTGCAGCCCTCCCCAGGGCCTTGTGAGGTCTCTGCCAATGCCCTCCCCAGGCTGGCTCTGTGCTGAGGTGACAGGTGGCTTTTGGGCACAGAATCAGGTCTAATTCCTGCTGGGCCAAAGGAAAGCCACTGTGGCGAGAGCACAGCCTCAGGGGAGGTTTGAGGGGGAGCTTGAGCTGTTCAGAAGGAGCAGTGAGTTTTGGGAGCCTTGCTCACACATGGCACAAGGTGGGTTGGGGTGGCAGGGTCAGGGGGAGGCAGAGTTCTGGCTCTGCTCTAACCCTGCTCCACTTCCATCACCTCCCCAGGGCTCCCAGCCCAGCAGCAGCTGCACAAGCTCTCATCACCCCCTCCTCCCTGCCACTGGCACCGTGAGGAGAGACACAGCAGCTTCCCTGGGGCTTTTCCTGAGCATGCTGAGACTCAGAGCTGCCCTTGCTGGCAGGAGTACAGCTCCCTTCCCTTCCCTTCCCAAACCTTCCCTTCCCTTCCCTTCCCTTCCCAAACCTTCCCTTCCCTTCCCTTCCCTTCCCTTCCCTTCCCTTCCCTTCCCTTCCCTTCCCTTCCCTTCCCTTCCCTTCCCTTCCCTTCCCTTCCCTTCCCTTCCCTTCCCTTCCCTTCCCAAACCTTCCCTTCCCTTCCCTTCCCAAACCCTTCCCTTCCCTTCCCTTCCCTTCCCTTCCCTTCCCTTCCCAACCCTTCCCTTCCCTTCCCTTCCCAAACCTTCCCTTCCCAAACCTTCCCTTCCCAAACCTTCCCTTCCCAAACCTTCCCTTCCCAACCCTTCCCTTCCCTTCCCTTCCCTTCCCTTCCCTTCCCTTCCCTTCCCTTCCCTTCCCTTCCCTTCCCTTCCCTTCCCTTCCCTTCCCTTCCCTTCCCTTCCCAAACCTTCCCTTCCCTTCCCTTCCCTTCCCAAACCTTCCCTTCCCAAACCTTCCCTTCCCTTCCCTTCCCTTCCCTTCCCAAACCTTCCCAAACCTTCCCAAACCTTCCCTTCCCCACCACCCTGAATCCCCAGGAACCCCTGAGCTCTGGTGCTGATGAATTCCCAGTTTCAGTTCCATGTCGTTGCTGCTTTGAGCCGTCCCATGGGGGGCACCTTTGGGTGTCCCTCCCTCCTACCCTCTGGAATGGAACACCCATGGAATCCCAAAAATCTCTTTTTGCCATGGAAAGGGCTGATTTACAGCTTCTCTTACCAAAGCAGAATTTTTGTCCTCTCACACATCTTTTCTTTTACCAGTACTGTTTTATTTGCTGTTTTGTCACATGGTTGCTCAACATCCTGAGCAGAGTCCCCATTTCTCTGTAACTTCTTAGATTTTCTTTCTGGGGTTAAGGCACATTTTACTGCACTTTTTACTTCCTTTTTCACTTTGCTGTTAAAAATGAGCCTCAGCCCCAGCTCGTGGGGTGTAAATGAACACACAGAGCACCCCTGGCACTGCTGGACTGTTCCTCACTCCTCAATAACTAAAAAAAAACCTCCAGAGAGTGACCCAAACATGAACCCACACCATCTAAAACAAAAATAAAAAGCTAAAATCTTGTCAGAGATGTTTTGATAAACATCATGACCAAAAATAAGCTGGATCCATCAGGGCAGTGCCTGGTTTATGCTGCCAGTCAAGTCAGGGCAGAGGAGCTGCAGCTTTTGGGGTAATAAACTCTGGGAATTTGATCTACATGATCTACAGCTGTGGCCAAAAAATCTGATTTAGAAAAAAAGATTCAGTTATGTAAAGCCATGAGAACAAAATAGTAGAGATAAAATAGAGTAAAGTCATTGTCTCAGAGGGGAAAGCCTGGTTCTGGTTCCTGCTCCCAGCTCTGTTCCTGTCTCTGAGGTCACACCAACCCTGTCAGGGCCAGGGTTTTGTCTGGGTCACCCAGAGGTGTCACCATGAGGTTAAAGAGAGGGGGAGAATGAAGCTCCTCGAGGTCAGGTATCTCCATGGTCACCACGAGGTTGAGCTCCAATCATCAAGATAATAATTTTCAACTCCATCTTGCTCAAGTTTCCTTCTACTCCCACTCTTTCCCCCCCCCCCCCAACTCCGAATTCAGGGAAGAAAATGAAAAGTCCAAGCAAGCAGCAAAGGCAGGATGAGCACAATGATGTGACTGAGTGCCATGAGGAATTGGGAGAATGAGCCACTCTCTTAACTCATGCTCCATTTTCCCAGGGGCACAACAGAGCTGTGAAAAGGGAATATCTTGGTGAGGCTCCAGCTCATGGAAGGTCATGGCTTTTACCACCCACAACGTCCAACTTTGCCTCCCCACTTGTACTCCCACGAGTCCAAAGGGAAAAAAACTATTTTAAAGGATTTAATCCACCCAAGCTCTCGTTTTGGCTGAGTCGTTTCCCTCATGTGCTGTCAGGTCACCAGTCCTGTGACCAGTGCCGTTATCTGGGACAAATCCACAGTCACAGGACACTGGGTATTTAAGGGCAGGGTAACTCCATGTGGTCACACAAATGTCTGCACAGCTGTAGAGAAAGTTCCCAGGAGACCTGAGTGAAACAGAAGCTGAAACTCAGAGAGTTGTGAGGTTCTGTTTGAATGAGAAGTTTCTTATTTAAGTGAATCAACACAAACCATCAAAGCCCACAGCCCAGCCTGTTCCTGCTGCTTAACAGCCTAAAACTCCTAAAGCAGCATCATCCCAAACCCAAAAGGAAGAGCAGCACTGCCCACATTGGTGTCGTGCTGCTCCTTGAGTTCTTTCACTCAAAATTTCTCCCTCTGGGCTCGTCTGCCCCAGCCCAAGAGTCTCAAATGGGATTTCAAACCCCTGGTGAGATCTGGTTCAAACCATCACCATAGATCCCAGCTCTGCAGAGAGGACACATCTTGACTTCAAGCACTAGAGGGTTTTGGTTGTTTCTTTCAAAGAAAATATAAATGAAAACACAAAACCCAAGAAAATCAAATTACATGGAGAAAGCATAATGAAGGTTTTGAGAAACAACAAATATTGGGATGTATGGGTCTGCAAAAGGTTAAATGTACGTGATATTCAATATATCTGCAAACGGGATATTTATTGGAGAAATTCAAAGTGTTTCTGCTTTAGGGACGTGGTCTAGTGGGAGATGAACTGGCAGGGGGCTGGAACTCGAGGGGCTTTAAGGTTCCTTCCAGCCCAAACCATTCTGGGATTCTAAAGGCTGGGAAGATCAGGAGCTCACTTTTACTTCAGACAGCCACAAATTTGGTTTTCACTCAATCAAGGTAAAACCTGGGGCTTGAGAAAGGGGGATCCAGGGGGAAACCAGGGCCTGAGAAATGCTCCAGCAGCAGCAATCCTGGACAAGCTGTGCTCAGCACCTCCACCAGAGCAGCCTCAGCATGGCAAACCCTTGGAGATGGGTGGGAAGAGGAGGAGGAGGATGAAGGCTTTGGAGCATCCTGCAGGGATGCAGCAGCGCCCCTGGAGCAGTGAGGGGAGCAGGAGGGTTCCTCCCCAGGGGAGGCAGGTGATGGTGAGGCAGAGCTGGATCTGATAAGCACGGAGCTGTTCCTGTCCCCCCGGGGCAGCTCACGGGCGGGGAGCAGCGGCAGCGCCGCTCACCACGGAAGTGTCGGCCTTGGGGTGTGTGAAAGTCTCATCCTCCCGCCTGTTTGGGGGTTTTTTTTGGTCATGAGATGAGGAGGCAAAGCTGTAACTGCTTCCAGCTTCAGGCTGGGTGACAACACACACTGCTGTATCTGAAGTGGGGCTTCTACATCACTCTTATTTAAAAAAAAAAAAAAAAAAAAAAGAGCGTTAATTAGTGCAAAGGGCTGAGAACATGAGATGACAAAAGCTACGACCAGCAAGGGCAGAGAATCTGAAGGAGTGAATTATTCATCACCAAGTGATCACTGAGATCATCACCCCACAGGACCAAACACCCTCCACAGCCCTTTGGGCCCAAGGGAATTGGGGGCATCAGGTGGAAGATGCAGCATTATCCATAGAACCATGCAGTGCCTTGGGTGGGAAGGGATTTTTAAGGTGATCTCATTCCACTCCCTGCCACGGACAGGGACACCTTCCACTGGCCCAGGATGCTCCAAGCTCCATCCAACCTGGCCCTGGACATTTCCAGGGATCCAGGGGCAGCCACAGCTTCTCTGGGCACCCTGTGCCAGGGCCTGCCCACCCCCACAGGGAAGGATTTGTTCCCGATATCCCATCTAAACCTCCTCCATCCTGATGAATCCATTCCTGATGAATTCCACATGCTGACACTCTCATTCCAGGATAAAAGCACTGGGTTCCACACCAGCAAGGGATTAGGTGTGTGGGAAGGAAGTTCCTTGTTCCAGAATCAAGTGTCCACCCATGGATTTAAACCCACAACAGCTCCAAACATCAACAAGCCCTAAAATGGAACAGCTCAGGAGAACCCAAAAATTTTTGTAAAGCACAAAACACCATCCACAGTGAGAATAAGTCTGCAGACAGGAAATTCACTCTCACATCTGTTAAGGTGGAATTCGGGGCTGTCCCGGCACAAAAAGAGAAAAAATACATTCAAGTAAACAGAATAGTTGAACGGTAAGAATTAATTTCCTTGGGAGGTGGAGTGGGAGGTGGAGAGCCTCTAATTACTCTCAAGACAGGAAATACACCCATCCTATTGCCTAGGTAATATCACAAATATATACTCATAATGAAGAAATAATGTTAATGCAATAATGTTACTGTAATTATCCATATTTTAATTATTTTGGTGGCAGCCTGGAAGCTTCAATCAGTGCTGGCATTTGGGCTCAGTGCCACAGCTGGCAGCAGAGCCATCCCCCACCCGGCCTGGAATTAGGACAGGCAAAGCAGCTTTAATCCTTCCAAGCCTGACCTCGAGCTCAGCCCTCCCAGGGGGATAATTCAGCCACAGAGTGGAGGTTTGGGGGGCTGCACCCCATTTCTCTGGTCCTACACAGCTCTGCTGTGACCCCACCTGCAGTGCTGGGGTCCCCAACATCAGAAGGACGTGGAGCTGTTGGAATGAACCCAGAGGAGGCCAAGTTGTTAAAAGGCTGCAGCACCTCCCATGTGGAGACAGGCTGGGACAGCTGGGGCTGTTCTGCCTGGAGAAGGTTCTGGAAGAAGAGACCTTCCAGTGTCTGAAGGGGCTACAAGGAGGCTGGAGAGGGAATGTCCATCAGGAAGTACAGTGACAGGACAAGGGGGATTGGGTTCACACTGAAAGGTGGGAAATTTGGATATACAGAAGAAATTTTCCACTGGCACAAGGTGCCCAGAGAAGCTGTGGCTGCCTCATCCCTGGAAGTGTCCAAGGCCAGGTTGGACAGGACCTGGGGAAGTGGAAGGTGTCCCTGCCCATGGGAGGAGATGGAATGGGATGAGTTTCAAGGTCCCTTCCAACCCAAACATCCTGGGATTCTGGGACATGAGTTCTCTTCAGGTCCAGGGTGCTCAGTGCTAAGATTTCAACCATCACTCACCCCAGACTCTGCTGAGCACAGCTGGATTTGGGGGAGTTTTCCAAGAACTAACAAAGCCCAGTCTCAGCAGGTTCATTGTCCCCCAGCACAGAGGCTGGGAGTGCTGCTGAGCGTGGGAGGTGACAATTTCTCACTGCCACATCGAGCTGTTCTGCAACGGGCCCTGCACAGAGCTGAGCTTACTGCCAGAAAAGCCTGGTTTAGACAAGCAGTTTATCAAGTCTGAGGTGCACTGAGGCCTCAGGGTGACTTTCAGAGGTCTCCACACTATCCCTATTTTTCCTCCTCCAGATCTTCATCTCAAGATATTTATATATGCAAAGAAGTTCAATTTTTATAGATTTTTATGAACAGTAAACCTGGAGGAGACTAAAGTTCTAATTTAGACCATTACATACACTAATGGAAGAGTCTGTCACCACAGCCACCCACACCTCAGCAGTCACACAGAGCAGCAAGTTCTGCAGAGGGCAACAGCATCTCCTCTGAGAACCAAAATCAACTCTGTTCTTCATAACTACTTCTCATATGTTTTTCTGATTAAAAAAAACCCCAAACGAACTCACATGTAATGCTGGAAGAGGAAATATCCAAAGAGCTTCATTGCCAGCTTCACATTAATAAAGGCATTTAAAATTTACATCTAATTTTGAATTTACAGGGTCAGAAAATGAAACTGCCAGGTCCCCCAAGGAAGCAGCTCAAAGTCTCTGCAGAGATCTTGCCGATTGTCCCGTGCCCACAGGATGCTTTTACAGTAAACACAGATGTAAATGAAGCTCTTACAGTAATTGAGTTTGCATTCATCCCAGCACTGTCACCCCCTCAGTCACCACACCCATGGCTGTAGTACAGTTCTCAGGTTTAAACAAGGTTTTACAAGGTTAGTTCTGTTATAAAAACATTCCTGACTATAGACAAAAACTAAGCAAAGACACTGAGCACCAGCTGGATGAAGCTTTGATCAAACCATTTTTCAGTTTCGTTTTGGTAAAATAGCTGAAACGCTGTCTGTAGGGTGAATACACCAAGTTTTTACCAGTTACACACACTTTACACCCAAATGTTTGCTGCCTGTGCCATCTGCTGGTGCAAAGGACTCCTCCACCTCGTGCTCCTTCCTGCTTCTACAGCCCAGCTGAACAGAGGAGCTGCTCAAAGACAAACACAGCATTAGAAGATCCCTGGAACACCTTAAAATTTCAGTATTTTGGCTTGGACACCCAGGCCCAGCCTAAAACATTTAGGGATAGATCACAAGGCCAGCAGAGCACACCTGGGACCAAACCCAGCTCCCTGCTCACCTCAGAGCAGGTGAGAACAATCTGTTCCTCCTGTCCCTGGCTCCCTGCCTGGAATATCCAATAACATCTTTAAGAACTGACTTCACTGCGTTCCAAAGGTACAGAAAGTGTTCCAGCCTCGGTGGAAGCAGGTCCAGCACTCCTGGCTGGAGGTGCATCCACTGCATGGACACTCTGAGCTGGAAAGAACAATTCCTGCGTTTTATTTTCCATAAAATCAGACCTCAATGCTACAAATTTCTTGCTCTCCACAACCAACACATCTCCAAGTCCTTCCACTCAAGGCTTCCAAAAGAATCCATCCCGGTTATCCCCACAGCCAGTCCAGGGGAGCAGGAAATCACCTCTTGTCCAAGGACACAAAAAAAAAGAGGAAAAGCTTCCCAGCACAGCTGCTTCTCCCAGTAACAGCTGTGAGTGAAGGGGACCTGGCTCACAGTGACAGGAATTGGAGCTTTCTACCGCATTTTATTTCACTATATACTTCAATACTACACACTCTATTTTAGAACCAAAGCTCTGGTTTTGGGACACATCCTTGGGGGAAGAGCTGGGTTAGTTTCTGTACTAAAATTCTTGTGTTCTCCTTTCTCCTGCAGTTTCCTGAGCAATGACAGAGCAGTAACTCCCTTCTCTGCAGAAATCCTGTTTTCCTTCCAGCTGCACGACCCCAGGCACTCTCCAGGACAGCCACAAGGGTTCAGCACCACTTCAGCTCTGAGCCCCAGCACTTTCAGGGCAGGACACTCTTGTCTGAGCTTCCAGCAAAGCTCAGGGTCAGAGCTGAGGGTTCATTAACCTCTGTGCAGCCCCTCATTAACACCCAGGGACAGGCAAACCTTCAATCACAGCCTCATCACCAGCAATATTCAAATGAATTGTAAACACACCCTGCCCTGGCAGTGAGCACCCCCAGAGCTGCCCCTGGGGGATCCTGTTTGGAGAGAGCTGCCTGCTCTTCCCTCTGTTCCTCGAGCTTCTCTGGCACCACAAAGCATTTCCACAGCAGCAGGAAGAGGAAATTCAGCTTCACAAGCTCAAAAATAAGCAAGAGGAGTAAGAGAAGAGCAATGCACACTGGCCCAGGCCCACAGCATCACCCCCCTCACCTCTGAGCACCAAACACAACACAAACACCAAAGTTTTAGAGAAACATTTATTATAGGGTTGCAGAATTTATGCCAATATAAAGTCCCTTAATAAAACTCTTGAGTTTATCAACTGCAGGACACTAACTCTTCATTCTCTTTAGACTGCAGCTTTCCAATAAAAGGGAACAATGCTCTGACTGCAGCAGTAACTCTACTTGCTCATAAAAAGTTGATCTAAAAAGTTTTATATAAGCCCAAGTAGTTTAATTTTACAACTACAGTCACGTTCACAAGTGAGCTATACCAGAACAGACCCTGGAAATAGGAAGTTACAGGATAAACCAAATCATAACCAAAAATACTGACAAGCTTTAAGAGCAACTCTATCAGAATCTAACAACTAAATGCCACAAAACCAAACTAAGGGAGAAGAACTCAACATAAGCTTAGGGAAGGTTCCAAATATACATACGAATTCAATACAGTAATTGCACAAAAAGAAACAGAGTAGTGTTAAAGGTTTCTGATCACTGAGCTTCGATTTTACATGCTGCACACATGGTCGTTAAAATAAACCTTTAATGAGCCAGATCAGGAAGGTTTTTGAGCCAGGATAAGGAGTGCAGAGCTATTCTACAGAACTACACAAGATGTGCAAACCACAGATTATTAATATTAATCATTCTGTGAAAGTTAAGGTGAACATAACTGGTTCCAGCCAAGGAACTGGTTAACATTTTTTTATATATATATATTTTTCTGCCATTCCCAGATTACACTAAATCAAACACATTCAACAGATAAACTGATATTAGCCTTCTAAAAAAAAAAAAATCTTACTCAAATTTAAGTTTTACATGAGACAACTAAAAAGTTATACCAAGGATCAACAAAAGCTGAAATGGTGACTTTGTCTTCTGAAATACAAGCAATACACAGAAAATGCATAAGGCTTTTGATTATCACTGCACGGTTTAATTGCAGAAGTCGATGTCTAATGCTGACTTCTCCAAGAAGGTGTGGCCTGGTCACCTCCCATCTGTCACCTTTCACTGCTGACAGATCTTTGTCTCAACCACGAAGGAGTTTTCGAAGTGTCTGATTGAGTGACAGTTCTCTGCTGCCCGTTTCTGCACACCTGGAGATGAGAGAGGACAAGGGGCTGAGTGAAGGGATCCAGAGCCCAGAGCAAGCACTGCCAGCCTTCCATCATTGCAACACACAATCCTTGAGTGCATGGTGTTTCTCCAGCCAGGAATTGTCACCAGAGCCTGCTCTGGGGGTCTTTTCCATCCCAAACCCCTCACCCAGTGTGCACTTGCACAGGGTATGCTTTACAGAGCACTTTACCTTGGGAGGATTTACCTCACTCTGGTTTTCCCTAACACTATTAAAGTGATTTTCTCTATTTTGGGACATGTCAGCACTGGGTCTGACCCAGGCAGTTTACCTGTATCAGCTGTGGCTCAGTAAGAGACAGGATCATAGCAGTCCTACCATCAAAGGGCTGCTCTCCTCAATCACTTCCATTTGCAATAATCCAGAAGGATTTAATTTGTTTAATAACCAGAGAATTGTTCAGATCAAGCAAGAGAAGCACGAGCTCTTAACCCAACCCCAGCAGGGCAATGCTTTGGTTTATGAACACCTAAAATCCAGCCTGTCTTTCACTTCCAAGGAATCAGGATGGAGGTGAAGTTTCCAGAGCCCACATAACAGCATGAGCTGGGTTTCTCCCACACCTCCAGGGAATTGACACAGCACCTGAGGTCAGTTTGATCTAACACATGAACACACAAACTCCACAAAAGCTGAGAGCCAAGGCAGCACTGGCTAAATGAGAATAAATGAAAAGACTCTTCCAGAGAAGTTCTAGGAGTTTATCCATTGCAGTCTCATTTCTGTGACATGGCTCATACACTGTGTGCTAGAAATGAGATGGGCAAGGCAAGACTTGCCCCTGAACAATTTTCTCCTCATTTTGATCAGATTTCCCACCCTCTCCCCTCCACAGGCAAACAAGGAGAGTTACAGCACAGCAGCTGTACCAGGAAACATTTTCCATTTACCAGAATCCTTTTGTGTAAGCTCTCTGCAGGAATCTTTTACTCTGCAGCAAAGATGTCAACACTATGTTAGAGCAGGATGATTTCAGGGAACATTATATAGACAGCCCTGTGAAGAGTGTTTATGGACACAGAAGCTGTCAATTTAGCCTTGTTCCCAAAAATCATTCTCATAACAGCTCAGTCACACATCTCAGCCTCCCATGAGGGCAGCATTTAGTGCTCCTTCATGTGCCCTACACAAACCCCTGTGCTGCTCCCCCAGAGGGAGCCTTGCTTCCATCCACAACAGGATGTTGTGTGCAGCAAGCAGCAGATGTGGCTCCTGATGCTGCAACTGGGTTGAGGAAACTCTTGCCTAAGAGCTTGGCAGCCAAACCAGAGCACACAGTCCTGACAAACCAAACATTTGCCTTCTGAAAGGCTCTAACTGACAAAAGGTTAGCTCGCTGTGTTTGGTGGGAGCAGCAAATGTGAAATGCTTTGAGTTGCAGTGAAATAAAATTCACAGCATCAGGTTTCTGCCCCCCAGGCCTCACCCCAGTAGGTCAGAGCACAGACACCTCAGCTTAGTCTCTGTCAGAGGGTGGCAGGAGCACACAGGCAATAAGGAACCAGAGCTCAGCAGTTCCTCTGAAGTGTTCTTCCTCTTTCAGAGAGGAAGTCTGGCATGTCCGGAGCTCACTGTTCAATTACTTGTTTTTCAGAGCAAGTAAAGCAGAAGAAAATGTTTTTATTTGGTGCTCCTGTAACGCTGCATTAGACAGGAAAGGGACAGAATAAGCTGTGCCTACAGAGATTATATGGATGGATTATATGAATATTGGGGTCAAACTAACTTTTAACTCCAACCAAAAACTGGAACAGAAACATACTTAAATGTGGTTTGGGAATGTAACCTGTAATTGTGTAACTGAAACTTTCTCAGCATGTTCAAATGACACTTCACACTCAGATATGAAGGGAAGAGAAATATCCAGCAGGGCCAGGAACAGCCTCAACTTCTCCTGAACACTCCAATGCCCCAGATTAAAAACTCCCCAGATTTAAATATTTACCCCTTCCCTAGTTAAACAATACATTTGCTTTTTCTTTTTCCTGAAGAGAACTCACCCATGATTTGGTCTCTGCGCTGAAGCCTGAAGGTCTCTTTTCCCACACAGAGCTGGTAGATGAAGATGCCCAGATCAGACACGTTGTCAATCTCCTCTGTGACCACCATCTCCTCACGCACCAGGTACGTCTGGGGCAGGTAAGAGCCAGTCTAGAAGACACAAAGCCTGAAGGTACAGACTGCTGCTAGCAGCAGAATTCAGCTTTGCTGATTTTTAATACCAAGATACACTGAGCTCAAGCAGTCTCATAGCAGGGAAGTTCAAAACTGACAGAGGCCGTTTCAAACAGCTGTAGTTACATCCAAACAAAGCACAATTAACCTCACGTGAAGCAAATGTAAATAGAACCTGGTCAGGTTTATCTGTACACAAAGTCTGCAGCTAAAAGAGAAACAAAATATTGTGAAAGACTCTAGGTTTGAGGCAGTTTATTTTCTAATTAAAAAAAGGCAAGGCAATCTACAAAAGGCTTCACCAGATGCTCCAGGCACTACTGAAACAGCTTCCTACTCCCCAACTCCCAAAACCAGGGGCAGAGACATACACATAGAGCTTGTCTTCATGGAGCTAAAAAAAGAATGAAACAAGCTAAACTAGACCAGTGGCTTCTAGAACCAGGTGTAAGAGAGCCAATGATTTAAAAAAAAAATCCGTTTGACACATGATAGCCAAGTATTGCATTTAACTGGGAAGCAGCAGCAAGCTCTAGTGACTTGACCCATAAATCATCTTGGAAAAACACCAGTTTTAGTCACTGAAGAGTCAAATGCTTGTGGTGATCTCATAACTGCAGTGCCAATAACTGGGGAACAAGTTCACATTGTTCTTTTCGGCAAAACCCTCACGGGGCGAGCGAGCTTGCCGAGAGTAACTCTCAGGTTTAGGCTTTCAATGATATTTGGAGCTTTATCAAATTCCTTTCTAACAGCTAAATTTAACCTTATCTGCTGGTTGCTTTCAGCTCTCATAAAGCCAGGTATTAATAAGAGCATTAGGCATGAATCTACTCAACATAATATACACTGACAGCTGGCCTTAACTTCAGTGCAGTGACTGAGCCAGGGGATTATGGACTTTGATGGAGGGAGGACTGTTCTAGCAAGGGCCTGGAGTTCAGGAGCAGCACCCAGCACTCTTAGCAAAAGGCAGGCTGTCAGCAGAACCCAGCAGCAGAGCTCCCACATACCGCCAGCTTGGCAAAGAGATCCATCAGATTCCTTGGAGGCATGACTATGGAAGTGTTCAGCGGGATCACGTAGCAGTTCCCCAGCTGCAGGTCGAGATACGCCGTCAAAAGCTGTTTTAGAAACAAGTTTTCAATTAGTCAGGGGCCCTTTGATTAGGAGAACACAATTCCATCAGGAGCAAGGCAAGCTAAAAAAGCTGGTCATCACCCACAGCTACTACAAAAGTGATGCATTCAGGAACTGCCCAGTGTAAGAACTGAACTGTTACCACTTTGGCAAACCGAGTGGTTACAGCCATAAAAAACTTTCCTAGATAAGTGAAAGCTGAATACAAAAGCAGCTTCTGCCATAATTGTAAAGGAGTACAGTTTGTACTCACACAGAGGAAGTATTTGGGAGTATGATCTCATTACTGAAAAGGTCTAATTAAGCACAGTGCAAACAAAAGGTATCCAGCTGCTGACAAACAATGATTCCCTTTAAATACTTCTTCAGGAAAAGTGTTAGTCCCTACAAAAATCTCATCAGGCATAGCCACTGAGCACAAGGACTGCAGCAACTTGAATTATCTGTTTATTCTATCTGTATTGCCAAGGCTGGATTTACAACCAACCTCCAAGAGCTTTCACAGCTGACTGAGGATAAATGTTAACACTATCAACACAACTTTGATAAAAAAGTCAAATGAAAGCCACCCTCTCCTCTCTGCCTTACAGAAACTCCATGCAACTACCACAGCACTGTCATGTTCTAGGTTTCAGCTGCCTGAAGTGATTTTTCAATGTCCTTTTCCTTGTTTGCAATCCTACATTTTGCTGAGTCCTCAGTCCCTTAACTGACATTTATGATGTTCTCTATTTACATGGGATTCTTGATCCAACAGCAAGTGGCACTCGCAGATATCCCATGAGAAACAACAAAGTTGCACAGCACTGAGGGGCATTTTTCTGGGAAACACCTCAGAGCTGCTGCCCACAGTGCCCGTACCACCAGCACAGAGTTAATCCCAGTGCTGCAGAGCTCACAGGGTCAGCTGTGCCACGCTTAAACCCAAGGGGCAGGCAGCGAGCTTTAAAGGCCCGGAGGCAATCCCAGAGCTGTGCAGCGCCCCCAGCAGTGACAGTGACAGTGGCACTGACCCTGTCGAAGTCGTGCACGATGGCGGCGGGGTCGCTGTCGGAGAACTTGGGCACGGGCACGTCGATGATGGCGATGTTGTCGTCCTCGCGGATGTCGGCCTCCTCGGCGATGGGCAGGAAGTACGGCTCCACGGCGCGCTCCCGGGCCTCGTTCTCAAAGTAGCACATCTCCCCACGGTACACCTTGTGCTGGGACACCAGCAAGGACAGGTAACGCACGGATCAGCTTCAGCACTGCACTTGTGTCTGCTGACACTGAGCACAGCTCTGTCACATCCAAACGACACACAGTTGTCATGCCCTCATCGGCTTTCTTTCCCCTCCACCTTTCCAGTCTAATGATAATCCATTTCTACTTTTTTTAACCAATGCTGTTTAAATAAAAAAAGAACTCTCAGATTACCTTTGGCATGAAGTACTTGTAGATGCAGGCTCCACCCACAACAACTCCTGCCAAGATGAACGCCAGGCCCAGCAGAGTCAAGAGACATCTTCCAGATGAGTTTTCACCCCTGTGTGTGGCAACTTCTGGGTCCTTTAAATAAAGAAGGGGAGAACTGAGAAAGGGTGGCTTCTCTGAATTTAAAGGGAGTTGTTATCAACTGTTTCACTTTGATGCAGCATCTCCTACTTCTAGGTGTGGGAATTACAAGTCAGCATCATAAAATAAAATACTCACATGAAAGGTTGCTGCATCAGATTAAGATCAGTTTTCAAACAGTACCAAGAATACTTTCTGAGTTAGAGGATGTTTTCTAGACAAAACCTTTGACCAGAAACTATTTGAGACGTACAAAACTTAAATAACTGTAACAAAAGGTCCTGTACTGCAAAAAGCAGGATTTGTAGATCAAGGTCATTAAAGGCACACAGTGTCTTCAGGCCTCCTCCCCTCCTCCTCTCGCTGTCACGTGCATTAACATCACTTTTCCTCCCAAAGCTGGATTAACAGAAGCCAAGATGCAACTTTGTCTCTTGGCTGGGGAACAGACAACTGACACGAGTCACCAGGTTTTGGAACTTTTAATATGCACAAGCAAAGTCCATTATGAAAGAAAATGACTCGTCAGCTTAAACACAGCTTCCAATTAAGCCAAATAAAGCCAAGTCCCTGTGGCATATCCTACCCTGCAGCCTCAAAATAACGTTTCTCCTACCCAAATCCCAGGAAGTTTTGTTTCTAACAGCCTGAAACTTTTCTCTTTAGCTCAGCAGCTTGTTTTCCCCCACCCAATGTTCTCTCAAAGATGACTGCACCCAGAGGAAAGCATTCTCAGGTGGTGGTGAATTGTGTAATCCTCACTGCAAAGGCAGAGGTGATGTCTGAAAGGAAAGTTTAACCTCCCAGAGTTCCTGCAGCACCTTCCCAGCTGCAAGCCAAGTGAAGAGAACAGCCAAAGTGCTGTCAAATGCCAAACAATCAGAAGAGACATTCCCTCCTGGAATCACACACTGGGCTTGAGTCTTTAAAAGGAAAAAACAAAACACAAAAACAACCACCAAACTCAAAATGTTTAGATAACCCCTATATTTGGTCAAGAATGTCCCTTTAATGATTCCTGACTCCAGGACTTAATAGCTTGCTTTCAAGATGTGCTCTTTGTCCCAGTCAGGAAGGAAGAAAATTGGATTTCACAGTAAAAGATCTTTTCCTTTGAGGTGTTCCCAGAATCAGTGGCTGGGCTGGGCACAGCAGCTTCCATGGCCTTTCTTTATTTGGGTCTTGCAGAACATCACATTTAGTGACCTGTGCTTTCAACAAACGCCAGCATTATCACCAGGGCTGCAACATTCCCATGCTCAGCAAGATGCAGCAGCATAAAAGTCAAAGGCATCAGTTATGCAAGTGCTGAAACAAACCCCAAGCTGTTTTGTGAAAGTCAATACTCCCACATTCCACTCGCGCATCCTCCAAACACAGAAATGTTGGTTCAGCAGGACACAAGCTGCTACAATTGGCATGTGAAGCATTTGTTAAAAGAGAAACAAACTCCAAAAACAAAGCCAAACCCCGAGTTCAAGTCAGAATGATGCCACATTTCTATGGCACCGTGTGAGAATCACCTTTCAGGGTTAAGCAGCTGTAAGATGGAGATTAATTCTGTTCTCTCCACGTTCTCCCCCCTTCACCTCCACCTCGGAGCACCTTACTCATCCAGCCTGTCCCTACTTGAACACACCAGTCTGCACCAGTTTTGGCACTGCAGCCATCCCAGTGCAGGGGTGATGTCGACATCTAATTAGCTACACTTGCACTACACCTATTTCAAACAAAGCAAAGGTACTTGAGCATATTAAGCAGCAATGTGGGCAGCTGAACCTGCGAGGGAAGAGTTGACAGAGCTGCTAAGAGAACACAATAGCAAGATTTTGTTCGAACAGGTTACAAAACCTCAGCGCGAAAGTAACAGGCAAAAAGTCATCAAAAACTTACAAAGGAAATGCAATTGTAAGCTTGTAACAAGCAAAGCAAACGAGGGATAAGAGACAAGAAGAAAAATCACTTGTTTTAACATTGCTGACAGCCCCAAAGAACCTGCAGGGAGAATATTCTACAAACTCAAGGATTCTGTGCAGATACTCCAGGGGACTTTTATTGTGCTGTTTCAGCCAACATTAACCTTTAAGCTTGTTTGCTCTGCACAAATATTCCAACTAAAAAAGACATTAACAACCACTCCAACAAGTTTGTCTTGGAGTAAAATTATGAACTTGATGTTTACACGCAACTCCAAGCCCTGAAGTCAAGAGTGAAGAGTTGTTAAAATCCCACGTATGTGTGTGCAAACACACAGAATATTCCAAACTGAGAGGAGCAGCTCTCATGAGAACAGAAAAAGGGGTGTGTTTCTTAGAACTATTCGAGTCAGAGCTTTCACAGTACGGGGCTAGTAAATATATGTATAAACAGCTGTCTCAGATGTAGCTGAAGAGTTTGTCCTACAAGAAACTGGCCAGGCTAATGACATCTTCAAATTTTAAACCCTTTATCTACCTTGTTTTCCTACTTTTCTCCTTTTGATCCTGTAACTGAGTGCTACTGTATTAAATGTGCACACATCAAACTGACAGCTCAGAAGAGTGCTCTGAGCAGGAAAATCACTCTGCATCCCTTCTCCTTGCAAAGGAAGGCTATTTCAGGTGAGGCTGTGTAGGCTGCTAGGGAAGCTGCTTTCCTGATTACAGCTTAGAAGGGGAAAAAAAAAAAAAGACAAAACAGAACTAGATCCAACTCCACAAATTTAATTGTTTTTAAAATTTTCTTACTTTCCGGTTGCAAATAAACTCAGCCCAGGCCATCTTCCCCATCTAGAGCCACTTATGTATTTACCTACAGGCTGAGCTCCTTCATCTGCCTAAAACGCGAGACACCTTCAAAATAAATTTCCCACAAACTGGGAAAGTTCCACTCAAGCCAGCGACGCGCAGCTCGCTGGGAAGGAAGAGCCAACCACAGGGTGCTCGCCAGGGTTTCTATTTAAAACCCTTTATGGCAGGTTTCTTAATTTAAGCGCGACACCGACGCCTCACCGCAGCTGCCGGGAGGCTCCGAGCGCCGCCGGGAGCGGAGGACGAGCTTGAGCCCGCTTTGTTTGCCTGGGAGGCGCCGGGAGCGCTGCCCGCGCCGGGGGGGCTCTCGCTGCGCTTCCCAGGGCCGAGCTGGGAGCTTTAAAGCGCCGTCAGGAAACGCGGCGCTGGCACGGGCCCAGCTCCACATAAACACCCGGTGCCGGCGCTGGCCCGGGGGTGTCAAGGGACATCGCACCGCGACAGGGACAGCACCGCAGCACCAGGGCCCCGCGGCCCCTCACGGCTGAGGGGAGCCGGTCCCTGAGCCCCGGGCAGGTCGCGGCGGAGCGGCCGCCACACGAGCGAGAGCCCCGCGGCCGCCGCCGCCTCCCCCGACCGCGAGAAAATGGCGGCGGCTCCGTCTCCTGGCGCCCCCCCTCACACCGCCCCGCTCCTCCCGCCGCCGCCGCCGGCCGGGACACCCCTGTGCCCGCACCTTGTCGGCCACCAGCGCCTCGGCCGCCTCCTTTTTGGGCTCATCCTTGAGGGCGAAGGGCGAGTTGAAGGCGATCTTCACCATGGTGCCAGCGCTGCTGCCGCGTCCCGGAGCGGCAGTGGGGACAGCGCGGAGGGCGGGGCGGGGTCTGCGCTGGCCACGCCCCCAGCCCCGCCCCCGGGCCCGGCCCGGAGCGCCCCCTGGCGGCCGCAGCCTCACGCGGCTCAATCCCCCTCAGTCCCGGGAGCGGGGCCCGACATGGAGAGACGGCGTTAGAGCGGCTGGAAAAGCCTCCCAGACCGTCGGGTCCAAACCGGGACCGATCCCCATCTTGTCACCAGCCCGGAGCACTGAGTGCCACCTCTAGTCCTTCCTTGGGCACCCTCAGGGAACCTCTCTGGGCAGTTCCAAGGCCTGATCACCCTTTCCATGGGGAAGTTCCTGCTGCTGTCCGAGCTGATCTCCCCAGCCTCTCTTCCCCTGTCCCTGTTCCCTGGGAGCAGAGCTTGACCCCCTTGGCTGTCCCCTCCTGTCAGGGAGTTGTGCAGAGCCACAAGTTCCCCCTGATCCCCCTTTTCTGCCGGCTGAGCCCCTTTCCCAGCTCCCTCAGCCTCTCCTGGTGCTCCAGCCTCTTCCCAGGCCTGACCACCTTTTCCATGGAGAAATTTCTGCTGGTGTCCACCCTGAGCCCATCCTGGCCCAGCCTGAGGCCGTTCCCTCTTCTCCTGTCCCTGTTCCCTGGGAGCAGAGCCCGACCCGGGGCTGTCCCCTTCTGTCAGGGAGTTGTGCAGAGCCACAAGTTCCCCCTGATCCCCCTTTTCTCCAGGCTGAGCCCCTTTCCCAGCTCCCTCAGCCCCTCCTGGTGCTCCCTGGGCTCCCAGTGCTCTGCCCTTGCCATGGAAATAAATTCTTCCTCATGTTGAGGTGGAACTTCTTGTGGTTTAGTTAATGGCCATTGCTCCTTGTCCTGTCGCTGGCACCACTGAACAGAGCCTGGCACCATGCTCTGGCACCCATGGGAGATATTGGTATGGACTGATGAGATCCCCTTGCAGTTTTCCCTTCTCCAGACTAACCAAGCCCAGCTCCCACAGTCTCCTCATCAGAGATGCTCCAGACTCCTCATCATCTTCATGGCCTCTGCTGGGCTCTCTCCAGCACCTCTTTGGCTTTTTTGTCCTCAAGAAACCCAGACCTGGGCACAGCCCTCCAGAAGGGAGAATGAAACACTTCATGCATGAGGCTGTCTGAAACAATCTGCTCCTTCATATGGATGGAAATCTGTGTCCGTCTCTCTAGAATTTGACTTTACAGCTCTACAAAGAAATCTGGTTTGAATCTGGTGCCCACACCATGGAACCCTCCCTCACAGACAGCTGTAATTAAACAGAGCTGAACACTTATGCAAATATTGCAATAAGTAATTCTCCTAAGTGTAAACAACATGCAGTGTGTATTCCAGCATTCAAAGCATGTTCCTGTTATTCCACAGATGGAATACACTGTGTTTCCTTTCAAGATCATAGGTTTGATATTGCTGCCTTTCATGTCTGTAAGAATTTTCACTTTGACTTCAGTCAGAGAAGCACAAACTGTTTTATGTCTATTTAGCCTCATTTGGTCTAGTAACAGAAAACACTTTAAGCTCATTTTGCCAAGAAACCTGTGAAAAATCAGTTTTTGTATTTCCTAGCTTTAGCACGTTGGGAATAAGTCAAGCTCTACTCTCAAAGTTCCTGGAACACAGATTTAGGACAGATTAAGAAGTTTCTGTATGGCCAATGCAGTATCTGTACTCTCCAAACTGGCAGTTGATAAATGCTATGAATAATTTTTGGTATCTTAATCTAATGTAATTACTTCATGCTTAAACAAATTGACTTTGTCTTCCAATTACCAAACACCTTTATTTGAAAAAGAAGACAGAAATAAAACTAGAGTAGAACAGAAATAGACCCCTGCTTTATATCAAGGCCAGCATCTGTACATCCCAGAATAGAAGGGGTTTTTTACATTTGTCTGCACTCAAATTTACAAAACTGAAACTTTAATCAGATTTGTTGCAGATTTTTTTTAAAAAACGTGCCTTTCTGTAGTGTATGTGACAATAATTTATCTTAGCATGTTCAAAAGTTATTTAAAATGTGCAGTGTCTGGGGAAAAGTAATTCCAGCATCATCAAACAGTTTTACACAGCTGATATTCTCAGTTCAGTCAGCCCCAACTCCTTCCAAACACATCTCTTCCTAAAATAATCTGAGTGTGTTTTGTAAAATACCAGTTTGGTATTTTACCAGGTTTTTTTTCCCCTTCTAGAAATCATCAGGCTGTTAGACTGAATAAATATTAGAGAACCCCATGGGTGACTCCCCCACTTCACCCCTAAAATGCTTTTTCACCTTCGTCCTGGCCCAGTTTTCTTTCAGACTTTTGCCATATTGGTTGCAGTTAGGTCTGGAAATCCCAAGCCATCTAAAGAAATCATATCACTTCTTCTTTTGAATTCTGCAATATTTCTGCTTTTCTTTACTATTAAAATACCCTGGGGTTAATTTCCTGGTATTTATTCTGAGATCTCTTTATCACCTTGGCAGGGAAGAGATTATCTCCTGATGCTTAATTATCTTTTCAATCCTTCTGGTGTCTGTAAAGTTAAAGCAACACTACCTTAAAAAAAATAACAAAATACATGACACAAATTGTTTTAGAGACTGGAGAAATTTGGCCAAAGAAAGGGAGAACTGGGATGCTGTGGTGTGTGATGCTGTTACCTTCAATCACAGAGAACTGTATTTCTTAGAAGTTCCACTAAACCCCAACACCTCCTTTTTAGCAGCAGTGATGACATAAGGAGCCCAGACAGTCTAAGAATATTAAAGACCAGGCTTTGGAAGGTGAAGTTGTGCCTTGTATTGCACCAGGCAGTGACTCAGCAGATAATCCCACTGGAAGCTCCTTTTTGAGCAATCCTGAATTAATTTTTAACGTGTAGGAATTTTTTTTTAACTCTTCTAATACACTTTTTAAAAACTCCAGCCATAAGATATGTTCACATTTATTCTATCTCCCCTTTTTTTTTTATGTCAGGAGAACCCTTCCTTACTTTCTGGGAACAATGGGATGTTCTATTTATCCTGGTTTTTGAAGTGTTCTCACACTTTGAAGCACAAGGTGCTGTGTATGTGCATAATCCTGACTCGTGTATCTTGTCCTGGCTCCGAGCTGGGAGGAGGAGGAGGCTGCAGACTGGAAGGACATGTGAGCACATGTTCTGCATTTCAGTGGTCACTCACAGCTCCTTAAACTTGAGTAATGTTTTGTTAGACCTAAATCCATGCACAGAGTTCAGCACTGAAGTGTAAATTCCCTCAGCTGAGCTTCACACCCTCACTGGTACTGCAGAGCTCACAGGGACAACGAGTCTCAGAGCCCCAACCTGGACTCAAGGTGTAAAGAAACAGTAATTAATACAAGTAATAATTAACAGTTTTAAATATACACTATATCCAACAGTTGGGTTTTTTATGAGCAGTGCAATTACTGACAGAAGTGCCATTAAAGTAATCAAGTATGTCATGCAGTGCTGTTAAAAATTAAAGAGAAACTACAGATCCTTTCCTTTTCAAAAGATCTTCTCCCAGTTTGACATTTTGTATTTATCCAGATGTCTGAAGTTCTGCTTTTTCCTTTCCTCCAGTCCTTTCCCAGCTCTCTCCACCTCCTCCTATTTTTCCTCACTTTCCAGCTCTGAGATTCCATCTCCATATCTTCCCTAATCGTAGACCTGGGATCTCTTTTACCTTTCTACCTGCTCCTAAGGCTGTTGATACTGAATCCATCTGGATTTCAGACCACAAAACTGCAAATCTGAGAGTTGCCAGTTGAAACTTTTGTGGAGGAAAGTTTTTTCCCACTAAATTTGAGCCCCTGAGTGAGGATCTGTGTATCTGGAGAGGAAATGTTGTTTGCTCCGCTGCCTTCCCCTACTGCCTGGCAAGCTTCTCTCCACTGCAGCAGTGTTAGATTAGGATCTGTGGCAAGGAAAACACACATTACTCACTTCTACTGATGCCTTGTTACAAAACACTACAACAGGAATGTTGGTTACATGGAAAGCTGCCTATTTCCATGCAGGGAGAAGTCGGGAGTCCCTTTGCTCTGCAGTGGCCAGCGGTGGGAGGAATGAGCAGAGGGAGCCTGAAGGACACAGAGATCCTGTTGATGTGGTCGGGTCAGTGTTGAAGAGACCTCACTGCCCACACAGCCGTTGCCTCACAGAGCAGAATTCCACAAGAAAATCCAGTCCTCTGGAACATCTGCCAAGCGAGCAGCACGCCCAGGGTGATCAGCAGCCCGAGAGGATGGAAGGGCCAAATGTGCCTGTGGTGTAACTGCAGTGAGGCAAGCAGAGATCTGTCAGGAACCCCGAGTCCTGGCTGGTCTGTAGCAGCATTGCCACACTCTGCTGCTGGAGGAAACACAGCAATCGCTCAAAGCTCAGAGTGGCTTCTACTGAACCGGCCAAATAGACATTTTTGGACAGAGATTTGTGTTTGCCTTGGCACTGAGGGGTGGTGGAATCCGGGATTCCCCCTCTTTCCTTTCAGACACACTTTCCCTCAAACCCACTCCAGGAGTTCTCCCTCTGGCCAGGTGGGCTGGCAGAGGCTCAGCTCTTCCAGGGGCTGCTGTAGGGGAGGACCCCCGGAGTGGGTTTGTTTTTGTTTGAACGGGGGCTGTTACTTTTTGGATACCCTAAATGGGAAAGTGCTGAAGAAAACCCACCCCTTCATCCTCAGCATTGTCCCTGTGTGCTGATCCCTGCTTGAGCAGGAACTTGAGTGGCTCTGCTGTCCTGCTGGAATGCTGCACATCAGGAGAGCCCACACCTACACATGCAGATGTTTCTGCAAGGGGCAGCCTCTGCTCAAACAGCCCAGGCTTGATCCTGCTGTGACCAAGTCATGTTTGAGCTCGGTTTAGCAATGAGTGTGAACATGGGAATGTCTTGTTTGACTGTGCTGTCCAAAACTCGGTGCTGTCCCTGCCCTGGGCTGGGTGAGGATGTTCCCAGATGCACAGGGCTGTGCTGGCAGAGCTCTGCAGTGGGTGGTGCAGCTCGTTTGACTTGTTCCTGTGGGTTTGCTGTGTGCCTGTCGATAAGGCCATGCACACAGGGACAGCTCCTTCCTGCCTTAATGGAAGCAGTACCCATAGAGCTGCTGCTCCTGGACCCAGGAAGGATTGCTGGGAGCTCACATCGTTAATTTAACATCCTTTAAGTCTTCCAGTGAGTCACAGAATCATCAAGGTTGGAAAGACCTCCAAGGTCATCAAGTCCAACCTTTGACCAAACACCTCATGTCAAATAAACAATAGCACTGAGTGCCATTGCAGTTGTTTCTTTGAGGACCTCCAGGGATGAGGACTCCACCACCTCCCGGGGCAGCCCCTTCCAATGCTTCACCACCCTTTCCATGCAGAAATTCCTCCTGATGTCCAACCTGACACAGCTTGAGGCCAGTTCCTCTTGTCCTGTCCTTTGCTCCCTGGGAGAAGAGCACAACTTTCACCTGGCTGTCCCCTCCTGTCAGGGAGTTGTGCAGAGCCAGAAGGTTCCCCCTGTGCCTCCTTTTCTCCAGGCTGAGCCCCCCCAGCTCCCTCAGCCCACCCTGGAGCTCCAGCTCCTGCCCCAGCTCTGTCCCCCAAAGGTGCAGCTCTGCAAACAACCAAGGAAACGAGAGTCCTGCCTTGGTCTGTTTACATCCATCTGTGTTCCATGCAAGCCACCTGCATATGGAGCAGCTCCATCTGTTCCTATGACATTAATGAAGGATTTATGGCCACACCACATTCCAGCTGGAGAATTTCCTTATGTACGAGATGCTGTAATTAGGTACCACTAAGAGACTGTAGAAGGGTGAAAAGTCACAGGTGAATCTTTCAAGGGCTTTAGCAGAGCTCTGTGCATCATCCAGAGCTGGATCCAAACTGAAATTGGGAATATCCAGTGAGTAAAAAAGCCATACTTCAATTACAGAGATACCTTTTCTATAAACTTCATTAACACAAACAGAAATCAGCCCTGGACTGTGAGTAAGAACACGCTACCAATTTTTGTAGCCAGCTTTTAACTGAAGAAATAATATAAACTTTAAAAATAAAAATTACTGATGGAAACGAGCCTGCCTTCACCCTCATCTACTCCTATGGGTGGTTTTTTTTTAGAATACAGGTGTCCCTTTTCATCTGTGTGAAGCCTGTCAAAAATAGCAAACCCACAGAGCACCTGTGCTAACAGAGCCGGAGTACAAATCTTGTCAGTTAAAGAGATTTATGGGGCTTTTTGTGAAGTTGTGCAGGTTTTCTGTTGAGCACCAGAGGTGGCAGTGGTCTCCTGTGCTGATGTTTATCTGTGAGCCAAGGTCTACCAGCCCTGAGAGGCAAAGCCTCAGCTGAGTGTGGTGTCTGCTGCTGGGGACAGTGCCAGCTGGGGGGGTGACATTGCCAAGCCTGGCCCGTGCTTCCTTTTCTCTGTGCAGAGAGCAGGAAACCTCTTATGTGAGCCACGAGTTTCCTCTGTGCAGTGCAGGCAGGAACAAACGTGGTCACACACACGCACAGTCACAGCCTTAAAGAAAAACACGTTTAATTTGTGTATGAAATATTGTGTTGAAACAGATCTTGAGAAACTCGTTAAGTTTTTATGTCCTGCTTTGGAGAAAATGCCTTTTGATTTGAAGGAAAAGCAAATCTGCTGCCCACACCACTTTTTGCAGGGCACAGGTTTCAGTGCAGGAGGTGTTTTGTGTTTGTAGCACAGATAACACAGCATGATATGGGAAATAACGTGTGGTTCTTTCTTTTCCTGTTCCAAAAAATCTCTTCATAGTGAAGAGACACCTGGTGATGTTACAAGGCTTTGATGGGACCTGTGCTGCTGGATTTGAACGTGTTGACTCTCCAGCAGACAGCAGAGTGAAAAACATTTGTGTTTTGAAGGCTTGAAATTAAGAAATCCCCCAAAAATCAGCGGTTTTCTTCTATTGCATTTTAGTATGAAAGCTCCCAGTTCAAAAGAATGTTTAAGGAAAGCAATTTGGGGCATATTGAAATCTCCTCAAGTTAACATTAAAGACATGCATTGGCCTGAATTTAAGATCACAGAAACATGGGAATGTTTGTTGGAAGAGAATTCTTTTGTTTTTTAGCCCAACCTCCCACTCAAAGCAGAACTATCACCAACATTAGATTTGGTTTTGTGCAGCTGAATCTTGGAAAACACCAAGGATGGAGAGTCCCCAGCCTCCCTGGGTAACCTGCTCCAGTACTGCACTCCTTTCTTACTGTTTTTATTCCCCTGAGGTGTAACCTGTGTCTCCCAAGGCACACTTTGAGGCCATATTCACCCTTTGGTCTGCACATCTTCAGGGGACAGTGGTTAAATAAAATGTTCTGAGACTCTGGTTCATATAATTAATATTTAAAAATCAAAAATCAACTGTATTATGGACTGATGGGAATATTCACACCCACAGCCCTGTGTTGGGATGCTGGGAGGATGCAGCTCTAGGGCACAGCTCTGGGGATGAGTGGGAACAACTTTGGGACACAGAGGCTGCTCCAGTGCCAGCCAGGGGCAGTGGGGGCTCTGCTGTCTGACACCATCTCCATTCCTTAAGAACCTTCCAGTCTCCAATGTAGTGGAGGAAATCGTGTTCCCACTGCCCCATTTCTAACCCCTGGCTGTTCCTTTACCACTCAGCTGAGGGTGCAGGATGAAGGGTTGGTTCCCAGCAATGTGACCTTTTGGCCGAGTAAACAAGTCTCTGTTTTCTGCAATTTAGAAATTTCTTTAAAATGCAGCATCTCTTTTTAAATGTCCAT
Organism: Acridotheres tristis; assembly: GCA_037013685.1. NCBI lineage: Eukaryota > Metazoa > Chordata > Aves > Passeriformes > Sturnidae > Acridotheres > Acridotheres tristis. The sequence continues at coordinate 15,510,583 of CM072889.1, forward strand.
CATTTGCATGCTCAGAGCTGTTTCTTTGAGGTGGCAACACAGTCATCCCAAAGGAAGAGCCTTGCCAAGAGGCAGGAGAAAGTGTTTAAAGTGTTTGCTTCCACTTCTCCAAGGATTGCATCCCACAGAAATGCAGTTCTGGGCAGTTCTGGTGCAAGGTTTCATGTCCTGGTAATGCTTGGATAAACCAAAACTGAATTATGGCCCAGCTTTGATAACCTTGAATGGCCCAAGTGACAATAATCTCAGAATCCTTTTGTTGGGAATTCCCACAGGATCATTTTCCCTAAAGACACTTTACAGACTCTCCTCTTGGGATTTCTGATATTTCCAAAGAAATTAGAGCTGTTTCCAGTGCTGCCTTTGCTGCTGTGTGAAGTGGGATCCTCATCCCTGTCAGGCTCAGCAGGAAAATGAGTTCAGTCTCAGCACTGCCTGAGTGCTCCCTGGGGCTGCCAGGGGAACAATGACCTTATTTCTGGGTTATTTTCTCTTCTTTCTTCCCAAGTGGATATTCCCATTAGTGAAGGATGTGACCTCCCCACTGTGTCCCCCTTATTTGGTGTCACACTGGAGGCCTGGAGATGATGCCACCTTCAATCCAAATTTAACCCTTCTCCTAATATTCAGCATTCAGCAGAGTTGGATGGTGTTTTCTGATAGGAAAAGATGCCACTGAAATTGATACAGCATTAGAAATTCTTTCACTCATACCCTGTATTCCAACAGGGAATAATAAATACACACTGTAGAAGATACATCCTTGGAATTGCCTGCTTCAATTTCTTGGATGAGCTGCTTTTTCACCTTAATTAGCAGAGCTGGATCTGGTTCCTTTCAAGACTTACTGAAAATTAATCTCAGCTGAAGCAGTTACTGCTCAATTCCTGCATTAGAGGCCAAGGTGCACCCCCAGTCCTGGTTTCCATCATGGAGACATTGGAATTGCTCTTTCCACTATGTTGTTCTTTCCTAATGAAGTGGCTCCCTGGGTTTTAATTAGTCTGGACAGCGAGACAGAAAGGGTTGGAAGGCACGGGATGGAGCTGGGGAGACAAGGGGAAAAAAGTGGCACGAGAGGGAAAGTGATGCAGGGCAGTGCTGGGAAAAGACAGGAGGAAGTATTGCCATAATTTAAAATCCAGTGTTTCTTAAAAGTATTCTACTCTTCAGAGAGAATACTGGAATATCTTCTGGAGAGCTCAGAGCCCCTTCCAGGGCCTAAAGGGGCTCCAGGAGAGCTGGAGAGGGACTTGGGACAAGGGGTAGAGGGACAGGAGACAGGGAATGGCTTCCCTTAGATGGGATATTGGGATAGAATTCTTCCCTGTGAGGGTGCTGAGGTCCTGGCACAAGGTGCCAGAGAAACTCTGTCTGCCCCATCCCTGGAAATGTCCAAGGCCAGGCTGGGTGGGGTTTTGAGCAACTATTCCATAATTCCATGATTCAGAGATCCATTCTGGGCAAGTCACTGCAGCCATGTGGGAGCCCTGGTCTGAAGGCAATTCCACAGTTCTCTTTATTCTCAGGAATTGTATCCTCAAGCTGAGCACATCCCTGTCTCCTTGCTTTCCCGTCTCTCTGAGGAACACTGACATTTTCAGTTAGAAAACAGAAAAAAGAAGCAAAATTCTTTGCCATGCCTGGAAGTGAAGAAGTGAAGGCTTGGGCACAGCAGAGTCACAATCTATAACTTTTTTTTTTTTTTTTTTTTAAAGGAGCTCGTACAAGAAAGCACACGAAAGGGTGTTGGCCTTTTATCTGGAAAAGGCAAAGACCTCTCCAAGGGTGGGGTTCCCAAGAGAGGGATTGCTCAGCCCTGGAGCTGCTGAGGGCTGGAGAGGCTGCAGGAAGCCTGCCTGGTCCTGCCTGTCCATGTGCTTCCCACCCTCTGCAGGCTCCTGGACTTGTGCTCTTGGCTGGGGACAGGCAGGGACTGGGGAATAAATATTCCACATGAAATCCTGGCCAGAAAGACAGCAGCAGTCTGGCTGCTGGAAGGATGTGGGCAGCTCCAGAGTGCTGACATCCAGGTCAGGATGACCCTGGCAATGGATGTGCTGATCCAGCCTCTCACTCCCTCTGCTCACGCTGGATTTCAAGCCTTTGCCTCTCCCCTCTGAGCTAAAAATAATCCCAGACTGGTTTGGATTCAAGGGGACCTTACAGAACATCTCATCCCACCTGGGCAGGGACACCTTCCACTGTCCCAGGATGCTCCAAGCCCCAATGTCCAGCCTGGCCTTGGATATTTCCAGGGATCCAGGGGCAGCCACAGCTGCTCTGGGCAACCTTTTAAAACAAATTTAAAACAATTTTAAATGTTAAAAACATTTAAACGATGTTAAAATAATTTTTAACAAATTGTTCCTCACAGGGAACAATTTCCTCCCAATATTTAATTTAATGTGATGCCAGGAGTGAAATTCAGCAGGGACACCCTTGATCCCTGAGCAGAATCTTTCCTTTGGGAGCTGTAAGCCAGGGGAGACAAAAGGCCAGAGGGATGGGGATGCCAAGAAGTCTAAATACACACATTTGTGTCTTTTTTTTCTTGTAAAACCCCTTTCAGAGAATTCTCTAGAGGACAATTCTCTAGAGCCCAAATGTCCTCATCAAAAAATCCAACCCCCACTTCTTTTCCCAGTTTTTCCAGAATAATTGCAACTAGAAAATGAAAACAACCCACCAGGAAAGTACTGTGTGAAACAAAAAGGCCAAAGGGAAGTGAAATCAAAAAAGAGTTGAAATATGTGCACTCAGGCTTTATATTTTGGGGAAGTGCTTGTTGGCAAGGGGCAGGGAGGAGGATCTTGCTGGGAGGGCTGACTCAAATTCGGCTGCTGATATCAAATCCTGGAACCCAAAACAACATTTTCATGGATCGTTATCCACTGCACTTCAGAAATAACTGTGGGATACATAATTAGGGGATTTTGCAGAAGTAAACGTGAACCAGGAGGTGAATAAGGAGAAAAAAGGTGATGGCTTCCCAAATATCTTTCTTTTGTCCCCATTCATGCCTCAGCTTCCCTACAAAGTGCCCTTTCTTCTCCATCTCCTCCCTCCCAGGCAATATCACCTGGTTTGGAGCATGAATTCTTATTAGGGAAGAAAAGCTGCATTGTTCAATATCTTCCTCCTCTGAGTTATGCCAGTGGCACCTATTTTGACAGAGTCCTCATAATTTCCTCATATCTGACTAATTAGAGATGATGAAAGCCATGATTCATTAAAAAAACATGGATAATCATCTGAGCAAATCCAACCTCCATCTTCAAACGGGGCTAAATTTTCTTAAATATCTATCAAACCTCAAACAAATGATTTAATCTCAAGGCTCCATCTTGTGGCAAAGTAAAGCAAAGTCACTGATTGAGAAATTAATATTTGTTCTTCCTTAATATTTGCTCTTCCTTAATTTTCCCTGCTTCTTCTTTAATAACCTCATGGATGTGCTTGCTCATGTACAGGGAAAGTTTAATTTAATACCCTTGAAAACCTAGAGCAGTGGTAATTCTGAAATACCCTGAATTTCCCAAATTTTTGAATATCCATGTCCAGTGTAATCGTGCTTGGGTGTATTTGTATTTAAAAATTCTTGTTAAACTGTAGGATTTGGCATTAATTTTTAGCTGGAATCTCTTATGGAGCTTCTTTAACTCCTTCCTTTTGAATTTTACCAATAGCACAAAGCAGAAAAGAAGTTTTATGATTACCAGGAATGGTTTTTCAAGTTAGAAATTCTGATTTAAAAGATGCTTTACAAGGGGCAAGGGGTTACCTCGTGCTTGATCAGGTAATTAAAAAATCATAGAATCATTGAGGTCAGAAAAGACCTCCAAGATCATCAAGTCCAACTTTCAATCAAATCCCACCACTAAACCCCATCACCAAGGGCTGCATCTGCTTGATTTTTGATTTTTTCCAGGGTGGAGACTCCAGTGAAATTCTTCCAGGGAAGAAATTCCTGCTGATGTCCAACTTGATCCTCCTCTGGTGCAACTTGAGGCCGTTCCCTCTCCTGCTGTCCCTGTCCCCTGGGAGCAGAGCCCAACCCACACCTGCACTCTCCTGTCAGGGAGCTGTGCAGAGCCAGAAGGTCCCCCCTGATCCCCCTTTTCACAGAATCCCAGAATCACAGAATCCCAGAATCACAGAATCCCAGAATCACAGAATTCACAGGATAACGAGGTTGGAAGAGACCTCCAAGATCACGGAGTCCAACCCAGCCCTAACACCTCAACTAGACCATGGCACCCAGTGCCACATCCAGTCTGTTTGTAAACACATCCACCACCTCCCCAGGCAGACCATTCCAGTACTTTTTTATTCTTTCTGTGAAAAACTTCTTCCTTATATCCAACCCATATCTCCCTTGGCACAGCTTGAGGCTGTGTCCTCGGGTTCTGTCAGTGCTCCAGGTTGTTTATCCTGAGCACAGCCACCTTTCAGGGAGTTGTGAGAGTGACAAGGTCACCCCTGAGTCTCCTTTTCTCCAGGACAAACAACTCCAGCTCCCTCAGCCATTCCTCACAGAGCTTTTCTCCAGGCTGAGCCCCTTCCCAGCTGCCTCAGCCACTCCTGGAGCTCCAGCCCCATTCCCAGCTCTGTTCCTTTCCCTGAACACTCCCCAGCCCCAGCAATCCTCTGTCCCCAAAGCCCTGGAGGGGACAGGCAGCGTGTCCTGGCCAGATAAAGCAGCCCCGGGAGGGGGGCAGGCAGGAAGGGGAGCAGCTGCTCCTTATCTGCCTTCCTGCAGCTCCCCCAGCACGTCAGCTTTTTTTTTTTTTTTTTTTATTTTTATTTTTTAATTTTGTTACTACTAAAGCTGGTTTTTAGCAAGCAGAAACTGTCAGGCTTCCAAGAGGGTGTTCTGGGCAGGAGAGGCAGCACCCATGGGTGCTCCCTGCCTGCTTATCTGCCTCATCCAGCCAGGAATCTCTGGGAGCTCCAGGCAGAGGGAGCAGTTCAATGACAGGACGAGGGGAATGGCTTCCCACTGCCACAGGGCAGGGTTAGATGGGATATTGGGAAAGAATTCCTACTGTGAGGGTGGTAAAACCCTGACACAGGTACCCAGAGAAGCTGTGACTGCCCCTGGATCCCTGGAAGTGTCCCAGGCCAGGTTGGATGGGGCTTGGAGCAACCAGGAATAATGGAAGGTGTGGAATGAGATGATCTTTGAGGCCTCTTCCAACCCCAACCCTCCTAGGATTGCATGATTCTATGAAAATGATTATTTTTCCATAGTGTCACAGGGAGCAAGGCATCACGTCCCAGGTGATTTCCCAGGTCCCCATGTTGGTATCTCACTGATAACAGCTCCCAGGCTGCTGTTATCAGCATCCCTGCCTTCTGTGCCCACCTCAACTGGTGTCTGTGAGAACTTTTGCCTTTGCTAAACACGTGGAGAACAATTGCCATTTGAGGGGGGATAATTGGAGTGATCCAGAAGCATTTAACAATTGGAATATCATTCTGCTCCGTGGCTTTTTATTTTTTCCTGTTCCAGCTACAATGTCATTCACTAATGAATGCAGCATGGGCTGGGATTAGGTTTAAAGGAGTATTATCCTGTTGCTGTTCCCTACATGTTGGTCTCACCCTTAATGATCTTGCTAGGAAATATTTACTTTGAGGAGTTTGCTTCTAAGTCCTCCAAGTGATCAAAACCAGGCAAGTCATGGCTTGCTCTCCTATGACCTCAGTTTTTCCTGGAAAGAAATAAGGACAAAAAAAAAATTCCTACTTCTAAAATTAATGCAAATCAGCTTGAAAATCATCTTGTCCCAATAAATGAACGCTCCATTCTTTCTCAGGCAGGCTAATATTGGCTTTTAAGGGAAGAGAAACTCCCTTAAAAAAGAGAAGCTTTAAGGGAAGAATGAACACTCGTTGGCAGGATGGGCCTTCTGTGGGTGACCCCTGTGAGAAATCCCAGCCAGGGGTGCCAGGATCGCTCTGGAGCTGAAGTTTGGGAAGCAGTCTGGGGAAATCCCAGCCCAGTGGCTGCTGACCAAGAGACCACCACATCCAATCCTTCCTGGGACACCTTCACCACCTCCCTGGGCAGCCCCCTGCAATGCCTGGCCACCCTTTCCATGGAGAAATTCCTCCTGATGTTCCAGAGGATGCTGCATTGAGCCTTTCAAGAGATCCCTCTGCTCTCTGCGATACATCTGCAGTTTAATTTTGATTCTCAATAAACCCACAGGACATAATTACACCCCAAAATTTCCCAGACTTGAAAGCCTGACCGTCCCTCCCTTGTTCTCCACGAGCTGTAACTCAATGCAAACCCCTCTGTCTCTCTCCATTTTCCAGTTCTTTCATTCATTCCTGCTGAGTAATTAAAAATGGCTTCTAAATAAACAGCGGGGATGATTTCCGAAATGTTCTGTATTTCCTTGCAGGGCTGGGACTTCTGTCATTGGCCCACTTAAGTGGTTTTGAAAGATTGTATACAGGTTCCTTTTACAATGCATTTGAAGTTTGTAATCCTGCTTAAACACACAAAAATAGGAAGGATTAACAAACTGCCACGCTGAGGCCAAAAGAAGACAGAGCTAAAAGCAATCAAGGAGCAGCCTATCAGATCCATGGAATAAATTGGGGGAAAAGTGGAAAACTGTCAACAAAAATAATATGTTATGGATCCTCAAGCCTTTGTGTTTATGCTAGAGGAAGCCTAAAATAATCTGTGGTTTCTGATGCTTGATTTAGTTTTCCACAAGCCTAATTAACACCAGATTAAGTTTGCTGCCACTATAGGTTATTGCTTAGACTGACAAATTCTGGCTGTTTATTTGTTTCCTAAAAAAATGACTGGAGGCAATAACAGCATGACACAGTCAATAAGGGTGAAAACAATGCTGTAATATTCATTTTTAGAAACTTCATCTTCAGAAGAAATCCCCTTGACTTTCTGTATTAAATTCTGGCCCCAGAGTCTTTACAAAGGGAAAAATCCCATTGATTGATTGTCCCATTGATTTAAGATGCAGCCCTGTGAATTTAAGCTAAAAATTATCGATTTGCTGCAGTAGATGGCTTTTCCCAGATGTTTCAAGCAACCCATGTGCTCAGGGGCTTGGCCAGGTGTGGGCCAGGGGCTCATGGAATGGAGCTGAACAAGGCAGAGACCTACAGAGAGAAAATCTCTCGTGTTGGCATCGACTCCTAGTGTGGATTATTTATAAGGAAAATATCCCAGAGTGGCATCAGCCGTTCTGTGACTCTGTCAGTACAAATGTCACAACATCAGCAGTGAACCAGAAACAGGGACAGGACACAGGGAATGGCTTCCTACTCCAGAGAGCAGGGGAAATGGGATCTGGGCAGGATTTCCTCCCTGGGAGGGTGGGCAGGCCCTGGCACAGCGTGCCCAGAGAAGCTGTGGCTGCCCCAGCCCTGGAAGTGTCCAAGGGCAGCTTGGAGAACTCGGATCACCCTGGTCTGGTGTCCCTCTGATGCTTTTGGGGGCTGCACTGGGCTCCTGGCAGACCCCAAAGAAATCACCCAGGCAGAGGGAACAGATGCTCCTGGAATGACTGAAGTGTGGGCATAGACATGGATGAACAAGTCCCACAAATGTGGATTTTCCTGCAAGGCAGAGCCAACACAGTCACCGAATTTTCATCCTTGAATCTTCATCTCCCTCCGAAGCAAAGCCCCAAATCCTCTTGTCTTGGTGCTGACCTGAACCTGGATTAATTCTGGGAAGGCTGAACAGAGGATGTGCCTGCTCAATGGCACAGCTGGGAGAGAAAACAGAAATTCCAAAGCCAGCCCAAATGTCTGATGATATTGGGCAAATATCAGCACTGAGTGGATTCCTGCTCTCTTCTGCCCTGTCATAAATCCCTGACAGCAGCAGCTCATGGAATGTGACCACGGGACAGCTGCCACTTTTCCTGCTGGCCAGGAGATGTGGAGGTGACACCTTGGATCATCCAAGGATTCTCATGGTCCCGCCTGATGCTGGCTGAGAGTATCTCAGAGTCAGTGCTGTGTCTGAATTCACCTTTTAGAGGATTTTTTTTGCAGCAGACTCCCCTCTGTATTTCTCTGCCAAACTGATTTGTGCCCAGAGCAGCCCCAGGCTCACTCTGGTGCCACCATCCTGCCCCAGCCACCTCGGCAGAAAAGGACAGGACTTACAGGAATTCCACCAGATGGAAGAAAAACGACGAAAACTTCTCTTTTCTTCTAACATTTATCTAAAAATCTCCCCGAAAAAGCTCTCGCCGCTTTTAAGGTGCACTTGGGGAGCAGTTTTCCAGGGCTGCAGTTCATCATGCCCCGAAATATTGTTAATTTTGGTGTTTAGTGAGCCCGGCAGGGAGCTGTGGAGCCATTTGGATTCAATCACTCGCTCCCATCGCTCCTTAGCCCGAATTCCTCAACCAACTGCGCGAGGATTTATCGTTTGTGAGAGGGAAGTGAATTACTCCGGGTAACCCAATCCCGGGAGATGCCGGGCAGGAATGATGCTTTTCCAGGGCTGTGTCCACAGGTGCCTCCCTTTTCTGGACTTTTAAATCATGCACAAAGCAACTTGCGTTAAAAGAGGAGGGCGAATATTTAGGAATAAGCGAAGGAAATGCCCGATGTCCTTAGCAGATGCTGCGGAGCTTTTCCCTCAAATAAATGTCCTTGGAAGCTGCGTTTTCCTGCTCTTTGCCCTCCCCCTTGGCTCCTAAGCCTCTCTCACGTCACAACAATTCCCCTCCTTTCCAGCTGCTGCATCCCCGCTCGGCTCCTCCTGCTTCCCATGCCGGGAGATGTGAGGCTGGGGCAGCTCTCACGCGGCTCGGAGGACACAGCAGCATCCAAATCCCACGAAAATGTGTGTTTTTGGAAAGCCTGGTTACTCCGGCTGCCTCTTCTTGAACGGGGAATATTTTAGTTCAGCTCAGCCACAGAGCCGAGTCCGAGGAGTTTCCTGCATCCATCCGTGCCTTGTAAATCCCGTCCCATCTGCCACGGAGGACAGAGCTGCTCGGGGCTGGGGACACTCACCATTTCCCCATTTTCTTTTATCTTGCCCCACTTCCTTTCCTTTTTCCTCATTTCACTTTCCCCATTTCGCTTTCCCCACTTTCTTTTTTTCCTTCACTTCTATCTCAATTCTTTTCTTTCCCCACTTTTCCTTTCCCCATTTCCTTTCTTTTCCCGTTTCCCTTTCCCTACTTCATTTTTCCATTTTCCTTTCCCCATTTCCTTCCTTTTCCCCTGCTTCTCTTTCCCTGCTTCCTTCCTTTTTCCATTTCCCTTTCCCTATTTCCTTCCTTCTCCCTCTGCTTCTCTTTCCTCATTTCCCTTCTTTTCCCATTGCTTCCCTTTCCCTGCTTTCTTCCTTTTCCCCATTTCCTTTTCCCCATTTCCCTTTCCTCATTTCCCTTTTCCCATTTTCTTTTTCTCCACTTTCCTCTGCCCACTTCCTTCCTTTTTCCCCTTTTCCTTGTCCTCATTCCCTTTCTTTCCCCCCCTGCTTCCCTTCCCTCATTTCCCTTCCTTTTTCCCCACTTCCCTCTCCAGGGAGGGGACATCAAGGTTGGATCAGCTGATCCCGAGCTTGTCCCATCCCCTCGGAGCTCCCCCCGTGCCTGTCCCTTGTGCTTTGCCACGAGGTGGCTTTAAGGTAAAGGAGATTTGGGGGATATTCATCTAAATCCTAAATCCAGGTCAAAGTTCCTTCTTCTGCTAATCCCTCTCAGTCTTATCCCCGGATCACAGTGCCTGGGGGTGGGATTCAGGTGCTTGTGAGCATCAGGAGGTCAGCGATGCCTCAGGTAAAAACTGAGTTCCAGAGTGATGGATTTTATGGGAAAACATCCCACAGAGGCGTTCCTACAGCTCACCCAGCCCAGTGTCACTTGTTCCCTGCCACCCATCCCACAGAACAATCCTTGTGCTCAGCCTTCCTCCGTTAATTGCCATGGAAATTCGATAATTTCATCCTAAAGCAGAGTCGAGGAAAACTCAGGAAGAGCTCAGATTACTGAAAACTGGAAAAAATTAATCTTGATTAAAGCACTTCCCCCAGGAAAATCGGGACCTCCTGAACTCAGCCGAGGGCTGATTGCTCTCCAAGCTGGGATGTGCCCAGTTTGTCCCAAACACCTTGGAAAAAGGAGAAAAATTTCCTCCAGAGGTGGAATTTAGTGGGCTCTTGGCTTCATCCCACTCAGGGAAAGTGCCAGAAGAGGGATATTTCCCTCCCAGAGTGTGATGGGATGGTCCCATCAGCACCCATTGGCCTTACCAGGAGGGAAAATCAGGATGGGGCAGTGCCAGCAGCAGGAGCAAAAGAGGAAATGGACCCTGTTTGTTTGGCATTGCTGAGATGAGGAGGGAAAATTCTTTTCCAAACCCAGCATAGGGTGGATTTGGTGTGTTCTGTTGATCATGATGAGGGAAAGGAGGACTGGGATAGGAATTAGAATTGAAGACCAAACTGCTTCTTTTCTTTAATTTTCTTCTTGCTTTCTCTTATTTCAATCTCTTTTAATTAATTCAATCAAATTTTTATTTTAATTCTATTTATTTAAATGTTTATTTCATTTTTTTTTGGCTAATTACATTTTCTTTTAATTTCTTCGGATTTCATTTTTTTTTTATTCAATCCATATTGATTTTTAATTTATTCAGTAACCTCTCCGTGTGGATTTTGCTACTCAACACCATGACCTGCACAGGTTTAAAAGAGCAAATAAAGCCCAACTGCTGCCTATGCCAAGCAGTTCCTGTTATCCAGCTCATCCAGCACCTCTCCACCTTGGATCCCTCTGGCTCTGCCCGTGGGATTTTCCTGTTTGTGGCAGAATTTAAGGAGGGATTTAAGGCAGTGCAGAGATGTCACTTGGAGATGTGGATTAGTGTTCCTTTGGCAGTGTTGGGGGACAGGTGGTGACACCATCACTGTCCTGAGAGCCTGTGCCAGGGCAGGACAATCTTTTTGGTGGAGAAATTTGCCCTCATATCCAATTAAACCTCCCCTGGGGCTGCTTGAGGCTGTTTCCTCCTGTCTTTAATGTTGCTGGGAGAAAAGGCCAACACCCAGCCGAGACCCCAGAATCCCAGAACCACTGAGGCTGGAAAAGACCTCCAAGACTGAGCCCAACCCCTAATAGGCCTGAGTGTCACATCCAGAAAATAAAATCCATCCCCTCTTCTCATCCATGACGTGGCTGGTGCTCCACACTTGGTCCTCGAGCTGTCCCATCCCTGTGGCACCTTCCCACCCTCATCCCACTGCTCCCACCCACCCCAGAGGACCCCGGGGGAGCCTCCCCTGGACCTCATTATCCCACTGACAGCAGTCCATATCTCCCTGGCCAGGAATGTATTTACTCCTGGGCACATAAGAAATTCATTTCCCAAATTGAATTATCTGCCTCGGGAGATCGGGGGGTTTGATTGTGTCGCTGCACTTCGGAAAGCGACTGAAAATTGATAAAAGCCAGATGGGAAGCGGAAACAGTCATTTCATGACTCCTTAAACGTTTCACTTGGTTAACCCTTGGATTGCACCGGGCTTGGAGTCGGGCTGGAGTGTGGAAGCAATTTGTTGGGGAGTTCTCGGGATGCAGAGTGGGCTGGAAGTGCTCACCAGGGAAAAGAGTCCCTGCAAGGGAGAAGAAAAAAGCCTGAGGACAGAGATGTGGTTCAGCCAGAAGGATTCTAAGAGGACAGGAAAATATCCCAGCTGAAGGGTGTTTGGGTGCAGCGAATGTTCCTGAAGCTGTGGGATGAGCAGTAAATCCCTCAGGCAATTCCAAAGCCCAGAGTGCAAATGCCCAGCAGAGGGAATGGGAATTTCTTTTCTTTGAGTGTGTTTCAATCAGCAAAAAATCAGAGAAGAGAGGAAACACATGAAGGAGGAATGGTTTTCCAGGTTGCTGGTCCTGGGGAACACAAGTCTGGCACTATGGATTATGCTGAGAAGGCTCCCCAGCACCTGTGAGTGGAGCTAACCCAGACACTCACTTTATTCCTCTGTTCTAGCCTTTCAATTAACCTTTTATAGGATTTCTATAGGATTATTTTCCACTGGAGTGTATCCCTTGTGCTCCCACGGACCACACACGGCACAAATTCCCATCTCAGCCCAGCAGGATTCGTCCCTAAATCTAAACCTCTCCAAAATATCTGCCAGCACAATTAAAACCCTCAAATTCCCTACTAATTAAGGCAGAACATGACACGAGCAGCCCATCTTTGGGATCTGCAGCTGGAGCAGGGAGTGGATTCCGGGGCACATCTGCATCGAATCCTCCAGCTCTGGGAGCAATAACCTCGCAGGTGCTGGGGCTGGGATGTCTCCCTGCATCCCAAATCCTCGCCAGATCCCTTCTGTCCGTGAGAAGCCTCCAAAATTAAATTGCCTTTAATTGGTTTAGGGTTCTGCTTCTGCCGCTGTCACATCTTGGAAGTTGCAAAAAGCTCCAGCCCGGAATTCTTTACAATCTCGGTTTCCATTTCATTAATATTTTCCAAGTTGGTTTCCTGTTTTCCTGTTGGCAAAAACGCATTTCGGCAAAGAGGAAAATTATTTCACATTCCAAGCGTTGGAAACCATTGTTTCCACCCAGAAATTTGAGAAAAGATGATATTTCTTTATCAGCAGACTCTGTGGTGATCCTTGTTTTCCCAGAAGATGGATTTTTATCCCCAGTTATTGGCATAGGGAGAGAGCCAAAATCTCTTGTTCCTCCCTGGATTTTGGGTCCAGAACCCCAATGCATGATATTTTTTAGATCCCACAAAAGAGGAGTTTCTATTCTTATCAGCTCCAAAATAATTTGTCACAGAGCAAAACTAACAGGGAAGCTGGAAAAGGGCAGGGAAAGGGCTCTGGGTTGGGAAAACCTCCCTCTGTCTGGACTTGCTCCTTCAGCAAAAAAATCTGTGGTGTTGGGAAAGGCCATGGAAGGAAAACCCTTTTTACTGGGGCAGGAAGCCAAGGGAACTTCTCCCATCCTGACCATTTTCCATGGTTTTGAGCCGTGCCCGTGCCTGGACCATTCCTGCTCAGCATCCCCAGGGATGTAAATGTGGGAATGAAGAGCTTGAAGTTCCCAAAAGTTGCTGCTTCAGACTCAGAGGGATGTTGGAATAGTCCAGTTTTGGGATTATGGGATTGTTTTCCCTGGGGAGATGCTGGTGGAGCATCCCTGGCCAGCAGCTCATGGGTGTCAGATCCCTGGAAAATAAAAAAAAAAAAGGGATATCCAAATTCCTCCAAGTTAGGCTGGGTCAGATCTCATTGGATAAAACCAACATTTTCTTTAATTTCATTTTTTTTAATATAGGAAAAAAAGAAATTATTTCAATTTTCTCAGGAACAGCCACAAACTGTCATTGGAAGGAAAAGCTGGGAAAGAGAAAGGAGGGATTTACAGGAATATTTTACATGGGAATACTCAGCTAAGGCTGCTGTGGATTTGGATCTGCAAGGAAAACAAAAAGGAAGAAATCAGAGGTTTCCAAAGCCCTGTCCCTCAGATCTTCTGGCTCTGTGCAGATTCAGGAGTCTGGGAAGTGTTTTTACAGTGGATGAAGCAATTCCTGCCAGGACAGGGGGAGAATCAGCTGCAGAGTAAGGGAAATTTAAAAAAAAAATATTAAAAAATAAAATTAAATAATAAAGTAAAATAGATAAAAATTAAAACAAAATAAAATAAAATATGCAAAGGAAAATAGGAGGGAAAATACAAGAAAATAAAATAATGAAAATAAAAGTAAAATAAAAATAAATTAAGTAGAGTAGACTAGACTAAAGTAACATAAAATAAAATAAATGTTATTAATTATTGAATCAAGGAGCAAGAGATGGGTTTTGCTGGCCAGATAGGTCCCAAAAATGCAATATTATGGCTGATTTGGGCCAGGTCTAACCCCAAACTGATACTTCTCCCCCTCCTCCAGCCTATTGCAATGATCAGCTTCAATTCCAATAAGCAGAACAATCAATAAAATTATCAGGAAAATAGTCAATAAAATAATCAGAAAAATAATAATCGAAATTTAGAGGAAATTTAGAGGAAAAGACAGAGAAAGTCCAGGGTGTTTCGGGGTAATTTTTGTCTGAATGATTAAATTTAATGGAGTTAGTTCAGATTCACACTGGGAAGCCCAGAGTCAGGAAGAAAAAAACATAAAATAAGGATGGGGAGAGGGAAAAAAGTGTAATAATTTTAATTAAAAAGACACGAATTATCAAAAAAAGCTCCTACAGTGTGGATGCATTTTAGGAAAAATCTGGGAAGTAACAATGACCAGTTTTATCCCAGGATACTCCTGGTAATTACTGTGAATGGAATTGGGTGAAAAAGTCACTTTATGCAAATATTGTGGTTTAAAATAAAGCCAATGAAAATAAATAAAAACCAAACAAACAAACAAACAAACCAGGTGATTTAAAAAATAATTATTTTATTGAATTTTGATCGGGGGAAGGGAAGGGCTGAACTCTCCCAGCCTCATTCGAGCTCCCTTGGCTGCTGTGGCTTCATCATCCCCTGGGATCATCATTCCCTGGATTCAGCCACATCCCTGTGACTGCAAAACTGCTAAACCACTCACTTGGGAATTAAATCAGAATATTTCCTTTCCCTTTGATTTTGTAATTCAAATTTCATGGCTTCAAATATGTAATTAAAGAGCGGGTTAACATTATTGATAATTTTCTAAAATGTGACTTCAATAACAAACGGAGTTAAATTAACCCTGAGACTCAGCAGCTCTTCGAGGTGAACTTTTCTCCTTCATACTCCATGAAAACTAATTAATTTTCTGCTTTTTCCAGTGAAGCACAGCACAGAAACTGGGAAGGAGCCCGAGGTCCGTCCCTGCTTTTTGTCACCGTGAGAGGAGTCGGCAGCTCCTGTCCCATCCCAATCCCGATGCCATCAATGCCATTGACACTGCTGGGAATAATTTTATTCAAAATTAGAATTTACAGATCTATTTTGTATAAAGTATTTTCTTCATAAGAATTTAGAAAGAAAATCAATCCCCTTCACCCTGCTGGAGTTTCAGAGGAAATTCCATGTTCCTGCTCTGAGCATCCATAAGAGCAAAAAAGGAGGGAGGGAGAAATCCTTGTTTCCGATCATAAAAATAATCCCAGAGTGGTTTTGCCTTCCCTCGGCTGAGCGGGATGGGATGGGATGGGATGGGTTGGGATGGGATGGGATGGGATGGGATGGGATGGGATGGGATGGGATGGGATGGGATGGGCTGCACATGCTGCCTTTGGGATTCACTGGAAAATGGCATTTTCCCGAAAACAGTAAACCAGAGGATTTTATATTTCCATCGAGTATCCCAAGAAGCCGAGAACGGACCGAACGCCAGATGCAAGGAAATGTGTGGGATGCTGCAGGGAATTAAATCGGCTTCTGGCAGGATCGGGAGGCTGAGGAGGAGCGGGGATTCGCCTCCAGATGGCAGGAGGGAGGCTTGGATCAGCTGCGGGAATCCTCCGAGCTCCCAAGATGTGCAGGGCTGGTACCACCCCACAGCCTGGGGTCAGCACCCTTAAATCTCAGTGTCAGCACCCCCAAATCCCAGTGTCAGCACCCCTAAATCCCAGTGTCAGCACCCCCAAATCCCAGTGTCAGCACCCCCAAATCCCAGTGTCAGCACCCTTAAATCTCAGTGTCAGCACCCCTAAATCCCAGTGTCAGCACCCCCAAATCCCAGTGTCAGCACCCTTAAATCTCCGTGTCAGCACCCCCAAATCCCAGTGTTAATATCCTCCAAACCCCTGTTAACACCCCCGAATTCCAATGTTAATATCCTCTAATCCCAGTGTCAGCACCCCCCAAATTCCAGAGTTAAAATCCCCCAAATTCTAGTGTTAATATCCCCCAAAGCCGTGTTACCATCCATAAAACTAATGTCAGCATCCCCAAATCCCTGTGTTATCACCCTCAAACCCCGGAATAACCTTGCCCCAACCCCCAGTGTTAGCACCCCAAAATCCCAGTGTTAATATCACCCAAATCCCAGGGTCAAAACCCCCAAATTCCAGTCTCAGCACCCCCAAATTACAGTGTTAATATCCCCCAAATCCCAGTGTCACCACCCCCGAATTCCAGTGACAAAATCCCCCAAGTTCCAGTGTTAATATCTTCCAAACTCCAAATTTTGGTGTTACCACCCCCAAATCCCAGTGTCACCATCCCCAAGTCCCTGTGTTATCACCCTCAAACCCCGGAATGACCATGCCCCAAACCTCAGTGTTATCACCCCAAAATCCCAGTGTCAGACCCCAAAGTCCATCCCCAAATCCCAGTGCCCAGCTTGGAAAAGCCCCCTGAGATCCCCAGAGTCCGACCACTCCCAGCCCTGCCAGGGCCACCACTGACCCATGTCCCCAAGTGCCACATCCACATGGATTTTAAATCCCTCCAGGGATGGGGACTCCATCCCTGCCCTGGGCAGCTCTGCCAGGGCTTTTCCTGAAGAAATTTTTCTTAATATCCATTCTAAAACTCTGTCCTCTTCCAGGGAACCAGGACCTGGATGCTGATGTTGAATATCAAGCTGTGAAAGGAAGAAGTTTTAGGAAGTGAATGAATTAACAGGGGATGAGGGGAACCCCATTATTAACCCTTAAAAGCCTCTTTCACCCAGCCCCTGGTGCCAAATGAAGGAGGTGAAGCTGATTTTTGTGGGGTGACTCGTGCAGGAAGCTAAACTTGATTTTAAATTGGCAGAGGTTGAATTTAGATGGGATATTGGGAATAAATTCCTGCATGTGAGGGTGGGGAGGTGCTGGCACAGGGTGCCCAGCAAAGCTGTGGCTGTCCCTGGATCCCTGGAATTGTCTAAAGCCAGGTTGGACAGGGCTTGGAGCACCCTGGGATTGTGGAAGATGCTGGGGTTTGGAACTGCATGGGATTTACATTCATTCCCAACCCAAACCATCCTGGGATTCTGCCTGGAAGCAGATCCTGGTGCCCAGACAAAACTGAGTCACATTTGCACAACTGTTTGCCAAGGAAACAAATTGCACATGACAAGGATTTGGTTCCAGTTTATATCTGAGGGAGAAAAAAGACAAAATAAGCATGTCCTGCATGGGAAGGGTTCACTTCAAATCTGGGGAACTCCAAACTGAGCAGCTTGATTAGTGTTGGTTTCCCAAGTATCCGAAATCTCAAGGCTGAACTCTCCAGGAGTGGATTTGACCACGAAGGATGGAGGAATCACTGATCCCCACTCATCCCACATCCTCTCCCACTGGAAGGCCCAGTCTGGGAGTGTTGTCTCATTTGTTACTAATAACATCCATGGTGTGCACTCAAGCTGAGCCTCATTCCATGTGTCCGGTGTTTGGGCATCGTGTGCCACGGCCCATCTGGGCCTCGTTTGAAGCCCCTCGCAGTCACAGGGGTCCATGTGCAACTGATAAAGGCCAATTTGGGGTGGCTGAGAGGGGGGGGCACCTCTCTCCAGGCCAATGCAAGAAGGACGCCCTATATGTTTTGGAAGTGCTAAACCCCAGGGAAATTACTTCATCCAAAGCCGCTCCAGACCCCAGTAATGAAGGCTGTGATGTAGCCAGTGTTCACCCATGTTGACTTTACAGTACTGGAATTAATCCATGTGCATTGCAGCTCGGTGAAATCACTTCCAGCCCGTAGCAGCTCCGGGGCTGACTTCATCCTTGCAGCCCCAGATGCAGATCCTCAGAGTCAGGGAAATCAGGGAGAGGATGGAAGGGCTGCTCCCCGTGCACGCCGATGGGATGTCAGATTGTCCCGGGGACCATGAGGATCTCCCAGCTCCCTGAGGCTTCTCGGTGCTCTGCTCATCTGCTCCCGTGGCTGTGCTTCCCGCAAGGCTGGAGACAGGGATTTGCTGCTCCCTCCATGAGATTATTCCATTTTAACCCCTGTAAAAATCCCGGTAATCTCACTGTGACCGTGGCTTGTCCAGGGTGCAAATTCCAGCTGATGCTGTCGGCCATGCCCAGAGTTTCCTTGGGAAGGGGATGTGCAAGCACAGGGTCCTCCTCCCTGCCCTCATCCTGGCAATTTTGTGTCCTTTAAAGATGGGCACTCTGGGTATTTTTGTGCTGTTTCAATCACAGGAATTCAAGTGATGGGGTGTCCTGGGAGCCCAGCTCAGCTCCAGGTGTGGATTCAGAGGAGCTGAGGAAAACAAAGATCCCTGCAGGTCTGCAATCCACTGCCCAGCCCTGTTCCCCTTCCTTTCCTTCATCCCTATTTTTTATTGCCATTTTCTCAGTAAAAATGCAGCCTTTTCCTGGGCAGTGCTCTCTCCCTTATCTAAGAATAAGGAGCTCCTACAACCCCAAACCCTGAGTTTGGTGCTTCCATCAATCCCATAAAACTGAAATCCCATGGGGATGGATCCTGCCTGTCCAAACTCTCCTTTGCTCCGTGCCTGGAGGCTGGAGGATGCTCTGGGGACCCCCCAGCAATTCCCACATCAGGAGAGTCCCCAAATCAGGCAGATCTGATGCTCTGCTCAAGTCTCTGCAGCAGAGAGAAATTTATGGGAATTCATGGATATTCAGCTTTCTGAGGAACTTAAAGTCTCTGTGGCAGCAGGATTTGAAAACATCCCTGGGGATAATTCCTTAGGTAAGGGAGAGGGCTCTGGACACTGCTGTGGGCATTCCTGGGTGCCCTTTGGAATATTACAGGGAGGGTGCAAAATGTGAGTATCCAAAAGGATTTATCAATCCTTGTATTTTTGCTGGGCTGTTTGCTGTCTTACCTAACCCCTGTCATGTAATTTAATTACGTTTGTTTAATTTCTTTCTTTTTTAAAAAAATGCATCTGGGACTGGTAAACTTAATTAAAAAGAAACATTGTTAAGCAGCCTGATACAGCCATAATTTGATTTAAAGTACTGGATGATACCAACATTATAAATGTAAAGTGATATGGCTTTTTTTTTGGGGGAAAAAAAGGATCTAAATGAACTTAAAATCCTTCTTCATTTGAGCCAGGGTTAATTGTTAAGTCTTTCTTCCTCCTGTTTTGTGGCTGTAGGGCTTTTCCAAGTAGGGGAAGAAATATTCCCTCTTCAAACAAAGGATTGCAGGATCATTTGTGCTCTGCAGCCAAGCCAGGTTTCGGTACCTTTGTTCATGGAATGCAAAATTCCGAGTGCCCCGAGATCAGTGCGAGAGCTCCCACGGATTTCAAAGGTATCAGGACATTAGGGATCGTTTCGATTTGTTTGTGGAAAAATTTCCTGGATTTCAGGGAATCTGAATCAGAGAGGTAGAAGTTGCCATCAGAACCTGCTTATTATAAATATGTATGTGCTATCTAGTGGGATATAACACAATATTCCATAGGATTGATGCTTTTCCTGATTGGAATCCAAGCAAATCCATCTCCTCCGTTCAGCAGGGGCCGGGGCAGGATCCGGGGGATGCCTGGCTCGCTCCGTAAATCCGGGATATCCTGTGCTGCCCCTACCAAATCCTTCCCAAATCTCCTGCTGGGGCCGAGCCGTGCTCAGCTCGGGGATTCACACCCGGAGAGAGAGAAAATCCTGAGAGAGGCTGGAAAATGTCCCGGCTGCACGGCAGCGCTGCGGGATCGGGGCCGGGATGCTCCGCTGGCTCCGCGAGGATGGAGCCGGGATTGGGGTAGGGATTGGGGCTGGGATTGGAGCTAAAACAGGGATTGGGGCTGGAACTGGGTTTGAAGCTGGGACTGGGGCTAAAACAGGGATTGGGGCTGGAACTGGGTTTGAAGCTGGGACTGGGGCTAAAATAGGGATTGGGGCTGGGATTGGGGCTGGAACAGGGATTGGGGTTTGGTTGGGGTTGGGGTTGGAGCTGGGATTGGGGTTGAGATTGAGGCTGGAGCTGGGATTGGGTCTTGGGCTGGGATTGGGGTTAAAACAGACATTAGAGCTGGGGCTGAGATTGGGGCTGGAGCTGGGATTGGGGATGGAGCTGGGATTGGAGCTGAGGCTGAATGACACTGACCTCCCTCCCATCAGTGCTGCAAAATCATTTCCTAATTCAACACAAAATAAAAAGGCTTTTTCCAGTAGCAAAATAATTTTGTAGGAGCTGCTGGGTTTAAATTTTCCCTGAATTATTTGCAGGAATATCCCAGACAGGCCAGGAGGCAGCTGGAGGGGAGGAACACCAAATTTCCAACCCTCAGCTTGGGCAATTCCCTCCCACAGTGGTGCAAAATCCCTGGGATGGGTTTTGCCAGCCAGAGCTGAACACATCTCTGGGTGCCAGGGCTGTGCCAGTGAAAATCTGACACAAATCAAAGCCAGAACTGAACCAAAAAATGACAAATAATGAACAAATGATGAACAATGGGATCTTCACTAATTATATTTTGTAGTTTGGTTCCTTAAATTATGTATAGAACTGTTCTGATGACGTGATGGACTCGTGGACAGACTTAATTCCACTTGTTTTAGTTTTCAGATTAATACATATAAAAATCTTCATTGAAAAATCTTAATTGAAATTATTGAAAATTGAAATCTAAATTTAAAAACTTAAATTTCACTTTTGAATTGCACTTTCCCCTTATCTTTTTTTTCCCCACAGTACCTTTTGCCTTTAATAAGAATCAACCATCCTGCTTCCTCCTCCTCCTCCTCCTCCTCCAGGGAAGGAGCACCCGGCTGACAGACGCAAAGCCGGGATATACGAGAGGGAAAACACTAAAAATAATTTTTTAAAAATTACAATTTTTCCTTCAACTCCACTCGATTACAGCGATCTGAGCTCCAACTGGAGGCACAGACCCCAAGGTGGAAAGTGCAACAGGTTTGAATTTAACTTTCTCGCTTTAAACTTTAAATTTTATGGAACTTTATGACTTAGAAAGTGCCCGAGAGCTCCCGGAGCGGCTCCGGCACAGGCGGGATCCCAGCAGGAGCTGTGCAGGTGTCCCGGTAGGAGAAAGGATTTCATATCATTTGTTGAATGGAAACCTTGATAAATTAAAGCTTTTCTTTTTTGTCTTGCAAATTATTCTCAATGTGTTCTTGATTTGGGGGAAGGTAAACAAACTGAGAGAGTTTTCAAACTCGGGGTTGTTCACACATGCAACAACTCCAGGGGTCTGCAGGAGGGTTTGTGGGAGCTCGGGAAGGAAAACCCATGGATCCAGGGAACCCCTTTTTCTGTCACTCAACTCTATTTGCCAGCCATGGACACAGGAGTTTTTAAATTATTATTATTTTTTTATTAATTTTTTACTAATTCTCTTGGTTGCATTTTAATCCCGTCATATATTACAGAGAATGAAAAAAAAAAATCCAGGGCTGTGTTTTGTGTATTTATTCCCTGTGATTTAGAGGAGAGCAGATCCGTTCTTTATCTCCTAGAATCCTGGGATCCTTAAGGTTGGAAAAGAGCTCGAAAATCATCAAGCCGACCCTGCTCTAAGCTGAATTGCAACAATTTGAGGAAAATCCGTTTTTCAGTGCTCTTACCTCCACTCTGAGCTGCCCAGACAGGGGAGCACAAACCAGCTGGGGCCAGGGAATGCCGTGGGAGGGAGGGATGCTCCTTCAGATGGAGAAAGGATCACTCTGAGCCAACTGGGATCCATCAGCCTCTGCCCACTGAGCCCTGCTGGCAGCTGCTCCTCGTTGGGTTTCTCCAGCAGGCAAAGAGCTCTGGCAGCAGCTCCTGCCCCATCTCCGGGTGGGAAACTCCAGCTCTGAGCAGCGCTGATCCCTGAGATGCCGGGAGAACAGCCCTGGTCCTGCTGCTTCCCAACATCTCCCATCCCACAGCTCTGCCCTGCCCCGCTGTGGGGTGTGAGCCATGCCAACAAAATCCTTCAGGAAAGCACATCCAGGAAAAGCCTGGAGCTCTTCCCTGCCCTCCTGCAGCAAAGCAGAGCTGCAGCTGGAGCTTTCACAGCTCCTCAGTGATTCCCTGAGTTTGCTGTGGCTGGGATTGGGAATTGGGGGATGTGAGGAGCAGGAGCCTTTGGCATCCTCGGGGCTGAGTTTTGTCGTGTTCTGCAGTGAACTGGAGGAATTCTGTTCAGTATGGAAGTGCTTTAAGTTTGTGGAACATGGGACAATAACTCTGAGCAGATGCACAAATGTAGGCAGAAATCCAGGGAGAAGTAGAGCTCATCTCCCTACAGTTATGGGAAACTCCCGTTGCCAAATTTGGGCTCTGTTGTCCCAGGAGAAAGGGGAAGGAGAGGGGAGAGTGAAGTCCAAGTGGGATTTTTAAATTCTAAACAACTTCTCCTGACAGCACTGGAATCATCCAACCCCCTGCCTTTGGTGGCACTGCTGGAGGAGAAGCCAAACCTGCCCTGTGCTTGGTTTAATGCTGTGCTCATCCTAAACCTTCACCCATGGGAACGCTAATGAAACAATAATTCTATTCCAAACTAGGTCCACCAGGTTTCCCATAGGGAAAGGGACGATTTACCCAGGAACTAAAGGGGCACAGCCAGACTTGAGCAGCACTGAAAGGCAACATCCCCCTGAATACAACCAGATGTGCAAGGAATACACGACTTTCCATGGGTAAAACCTGCTGCAGAGCCCAAATTAGACTCAGCTGCTACTTCCAGGTCTTGAGGGTTAGGAAAAAGCAATTTTTTTGTGGGTGAGCCATAACCATGGCTCAGCCTTCCGGCCACGGCTGGCAGGGCAGAGTATTTATTGGTGAGGGCAGATGCTCCCGATTGGAGATATTAAATCCATATTCCTGACTTTTAATTGCAGCTTAGCTAAAACCCCACACAAGGCAGGGAACTAAGATCAGTGTATTCCACACAGCAAGGAAAATTATTTTGTCTCCTCTGAACCTTCCCACTCTGCAGCCTGGGCTCCAACCAAGGGTGGGAAAACCCTGCAGTTCCCAGTGGAGGATTTCACGTTTCACACAGGAGGATCTTTCCTCAAATACCCTCACACTGGATGGGAAACCACAGCTGGCAGCACTGCTCCATGTCCACAGTGGCTCTGTGACCCCCAGAACTGCACACAGAGTGCTGGAGCTGGGACAGAGCACCCTGATGGATGGAGAAATGCCAAGGGAACAGAGCTGGGTGAGCTGGGGGGTTCCAGGGAAGGGCCTGGGGAGCTCAGCCATGGATGGACACCAAAAGTCCAAGAGGAGATGCTCCTGCAGAGCTCCTGAAAGCCAAGGGCTGCTTGACTGGAGCTGGCTCCCTCCTGGAACCAAAGCTCTCCCAAACCTTCCCAGCTCACCTTGTTTTTCCATTACTCGAGGACTCAGCTCTTTTCTCTGAGCAAATCCCCTGCTAAGGTTGCTGGGATTTGAATTTACAGCCACGGGAGGTGTTGAGCCACAAGGCCAGATGGTTATGTGCTAATTTCCATGGGTTGGAGTGGTTTGGGGATCTCAGAACAACTGTCTACATTCCCAAATAAGAGAAAGCCGTAGCTTGAGCTGTTTCCTACATTAAATCATTGCATGGTTTTCTTCTTCTCTTATTGCAGAAGAGGGTTTGATTTGGGCTGTATAATTTACAGTCCATAGCCTGTGACCCAGTGCAGCCAGGAGGAAAGTTTGGAAGGGGAGATAATACCATGGAGACAGATTTTCCTCTTCCCTGAGCTGAAATTCCTCATGAAGCTGAGTTTTGTTGACCAGTTCAGCTAATTCTGATTTTCTTCTGCTCCAACAACACCAGCCACTGACAGACTTAATTGACAGACTTTATCCTTATTTGCACAACTCAGTGCTATTGGGTGGCAAGTCAATCACATTTATTTATGAATTTAAAATTAAAACCAGAAAATAATACCCATCCTCCCTAAGGGGGTGGCTGAAAAGCAGAGTCTCACCCAGCTTTGCACGGGGAGTTCATGCGGCTTTAATTTCCAACACAAAGAATATCTCACTGGGCTGGGGGGTGACATCACCCTGCTCCCAAAACTTCATGTGGTTCTTTTCCTTGCTTTTAAAGCTATTATTTTACATCTCTGCCGACAGATATTTGTATTGGCACATCTCATGGAAGATTAAGATTGCATCTTTTCTGTTTAATTTCAAAAGGCGCTTCCTAACCCGAGTGCAAGCTCACAGCTCCAAACCATGAAGATGAGTGAAAGCTTCCTTGCAAACCTCTTAATTTATTGTCCTTCTCCCCAGTGCCTCAGCCCTTCCAAGATTTCATTCTCATCCCTCTATATTTGCATTTAGGGCCATAATTAGCTGCATTAACCCAGGATAGAGTAGCAAAACAAAATGGAGTTTTCTGTCGGTCTCACCCAGATGTGGGCTTGGTTTAAGGACAGAGTTTATCTCTGCACACAGGGAAGGATGGAAAAGCCTTCAGCATGTCCTGGGGCCAGAAAAGAGCTGGTGAGACACACACAGCAGCAATGGAGAGAAATGAGTGGAAATAAAGCCCTTGGAAAAGCACTTTTCACCAGAGTTAGTGGGACTGGGATAAATCACCACACCATGTTTGGACTCACCTGCCCTAACCCCAGGGAAGGGGGAGCAAAGCTTAGTGCAGACATGGGGATTTGGTGTGGTGGAAGAACAAGCCTCAGGAACCTGTAATTCCAGCAGGAATAAACCTGCCTATCCCTGGCTTTTTTTCTGCATTCAAAGAGTGGTTAAGGTTTGGGTTTTTTTGTGGAGTCACAAAACCAGGGAATGGGGCATTCATGATGTGGTGTAGTGGGCATGGGAGTGATCAGTCAAAAGCTGGGCTTGATGACCTTGGAGATCTTTGCCAGCCTCGATAATTCGGTGGTTTTTGAAGCCAAACTCCAAAAGGGGCTCTTGTCCACACTGTGGAAGTCACCAGCCAAGGCCACAGGACTCCCCAGGGCCGTCCTGCCCCATGTCCTGGCCATGCAGCTGCCACCTCTGGGTCTTCTCTTCCTGCTGGAGTGAGGGCACAGCCCCATTGGGGTTTGGCAGCTGGAACCTGGGCACCAGGTCTGGAATTCCTGGAACAACGGTCTGGTTGCCATCACAGGGCTGGTGGGGGAGAGAGCCCAAGTGAAGGACCTGCAGCATGAGCCCCAGTGCTGGTGACAATTTGTACAGGTGGGCTCTGTTTGGGACATTTGGGACGTGTGTTGGTGCTGTGAATCCTCATCCTCCTCACCCCAAATCTTGGTGATCATGGGAGAACTGACCCATTTTTTCCTCTCAGAGCAGGTGATGTGACCAAGGCCATGGAATCACCGAGGGGGTGTCTCCAGGTACCCTGTTTAACTGTTTAAAGATCCCAGGCTGTATTTGGTAAAAACAGCATCCCTCCTCTCTAAAAAGGCTTTTTGCCCTCAGATTTCTGCCTCTAAATGGGCTCCTGGGGCTCAGGTCCCAGCTGGGGTTCCCAGACCTCGGGATGCTGAGCAGGGAGAACAGGAAGGTGGCCCCAGCTGTGCCCAGCTCTTGCTCAGGAATAAGGAATAACTCAGTATCAGCTTCCCCATAAGTATTTTAATTTCCCTTCTCCTGTGTGCTTTTCCTGGCAGCTAAACTGAGAACTCCAGCTGTCCCTTCCCCATATTCCAGCAGTGAGGAGAGCAGGGGTGGCCCTGGGGACAGGGGGTCCTGGGGCTCACCTGGGGTCACCCTATCTCCCTCCCTGGAGCCCTTCCCTGAGGTAAAGGCAGACAGGACTCGTTTTGGCGGAATTCTAAAGGTTTTCTACTTCATTCACGTGCTGAATTTTGCCCACTCTAAATCTCCCCTTATTGCACATTCTTTAAGTATTTTCTTTAAGTATTATGAGAAAAGTTCAATGCATCAGGAATTTTCCCTGTTACTTAGAGGGGGAAGGGGGCAGGTTTTGGGTTTATTTCTCAACTCTGGAGAAGCTGTGATGAAGGAAAAGTGGTGGGAGAGCTGCTTGGAGGGATGGAGGGTTGGTGGAGAGGGGATGGAGCAGCTTCTCCTCATTCTCCCACACAACCATGAGCCAAAAGCCAGGAGCTGGGCTGGGAAAAGCCACATTAAAAATGTTCCTCATAGCGCAGAGATTAGAAATTCTGCTTTTCCAGAAAATATTTGGAGGTTGCAGTGAGATATCTCACAGAGAGTCCTGTTACATCATGCTGGAGGTCTTGGAGAAACTCGGCACCAGCTGGGGGAAGGTTCTTGTGGGGACAGGTCCTGTTGAAGTCTCATCCTTACCCCACCCCACACGGGCATTATTGACCCTTCCTTGACTTCCCTGCATGTGGGGGTGAACATGGCCCACCCCTCTCTCATCCTGAGTCATCCAAGTGCCCTAATTTGATTTAACTCTCCCCAAATGCTGTCTGTATTGTTTTTACTTCACTGAATCATTTCCTTAAGGTTTAATCCTATTCCCTGCACACACTCTAGGGGGGGGGCTTTGTAAAAAATAACATAACAGAGATTTATTTTAATTTATCTTTAACTAATGCAGCGCACGTGGAGGTGAAGGACCTCCTTAGGAGGTCAACCAAGAAACTTCAGCCCTGGTTGGCCACCACCATAAACTGCTCATTTCTTGCTCAGACCTGACATTTTTGCCATGGAATAAATTCAGGGTTGTCCTGTGGACAAGGATACCTTGCCATCACCTCCTGGCTTGGATGGAGTCAGCCCAGAGGTGCCAGAGCCCAGCAGGGATGGAGAGAGGACACAGTCACAGAAGAGCAGAGGTTCTTCAAAGTTCATGAGGGGCAAAATAATCATGGAATGAAATTAAAGCTGTGCTGGGGAACGGGATATTTGAGAATGTCAGGGAAAACAATCTCCTGAGCGCTGTTTTATGCTACCACGGGTGTTTTCTGCCAAGAATTCCTCAGTATTCAGCAGTTTCTGTTTGAAAGATTTTTAGGAAAAAGAAATATTTGTTAATCTGTTAATGGCTAATTAGTTAATGACTCCTGTGAAATGGTGGTTTCGTTTACAAAAATTCAAGTTGAATATTGGCACTTGCAGCTCCCGTAGAGCCCAACCCGGTGTTATTCCAGCCCCCAGAAGGGTCATTCAGCTGCCTCACATCCTCTCCACTGCAGCCTCTCCAGGGCATTTGGGAACTGTTTAAATCCAGCTCTTACATCTCCCATAATAAACCTTCCATCCCTTTCCTGGGTGGGTCATGGCAGCTCTTTGTGGCACAGTCTCATCCGAAAGTTGATTTTTTTTTTCCTCCAAGGCAAGGGTATTATTTGCACAATGGAATACTGGATATTTGCTTGCATTTCTCAGTGCAGGTTTATCCCTGACAGATGTGAAAGCAGCATGCTCAATTATATTTATTACATATTTATATGTTAGGTTTTGGTTGCCTAGAGAAGCTGTGGCTGCCCCTGGATATCCCTGGAAGTGTCCAAGGTCAGGTTGGAATGGAGCTTGGAGAGACCTGGGACAGTGGAAGGTGTCCCTGCCCATGGCAGGGGGTGGCACTGGATGGACTCTAAGGTCGCTTCCAACCCAAACTGTTCTGGGATCATTTGATTTACAGCTAAAAATTTGGATCTAAAAAATCCCATTTTTATTTACTGGTACTAGTAAGGTTGGAAATCCAGGAAACAAAGGAAACTGGGAGGTGAGTCCTGGAATAACAAGTTAGCAGCATGTGCAGAAAGGGTTAAATCAACCCCAAAATGCTTTTTTACAGCAGAGGAAAGAGTTTTAAAGGGTGGATGTAGTTGGTGCCACCAAGGCTGGGGTGGGAAGAGCACTCAGGGACATGGATCAGCCCAGGATTCTCTGCTTTGCTCCCTGCTAGAGGAGCTACACCACCCAAAATATTGCTCAGAGTGTGTCCCACCTCACACACACCCAGTGGGAAGAGAGATGCACCCACACCCAGCTGTAAACTTGACTACTCATCTTTTAATGAACCACTGGAGAAGCAATGGCTGAGGCTCGTCTGGGTTTGGGTAACAGTGCTGCATCTCTCTAATCAGACTGCAGGGCTGGAAACCAGGATTTTCCCAAATATTAAATGGATACATATTTTCTTGCCAATGATTTGTGGAGCAGATAATGAACAACCCTTGAGTTTATTCCGAACAATGCTTGAATTTATCCATTAGAACCAAAAATATCCACATACCAAATTTATAATTGCAGCTCTATGTAAATCAACCATGGAGTGAAGGTTAAAAAGAGATAAGTATTAGATGCAGAATTGAGTTCAGGTGATATTTTAATATTACCCCTAAGCCAAAAGGCAGGTTTGGTTTTCTTTTCTTTTGTTTTGGTAAATGCAAAGCAAATCTTGGCAAAATCGAGCACAGCTTGAGAAGAACTCAATCTCCTAAAATCTGCCCCAAAGGTGGCCGGGCAAGGCTGTGCTTGGAGGTTACCTGAGTGCTTTCACACATTAAGGGACAGTATTAAAAGATCATTTCCAAGTTAAGCAAACATTTCTGGCATACTGTGCAACACTTGCTTTAAAATTAATTTAGTTATTCTGAACTTTATGCCAACTGATTATTTGTTGGACTCTCTGATGACGGTAATTCAGGACATTCCATCCCATAATTCCATAAAGACAATAAGATTACAAAGCCCAAGCAGGCTCTGAGTCAGCCTTTGACAGATTAAAGCTCCCCAAGTCCCCTAAAAACCCTTCTCTGACACATTAATTTGACCTAAACCCTCAAAATGTTCCTGATTATATCATTGCAATCGGGCTTGATTTTTGTTTTATTTTTCAGTGTAGGAAATTAAAAAGGCTCAGTTGATCCTCAGCCAAGTTCTTGAAATGTGTTGCAATGCTGAGGAAATAAAAGATTACTCGAAATACTTTTTAATAATATGTCATGTCAGCAGAGATAAAGGTTCACACTCCGTGCCCTCAGCTGGCTTCCATCAGAGCTGGCCAGAACCCACCTGTCACCTTGAAATCATGAGCTTATGCTCTTCTAATTATGAACATGTTCATAAAATTGGATTAATTTCTCTTTGTAAGAAGGATTAAATCTGCATAGGTGGGGCTGATCCTGCCTAGGAGTAAGAGGTAACCTCAAATTTCCTTCCCCTGCCCTGTTCTCCATCCATTTCTTGCCACAGGAAATCAGAGAATGCTTTGGGTTTGAAGGCACCTGACAGAACATTAAATTCCAAGTCGCCTGCCATGGACAGAGAACCATTATCCTGTGGAATGACATTCCAGAGGATGGGCAGCAGGCTGGACATTTCCCCACAGGAAAATCAGGCAGGAGCACCTGGATGTTCCTGTAGGAAATAAAACCACATCAGAGGCCACTGCTGATGGAGATCCATGGAAGAATGGAGTAACACAAGGCTGAATCCACTTTTAATCCAAATTACAACTATCTGACTTTGGGAATTTGGGATACCAACTTCTCACTCCCCAGTCAGGCTGCAGGTATTGCCCTCACCAGAGTGAAAGGTCAGCAGCTGAGAAGGAGGTGGCTTCCAACCAGGTGTCCAGGCTGGATGTCGAGCTTGGGCTTTTGGGTATCTGCACCCCTTTCTTTCCTCTGAGATCTTTGCCCTGATCAAATCCCTGTCCCAGTGAGCTATGCCAGGAATTTGGTGTGTAAATGTGTGCTAAAAAAGATACAAATAGTTACAAATGTGTATGAACATCAATGTGCAAGCCCACCCTGAGCTGAGTAAGGAGTGTCCTTGGGATGGGGATTTGAAGACAAGAATGTGAGTCTGGGACAATTAAAACACACATTTAGGGAAAAAAAACTGGCACAGAGAAGCTGTGGCTGCTCCTGGATCCCTGGAAGAGTCCAAGGCCAAGCTGGACGGGGCTTGGAGCAGCCTGGGATAGTGGGAGGTGTCCCTGCCCACAGCAGTAGATGGAATGAGATGAGATTTAAGGTCCCGTCCCTTCCCACCCAAGCCATTCCACGTTCTTCACAAAGACAGCCTGCTGCCAGCTCAAAGTTTGGGAATGCATGCACCAGGACAGTGAGTCTAACAAACAGAGCAAGAAACCCTGAAAAGAGAAACATTGGGATGTACCAGGGTTCTGACTCTGGGAGCACCTGGAAGCAGAGCTCTGGCAGCTCTGTGGCAGCTCCCCCCTCCTCAACCTGCTTTCTCAGCTGGCCTGTGAATTTTATCCCTTTCCACATTTTTTTCCCGTTAGGGCTCATCTATCCCGGCTGACCTCCCCGGTGCAGGGAAAGGCTGCGGGGCCAGGGCTGCACAGGGGATGGGGGGGTTGGACATCCCCCTTCTCAGCGGGGACACCACTCTCCCGTCCCCAAAACCCACCTGAACCCCAGAATCCCCTTTGCTGCCGACTCTGGGGAGGGTTCTCGGATGGAAAATAAATCAGCGCAGGGGTTCCAGCCTGGGGAGGGCGGAGGGTTCCCCGGAGAGGGGGTGAAAATGCCGCGCAGATCCCGCGCAGCGCTTTCCCTGCGCACCTGAGAGTCTCGGCCCCGACCTTGCCCTGGCCGGCCGTGCAGGAGTTTCCTGGGATTCTCCGAGTGGAAAACGGGGATTTCTGCCCCTAATTCAGCGCAGCTGCCGCGGGCGGCGGGGCCGCGCTTTGAAGCGGAGCCGAGGCGGAGGGGGTGGCGGAGCGGGCGGGGCTGCCTTAAAAACACCCCATAAACAACCAAACAAACAAAAAGCAAAGGAAAAAACGTGAGACAAAGCTGGAACCGCTGTCTGGCGCTGTCACAGCCGAGGGTTGGCACCGGGTCTGTCGTGCCGGGGACACCAGAGGGGCCGCCTGTGACCGGCCCGTGGGGGCACCCGGCGGGGCACGGCTCCCTTCTCCTGTATCCCTCTTTTCCTTTTACTTCCCCCCTTTTTATTTCTCTTTCCCTGCCTTTTTCTTTCTTTTTCTACCCTTTTCTCTCCTTTTCTCCTTCTTTTTTGTTACTCTTTCCCCTTTCTCTCTCTTTTCACCCCTTTCTTTTTTTTCATTTTTCTTCTCCCCTTTTGGTTCTGGTTAAACGTTATTTGCACTTTTGTTGGAAAAGTGGCCCCTAGTGTGCAATTATGTCAAATTTCTTTGAGTTTTACAATTTAATGGAGAACAGTAACTCTTTTATTGATCGTAGACGGGGCCGGCTCCTCTTCCCCCTCTCCCCCCCCACCCCTGTGGCTCTCCCCTCCCTCCCCCTCCAACCCCCCCCGTTACTCCCATGAAATGTCACTCAATGTTTCTTATGCTCCCACCAGTTTCCAAAACAAACAGAGGAGGCTGCAGCCGTCTATTGACTCAGTTGGATGCAAGAGGATCTCGCCGTGGCCGCTGCCCCCCGACGGGAGCCGTGCGGTGGCCGGGCGAGGGGCGCTGGGTGCCGGCCGGGATGGAGCCGCCGCCGCCCGCCTGAGCCCCGCTGCCGCCCGGGGGGACCCCCGGCAGCCCGGGGGGGATGGCGCTCAGCTCCCGGGCTCACGCCTTCTCGGTGGAAGCCCTGGTGGGACGATCGGCCAAGAGGAAGGTGCCGGAAGGTCGCGATGAGGAGCCCGGCCCCGGCTGCCGCCCGGCTCGCAGAGCCTCGGAGGCGGGTGGGTACCGGAGGGAGCTCGGCGCGGCGGGGAGCCAGGGCCGCCCCCCGCCCCGGCACCTCCCGAGCAGCCCCCTGCCCTTTGTGTTCCCCGCAGAGAAGCGGCCCAAGGCCGGTGCCGAGAGCCGGGCGGGCGGGGTGCAGGTGGAACTGCAGGGCTCCGAGCTCTGGAGGAGATTCCACGACATCGGCACCGAGATGATCATCACCAAGGCCGGCAGGTACCGGGCGGCCCCGCCGCCTTGCTCGGCTTTGCTTTTCCGTTTTACTTTTCATTTTCCTTTTTTTGTTGTTGTTGTTGTTTTTGCAGGGTGTGTGATGGCGTTGTTTCATGGGTTCGTTTTGTTTTTGTTTGTTGCGTGGGGTTTCTCTGTTCTGCTGAGATATTTCACTTAGTTCGCCCCTTTCTCCGCTATTTTCGTTGAGTTCGAGTTTCCTTCCTCCCGACGCCCGTTCCTAGTTCCGCAGCCCCTTTTCTCCCCGTGAGCGGCAGCTCTCGCTCAGCCGCTGCCCCTGTGCCCGCAGGAGGATGTTCCCGTCGGTCCGGGTGAAGGTGAAGGGGCTGGAGCCGCTACAGCAATATTACATCGCTATCGACGTGGTGCCCGTGGACTCCAAAAGATACAGGTACGGGGGAGACCGGCCGGGACCCCCGCACCCACGTGGGGCTCCTGCACTGACTGCGAACTGCGACCCGTCCGGTCCGAGCGGGACACGGGGGTCACACAGGGGTGCTGGGGGGGCCCGCACGCACCTATAGAATCTATAGGTGTGTGTGGGTATGGGGGGCAGGTGGGGACGGGCTCCCGCCGGCTGACGCGGCCCGGCCCGGGCCAGGTACGTCTATCACAGCTCGCAGTGGATGGTGGCGGGGAACACGGACCACTCCTGCATCACCCCGCGCCTCTACATCCACCCCGACTCCCCGTGCTCGGGGGAGACCTGGATGAGGCAAATCATCAGCTTCGACCGCGTGAAGCTCACCAACAACGAGATGGACGACAAGGGGCACGTAGGTGTGGGGCAGCCCCGCCGGGGGCACCGGGGAGGGGCAGAGCATCACCCCGGGATGCGGAGCATCATCCGGGGGGCAGCGCCGGGAAGGCGGGGGCCGCTCCCTCCTGCCCTCCTACCCTCAGGGCTGGGTTCTTCCTCAGCCTCGCCTCGGGTTTTCTTCCTGCCCTTCTCCCTCCGAGGGGTTCAGCCGCCTGTCCTCCCGCACAGATCATCCTGCAGTCCATGCACAAGTACAAGCCCCGCGTCCACGTTATCACCCAGGATTCTCGCTTCGATCTAGCGCAGATCCAGTCGCTGCCGGCCGAGGGGGTGCAGACCTTCTCCTTCCAGGAGACCGAGTTCACCACGGTCACGGCCTACCAGAACCAGCAGGTACCGGGGGGCGGGGGGGATGGAGAGAGAGCCCCGGCGGTACCGGGGGCCGGGGGGGATGGAGAGAGAGCCCCGGCGGTACCGGGGGCCGGGGGGATGGAGCGCCTCGATGGCCGCAGCCGCTGGTCCCAGCCCGCCCCTCTCTTTTCACCCTGCAGATCACGAAGCTGAAGATCGACAGGAATCCTTTCGCCAAAGGTTTTCGGGACCCCGGCAGGAACAGGTAAGGGCCGGGGCAGCCCCTCCGCCGCCCCCCGCGCCCTCCGGCCCCGCGGCTGCGTTCAACGCGCTCTCGCCCCGCAGGGGGGTCCTGGACGGGCTCCTGGAGACCTACCCGTGGAGACCCCCCCTCGCCCTGGACTTCAAGGCTTTCGGCGCTGACAGCCAGGGTAAGTGAATCCCGCTCGCCGCCTCTCCCGGCCGCACGCCCGCAGCTCCCCGCGGGGCTCCTCGGGCGGCTCAAACCATCAAAGACAACGAGGTGCGCCCAGAAAACGAATCCCTGCTTTTGGGGGGAGTTAACTCCGCGTTGGTTTGGATAAAACTCCTGTGAAAATGGATGCGAGAAGTCGTGAAGAACAGGATGAGAGCGCGGGCTGCTCAAGCCCCCGGCTGAAACCAGAGTTAAATGGGCAGAAAAAAATATCTGAGTGTGCAGGAGGCTAATTTGGAGTCGGGTTGTTCCGGCTTTGATCCTGTTACACTAATTGCTTCCAACCGGGTTGGGAATATCAACTACAAACGTGGTAGTGGTGACCGCCCGGGCTTTCTGCAGCGGCAGCTTCTGCGCCGACAAATGCGTTATGCAACAGAAAATAAAATTATCTGGTATTTAGGATGCAGCAGTCGCACAGAAATGCAGAGAAGAGGAGGGAAATTTTCGGGGAAAATGCTCTCCTTCATCCTGATAAGACAACCCGTCCTTTACAGCCCTTTCCCAGAAAAACGGCTTCAGAAAGTAATATTTGAAAACAGATTATTCAGAGCGCCGAAGGGAAAGAACTAACAGCCCGTTTGCACAATGGAGCCCTCCAAGTTGGGTTTAAAGTCGGGAGATAAACTCTCGTTTATATCAGCAACTCTTCAGAGTCTTGGGACACACCAAGTCCCTGTGTCTGCCGGGAAATGCTGCGAAAAATTCAATTCAAAATTCACAGCAAAAATTTCATGTTCTGCAGGCATAGAAATGAGGGCACAAAGAAATCAGATTCGAGAAATTAAGAGGTTTATCAGTTTTAAAGAGAACTAAAATTATTATCATTAATTGTTAGTAGTAGTAGCAGCTTTATTAGTATAATTACTAGGTTTTTTATTAATTTTATTTTTAGAAAATATCTTATGCAAAAAGCTCCTTTTGAACCCATTTGCCGGGGGAGAGGAGGTGGTGGATGAGGAATTTGCACGACGAATGAGACAACAGCAACTGCAATGTTAAAGATGCTGAAATATTATTGGGCATATAATATTAGAGCTACCTGGGATTTTTAGAATATTTTTCTTGTTTAATGTATTTGGTATTTTTCTTCAGGGTGGAATTCCTGCATTGATAGAAATATAACAAAATCTGCAGTTCTACTACTAATGAAATGTATTTCTGAAGAAATGCTGTAAAACTGAAATCCCAAAGCTCTAAAACCAGGAGGTAAATGAAATTATGATCAACATGCTGAAGAAAAAATTTGCCATAGAATTTTTATTTTTAAGCCTAATAGAAAGGGCAGAAAACATCTGTTCCATGGTTTCTGCTGCAATCCCCATTCCCAAACTTGCTGTGGAATTTGGGTGATATTCTTGCCTGGGATACTGCGCAGCAGATACTGATCCTGCTTTTTTTTGCTGTATCCAACCACATCAGGATTCGCTCGCTGCCTCACACACAAATATCAGCTCAATCCCATATTTTACACCACCCAAAGTCCCTGAGCCCTGGAGGACATCAGGATATGTCCATGGAGAGAGGACTGGATCCTGCCCTGCTGATGTCAGGACTGAAGCAGCCACTGACATCAGCAGGGAAGGGTGAGACCTTCACGCCACAAAACCTTCCCGGATTATTGTGATCCAGGGCCGACCTGTGAGAGGCTCTGCTTGTTGGGACTTTGGAAATTAATTGGCATCACATTCTAAGTCTTTGTGTTTAAAAGGGCTTTTTTTTTTTTAAGATTTGCTACACCAGCAGACGGGGTTCAGTTTTACAGTTGATTTCGGGTCGCTGGTTGCATGTCAAGTCTGTTCAGATCTCAGGCAGGCATTGTATTGGCTGGAGTCGAATGTAAATAGTAGCGCAAATGGATCCACATTCCCTTACATCCTTTCCCAGTGATTTTGGTAAGAAATTAAAATAAAAGGAGCAGGGGGGGAACCCTTCTGGAATAATTTGGTAATGAGTGTGCAGCGGACATTTGGCTCTCTGCAGGCGGGAGATGAAACCAGCATCTGTGTAGCACCAGGGCCGGCTGCTCCCGAGCACCATTCCCACCTCGGAGCAGCCATCCCGTCCCTGCTTCATTTTTACTCCTTGGGGTTGCTTTTCTCCCAAATTCTGAAAGTGTTCATTCATGCCTTCCAGAAAGGAGGACGTTCACATAACTTAGGGGTTTGAATTTCTGGAGACACCGATAGCATTCAGGGGAATGTTTCAAATTGCTTGGGAAGCCAAGTGAAATGAGTCAATTCCTGTGAGCAGGAAGGTGCAAAAAAATTCTCCATCAGGCTGAATATGCTTTTTTGTTCTTATATCCAAAGGGAAAAAGCTGTCTGGGATTTACATGAAAAATAGAGAACCTGAAATGGCAGTGGTGTGTGTACAGCAGGGGAGGGTTATCGGTCATGCAGCAGGTATGGATCCAGGTGTGTGTGGAGCTGTGTTTACCATTATCCCAGCCCAAGGAATGGGATCAGACACATGTGAATGTTGTTCTTAGACAAATACCAGCTAACAATAACCATTTATGGATAGATCTTCCCATTTTCCAGGAACTGGTCTTTGGAGTGAGTTCGTGCTTGGATGGACACCGGCAGCAGGGAGACCTGGAGCAGGAGCACGAGTCCTCCAAGGATTGCTTGGCTGTGGACACCAGTTCGCCCAGCCTGGATGATTTCTGTTTTCCTTTCCAGGTGGGAGCTCCAGCTCTTCTCCAGTGGCCTCCAGCGGTGGGACCCCCTCTCCTCTGAACCCCCTGCTCTCTCCATCGTGCTCCCCTCCCACGCTTCACTTGCCCGCGAGCAACCTGGGCATGTCGTGCCCCGAGAGCTTCCTGCACCCCCTCAACGTGCCCCTCTACTACAAGATCTGCCCTACGAGCTTCTTGAGGCAACAGGCACTCCTCTTTCCGAGCCACGAAAAGCTGGGAGCCACCAACCCACACCTTTTACCCCACTTCATGGTGGATATGCCCAAACTGTCTTCCCTGAAAAACGCCAAAGCCGAAGACTTAAACGCTCAGTGCCTCCAAGCCCCCGGTTCTGCTGGTCAAATGCTGTATGGATTACATGCATCTGGAAACATTTTCCCATCAAGTCCCATTGCTCGGGAAGCACTTAATTGTTCTTTACATCCTCCATATGGCTTGTATGGCTATAACTTCTCTGTGCCATCCAGACTGATGAATGCAGCAGGGCATTTCAAAGTGAGTGACAGCATTCCGGCTGCTTTGAGGGACGGCAGATGCAATCACTCCAGCTGGCACCCCACAATTAACCACTGCCTTTAGTGGGATCAGAGAATATTTCTGAGCTATGTAAAGCAAGTCCTTCCTTCCTTCATGCCCAGGGGCTTGTTAGTTATTGCCTCTGAAAGGCTGCATGGTACAGGAGTGGGATGGGCAGGCATTTAATCATTTTATTTTTTTGTGGACAGAAGTGTTGTGCTGTTGGGAGGGTGGAGGATCTTGGAGGGTCTGAGATGACCCTGAGGTGGTGCCTTTTTTGGCCACATTTATGTCACAGTTGTAGGTTAAGAGCAAACTGTCAGTCACCTTTTTACTATTTGCACTCTCATGTGGGGACATCGATGTCTGTATTTCTACAACTCTGTTTCTCTCTCTCGCTTGCCTTTAGTTAGCTCAGAGCCCTGGGAAGCTGCTGCTCACCCACTCAAGTTTTATCCCTAATTTCAGAGGGACTATCCAGGACCTGGACTTGGCAAAGGAGCCATATCTGGACAAGCATTCAAGCTTGTTCTTAAGTCCTAATTAATGACATAAAAGTCCCTCATTCTCCAAGACCCAGATGCCTCCGTTATCAGGGTGGGGACATAAATCCAAGTATCTGCTGCCAGGGTAAAGAAAGGCAGGATGAAAGATGGAAGGGGTGAGAAGCTGGAGGGGTGGCCCAGAGCCCTCTTTTCCATGCCCCACCCTCCAGTGGCACCAGGAAGGACAGGATGGGGTCACACATCCCTCCCGTGGTGATGGATCCATGCTGGGGATGTGGAGGACACATCTTGGAGAGCTGTGTGGGATGAACACCCCCAGGAGCCCTGCAGGACAATCCTCTGACCCAGAGCTCTCAGCCCCAAGGGACACTGAAGATCCAGGTGGGATTTCATCCAGCCTTGCCCAAGGGAAGGGCAGGAATACTCCTGGCTCAGTCCCAGGGAGAACACGGATTCTTTATGGAAAATTACAACTCTACACGCCCTGGAACATGAGAACTTCAATTCCTTCAAAAATTCCTGTTTATTTTCTTGTAACCTGTGGATATTCTTGTTATTCCTGTAAATAATCTCCAGCTCCCAAGGGCGCCATGTAATTCACAATAAATCAGGACACAGGTTTTATTCTTTATTTGATTGATGTTCAATCTCTACCTAAAGTCAAATTTATCACTTGATAGATGGCAGAGATTGGAAAATAAGGCTTGGCTGGGACCAGCCCCGTTTTGGGATTAATCCTATATTTTCACACACAAACACAAGATAGAGAGATTAGGCACAGATTTAAGAGCCAAAACTGATTTCAGAGTTTTGATTTTATTTTCATCCTCAACAGACAACAAAATCAGACCAGAGCAATCAATATCAAAAACTGTCAAATTAACAAAAATTACACTTTTACTTTCTCGAGTCTTTGATAAAATTCAGACAACATTGGTTTGCTTAATTTTCCTGCTTTGGGTATCCACAGAGCTCCCAGTGATGCCAGTATGAAATGGGGGGGGTTGTGATAAATGGTCTGTACAACTGTAAAAATGAACAAACCTGCTTTCTTGGGCTGTTTCTTAGCAGTTTTTCTCACTATTTTTATTAAAAAAGAAAAAAAGCTTTTTTTTCCTTGGGAGTCCTTATTTCCAACAGTGGTGGTGTCTGAATTCCCATGGAAGTCCACTGGCCAGCTGAGTGACCACGACCCAGCCCCAACATGTGGTTGTACTCCCAGGGAGCTGGAAGGCTCTTCCTGATCAGTCACGGATTTGTGCAATGGGGAACTTCCAATTTTCCAAATATTTGCGGTTGCATAAGATATTCCAGAGTTGCTGGCCATGAGCTGTAATCCAGTAAATCAGTGTCTGGTTAAAAATGTGACTGATAGTGACTGGGAGAGATATTTTTGGTGCAGTGATTTGCTCTACCAGGAATGATGCTCGGCTGATTTCAGTGGAATTGTGCTGGATCTCAAAGCGCCTCTGTGGGTCCCGGAGGATCCCAGGTTTCACCATCCTCCCTCATCACACTCAGAGCCTGGTCCCTGCAAGGCCTGAGCCTGTCCCAGGGGTGCCACACCTGGGGAGGGTGCTCATCAGGCAGATCCAGAAAGATCAATTTTTCTGTACAAGAGGTCGGCGAGGAGTGAGAGGAGCTGCTTGATCCGGGTTATCTGAGGGTTATTTCCATTTCCTTTGGCTTCACCTCCTGGTTTTATCCTTTCAAAAATCAGTGGAAGAAATAAAAAGCGTGTGGGTGGTGTTTTCAGGCAGCTCTCTCTCTTCTTCCACCATGGCCACCTCAGAGCAAACCAAGCTCCCTGGCCCTTCTGGCATAGGAATATTTTTCTT
This sequence comes from Acridotheres tristis, assembly GCA_037013685.1. Taxonomy (NCBI): domain Eukaryota; kingdom Metazoa; phylum Chordata; class Aves; order Passeriformes; family Sturnidae; genus Acridotheres; species Acridotheres tristis. Next base: position 15,549,413 of record CM072889.1, read on the forward strand.
ATCCACAATGGTGACTCAGCTGATTCACTTGCACTATAAAATAGATGGGTTTGCCTAGATATTAAAATAAATGTGCCCCAAAAAGCAGCTAATCTGTAGTCTACACTCTCGGGGTCCTTTGTAAAACAGCCACTAGTGGGAGGTGAGTTGCAGAACTCGAGAGAATAAATCACATTAATCAATATGATTTATCAAATGTGAAAATGGGCAAACCAAGGTCCATATTTCAGGCAGGCCCATATGCCTGTCAATATAATTCCATCATGTGCTGCTTTGCATTTCTTGCCACAAATATTATTGGAAAACTCGTGACCATTTCAAAGTTCACCATTCTTTGGGTTTAGTGGGCAAATATAAACAGCACCTCAGGATTACAGTGCTATTTTTAACTGGGAACAGTGAGAAAAAAACCAAAAGGTTTTTTTTAAAAGATGAAACTTGCTGGACAATCTCAGCTATTAGTCATCTGACCTTTCCCAAGAGGAGTTTGAAGTTATTTGGGAATATCTGAGTCCGTTTATAGCACTCATCATGTAAAATTTGCCATTCCAGAGGTGCCGTGTCCATACCCAACTCTGGGACATGGGATGGGCTCAGTGCTCAGACACGGGGGGGGGATTTAATATCCAAGGAGACGAAACACCCAGCAATAATATTTTTAATCAAAGTGCAGTTTGCTCTCTGGTTTCACCTAAATTTAATCCATCTATTGGAGAAGCCAAAGGCATAGAGGGAGCATCAGATGTCGCTTTTTGCAATGGAAGTGCCTCAGTTTACATTTGATCTGCTGAGGTTGGGGCTGTAATTAGATGATAATTTGTATCACAATTATGCAAAGCAAACGAGGATTGGATAGCAAGATAGAGCAGAACAAATAAGCACCCAGACCATTTGAAATGCATCCAGTATGGAAACCATGTCCATGTGTGGCTGGGGCTGGGGACATGTTGTTCCAATAAAGCTGCAGAAAGGGAAAAGGCCGGGATCGGTTCCTCTAAAAGTTTCAAATGCTCATGTTTACAAATTTGTATTGCACATTAATATGTAAACACAGCCTATTGGAAACAGATGAAGCCACAATATTTACGTGCCCTTTTCTCTTCGTTTTGGGTGTCTGGTTGTCCCCCAGAACATACAACATCTGTGGTGACTCATAAAACTCAGCTCAGGAAGCTAAAGGAGAGGTTCAGATAATTATAAAATCACTGGTGCCGTGGTGGCTCTCCCATCCCAGATGGGTTTTGGGTTCTGGGTGCAAGGGGATGCATTCCCAACTCCTGTGGGGTTGTGCTACGAGCACTTGGTGGCTGGAGCTGCACTTTGCAGTGCCACAAGTAAAGCCTCATTCCTTGGCATTTACCAGATGAAATTTATAATTTTCTTTGCTGCTGTATAACTTGGAGCCACGACAGAAATCATGGCATTGCTTGGAACATGCAGGAACTCCATCCATGCCCGCTCCGTGCTCCACCCACTGGGAAGAGCAGCTTTTAAAACATCAATAATTATTTTTTTATAAATTAATTTCCAAAAGGAAAAGGAAAAGCAGCTTCCTCCCAATGTGAATAAAAGCTTTGACTTGTTAATCCCCTTTTCTTTCACTGGTTTATTTTCATTTTGGGATGCAAACTCCAGGCGTCCCTTTCAATGGCATCCCGGACTCCCTGGGAATGAATGCTGGTGGATGCAGCAGTTGAGGCTGTTGGGAATTAAAGGGGCTGAGAGGACTTTTGCAGATGTTGGGAATTGCCCTGCAAGCTGTTTGTGCTTAATAGAGCTCTGGTCTCCCCAAGCTCTGAATTTTGCAGTTATTTATAAAGCCACTTCTCTGCTGTGTCCTTCAGGTGACATTCCCAAGAAAGACCTATCGTCTACTTCCATCCATCAAACCATTTCCTCCCAAACTGCTGCTCCTAAAGCACCAAGTTTTCAGTTTATTGTAGCAATTAAGTGCAAGAAGGTTTTGAGAAGGACCCCTTGAGCTTATAAATCAAACAACAAAAAGCAGCAAGTAAAAGTCAAGACCTTTCTGGAGAGGGAAACACCAGAAATAGGGAGAAAACTTTGGAAAAATCATTTTTGCTGCCTAAGGAGGGAGATCCTGAACAAAACCAGAGATGGGGGCAGGAGCTGAGGATGGCTTCTGGCTCTCTGAAGTCTGAAGATATATTGGAAGCATTTTTCAGATATTTTCAGCTATTTTCTCTTATTTCAAAAGCCTCACTCTTTCAGGTTTTCAGAGAATGGTGTTTTGGAGAAATTCACTTTTTCCTTCTTGGCGCTGGCTCCAGATCTCACCTCGGAGCTGGGTCCCAGTTCCAACAATTTCCTCGGGGCCCTGCCCAGCAGCTGGGAGCACTTAGCAGCTCATCTGCCCACTCTGCTCACCTGCCTGGGGAGCCCTGACAGGTCCATCTGCTTCCAGTCAGGCCTCAAATAAAACTCTCAGTTCCAAGAGGAAGAAACGAGTCAAGGACTTGTGTGGTGACTTGGAGTTACTCTGAAATTACTCAGCTGATGCTCCAGGGATGGATTCTACCCTCAGCTCCTGGTCCATCAGAGTGAGCTGCTGCATCCCTTCTCCCTGGAAACCAGCAGGAATATCCTTTTTTAGGCAGGTTTGGGTGGATATTAAACACTGAACCATGATCCTGCTGTGCCCATGTCAACTCAAGCTATCAGAGGTTTAAACAATCATCTTCCATCACACATTGCTGTAACCATTCTGTAGGTTTAAGGCAGTTTGATACATTTTGGGGCTGGGGCTGTGTTTCCTGGGTGTTTTCAATCCCAGGATAAAACTGAGTGATCCAGGAGGCTGGACTGATTTATCCTCAACAGCACCATGATACCCTCTGTGCTGAGTGCCTTTTAAATTTAGAAAAGAGTATAAATCCAGATACAAAGCAATGTTTCAAGTGGTAAGTTGTTCACATCTATATAATAGTGAATTATGATTAGCATTATTAGTGTTACTAAATATCAGCAATGAAATGCAAGGAGTGGAGGCTCCTGTGCCCTCCAAAGCTGTGGGGACAATTAAAAGCACCTTCAAATCAGTCCAATAAGGTCCTATCCTCTCGCAGGACTTGAGATTTAGGGATGAAATTAGGGATTTTTCTCCTTGCAATAAAAGCATTTAATATTTCTATCCCTAGAAATATTCAACCAGGGTTTTAACACAACTGTTTGTGCACAATAATTTGTTTAATAAGATTTAAGTTTACACCAATACTTTCATTACTTACAGCAAACCATTATGTCTGAAAGTGTTAATAAACTTAAAGATGAGAATTCAGAGTCTTAAAAACATTTGATTATCAACAATTTCTCTTCCATGGAGGCAAATCCATGTTGAACATCCGGCTGCCACACTCAGGACATGCAGGTACCACATGTCTTCCTTTACCAGCAACACTTTCAGCTTCAGCCCTTTGCTGAATTCTTCCTTTATGTTCGTTAAAAGTCGTACTGTAAAATTAATCAAAGTCGATATGCTATTTCCTGTATCGTATTTCTTCTAACGTTATCAATATTGCTAATAAAAATAGAGATTGGAACAGTATGTTGTAATGTCCAGGATATAAGCCAGATCCTGCTGCAGCTCAAATAAATATGAATTTGGCCTTTGGCTTTCATAAAAGCAGGATAATGTCTCTATCTGGGCTCTTCTAATGGATAACATCAGCCCCCTTTGCTTTGCTTCTCAGAATTCCCAGAATGTGAGAATTTAGGCTGGTAGAAGAAATGCAACTCTGTGTCCTGGAGATTTTTGAGATTAAATCAAATCAAAGTAAAGCAAAGCTCCAAACTTCATTCCCAGCTGAAACAAAATCTGGCATTTCCAAAGCCTTCCTGCTGTGGAAGTGCTGACACTTCCCATGTTGGCCCTTGGAATTGCAAATGAGGAGCTCCTGAGGGGCAGAATGGGAAGGAGAGAACAGGGAAGAGCTCACCTGGATCTGCTCAGGTCCAGGTGCTTCACCCCTGCTGCTGTTCCTCCTTCCCAAGACAATGTCCCCACTTTCTGAGGTGGTTTTTAGTCAAACTTTTGGTCAAAGAATTAGGAAGGAATTTGTTCCCGGTGAGGGAGGGGAGGACCTGGCACAGGGTGCCCAGAGAAGCTGTGGCTGGCCTTGGATCCCTGGAAGTGTCCACGAACAGGTTGGACAGTCCTTGAAGAAACCTGGGATAGTGGAATGTGTCCCTGTCCGTGGCAGGGGTGAGACTGCATGGGCTTTAAGGTCCCTCCACCTTAAACCATCCCTTGATTCCATGAAATGGGTTTGGGCGGTGTTTGAGCTGTGTGCCAGAGAGGATTTTTCCCCTATGTCCAGCTCCTCTCTCCACCCTGAGGATCCCATAGAGAGTCAGGATTTCCTCAATCCAACATGTATGAAGGATCCATCTGGGAATGCCTGGTCTTAGCTGCTGATCCTGGGAGTCTGTCTCCAGCTCCTGCTGGTGAGACAGCCAGAGCACCCCACTCCAAACTGGAGCCTCCCAAATGACCAAATATCACTTATATTTTAACTGGTTTTGAGTATCACTCATGCATCTGGAGCCATGAGCCTTAATGATCCATAAAAAGGAGGAATTTTACTGGGTAGGTCCCCTGGACACAGAACAGAGCAGAGGATGGAAATGAGATCCAGCTCTGCCCAAGCCAAAACTTTCCGGAGGCGATGGCGAGTGTCTCTGTTGGCCATCCTGCATCAGGCTCGTGGGGCAGGGATGCTCCTGCATCCACTGACCTCTCCCATCACCCTGCATCAGATCCAGACCATGCTCAGGCTCCTGGAAAAACTGTCTCAAAAATTTGGGAGCTTCTGGGTCTCCTTGGGGTAGCATCCCATACAAGAACCGAGGTTTGGAGATAGCAGGGACTGGTCCACTTTCTCCTTGTGGATTTGCTCCTTAGCAGGTGAAAATAGAGATTTGCTCTTCAGCTTAAAAAAAAAAAAAAATTAATGGAAACATCTCTAGGGTGGAGGAAAGTGTTTTATTTGCAGAAATTTGACTTGGCCAGTCTGGATCCCAGCATTCTTGCCCCGGCAGCCACGTGGCCCCAGCGCCAGCCCCCACACTTTAATTCTTCCCTTTTTTTCCTTAAAATAGGACACACCTGTAAGGAAGGCGAGTTTCTTCAAGACATTCCTAATCTGGAGCATATTAAACTGATATTTTTGTTTTGTATTTTGGATGATTTGCTCCAGTGATAACATAATAGCATGATATTTAGCCTGGGACTGATTAAAACATTTCTTTTGATCAGTGCAGCAGATTGGAACAGTTGTTTATTACTGGACAAAGCTTGGAGAAAAGGAATTAAGAAAAAAGAGCTGAAAAAAGAAACGGCTCTGAGTTGCTGTTGGGTTTGGTTTGCGCTGGGATATTTCCTTTGCTTTGGGAAAATTCTCTGTTCCAGCCGGGGTTTGGGAAGTGAGAGAAGGGAAGGATGATCCATCATGCTGATGGACAACGGCTGAAAAGCTGGGCACTGGCTGTTGAAACCACACGTGTGGGGAATAAAAGTCATTTCTCCCTCTCAGGACACACTGGTGGCCCAGATCATCACTGATTAATTTCTACATCCAAATTTAGCATTTCCTAGGAGGAAACTTCTCAGCTATATCAATCACTGCACACTTAAAAGCTGCCTATGTTTTAAAATCAAAGATTTAACTTAAAAAGCCTTTTATTTTGCCTTCTTGACCAAATGCAGAGTTGTTTTGTTACAAACCTACAACATCTGAATTATTCTGGTTTAGCTCCAGTTCTTCTAAAGGCTTTTAAAGCTATAGATTTTAATTACATGAATATTTTTAATAAAATCCCCTTTTTAACTGCTGGCAAGACTGTAAGGGAAAAAACAATAATATCTGGCTCTGTCTCTCTGACAGAATAATTCTTCAAGTTGCATTTGCCACATCCCCGCAGCTGCGACCAATAATCCTCTGTCTTTATGATTCTCCTCCGATATGAAATTAAAATGAACTGGAAATGTTTATGCTGCAAATGGTGTGCAACACATTAAACAGATAATACCAGCGAAGGGTTTGCTTCAAACAGGGGTTCCTCCTGCAGCAGTGCTCCTCTGTAACTTAATCCCCCCTTTTCCCAGGCAGCAGAAATTGCTGCTCCGCAGAAAGCCTCAGACACATCACAATATCTTCATTAAAGAGGAATTACTTCCATCTCACCATCCCCAGGTGCCACTGAAAGCGGGGCTTTGTTTCATGTGGCCAGTTGCAATTCCTGTGTTTATAGCAGCGGATTCCTTGGCTTCATGGGACGTTTGGAGATAAATCTATTTTGGGTCCTGTTTGCTTCCCCTGGCCCTTTCCCTGCAGCATGTTTATAGCTGCATATTAATTCCTTGGTCATGCCTTTGGAATTTTTCACTGCTTACAATAAAAAAAAAAAAAAAAAAAAAGAGACCTCATCCTATTTAATCATCTCAGCCCAATATATTTTTTGCTTCTTTGCACCGATCGATACATTGGGCTAAATCAAATTCTTTCAGGTTTTTAATTCAGAGGGGCTCCATTCCCACCTCCTGCACCTGCCCCATGATTTCCCTGCAAGGGGACACTTCTTCCCAGCTCCCAGAGTGACTCCTTGATGTGTGTGCAAAGGGATCCTGGGGATGTGGAGAGCCTGGGCTGGGGAGGTGAGAGCTACGACCTGGTCATTTGTGCCACGTGTCCCTCTGTGTCCCACAGCCAGACACTGTGTCAGTGACATGGGAGGGGAAGGAGCTTGTCCTTAACTGGGATGTTTTCCCAGCACAACCAACGGGATTTTCACCTCCTGCTGCTCCCTGGACACCATCACCATGGGATGGTTTGGATTGAACCCTAAAGCCCATCCAGTTCCATCCCCTGCCATGGGCAGGGACAGCTTCCACTATCCCAGGTTATTCCAAGCCCTCTCCACCCTGGTCTTGGACATTTCCAGGGATGGGACACCACAGCTTCTCTGGGTACCCTGTGCCAGGGCCTCCCCACCCTCACTTCTGCTCAGAAATAGGGTTTCTGCTACATGGTGCTGACTCGAGGACTGGGAATTCCCATCAACTTGTCTTTAATATTTCAAAGCGTTGGGAATCATTGCTAATTGCTCCTCCAGAGAAACCCAACCCCTCTAGACATCACTGGCAGAACAAAAAAAATTAGATTTATAGGAGTACATTGTCATTTTGGGGTGGGCAGAGTTTATCCCATACCCTCTGTACAGCAGCATAAATCTGGCCGGGGAGGGAAGGAAGGGAATGGCAGCACGAGCTGTCAGCAGCTCCCTGGGATCTGACAGGGTCCAGCAAATGCTCCCCCCATCCTGACCCCGCCTGTCAATCAGCTTTTGGGGAGAAGCCCCTTCCCACCCTCCCCTCAGCCCTTCGGTGAGGAGCAGCAGCCAGCTCCAATTTGGAGTAGCTGTCATTTATCATTATTTCAGGGGGGAAGGGGCCAGGAAGGTTCTCCTCACCCCGAAGGTGCAGGCAGAGCAGAATTTGAGATGATGGGTGGGGATTTCCACCGGCACAAATGGGAATAAGACTCGGAGCTTTCCAGGCTGCACCAAAAATAGCGGCCCAATTTCAATCTCAATTAGAGCTCGGTAACCCCGGAGTATAATTCAGGAGTCAGCTTCTAATATTTCAATTCAGGATGAAGAATAATATTCCACTTCCCCCTCTGCAGCCCGAGTGATTTTCATTTCATAGGGGCTAATCTTGACTCAAACACGTGTTTCAGTGAGATGCTCAAGGATATGAGTGTGCTAAAGAAAATTTGGGAAAAAGTTGTGTAGAAATGGCTGTGATAAGGTCTGTGGAGGAGTCAGCTCCGTGGAATTGTGGAATCATGGAATGGTTTGGGTTGGAAGGCATGGTAAAGCCCATCTCATTCCCCTGTCCTTGCTCCAAACCCCATCCAACCTGGCCTTGGACACTTCCAGGCAGCCACAGCTTCTCTGGGCAACCTGTGCCAGAGCCTTCCTACCCTCACAGGAAGGAATTTATTCTCAAAATCTCATCTAAAATTCCCCTCTCTCAATTTAAAGCCTTTCATTTATCTTTTGGATGTCCCTGTTACCACAGAGCTTCAACCGACAATCTTTATGGAGATGAAAAAAATACAAAAACCCTCCCAGATTTATTCTTTATTTTGGAAAACATTCCTTTTCCAAGGCTTCCAATCAGTATTATCATTCTAATAATAAATTCCTTTAAGAATTAACATTTTAAAATGACTGCCTGAAGAATATTTTGAATTTTAGAAAGTGAGTTTCAATCTGATTTCATTCTGATGACAAAGGAAATTCGCTTTAATATTCAAATTAACATTATTATTTAGGAAATACCATATTTTTCACTTATATGGTTCACTTGTGAGCACTTTTTTAGCATTTAAAAGTAAAGAGTCGTATGAAGGGATTGACCCCTTGGGTAGAAAGAGGGGGGAAAAACATACATGTTTTCGCAACAGCAAAATACTGATTTTCCAGCCCTTTTGCATTCTGTCACTGGAGATTGCTGGGGTAGAAAAGCTCCTCCAGAGTTTTTGGCCCCCCGTGGACTTTCCTGCAGCTTTGGCTCATCCTTCCAAACGACAAGGCTGGCACATTGGCAAGTGCCCCTTCCCTGCACTGCCAGCCTTCACCCTTTGCCATAGGAATTATTTCTTTGTTACTTAATCATCTGTAATTATCTCCTGGAGTAAATTCTGTTGGTGCATCAATTTTCAAACACAACAGTCGTTTTTATCAGTCATGTTTATTTAATTTTAGCTGATTAGCACAGAACCTAACAAGTGGCTTAGACTAACAGTGTGTCACTGCCCAAGTATTTTGTAGGTAACAAGAAGACATGGAATAGTGCACATGTTGCTTTGTCTGCATTAATCTATTTACATTGTAATTCTTCAACTGTTTTTAATGGCTGGTTCAGCTGGAAGCAATTAGTTGTCTAAATTAAAGCCACATTTCTCACTTCGTGCACTGGGAAAGGCTTTTTGCCGTTGTCTTTGCTTTTTGTTTTCCAAATCAAGATGGATACCGTTTGAAAACGCATGAAATCTTATTGAGGGGGATTGATCTGGGTGTTTGGAGCCGTGTTCCCGTGTGTTTGTGTGGAGGCCAAAGTTTTGGATGGGCTGGGCAATGGTTTGGAGGAGCATTCTGGAGCAGGGCTGTGGGCACAGCAGCAGCAGCAGGAACCCCAGGGCAGCTCCGAGAGCAGGAGTGGAGCAAAGCCAGGAGAAGAGAAAGCACCAGATCCTCTGGGCTGTTCTGCAGGGGCAGGAGCCCACTGTTTATACATTAAATAAATATAAAAATAGGTTTGTGTTAAGTACAACGTAATTTATGAAGCATTTCAGAGCACGGTGTCAGTGCGTGTTGGATCCCGCCCTCTTTTCTATTTTACACGTTAAAGTGTCACATTTTGAAAGCAGCCATGGAACACTTGGAGTCAGGTTCGTGTTGCTCCACCCCATCTCTGCTCATCTCATTCTATAACTTGATGATATTACAGCCCAACGTCTCCCATGAGGTTTCGACTTTCTATGCAAGGTGAGAATTTTTCCTTAAAAAGCACGATTTTATACCATGTGTTAAAAACATAAAATAAAATAAAATAAAATAAAATAAAATAAAATAAAATAAAATAAAATAAAATAAAATAAAATAAAATAAATGCTCTCCATGCACTGACTCTGAAATCAATGCATAAAGTCAATGACTTATGAAGGCAAGGAAAGAAAAGCTCTGCTGTGCCTTTCCTGGATTTCAGAACACCCTATAAAGTGGTACCCAATGCACCAGCCTGGGAAGGAGGATAACCCCACAGAAAAGAAGGATTTAAGCTGCTGTGTCCCAGTGCAGCAACTTCAGGGGCCATTGGAGAAGTTTCAATTTGAGCGTTATTGAAATTAACACTTTTTTTCATTTTGGTTAAAAAAAAAAAAAATTTAAAAATTTAAAAAATTCATATGCAGCCTAGTCCAGACTGAGTCTTTGCTTAAGTTGATATTCCAATAAATCAGGTTTGGCCTACATTTCCTCCAGAGGAAGGTTTAGCTGCTGATCCAGCAAACCAGGGCAATCACTGTTTGCTGCTCTTCCTCCTCACCTCCAAATCCAAAAGCCCCAATGGAGACTTCTCTGCCTTCTCCAGTTTGTGCAAAGGCAGGAGCCCCTCAGATGTCTGTGTATGTGCTCCTTCTTCCTCAGATACGGTGTGTGTCATCTTTTCTCTCCTCTGATATTGTGTGTGTGCTCCTCCCTCAGACATGGTGTGTGTGTGCTCCTTGTCCCTCAGATACGGTTTGTGTGACCTTTTCTCTCCTTTGATATTGTGTATATGCTCCTTGTCCCTCACACATGGTGTGTGTGTGCTCCTTCTCCCCTCAGACATGGTGTGTGTGCTCCTTCTCCTTCAGACATGGTGGATGTTCTCCCTTCTCCCTTCTCCCCTCAGACATGGTGTGTGTGCTCCTTCTCCCTCAGACATGGAGGATGTTCTCCCTTCTCCCTTCTCCCTCAGACATGGTGTGTGTGCTCCTTCTCCCTCAGACATGGAGGATGTTCTCCCTTCTCCCTTCTCCCTTCTCCCTTCTCCCTTCTCCCTTCTCCCTTCTCCCTTCTCCCTTCTCCCTTCTCCCCTCAGACATGGTGTGTGTGCTCCTTCTCCCTCAGACATGGAGGATGCTCTCCTTTCTCCCTCAGACATGGTGGATGCTCTCCCTTCTCCCTCAGACATGGTGTGTGTGCTCCCTTCTCCCTCAGACATGGAGGATGCTCTCCTTTCTCCCCTCAGACATGGAGGATGCTCTCCCTTCTCCCCTCAGACATGGTGGATGCTCTCCCTTCTCCTCTCAGACATGGAGGATGCTCTCCCTTCTCCCCTCAGACATGGTGTGTGTGCTCCTTCTCCCTCAGACATGGTGGATGCTCTCCCTTCTCCCCTCAGACATGAAGGATGCTCTCCCTTCTCCCTCAGACATGGTGGATGCTCTCCCTTCTCCCTCAGACATGAAGGATGCTCTCCCTTCTCCCTCAGACATGGAGGATGCTCTCCTTTCTCCCTCAGACATGGAGGATGCTCTCCTTTCTCTCTCAGACATGGAGGATGCTCTCCCTTCTCCCCTCAGACATGGAGGATGCTCTCCCTTCTCCCCTCAGACATGGAGGATGCTCTCCCTTCTCCCTCAGACATGGAGGATGCTCTCCCTTCTCCCCTCAGACATGGAGGATGCTCTCCCTTCTCCCTTCTCCCTCAGACATGGAGGATGCTCTCCCTTCTCCCTCAGACATGGAGGATGCTCTCCCTTCTCCCTCAGACATGGAGGATGCTCTCCCTTCTCCCTCAGACATGGAGGATGCTCTCCTTTCTCCCTCAGACATGGTGGATGCTCTCCCTTCTCCCCTCAGACATGGAGGATGCTCTCCCTTCTCCCCTCAGACATGGAGGATGCTCTCCCTTCTCCCTCAGACATGGAGGATGCTCTCCCTTCTCCCTCACATGTGCGTGCTCCCTTTTCCAGCTGTCCCTCATTACATGCTCCGCCTGAGCCCCATGCAGGGTCGGGTTGCGCCGAGGCAAAGGTCAGAGGAACGTCCAGCCTGCATTTTGCCATGGCTTGATTATTCAGATAACAAACAACCTAAAGACTGACGGGGCTTCTCGATGCCCACAGACAGGCCCCGATCACTGGAGCAAACGAAAAAGGCCATTTCTAATTCCTCCTGGCTTCTCGCTATCCCGGATCTCCCCAAAATAATTAAGCGAGCAGATGGTGTTTGTGGAGCTGGTGCTTGGCCACAGACTCCTTGCTCTGCCACGTCCTGCTTTTAATATACTGCCCAGCATTAATCAAGCAGTTTAGAAGCATCCTGTATCAGTTGTGCAAAACAGGGCTTAAATGATTTACAGTCGGATTCTTTCAGCTCCTGTTAGGCTCCTGTTTTTCTTTCATGTGGGGAGCAGGGGTCAGCGGCGGCAGGAGATCCGTGCTTTCACTTGGCCAACATTTGCTGCTGTCATTCCGAGCCTGCTTCAGTCCCCACCGAGCCACGGATGTGTTCATGCTCCCAGCTCTGGATGCTAATTGATTTTAGGGAGCCCATTCATCAGTTAAATTTAGTAGATCACCCACCAGGTTTGCTGTTCACTGTCAAAGGTAATTCAATTAAAACTCCACAAGTGTGACTAACCAGTGGATGGTAAATATGTTCACCAGCTGTGTTTGCTGGGCCTTCTTCACCCTGTTGTGTCTGTGCCTGGTGGAGGATGTGCCCCAGCCCTATGCCTTGGCTGATTAATGTATACAACAAATCTGCAGCACTGCCAAAAAATTAAGTGCAAATGCCACTTTGGGATGTGAATGTTTGAACAGAAGAGCTTCAGAGAAGAGAAATCTTCAGGTGTGTTAAAGGCAGCAATGCTACAGTGGTTGAAATAACTCTGGTCTTGGAGTTTTTAGAATAACCTTCCAAGGAATCCAATTTGGATTTCTGCTTTTGAAAACAGCTTCCAAAGAATCCAATTTGGATTTTAAAATCCACTGAGAGTTTGGTTTCTCCTCCTTCACTCCCACTTTGCCCTCAGCCATCAGTCAGAGTTGATATGAAACCATCCAATACGGTTTTATCCATCGCCAAAGCCGTGTATAAATCAGGGAGATGTCGCAGGAGCTCATGGAAAGATGTTTCTATTAAACCCTGAGGTGGGAGAACCTTGCTGGACCCTCCTGCCTGACCAAGTGGGCTTTGAGTCTCCTGCCTGCTGCCATCGGGCACTCAGATGTGGTTTGGTAGTAATTAAGCGCATCATTAACGATCCCAATGCACACCACAGGGCAAAATGGTGTGTCTGCTTAATAGATTAAAGGAAAACATTCTCTGAAAAGCACAGGTAAACAAGACACTCATCCCTCAACCTTTCACCCTGAAGACCGAGGTTCACATCCCACTGGAGCAAAAATAAATAGGGACTGGACTCCCCTGGCTCACTGCTGGGGGGTTTATAGTCATGGTGAGATTATTTTGGAGCATGACAGAAGTTGGTGGGGATGGGAGAGGATGAATTGGATGTGGGTTTGGAAGGGGCTGGGAGCAGAGAAATTCCTTAAATCCCTGCCCATCCAGAAAGCAGCAAGGATTTACTTACAGTCAATACAGTACTTAGAGCAGCTGCCTAAAATTCTTCTTAAAAAATTAATTAGGCAGCAACGAGGAGTTTCCAGGAGTTTCCACTGCACAGATCCCATTCCTGCAGCCCCTTCTGCAAGAGCAGAAGCCCACACAACACTGACATTTCCTGATTTCCCTGTGGCTGTAGGAAATAAATGAGCTGGAGCGACTCCGCAAACCACCGGCCTTCCTGCACATCTCTGCAGTGCAGGGGGAGGAAAACCTGTGTGGTAAAGAGTATCCTGAGAAAACAGCCAGATTTCCCAAACATCCCATAAACCTTAATGAAGAGCTTGGGAATATCTGGTTTATTTATTACTCCAACCACAGGCTAAAAAAAAAAAACCCTGCAAAACTTCAGCAGAAGCATTAAATTTGGAAGAGAAGCTGGGATATTCCATATTTGCTGCTTTAAACTAACCACACACCAGACAACTCGGGGTTTGGTGAGTATTAATCTTTGTATTTCTAAGAAATTTGGATGAAAAAACAGTGCTACTGTTAAATGTAATGATTACTACTAATAAATTATTACTTCTAGTCTCTTTACACATAAAACTACTCTGCAAAAAATGTTGTAATTTTACATGGAAATATGAGGATTTTAAGCAGTGGTCAAATACTTACAGAGAGGTAACTGGATAAGGAATGGCTTTGATATACAGCTGCTGCCAGGAATTCTCTTTTTGTTGGTGCTGTTGAATCTCTCCCTTCTTCTGGCATTAATAAATAAAGGCACCTGCTCTACAAATCAGCAGAAATCTGGAAAATCATTATCACTCCAACACGGAAACGATGCCCATCACGACAGAACAAATGGGGAATGGAGCCTACACGGGACTTTAAAAAAGGCTCTATTTGTCAAATTACCAGAGGAAAAGTTGATCTTACTGTTATGGACTTTATCCACTTCCAGGTCACATCAATTAGTCACAGCAGGCTCGTGGAGACTGGAACTAATTTACAACACTCTGAACAGGCCCACCAGCTTCTCCAATGGATTTCCAGGCAAATATTGGGACTTCAGATGGAACCTGGAACTGAAAAACCACCAGCAACAGAAATCCTGCTTACTGGTTCCAGTAATGACCCATTTTGCAGCACGAGGAACAAAGTCCTGATTGTGATAAGAATAAAAGGAAATATCTCCTGTAGAGACTCCAGGGTTATGTTTATCTAATCTTTGAAAAAAGAAAGGAGTCGTGAAAGATTTAATAAAACATACTGAGCGTCTTTTAAGGAAGTTTTCAAATGTTTTCCTATCCCTGACAGCTCGTTTTGACAGAAATTGATTGTGATAAAGAATTGTGAAGCAGATAGCAGGGAAATTAAATTAAGCAGATTATTATCTTGTCAGATACACACATTATGTCACGTTCATTACTTTTGCAAACAGATTGTTTCACTCAGGTTTAATAAATTTAGAATATCCCAAGCAATACACACTGGCATGCCTATAAAACATATTTGTTTTTAGACATTTAGATTTAATTTAGATTATTTTGATATTTTTATTATTTACTTATCTTTTGTTTTATTATGCTACATAATTAGCACATTCATATCATTCTCTAGATTATTTGGATTATTAAATATGCATATTTAGATTAGAAATATGCAGTATAAAATATTTCATTTGAAATCCCCCTTATTTAGGTAGGGGCTGAGAGCAGCTTCTGTGCTCAGTCTGGGTCTGGCAACAGTGACTGGCACCATTGGAAGAGCCTGGAAATCTTTCCCAAGACCTGGATCCTGCAGCCCCTTTGATTCTCCCTTTTGAACCACGTCGTGCAGCTGATCCAGGCTGAGTTCCTTAATAAAGAGCAGCAAAGGGAAGCAGGAGCCTGGGAGAGTCTCTGAGTGCATCTTGTCCCGGTGAAAGCAGCTCCAGTGGCACGTGAAATTAGTTACAGATTGTTCACATCGAGCCTTTCCCTCCCAGAATGGTAATGAGGGGAGCTGCTTCCGAAACAAGCAAGGCCACTGACCCTACTCGAGCTTCCTCTGGAAAAAAAACCTGTTTGAAACAAGAAAGTTGGGAGCCAAGGGCTGTTGTGAGCTAAAAGCAGCCTGAGCAAGAGGTGAAGGCAGAACTGCAGAGAGAATCCTAAATTAAAGTCAATCTTTCATCAAATCAAAGCTTTGATTAAAAAAATAAAATTTACCACAAAAATCCACTTCCATCAGTGCATGCTGAGTGTTTCCTTATGTATAAAACAGAATTATCACAGGTCAAAAAGCAGAACGACGACAGCTAAAAACCTCCAAGAGTTAGCTAAAATTGAAATTTAAACCCAAGTTTTAAGCACAAGACTACTCACTATCACACTCCTAACAGATCTCAGAAACCTGAATTACTCCCAAAGGCAGCAAAGGACCGTTTTGAAGAGTATTTAGTGCAGACTGACCCCATTCAGCTGCTGGCCCTGTGGATGTGCTGCCGAGCTGGATTTGGGATCAAAGCCCCGGCACAGGCGAGTCCTGCAGTGAGTGGACACTGCCCAAACAAAGGTTCCAGGGGAGAGACTGCCCTGAACCAACCAGATTTCCCTTAACTACTCCAACCAGTCTTTTGATCCATGAAAGCAAAGCCTGAGGTGCCCTCTGCTGGCTCTTGAACGACTGAAGAGAAATGTTAGAATTAAAGATTTCTAGGTCTGGGAAAGCCAAAACCAATCCCAAACTCAAACCCACAGCACCTCCTTGCCAATTTTCCAGTGGTCCCTTGTTCTGTGTGTAAGGACAGGAAAACCTCAGATGTTTAAGCACAGGGCTCTCCCCATATCAGACTAAACATTTTTTAAAACCCCATAAAATTAGAGTTTATGTTGTTATACTTAATATTAATACTCCCCAATTGCCCCATGTCTCTCTCAGTACTACCCACTTTATTTTCTTTTTGTTTTCTCCCCATAAAGATTGAATTTTCGGGATGTCTTCCCAAAGGAGACACCCCATCTGCTCGTCCATCCATGTACAGAGATCTGTAACAGCCACACAACCTAGACACACATCCAGAACAAGTTGTCTGTACAATTTTATTTATCACCTGCAGTTACATTTACAAACTGTCCCATACAAGTAAAGCAGTTTTCAAAGTGAACTCAACCAGAGCTACAAAACTTATTCTCTTCTCTTTGTACACAGCTTCAGAATTTATGTCTATAAACAACTGCTGATTATGTTTAACAAAAATTCACTATTTTTTGGCTCTGAGGATCTCCACAAAGGCAACTTGATAAGTTTTATCCCATTTCAATCGTGATATTAAAGTTCTTGTTCTTGTTTTGCTTCCCTCTCCTTTCATCTGAAGCTCTGCATGGCTTTGTTTTGGAATTCTAATGAAGACAAAGCTACCACAAACCAGCAGTTTTAGTAACAGAGAATTAAAATGCTGAGCAAAACCATCCAGCAACATTTCAAGCAATGTTTCACTTTAGATGTGCCTGCCCATCAGCAGAAATATTGAAATTTTAGCTGGCAATAAGGTTCCAGAAAAGCACAAACAAGTGATTAAACATGAAATCAACTTTACAAACAGTCAACTTACAGAGACAAAACAAGGTCGGAGTGAGGAGCCAGAGCTGCTCAGGGAAGAGAAATGTTTTGAGGAGCCTGAAGGGAGGAAGGATGAAACTCAAATATTGCCTTAAGAGTAACTTTCAGCTTTAAGCATTTCCAAATGTCATGAGAAAAATGTATATATTTAAAATATAACTTCAACCTTCCTGGATGCAGCTCCCAGCCATGAGTGAAAGCATTTCCCCAGGAGAGGGCAGGAGTTCTGTACACAGGAGCTGCCAGCCCCAAACCCTGGCACGGCTGAAATACACAGCAACTCCTGGAGTGAAGTCAACAGGGCAAAATTCCCTGTCTCAAACACCTTCTTCATAAGGCTCGTTTTATCACAGTCCCCCAGACATAATTTTAATTATGTCAGTCAAACCTTTGTATTTTTTAATTCCTTTCAAGAGACAACACTGGAAATCTATGCTGGTCCTGGAGTTCACCAGCCTGGGATAAGATCAAAACTCCACAACAATCAATAAAATAATGAAGGTTATTTAACCTTCTGTTGCAGCAATCTCAGTCCCAGTCTATTTTTAAATCCCTCCAAGGCTCACAGCAAGGCAACAGACTGGGAAAATCAACCATGTAGGAGCTCAGAATTACTGTCTGACCCTCAGCTAATTCCAGAATGGCTCAAACCAGTCTAAGAGCAGCATCATTTTTAACATTAAAAGAAGCCAGACACAGTAGCTGGAGCTGTCTGCTATCAGACACTGAATCCTCAGTATTCCATGGACAGCTCCAAGTAAACTCTGGTGTGGAGTGATTCCACAGCAGGAAGCTTCCAGCACTCTCATGATATGAAGTAACTGAATATTAAAAAGCTGAAGGAAGTCCAGCAAGGCAAAGGCACACACACAGTCACCCCAGCTGGTAACTGGGTTGCATAGATACACCATGACCTTGGTTACAAAGTTCAGAAGCAGCCAGGGAAGAAAATGCAGGGAAAAGTCCCTACCCAGGATGTTTTCTTATTCATTTAAAGGGAACATAGCCAGGCTACAGCTGTCAGTACGTGGTTTTAAACACCTTCCAACTTCTCCTGTTTACAGGAGGAACAATCAAGGTGTTTACATTTATTTTTAACCCCACTTTCTTTCTAACAAGTGAAAAAATTGCATTTTAAACTCATTGTTTTAGTTCAGATGCCAGTGTGAGAGAGAATCCCACAACACTTCAGGTTGTTTTGTCTATCTTATTTTCTTTATTTTTACAGTAACCTTGATTACTTCAGCACACAACATCCTGCTCAACCCTCGTGAGTTGGGTAACACATTCAAAATAATGCCTGAAACTGCTCTGAAATGTTTCATTGTTTTGACACATTTTCAGTGAAAAAATCCTGCTTGAATAAAACAGTGAGGTGGTTTTTTTTTTCCTTAAACCATTTCCTAACACTACAAAACCCACACGGCCCTGAGCACCAGGCAATTAAGAACCAATTCCAAGCCTGGTGCTCCACACCTTCCCTCACTCCTACAAAGACAAAACATAAAAATGAGCCCAAAAAAATCAGGAAGAGAATTTGAACGTCACCATTTATCACAACACATCACAAATGGTCTCAGCTACAAATTTCTACAACCATTTCTTACTTTACAGTTGCAACAAGAGTTTGAAGCTACTGAGAGCAGCCATACTCTCTTACTATGCAGAAATATAAAAGGATTGCTAAAATTAGCTCCTCCATACAACCAGGACATTACAAACAATGGGATTTTATCTGCAGAAAGCAACAGACCTGGCAAAGAGTCCAAAAATATATTTTATTCCTCCTGTGCTAAAGTGATGCCACCACACAAGTCCCCAGTTATATGAAATCAGCTTTTGGTAACTCATTTCTGAACTGAGCTGCTAATTTCAGCCTATTTATCCTAACTTTTAAAGACTAAAAAACTCGAAGTCCACTTATTTGTATCAACAAGTGCATTTTCCAGGAGGTCCATGCTGTCCATCCCTGCATGTTCCAGGAGTGTGGCTCTGTAGGAAAACGATCCAAAACAACCATCTGAGCTGATACATCAGTCCTCCAACCATAAACAGTCCTCATAATTTAAAAAAAAAAATCACTTCATAATTTAAAATATATCTCACTGACACTCTGCTTGGAACTAGAATGTACCACCATTAGTAGCTGACTTAGAACATCAACTTGAATTTATGAAAAAAAGCTTGCAAAAAATAGATTGACTTCCAAATGTACAGAAAAGGACATTAGAGCTGGTATTTTTGGGTCACTTAATGTATTTCAGAAAGAGTAGCAAGCTGGGAGTGAAGAACCCTATATTACAAATATTCAAACACCTAAGCTGGACTGTTTTACACCTCGAGTGCAGTGCAGGGTTAGTTCCAGACAGGGAATTTGGAAGCAGGTCCAAAGAACTGCAGCTCTGCTCACTTAGACTTGATCACGTAGGCGGGCCAGTCTCTGTGACAGCTCGTCCTGCACAGTTGGAAAACAAAAAGGGACAACCAAGCATCAGCAACAGGAAAAGCAACTTTTGCCATCTCATGTCCAGCTGATGAGAAATTCTCTCATGGCTTAACAAGATTTGCTTAAGACTTCAAACATGGCTGTGAGGGAGGAGTTTCAGAACACAAAATTAAGGAGAGAAAGAATTTTTTAAAGAATGTGGAATATTTAATAGGACAAGGGGGCTGAAATCCTTCCCTGTGAGGCCCTGGCACAGGTTCCTAGAGAAGCTGTGGCTGCCTCTGGATCTCTGGGAATGTCCAAGGCCAGGTTGGACAGGGCTTGGAGCACTCTGGGATAGTGGAAGGTGTCCCTGCCCATGGCAGGGGTGGCACTGCATGAGTTTTAAGGATCCTTCTCTTTAACACTCAACAAATGTATTGTTAAGATTACTTTGATAGCAAGACTTTTAACCACACAGTTTCCTTGGGACAGCTGAAATAGAATTTAGCAATTTAGCATTTTGTTTTGACTGACTGAAACATTAATTCTCACATCCCATTTCTCCAGGAAAAACTGACCTCACTGAAACCCAACATTTACCTGTTCTGCTGAGGCCACGCTTGTAGCAACAGAACCTGTCTGTCCTTGAGGTAGTTCCATGTTCAGATCAAGGCTAACAGGAGAAAACAGAGCAAACATCAAGTCAGGCACAGGTGGATCAAGGGGGAAGCACAATAATTGACAGCAGAGGAATGAGACAGCACCCCCCAAACACTCCAGAGTTACACAAGCTGGTGAGTAATTCTGACTCACTACCAGGACAAGTCAGGTATGTCCAGAGGTAAAAGGAAAATTGTGCTTTTTCTCTGCTTCCATGAAACAGACTCATAAAACAAGAGTACTTGACCTTAGATATAATCAGAAAAGTGTGTGGGAATCAAGATTTAATCAAGAAACAGAATTTTCACCTACCCTGCTTCATCTGCCATTTCCTGCAGGAGCATGTCCACTTGATTCTAAAGGAAAACAAAACAGATTGTTGCACCTGAAGTTTCTGACAACCTCTTGCCAGATTTTCAGAGAACAGGAATTATTTTAACAAAACTGATTTAAAGGTAAATGCCTTTGGCAAAATAGTTTTGTGCTTAACCACTAGAAGATATTAATTCAAAAATAAGGAGCAGAGATGCTCAGCAGTTAAAATGACATTAATTGAACTCTGGCTTGTAAATAATGCTTCTACAGAATTCAACTTATCTGTAAAAACCCTAAACATACACCTGAGTGTTTCAAGTGCTGTTAATGTAGTTTAGACACATAATTTAAGATCACCTTGCTAAAATATATTTTATTATTCTTACTTGAGGTGTTGTTAATGTCGTAGTGTTGCTCATTGTGTCTTCCATCTGTTGTGTCTGAACATCCAGTGTCTCAAACTGATGCTCAAACTTGTCCATTAGTGCAGATATCTATGGAAAATATGAATCAAATCACTTATCTTCAGATAACAGAAAAAATGCATCTCAGCTGGAAAACTCTTGGTTGAATTTCCCTTTTTAAAACTTGTGCCTGTTGTCCTTTCTGCTTTTGATGTCAACTCTAACAAAATTGAGTTCTAGTTACCTTTTCTAAGTTCATGCTCTTCAAGGTGGCATCCATAGATTTCACCACCCCTGCCATCGACTTCGTTACCTGAAACAAGGGGAAGGAAATTATTACAAGGAAAAAATGAGCAGTTTAGGAACAAATCTTCCCTGTGAGGGTGGGAAGGCCCTGGCACAGGTTCCCAGAGAAGCTGTGGCTGCCCCTGGATCCCTGGAAGTGTCCAAGGACAGGCTGGATGGAGCTTGAAGCAACCTGGGGTAGTGGAAGGTGTCCCTGTCCATAGGAGGGGGTGGCACTGGATGGGCTTTAAGGTCCCTTCCAACCCCTCTTATTGGATTCTGTTATTTCTTACCTAGCTCTCTTATCTCTCCACAGAGCTTTGACAATATCAAATATGAGGGAACATCCTATTGCTATCTGGAATGTCATATTTTAAATTGCTCCTACTATTCCCAGCTCTAGAAATTAACTCAACCACTTGAAATACACATTCAGACGCAAAATTCACTAAAAATGAGCTTTATATGGCATTCATTTGTGTGGACTTGAGAGCTGTCACTATTAAGGGACACTATTAAGGGACACATTTGGTCCACAGGTCACAATAAACTTTCGAGGTGAAGAGCAGTAATCAGTTTACCTTAAACAACTATCTGAGCTAAAAAAGATCTCTGGAATCACAACTCCAACCTCACGACTTTATTTACAACGGGAGAATAACTTGGTGAAATAATCCAAAGAGCAGCTGCCAGAGGAACTCGATTTACACTTGGCTACCTCTAAAACCAAAAGCGGAAGCTCCCAGCTCATTCCAGGCGGGATGAAGCCACTCCAGAGAAGATGAGAGGTGTCCTCCCGGCCCCTGCAGGATGGGGAGGGCCTCACCTTGCCCATGGTGACGGCAGTCTGCACTCTGGCCGCCACGGCGTCCACGCGGGCGCTCATGCGCAGGAAGTTGATGGCCTGGTTCTTCTGGCGGATGGCGTTCTCCGCGTGGATCCGCGCCACTTCCATGTTCCCCTTCTGAATGGCCTTGGAAAAGAGGGAGACACGGAAGGAAAAGTTTTTACCCTTTCCTGCTCTTCTACATAGGGTTTCTGTGTAGTCTGTTTTGGCTTTGAAAAAAAGCATTAATTACTCGCTGTATCTTTTTCTGTCAAAAAAAGAAAACAAATCCCTCCCTCCTCCCACAGCAGATCCCAAATATTTCCCAGATGAGAACTCCTAACTTCTTTCCAAGGAATGCACTTCAAACGGGAAGTTTTGCAGAGCTACAGAAATGTAATTTCTGTTTCTGAAAACATATTCAGTGTCAAGACACAAACACAGGCACAGGCGGTACAGCTGTATCTCATGGGCAAAAATACATCACATCAACTCAGTCTCTCTCTGCTCTACTTCAAGACTCAAAAGCTGTTTTGAAGCTCCTCTCCACAAGCCCTTTTAATACAAGCTGATAAACATGAAGTGATTTTAACTCTGAGAACAACAGTCTCTACCAAAGCACATAGAAGACAATCCTCTAGGGAAGCAAATGCCACGAGCTGCCCATGAGGATGCACAAGGATTTATCCTCATGTTTATTAATAAACACAGGAATATTTATAGTCACACATTTTCAATCACAAGCATTGACCACATGATTATTAGCATGCACACCAGGGAAATGACAAAACACCAGATGTCTTCCTGCTCTCACAGGCAAGCAACAGATCTAAAAAGCTTGGTTCAGACTTACCTTCTTAATTTTAGCTTTCTCAGCCTTTTCTTCTTTGTCGCATTTTTTGGAGTTCCTGTTGAGCTCCTTTGCAGCAAACTTCAAATTAAACAGGTGTTCTGCAGTGCAAGTTAAGGGACCAAACCTATTTCAGAGTGATAAATCCAACCACCCGACAGCCCCCAGGAGGAACTGAGAGTGGTTCTCTGCTGGTTACTTTCACTCTCACACCCAAAGCCTGCGACTGATGTGGTTTCCTGACGTGCCTGGAAACCTCCCCATCCAAAAAAAGCCCAAAGCCACTGAGGAACACAACAAATAAACAGTGCAACAGCAAACTGGCTCAGCTGGCCACAGCCAGCTACAACCCAGCAGGATCTTGGATTTAAATTGCTCATGCAGCTCCTTCCTAGGCCTGGGTCATGTGAGTGATCCCAGACTCCCTGACAGCTCCGTCATCTGATTTCTGGGCAGAGAGCACTTTAGTTAGGAAGAGAAACTTTAAAAACAAAAGTTCAATTGCTTAAACTGAAAGCTCCAAGAAAACAAGACAAGCCTTCAGAGTGATTTGGGATGATTGCACTAAACTATTACTGAGTATGTGCTGTAAAAATAACAATCAAAAACATTCTCTGAAAGTACTGTTGATGAAAGCTTCCAAATAATATCAGTCTTTCTCAAACAATATGTAAGCAAAATGCTTTGTAGGTTTCTTTCCAGCCACCTGTGATATCCCAAGAGGAAGATGCAGCAGGTACTAAGATGATTAACAATTAAGCGGAAGCACAAAACTAAATATTATAAGTACTTGAGGTTTCTTCAGTATTTCCAGCACATAAATTATTCCAGAGCTGTTTTCTGTTTTAAAGTCCAGCCATTCCTCTTATTCTGACAGCAACCTGGAGACATTAGGAATGTTTTTGTTATCCTATAAATATCACAGGCAGGCTACAAACAGGTGACTTTACACTATTAATGTAGGTTTCAGTAACAGAGCAGTTTATTTGGAAATAACTTCCTCAGCTAGTTACTCAGCTAGGTAATTTACCTGACATTAAACCAGAGGAGCACATTCCTGCTCCTCCCTTCAAGTCTTTCTCAACATGCCACAGCCCAAGTGGAACACAGCTTCCACCTCTGTTTGTGACTCACAGTCAGCTGCCCCAGCAACCCCGTCAGTCCCTACCAGGACAACCAGCAACGCCAGCACTGCCTGCACATTCCAACCACACTGAGACCTCTGGAATCTCTAAGGGTTTTCTGCCCCTGTGTGTTAAGGTTGTTTTATACAGCAAGAAAGTTTCAGTCAGCCCACACATGGCTCTGTGTGTAAATTCTTTCCAAGAGCAGGAAACACAGCTGATGTGCTGGCTGTTTGGGGGACAGCCTTGCTGACATCACTCCAGTCTATACAAAGGTATGCTGTCCCTGCTGCACAATTTGCACTATTTTTAGTAGAAATTGTGATTTCTGCCTCAGGAACTGGGTTGTCCCTCCACTCACTACAGCCCTGCCTCCTCCTCCTCCTCACTCCCAGCCCAGCTGCCTGATCACACCTCGGGAAGAGACACCCAACTTCCCACTCACTTCCTTGTTCTTCAGGGCAGTGAAACCACAGAATCTCGGAATAACTGAGGTTACAAGGGACTTGTGGAGATCACCCAGTCCAGCCCCTCCACCTTGGCAGGGTCACCTGGAGCAGGCGACCCAGGAACGTGTCCAGGTGGGTTTGGGATTTCCCCAGAGAGGGAGACTCCATAACCCCCATGGCAGCTGTTCCGGAGCTCTGCCCCCTCCACGGAAAGTTCCTCCTCGCGTTGAGGGGGAACTCCTTGGTTTTTAGTTTATGGCCACTGCTTCTCATCCTGGCGCAGGGCACCACTGAGTAGATCCCGACACCATCCTCCGACACCCCCTGGAGACATTGGTATAGAACATGAGATCCCTTCTCGGTTTTCTCGTCTTTAGAAGAGAATTCCGAGGTTGAGAGATCTCAGCCTCTGCCAGTGTCACACCCAGGTCCTCCCTTTGCTCCTGCCCCCGCCACCACCGCCACGAGGGGGGATTCGCCTCCCCGGGGGCTCCTCCCGGCGGGGAGGCCTCACTCGCCACCGCCACCTCCCCCGGCCCGGCCCGGCCCGGTGCCGGCGGCTCCCGGGGTCCCGCCCGCTCTCCCACCCGAGGATACTCTCCATGTTGGACATGCTGGCGGCCCCGGGGGGAGCGGCGCGGCTCCGGACCGGGCTGGGGCAGCGCTGGGCCCGGGGCGGCGGCGGCGGCTCCGGCGGCTCCGGGTTCCGGCCCCGTGATGAGCCGGGGCGGGGCCGCGCCTGCGGCTTTGGGCTGGGAGGGACCGGGAACCTCAGCCCGGCCCTTCCCTGCTGTGGGCTGGAGCGCATCCGTAGGTTGGGGTGGTTTACATCCCGGCCAGCCTGCCTTTGGACACTTCCAGGGATGGGAGAGCCGCAGATTCTCTGTGAAATCTGTTCCAGGGCCTCACCACCCTCACAGGGAAGAATTTCCTCCTAGTGTGCCATCTAAATCGCAGAATGTCCTGAGCTGGAAGGGACACACAGGACCGTCAGTCCGGCTCCTGGCCCTGCACAGACACCCCAACAATCCCACCCTGGGCATCCCTGGCAATGCTGTCCAAATCCTCCTGGAGCTCTCCATTCCCTGGGAGCCTGTTCAGTGCCAAAACACCCTCTGGGGGAAGAACCTTTTCCTAAAACCCAGCCTGACCCTGGCACAGCTCCTGTCAGGGTCCTGTCGCTGTCACCGCAGAGATCAGCGCCTGCCCCTCCGCTTTCCCTCACCAGGGAGTTGTAACTGCGCTGAGTTTCCCCTCAGTCTCCTCCATCTGAACACACCAAGTGCCCTCAGCTGCTCCTCAAGGCACTTCACCATCTTCATGTCCCCTCCTTTGGACATTTCTCCTTCAATTTGAATCCATCCCCCATTTGTGCTGTCTCTCCAGGCCCTTGTAAATAAATAGTGTCTCTTCATCTTTCTCGTCAGCTCCTTGAGGTACTGGAAGGCCACAATTAAGTCACCCCAAAGCTTCTCCACAGTGGACACCCCCGGCTCTCCCAGCTTTTCTCCAGAGCAGAGCTGTCCCATCCCCTCTAATCATTTGTGGTCTCCTCTGGGTTGGCTCCATCAGCTCCACATCCTGCTGGGTCCCAGGGCTGCAGGCAGCTCTGCAGGGCAGATTCCCCCCATTCCCGCTGCCCACACTGTGCATGAGCCCAGGACTTGAGGGGGTTGAGCCATGTCCAGCCTCTCCCCCACCAGGATCTATATTTAACAATATTTTCTGTTGAAGTATCTCAGACAAAACCTGCCAAAGGAGTGATGCATCTGAGCTGGCAGTTCTTCCCAGGTGAAATGCCTGTAGGAGTTGTGGATATGGTTATAAAGCAGGAGTGCTCGTGGCAAATGAACTGCAAAGAGTGTGGCATAAGACACTTGAGCAAAGCCAGTAACTAATTATTCTTGTTGGTGTCTCATGAGTCTGAATTTATAAAGATTGCCGAGTCCTGGCTGTGAAAGCTTTGAAACCGAACTGGTGACACCACAGCAGTGACAGACTCCATGTGTGTAATAGGAGAGGTCTGCAGGAAGGACCTTTTTATCCAGGAGAAGGGAAAAGATGAGATTTTTCTGGATCTGATAATTCTCAGTATCACCAGTTCACAGAAGTGTTATTATCTGTGGTTTTAAGCCAGATCTTGGGAGGGCTGTGGGAGAGATTTAACATATTTAATAGTTTTCTGTTTAAAAGAGTCTGTTCCTGCTTGGACAACCATCCTGTGTTCAGTCTCCTGGAAGCTTGCACAATAATCCTCCTGAGTAATAGTTCTTTAAATGAATAAGGTTTTCCAGGGTCAGTAGCAGACACTAGATCATTGAATATCCACCTTTTTTTTTCTCTCTAATATTCCTGGAACTCTCTCATTAGGATACAATTTGGAGGTGGCGATGATATTAGATAGGAAGTATTAAAGTGATCATCTGCTCTGAAAAAAATGATTCATTTCATTGCTGTCAAAGAGAAGTGAACCTGACCTAATTACCCACAACAATGTTAGAGAACAAAGCAGCAAAACCTGCTCAGAAAGAGGAGCATGTGATGTTCTACCTCAATTAAACCTGGAGAAGCATCAGTCAGTGTCACACAGGTGATACAGGAGGGAACACACTGGGCTGCAGCTTCCTCAGAGCAGCTCAGGACATTAGCTCACACATTCCAACTCAAATCTCTCTTTCCTTTTGACTGCTGAGGAAAGATTCTGGTGGTATACCTGAAAAAAGCAACCTGAGTTAAAAAAGAAATACATTTTATTGGTTTGGGGTGTTTTCCTGACAATCATCACTGAATTTTCATTTTTAAAAATACCCCAAATTTGGAAGAAACACATTACCAAGCAATTATCTTCAGCACCCTGAATTAAATATGTTACCTACTGTGTGTGCAGATGTAGACACACCAAGATGTTGGCACAGATTGCAATGAAACCTATGTAATTTAATAATTTCGAAATATTTTCATTACAGTAACATTCTGGAGGTGTAGGAGGGTCCCTCCTGAGCTGTGCTTTGGGCACAGAGTGAGGCTTTGCTCACAGGAGCTCAGTGCCCAGACTCTCCAGCTTCTCTCACCCAGGAGAAAAAGAATAACTTTGACATTGGAATCCCTATTCTTTGACATCTGAGTCATCAATGGTTAGGAGGGAATAAAGCTGTTGATTAATCTCTGAACTCTTGGTAGAGACCTTCTGCCTCTAAAATGAGAAGCAGTTTGCTGTATCCCAGGTTTTGAAAAGTGAAAGTGCAGTTGGAGGCTTTTTCCAGCCAATAAAATTGTAAATAAATTGGTTTACCTTCAAACAATCATGGGTGTCCAGTACTGCTCATTAGACTGAAATCACCTGGCACAGACACGATTTCTGAACAGTTCCCTCCTGCATTTTTCATTTCGATTCTTGATAAATCCATTTTAGAGCCTCAGCCATTTTGCACTCAGGTACCAACTCTCAACTCTCAAATCTCTTCCAAAAGCAGCAATTTCAAGTCTACCTCCCACCTCCTCCCCTCTTACACATCCTCCATCTCATCTTGGATGCAGCAAATATTTATTTTTCCTTAAATTTTATTGAGTTGTGAATGATATGTTTCTCCCTCTGTAGCACTTTGGAGAAATAAAACTGACAAACTGAGCTGCACAAGAAGATGAGCTAGGAAAGAAGTGAACTGGAAATACGAAAAAAATCAGAATTATTAAATAAAAGTGCTGAAAACTCAGCAGAATTCAATTTCCAGGCATGATGGAGGTGTATGGATTTGCCAGTTTAATGAGTGCACTTACAGGTGGTGATGTTGTTTAGAGCAGGAAGGAGGTGATGAGGTGGAAAACATTCATTACATAAAATTTTCCTTCTCTGGCTGTGGTGTTTCAGCTCAGTCTTTCTCTTTCTTTTATTCTGCCTCCGTCATGTTCTTTTCCATCTCTTTTTTCCCTTTCCTCTGTGTTTTCACATGCAGGAATTGACCAATCCAGGACTGGTTAAATATAATGAGCTTTTCAGTGCAGTGTGTTACAAAAATTCGGCATTTTCTTGGTGCCTTTCAGCCAAGCCCACAGGAATACCCTTCATGTTTTGCAAGAGGGAACAAAGGTACATTTTATTTTCATGGCACCTGAGATCCCATATTACATAAATCTCCCAAACAGTGGCTCTTACTATAAAATGTCATTTTTAAAATGCATCCAGACCTAAATATGACTTTACCATTAGGTATAAAGAAACAAACACTCAGCTTGATTTTTATTTCTTGTCATGATCAAATCCTTTAATTTTGACGTAGCAATGATGATTTTACTCTGCTCAGTGAGATTCTCACCATATGTAATGGTTACAGGCCCGAGCCAAATGAGCTCATGAGCGCTGGCTTGTGAACTGTGACACCAAGA
Organism: Acridotheres tristis; assembly: GCA_037013685.1. Lineage (NCBI taxonomy): Eukaryota > Metazoa > Chordata > Aves > Passeriformes > Sturnidae > Acridotheres > Acridotheres tristis. Next base: position 15,577,889 of record CM072889.1, read on the forward strand.
GCGATGAGGATCAATTTTAATCACAATAATTGATCTGTTCCCTTAGTCATTCCCAGTGTCAGTCACGCATGAGGTGCAAGAGGCAGCAAATGTTAAATAGGAATTCAGGGGGTAGAACATCAGAACAAGCAAATCCAGGTGTGATACAGCACTGCTGAGAACTCTGACCCTGTGAGAACACTTGTCATTAAAATGCAGGTTTTTTTAGTGGATGCAAATAAAAGCAATACAAGGATTGGACTCACATTGTATTAAAGTCTACATACAGCAAAAAGAAATTAAGGTGATAAAGACATTGGGGGATTGTTGGATCCCAGAAATCTGGAGTCTTTGAGCTTTCTGTGCTTCCAGGCACAGACCCCCTGGAAAACACTGCTTTGGACCTGAAACCTTGGAAAAGGCTTGTAAATATGAATAATGAGTTAGAAATCACAAATGTGTAGTGGGTTAGATGTCTGTATTTCCACTGGGTGATGGGTTTTAAATTTGAGGGTTTTACAGTATAATGGTGGATATGGGACAAGATGGAGAATTTTGGGTGGTGTCTTTTTCTGTGTTCATCTTCTTCGTCCGTCTTCTTCACAGAACTCAGGTAGTAGCCTTTGGTTGGTCAGTTCAAATGTCACTCTAAGGGTCGTGGAAATCAATTATTGAGTTAAAAGCATAAATAATGTAGGTGTTAAACTTCTGTTGGTTTGTTTAGCTTTAAAAGGCCTTGAAACAGGCTCAGCTGTAGCCATTTTTCCTACTTCTAGCAAGGAGCTAGAAGTGCTGCCATACTTTCTGTAATTTCTGATAAGATGCAATAAACATCCAAACACAAGAATCGCCTCAATCGTGTTTCTATCAATCTTGGCTCTGAGAGAAAACAAACAAGACTAATGACAAACCACCAGTAAGTGGTGCAAAGCCCAGCATACACCCCCACAGGGGATGTGGGATCTTGGCTGTATCTCTGAGGCAGAAGCAGTTGGCCATGGGAGGAGGGATGATGTTATCCCTTGGGATGAGCCAGGCAGCTTGGCCTCCTCCCCCTTGGATGGAGCAGCTCTGGCACCGGGATGTGCATGCGTTGCCCACAGGCTACTTTGCTTTTCTACTTGCAGCAGATTCACCACAGCAGGAGGACTCTGCAGTTCAGAATTACTGAGGTCCAAAATGCTGGTGACTCACCAGATTTCCACTGCAGGTGGTTGGCAACCGTGTGAGTCCAGTTCAAAGGGGGAACAACAAATCAGTCCTGGCTCTGCATGGAGGGATCATGGCAAAATGCAGCTCTGCCCACTGCCTGGACCTGGATAAACAGGGATGTTCTGGCTGTAGGGTGCCAGGTACCTCCAGGTGTAAAATGCCTGTTGATCCTGGCAATATTTTGTACCACACATTGCATGGTTACATCCTAAAATGAGCATTTCCATAACTCAGTAAAATCACTACAAGTAGAAGGCAACAACAGGAGACACTGAGGTTGCCAGTGATGGTGATTTAATCATAGAACCATAAAATTGTGGAGTGGTTTGGATAGGATTGGAAGGAACCTTAAACCCCATCCAATTCCACCCCCTGCCATGGGCAGGGACACCTTCCACTAGCCCAGGTGGCTCCAAGTCCTGCCCAGCCTGGCCTTGGGCACTTCCAAGGATGGGACAGTCACAGCTTCTCTGAGCAACTGAATGTTGTTTTGTTCAGCACTGAACGGCTGGTTGCTCTTTCACTGAGACACTCCTGTAATAATTCCACCTAAAAGACACCACTGAAAGTGGACAAAACTGAATTTATGTTCCACAGAAAATTCACCAAAATTTGTTCTCCTTTAGAGTGCACACCAGAAATGATACCATTTTCAAGGAAAGCAGTGTCAAATACTTTATGTTTTAGAAAAAAAATCTCATTTTATGATTTTATTTTGAAATTTTACTTAGTTATCTTTTTTCAAAAACCACCCTCCTCTTAGTCATATTTCATGTTCTTTAAACATCATTGCCTTTAAACCTTTCTGGCTGTCCTTTGAAATGCTGCCATCTCCTTCAAATTTTGATGGCAAGAAATCTTCTTCCACCATGGGCATTATTTATCTGAAGTAGCAGAGGGATTTCTCCTGACTCTTTGTGGAACAATGAAGACAAACAGGACTGTAAAGCCCTGAAATGTTTAGGAATTCAGAGCAAACCTGCCAGGATCTGAAAGGCAGCAGCCAGAGGGCATGAAAGAATCATTTCAATAAAACCATTTAATTCTCCAATGACAGCATTAATGATCTGATTCTCCACCTCTGAGGCCCCTCAGATTGTGTCATTTTCAGAAAAATTGGTGTAAACCTAAATTAGGTCTTTTTGAAAGCCAGTAGGGCAGGGAAAACCAAAGGACTCTACATCACTGGGCTCATTTATTTTCACTAGTAAGATTTTTCCCTGTTCTATTACCATGAATTTCCTGAATAAGTTTCATTTCCAGCTTATCTCTGCCAGGAGCACTGGCACAACCTTCTACTGAGCCATACTGGTTGTGTTCTGCAATGGTTTGTGGATGTTCAATTTAAAAGAGGGACGTGGGGTTTCACTCAAAATAGATCGAGGAAAACAAACTGCTGGTTCTGAAAAAGATTTGAAAGTTTATTTTTTTCCCTTGAAATGCTTTCTGTCTGTTCTTAAATAAATTAATATTTAGCCTTTGAAAATACTCTGTCAACCACTGATCAAATGAGAACCCTGGGACAGATTTAAGCAGAAAATTAAACTTAGTTAATGTGACAGGGAAATGATTTTTCTTCTGGAAAAAGACTAGTGGAGAGAAGCAGTTAAAAGAACCAGCATGAAGATAAAAAAAATCAAAATTATTTCTTTTTTAAAAATTAACCTCCTTTCAATAAGAAATCAATACAGCAGCCAGGAACGGCTCTGCCACTGCTTGGGGTTGTACAGCTGTGGTTAAACTCAGCCCAGCCTTGGAGGAAGACAAGGACCTCCAAAGGCTCAGAGACTACAAAAGCTTTTATGGGGGATAGCATTTTTTTTTTTCAAATTAAAACAATATTTTCATGTCCTTGCTTTACTTTTTGTTGCATTTTATATGGGGGCATTTAAAAGATAATCCTCCAGAGTACTTTTAGGGTTTTTTTCCCTTTTTTTTTCCCCAGCTGAAATCATGTGACAGGGAACCTCTAGGAGCTACGTGACTGCTCTGTGCTCCAGGGATTTAGGTTTCTGCTGCCAGGGCTGTCTGCGCTGTGCTGAGTATTTCAAACATGTTTTCTCAATGATGATCAAAACAAATCCTTCCTCTCAGTGCAGTATTTATCAGAGTGGTTGATTCTCTGAAAGCATCACTCTGCCTCTGTCATTCTTTGGGACTGCTGCAATATTGCACAGCTCAGTAAATAAAAATACCAGGCTCCACTACAGCTCTTTTTCTCTTTTTTTTTTTCCACACAAATCCCATGAAACAGTTCGTTGTAGCACATGAATCCCACTGCAGAGCCTGGCTGCTTCCCCCTTAACGATCCCATCCCGTCTGGTCTGAGCCTTTCCCACTTTGCAAATGTGCAAACTCCTCCTGTTGTGCTGCCCGGTGACTCAGCGCTGCTGCCGTCACGCTGAGCTCAGTCCCAGCTGCAGGTCTGGCCCTGGGGCTCGGCACGGAACAGTCACTGGGACACCAGTGTCACCAGTGCCACCAGCAGCCTCTGACCCTGCTGGCACACGGGCTGGTCCAGTTATACCAGTGCCACCAGCAGCCTCTGACCCTGCTGGCACACGGGCTGGTCCAGTTATACCAGTGCCACCAAGCAGCCTCTGGCCCCGCTGGGACACGGGCTGGTCCAGTGCCACCGGCAGCCTCTGGCCCCGCTGGGACACCAGTGCCACCAGTGCCACCAGCAGCCTCTGTCCCCGCTGGGTCTGCTCCAGCCTCTGTCCTGCTGGACGGGAAGGGCCATCCCGGCTCTTTGTCCTGGGGATCGATGGGAATTGGATCTGAGCCAGCAGTGCCCTGTCAGCCAGGAGGGACATCCCTGTGCTGGGGGACACAAGGCAAGGGAGGGGATGGTCCCGCTCTGCTCTGCCCTGGGGTGGCCTCACCTCCAGTCCTGGGGGAAGTTTTGGGCACCAACAATAAAAGCATTAAACTATTAGAGAGCATCCAAAGGAGGCAAAAGATGGTGGAGGGTCTTGAGGAGTGGCTGAGGTCCCTTAGTCTGTACAGCTGGACAAAAGGAGACTGAGGGGAGACTCATCACAGTTACAATTTCCTCACGAGGGCGAGAGGGGGGATAATGGGAATTTACAGGCAGTTAAGGCTGTTACAGCACCAATGAGTGCAACAAACTACAGGAAGGTGTGCGGCCAGGTGTGTCCCCACTGGGGACATTGCTGCTTCCAGTGGGAGCCGACGTGCCTGGTCCAGGCAGTGGCACAGTCCTGGCTGTGGGAACAGCCCCAAAGGAGGGGCATGGTCCTGCTGTGCTCCTCTCAATGGCTTGGGATGGCTGGAAAAGCCCTGGAGCAGGAGATCACAGAATCACAGGATCATTAAGGTAGAAAAAGACATCCAAGGTCACCGAGTCCAGCCTGTGATCAATCCCAGCCTGGAGCACTGAGTGCCACCTCCAGTCATTCCTTGAGCACCTCCGGGCACGGGGACTCTGCCACCTCCCTGGGCAGCCCCACTCCAATGCCTGACAAAACACCTACGGAATTTTTATGGATTTGTGTCCTCACCTGGGTCTGAGGCTGAGCAGCAGCAATTTCATGACGTACTCGGAGCACTGATGCAGGAAGGCATTTCAGCAGTTTCTCTGCTCATCTACAGTATTTCATTCTCATCCCTCAGGTGCTCCAGAGTGCCCTACACAACACAATCAAATTATTGGAGCTCTACTAGGAGAGAAGATTGGATTAGCCGCTAAACAAACCAGATCAAGTTATAGATTTCTGTGCAGTTTTATTTTCTTCCTACCACCACAGGGATATGTGCAAACAGGCACATATACAAAGCCACCAGCATTTGCCATCCAGGGATATCTTATTGTAATGGCCACACATTTCTGAAGTGTAAACATTTTTTATTTGGGATCTGATAAGGGAGCCAGAGGTGAAGGGCACACACAGAGCTTGTCTTTCCTTCTGACTGGACAGACAGGAAACAGCATTTTCTGAGCTTCCCAGCTCCATTGATGACGAATTCCTGCTTGTTCCCATTTAGCCCAGCTTCAGCTGGCCTGCATATATTCTATTTAAAAGTGCCCTGGGATTAGTTCAGATTGCTCCAGACTTCAGCATGCTGACGTTGGAGGAGATAAACAGAAGTAATTTGCTGATTCACCATTACAATTTTCATAAAATATGAGTCAGGGTTTTCTTCTTTCATGTAACACGGAAATTAGGTTACCATGCTTTGCTGAGCACTGTGCTGCACTCTGTGTGTTCCCAGTAGCATCTCATGTTCCTGCAGTATATTTTTGGAAGAATAACTAGATTTATGAGGCCACATCTTCTCCTGTTTCCCTTGGCTTTCCAACAAACTGGCACTCACCACTCTGTGCCTTGAGTTAGAGGCCTTTTCTTCACTCTATTAGAGAGTCACGACCCTGAGTGGATTTTCTGCAGCCTCTCACCTGCTGTGCTGTTAAACCTCTGTTTAAATTCGGCACTTCCATGAGCTTCTCCAAACCTGGACATCTGGAGCAAGACTTACTGTGTGCCCATGGCAGAGGGGTTAGAATGAGAAGATCTGCAAGGTTCCTCCCAACCCAAACTATTCTGGGCTTCATGTCCCAGGATCCACCTCAGATTCCAGAGCAGGAAGATACCTCTTTCCTCAGATTCCTTCTTCATCTTGGAGCAGGGTTTTCCTGGCAGCCCTTGCATGTGCATTCCCCCTTGGATGTATCTTCCATGTTCCTGCTGCTGCCTGGCTGAACCTTCCCCTCTTCATGACTCTGGTGGTGCCTTACTGGTTTAACACAGAGTAAAATTGAAGTGGTGACTGGAGAAAATGACATCAGCATTTAAACAGATTTCCTGAGGAAATTTTTAATGGTCATTTTTATAGCTTATTTTGTGCTTTTAAAGTTTTTTTTCTCCCTGATCAAAGGTCAAGGAATTATTTCATACAGACCAGTACAGGAAAAGAGCTAATTCTGACTAATCTCAGGGGGTTGATTGTTTTGATTCATTTTCATTCTGAGTATTGATGGCCTTCAGGGAGTTTCTTTGGATGAATCAAAATATTCTCCACTTCTGGGTTTAGGCAATACAAAAACTTAACAAGTTGCTTCACATTTAAGAGTAAAACTCCTTAAAAGGTAGCAGGAGCTATAAAATCCCTGACCTCAATGGACTTCTTGGAATTTCTTAAGAGAAATTTGCACATCAAGGAGCTCTCAGTACGTCCACTCAGTGGCTACTAAATTGAATATAAGTTCCTTCCAAACTGTAGCTGAGTCCTCAATGCAAGGTGCTTAGGGATGAGAGGAAGGAGTTCACAGTGCTCTGAGAGTCCTGTGTGCAATCTGGCTTCACTCTGGCAAAGCTGGAAAGGAAAATTTCTCACGGTTCTGTTCTGTATATGTGTGTGTGTGTGCATAAGTGAATGTCCAGTTCACCTGGGAAATGCACTTTTACCCATCCCATGCTGCTTCAGCAGCATCTGCCTAAAGTTAAGGCCACAGGGAATGTTTTTTCTGGGGTGATTTCCTTTGAGACAGAATATGTATCATTCATGACATGAAATTCTGGAGTTTTAGAAGGAAAACACAGCCCTGTGATGGAATTTTCCAAAGGTAAAGATGGTTTCCTTCCACTTTGCTGAACTGCAGAGCGCCGAGCTAAATGCACAGGGTATCTCAGATCTAAATACACATGAGAACTGGGGGAGTGCAGAGCAGGCTCTGACCTTTACAGTTCCAATCTTCAGCGTTTTACAACTGCCTTTATTGCTCTCACAGTTTGAACTTGTTCTGCACAGCCAAATCCCTGTGAAATTTGATAAAATCTCCAGGTAGGGCTGGACCCCACCGTTGCTGTGGAGAATTTAGGTGCTGTTATTCCAGCAAAACATGACCTTGCATTAGGTTATCCATGGCATAGTATGGACCTTGAGCTCTGCATTCATAAAACTTCACAAAGGGCACAGTTCCAAGCTCTGTGAAAAACTGGCTGTGCTTCTACAATTTTATTCAGCAAGAAATCAGTGCTGTGCGTCACTGGTCAAAAGATGACTAAGCTCTGGTTATAAATGATAGAAACTGTGAGGATTTATAGCTTGATTATCCCTTTTTACTCCTTTGGAGTAATACCTTACTTCTTCACCAAGGAATTAGAGATAAGCAAATCTTTAAACGAGGTGTTTGCTCAAGAGCTTTGCTGGTGAGAAATGTATTTATGGATATATTAAGTGCTTTTTGGAATTAGGGCCAAAGCAGGAGGAGGCAGCAAGAGTCCAGGTTTAGGGAGTGTTTCTAGTACATGAGCACAGGAGACCTGGCCTCAGGGGTGGCCTTTAAATTCCTCATTTCCAAACCAAACCAAAGGAGCTGGGTGAAATCCCAGCTTTATTGAACTCAGGACCAGGAGTCCCAGCAACCTCAGTGGCCCCGGGATGTCATCAGGGAGGTGTCCTTGTCCTTCCCCCAGTCTCCTGCCACTTTTCCCCTTGGAGAATGTGGTGCTGCCGGCCCTGTGGTGGCATTCCTGACCTGCCTGCCTGTGGCCAGTCCCAGCAGCCTGGTGACATCACCATGGCACATTTTTACATCTACCTCCCTAAAATGTGCAAAGAGGTAAAGGCACAATTCCAAGAGAATCCAGCTCTCCTTGCCTGACGTTAAATTGGGTTCATCACCCATTGAACACGAGCTTTTCTCAGTGTACTGAACACTATTGCCTTGCCCAGCTGGGCTGTGGTGCTGCAACTTCCTAATGGTAAAAAGTGGGAAAAAAAGATATGTATCTTTTCCTAAGTGCAGGAGGACCATTAACTAATTAATTTTCCCAATTAATCACTCACTAGCTACATACAATGGCTGGGCAAGCCATGGGCTTCATCCTGGCACAGGCTGAGTGTGCAGCTCCCATCCTGTTCCTCTCTCCAGCAATGCTGCCTGTCCAGGGCCTCTGGCTCCCTCCAGCTTGGCTCTGGTGGCCCAGGACCAGGCAACTGGAAAAGAGACTTTTTGGGGCTGAGATTTGGTTTGTGTTTGGAATTTATGTATTTTCAAATGTTTCCTCGCTTCTTTTCCCGAATTTGTGAACTAGGAATATAAATTAATATAATAATAATAATAAGCAAAGAAAATAAATAATCAACTAGTATGATAATACAAAGTAATTTAAATATAAATGCTTTTCAGAGCTGGGAATATAAAATATTATAAACTAACTTTAGGACATAAAATGAAGTTGTCTCAGGAGTGGGATTCTTTAATTGTGAAGTGCTTTGTAATCACTGCAATTGCTCCATCATAAAACTATTCCCAAGAGGAAAGATGTTTTTAAGGGTCCTAAAAAATAACAGCTGGTCTGGGGATTTTTATGTTCAACAAGGGTCATATTTCCTTGCTGTGGATTCTTTTAGGAGAAAAGGTTAAAATCGTGCTTTGGTGTAATACCCAAGAGGCAGCCTAGAAGTACCTAGGTGCTGGAAGGTCAAGTACAGACTCAGCTATTTAAGGTGATTTTATATTTCCCTATAATAAAATGCAGTTTAAAATACTTCCATGACCTTTTTTTTTTTACTCATTGTTATGAGTCACTGTAGTACTAAATCTGCACTTTTTCAAAACTAATCATGGCTTACCCATTTGGCATATTTTCTCAGAACAGTTAAGTAAATTGTCTCTCATTTTAGGTCTGTGTCTAAGCAAACTTAAACATTTTACAGCAGCAAAGGTATTCAGTGTCACAGTGCAATGGAAATTACCAAAAAATGTCACAAATACCATAAGCTTAACCCATGCTGGGTTTTATCCCATCCATCCAGTGAAGTAATTGATCAAAAATAATAAATTTTAGAAGTTCAAATTGGAAAGCCTAGTTTTAAAATTGAGTATTTAGAGCCAGAAGTGAGTCTGTGACATCATGCCTTGTACAGAGAGGAGCATATGGAATGGTTACAGTGGGACCATCTCTGAGCAGAGCCATGCTGGAGGAAATCCTGGTTCCAGAGCTGAGGATCACAAAGCAGCCAAGCACTTTTCTATTCCAGGAAGGGCAGAGCTCCAGGTGAGGCAGAATTTGGGGGACTGAGTGGCCAAACTGCAGGTGCTGGTGCAAACATCACTGATTTCCCTTCAGTCATTTTAATCTTTCTATTTGCTCTTCTGAAATGGCAGTTTCCTAAGATTTCCTTGGCAATTGCATCCTGTGCACGTGTCTTGCCCAGAGAAGCTGTGGCTGCCCCATCCCTGGCAGTGTCCCAGGCCAGGGTGGACAGAGCTTGGAGCAACCTGGGCTAGTAGAAGGTGTCCCTGCCCGTGACAGGGGGTAGGACAGTGCCCTTTAAGGTCCTTTCCAACCCAAGCCATTCCAAGATTTCATGAAATAATGAGGCCCAACCCACAGACTATTTGTGCAGGAAGGATCTCAAAACCAAACAAGTTTAGTTCTGACTTTTCTTGGGTTTAGTGACTTGAGAACTGGATCACCAGGATAATAATGTTTGCCACCAAGTCAGTGGGACCTTCTTTCGACGGGCTGACAGGACCTCATGCTGCACCAGGGGAGGGTCAGGTTGGATATTAGGAAAAGTTTCTTCATGGATGGAGTCCTTAAAGCATTGCAATGGACTGCCCAGAGTAGTGGTAGAATCACAGAACCATGGAATATGCTAAGATGGAAGGGACCCATCAAGATCATCAAGTCCAGCTCCTGGCCCTGCACAGACATCCCAATAATCCAACCCTGCTCCTGAGAGTGTTGTCCAAATGCTCCTGGACCTCAGTCCCCATCCCTCCAGAGATTCAGCAGCCGTGTGGCACTTGGGGACACGGATTAGTGGTGGGCTTGGCAGCACTGAGGTCTCTCTGTGGCCTTAGTGTGCTTTCCAACCAAAACAATTCCCTGATTTTACGATTCTTTGATTCCACACTTCCACGGTTCGATGCCCTCCACCGGGAGTGTGCGGCGGGGAAGGTGGACGAGGCGATGGTGGCCGTGTCCTCTCGGTGTCACCGCGGGGCAGAGCACGGCCGCCGGACCGGTACCGGGTGTGCCGGTGTGCTGGGGATCCCAGGGATACCGGGGGTACCGGGTGTGCCGGTGTGCTGGGGATCCCAGGGATACCGGGGGTACCGGGTGTGCCGGTGTGCTGGGGATCCCAGGGGTACCGGGGGTACCGGGTGTGCGGTGTGCTGGGGATCCCAGGGGTACCGGGGGTACCGGGTGTGCCGGTGTGCTGGGGATCCCAGGGATACCGGGGGTACCGGGTGTGCCGGTGTGCTGGGGATCCCAGGGGTACCGGGGGTACCGGGTGTGCCGGTGTGCTGGGGATCCCAGGGATACCGGGGGTACCGGGTGTGCGGTGTGCTGGGGATCCCAGGGGTACCGGGGGTACCGGGTGTGCCGGTGTGCTGGGGATCCCAGGGATACCGGGGGTACCGGGTGTGCCGGTGTGCTGGGGATCCCAGGGGTACCGAGGGTACCGGGTGTGCCGGTGTGCTGGGGATCCCAGGGATACCGGGGGTACCGGGTGTGCGGTGTGCTGGGGCTGCGGGTGTGCGGGGGTACCGGCGGTACCGGCTGTGCCAGGGATATCGGATGTGCGGGGGTCCCGGCGATGCCGGGGGTACCGAGTGTGTGGGGGTACCGGGTGTGCCAGTGGTGCCGGTGGTACCGGGTGCTCGGGGGTCCCAGGGGTGCCGAGAGTGCCAGGGGTACCGGGTGTGCCAGTGGCGCCGGGTCTGCGGGTGTGCTGGGGGTCCCGGCGGCTCTGGCAGTACCAGGGGTACCGAGTGTGCGGGGGTCCCGGGTGTGCGGGGGCATCGGCTGTGCCAGTGTGCCGGGGCTGCGGGTGTGCGGGGATCCTGGGGGTCCCGGCGGTGCGGGGAGTACCGAGTGTGCGGGGGTCCCGGGGGTACCGAGTGTGCAGGGGGTGCCGGGGGTCCCGGGGGGTCCCGGCGGTGGCGGCGGGCCCGGCCGGGCGGCGGCGGGCGCGGCCCCCTCACGGCGTTGCCATGGCGGCCGCGCTGCGCTCCGCGGGGGCGGGCACGGGGCGGGGCGGCCCCTTCAGCACCAGCGCGGCCGCGGACAGCGGCGGCCCCGGCACCGCACGGGGCGGCTGCACCGTGAGCGTCCCCACAGCCGCACGGAGCGTGTCCCCGCACGGGGAGTGAGTGTCCCCACAGCCGCACGGAGCGTGTCCCCGCACAGGGAGTGAGTGTCCCCACGGCCGCACGGAGCGTGTCCCCGCACGGGGAGTGAGTGTTCCCACAGCCGCACGGTGAGTGAGTGTTCCCGCAGCCGCTCGGTAACTGAGTGTCCCCCGCAGCCGCTCGGTGAATGGGTGTCCCCGCATGGCGAGTGTCCCCGGAGCGCCCAGCCCGCAGGGCCGGCGGGTCGCGGGTGCCCGCGGGCTTGGGCCGGGCGGGGCCGTTGCGGGAGCGGTTGGGCTCGGTTAAAAAACTTGGAGAAGCCCGGAGCGCTCGGCTCGGCTCGGCTCGGCTCGGGCCTTTCCCTTCTCTCTCCGTAAGGCGTTTTCCTTAGAAACTTGAGGGGTGAACTTGTGAACAGGGCGGTTTGGCGGTGCTGGCGGGGGCTGTGTGTGTGTGGCCGCACGTGAGCTCCGTCTCACTACGGGCGATTCTTTGCACGAATCCTAAAAGCTCCCGGGATTTGGGCAAGCCCTGCCTCGCCACATTCGTAGTAGCGGTAGTAGGAGCGGGGTATTCCTTACTCGCAGCTGGAAGCTCTGTCATCCCGCTTAAATGATGACAGCCCTGGTAGGGGAGGCCTTTTCTGTGTGTTCTGTGTTTTGGGGGAGGTCACAGCCTGGAGGTGACAGTGACAGTGAAGTGACAGTGACAGCAAGCTGCGGTTCTGTGCCCTAAACTATTCGGAAGCGCCTGCCTGCAAAGCAAAACTGCTTTTCAGCAACTCGGGGCTGGAATTCTGTGTCTTCCCAGCCAGGAATCACTCTCATGTGCTCCCTGCCTTCTGCCACAGGCATCTCTGATACATCTTTAAGCCGCCGCAAATCTGTAATAGCATTAATTGTTCCCTCGGAAAGAGGAGGCTGGGCTCTGCAGGCTCACGCGTTGTGTTCCGTGTGCTGCCTTAAGAGTAACAGCCTGTTCGTGGCTCCCATGAAAAGCAGCCAGGTGGGAATGAATGGGGATGTGCCGAATTCTCCGCTAAAGGCCGAGGGATGAATAATAAATGACAGTGACTCCAGAGCAGGGACTCTCCCACGCTTCGTGCTCCTGACTTCTCCCTAAGCTCCAGAGGCAGATGTGATGTGTCTGTCCCATTCAGAAATGTTAAAAACAATCTCTGTGCCCTTTCATCCTCCATGTGCTGTGCCTGCAGCATCCAGCACTCGGGAATACAGGCTTGATGTGTGGAGGGAGAATAGCTGTCTGCATTATACCTTCTATTCCTTATGTCTTATCCCTCTGGCATTCCCACAGCTTAGTTCAAAGGGAGCACCAATAATTCTTTTAATTTGCAGTGCTGCAGACCTTTGACCTCGGGGCAGTGCTGCCTGCACACCCTCCCTGCCCAGTTGTGCATCCCAGGCATAACTTTACAGTAAATTTAGTTTTGTTGCCTCATTAGGCACCAGACACACAGGGCTGTGTAAGGATTGTGTGCTCTGGAATGATTCAGCTGCCACACAGAGACACGTTGACCCTTGTGACCAAAAGCCTGACCCTAAATTCCTGCCCTGCAGATCAGGGGCTTGAGCTCCTGCTCAAGCTCAGGACTAACTGCTGACACAGTAGAGTCCCATAATTTATGTATTGACTATAAATCTGGGAGACAAAAGTAGACCAAGTTCCTTGAAAGAACACATTGAGAATGAGTTATTTTGGAGAGTCAATTAAGCAGCATTTAGGCTGGCAGTGGAAATTAATTCATTAATTAACAGTGCTTGAAGGAATTAAATTCTACCCATGTTTCAAAACATTCCTAATCCAGAGTGGTTTCATGGTTATGGGCTCTGATGATCAGACTGCAGGAGGGGTTTGGGCTGTGCCATTCATGCTTGGCCATAGCAGGGGGAGAAATCTTGGTTCCTTTTGCTCTGCTTTGTCTCTCATTCGTGTTGAGAAGCCCTTGGTGGGTCATCCTGAGGTTGTTGACAGTGTTTGTTGAGTTCTCAGTACCTTGATGGTCTCTGCATATGGGAATAGACTTTTTAAAATAGATTTAACACAGTTATGTCTTCCATGCCATATATCTCTTATGTGTCTATGTTAAACTGACTGGTTTTAATAGATGAAAGTCAATGAACAGCTAGAGGATCTGGAGGCAAATTCCAAGTCAAATTTCACCATCAAAGGATGGGTAACATGGAGTGAGGGATGGACCGTGGAGAGTGGAAGTGAACTCAGGGTTTATCTTACAGAACTCAGATGCTCAGCCGTGAACAGACCAGGCCAATGCTGCTCCCGTTTACACCAGAGCAATCCCTGCTGAACTGAATTGTTATTCAGTCAATTCCTTTACCAGGAACTGTAGTGGTGGGATGGGGAGTAATAATTTCAAACTGAAAGATGGGAGATTTCACTTCAATATAAGGAAGAAATCCTTCCCTGTGAGGGTGGTGAGGCCCTGGCACAGGGTACCCAGAGAAGCTGTGGCTGCTCCTGGATCCCTGGAAGTGCCCAAGGCCAGGCTGGACAGAGCTTGGAGCAGCCTGGGATAGTGGGAGCTGTCCCTGCCCATTGCAGGAGGTGGAACTGGATGGGATTAAAGGTCCCTTCCAACCAACCTATTCCATGATTGTGTGAGTGTCTGCCACTTGATACAAACATTAAAAAAATATAAATATTTTGCGAATTGCAGTCTTGCTTTTTGCCTATGCCACCATGATCTTCATGCAAAAATAATTATTCAAAGCATCAGCAGAGAATGTAAGATAGCCCAGGGAATCAGCAGTGTGCCGTTGCCTATAGCCCTGCTGAGTTAGTGTGGTACAGCAAGGGAGAACCCAGCTGCAAAACATGAGCATAATTGTAAGCATGATTCCTTCATGTTGCAGAATTGCTCACATCTCATCATTTCAGTTCTTTTCCAGAAAAAGTTGTTTTAGAAGCTCTAAAAACTGTTTCTTTTGGTGTGTATCACCAAAAGGAGAGTTTTCCTCCATGAAATGCCACAAATGGGTACAGCAGATGTGGATTTATGTCCACATCAGCTGATTTTCTTCTCCATTACCCTTTCTGCTGGATCTTTGCTTACCCAGCAGGTCCTGTTGCCCTGACATCCAATGTCAGGTTGGATGTTTTTGCACATTTGGTGAAAGCTTGACTCAGTCTTTCTCCCCAACTTGGTGTCGTCAGGTGCATGATGGTCATTATGAATTATTGATAGTGATGGAAAAGTCACGAATGCACAGCTGTGCTGCAGGGCCTGGGCCTTTTTCTTGGGTTTAATCATCACTTTATCTCCTCTCTGCCTTTTAGTAATAATGTCAACAGAGATTTCGTGCTGCCTTCACCACGAAAGAGGAGCAGTTCCCTGCTCTGCTGCTGCAGCCAGAATCCTTTTCCCTGATGTAGTTTGACCAGAGTTCTGCAGATTTTTCAACTGCAAACTCTAGAAAACATTTCACTTATCAAAAAACTATTTTCTTGGGGAATCTTAGCTGTTACTGATGTAAAATTAAACATAAACTGTGCAGCAAATACTTTGAAGGTAATGAATAATTCATTTCTTTTCCCCCACTTTTACAGTGTAACTCATAAAATTGGGAAAATGGCATTAAAATGAAATCCCACGGCTGTGTTTTGTATTCAGAGAGCAACTTTCTAATATAAGTATGGAAATTAATTCATAAAAATATGAATTCTATATGAACATTGTAAACACAAATAGCAGCATAATTAAATAGTGGAAGACACAGTAGCCTGTGAGACACAATCCTGTGGAGGTGCCAGCCCAGCCTGCTCCAGGATACAGAAGTTTTCCCAATTCAATTTAAACTCCCCCCTTGCTGCAGCAATTGAGAAGAGCCTTAATTTGGAGAGATCCTAAATTGTTTCTTCCATGAGATGAAAATACTCCTGGAGTGGAACAAAATAATTGTTCAACAAAAACACTTTTCTAACCCGTGCAGAGCAGGGCTGATGCAGAGATGCCTTCAGGGTGCATTTCTTTCATCTTTTGGTCTTTTCCCAAGGAAAACTCCAAATCCACTCTGGATGAGCCATCAAAACCCACCCTTGATGCCCAATGGCTCAGTCCTGATTTAGAGGGGAAACCCCCACACTGTATTGGCTGAAGGAACTAAATGCAGCTTCCAGCAAGAGATTCTGGGGTGTGAGCAGGCAAAAAAAAAGAGAAATCCATTCAGTGGATGTGGTTGTGTTGGAACCCTCTCAAAACAGACAGAAATGTGATCCTGGAGGATCCTCTCCAGGTCACTGTGGTTTAGTGACCACAGCAGTTCTTAGGGATATTTGCTGGTTGTCCTTGGGTGTAGATGAGGAGAGGATGGTTCTGGAGAGTTCCTGAGGAAAGCCTTGACTTTGGAATGCCCTTTTCACCCTGAAAGCAGCCCAGCTTTAGGGCTGCAGTGGCACAGGGTATCAGTCATCCCTCTTCCTCTGGCATTTGAAGAGGAGAGATGATTATGAAGATAGTTACTAGATGGAAAAGGATTGTTTCAGTTTTTACCTTGCCTGCTTTTGCTGCAGTTTAGTCATAATAATGAGAGTTTTTGATAAGTGAGCTTTGGATTGAGTCACTGGGATCTCGAGTGAGTAAATAGATTTTGGGATTAGTCTGAGGAGCTGAGCAGAGCAGTCAGGGGAAGCTGCAGCACAGAGAGGGAGGAAGGAATCTCTGGGATCCTTGGCTCCTCTTCCTGCCAGTTCAGGGGGCATCACCTTGAAATGCCCTGGGAGAGCTCCCGAAGTGTCTGAGCAACCTCCACATCCTCCAAAGATTTGAGGTCCACCTGGAAAGTTTGAGGGTTGATATTCCTCAGGCCGGGACCTGGGAGTGGGGACACCCAAAGGAGTGAGCAGCTGAGAAATTGTGGCACAGAGGAAAATCCAAGGTACAGAGCCCCACGTCATCTCCCAGACCCTGCTGGATGTCAGGATAGTCCTGAGCTCCTTAGGCACAGAGACACCAGGGGAAAAGGCTTGGGAATGGGTTTGTTGGTTCATGTTGCCACAATTCACATCCCAAATTCAGGAACAGGGAAATACTCTCTTTGAAACACAGGGTAATTGTTGACATCATAACTTTTATTTTTGTTTTTGTTTTCCTTCAGCTGAAAAAATCCTGGGAACCCTGAGTGTAGAGTAAGGAAATGATGCTTTTTCCTGTGGTGACTGAGCCAATAAAAGGCAGCTGTTGGGAATAATGTCCCAGTAGGCAAAGCAGCTCATCAATCTCAGCTGCTGCTTCTATGAACATATTATATAATAATGCTTCTTCTTCTACAAAAAAAAAATGCTATAAAGGTCTCTCTCTTCTTCCTCTGAATATCACCAGAGGAAGCCATAAATTCTGCTCCAGTGTTAATCTGTTCTATCACAGTGATATATCCATTAATGGATATCATATATCTATTAAAGCTTCCATCCTTGCACAGAAAGAAATAACAATATTTCAGGGTTAAAAAGAAGTTTGTATTTTTTTTTTTTTTTGGTGAAGTGACTGATTTGTCTGACTTTCCCAGACTCCACATGCTGAGAGTCTTTTATCTAAACAGCCCAGAACTCTTCTCTTTGCCATCAAGGCCTAACTGGTTACTCACTGCCAGGCTCAGAGCAGAGCTCAGCCCTTGCCAGACTTAACCCTTTATTCCAGCTGCCAGCGTGAGCCATCAGTGCACGGATTTGGGAGCAGGTCAGGAGCATGCATTCAGCTAATTAGTGGCCCATCAGGAGTTGGAAAGCAAATGAAAGCTGCAGACAGGCCCTGGCACAACAGACAGGTCCTCACAGGGTGAGCAAAACAAGTGCTGTGCTTCTGGCAGCACTAAAATGGCATTTTCAGGGATAAAAATCTTCCTGCTGTAGCAGGGAGGAAAAATCCATTATCTTCCTAATAAAGGAATAACACAGTCCATACCTCCCTGGGCTATAATTTCAGCTTTTCCTGCAGATCATGCAGATATTTACACTTAAATCATGCTTTGAATATTATCTTTAATGAGAACCATTTATAATTTGAGCATAAAAGCTGAGATTGTGGAACACGACCCAACAAGGAGTAAATTCCTGCAAATATCAAACCATACAGTGGACATGCCCTGCTTGGGATAGTCAGGGAATTTGAGTGGGTGCTGTGAGTTTTGCAGGATGGGGGGCTGGAATGGGAGAACTTGCAAGAAAAACCTGAGAATATTGTCAGCACGTGTTTGAAATGAGAAACAAATATCAGGGAGTGCCTTTATGGTAGCAGGTGAATATTTCCAGAAATATTTCATTCCAGCACAGCCAGTCCATGAACATGGAAATTCCAGTAACAGGATCCTGGGCTTACTGTAAATGAAGCAACAACCTCGTGTGGCAGGAAACAAAACCTTCCTGTCAGCTGCACACTCTGATAGAAAGAATCTAAAGCCACTACACAATTCATAATACTTCATTCTGCTGAGTTATTATTCATTCTAAATTTTATACGATTCTACTACATCCCTGCTAATTTGCATGTCTATTATTAATATTAAATTCCCACTCAAAATTCCCCGGGGAAAATGTCAATTTTTTTAATATCCTGGCAGAGGATTAAGAATGACCTGAAACCCAGAGTCTTTATAAACCCTTTGGTGCTTTTTCCACTACTTTTACCTTACCATTCCCAACTCTAAAGTCTGGTGTTATACCTGCCAGGCTGTAATGCATCATTCATTATGTCCAGCAGGTGACGTGTGGTTCATATTGATCTCCAAATGAATATGATTGTTTGTTGGGTTTTATTTCCTGCAGCTTTCCTGGGGAGCTTCGTGTTTCTGTCAGTGACAAGATGACAATTCATATTTCTACCAAATGATCCAGTGACTCATCCTATTAACTCTGCTGGAATACATGCTTCCAGTCGTCCTGCCACGGTGAGTCCATGGCATTTTGCATCCTTGCTGGGAATATTATTCAGGATTTAGTCCATAAGTATGTGTTTGGTAGTACAAATAAGCTTTTCCTAAGGCAGGGACTTCCCAGGGATGACCACAGCCCCAGACAGACCAAATATTGCATGTGGCAGATATTTTTTAAAAGTTATTGACGTATTTTAGAGCAGTTTAGATACTTCTGGCCTCGTGTTTTTTTGTAGGGCTTTGTTGGTTTGGACTGGAGACTCTGTGAGAGGGGTCCTCATGTGTTGTGGGAACTGATATCAAGTCATAATAAATTGGGCCTTGAAAATGTTGTCCTGTGAGGGGATCCCCATCTGGCTATGAATGAGTCTACCATGAGTCATGATGGAAAAATGGGACTTCCAAAAAACCCCAAATACCCAGCATGACAGAATATGGATTATGATTTCATACTGGGTGCCCAAATTAAACTCCTCATTTTGTGCCTCCTGAGAACTCCCAGCTCATTGAGCCAATAACCTGGAACATTCCAGTAGAAGCAGAATCCCAGGATGGTTTAGGTTGGAAGGGACCTTAAGTCCTGTCCCATTCCACCCCGCCATGGATTCCACTATCCCAGGATGCTCCAAATCCCATCCAACCCAACCTTGGACATTTCCAGGGATGGGGCAGCCACAGCTTCTCTGGGCACCCTGTGCCAGGGCCTCCCCACCCTTAAAGGAAAGAATTTCTTCCCAATATCCCATCTCACCCTGCTCTCTTTCCCTTAAAGCAGTTCTCCATGTTTCTTGGCTTGGGTGGAAAAAGCAGGAGACATTTTTGTGGATCGAGTCTCATCCTGTGTTTCCTTTTTGTGCCCTTGAAGGTGCCATTCTGTGGCACAACTCGAGTTTTGTGGTGCATTTTGCCCACCTTGCAGCCTTATCTGCCAGGGGAGAGCTGAGCTATCATTTGTTATCCCAGGGAAACTCGATGGTAACTGGACTGAAAACTGATGGCAATTCATGCGTTATCTCTTGATAAAAGGATAAATAAACACTGCCTTCACTGCCTGCATTAACATTAATGGAAGGAAAAACTCATGGAAAACACTGTCAAACCAGTTTAAATATGTCTCCATTTAGGCTCCCCAGATGCTTTACTGCTTCTCCTTGTCTCATCTGGGTTTAAATTACGACTGGAAGTCCCTCCACATTTGACATCCCTGCCTTTGGAGCTTATGCCAGCTGCAGTCCTGAAGTAAGTGAGCAAAATACTTCCAAATGTCCATGTTAATAGAGAAATGGATCTTTGAAGTCAAATAAAGCTTTAGCAGGAGATCATGGAAATTGCTAGTGATGTTTGTAATGTGTAAGCAGGAAAGCCAGTGCAGACATGAGAGGAATGGCAGAGTTTCTGTGGGTGTTTCTGGAGGAATCCCCCAAAACAAGACCACCACAGCAGCTCCAAAGGCATTTTGCTGCATCTCTTTTTTAGCCTCTTCTCCCAGGGAACAAGGGACAGGATGAGGGGAAACAGCCTCAAGCCATGCCAAGGGAAGTGCAGGTTGGACAGAAGCAGGAATTTCTCCATGGAAAGGGTGGTCAGGCACTGGAAGGGGCTGCCCAGGGAGGTTTGGACTCCCCATCCCTGGAGGTGTCCAAGGAAGGACTGGAGGTGGCACTCGGTTCTCTGGGCTGGTGACAAGGTGGGAATCAGGCACTGATTGGACTCAATGATCTTGGAGGGCTTTTCCAACCTCACTCATTCTGGAATTCTGTGAAAGGTCCCTGCACAACCGATTTCAAGTGCAAAGTAAAAAGAATTGGAGCATTTAAGTATTCCCAGCCTTCATTGTAAACAGAAAAACATGGGAGCAGATAGAAGCAAAGGGAAGAGGATGGAGCTGCCACAGCTGCACAAAAACTATTTCAGCTGTATCCTGCCTGAAAATGCCAGCACATGGCAAACCCTTTGAAAACACACTGAATCAACATTATGGAATATATAAAAAGAGAATCTAAACAATTTATCAGTAAAATATGAGCTAAATTTGATGAGACTGTTCTCTAGACTGCAAGTATCTGTTTCTATGAAAGTTGTGGGGAACATGAAAGCTGTCATTAGCATGGCAGATTTGCTTCATTCAGATGTAAAGCCAGATCTGCTTGGATTTTTTTGATGAAGCACAGTGGAGTGCTAAGAGGTGGTTAATGAAACATTTTAGCATCATTGTAAGCTCAAACTCAGAGTGGCTTGTTCCAAGAAGAAAATTAGAGCCTCTAATTTCAATGGGAAAATAAATGATAAAATTTAACAGTGTTATGTTTAATGATCCAACAGTGTCCAAATATTTTTCCACATTGTGGCAGCTTTATCAGGTGAAGGTGACCACTCAAGGACAAGTTGAAAGTTGAGTGAGGGAAATATTTTTTAACCTTATAATAAGGATGATATATCACAAAACTTGGCTGGGTCTGATCCATCTTATTCTGTGCTTCTTTAGCCAGTGTATGTAAAAGAAAACACCCTGAAAACTGCTTTTCCTCATCCTTTTTTGGGGGCAGAGATCTTAAATCCGATGGGATTCATGGTCTATTGCAGTTTATGGTAACATTTTAAATCCCATAAACAAAAATACTTCAGAAATATCACTAGGAGAGAATCTCAGTAAATTAAAATATCGATGAAGTGTGGAAAAAACACCCTCTTTGGAATTTCATTGCCATGGTGGTGATGTTTGTGCAGCTTCCATTTGCCCCCGTGCAGACTTTAGGACAAGAGCACCCTAAATGTGGAACACAGGAGGTGCTTTGGGGTATTTGTGTGGAAGGAGATTCACAAAGGGAGCTCTTTGGCAGGGTGCAGCAGGGAAGGCTGAGGGATGGCTGGGATTGGGGGTGCCAGTGAGGTGAGATGTGTCTGCATCCAGGGATCACAGAATTCCAGGATGATTTGGTTGGAAGAGACCTTAGAGTTCATCTGCTTCCAGTTCCACTATCCCAGTTTGCTCCAAGTCCTGTCCAACCTGGCCTTGGACACTTCCAGGGATCCAGGGGCAGCCACAGCTTCTCTGGAATCTGCCAGAGCCTTCCCACCCTCACAGGGAGGAATTTCTTTCTGATTTAATCTAAACCTCCTCTCTTTAACTTCAAAACCATTCCCCTGTCCTATCACTCTCTTCCCATGTAAATTGATGATCCTCCATTGCAAACAGCACCAGTTTCCAAGGAATAAAGTGATTTTCCAGCCTCTTTTCCAATTAACCAGCTCACTGCACTCACTTGTGCTTGGCTTCATCCAAGTGCTGTGGTCACACGCAGGGAGTTTCCTTCCTTTCATCAAAGATCTCTTGTTTTACACAACACTTTGACTAATTACAACCTCAGTGTTGGTGCTGATGTATTGTAACCGAGGTTAATTACATTAATAATAACTCCTGGCATTCACCTGAGCACCTCAGTAAATAAATTTGCCCCTGCTTTGAGAAATCCTAATGACTATAAAAGTGCCTGGAAATTGTTATTGTTGCCAGGCAAGATTGAAGAAAAGAACAAGTTAAAATCCTTCTAGGAGAGTGCAGGGTTAAAGTATTGGGTTGCAAACTGGTAGCAAATTAGTTAATAATAAAAAAATACTGCTACTACTACTGTTTGTTTAGGTTTAACTGCAAATTAATTATATTTTTGAAAACTGAATTCCTGGGGTTTTTCCTAGTACATTTTCCTCACTTGAGAGAGTTGAAGGTGCTATTTCAGCACAAAATTCTTTAATATTTATCATAAAACATTAATGGTGAGACTGAGCTCCCAAAGCCTCCCCAGATTCTCCAGGAATCACTTCAGAGAAATGACATTTTGAGGGATGCCTCTTCAACACCAAAGAGAGATTTACTGACATTACCTTCTCCTTTCAGTTTCAAACCTCAGTATATTGCAATAAATCTGAAATACCTAAAAACATGTAGCAATAAAGGAAGGATTTCTAAGCTTATTTAGGGATATGTCTATCTTCTGACTTTCCAAGTGTTTGAAGAGGGTTCCTCTGCTAAAAGGGGATTGAATTTCAACATTCCCTTCTCTACTCCCTTTTTTTTAACATCACAGCATCAGCCTCAGAAAGATCAAAGTCTTGTGATATCAAACATGCCATAATAAAAGCTCCCGCTTAGATAACAATTCTGACAATTTTAAGTTTGCTAGGAGATAATTTGGGCTGGTAACTTCACCATAATCTGACGTAAAAAGCTGGACTTGATGATCTTGGAAGTCTTTTCTAACTTTAATTCTGTGATTGTATGAATGACTCAGGTGACAACATGACAGCAAAAACATTTGATCAAAACCCTCTCCTTCCAACCTGCCTCCACCCAAGGCTGTCCCATTTCCAGAATTAACAGTAGTTCTTTGTAAAAGCTGGTTTTTAGGATAGACTTGTACTGAGTTGTCATGAAGACTCTGAAGGATGCATAGCTGTTGTTTTAAAGGAATAAGCATGGAATTCTAATGAATATTTAGTGGTGAAATCATTAGCATGTAAAATTGGCAGTGCTGTGGAGGGCAGTTTCTCTCCTTTGCAGTTCAAATGTTGTGTCCTCTAAATGCCTGCAGGAAAAACGTGGATATTTCTGAATACACCTGGAAACATACCTATTATGGGTGTGGAATTATACACTATGTACACAATGCCAGGGGCTATGTGGTTGTGCCAGATCTATGGGACTAATTCCAAAACCTCCACACTGTCAATTAAATTCCCAACTTTGGTCCTGCTTTAGCCAACTTTTAAAACATTCCTTCAACTTCAAACATCTGGTTAGTCCCATTCTTTGTCATGAGGCCAGGAAGGTGCTTGGAATTGCATATGCTCCTGATCATCTTAATGGGAGCTGAAATTTCAGCAGAAGTATGTGAAATAGAGCTCTGCCATATTCCCAAGTCATTTAGCAGCTCACAAGTTACTTGGGATTACTAAAATATCCCAGAATGTGGAATCTGAAGGCGAGGGAAGGGGAATGTATGACAACGTACATATGGAGTCATCACTGGTGAAGAAACAACAGTGGGGACTTCTCAGTAGTGTTGTTACTTAGCATGATTTTACTTTATTTTTATTCTTGAGCTTTGGCTGAAAGAATATGTTTGAGCCATCTGGCTGCAGAAACACTCGGGGGTGTTTCGGAAGCAGGTTCTGGGTGCTGGCAGATTCCCAAAGGCTCTTCTTCCACCCGGCTGCTGCCTCACTGAGCCTGTTTAGATCCCACCTGAGTGTTTCATCTCCTTGTTAAATGTGATGCTATGAAGTCAAGGTATCATTTTAAACTGAGAAATTCCCAAAGCTGAGCTTTCTCCCATGTACTCTGTGGGTGCTTCTTTACAGGCTTTCTTGAGATCCTTTTTCCACAAGACTGGAAGGGGTTTTCTCACCAGACCTGCAAACCACAACCTGCAGCATCAATACATTAATATAAAACATGGCTTATGCCTTAGAAGGGAAATATTTTCCTCAGAAACAGCGTGGAAACAGCTTGACAATTATCAGTTATCCAGTCCTTAAACCACAAGTCATATTAAAGGATGTGCTTGTTTAGATGATCCATAGAGACCAAAGTTCATCCAAGGCATATGGCTGGATAAACAGGGAGCAGGTTGCAATGTTCCTGGTTTTCACAAAAAACTTCCTGTTTTTTAGTACTTTAAAGTATTCAAGTCCCTGAAGATGAAGGGAAATGTCTAGGCAGGATAGAAAGAATAAATTTGCTCATTTTGCTCATTTTGCTCATTTTAGCTCTTCGTGGTGAAACTTATTTGGAATTCCATTAGAACCACCAAGTATTTTGTGTTATTAACCTTTGAGTAGTTTTAAATTGGGTCTATATGTTTTTCTGCATTTACTTTGAGTCATGGGTTATACAATAATAACGTGATGGCTTCTCAGCAGGATTAAAACCTGAGTACATTAAAATTCAATTAAAAGCCTGCAACAAGTGCAGTGGTTGACTCAGACCCTTAACTGAGGTTGTGTCTCTAAAATGAGCAGCTCTGTCACTACCCTGAGAGAGGAAGTTTGATATAACCAAGTAAAATGTCCTCTCTGGTATTCCAGCAAGTTCTAACATTTGTCTCCAATTCCTATTTCTCCCTGTTTAGCCAACTGATATCACAATGACAGAGGACTTGGACCACAGATTCAGTTATCTCACGTGGGATCAGATTAAAATCCTGGATCAGGTTTTAACGGAGGCTATACCTATTCATGGGAGAGGAAATTTTCCAACCCTGGAGGTAAAGCCGAAGGATATAATCCATATGGTAAAGGAGCAGCTCATTGAGAAGCAGATCCATGTCAGGGACATCCGCCTGAACGGTTCCACTGCCAGTCACATCCTGGTGAAGCACAATGGCACCAGTTACAAGGACCTGGACATCATTTTTGGAGTGGAGCTTCCCAGCGAGTTCGAGTTCCAGATCGTTAAGGAAGCAGTTCTCAATTGCCTGTTGGACTTCTTGCCAAAATGCGTCAACAAGCAAAAAATCACGGCTCAGACCATGAAAGACGCCTACGTGCAGAAGATGGTCAAAGTCTCCACCGACCACGACCGCTGGAGCCTCATCTCTCTGTCCAACAACAGCGGCAAGAACGTGGAGCTGAAGTTCGTCAGCTCGCTGCGGCGGCAGTTCGAGTTCAGCGTGGACTCCTTCCAGATCATCCTGGACTCCATCCTGGCCGTCTACAGAGCCTCAGAGCGGCCCCTGACACAGGACTGTCACCCCGCCGTCATCGCCGAGAGCATGTACGGGGACTTCAGCCAAGCCATGGACCACCTGAGGTACAAACTGATCTCCACCCGGAACCCGGAGGAGATCAGGGGAGGCGGCCTCCTGAAGTACAGCAACCTCCTGGTCCGTGACTTTAAGCCGGCGGACGAGGCCGAAATTAAATCTCTGGAACGTTACATGTGCTCCAGGTTCTTCATTGATTTTCCCGACGTTGCCGAGCAGCAGAGGAAAATCGAGTCCTACCTGCGCAACCACTTCATTGGGGAGGAGAAGAGCAAGTACGACTACCTGATGACCCTGCGTGGGGTGGTGAACAAGAGCACCGTGTGCCTCATGGGGCACGAGAGAAGGCAAACCCTCAACATGATCACAATCCTGGCTTTAAAAGTGCTGGGAGAACAAAACATCATCCCCAACGCGGCCAACGTCACGTGCTACTATCAGCCTGCTCCCTATATCAGTGACAGAAATTTCAGCAACTACTACATTGCTCATGGACAGCCCCCTGTGTTCTACCAGCCTTACCCTTTCCACATACAGCTCCAGAGCGGGATGGTGTAGGAACGCTCCGACCTCCCAAGCACTCACCACTCCTCTCTTTCCAGTTCTCTCCTTAATAAAGGCCTCATTAAAGCGAGTTTTATCAGCACTTTTGAGTTAAGGACATATTTTTGTGCAAGTTGCCAAAGCTGTTTGGTTGATCAATGTCTAACTCACCATTAAGCAGGTGAAATAAGTGAAGCGTCTGTCATTCGTGAAGTGTTTACACCTTGATGTGTGTTTGGGCTGTATTTTTTTGCAATGAAAAGAGAAGGATATAAATTATTCTAATTTTATAAAAACGAAATGCACTAAGTTCTGGGTTCAAAAAAAAAAAAAATTTCTTAAGCAAAATATAAATGGTGTCAATGAAAACTGAAGCCAATGAAATACCTCTCTGTAGAAATGCCTGATGTTAGAAGGGACAGTGCTGTGGGTACATCAAAGTCAATCATCTCTTGGTTTTATCCATGCAGTTCCAGCAACATTTCTTTGCAGCACCTTTGAAAATACACATTGATGGGTCATCTCTTGGTGGTGGTGTGAGCTCTGCTGCTCGTTCCTCAGGTCAGTCAGAGACTCGGGGTCACTCCCCTCCCCAGAGTACTGGTTTGTACTGGTGAGCAGGAAATGTCCCGACCAAGAGCAGACTCAGCATTTTGTGTATCCCAAATTTCCACTGATCCCAGTGAAAGATTTGGCTGCTCAAGTCAGGCAATGTCAGAGCCCAGGATCTGCCTCACAGATAACAAAAGCTGTAAGAGGTACAACTATTCTGATTACATTGGTCTTGAAAACCAAGGCAAGAGAATGAGAAAGGAGGTGAAAATTGAGCAGAACGGGCTCACTTTCTATTGCTAATTTGTTATTGATCAGAGCTGCTTTAATGCACAACAAACAGAGTCAGGAAAATACTCCAAAAGCCCAGGACTGCGCTATTTTTAGGTGAATTAAAACAAATCCTTGGCAGTGGCATTTGAAAAACTATTTTTTACTGGTAAAGTCCTGTCTGTGTTTAGATACCTGCACACATCCACCAGTAGCAAACGAGGATTTACGATCAGGAAGCAAAACATGAGTTACATATTTGTGTGTGTGTGAGTGTTTACCAAAGATAAGTTTTAAACATGTCACATAAGTGCCTCCCTGTGCCAGTTGCTCCATGAAATGTTGGAAATGGTGCCAGAGAGCTCCTGAATTATGGAAAAGGAAACATGGAAAGGGAAACACACCCTGGGGGTGCAGAGTTGTTTGTAGCAGCCACGGGCAGAGGGTTTGCTCCAGGATGAGCAGGTTTGGGACAGATGGATGTAAAGTGGTGTCACCAAAACCAAACATGGGAAAAGGAATATGGAACCAGAAGCAGGAAAAGGAGGTTAGGAAGGGGTGTGGGTATAAAATGGGAACAGCCAACTGGAAATGCAAGCTGCAGAGTTTCTTACATCGACTTTGTGTGTCACTGTGCTGTCCCTGTGTTGCTCATCCTCATCTCCTGCTCCAGAGCAGTGGCTGCATTGCATCCATTTACAACAGGTGTCAGGCCTTGGGAATTTCTTCTGCTTGGGCACAAGAGTTTGGTTTCATTTACAGAGAAATGTGGTCCATAAATGTGCTGTTTTAAATCAAACATTTCTAAATTTTCTAAGGTCTATGAAGTCTGATTGCCAGTGAAATGTAGCTTCCCTTTTCCCCATTATATTCCTGTACATTTGAACAAAAAATTGTTCAAAGACCATCTTCACTAAAGTCAACTTTTTTCTGTAAAATACAGTGCAAAAAATTGGTATTTCTGCAACATAAGAAGGGTTTGCTGATGAAGCTGATTCATTTTGTGATGTCTTTCATGGATAGAGTACTGTTACTTTTGCTGATTTTTCAGGTATATCCAATTTGGTGTCTGAAAGCACACTTTATTCCACTTCCACTAAGACCTTTCCACTGGTTAAACTATATTTAATAAAACCATCAATTCTAATTGCTCTGTGATCAGCTATGGTAACACCATATTTGCATGAAAGCACTTCTAGGGAATTCATTCATTCAAAACAGAGTGAGACATGGTGGATTCCTTTTATTTCAGTTTTAATTGGACTACCAGGATGACAAAGGGATCCTTTCCATTTAGTTTGGTGTTTGCCATGTTAAATAGCACTGTGAAATTCTGTAAGAGCCTTACGTGGGTCATGTCCCTGCTACTGCTTGGGATCTGCAGGGATGAGGAGCTGAGAGCTGGACTGGGGAGTCTGTGGGAACCAGGCATCCAAATGCCTTAAATTTCAGGAGGAATGGGGCTCCTAATCTCTTTAGATTTGTTGGAAAGTCTCAGTCCATCTGCACTGACCTGTGACCTTAATGTAGTGTTGCCACATTGATTTATTACTCCTCCACTCCTGGTTTCCATGGTTGCTGGGTGGAAAAATGGGTTAATCTTCCCAAGAACCAGGGAACAGATCAGGCAGGAAGGAGCATTTTCAGCGTGTCTTGCATGGCCAGTGATCCAAAACCCAGAAAATTTCTTCACTAAGGTGTTCTCTAACCAACAAGTAGAAACATGCATTGGGTAAAGAACTAAAATAATTTTTACATCAAATATTGTGGAAGTATCAGGAACAGGTGAACTCGCTGTGGATTTGTATAAACCAGCCTGTGCACTTGTACAGAACTTTATTTAAATACATATTGAATTCTGTCACCTCTCTGTTGGTCCAGGTTAGGTAGGGAAGGGCTCAGCCAAAGTCCCTGGAGCTGGTAGGAAGAATCCACCTGGCTGCAATGGGCTTTGTATCCCAGGAAAGAGAAAAGACTTAGGGGAGCACCTACAGGCAAAGGTACAAAGACATCAATATGCAAAAATTCTCTCAGGTATAAATAAACCCTTTAAATTTATGGAAAAAGGACTTATATTTCTTACCTAGAAGTAGTTCAGTTCTGAAGGTTGAGGTTGTGATTTTGTATATGTAAGCATATATATATGTAATTTATTTAGCATTACATATATAAAATCTCATGTATCTACACCTACAGGGGCAATTAACAAAACCTGATGGTTTTAATTATTTCCTTCCAGATGTTCTATTGATACCTGGCAGCAGTAATTGACCTGGAGGGTTTTTTTTTTTTGTTCAAGGTCATAATGACTCTGTAAAGTAATATTAAAAGGGGATGATGTATTGACTGCTGCTTGCAAAACACTGATAATATCAGTGTGTAGGATGAAATATTGGAACCTCTTCTCTAGTTGTTACTGATTTTATCATGTGCAGATCTAAATCTACAAAGAATTGAGAGTTTTCTCAGTGCCAGTCTCCTGAGCTTCATGTTTGCATTCTAATTATATCTCGTTGTTTCAATCTGTTCAATGATTATAATGCCTGGGAATTGTAATGCTGATTTTATTTAATCACAAAACTTCTTAGGGTTTACAGCTTAAAGTAATCTAATGTTGTCAGGACCTAAGTGTCCCAGTTTCAAGTGCTTTCCTTAAAAAATGTCCTTTGAATTTTGTGTTTTGTTGTAAAAGGTCTATTCGAAGCAAATACTTTATGGTAGTTCCTTTAAAATGTATTTTGTGAGCTTTATACTCGACACGTTGCAGAGGTTTTTGCAATGGATAAAAGAAACGCAAATTGTCCTCAGTGGAGGTGTTGCCTCTCCATGTGTTATCTGGAGCCTGAGGATCTGTGAGGGGATTTGGGTGGTGTCAGAGGAGTTACAGTGATAAATTGGGAATAAATTTGGAGTTATACAGGTGTGGATTCAAGATGAGCTTCAGAAATACCTGGAGAAAGGAGGGCAGCGAGTTCAGTTTTGGTTTGATCCTTTTTCTATAAAATAATCACATGGAAGGGCGTTCAGGACAAAGCTGTTGTAGATGAAATATTCCTCTTAATGTGCCATCTGAAGCTGTGGAAAAAATATTGTAATGCTACAAATGTGTAAGAATCCCACTAATTTGTAGGTCATTAGTCCACGGTGTTGACTGGTGCCTTTGGGTATTTGGGGGGTGATCATTAAAAGAACATTTTATTTAACCTGTGCTTTCCTGTAATGCCTTCATTGCTCCAGCTGGAGCAGGCAGGTTTCTCCTGAAGCCAAACTGGAGTGTGGTAACTGCAAGAGAGATGAAAATTTGGTTACAATTCCTCAGGTGGATAAAGCAGAGGCTCAGATTCAGCCTGGCAGACCCACAGGGAAGGTTCCAGAGGGGTTCCCGTGGATGTCCCATCCCTGGGAATGTGCTCCTTGTCACCAGGCTCATGTCAAACACTCACATTTGAAGTGCCTACATCTCTATATTTATATAATAAAATCCTCACTGTCTGCTGGGTCAAGAAAATTAATACTTCAGTGACAAAGGATTGGACTTTCCATATGCACATCCCCATAAATCTGACCCCATATTTATCCAGGATTTCTGGTGATGTTGGGCCAAGGTGGGAGAAATTCCCAGAAACTTGTGGGGTTTTAGCTGGGCAATATAACCACACTCCTCATAGTTCCATTTCTGGTTGTTTACTTGGATTTTCTGGGTTTTGGGGAGTGGGTTTGGGATTTTTTTAGGGGTTTTTTGTTTGTTTGTTTGTTTCATGGGCTGGGTTTTGCATCACTGCTCATTAATTCAGAGTTTTTAAAGAGGACAAGACAATATTGTTCCTTCTCTGGGGGAGGTGTCACAGCTGTTGTATCCCATGGACTCTCAGAATCTTACAGAGGAGGGGCAGGAACATTCCAGAGGTTTTGACCCCATGTGAGAGCTTCGAAATCCCCAATTGGCTCGAAATGGTCCTCTGTGTTTTCCCCAGCTCTGCTCAGTTCTTCCTTGGGCACCAGAGCCATCCCAGGCTCTGGTGTGAGAGGGCAGTGAGACCCCTGCAATCCATGGAAATCTTTTTTTTCCTCAATTTTATCCAACATTGCACAAAACAGGGTTTTTTCACCTCTTTTTCACTGTGCAATGGATAAATTTTTGCAAAAGCCCCCCATTATTTTAACCAGCAAACACCATTTAATAATAATTTCATTTCCTGGCTGTCTTTTTAATATGGTTGGATTTTTAAGAGTTTACCTCAATAAAAGGGGAAGTGAGAAGGCAGCACATATAGGGGAGGTTCCCTTCCCTAAATATTCACCAGATGCTTTCCTGGGGAATTCAAAATCTGAGGAAATACATGAAGCTGAGAGAGCTACGTTGTGTTCTAGTCCCTGCCACCCCCATTTTTTCTGCTCCATCAATCCCCATCATTAAATACTATTTCATAAGCAAGCGATTTTCTTCTTCCCAGCTGCCTCCATATTCAGCTCCATTTCATCCTGAGCCATTGCAGAACCTGTGCCTCGGAAATCACAATTAGTTACCATGGAAAGCATTTCAAGACCATAATAAATACACTTGAAGGCTGCTCACTCTGCTAGGATTCCAAAATAAAAGTAAAAATAAGTCCCCTGGAGAACTGGATGCAGATCATGATGTTTATGGGCAGTATGTGCTTGTACATCCCCAGGTTAATGTCATTTATTTCATTTTCATGTCTGGGTGCAAGGGAACAGCAAACCCCTCCATGATGCAGCCCCACTTCTTCCCAAGTCCATCCTCTGACAGGAGCCCCTTCCTCCCAAGCTCTATTTCATTTTTCTTTAAATTTTCCCATCCTGTTGTCGACAGGAGTTTGTTCACACTCCTCCTGGTCAGCTGCTGGGATAGGCAGGGACAGGATGCTGCCCTTATGTTCCCGGATTTCTGCACACACAAATCCAGCAGCATTTCCAGGGCTGGCTTTGCCCTCCCACTTTCCCCATGGAGCAGCGGGAGGATGACAATTCCCAGCTCGAGGTGATGCTACCCTGCAGTGCTCTCACCATTCGTGCCAATAATTCCTTCCTGCAGTGTTTTCTCAGCTCCTGACATTTTCCAGACAATGGGCTGGAATTGCAGCTCGTTGTTCTGTCTCAAGGATCAGAATGGATGTTGGAATAAATAACTTTATATTGTTCTGACTGCTTATCCCTGTCTGTGTCCAGGAAATGGCATTGACCAAGCAAGGATCTGGATTCACCACCTGCCTTGAACGGCTGATTCAGCCCCAGATCAGGAGAAAGAGCTGCGACCTTCCCATATTAAAGTAC
Source organism: Acridotheres tristis (assembly GCA_037013685.1). NCBI lineage: Eukaryota > Metazoa > Chordata > Aves > Passeriformes > Sturnidae > Acridotheres > Acridotheres tristis. The sequence continues at coordinate 15,609,520 of CM072889.1, forward strand.
CCACAACTCATTACACTTCCTTAAAATTGATTAAACACGAAATTCCATCCCAAACACTCAGTTGCAGAACATTAGGATCATTTAGGCTGGGAAAGTCCTTGAAATACTGTATCCAGTGAATTAATTGCTGCAGGAAAACAAAGTGTCGCAAGTGTTTCCATCCAAGGTGTGACCCAGGCATGGGTGCTGTGCTTCTTGCACTGAGACACAGCCCTGGGTACATTCAGGTGCTTTCCTGAACTGAAATGGGATTTTTTCCCCATGGTTTCTAAGTCAAGTCATAACAAGCAAACAGGTTCTAGGACAAAAACTAAGGAAAATCTCTGGAAGTGGTTTAGGTAAAACCAACCTGTGCTTCTGTGAATGTAGAAAACAAGGGGTGCTCAGTGCCAGTGGGAATCCAAAGAAGATCCCAGCCTGGAGCTGCTCCCCTGCTCTGGGTGAGGCTGGGTGACCTCAGCTTTGCCAGTCTGGGGGGCAGAGTGGCCCCTTTGGCCACGTCCATGTCCTGCCTGGTGGCCACGAAGGATCCTCTGTCCCACCCTGCCAGGTCTGTGGCTCTATGGAAACACCACTGGACATTGTCATTTATGGCACTTCAGTCACCCTGGAAACAAAGCAGCTGCTCCCAGACGTGACTTTTACCACAGCTAATTATCTCATTTGTGTCAGGGCCACTGAACCACGGCCACGTCCCTTCCCTGGGCTGGCACTGCCGATGTTTCCATGGGAATGACCGAGCTCCACACCTTGGACAGGACCAGGGTGAAGTGTCACAGATTTCCACCACTCCTCCCAGGGCAGCTTTGGTGGCTAATCCCACTCCAGAATTGGCTAAAAGAGACTCTTTGGAGAGCAAGAAACTGCTGATGAATTCAGTCTGATTTATTGAGTGCTCTGGCCTGAAACATTTCTGGTGCCATCCCCACGTGTGGGACTTCAGCAGAGCTCCCATCTCAGAATCCACTGGAGCAAAAAAATGCATTCAATAAAAGATAATTACAAAAAAAAAAAAAAATAAAAAGAGCAAAGTGAAAGCTTTCCTCCCTCTTTCCCAGGGCTTCCCGATCAGCCCCAGCAATGCTGATCAGCACTTTAAGGTTTCAGAATGACTCAGAGGAGATTTTGGTGGGTGTCCAAACCATTCATTGCCTGGCACAAGCCACTGCTTCCATGGGGAATGTAACCATGTCCAGCCAGGACCTGCTGCAACAAGAGTCTGCCAGGTTCCTGAGATCCACAGGCAAGCAGGAAAACGCTGCTGTTTACCTCCTCAATTGTTCATACCTGGGGCCAAATCACTGCTGGGGAGGTTTTGTGAAGTTTAACACCATTAGAGCCACACACTCACAAAGAATATTGGCTTTAGTTTCTGACTGAGCAGCAAACAGCTCTGTAAAGAGCTAATAAATGATGCTTGGAAGAAAAAAACCACTGAATTATTAAATCCCTGTCCTGAAGGCTGCCCAGGTTGGCTCTGCAGCCTTACAGAGCTGCTTCCCTCCAGGAACAGCCCTGATGGATGGGCTGGTGGGTCTGCGGCTGATCATCAGCTTCCAGCTGTTCACAGAGGTGCTGCCACCACGGCTGGTTGGGACTGGCAGCATTTTGGGGGTGATCAGTGTGTTTTGGGAGGCTGATCTCTCCCCAGAGCTGCAGGTGGTGGTTTCTGAATAAGGGGAATAAGAGAGTTGGATGAGCACCTTAAAGCTGAAAACTGGAACCAGTGCTTCTGGATTTAGAGAAATCAGTTAAAAATAATGAAAATCTCTAAAGAGCCACTGAGAATCATGAGTCTGGTTCCCCTCACCTGGGAGAGATGGATGGCTTCGTTAGCAGATCCAGCACTGCTGGAGGCACAGGTTTAACCAGGGAATATGGAAACCACAGGGAGATGGATGTTGTGGAGATGTGCCCAAAGCCCTGAGAATAAACCCAAGCACCTGGATATTTTTCAGCAAAGACAAGTAGTGCAGCTGGGGACTCTTTTGCTGGGGTTCAGCTCTAGGGTTTAAATGCAATGGGATTGGTTTTCTCCCTTGTTCCCACCACCCCACGTGGAAAATCCCTGGACTCAACCACGGACCCTCCTCTGACATTCCTTCACAGCCACCAGAGTTCTTGAGGATCCTCTGCCTGCTCTGTGCTGCAGCTGCTTTTTTGCTCTAAGGCAGAAAAAAACTGGCAAAATGACGTGTCTTTGCAGAGGAAACAATGTCCAAATGAAATGACTCCAGACTGGAAATAAAAGGAAGCAGGTGGCTCTTGACTGGAAATCCTTTATTGCCAAATTCCTGCACCCACCCCAGCTCTGGGAAAGGCAGTGGGACCAGAGGTTGGGCACTTCCACCTCAGTCAGAAGAGTGGGTTTGGGCTCCTCTCTCAGATTCCTGTTGGGAAAACCTCATGGAAGGGGGGATAGGGCTGCAACCAGCAGAGCCTGTTCATTGTCAGAGGGGAATGGGGCAGGAATGGCTTCCCACTGCCAGAGAGCACGGCTAGGTGAGATTTTGGGAAGAAATTCCTCCCTGTGAGGGTGGAGAGGCCCTGGAATGGATTTTCCAGAGAAGCTGTGGCTCAGCTAGATCCCTGGAAGTGTCCAAGGCCAGGCTGGACAGGGTTTGGAGCACTCTGGGATAGTGGAAGGTGTCCTGGGATGGGATGGGATTTAAATCCTTTCCAACCCAAACCATCCTGGGATTCCACGTGCTGCTGTGCCTGGAGTGACTCTGGTACAGATCCTGCTGTAAATCCAAGGACAATCTGCAGCAGAATTCCTGCTCCCACCGAAATCCCCTGGCAGCCTCTGCCTCAGGTGCCAATTAGTTCAAACCTGACTCCAGCTGAAGAGCACCTGCTCATAAATATCCACAAACCCTCCCACATCCTGTTTGCATCATCTTCCCTGTGCTTTGGTGGGAGAGAACATGAGTAAATGACTGACTCACAAGGTCTTATTTCCCAAATTTCATGCACTTTTTGAGTTTTCCTTGTATCTTGCATTAAGATGCTTTTATAACCTTCATTACACAGAGCACAGACCCAAATAGCTCTTGAATTCATAAATATGGAGCAATCAATGTGCTTTATTTTGCAATTATTGGGATAAACAAATAGAATATTTTGGGGCTGCTCAGATGTGCTCTGTAAGTGATGCTGCCCATTGTCCTTTAATTGTAAGGATTTGGTAAATGAGCTTTAAAGGGTCTATTAGTATTCATTAGGCAGAAGCTCCCATACATTTTCTGCAAAATTAATGAAATAGAACTGTTTCCTCTGCTGATGACGAGGCTGAGCAGCAGCCCAGCTCAGTGCAGGTTTATTACAGGTATCTTTTTTGGTCCTGCCCCAATCTTCCTTGAGAAGGTTATAAAGTGGCTTTTTTCATCTCCTAGCTCTATAATGAACACAGGGGTGGGCACTCAGCAATTTCCTGATGATTTTCAGGGTAGAGTCCATTGCCCAGCTGGGAAATGATGCCTGAAATCCAACTGGATCTCGGAATGCTAAACCAGCATTACCAAACCAACACCTCTGGGGTGTCCCAGTACCTCCCATGGTCAATCCCAAAAGTGCAGAAGGTGCTGCCTGTGCTGGGGTGAGGGAAGAGGAGGTGACCCCTGCCCAGGGAGGTGTGGGGGCACGTGGAAGGCAGCTCTTTTTTTTAAAAAAATTTTTTAAATATTATTTTACATCAAACGCATTTAAAACACTTTGCAACTGCTGTATTATTTTTTGCTTGGGTTTTGAAACATAAACCAAACTTTTTTTTTCTTTTCAAATAAAACCAACTGCAACCAAAAGCTCCACAAGTCCATAAGGATTTATAAAACCACAAGTGAAGAGCTGAGGACTTCTCCCTAGCAAATTAAGGAAAACTTGACTTAAGGAGGATTTCAAAAGTCTCCACACAGTGGGAAATTCTTGAGGAGGTGAGGAAGATGAGCTGAGGCTGAAACAGGTTGTGCCAACAGGTGAAAATTCCACCAGCACAACCCTCAGGGATTAATGGATTCATGGATTAATGGATAAATGGATTAATGGATAAATGGAAGAGGAGGCTCTGTGGGAACATCCACACCAGTGGCTTTGTCAGGAGCAGGAGGCAGCACATGGGAACAAACCTTCCTGCGTCACCCCTGGAAAACAACACCCACTGCCTGTCAGGGTGTGAGGATATAACATAATAAATACATTTATAATGGAGCAAATGAAAGAAAAATAACCCCAGCCATGAATGGGGAGCTCTGCTGGCAGCAGGTTTGTTATGGGTTTGTTGTGGAGATGCCAACTCGGATCCTGGCAGATGATTAATAACCCAAAATTGGAGAGATCCCAGTTCCAGGAGCTGAGTGAAAAACGAGCGAGGGCAGAGGCTGCAGAATGTGACAGGCTCCTACAGACAGAGGTAAAAAATGACTGAGGAAAAGCACAGTTAAAAACCCAACTCAAAACCAATCAGGAAAGCTATAAAAACAATCAATTAAAATATCATAAAGGCTAAGACATTCTGAATTTTCCTCTTCCCAAAAGTCTGATTAGATCAGGACAGGGAGTGGAGGAGTGTGGGCTCTCATCCTGAAGGGAAACCCTTGCTGGAACAGTGATCCATCAGACTGGGAGAAAAATTCATCATCAGGGGATTACTTATGGCAAAAGAGAATGCAAACTGTGGGATTTGGCTCCAAATCCCAATGGAAGTGAAGAAGCCTCGTTCCTTTATCCAGAGGATCTGTTTAATAAAGAAGGGAACAGGTCACACAGCTGATGGCTCTATTTAAATATTTAAATGGCACCAGGGCAGCCCAGCATTTGTATTGCCCAGGGGTTTAGGCTAAATAAATGAAGTTGGCATTTCCCACCTTGTTCTCTGCAGCTTGGTAAATATTTGGGATGCTCAGCCACCGAGGACAGAGTTTGGGAACAAACCCACACCGGGCACTGAATTTAAGAGGAAATGTCTCCATGCTCCCACTCCGAGGGAAGAAATGATTGCTGCTTCCTGGTTAAGTCAAAAGAAGAAAGAATTTAGTAAATTTGCTGCTTAAAGGCATCTGAAATTACAGATAAATGATGCAAACTGAAATCTTATTGATCTTTTGATCCATCTCAGGGTCAGCTGAGGATGCTCAGCTCCACGTTTCTGGCACGTGAAGTTAATGCACGGAAAGACAAACTCCAGCGTGCTGTCCCTGACCCAGGAGGAATTCTGCTGGCTTTAATGGACTTGGGGGCATCCTGAGAATTCCATTTAGGAGCCGGGATGCTGTGTGTAGGTGAGGCATGAATGAGTCAGGGGTTTTTCTGGCTTGGCAGAGGCACAAGCACCTCCTCCTGCTTTTCAAGGGCAGAGCTGCACACTGATCCCATCCCTACCCAAATCGGGGATTTTGCACATCTCCATTCAAGGCAAAATCACTCCAATCACCGTGTGGTTTTTGTTTTTTTCTCCCCCCCAGCCCACACAGAGCTGGGCAGAGGCTCAGCAGCAGCAGCCAGAAATAGAAACACTCCTGGGCAGAGCTTGATGTCCCTGCACCTCTCCAGCCTTCGCCTCATGCAGGGGAAGGGCCATAAAATCATTGCATAACTGGGCTGGAGGAGCCCTGGAGGGGTGGGAAGGGACAAATCCCCGCTGGAAATTCCCACCTGAGCTGTCTGGGACGGTGGCAGGTGAGAGGGGAGCGTGGTGTGAGCCAGGGGTGACGTGCCACGAGCTGGAAGTGCCAGAGTGGTTTCCCTACAAAGAAAATTTTAATTTTGTAATTTTATCCACATCGCAAAATGAAAAGTATCTTGTTGAATCACAGAATGGTTTGGGTGGGAAGGGAGGTTCAAGATCATCCCATCCCAACCCCTGCCAGGGCAGGGACATTTTCCACTGTCCCAGGATGCTCCAAACCCCATCCAGCCTGGCCTTGGACACTGCCAGGGATCCAGGGACAGCCACAGCTTCTCTGGGAAATCCATTCCAGGGTCTCCCCACCTTCACAGGGAGGAATTTTCTCCTCATATCTGACCTAAACCTGCTCTCCTTCAGCCTAAAATTATTTTCAGATCGCATCTGCCCAGCTGCATGAGGAACAATTCATTCCAGGGTCTCCCAATCCTCACAGGGAACAATTCCTTCCTTCAAACTCCTCCATCCCCCAAACAGAGCCCAATGCAACCTCCTGTGACAGCACAGGGACAGGAGAAATGCCTGGAAATGGAGCTCCAGTGACCAGCACAAACAGATATTGAGGGAGTAAAATCGTGTGATCAAGGAAAGAAATATTCCCCCACCAGCTGGATTGGGATCACAATTTACCCACTGGGCAAGGCAGGAAGGTTTGACAAGGAAACACCTTTTCCAGCCACTCCGTGGCTACCTCCCCTCTCCTTGAGGGCTCAGCTTGTTGAGATAAAAATGGGGAATTGTGTTTTATTGATTTAATCCTGCAGCTTGTTTTGCATCAGAGGAGCTTTGCTGCCTCCAGTCAATTATCCATTTGAAGTCTCAATAAGAATTACATTTAGGGGTGGGAAGGAGGGGCTTGAATCACATTAATGATTAAACCTGGTCCTGGCTGCTCTGGGTGTTGGGATCTCACCATGGCCCTTCAAACAGGGAAATTAAATGGTGCCAGACCTGGAAGAGAATCCTGAGAGTGTCCACAGGTCTGGTTCCTCCCTGCCCGGGCTGCCACAATCAGAGGATGATCTGAGATTCAAAAAAGTGTGAAGCTACACTGGGTGATAGAAAAGATGAGATTTCTCCTAAAATGAGCCTTCCCAGCTCTATGAGGTGTGGAAAAATTCACTCTGAGAAAGAGAAAACTAAACTATCATCATTGTGAGCTGAAATGTCACAGATAAATGAACACAATAATGTAATATTGATAAATGAACACAATAATGGGATTTTGCTGTGCACATCGTGGGAGCAGAGACAAAACATTTAAATGAGCAATCCCTACCGAGTGTAAAACCCTGCACAAGGTGAGTCTGCAGTGCCTTGGGACCCTGTGTCATCCCAGGTCACATTTCCAGGTGGGCTGGGACAGATAAATGTGTCCTGCTTGACTTGGCATGTGGTTCTGGAGGCTCTGCTTTGGCGTTTAAATGGGATGTGGGCAGCAAAACACAGAGGGAAGGATCCTGAAGGGCACCCAGGAACCTCTCCCACCCCTCCTCCTCCTCCAGCCTCACTGAGCTCATCCAAGATTTCCCTCCCAGCTAAACCCAGCTCTGCCAGCTGAGCTCTCAACATTGGGGATTTTTTTTCCTGGTCCTCCCTTTCCCACTGCTGCATAATTTCGTGAACATCAAATCCTACAAGTTTTTTATAGTTAGGTTAACACACATCTTTTAGAAAAAGAAAATCCTGCACTCACCTTGTGAAGTTATTTGTGCTGAGGGGGGAAAAAAAGGAATGCAGTGGATTTTCATCACAGGAGAGAAAGAACACTGGAACTGTGTGTGTTGGGGGAATTTGCATCCTTTCACCCCAGAATAGCTCAGACCTGTCCCACTTCCACAGTGTCCAAACAGGAACATGAAGACACAACCCCACATCCACAACTGAATGTCTGCAACTGCCAAATTCTGGCTCTTTGGCCAGAAATATTTAATTTTCTAGTGATGGCACCTGCAGGTGACAGCCTGGATGTGGCACAGGGAACAGGAGCTGCCAGGGGGTCTGTGATGACAAGAATAATTTGGGGTCTGTCTCATCATTTGAGGGGTATTTGCTGTTTCTTCCATCCTTTAATTCCCCCTAAAAACAATTTATCTGCCCAGATTTTGGGGGCTGTGACTGCTCAGAGGATTTAGAGCATTTTAGAGCTCATTGAGAGCTGGAATTGGAATTTTAACCAGAACACAGAAGTGTTTTTACCATCCCAGGCAGGGTGAGGTCCCAGGGGTTTCCCTTCCCCAGCCTCATCCCCCTGGCAGGTAACCAGGGACAAGCATTAAGAGCTCCCAAAAGCTTTTAGGACTCCTTTGTTTGTTTCTCAGGAATTAGAATTAATCACATAAAAGAACAGCAGAGCAAATCAGAAAAGGACATTTACCTGCAGAGCCAGACAGAAGACAACACTGCACCCAAGGCAAAAATAAAAAAACTTTAATGAAATAATTATAAAATAATAATACAATAATTTTATTTATAATTTATTATTATTTATTTAAATAATAAAAGAACTATGATTTGCATAAAATTAAAGGCAAAGAACTTCCAGAGACCCTTATAAGAGCTCCCCTTCCCTGGGAAAAAGGACAGGACTGACCCAGCCTCTCCTTTTATTTACTCAGAACACCTGGTAGCAATTTCTTGCAGGACATAATTAGTTTTTAATTAGCAGGGAGGTCACTTATTACCTGAACCTGTAGAGCAACACCCTGGGTGTACCAGCTCTGTGTACCCTGTCCTTGCTTGGTGAGGGATCTCTGCTCACAGGAGCTGAGGTTATGGTTGAGGTAGTGCATACTACTAAAAAAAAATTTAAAAATAAAAACAGAGTTTCTTTCTGATATTATTTACTGTGGCATTGATGTGGTGGTTTTTTATCTGCTGTATCCCAGGGGTTGCTGGTGCTGGGAAGTGTCTGTGCAGACAATGAGCAGAGAAAGGGGCAGGGCTGCTCCAGGGGGGTTTCCCAGGAGCACTGAGAGGGAATTTTTGGAGCTGTGCAGCAGCTCGGGTGCTTTGTCGCCTTATTCCAGCTGGGATTTGGGGCTTGGAGCACTCAGGAAAGGAATTTCTGTGTCAGCAGAGTGGAGGATTCTCACACGGAGTTCCCAGGTGTGTCACAGGTGTGCAGGAGGCTCCTTACCTGCCCCTGCTCTGAGGGATTGGATGGAAAACCACAGCGTGGAGAGGAGCTCTGGGGAAGGATGAAGCGATTTCAGGGAAAGCCTTTTGTTAATCAGGGTGGAAATCTACCGAGGAGAGGGGATGTGGGCACTGATGGCTGTGCTTTCCTGGGTGCCTGCTCAGAAAATATCCTCGTAATGTGAGTTAAAAATCCTGGATTTTAACGTACCTGCTCATCCATCTGATTCACCCAAACACTTGGGAGCTTTTCTCTTGACTTTCTGTGTGGGAAAAAAAGCTGAGTGAATATTTTATAGGATGGTTAGGAAGGGTAAATTTGATTAGGGTAAATCATATTAGGGGATTATTGCCTTCCTCTGAGGTGGGTCTGTAACAAAGTGCTCCTTCCCTGATCTCCCTGCCCCAGGCATGGCTCCTGCCCAGGTGCAGGAGAAAAGAAAACACTGAACTTAGGGGAATGCCACGGAGAACTTGCCATGATAGCTGGGGGCAGCAAAATTCTTCCTGACATGTATTGAATCAGTCTATGATATATAATAATGCCACTTTGTCATTTTCTATCCAATTATTTCTGCTCCACATCTTGGGATTTCCCAGCTGAGCCTTATGAAGTGGGCAGAGAGCAGCCTGCAATTTTTAGCTTGCTTAAAAAACACAGATGCTGCTGACGCTGGAGGAGCAGCTGAAATTCCTCAGTGTAGGCTGGGCAGGAAATCCCCTCTCATGGCCAAAATGCTCTTTGCTCAGGTTTAGGATTCCCCTAAAAGTGGCTGCTCCCCTGATTTTTCCTGGTCTGTGCTGCTTTTTCCTTGCAGGAAGCCAAGCTGGGATGTTCCCTAAAATCCCCTGTGCAGTGGTGACACAGCAGCCCCTGGGTGAGGGCTCAGACCCCTCACTGAGGTCGGGAGGAGTCTGATTTTCTGCACAGATCATCTCTCACCTGGAATAGCTGCAGTGACTCCAAACCCTGCCTGAGCTCATTACACAAATAACCCACGCAATGAGCTTTAGAAATTAATTGTAATTGATGCTCCAAACCACTGCAGAAAGACCCTGTGCTCGTGACCATTGTTCCAATTAAAATTTTCTGCTCTGAAAATCTGAGACTTGAATTAAATTAAAAGAAAAAATAGCAGTGGAGAAGATTCTTATTTGCCACTCACAGTGCCCAGTGAGTTGTTCCTCATGCAGCTGGGCAGATGTGACCTGAAAATAATTTTAGGCTGAAGGAGAACAGGTTTAGATCAGATATTAGGAGAAAATTCCTCCGTGTGAAGGTGGGGAAGCCCTGGAGTGGATTTTCCAGAGAAGCTGTGGGTGCTTCTGGATCCCTGGCAGTGTCCAAGGCCAGGCTTGGGTAGGGGAAGGTGTCCCTGCCATGGCAGGGGGTGGACAAGGTGATCTCTAAGGTCCCTCCCAACCCAAACCATCCTGGGATTCTATGGAATGACCGGAGAAGGTGTGAGGTGAGAGCACCTGCAGCCACCAGGAGAAAATAGTGTGGCTTTGTGCCATCTTCCGAGGAAAAACCATTCCAAACACCCAGAACTGCTCGTTGCCGATGACAGATCACCTGCACTTCCCTGCTTCCCTCTCCTCCCGCCTTTGGCCGTTTCCCACACCAAGACGAAGCCCTGCCCTGCAGCCGAGGTGCATCTCCCGGGGGCCGATCCATTTCTTTTCCCTCTGATATCACAATTCTGACTTTTCTGTCGCACACTCGCCCCCGGCTGCCTCGGGCCCGTCATTGGCATGCAGAGCACGGGCTCTTTAGGAGCTGTTAACATTCATTAGCACCGCAGGTCCTCCCGCAGAGCCAACCTTTCCCGGCTCATTGTCATTCTCTCCGTGACACCGGTGCCACCGCGAGCCGCGAGCCGCCGAATTCCGACGGTGGCACCGCCGGGTGACATCAGAGCCTGCGTCACCCCGGTCCTTCAAGCTGTCCCTGGAGACACGGAGGGTCTGGGGTGGCAATTATTGAGATTTCTCTCGAGCTCCAGAGGTTTCCGAAGGGTTTCTCGCTCGCTGTCCTGTGCGATGCCGTTGTCATGGTGACCGGGATGCTGGGTACCAGCCTGGGTACCAGCCCTGCTCCCCTTCTCGGGGGATGGGCTGGCTCGGAATGGAGCTGGTGGCTGCCAGTGGAGTTTTGACACACCTGAGGAAAAATGTTAAAAAAAACCCAAAACAAAACAGGGAAATCTGCTTTTAAAAAGTCTTGGATTTTTTTTTCTTTTTTGCTTAAGCCTGATGACCAGGAGATTCAGGGTTTTCATTATTTTCATAGAATCACAGAATGGTTTGGGTTGGAAGGGACCTCAAAATCATCCCATTCCAAGCCATGGCTAAGGACATCTTTCACTCTGAAGATTAAATACAAAGATTAGAAGCCTAACCCTGGGACTGGACTAAACTTCCCATGGATGGAGTCATGGAGCAAACCTGAGCTGGGGCTCCTCTGTGCTGTGCCCTCACACAAATTTACCTCCCTCCACAGGTGATCACCCACACATTGTCCCAGCAGGATTGAGGCTCCATAACCCAGCGCTCTGACAGACTGATCCCTCTCCATTCCTGCAGGAAGGCACAATTCACCTTCCAAACAACTGCAGAACTTCCTGCTGCAATGTCGAGTCTCTCACAGGACCTGGTGGTGCAAGGAGTGTCTCTGCAGTTCTGAGCAGGTCACCCTTTGTCACCTGGTTTTTGTCAGAGCAGCTCAGCTGACGTGTTCTGCTGGACACCGTGTCCCACACAACCTGTTTGTGGAGTCACTGCATTCATTAACTACAAAGAAACTGAAAGAACATAAATTTTGCATTATTTATTTACTCACATCTCCCAGACCAATTGTTTATTTTGGTGGACTTCCAATGCCCTGGGCAGACAGGTCGTTGGAGCCACTAATAACATTTCTTTCTCCTCTGCTCAGCCTGTAATTATTATCTTTCTCTCCCTTTTATCTCTTCTCCTCTATAGTAATAAAGTTCTGGTTCTTCAGTGGTACCTCAGGATGTCTGACTTACAAGACAGATGCCCAAAGGGATGTGCTGCCACCAAAGCAGGAGACATCTCCAGCTGAATTTTAATGGGATGCTGTCAATTCAACAAGAAATCTGCTTTTTCTTGCTGGTCAGATGAGAACTTCCAGGCCTGGGGAAGTTGTGACAGAGGAAAGCAGGAATGCTGCTGCCCAGGGAAGTTCTCTGGGGGCACCAGCTGCTCCTGGGCTGGATGAAGTGAGAGGAGATGGATCCTGCTCACAGAATCCCCCTGCATCACGCTTGCTGCAGGGTCCACATGGCCAAGGGTAGAGTGTGGTGACTATGGAAAATATTTTTATATTGTCACATTTCCCTTCATGAGCTGTGCAGTGTGGGACACCTGGAGAACACTTCCCTGTTAACAGGGTTTGTCTCACTTTAACTGGGACACCCTGGCTCAGCATCACCTCCAAGCCCCTTTCCCTCTCCTCCAGCAGCTCTTGGAGCTCTGTGCCAGTCAGGAGCAGCCTTGGCACCACCCCAGCTCCACTCCTGGTTTGCTCCTGGTTGGTTCTGCACTCTTTGGGAACTCACCTCCTTTCTGGGCGGCTTTTGATTACCCTGAGCTTTCTGGCGAATGGTAAAAGCTCCTGCTGAGGTGATTTTGGCCCAGAAATACCCTAGGAAGAGGTCACCTTCCTTTTCTGGATCCTGGATTACCTCAGGCTGCCAATTCTGGCAGTGTCAGAGCTGAGGGTTTGTTCTTTATCACCTTTCAACCCCTGATGCTCCATAAACATCCAGGGCTTGACCTCAGTCAAGCCAATCAACAATCAACATCCCAATCAATATCTCCTTGGATCTGTATTGCACAGAAAATTGATAAAATAGCCCAAAACCTTAAAGGATGTTGATGTTAGGAAAATTAGTGAAGGCCAAGTAGCTCCTTTGTGTCTTTCTACTACCAGACAGATGTTAGTTCTTAATGAATTATGTTTGCCTGAATCCAGGAGCACCATTTATCCCTTGTGACCTTTGCTGAGTTGAGTTATTAAGTGTTATAAATAACTACTCTTAATATGCAGGCAGTGTCCAAGTGCTTTTTATACTGATTCAGGAACAATCACAAACTAATTCCCCACAAATAATTCCTCAGATATTTGAATAAAAAGAAGACTGTATTTGCATATCTGCCCAGAAGGAACTCATCTCCCTGAAAAATATTCTGGTTTGCAAACTGCATTAGTCAATGGCTTTAGTACAGTCACTCTCACAAGAAATTATGCTAATCCATGTGGGAGATTTCATTTTCCTTCAAAAAGAATGGAAGAACAGTAAGACACAGAACAGCCCAAACAACTGCAGGGGAAAGGTGCTGCCCTGAGAAATGGATTGCAGGATCTACTCAAATAAATCATGGTTTGTTAGGGAAAAATAGTAGGCAGGTTTAAATCAGATACAGCCACGGACAAGTATTCAAGAAACAAATAGAATTCAGGATTTAATTAGAATATGCAGGTGTTTACATGTGCAGGACTCGCTGGGCTTGGCTGCTGAAAAATAACCCCTTGGAAATATCCAAGGAAATCACAGAATCCCAGAGTGGTTTGGGTTGGAAGGGACCTTGAAGCTCATCTCATTCCACCCCCTGCCATGGACAGGGACACTTTCCACTATCCCAGGTTGCTCCAAGCCCTGTCCAACCAAAATAACTGGAATACAACTTAAAATTTCACGGACCATTTGGCTCATTCACCCCTCATTCCCCCACAGCCAACAGGGTGGGAAATAATGCAAAAAATCCTAGGATTCTGTGATTTCTGGGCTATTTAGTTTTGGATTCAATGAGGAGGACAGGCAGAAGCTCTGTCACAAGGCACCTGAGGTCACCTGCAGAGCTCAAATCCAGAGTTTGCTCCTCACCAAGTGAGACAATCCCAGTGCCAGCACCGAGCACTGAATATTTCAGCAGTGGGGATGTGATGCCTTGGCCAAAACCCTGAGTCCTTAATTGCCAGCTTTGAATGTCGTCTCTGTTTAAATAAGACCATCAAGCTGTGCTTTAAAGCAGCTTTTTAGTCAAAGGAAGACACAAATATTCTCATGTCTGAGAAGGATCCCATCAACTGAAAAAATCATGAGAAAGCTTCTCCTGAATGAAGCCTGGGCTGGGTTGTGAATCTTTAATGTGCATTTCTGCAGCTCCTTTCAACACTCAGCAAATTCACATTCTCTTTGACAGAGTAGACATTTTCATGAAGTATTTATAGCAGCCAAGCAAAATAACATGATTTCCTTTTTAACAGAGGTTTTGGGGAGGCAGCTCCCAAATCCCAGTCTTCCTTATTTACACAATAAACAATATAGAGATCAAATAATAAAATGGAACTGCAAGTACACTGGTTTTTCCAGGGGAGAATACCTTCTTTTGTAAGAAGATCTGGGTAGATTCTGGCTGTTCTGTACAGCTCAATTATTTATGAGTCAGGAGGAGAAGGAAGAACCGGGAAGAGCTGAGGGAGGAGGAAAGAGCAAACCCAAACCCGCTCCTGTGTCATCAAAACAGAGCCCCTTTCCCGGGCACATCCCCAGCATGGGGAGAAGGGTTTGTTCTCCAGGGAAAATGGTTTCATCAATTGATAAAATTCACTGCAGGGCACAGCTGACAGACTTCTCTGAGAAAAGCAGATGAGACAAAGATTCTCCTTCCACTTGGTGGAAAAAGTTCTGCTGGCTGGAGACCCTTGGAGCTCCTCACCCTTCCTTCTCCAGTGGTTCTGGTGTTGTCCCTCCTAACACCACAAATATTCCAGACTTTGGATGGATTTTCTGGATTTTCTCTGTTTCCTCCAGGCTTGTGACTCACTGTCTGCTGCCATTAAAGTGGCTGAGTTTAACCAGTGGCAGAAAGATGAGATTTTACAAATGTGAATCCTCTGCTCCAGCTTCTGCATTTCATAAGTCACTTGATATTTCCCCGTTTAAATGACTCCAATAAATGTGGCTTGCTGGTCAATTTGGCACGATGAGTGTTTCTGGTGAGGTCAGTGCAAGATAAATAAGTAGGTTTCAGTAAAATGACTCGTAATATTTCATAGAAATTATTAAAAAATCATAAATGAGAGTTGCTTCCCACTAATTGCCCATTCACAGCCGTATTCCCATTGCTTCCCTCAGGAGTTTCACCAGTCAGACCTTTAAAAAAATATACAAGGAGCTTAGAGAAGACATTTGTTACGATTGATTGGATGCAGATGTCTATAAAAAATGGAAAATGGGAAAAGGAGAGCAATATTTCTGAGATTTTCTGGCTTTTATGGGCAGCAGAAGACCCGGCTGCTGTCGTTCCTCTGCCTGAAGGCAAAGATTTCCATTACCAGTGAATCAGTCACATGGGCAGGGAAAGAGATAAAAATTGGTCCTTTGTATAATGTTCAGCCGAGGTAATTAATTGGGGATTGATTCAGGAGAAATCCAACTCATTTGAAGTCCACAGTGATAAAATCACAACAGATGGGTTGGAGCAGGAGAAACTCCAGCCTGGCAGGACACGGGATGAGCCCTGGGTGTGGGAGCAGCCAGCCTGCCCCAAGGCTTTCCCAAATATTTCCAAAGCTGGGGATTTTCTGTCTAACTCTCAGGAGTGGCACTTCTGTCCCCATTTCAGCTCCATGTGGCTGCTCCCACCTGGGAGGGCTGAGGCTGCAGCCCCGTGCCTGGTCCTGCTGGGATGGGGCTTTTTTAAAGCACCTCAACTCTAATTATTAAACCACCTCCTTAAGCCACGTCTTTTTTTCCATCTACACAATTTTCCTTGCTCTGAAACACGACCCAGTCAGTGCTGTGCTGTCACTGGGCTGTGCTGTCCCTATCCTTATGGAAAAATTGGTGCCATCTACTCCTGGTTCTCCAGCCCAGCATCCCCGATTGCTGGATTACTCAGAGCATCACTGCTCTGCCATCTCAGCCTCCTCCCACTCCTTCCTCTTTTCCCTGCAGCTCTGCTGACCCTCGAATTCCTCAATTAACACTGTCCTATTTTCCACTTCCAAGCCACCCAGGGCCGTGGCTTCACCAGGCTGACATGTTCCCTTTAATACCCACTTTTGATCCAATTATGGATCACAGAATCCGGCAGGCAGAGCAGCATCCCTGCTGCTGGTGATGAGTGGAGCAGACACCAGCAGGATGTCGACCACTGGATCCACCCCACTCATCTCCAGGACCAGGATGGATGCTGGGATCTGCACATTCATCTGGAACCTGGAGCTGGGAAAGAGATGAAACCCAGGCAGTAAAGTCCTGATGCAGAATTTCATATTCCCCCTGCCACTTTTCAGGGTTTTGGTGCAGAACAAGTGTTCTTAAACCTCTCATTCCATAATAAAGGGGGTTTTTAAGCCTGTTGTTCCATACTCCACTATTTGACCAGGCACATGGAGAACTGGACCAGAGCAAGAGTTTTTTTGTATTTTATGCACAGCAGAGCTTGCTTGTTGTATTTTAGGTACAGCCTTGGCTGCTCAAAGCAATTTTCAGTATTTCTAGTGAGTTAAATTAAAAAAATAATGAAGTTTTGTGTCGGCTCCTGGGGGAAATAGAGGTGAAAATAATGAATCCACGAATATTCCACGTGCTCCATGAAATGGTGATGCAGCACTGGAGCAGAGGAGGTGGCCACAGCAAAACCTGGCACAAAACTTCCTGTGGAATTTCCTCCTGAATTCCCTGAGCCCTCTGCATACCCAGGAGAGCACCAGCCAGAATAATCCTGACTCCCAAATTTTGGCTGCTCGACATTCCCCACATTCAGGTGTTTGGTGCCTCTTGGTGCATCCTCAGCTCCTGGAGTTGAATGTTTTTACCAGGATGAAGGAATGTGATATATGGATAAAAGAAAACCTTTTAGAAATCTGTTTTTTGCCAAATTTTAGGGAAAAACACATTAAGTGCAGAGCTCCTGCATGCAGCAGAGCTGGGGGTGGTTTAGGCTGTTTCTGTGTAAGCAAAAAAAAAAAAAAAAACCTTTTTCAGGTTTGAATTTAATTTGGGTATAATTTGAATTTTTATTTTCTGCATTTTGAATTGTACAGAAAATGTTGAAAATCGACCTCTCAGTTAATCACAGTACTCCTCCAAATTCTACCAAACTCAAATGTGGCTCTTTTTGTAAGCAAAGGAGGAATTTTGCAGCTCTCAGTAATAAAACAACTCAGACAGAGTTAACAGCCTCTCTCCAGAGGCAGCAGAGTCATTCCTGCCCTCCAACTTTATAGATCTTTATTTTCATTAGGTTTTTATTTAATGAAAGAATAAAACCCACACACTCACACAGAGACAAAACCCCAGGAAAGTCTATTTTAAATAAGAAATCAATGTAATTTTGTACCACAACTCTTCTTCCCAGTCTTCCCAAAAATCTGCTCAGAAGGATAAATTTCAGGTGGGACATTGTGGCTGTGAGCAGTGCTGGGTAGAAAATACTTTTATTTATGAAATATTGTATTTTATCATCGATTCATTGGTGCCATGCCACTGATTCCCACAGATCTCATGTCCCATCTGAGCTCTTATGGATGTGAATCCCTGGATGTGCAACAGCCCTGCATCCCTTGCCAGGATAATTTAACACCTTATCTTCTTCCCTGACAGAAATAACACTCATTTTCATTTTAATTGTAATTTTGAGTTCAAGTTTTAGTTTTAGTTTTAATTTTAGTTCTAATTCCTATATTTTTGTTTTCTTGGTGAGGTCCCAGGTGCTGCCAGGAGATGGGATTTTCCTTGGCATCCTGGCATAGTCCATGTGTTAATGTGGATGAATATTTCCTGAATATTTCCTGAATATTTGCCTGATATAGATGACCCCAGGACCTGGAACTGCTTAGTCAGGGATGAATAAAATTCTTCTCTCTGCTTTTCCTGGCTCTCAGTAGCAAGAGGAATGATTTGTGCACTTTGAGTTGGCTTCTAATCTCCTTTAATGGGCTCCCCTAATGGGAAATAAATCGATCAGGGTCAAACCCCTGCTCTGATGCTCACATGGAGATAACACTGACAATGCTCCAACAGGAAAGAATTTAAAATCCAACAGGTCCCAGGGAGCTCCTCCCTCTCGGATACCACAGCACAAAGCTAAAAATCGTGTTTTGACCCACTGGCACAAATTGATGAGGCAGCTTTAACCTATCGATCCAGGGCAGGGCATCATGTGGGGCAAGGATCCCTGTGGGAGCTCTGGGGTTGGATGTGGAATTAAAGGAGAATTTGCCACCATCCCACGGAGCCTCTGGAGCTCTCCCTGCCTTCAAAGGCGTTTTCCTTGGTGTCTCCGTGAATCGTGCCCATTGTTCCTCTGCTAGGAAAGAGCAAAATGCTTTCCAGCATGGAAATGATTTGCCATTTTATGAATAAAATTATCCCATTGTATCCAGCAAAAGGGCATTTGCTCCGGTTCTCATCACTCCCAGTTCTCCCTCTTTCACTGCAGTTTCACAGCATTATCCACTCTTTTTTTCCATTGTTAACAGAGAGGGGAAAACATCACACCCGGGGTAAATCCCAGCTCTGCCCTTCTGCAGGAGCACAGGCACAAACCCCATCCCAGAAATAAACCTACCACCAACAAAAATCCCATTTTGGCCCCAGTTTGCTCCTGTTACAAAGTTATTTGCCAAGAAAACAAGCAAATAGGAAGAAGCAGTGTGCATTACACCAGACTCCCATGTTATAAAGGCTGGAAAAAAAATCTACCATGAGGAAAATGAACATTTTGTTTTCCTTTTGCCTTTCTTAATGGTTCCTAAGTCGCTCAAATTTTTGAGGGTAAGAATTTCTTCCTAAGCAAAGCCTTGGACCGTCCCAGTTGTGAGGGATGTTTATGGCCAAGCTATAAAGTGATGGTAATGGAAATGTTTATAATCCTTAGCCACAGTGATCCCAGCTGGCCCCTCTGATAATAAATTATATAAAATGAGTATTAAAAAGGACTCTCTGATTCACCAGGGCTATCTGCAACTGAGTGGTGATAACAAGTTGGATTTTCAGCCCTGCTGCATTTTTGGGGGTTTTCTTCTCAGTTTTTATTTTGACCCAAAGGCTGGAATGTTTTAAATTAGTGTTGGGGATGTGTTAAGATTTTAAATTGTGACTATTTCAGTGGATCTGAGTCTTTAACACTCTGCTCTTTAATATTCTGCTTAGCTCAGGAAATCTGAGAATTATGGTGCAGAAATGATACAAAATATTGTTCTTTGGTGCACCAGCAAAACAACCAGCTGAAATTTGTCACCGTGCTGGTTGCACTCTTGTAATCAATTCGGCTTTGTACACATGCAAAAATGTTCCCTTTGGGAACGTGCTCGATATCAGATTTTCCCCGTGCCTCTGGAATGCTGAAAGGATCAATAATGACCCAAACCAGCGAGCAGATGGATATTTCCCTCCACAGCCTGTTCAGATGCTCCCGATTTAAAATTCTTTTGGCTAAAAGGTCCAAGTTCTTCAATATGCTGGGGAAAAAAAATAAACCAAAAAACCCAACCAAACAAACAAAAAAACCCATGGATAATCCAGTTTTGGAGCAGGAAACTCCCAGGTTTCCTGGGCAGAGCAGCTCAGCCACGAGTATCTCACTGCTCAGCCTATGCTAATGAGCCTCATTATTTAATGATAAACAGCAACGTTTAATTAGCGCAGCCATTAGTACACATCAAGCCCTTTAATTAGGCTGGGGGCTGGTGGGGACGAGCCAGGGGAGAGGCTCTGGAATGTGGCAAGGGCAGAGCCGGGATGTGCCTTCGCTCAGGGGTTAATTACCCACCGCAATTTGCTTTGGGGGTTAATTGGCACAGAGATGCCGCAGCTCCATTCCAGAGCCAGCATCTCCCATTCCCTGCGGGCAGAGCCTCGGTTCCTTCCTCTCCCTGGAGCTTTTCCTCCTCTGAATCCCATCCCCAGACCTGCCCAGGTCCTTCCCAGCTGCAGGAGTGTCCGTGGACACGTGGAAGCAGGAGGAGGCTCGGCTGCAGCTCAGCTAAGGGAGGGATTCGGAGCTTCCCAAGGGATTCCATCTGCCAGGGCTGCTCCAGGAGGAGCCCGTGTGAGCCCACACAGAAATAATTCCTCCCTGCTGGAGACACAGATCCCTGGAACTCGGGTGGCAGATGGGCTGGAGGATCCAGCAGCATCCCTGGAGCTGCCAAGTGGCCGCTGGTGCTGTCACTGCACGGGAGAGCAGCTCTGGGACACGGCTGTTCCTGGCTGGAAAAACGATGAAATGATGGAAAACGATGAAAAAATGATGGAACTGCCGAGCTGGGGTGGAGTTACAGCTCAGAGTTTATCCCTGGAAGGATAAACGGAGGCAGGATGTGGAGCTCTGCTGAAATCACCACTCGGGTTTTCTTTCGCCCCAAAGCCTGTGCTGGTACATCAGCCTGCCCCAAAATTGGCCCCCAAAGCCAGGAGGGTTCACTGTCCGACAGTGAAAAGTATCTTGCAGCTTTGTCAGTGTTTAAAACCCACATTTAATCAACTACTCAAGTATTTCGTAGATAATTTTATTCATTATATCACTTTTCTCAAGATAGAGCTTTGAAATTGCTGAAGACTTTTATTGTAGCCTTTTCTAACTGAGAAATAACCATTTAAATAACGAAACAACAGGCCCAAATCACCCAAAACTACTTTTACAAATGATACAAGTGTGAAAGACAGGTTGTAATGAATTGGTGAGAAATGTTTGTGGTGGCTGGGCAAGGTCAAGCTCTGATGTCTGTACCTGTTTTAACACATCCCACCTACCTGGGGCCAGGGTGTGCTGGGCTGGGTGATTTCATCCACCTTCTGCTCCTCCAGCTGGGTTATTTCCAACCTAAATGATTCCATGAGATGTTTCAAACCCACTAAAACAAATGATAAATATCTGGATTTATAACAAACTCATATTCTGAAAGTTTGGAAAATTTCAGTTTCTTTTGTGGAGCACATTTTCTTCTGGAACTTTGTGCTTTTGCCTTTAATCATCAGAAATGCTTTAGTCTTAATTTACCATTATTCTGTGGCTGCTTTATGGAGGAGAACCACGTTGCTCTCCCCTCTCCTTGCATCTGCCAGGAAAACAAAAAGCTGATCCTCTGCACCTGTCCCCAATTCACCACCAGCTGAAACGAAATTCACTCCCTCAACAAAGTGCCAGCAATGACTCAGTATGGAAATAAGAATTATTTCTTTTAAACTCTATTCTGAGGCAGCACAAGAGAGTGGGCCCGTGTTCCACAGCAGAGCAGATCTGCTGGGTCACGTCCACAATCCCCTCCCAGAGCTTCTTCAACAGCTCAGAGACAAAGGGACAAAATACTGATTTTCTATCCTAGACTGAGGCACATCTGCTCCAGTCCCTATTTACATTTCTGAACGTTGACAAGGCATGGTTAAAACGCAAGAAAATGGAGGAAAATTAGAGGAAGTGTTGCAAGTCCCAAGTTACAGCCAACCTGCACTTCAGTTTTCCCAATATCCACCAAATTTAACAGGAATTTCTGTAACAGACTCCCCCGAGGGGTGATGTCCCAGACATCGAGGTCTCCAGCCCTGAAGGTTGTTAGGATTTGGCTGAGCAGAGCCCCAGCTGACCTGGGCTCCTGGGATGCTGCACTGGATGAGCCCCACAGTCCCTCCAGTCACCCTGGCTGGGATTTGGGTTTCCTGCAGCTGTTATGGACAGAGCTGAATCCAAACCATTCCCACAGCTGTGGGTCAGGAATTTCATGGTCTTCCTGTGGTGCTGATGGTTTTCAGCCACCAAATTTTCCCTGTGAGGGTGGAAGACCCTGGCAGAGGGTACCCAGAGAAGCTGTGGCTGCCCCTGGATCCCTGGCAGTGCCCAAGGCCAGGCTGGACAGGGCTTGGAGCAGCCTGGGACAGTGGAAGATGTCCCTGCCATGGCAGGGGTGGAATGGACAGGATTTAAGGTCCCTTCCAACCCAAACCATCCTGGGATTCTATATTGAAATAGTAAACCAGGAAACATTTCAGCTCTGAGGGTGCTGGGGCAAGAACCATAAAAACTTCAAAAAATTCCTGAAGCAAACCTGTGGATATCTGCTGTCCACCTTAACCAGCCCAGCTCCCTTCTCCACTCAGATTATACAGCCACTAACTTCCAAAAAAGTTTGGGTTTCAGGTCTTTATCTATTCCAAAAAAAGTTGGGGTTTCAGGTCTTCTATCTGTTCCGACAAAAGTTTGGGTTTCAGGTCTTTATCTATTCCCCGCTTCCAATAAAATCAATAAAATTTTTGTTGTGGTGAATAAACCTCATCCATTCCTCATGGCAGTGAACACAAGGAGTTTTTGCAGCCACATAATACAGCTATTTAAAAAGTGCTAATTGCTTCTTTTGGAAAAAGTGCCTGAATGTTCCCGTTCCAGCACTGAACTGCATTTGTACACTGCTCTCAAGATTGTTTATCTTCCCTGCTCCTCTATTCCTAATATTCTCCACTTCAGTTGTTCTGAAGCCTGACAGGCTCCATATAAAAAGAAAATGAGTAAATGATTTTAAAAGGAGCTGGTTTAGAGTTGAGCTGAGTGTAAAGCAGTGAGTAAAGCAGGGTTTAATTGCAGTTATGCCATCCTAGTGTGGAAAGCTTCTGTACCCTCACCCCAGAGAGGCACTGACACGATTATTTCTCTTCCCATTTGCATAACATCAGAATTAAATGCAGAAATATTTAACCTCCGAAAGATATGGCTTAGGGACAAAAAGGCAGCAAAGGTTTTCACTGTGTCACCCAGAGAGCAGGAAGAGGATTGCCCTTGAAAACCACTCTTGGAAACAGCTCTTGGAAACAACTCTTCCAGTTTTCCCACTTCATGTTTGATTCACATCTCTGTTGAAAAAGAAAAAGTAAAAACTGTCCTTTGTGGCTGAGATAATGATGCCAGTTAGTAATTGTGATTTATGACATTGGCTGCTCCTCTTTGGTGCTTTCTGCCCACGATTCCATCTGGAAGCCACCACAAGTTCACTCATTGCTGGCCAATGGCTCCAAAGCTTTCTACAAGTCTCAGGTTTATTGCTGTGCTAATATTTGGGAAAGAGGATTCACTGCTGAGGAACATGAGGGAAATGATGTCACTCAGCCACTGTAATTTTGTGAAGAATAAAAAATTTTGGGCCTTCCCTGGATGACAGAGGCCACCCATATGTCCTCTCCCATAAAACCAAGTGCTGCAGGATCTGTCTTGGAGACAGACAGACTCCTGAAAGCTAGACAGAACATTGGAGCTGTTTTACAGCTCCTCATCACAAATGGCTCTGTGCCATTACAAACAGGAGGGGAAACTCTTGTTAAGGTCTATTTGATACAACAAAGTTCAGCTTGACCCATTTCCTAGGCTTGAACAGTCAATTTTTTGCCTCTCAGTATTAATCCAGCCTGAAAAACTTTGTATTCCGAGTGAAAGGTTATCAAAGACTCCATGGAGATGTTGTAGTGCACACGGATGGACAAAATCATTAAAACAAAGCCCATTTTTAGAGAAGCAGAAGTTGATCCAGGTCACGGAGCCCAGAGGGGTGGATATGTTGTGTGAAGTCAAATTAAAAACATCCTGTGAAGTGAGGATTGCACCAGAACTCAAATTTGGGGCTGTTTAAAGCCTTGGTGATCACTGTGGGTGCAAAGGGGACTCTGACCCCACTCCCAGGCAAAGCCAGGGCTGTCATCCCGTGGATGTCACCACTGTCCCATCCCTGGGAGACTCATTCCCAATGCAGATTGCCAGGGACAACATCCAGCTGTCCCCTGGATCTCACTTGGAGCTTTGCCAGCAGCACTTAGGGACCAACCCATCCCGGGAGAAGCTCTCCCTGATTCATCACCCAGTGCCACTGTGGGATCCTGGCAGACTGTGACATATCTGTCATTCCCACGGTGTGATGGGAACACGGTGAGGATAAAAAAATTGCCATAAAATCCCTCTCCTTTCTCTGCCATCATGAGAGCTCTGCCCTCCCAGCCAGGAACAGCCCCGAAATCCGAGTCTCTGCTTGGGAAAAGCAAAGATTTGTGCATACAGGGCTTCAGGCTCCGGGAAACAGGAATTTCCACTCTGAGCTGGGGAGTGACAGGAGAGGGGGGAATGGCTTCCTGCTGCCAGAGGGCAAGGTCGGCTGGGATAATGGGAAGGAATTCCTGGCTGTGCAGGTGGGGAGGCCCTGGAATGGATTTTCCAGAGAAGCTGTGGCTGCCCCTGGATCCCTGGCAGTGTCCAAGGCCAGGCTGGATGGGGCTTGAACAACCTGGAGTAGTGGAAAATGTCCCTGCCCATGGCAGGGGTGGGGCTGGATTATCTTTAAGGCCTTTTCCAAACCAAACCATTCTGGGGTTCTGTGATCCTAAATTATTGCTGGTAGATTTTGTAAGAGTTGACTGCAGGAAGAGACATGGACATAAAATTTCATCCCTGACAGGGAAATCCAACAGCAATATTTTATCCCTGGAAAACACAATTTGATTCATGCCTGTAGTGAAACACCCTTAAAAGTTATCTCAAACCAAGATGTGACCTGCTCCAGGCTGCCCACACAGATCAGGGATACCCAAGACTAAAGCAAACACCAAAAACGAGCTCAATTTGTTGTTAAACCCAAGGATGGAGTTTCCAAGACAAGAAGTGTCTCTCCTGAATTTCTTGGCAGAGATCCCTACTCCTGCAGAAAGGCTTGGGAGCCAGATCTCTGTATTTTTTGGAAAGGCAGCAGCAGATATTTGATGAGCTCTATGAATAGAGTTGTTGATTCATTGCAAAATACAGGAAAAAACTGGGGAGGAAACAAGTCAAGTCAATTTAAACTGCTGACACATTCCTGGGTTGGGGAGGGACATGTAAAAAGTGTTTTGAAGCATGGCAATCACTTGGTAACCCCCACAGCAGAATGAATTTCTGATTTGACACTAAGTATTATTCAGAATGAAATTACCAAGTGTAATTCGAGAACTAAAAAAACCCTTTTTGAAAAATTTCTGGAAAAAAACCCTTTTTGAAAAATTTCTGGAAATGGAAATATTGAGCAACGGTTTTCAATTAAGAAATGCAAATATAATCCATTCAATATCGCCTATTGAATTAAAATATTTAGATATTTTGAAAGAAGAATTTTTCCTTCCTCTCATGCCGGGGAAATGTAGAAAAACAAAATGAAATCACAGTTCAACTTTCCCCTCCAATTTTGCTGATAAATGTGGATGCCCAGAGGTTTGGCCAAAGAGATGCTTCAAATGCAAGAGAATTCAGGGAATTGAGTTCCTTTTCAGTGTTCAGGAGGCTTTAAAAAAGCTGCATTTACAAGAAATTGTTCTGTTCATGGGGTTTTGTTGTGAGCTCAAAAATCAGCAGCATCAAAGGGACCAAAGCTCAGTGTTTGAGCTGGAATTCACAACCCCACCCCGGGGTCCCTGAGCAGGAGCTGTTGAGCTGTGATAACCCACCTCACCTTAAAAACGAGTTCTGCAGGGTGATTAATTTGCTCTGGAATTATTTATTGTCTAAATGTCAGCAAAAGATTTTGTGTTCTTTAAAAAAAATTCTTTTCAGTGACATTTCTTCAACTGAAAGACTTTGCAGGTGCTGCCAGCACAGTTACAAAGGCTTTGGGCTTTTCATCCAGCTCCTTTTAACACATTTTACCAAAAATTCCTCTTTTGGTACCTTCCATGTTTATGAGCAAAGAGCAGAGCTGAGGGGTTTGAATTTTTAACTTTGGCTTTCTCTTATTTTTCCCTTTAAATGTGAACTTGTTACACTTCTGATGCTCATTTGGGACATAATTAAAACAGCTTTCTTGTGTATATTCTTGGAATTGTTACAGCAGGTTCTCCACCTCAGTGTCACCATCTCCAGGAATATTCCTAAATGTGCTCCAGGTGAGTCCCAGAGTCAGAAGAGAAAGGAATCTTCCCCATCCTGTTGGGTGTTCATGCCCACATTACAGTATCATTAATTATTCTGCTCTGCAGTAATTAGATCCCGTCTGAGGTCAGTATTTAATGAAAGGCCACCAGACAGCAGAAAAAAAAAAAAATTCATAAATACATAAAGTCTCATTGAGCACTGAAGCCATAGGTGGGAAGATCCACTCTGAGGTATGAAGTCTCTCCTCTTTTCCTCCTCCTTTAACTCCTCATGGATCCCTGAACATAAATCAGGGATATTTCCCTGCTAATCCCACACACAGGAGAGGAAGCCCCACGAGCACAGCACCATGTCCTCTGTGCAGCTCCAGGGGAGCTGTGCTCCATGAAATCCTCAGGGAACACGTCCTGCCTGGCAGCACTGCTGGTGGCCCAGCTTTTTTCCCTGTTTTTTTTTTTTTATGGATAATGATCTCCCGAGCAGCAAAACCAGTCGGGGCAGACGCTGCCCAGTCACCTGAGAGGGCTCCAGGGAGGTTGTTTGCACAGAGCTGTGGCAGTGGGGCATGAAAGGAGGTTAAATATGTTTTATTGAGCTTAGATTTGCCACCTCCCAACCTCAGCAGGTTTATTTCCCTCCTCTTTGTATCCTGGGATGCTGCAAATAATTTCAGTGCTTCCCAGGAGGTTGCTCTTGCAGCCACGCAGAAAATGTGGGGTTGGATGTGAGATGCAAGGGGTGTTTGCAATGGTCTGGAAGATGTGGATTTTTATTTTTTTTTTAATGAAAACTAAATAAATGTGAACTTCCATTCATCAAAATTTGAATGAAAAAAGAATATTCATTTAGACCTCACGAAGGGAAGATAAAGAAGGAGGAAGAGGGCAGGAGCAGAGACCACTCAACTTGGCTCCCAGAGCTCTCATAGGGATGGACATTCCTGGCGTTGGGGTCTTCCAGGTCAACAGCAAATATGAATTTATCAGCCTGAAAATTAAGTTTTCTGCATTCCTAAGAATCTAACTCAATCAACACACTGAGAAGTCATTGCATTTCTGCTCTTCCTTAGCTTTGGGCTCCCTGCTGCAAAGAAATAACTCTCCACACTCAAGAGGTTATTGAGAAATTGTTTTATTAAAGCTCAGCCAGAAGATGACAATAAATGTAATGGTGGCTGAGAGCACTGGGATGAGCTGCCAGGAACTGCCAGGACACAGAGGGACCTTCCACAGAGGGCCCCAAAAAACTTAAGCAGGCCCTAGGCTCCAATTTGAGAGGTTTTGGGAAATTCAGGTGGTGATATGGGGACCAGAAAAAAGGGCCACTCTAAGTTTCCAGCATTTCCAGCACATGTTGGATATTGGTTGGTTTGGCAATGTGCAGGTTGAAGTAAAAGCCTGCAGATTCCCAAAAATAATTGTGCAAATCCCCTCCTGGTGTCAGAGCATGGGATGAGCCATGAAGAACACCCAGCCCAAACCTGACCCACTGCCTGACAAACCAGCAACGACCAAAATGCAACATGAATGCACCAAATAACCCCAAGGGAGCAGAAACTGGAGGAAGTGGGGAGAATAAGGACTGGAGTGTGGTGGAGGAGCCTTCACGCTGCTCCTTGGTGGCACTGAGCCATTGACACCCCCCACATGTAGCCACAGATGTGCCAAAAATTTCAAGAGGCTTTTTGCCCTCTGTCCTTGAAACAGTAACAAAAACAAGAAATGTTACAGTTCCGAGGTCAGGTTTTGGAGTGTTAAAAGTGCTTTTCTTGGCCAGGTGCTGCAGTGGAGGTGCATGGTCCCCATGATGCCACCAAGTTGTGCAAGGTTCCTGTGCCACCAGGAAAGGTGCTGGTGGTCCCTATACCACCATGCAAGGTGTTCTTGGTTCCTATGCCACCAAACAAGGTCCCTGTGCCATCGAGCAAGGCGTGCATGGTCCTTACATTATTCTACAAGGTGTGCATTGTCCTTAATAAATGCACAAGGTGTGCCTGGTCCCTGTGCTCCACACAAGGTGTGCAGGGTCCCTGTGCCATCAGGAAAGGTGCTAGAGGTCCTTGTGCCACCTTGCAAGAGATTCCAGGTCCTCGTGCTTCCAGGTGAGGTGTGAATGGTTATTCCATCACTGTGCAAGGTGCAACTGGTCCCTCTGCTGCCATCCAAGGTGTGCATGGTCCCTGTGCCATCAGGGAAGGTTTGTGTGATCCCATGTGAGGTGTGCATGATCCCTGTGCCATCAGGGAAGGTTTGTGTGATCCCATGTGAGGTGTGCATGATCCCTGCACCCCTGAGCAGGTTGTGCATGGTCTCTGGTCCTTTCAGCACGGTCCTCACACCATCGTGCAACGTGTCCACGTCTCCTGCCCTGTAGGAGAACAGGAATGGGGCTGCAGGCAGCCCCATTGATGAGTTATAGCTGTGTCCTTGAACAAGCCAGGTAAACAACTTTGCGGGAGAAGAAGCACGGAATGCGGATGTGTGTTGACATTTATGACAAGAAACAAAAAATTTATGGCCAATTAAAAAATAGTAGAAGGCGCGTGCACATAGCTTGTTAACCAACTATAATGCAGAAAGGAGCACGTGTTACGATATAAAGAAAAAGTATAAAAAGTTGTACTGCGGGATAAAAAAACTGCTGATGCCCGCCACATCTCCAGCGTCAGTCTTTTGCCCCGCTGTCCAAGGAGCACAGGACGGGTCCCTCCCACCAGACACGGTTTCTCCAGCACGGCGTGAATCCCCGAGCGCTGCCGCAATCCCCGCGGCTCAGCGCAGGCCCCGGCCGGGGCAGGGCAGGCAGGGGCAGCAGGAGCAGAGCCCGAGAGCCGCTGTCAGCAGGGCCGAGCGCCGCGACGGCCGCTGGTATTTGGCGGCTCTCTTCACCCCTCCGCCCGTCTGTGCCGCGTAGTCCAGGGAGCGCAGGACGTGCTGCTCCACGCTGTCGGCAGCGCCGTGCTGCTGGGCCAGCAGCCCCTCCAGCTGCACGAACAGCCCGCGCAGCTCCAGCATCTGCGCCTCCAGCTCCAGCAGCTGCCGCTGGCGAGCCTGGGCCAGCCCCAGGTGATGCTTGGCCTTCAGCTCGTCCAGGTCGCGGCCGACGATGCGAGGCCCCTGCGGGCTCTCGGCCAGCAGATCCACGTCCTGGGCTGCCAGGGTGATGCCCGCCAGCTCCGCCTGCCTCTGGATCTGCTCCTTCAGCCGCTGCCGGTAGCGGCTCTCCCGGGCGTAGTGGCGGGCGAGGACGGCTCCGTAGCGGCGCAGCAGCAGCCACAGCTGGGTCTGGCGGACGCGGGGCCCCGCTCGCCCCGAGCCCCCGGCCGGGGCCGCCGGCAGCGCTCCCAGCTGGGGCTGCAGGGCCGCGGCCTGGCGGGCGAAGGCGGCCCGGGCCGCGCCGAGCCCGCTCTTGTGGCGGGCCATGCTCTCCTCCGAGGTGCAGCACAGCACCGACTGCTGCGTCCTGTCGATGCTCTCCGAGAGCTGCTCCAGCCGCTCCAGCGCCCGCCACAGCTCGGCCGCCTCCCGCAGCGCTCGGCCCACGGGGCTGGCGTCGTCGCCGACGAACGCGGGGTTGTCGAAGCGCACGGAGTCGTCGTGCGGGTCCCCCTCGGCCGCCGCTCGCTGCTGCAGCTCCGCCAGCCGGTCCCTCATGCTCCAAGGGGCTCCGGCACCGTGTGAGGGGACGTGTGAGCTCCTGAGGGAGAGCTGCGAGCTTTCCCTCCTGGCACCAGAGCAAATATTGATGGAGCAGGGCAGGGGCTGCGTCAGCCCCGGGCCGGGCCCGGGCAGAGCGGGAGGAAGGCCCGGGCCGGGAGCGCTGCCAGCACCGCCCGCACCTGCGTCACGGGCCCCACACCTGAAACGGCGAGGCTCGGCACAAAGACGCTTTTATTCACCCACAGACAAGGACACACAAAAGTCCAGTCAGGCCCACCCGGCACCCCCGGCCTTCGAAACGGCTCCGAACTGCCAGCGGCCTCACAATGCAGCCAAATCCAGCTTCTGGTTGTACCGAATGAAGGGCAAATGACACAGTGACTGACTTTGCCGAGCTGGGAGAGACCCACAGGGATCACGGAGCCCAGCCCAGTCCTGCATCCCCCCAAATCCCACCCCGGGCCTCTCCCTGCTGTGCAAACACTCCTGGGCTCAATCAGCTGTCCTGGAGTGAACTGGAAAGGTGGGATGGAGGCAAAGCTTGGCCTCTCCCTGCTGTGCGGGTCAGGAAGGCTCCGGGGCCCCAAAGTGCCTGGAGCATCACAAGGGTGAATTCAAAAAAGTGCTCTTGGGGTTTTCCAGGCTGGAAATGAGCGTTGGGATGACCCAGCTGTCCCACACATCACTGCAAGGCAGTGTTGAGTCCATCCACTCGCTGCTGAAATGCATAAAAATCACAGCTGAATTGAAAGACATCTATAAAAAATTAATTTCCAAAGTGCACAGGGAAAAATAGTTGTTCTCTACCACTCTGCTATTTTATATAACATGCATTGTATATTATATATTTTATAACATGTATTATCACATATGATGTAAACATGATGATATGAAGTATATTAACAGCTATGATATAATATCAAATCAATATGATATCAATATGAAACAGATGCACAGCCAAGGGAGGTTTAGCAAAGGTCAAGCAGCTCTGAAGGGAGTGGAATTCCTTCCCTCCAATGCCATCTGATGGATGTACACAAAGGGGGGCTCCAGCATATATGCAAAACAAGTTTAATTTTGTTCTCTGTAACCATCAAGGCCAAGAAAAAAAACAAAAGCCCTTTTGTCCCTGGGGTTTGGAGGATGAGTGTTGTGTTAAAAAGAAGATATTCATTCCCATCAGAGAGGAAATGCCACTGAAATCAGTGCAATAAAGTGAAATGTCAAATAAGTCAGCAGATTAATAAGGGGAAAAGTCAAAACAGAATGACAGAATCCCAGAATTGTTAGTGCTGGAATCCCAGACCACCGAGCCCAACCTGTGCCTGACCCCACCTTGTCCCCAGCCCAGAGCACTGAGTGCCACCTCCAGTCCTTCCTTGGGCACCTCCACGGGTGAGGACTCCAAACCCTTCTGGGCAGCCCCTTCCAATGCCTGGCCACTCTTTCCAGCAAGAAATTCCTGCTGAGTTTATTCCATATATTTATTGTCAGCACCTGCCCTGGCTGCTCTACACAAACCCAGCCCCATCCACCTCAAAAATCCATTTAATAACACAGGAGTAAATCCTTATTTCCCATGAAATATCCCTGTGGGAGCAGTCCAACCTTCCCCTGGAGCTGAGTCACCCCCTGAACCCACCCCTGTCCCACAGTGGCCAAGGGACCTTGCCCAGAGCCTCCTCCTCCCCTGCTCCTTTCATGGCTTTTTTTTTTTTTTTTTCCTTCTTTTACCAAGAAATCATTTGCTGCTCCTTTCCTTTTTCCCAGAAAAACGGCATTTTGGAGCTAGATCAGATGGTGATTGGGTGAGGGTCTCCATCCCATCCTGCTCAAGACCTTCAAAGTGTATGAAAGCTTCTCCATCCATTTATAAATAACGTTTCTATATCCACTTTAAACTTACAATTAAAACTATAAAATTATCCAGTTGCATCAAAAAGCAAGTTTTTTTTACATTAAAACCTCAATTTTACCTAGTTTTTCCCTTTTAATATCTCAACTACTCAAGAAGCAATCCAAAACCAAAGTAATTCTCTTTTTATTTTTTTTATTAAGACAATCCCACAGCTGGAAAATGAAACATCCTAGATTACATCAGTGACTTCAAAAAAACTCTAGAAAAAAATCTTTACAAATTTACATTTGTACAATACAAAAAACTAACAGCTCATTGCATATAAATATTACATTTGGTCTGCCAACATGTGGCATCAAAATCCCTGAAGTATTCATTAAAGGGACCTGAGATAGCGGATGTGAAGATATGGGCATAAATATCACCTGAAAAAAAAAATAAAATAGAAAGTAGACATAATTCTAATAGTTTTGTGCATTTTTGGAGTATTTTAAATCCCGAACACGACCTGGAGAGCCTAAATCAAGTGAATTTTGCTCCAACATCAAGTGGTATTTCTACATGAAATCTGCTCTAATGACTCATGGAGGAATGAAGAGCCTGAATTAATATTTCTACAGAAAAATAATCCTCAGACGTTGAGTTCTGAACACACCCAAGCAGCCACCACTCTCTGAGGAAGAATTTTAGGAAGAGAAATAGCAGATTTGGATTTTACCTGTGAATATTCTGGCAGGATTTCACCCCCCACCCTCCCCAAACAGCTCCTCACAGACCCTAAACCCAGGAAGATCTGCAGTGCTTGCCAATGAAAAACCCCAAACTGAGGAATTGCTCCTAATTTCCCACTGATGGAATTATTTCCCAACTATTTACACATTTTTCCAGCTCCCCAGCGTGGCTGCAGTTACTACCAGGAGCAGTAACTCCAAGTGCTTGGTTTGCCTCGGAAATCTCACAGACTCAGATCAGGTACCCACATCCACGTACAAAAATGTATTTCAGCACCATTTTTAGAACACTAGAGTTAAGGCTGTGACAGCAATTCCCACTGGAAATCTAAATTTTTCAGGGATTCGTAGCACAGTTGTGTGAGTTCGCTGTGGGCCGAACACGACGTAGTAAAAATGTACAAGCTTCCAACAGGTCTTTGCATTTCTAAGACTAAAAAAAGATGAGTTTTTAGACTAAATTTTGCAGGCTGTTACTTACTGTACATAAAGGAGTTTTTTTTACCATGTGTAAACCTCGGATATATTGAAGAGTTGAAAAGTCTGTGTCGCTCATGCGCAGGGATTTGCTATAATACACATTGTAAGAACACAACAACAGCTCCCTACCTATTAAATATAGAGTTAGCCTTTGGAGGGTTAACTGCTCCTTCAGGAAATCATCAGCATTTTATAAAACTCTGCAGGATGGTTTTTAAATAAAAAGATAAAATTAAGACATGTAAACACACAAAGACAATTTTAACCCATGAAATCCATGATGGGATGCTCCAGATCAGGACACAACATTCTTAAACCTACAGCTGTTCGTTTTTCCCTGGTGTTCATCACTCAAAGATGGAATGAATCAAGTTTCTATCAAAAATTAATTTAAACTGATTTTCTCATGTTAATATTCTGTGATTTGGAGCATAGAGACATTCCTGAGACACCCAAGAACAGCTTTTCCAAATGCTAGGCAAGGGTCATCTTGTTTTTGGGAGTCAAGAGAATCTCCAAATATTTCATTTTTTTTTTAATTAATTAAAACCTCTCTGCCACACCCCTGGTGCCGGCTCTTTTCCATGCTCTCTGAACTACTCAGTGCTTCTGCTTCCCCACAGGAGGAGCAGCTGAGATGGACATTGAGGAAAACTTTCCAGGAAAGTGAAACTATGCAAACAGGACACAGGATTTGAAGCAGCCAAAAATCCTCCAGTAATTATTTCTCCACAATTCTATCTAGTTTTTGTGTCTGCAGGGTGGGGGTGGTTGGGGTTAGGGAGTGGCTTCTGCTTGGCTGATGGAGAAAGGAGTGATGGAAAGAGGAAGGAAGGATAAAACTGCTCAAATCCATCCAAGTTCAAGCACCAACAGAAAGGTTTAACCTAACAGCCAGCAGGCCAGCAGAAATAAAATTCATCACAATATCCAAAGTTTCCAAGAGAATAAATAAATAGCCTATAAAAGGAAACTACAGGACAGAGGTGGGGCATGGCAAAGAGGAAAAGATGGAGAAAATAAAAAGCAGACGAAATTTGGGCTGAATCATGGAATTACTAAGGTTGGAAAAGGCTCCAAGATCTTCAACCTTCAACCAAATCCCACCAAGGGCCACATGTGCTCAGTTCTTGGATCGTGACTCTGCCACCTCCCTGGGAAGCCTCTTCCAATGTCTGACCACTCTTTTCCATGAAAAAATTTTCCCTGGTATCCAAGACAACAACAACACCTCACTACTGCCAAATAAGCCTTGTCATCCATGCCCAGGTCTGGAGAGCAAGGGGAGCACTGCAGGGACAGTGGATTGGGGCTGGGAGCAGCTGAGAGCAAAGCCATGAAGGATTTCAGCCCTGGCTCTGTGCAGGATGGAGTGTGTGGGACTGACACCTTTCCCAAGGTGTCCCCAAGGGCCCTGAGGTGCCCCAGCAACTCAGGATTGGGATCTGCCAGTGGCACATCTCAAGGAAACAGAGGCACCAATGCCCAAACATCTACAGGAACCAAGGAGCCCCTGGCCTGCCTGCTCACCCTCAGGAATCCCAAAATCAGACCTCAAATCCCATTCCTTAGGCAGAGTCTGGAGTTTTGTGTTGAGAGTGCAAGGAAAGACAGCACAGACATTCCTGACTCTGCAGCCTGCCCCAAGCTCAGCAGGGTCTGGAGCAGGGAGACTTTTGGATGGTTTAAATCACTTTAAATCCTGCTTCTGCTGCACCTGGTGGGCTCATCCTAAGTTCACCACACACATAAGCAGCTCCTGATAGGATCTGGGATTTGAGAGCATTCAAGTTCCTACAAAAGGGTAATTATTCCACAGAACTATGAGAAATCAACTGCCCAACTCAGAGAAAGAATCCAGACACAAATCCAAGCAAAAAGAACAGCTCTAGACCCAAGTAATTTGGCATGCTTATAAAAAGTTCTCATGCACAAAAAAAAAAAAAAAAAAAGCTCTTTTTTCAATTTTTACACTAAATTCTGCTGTCCCAGCACCCCCTGCTCTAGCTCAAAGTCATGGGACACAGTAATACTTACGCCACAGCAAAGTGATGCTTCACTGGTATCTTCACAGTACAGAGAAAAGATACAGTTAAGAACATATTTAATCTTACTCTAATTGCTGCTAAAATACACCAACTTATAAAATGATTTCTCTGGAATCCCTGTGGTTCCTCTCTCCCCGACCCCTACACAAAATAAATAAGGAATAAGTGGATTTTCGGCCAGTCAGAAATAGAGGAAAAAAAAGCATTTCTTTTGCATTTCAAGCTTTTCAGGCTTTAGGACAGAACCCATAGTGTTTACATTAGCTCACAGGACTGATCTAAGGGATATGATTCCAACTATGGACTGATGCATACATGCTATTCCTGGTTACCATATGTAAAAAGACCAATCAGTCAAACAAATAATACATTTCTTATAAATATAAATGCGTGTATATATATACAGATATATGAGAGAGATGATAGGACAGGTGTTTATACTTTAAAGCCCAACACAGAACTAGGAGAGCCTCTGTACTTGTTTTTTTTTTCCCCACCCCCCATCAAAAACCAAATCAAATCCAGCAATGGATTACGGCTGATTTCAAACATTCCTTACAAAATTAAAAGTGTGGTTTTTGTACTGTACCATAAACTCATATTAATGAGCAATTTAGGATATACTCTCCTCCATCACAAAACTAAACCTCTGCTTTTTTAATTTTCAAGTCATTTTTGCATCTAACTAGGACTTTTTTTTCTTTTGAAAGCGAGATAAAATAGCTAGTGCTTAATATAGAAAGTCAAAAATTAAATTCCTTCTGCATCTGAGAATATACATGGGTCACTCTTTGCTGCCTGAGGTTTTCCAGAATTATTGACCAAGCTGTGCACAGAAGAACTTCAGGATATTGGATGAAAGCTTAAAAAAAACCCTAAAAACCTTGAAAAACTCCACTGGAACTTTGTAGTCTTTTCTGACTTGTTCTCTCTGTGACCTGACTCTGAACTGTCAGACAAGGGGAGGAAATTGGAATCCCACATCCATTCCAGCCAGAGCCCAGGAAGGAAGGAAGAGGCTGCTCACCTCCCGCTCAGCCCACGCCACCGCCGAGGTCACCCAGGAGCCAGCAGGGATCTCCTCACCACTGCACTACCACTGCCACAGGGTCTCAAGTCAGCATTTCCCAGGACAACAAGAGCACAGTGCAACAGGAATTCTCTTCTGGAAGCTTGAGACACAAGAGTCAGTCTGGGGTGGGGAGGGGGGACAGCTCCCTCAGCACCTCTGAGGGGTCAGTGGGTCCAGGCAGCCCCTCTGCACAAATCCCAAATCTGCCCCAAACATCTGCTGCTGAGAACTCTGAGAGCCACTGCATTTGTTTTGTGGTGGCAACACAAGGAAGATACAGCTGCTCACAACTTCCACCCCTCTACGCTCCTTCTCGCCTCTTCTTCACCATGCTCTGAATAACAGCATCTATTTTCTTTTCAGATTCCAGTAGTTGTAAATAAGAGGTAGCTGAGCTACTATTAAAAATCATGCTTTGAAGAGGAGGAACCTTTCAAATGTTGAAGTCACCCCTTTAGCTGCACAATCTCGATTAATACTATAAAAATATGAGAGGACAAAAAGAAAATAGATGCAAGTAACTTTTGCATTTGGCACCTTTTGTCTAGATATTCATACTTCTCAAGTATTCTCTTTTTAATAAAGTTAATGCACACATAGGACACACCACATCAAAGGTTTGCTACATATTTACAAGGCACCAACCCTTTGTCACTGTTTTTACACGAATAAAGAACCGATAGAAAGCACATCAGGACCCCCAAAACTGTAGTATGGACATACTTCAGTTCAGCACAATTTCATCAACGTTTGGCCTGGGAAGATTAAAATAATCCAGATCCTTCTTACAATATAGAAACTGTAAACATTTTATAGCTGCCTTTAGGATTGGTGTATTGTGCAAAAGTTATAATTATTACTGTGTCTAAGGATTTATGGCAGAAACCACATAAAAACTCTGTAAGAAGGTGCTATTTCTATAATACAAAAACAAAACGAGGGAGAGAAGTCATAAGCGTGACTCGAAAATGTCATGTTCTTACTGAGAAGCTGGAAGCCTCTGTAATGTGATGAACTCGTAGTGTGTGGGGAAGAATTTCTGTAATTTAAGGCCTAATGACTAAGGCTTGTTTTGACCAATGAAATGGGGAGATCTGAAGCTTTAAAACAAACACAAACTGACAGGATGGAAAAGCACCACTGTGAAACGTGAGTGGAGTCCCCGCACAACTTGCTTGGTAGAATTTCTGGTAAAATCCCTGCAGTAGAAGGCCATTGAAGTTCTTTTAAAATTGTTCCAAAAGTTTTCCATCTGTCAATAATTCCATCCCATGAGATGGCTGACCCTGGCTTTTTCTGTCATTTTCCGCACCCTGCCTGACCTGGAAGTACCAAGGTTCAAAGGATCCTCGGTGTGCACAAAATTGTCATTGTCGGAGTCGTCGTTGTACAGGACAGTTCTCCTGCCCTCGTTCCTGGTTTTGATCCGGGGGGGTCGGCTGAATCTCCCTCCAAACACGTTCTCCCCAAACTGTCCCCCAAAGAGGTTTTCGAACTCATCGTCGGCGAGCCGGGCGCGTTTCGCTCTGGTGGCTCCACGCGAGGCCCCTCGGCCTCCTCGGCCTCTCCTGCCTCCCCGGCCGCCGCCTCGTCCTCTGCCGCAGCCTCTTCCTCCTCTGCCCCCTCTTCCCCCTCTGCTCCACCTGCCCCACCTGCCCCACCTGCCCCTCCTCCCTGTCCCTCGGCCCTGCCAATTCCGTTTGCCCGCAGGGAGTTTCCGTTTGATTTTCCGTTTGGGTTTTTTGGATTGCACAACTTTGCTGTAGTCGTGGTCGCCGTCGATGTAATCCTGGTCTGTTCTGGAGGTTGATTCCGAGTCGGAATCTGAGCCACTTCTGCTTTCAGAGCTGGAGCTGGATCCTGATTCCCCACTTTCTGATGAAGACAAACCAGATTTTTCCTTTAATTCTCTCTTCTTTTCCTCCTCCTCCTCCTCCGCCTCCTCCAGGTGCTCGTCCTCTTCTGAGGCGCTCAGCAGCTTCCTCTTGACTCCTGCCCGGGGCTCTCTGCCATCCCCATTGGTCAGTGGCCCATCAGGAGAGTGATCTAAGCAAAAACAAAACAACCCCATCAGCATCACACCACAGCCAAACAGGACACAAAAAGTGGGATTGGCTGCAGTTGCCTTTGGGATTCTCCTCAGCTGCCTCTGAGGTGTGCTCAGGGATGATCCACTGGGAGCTACTCACCCTTTATGTGCTGTGGACACAATTAGGTGCTCTAAGGGGAAAATCTTATCAAAGTAAACACATTTTTTACCTAGAAGCAACGACTGCAAACTCTCCTGAGCAAGAGTTCAGTGAAGATCCAAGCACAAAAAGGAGCCTGGAGTGACCAGGTTGGACACAAACATCTAAAACTCAGGTGAATCCTACCTGGGATGCCAAGGCAGGAAAACTCTAAAATCCATTCCAAAACTATATATACACAAAACCAACATTCTGCAAGCAGCATTTATTCCCTATCAAATGCATGCTCTCAAAAGGCTCAGTCCAGGGAATATTAATGGGAAGACTAACTCAAGAGCGTTGATGACCCAAGAAAGCTCACTAGGATTGCTGAACACCTTCAATGAGAATTAAACAAAGTATCTTTATCTTGCTGGCTTGGGACCCAAAATCCTCCATGTTTTCAGGGTTATGAATGTGACAATGAAGGTTAAATATCTTCTTTAAGATAGGACAGGAAAAGCTCACCTGCATCCAGCACTGCTACAGCACAGGACTGTGGCCTTGGGAAAGGCTCCAGGAAATGCCCATGTAGTGCCCACCTTGGTGGAAACTCTGAGTAACTCATCCCTGAGATCACCACTGAACTGTTTCCCTTCTAATCACAACTACTTTGTTTTGCATGTGAGAAAAATATTTCATTGTTTTTGTAAACTTTTCTTCATCTTTGGTTTCAGCTTGATTAATAAAAGGCGAAGGTTTTGGAGTGGAGATTCTCTTGGTTTGTTTGTTTTCTGTAACTCCTGAAGGAACTGTAGGAGTTTAAGAGCAGTCAAGTTTTCCATCTGGAGAGATTTTAAATGACTTCACTGAAGTGCACATGGAATCATCTGCATTCCACACCTCAGACAGGACAGCCAGAGTAAAGTAAATTCAATTTTTGGTACGGTTTAGGAATATATACGATGCTACACTGAGGCAATAATTTCATAAACATCAGACAGAAGCAAGATCTTTCATCTCTAGTCAAACTAGTCAGTCAAAGCACAGAATCTCATTATTTCTCACCTTGTTTCACTGGTGTAGATTTGTTCCTGACTGGTCTGCTTTTCCCTGGATCTATGGCATTTCCACTCCGGCTCTGTGCATTTGAGCCTGATGAAGATGGTTGACCCTCCAGCTCTTCACCAGTGGCTGAACCCAGAGGTTCTTCTGCTGTATCTGAAACTTCAGACAGGACACCACAAGGGGACAGGGTGATTTTTATGCTCTATTTACAGGGCTGTGTCTGGGGAAGTTCTGTATGCCCTGAGTTAACAGCCCAAGTCAGTGTAATCTCACCAAGCTGCTCTGCAGCCATGGAAAGACAGATTCCTCCTGAATGTAACCTCAAGTTGGATTAACTTAATTAATTATCCATCAGTGCTATAGAAGAGAGGCCCATACACAGGAAGTCTGGGCTTTTGTCACTGGAATAATTCTTATCATGGCCAGACTGAGGTTCCCAGTTCCCTGATCCTTACCCAGAACTTCCCAACAGCCAAACTCAGCTAACACAACCTACAGACAACACATTTCCAGGACCTTGCTCCTTCACCAGGTGGGTTTTGTATCAAGTGCCTCATGAGGACAAGACTCAACCTGACAGACAAGCTGCAAGAGAAAGGCTGGAATTCTCCTCACCATGAGATGAGACTGAAGAGTTAGTCCTGGTCAGGGGCAGTGAGGTATTTTGGTTGGGTTTGGGTTGAATCTTCATTTGCTTCTGTTTCCCTTTTGGGCTGCAAACACAGAATACCCCAAAGAGAGAAATCTGTTATCACCTAAGACTCAAATACAAAACTGATTTCTCCTGCAAAGTGATCTTTTTTTCCCAAGTGTGATAACACTAAAAATAGTTACACCACGGTGCTGTTTGCTAAAGGTATAGGAGTTTGCAGGGACAAGATTTTATCTCCCCTCTTAAAACCAACAGTCAGTTCACTTAGATAATGTATCAGATGAAGGTAGGGAAATGTTACACAACACTTTTTTCAACAGTTAAAAGTCACAGAGAGTTGATCTTTCATTTCCTCCAGAGGGAACACTTGTAACCACATCATCTTTCACTTACCAGAATTACAAACTACAAACTGAGCATGATTTTAAGTCCAAAAAGAACGAGGGAAATGAGCAAGACTGCTGCTGGTTATTCCAAAAGAATAACTACCCCTGTCCTGTGGAATGGCACTGCCAGCCAGGCTCACCATCCCTGTTTTACCTGGATGCTCTGCTGGTTGAGGGGGAGCTGCTGCTGCTCCTCAGCCGTTTTCGGTACCGAGGCCTTCTCCTCTTCTGACATTGCATTGCTGACTTGTACTCAGAGATGATGTTTTTCATGTGAGTCTCAAATAAGGCAGAGAGTCGAAGGGTCATGCTGTAAATCTGCAGTGAGGGAA
This sequence comes from Acridotheres tristis, assembly GCA_037013685.1. Classification (NCBI taxonomy): domain Eukaryota; kingdom Metazoa; phylum Chordata; class Aves; order Passeriformes; family Sturnidae; genus Acridotheres; species Acridotheres tristis. Next base: position 15,649,703 of record CM072889.1, read on the forward strand.
AATGGTCAGGCTTATTCGAGTTGAATAACTTGAAGATCAATCAAAAAACCATCACAAAGATGTCCAGACTTTGTAGCACAAAGGAAAAATTCATAGTGATGTTCCACTATGAGATTCTTTACAGATTATTTCCTTCCATGGGCCTTGTGTATCTTTGCAATAGAAAGTGTTTTCATAAAAGGATTTGGTAACAGTACAAAATATTTCCAGAGTTGAAGGAAAATGGATTTCTGGATTACTGGAATACAGTCCCCTTCATCAATCCCCATGAAGTACAGAAGCAGGTCTTAAGATAACTTGAATACCAAGGGAAAAACAATTGGATTTCATGTCTCCTCACCTTTGTTTTTGCACTAAATCCCTGGTGAACTGTCCTTACATCACCCTTACAGAGCTACAGAGAAGCAACTCAAAATGTCCTCAGTCCTAATTTCTGTAAACCAGATGTCAAAATCTTTAAATCACTTTCCTGTCCTCTTTCTAGGCCTTGCTTTTGTGTAGCCTCATCCACAATATGTGCAGTTATGAAGCTGATAGCCTTGTTTACAGGGATAAATTATTGAAAAAAATAAAAGCAACTGGTGACCAGTCTTCTGTTACAAATTTTGCAAGGAACAGCTGCAACAGTGACCATCATCCCAGATGAAAATGGATCTTAGAATCATCTGGGAGAGCAAAACAAAGCAACTTTATAAGCATAGAATTCGTGTATCCTGGTTATTTTTATGACACCAAGCAGTGCTTTGCTCTTCAGACCTAATTTCGTGTGTTTTATTCACATAGGGCCAACAGGCATTAAAATTTATTACTTACACGAGACTTTTTATTAGGAGTGTAAGCTTTAGAGTTGCAGAATATTAAACGAATATCTTTGTAAAATTCCAAGGGACTGGTGTAGTTTCCTGCTTCCAAGGTTTCTTTCACAGTGCTGAAGTCCATGGGAGTGTCTACAATATCTCGATAATCCTGTGAGAACACACAAGAGCAAAAATCAAAGCTCTCAGATCCTACAGCAGTAACATCACCTCAGTGCCCATCCAGTGGCTCAAGTCATTCTTTTACTTTGAGAGTTGTTGTGGATAATCCCCTGAAAACATCAGCTCATAAAGGGAGAGGACAGAGCCATGCCCAGCGTGGATGTTCTGCCAAAGGAGGAACAATTCTGGATGTGGAAGCTGCACTTACAGGGTAAGAGAAGAGATCAACAGGCTGCCTGAAAGGCTCTGAGTCCTCTCGTTCATAAATCAGGTTTAAGAGCTGCTGGCACTGCTCCTTCCAAGCATCAGCACTGGCTTTCATGGGCTGCCTCTTCACTCTTCGTCTCACCTGCAGGGAAACAGGTATTGCACGTGGTATCAGAATATTCACATTGCTCCCTTGAAGCTCCTACTAATTCCCAGAACTCTGATTCAAAGCATTCCCCAATTAAAAACAGAAATCCAGAAAGATTAAAGCACAGTTGATAGCACAGCAATATGCAAATTAGACAAATTAAACAAATTGGCCTTTTCTGGTCTCATATAACACTCAAACCCATGAGAAGCTGCAATATTTCAGCTGCAGCCTTGCTATATTTATCAGTTGCATCGAAATTTGACTGCTGGAGATTTTTTTTTTTTTTTTTAAATCGAATTTAAAAAAACCAAAATGACCAAAGCAGAAATTTTACTCACTCGTCTTTTCCCAGAGGAAGTGCCTGGAGCGTCTGAATCCACATCTACTTCTGCCACCTAAAGGCAAAGGGAATGATCACACACAGACAGGCCTGGATAACCCTCAGCCATGGAAAAAGGGTTAAAAACCAGCCAACAACCACCACAGGGCACTTGCAACAGGAACTACAGAACATTTAAACTGCACTGAAGGGGAGAAGGTGTCAGGAGAAGGAAGCAGCTCAAGGCAGTGATATCCACCATGGATTCTACCTGACATTTCACTCCAGGGATCAACTGATGGGAAATGACACAGAATTACATAAGGAAATCAGCTTTGCTGCCTCAGTGACAATGGAGAGCTGTTGTCCCTCTGACTAACAGCTGCACTTCCCAGCTCCCCTCATTACTCATCCTTCCAACAAAACATCATGTACTGAGAGAAGATTAAAGACAGGCAATTCCAAGAAGCATTTTTACTTCAAGGAGCTTATTGTCTCAGGTGACCCTAAACAGCTTCATCTCCAAAACTCAGTGCAATTACCCATAAAATAAAGACTCAACAAAAATCAAAATTTCTTTCATGTGCTGAATTTTAAAAGGGAAGGAAATGATCTTACCTCCTCTTCCTCATCAGTACTGCTCAGATCTTCTGCTTTCACCTTGTTGTAGATTTCTAATATATCAGTACAGCTCTGATCTCTGCAGGACAATGACAAAAACCAAGGTAGAAAATGAAGGATCCCAGGAGTTGGAGCTGTGGGGTCTGTGAGGTCCAAACTCACCCAATGAAGCGGAGCAGGACATCTGTCACAATTTTGGCTGCTTTGACTATGGGGCTGTCTGGCTCGTTGAATGTCCTGGCATTGTGTTCAATGTATCTTACCTCCCACATCAGGGCAGAGATTCTCCTGAAAAATACACAAAATTAAAGGAATGGGATGGAGAAGAAGGTGTATGTTATTTTTCTTCCATGTTCAGTAGGATTATTTGGTTAAAAATGGAATTGGGAATTCAGATCAAGCAGAAACAGGTGGTCCTCAGAGAGAAAAATAAGAAAAGGACATTATTTATTCCCAAATTAACTGGCAAAACTGAGATTTCCAATTATCAGCATTATTCAGTCACCTTCTGGCAACTGCAACACAAGCAAAGCCCCTCCTCAAAGGCAGCAGGGATGGAAACAAAGCAAACATGCTCTGTCTCCAACAGAGAGCCAGGCTCAGGGTGTTAAACCAACACTCCAGATCCAGCTACAGCAGCTTTTGCCTTAACAACATGGCCAGGAGAATTTATTATTCAGGAAGACTCACTTTGCCCAAGGCCAACCTGATCTTACACAGCTGCTAAAGGGACTTTAAACAGCATTCAGCTCCACACAGTAATAAATGCAATAAATGTCAGCTACAAACCCAAACTCACCTGTAAAACCTGTTTTCAAGCCTCCTCCTGATGGTGGTGAGGTCAGTTGGATAAGCAACGACAGTGCAATACATGGGATAGGCACTAAGGTCCACTGGAACAGCAAAGGGATTAGAAATATCTGCAAGACAAAAGACCACAATCATTCAGATGCCTCCAAGAGATGTTATACCAAGATTCCTTTCAATGGTTTCTGGGGTTTCTTTCAAAGAATTTAGCAAAAGCAACACAGATCTACAGCTGAGAATGTCATTACCCACAGGGAAGGGCTCCTCCTCTTGTACCATCTATTCCTACTCTTGAAAAAGCATTTTTTATGTATCACAGCTGAGATCTGTGTGCCAGCAGCCAATCTCACTGAAAGGAACATGGCATTTGCACTTAGAGCAGGAATACTAAAACACATAACATCAAGTCAGAACATAGACATGTCCTGGGTGTAAACAGAGGCAGAATTAAAGCACAGTGAGCTATTAAATGGTTACAAACCAGTTACAAGGAATTTGGAGGTGAGGGTATTTAGTGAGGATTTGTTGGTAGGTTTTGAGGGGTTTAATTGTATGTTTTCCTCTTTCACCTTTAGATATGACCCACTGGGAAGCCTCACTCAAAGAAATCAGGTCAAGCCTCAGAAAAAAAAGGGAATTTAGCTTGGAAACTGAAATATGAAATTTAAAAGGCTCTTTTCAGTAATTCAGTTGAGTACATTTCAAATACTCCACACCAAGTCCCAGCACTCCATCCCATCTACTCTTCAGTCCTGTGCCACCTCCCTGATACTGTTAATCCTTCTCCCTTTTCTCACCACCAAACATACCAAGGGAAAGAAGCTGCTCAATCCCTCGGATTACTCGTTCACATTCTTCATCTCTGGAATGAGCCCCCCATTCTCCTTCCTGGGGTTTGTAGAGGAGAGCTGTCAGCTCCTCTGGGGTCACAGGAACTCCAGCACCGACCTCCTCCGGATATGCAGCTGGAGAGGAACAATTCCAGAGGGTAAATCCAGGGCCCCAGAGCTGTTTGCTTTGTGCAGGGACAGGAATCCAACACACACTTACTTCCTTCTGGGATTGGTTCCATGTCCCATGGACTCATCCTCTCTCTTTCATTGTTGTCCCAGCTATTAAAAAATTCATTCAAATGCACAAGTTAGAGCTCAATATAAAGACACACCTTTTCTTTACCAGATTTGACTCAAAAGGTCACTCCAGTTAGGAATAAGATATTCTAACTCCCTATTTTCCTCTGGTATCTCCTACACAGTCACTGCACTTCTGTTTATACTTCTGTTTATACCAGAAGTGTTGCTTTAGGAATAAATTCAAGAGTTAAATAAGTAAATATTCAAATTAAAGAAAGATTTAAAACATTCTAAAATAAATAAATAGTAAGTAACAAATAAGAAGTACAAGACATGAAATTAAATAAGTAAATAAAGTGTATGGGTATGTATTTAACTGTAAAAAGGGATTCTAGTTCTTGAGGTTCCTGCTTCTATTTTTGAAGTTCTCTGAGTTGTGCAGGATCCCCAGGACATGGAAATACTCACTGGACACTGTAGCACTGGAAGGAACTATCAGGATATTCTGCCTGGAAGGGCTGCTGACTCTCCACAGTCCCAAACCACCAGGCATCATCAATGATACTGCGAAATCTATCCCCTGGAAGGGCAATCATTGCATTCAGAAAAAAACCAAAAACAACAAGAATTGCTAAATATTTCCTTTTAGAGAATCAGCTCCCTCTTCTGTGAATGCCTCACTGCCATCCTTACATTTTGCACCACAGGAGTTGATCCCTTGCTCTCAGGGCAGGATTTGCCCATCTCAGGGAAATACTCACAATTACTCACAATTTCCTCATGACCAGATCAGGAGATTCTCCTACTCTCACTGCCCTTGGAACAGTTTTTCTCATTTCTCCTTTTTTTTTTTTTTTTTTTTTTTTTTGCTACAGGAATTGCAGCAAACATCAAATAAAAGTTTCTATTAATCTTTACAATATCATGGTCCTTTATATTCTAATAAAGACGCTGTATCCCATTAAACAGCTGCAGAAATGGTGCAAAAACACATGGAATTGGGAAAAAAAATACTCACCTATTTGCCAGTTCCTTTCTTTGGCTTCATTATAAAACTGATGCAGCACAAGGAAATCAATAACATCTGGCATATCATGGTACCTTCAGGAAATAAGACCAGAAAAGTTATTATTACCCAGAAATACAGTTCTAGATGAACAACACAGTCCTCAAATTCCATGCATTTGGGATAACCATCACTGCCATCATCATGCCTTGCACAGGAAATAAAAAAGGAGGAGGGGGAAGCTTCTACACTGCAAGGAAAGCTCTTGAAGAATGTCATCAGCATTCCAGTGACTTACTTTATGGAAAAGGATTCTCCTGTCATTTTGCCTGTGATTGGATCCAGGAATGCAAGCTTCAAGCAGCAGAGTGTGGGAGGCCCAACTTCATATTTAATTCCTACAGTCTTCACAAATTCTTGTTCCTAGTTAGCAAGAAGTATGGAAGAGCATTATTTTACCTTGCCAACAACAAAAATATCAATTTTAAAGTGAAACATTAATAAAAACCCAAATATGTTTCCAATATACAGCACAGGTAATTTCACACATTAATTTTTCTTTTCCAAATATTAAAATCAATCACTGTCACCTCAAAAAGAAAAATGAAGCAGCTCATTCCCTTGGCAGGTTTGTGAACAGGGTTCCTACAAATTATTTAAGAAGGTTCTAAGGAACAAACCCAGCTTTAAGCACACCAAAGGCTCTCCCTGACCTACCCCCCTCACTCTTGCACAGGGGGAAAAAAAGAAATTCTTCCTCTGAAAACCGAAATTCCACAATAGCCTTTATGTTCATGTCCTGTCAAAGCCCGTCCTAAGTGAACAGCTTTTTCCTTTTCCTCACAAACTGATGATGCCTTGGAAAATTACAGCTGGAATCACTGAATATCAGGGACTGGTAACTGGGTATTTTCCCAATAAATCAATTATTTTCATTAATAGAACCACTGGCATGGTTAAGTGAATATGAGCACATATATGGGCTCTGCTCTTGATATGAAATCTGAGGAAAGCAGGAAAAACATGGCAACACTGGGGATTAAGTCTTGGGAACTCATTCAAAGCAAGATCCAGTGTTTAAGAGAACTCCTGCACACTCCTGATTTCTTCTTTCTTACCACAGCATTAAAAACAAGAAACAGAAGCCAAATGCTCAGGTCACTGTAAAGTGGTGAGAGAACCACAAACAGCTCTGCAGTGCTGGGTTCTGAATGAATTCAGTGTTCAAGCAAAAATAATTTGTGTTGAAAGAGACCCTTGAGAATCAGGTTCCAAAACCAGGAAGTGAACAGATGTAAAGACTTTGTGTTAATAAAAACTAACTTTAAGATTTACAATTAAAACTTTGATATTAACATTTTAAAGCAACACTTTCATTTTTTTTAATAGTTTTTCATGTCAGTTTAACATTACAAATACATTCAGCTCTTTGAAGTATTTCTTGAACTTACCCTGAGTTCCATTTTGTTCCATGGTTGTTTTTGCATGTTAATACTGTAAATTTTGGCTTTCCTCACTGCCCTCACATAAGCTTCATGGCCTTGCCTAAAATAGATGATCTTAAAAGAGAAAAAAGGAGAAAATTAAGAGAGAAAAAGAGCAAAGGAAAACAAAAAAGTAGAGAAAATTATTTTACTGATTGTACTCTTCCTGTTCATTCTATACCAGACCTTATCCCTTTCAGAACACATTACACACTTATTTATTTCATCATAAAACACTCTTCTAGTTAAAATATTTATATTAGTCCTCAAATTTGCACCTGCTCTGTGCTTCAAAACCGGGATCATTAAGAAATGTGCAGGTTAAGATGCACAACCAATTTTTCCTGCTAATCCCAAGTTACCTGTGCAGAAAAAGGGATGCAGGATCTGTAAACAACAAACTGCCTGGGAATTAACAAAGTTATCAAAACCCAGCCTGTCCTGAGCACAATTCCCTGCAGATATGGCTGGGTAGAAGAGTCCTAAGCAGGCTGAGCTGCTGATTTCCCAGGAATTGTTGAGTACCTCATCTCCCATCTGGGGCACGAAGGGCGAGCGGCGGGGAATGGTGTCCAGGATCCACTGTGGGGCCAGCCACTCCTCACTGGGCTCCCCTTCCAGCGACAGCAGCCCACTGGCTTTCTAAACACAGCACAGCAGGACATAACAGAGCTGAGTTACACACAGAAGTTCAGGATTTGCAGTCATTTAGAATGCAATCAACACAATATTCAGAATACTGTTAATTATTATGGAGAACTCATCACGCAGCAGTTACTGCAGGTAAGGTACAAGGAAAAGCAAATTGTGGAGTGTCATCCTTCCCAAAATCACCACTAAATAGCTGAGAATAAGACAGGTTTGTTATAAATATAATTGAACATTAAAACCTTCATAAATCATTAAAATGCCTTAAAACCTTCATGAATCATTAAAATGCCCATGGCAGGGGGGTGGGATAAGATGATCTTTAAGATCTCTCCAACTCAAACCAGTCTGTAGTTCAATAATGAAGAAAGAAATTGTATTTTTATAAATATTCTGAATGTCTTTAAAAAAATACCAGGAAAAATAAATCTGACCATGTCAATACAATAGAGATCCATTATAATTTTACAACAAAACCATCCTGTTGTAAACCTGACTGTGGTGAAAAGCATAAATCTGGGAGAAAAAAATGGCATTTGTAATGAAGAACCACCTGTGGGAAACATGGAAGAACAATAAAACAAACAATAAAATTTCTTGGTACCACTGGTACCACAATTACTGTGATCTCTCTAATTTTTTTTTTACTCTATATCCATTTATGAAGAATTTTACTTTGAAAACAACACTAAAACCCAAATTGATATTCATTAAGTACAAAAGACACTTAGAATTACAATTGCTGACCTTTTTCCTTGGCTGTTTGAGTTTCCTTCTCTTTGGCTCCAGCCCTTTTGTTCCCTTCATATTTTCATCTTCAGAACTACTACAGATTTTCCGAGCTGCCTGCCTGGTTTGTCTCTTTGGAGGCTGCAGATTAATCCCAGCATCTGCTGTCCAGTCTGAATATTCACTTGATGAATCACTGTAATAAAAATGTTGTAAGAAAGAGAACAGAAAACTTCAGTTTCCCCATAGTGGATTGAAAAGTCCAAACATTCAACCTGCTGGTTCTGCTCAGGATTAGCACAGAATGTTGTTATCATGTGAGTTTAAAGAAAAACAGGTGCTCTCAGATTTGTGATTTCAGTAAATTCTTTTATCAATCTGAAACTCACAGTAAAACCATCTATGGCTGATATCAATTCTCATTATCTCACTGATTCACAGACTGACTTCATAAGCAGCAAAAAATGCATGGAACATTAAAAGAACTAGAGCACTTCGCTAAAAATCCAGTGCTGACTTTCAAATACCAAATAATACATGTACAGGATTTATATGCAAACTAGCATTGATTTTTTCAAGTAACTTTAAAGACCATCTTTTCTTATAAAAGGTTTTTTAGAATTGTTTTTGACTTTGAAAAGGGAAAGAACAGAAAAAAAAATCACAATATAAAACGTTTCATGACTAACTGGTTAAAAATCAGTCTTCAAAATGAAGTCTGAGTATCAACTGTCCTACTTAAATCCCATAATAAACCAGTGTTACCAATTCAGAGCCCAGTGCAGGTACCTGGAACTGCTTTCACTCTGCCAGGCTGCCACAGGATCATCCATGGATGCATCACTTGTGCCAACAGTCTCATCTTCCTGTAGTGAAAACAAGAGGATTCACTCTAGGGCCAAGGGTAAATTGTATCATTTTTGCTTGCAAGCAAGTTGTGTCACCTGAGGAAAACTTTGTATTCAAGGGCTGGTTTAGCTTTAAAGAAATAAATCCACAATTTCTTCCTTTATCTTAATTAGTATTATAATATATACTTATATAGCTCCTATAGAAACAAATATGAATTTTAATTAGATGAGAACTACAGAATGAGTTCTTATTTAAGTTTTTGATTAATAAATTTTAGTGCCCAGGGCCCAGCTTTTTGAGCTGTTCTGTACTTTCAACACATTTACAAAGCAACAATGTTCAGTTTCTTCCTTAAGGAGAACAAGTTATATTTATCTGGTATATTTTAGGTTCTTCCCTTGCCAAAATCAATGATTAATACCAATACTCAATCTCTTTTAACAGCAGTCTACAGATGTAGATGAAATCAAAGCACTGCAAAATGAAATCAAAGTCCTGACCCAGAATCCATGTGCTGCATGAAACCCAAAATAGCAAGTGGTTTAACACAACCCAGTTAAATTTACTTGAAAATGTTTCAGGTTTCCAAAAATACAGGAGCTGTTTTAAGCTACTTTTGAACACTGTCCTGGCATTTAGGTAAATGATCCTTCACTCTCCAAGACCAACATGCCACAGGAACACCACAAATCCCAGAGACTCAATGACCTGAGTGTTTCATCCCATGTGGAGAATCACAGAATATCCTGAGCAGGAAGGGACCCACAAGGATCAGAGTTCAGCTCCTGGCCCTGCACAGACACCCCAACAATCCCACCCTGGGCATCCCTGGCTGTCCAAACCCTCCTGGAGCTCTGGCAGCCTCAGGGCTGTGCCCATTCCCTGGGAGCCTGGGCAGTGCCAAAATACCCTCTGGGGGAAGAACCTTTTCCTAAAACCCAGCCTGACCCTGCCCTGACACAGCTCCAGCTGTTCTCTGGGTCCTGTTCCTGTCACAACCTCTCTGGATTCCCAAGACTGCTCAAAAAAATCACCAAGAGAGGCTTTGTGATAGCATCAGCAGCAATTTGAGGATTCTTGGATGAATTCTCTCAGGCTCCATCGATTTGCAGGGATCCAGCTGGAGCAGCAGATCCCACACAAGTTCAGGGCTCACTGGGAGCTGATCACTCTCAGTCGTGGCCCTCCAGCTTAGAGCACTGGGACCCCCTTGCTCCACCATCCATGTTGAAGATGGAGACAAAAGGATGTCTGCCCCTGTTTGTGAGGTGACCATCCCCATCCTGCAACGGGCCAATGTTATTTTTATACTGCTTCTTGCCATGAACACATTTGAAAAACCTCATTTGACTGCCCCCCATTCCCCAGTCTTGGCAGCTCCAGCTCAAACTGAGCTTTGGCTGCACAAACGGTGAACACACGGAACCTGAGATGTGGGAATAGGGAAGAAGCTTAATGTGCTCTGGAATTTGGGAACGGGGAGGAAGCTTAACATGCTCTGGGATTTGGGAATGGGGAGGAAGCTTAACATGCTCTGGGATTTGGGAATGAGGAGGAACCTTAACGTGCTCTGGGATTTGGGAACGGGGAGGAACCTTAATGTGCTCTGGGATTTGGGAATGGGGAGGAAGCTTAACATGCTCTGGGGTTTGGGAATGAGGAGGAACCTGAACGTGCTCTGGGATTTGGGAATGGGGAGGAACCTGAACGTGCTCTGGGATTTGGGAACGGGGAGGAACCTTAACGTGCTCTGGGATTTGGTAATGGGGAAGCTGTTGGAGGCTGCTGGGAGGCTCAGACCTCAGAGGAGCTGTCGGAGTCGTGGCGGGCACAGGGGTTCTGGCTGGCTCCCTGCTGGCTGTGCTCGATGGTGGAGCGGGTCTGGTACGCGTGCTGCCGCTTCCGCTGGTTCCTGCGCAGAGAGCGGCCACCGCCCGCCTGGAATTCGCTCTGCCAGGGGACAGACAGGGACAAAGCACAGCGAGTTACTCATGATTTACACAGTTAAAAGGTGCCTGGTTACAGTGGCTGAGTGTGGCACCTCAGTCATAACCGAGCAGAAAGAAATCACTGTAGAATTAGACAACATCTCTGATGCATTGCAGAGTTTTCGGTGTGGATTTTTGGTGAAAATACCATTCTTTTCTATAAAATTCTTGCAGTCTTTGCATAAGATAAATCCAGCCCCTTGTAAAAGTTTGGCACCTCTACTTTCCACAAGTCAAACTGAAAACCCACTGTGGCTCTGCGATTTTCCTTTCCCAGCATCTTCCCACCGCTAAAGCCTCAAGGATAGAGATTTACCACTATTTGGATATTACAGACAGCCAAATCAGTTACAGAAGGAAGAAGATAGTGAGCCAGAGAAACAATTAGGACTATTGATCTTCTAAATAATTCAATAAAATTGGTTTGGGTTTTTTTGTTGGTCTTATTTTTGTTGCTCAGCGCTCAGAACTGCTTCCTACACAGATTGTCTCTTCCAGGGCATTAACTCACCCGCTGTAAGGTGTGGGATGGCTTTCTCTTCTTGTCAGCAGTGTATAAACTGATTTCTATTTCACCTTTGGCAGCTCGGCATTCTTCCTGGACCCTAATTATACATAAGAAACACACATTATATTCATTAAACCACCATGGAACTCAACAGCCTCCTTAACACACACATTAAAATACTTGTGCTGCTCTAAGAAATCTGTGCATAAATTCCCCCAGCAGCATCCATCCATTTGTTCCTGGAATCACAAGCTGAAGAAGCAAACTTGTTTGCTGAGCAGCTGTAATTATTTTCAAATGCATTAAAATTATTTTCAAGTCTTTTTCAAATAAAGCTTGAGGGAAATGTTGTATTTGGAGTACTGAAGAAAGAGTGAATTATGAAAAGAAGGAACTGCCATTCTCAACTCTCCATTCTGATCCCAACATTCCAAACAACCCGAACAACCAACCCCAAAGCTGATGCGCCGCCGAAAAACCATTCCAGGAGAGTATGGAAGGCTCACTGCACATCACACAACTGAATCACTCATCCTACTGAGCCTCTTACTTGCTGATGCCTGGAGGGAGCTCGTTGACCACCACCCTCCTGCTCCAGGCCATGAGGTCCCTCTCGGTGGCCATCTGGCTGCGGGGCGCGTTGTGGTGCATCTGCCGCACGCCCTCGATCTGCCCGCTCCGGCGCAGCCCCACGTTGGGTGGGGAGGCCACGTCCAAGCCAGGGCTACGAAGAGCTGGGGGAGAGACAGAGAAAGAAAGAGTTTCTTCACTTCTATGAACCACCAATAGAATCATGGAGTCACAGGATGGTTGGGTTAGGAGGGACCTTAGAGATCAAACACGGGACAGTCTGCCATGGGACACTTTCCGCTGTCCCAGGATGCTCCAAGCCCTGTCCAACCTGACCAGGGACACTTCCAGGGATCCAGGGGCAGCCAAAGCTCCTCTGGGCACCCTGTGCCAGGGCCCCTCCACCCTCACAGGGAAAGATTCCTTCCCTGTATCCTGTCCACAATTTAAAGCTTAAGGACGGCACCAAGATTGATAAGCAAAGGTTGATAATAATGGAATCACTGCCACCATTGTCCTCACTTATCCCTCAACACAATTCCCTGCTTAAGTATGGTAAATCACACAATAATATTGCATTTATGGTTGTGTAAAGCTATATAAAAATATCTGGCTATTTAAATACTTTATACATACTCCAATTAACTTACTCAAATGGGCAGTTCATATGGGCGAAGTCATTGATCAATGCAAGTTCTAGAAAGGAACTATGCTTTAATTTCCACACCCCTCATATCTGGAAATTCCTTTACACAACTACAGGGATACACAAATAAAACTGGGAACTGGGGCTGTACAGCACATCAACGTATCCTAAGCAGCAGAAAAGACTTTGAGTGAGCTGAGGCGGCCTTTTAGGCAACCTTTTCAAAATATCAACTTTGAAGCAAAAATGCATTTTCATATTTTTCGCTGATATTTTTCTTACTCTTTCTTGAATTGAAACACAAGCAATTCCACATCCAAATCCTAATGAGCTTTGCCAGGAAATCTACTTCAAACACATGTAATCAGTCACTTAACCTAGAAGTGCTTTATTAGCAGCTGTGAATTCTCCCAAGGCTCAGGCTGACTTGCAGCAGAGTCCTGGGCATCTGCTCCCTCCCATCAGCTGCACTCACTCAGTTGCTCACATCTGATTGAGTGTGGTTTCAATTTTTAATCACTTTGTGTATTAAAAATAAAATCACAGTAGCAGAACACTTACCAGGAGAATAATCTCAAGCTTTCTAAGGAAACACTAAGACAGAGCAGCATGTTTATTTTATTAGCACTGATGCTCAGCATTGTGCTGCAGCAGGAAACCATTAGTCTGTCACAACACTGTATTGCACTGACAGCCCCTAATTATATGCTTTCATTTTGGCATTTTGCAGTTATGAAGTTTCATCTCTGCACTGATATCAAGACAATACAGTGAACTTCATGCTTATTTTTCAGGAAACTGGTTTATAGCAGGAATAATTCCAGTCCAATAACTCCAAGCAATCAGATACAGCCCAGTTAGACCACTCAGTGCCTTCAGCTGCCTCTTAAATTTAAATTTTAATTTTAGTTTTAATTTAAAAAGCTTAAATTTATAATTCCGCTGTTAGAATCCACAAAACATCCCACTGCTCCACAGGGTTAACAAGAATAGGAGAGAAAAGCATCCTCAAAGACACCATCTCATAACTGACATTAACACTTTGATCAGTCCTTCCTGTGATAAGGAAGGAACTGATGGAGATAAGGCTGAACACTGACCTCCATTAACAGAGTGGGATCTGTTGAGTGGAGGGTTTGGAAGAGTTTCTCCTTCATTAATCAGTCTCAGATCTTGTTCCCTCTGGAGCTCTCTGATCATTCCATCAAGGATACTCTCATCCTGGTCATTGGTTTGCTGCCCGATGACTTGTTCGACCACCTCACCATCACCTTGACAAGAACAGAGTCACAAATGCTGATAAAATGATGGATTTCTGTATTACCAAACACCACAGAGATAATCCCATTTAAAACTCTGCACCACTATTTGTCTGTTCTGCAAAACATCTGATCACCAGCTGGCTTTCTGCTCTCATGTAATAAATGGAGGCAAAGTTTAGAAGAGAAGTTACAATAAAATCCTAAAACTCCAGACCACATGTAGAACATAAACACAAACCCTTAGAAACAGCAGAGATAAATTATGCTTCAGTAGGTAAGAACTGAAGGTCTTTTTTGGGGATCAGCATTTTGCTAGTTTGTGTCTACAAGAAAAAAAAGAACTGTTTTAAAAAACAAAAGCTGGTTTTCCATGTCTTCCTCACTCTCCTGATCTCTTTTTCACATCCACAGTTACAGAGATTAATAGATAATGCTTTAAACATCAGCTATATACCTGGGAAAAATGCACAGATTTTGGAATACTCTTGCTACTCTTGCCTCCAGTCAATTTGATTCCACACATAATCCCATCCCACCCCCTCTTCTACCTGTATATTGGATTTAAACCATTAATTTATACATCCTCACAGCACCATCCCAGGAGCTGGTGCTCAATACTGTGCCACACTTCTATTATTCATGAGGTTCAGACAGAGTACCATTAGCCACATATCCCAGCTGAGGAATAAGTTGTTCATCCTTGCAATTTTCCCTCCCTGGCACCAGCCTCTGGAATCTCGTGGGATGAGGATTTCCATCAACATCCACCAGGAATGGAGGAGGCATAAGGTGTGGAGCCTGTTGAGTCTGTTCATCCAGCACATAATTATTGGCATCCCGGATGAGGGGCCGGTAATCCGTGTGGAAGAACATCTGATCAGGAATCTGAAAGAAAAGCAATGTACTAAATAAATCAATGGCCATTTGCAGCTGTCTTGCTGCTCTGGGATGGCTCTCATAAACCACAACTCCTACATTTGGGATCAGCACAAGGAATGTTGTGACAGAGAACAGATTTGTACTACAAATGTGGTTTATTACCAAGGCCTGATGCAGAAATTCAACAGTAAAATAGGCCAAGAGAGGTGGACAGAGAAGTTAATGTTTTTCTCCTCAATCTATAGAGTCTCTTGTCTAAATCTTCTTGATTTAGATAAACAGCAACTGCTCTATGACCTAATTATTATTTTGTCTGGGCCAGGGTGAGGGAATAAATTGAAACACAAATACAAATTCTAAGACAAAATCATGTCAAGACAGGGAAGAGTTTAAAATTCATTCAACCCACCTTTTCATAATATTTATTGCATCCAAAACCAAATAGTAGCAGATGTCCATGAGAGTCTGTGCAGGCAAAATGCTGCCCATCTGGTGAGAACTTGCAATCAAAAACAGCTCCATGGCCTTGGCCCTCAATCTGTACCAAGCACAGAGAATTCTTTTCACAACCAGACATTCTCTATAAGAGCATTTTCACAAATATTTCCCCTGTGCTCCAACACGTACTGAATCCTCATTCTGTGATTTCTCACCTTGCTCAAGACTGATTTACACTTTTATTTATTAAACTGAAGAACAAAATAAAACTTCACATTTTCTCTCTGCCCTGAAATTTCAGCCCAACTTTTAATGTATGTTCTGGAACAACCACCTGGAAGTCTACATTTTATGTTAATGGCAGACACAGGGCAAGATCACCAAAGATCTCACAGCTGTACAGGCTCTGGAGGTATTTACTGAAATCTGCTTTTGTCTCAAGACCAGTTTTGTGAAAAAAGAAAAAAACGAACTTGTGATCCTTCTTACCATGTTAAAGTAATTGCGAATTTTTGTTCCTTTGTCTATATCCCAAACAAAAATATTCCCATCGTGTCCTGCCGAAAGCACAATCCTTTGGTCAAAGGGATGAGCCTCCAGAACAAAAACTTCATCATCGTGACCCTGCAATGACAGCAGCGGGGGAAAAATGTTTTATTTCTCCACGTGGTATCTCCAGATGTGCTGGGAGTCACTGAGAGGACATCCCAGATCAGGGAGTCACCCAAGACACCTCAATTTACTGGAACTGTGCTTGGTCACCATTCCTGCCACAGGTTTGGCAGTGTCACTGCTCAGCATCACTGAGATGGGGAGGGATGGGGAGGAAGGAGACATCAAGGCACAGATGGAGCCTCCAGAGGGTTCCCTGCCAGCCAGCAATCACCAGGATTCTGCACATCAGCTCCTTTCCCCACGGTGCACCCTCCTCCCAGCAGGCAGGGGACAGCTGGACACTTCAACACCAAATCCTTGTCACAGGAATGGTGACGAGTTCAGCCTCCAATCAATCTCAGAGTGAACTACATCCACTTGGGATTCCCCTTGGAATTGTACTCACAGATAAGCTATGGAGAAGCTGCCCTGTGGATGAGTTCCACACTTTGAGGAGGAAATTGTTGACTGCAGTGATGACAGTGGCATCGTATCGATCCCAAGCCACCATGGTGACCTTCAGCTTGGTGACCTTGTCCTCTCCAGATGCCACATTGTTTCTAAGAAATCAGCAATTTAAAAAGGAATAAATCAGTAACAACATATGGAAACACTGAGGAGAGCTAATTCAGTATGAAATTCGGGGGTGGATGGATCACAGGCACCTCTGTGACTCTGGCTAAGGCAGGAGAATGAAGGATGGTTCTGCAGTGGTAAAAACCAAATACGGGAAATATTCAGTGCCACTGAGATTTATAGAGCTCTATTTCCTTAAAAAGGACATTTTCTCCTCTCTCCCTAAGCCATCATCCTTCCCTACCCCGATTTTTCCTTTCAGGTCTATTAGGCTTTTTCCTACAAGTCATTTTTCTTATCAGTCATCAGTATCAGTAAACTCCACAGTGAGCAGGAACCTGCTAAATAAATCCAACTCACACTTCCGACTGCAAACACTGCAAATGCAACCACTGAAATATGGAGAATTCTGCAAAGCAAGTGCCTAATGGATTTCTCCATTTCTGCTCTTTGTTGCTGTGAATACTCAATTACAATTCAATTACAGGGCACTTAAAGAAGTCACTTGAGGATCTCAAAAAGAAAAACTCAAAACCCTAACTGAACCTGAGAACCAAACACTAGTTTCACTTCTTACCTGGAAACCTAAGGTAGAAATACACTGTTAAGAATCATGTTGGATATATATGTACACATATATATACACATTAGCAAATGATTACTGGGGCTCTACCAAAACCTCATTCTGTGAGATCAATTCTTATTTCATGTGTAAAATACTAAATATTCCTCAACCATTAGGATAGGGAAGTACTAACAGATTATTATTTATATGGGGGTGAATTAACTGTGGAAATCGACAAAGCCACGACAACTTTCAATACATGCATGGAAATAAATTCAAAATGGAAGCAAATAACCAGTTTTCAATATAGTGGAGCATTTAGCTTGCAGGTAAATGTGTTGATGAGGTGTGTTGTGCTTGCTTTGCTTTACCCTGTCATTTTTGTAGCCATATCCAGAACCAGACTCTTCCAGTCATGCTGATGGTAGTGCCAGATTCTTGCTGTTCCATCTCTGCTTCCACTGACAAACCTTAAGCTGTGGGGCAAAAGGAAAAAAAAAAAAAAAGCCATGAAATTCTGAAATTCTGAATAAAGATGGTTTCATCCCCACGTGGACACCAATAAATTATATATAATACACTTGAAGTGTGCACTTGTGCATCTTTACTTCTCTCACTCATGAGGTTACAATTTTCCTATCAGATCTTGTAGGGTACAAGAGAGTTTCTAGCCCACAACATTAATTACATTTGGCTCCAGCAGCAGATGGCCTTGGAATGACTTCAATGTCGTAATTCATATGAGCTGCACATTCCCTTTTTAATGACATCAGCAAATCCCTGGAGCAGCTCAGAGTGGCAGCAAAGAAAGGGAAACTGCATGCCAGGAGTCTGGCATAAATTATAATGCATTAACTTAGGGACAGGGTGAAGACAGGCAAGGGAAAGAGCCAAATGGAGCACAAGGAGGTTGTCCTGCTTCTGGAGCTGAACAGGAATATTTTAATTTTTAAACCCCTCCTTATTTAAAAATTCCAAGCATGCAGAAACTGTATTTAACCACATCATAATGCTTTGGCCATCAATGTCACAGAAGTAATTTTTTTTTGAGAAACTGGGAAAAAAGCTCCTCAACATTTTTACAGGATGGCAAACACCTTTGGAAGTATATTCCATTTATACACAAAATTACACTTAAAAGGCAAATCTATTCAATTTTAAGAAGCAATTGTTTCACCTTTTCAGTTTCCCTGATCTGATTTTTTTCACTGTGATGAAAAAGAGCTTGAAAATGCTTGTGACAAATTAATTTTCTTCTTAATTTTACTTCTTTATATTAAAATAAAAAGGAAAGTACCCCTTTTCCATTCAAAGCATTGTTATAGAATACAATTTTCAGTGAGTATGCAACTTCATTCCCTCTCACGTGGCTTGGAAGGAACTGGTGGTACAATTACCCCAGCACATTCCCACAAAATTCCACATATCAGCTACAGTAGGGCTTGGAAGGCTCATCCCTTACAGACACATCCCTTAAACTCCTGCTCAGCAAAATAAGGAACAGGAGCAAAAGTTGAAATAAAAACATCTATATTTACTAACTTTTCTTTAGACTACATTGATTTAGAATACATCTATTGCTTATGGAGGAAGAGCATTGTAATCAATGTGGGGGCTACCTGGGAAGGTTTTTACACAGAAAAGTTATAAAATTTGGCATCCAATTTGCTGTTTGAAACAAAAAAACAAATTAAAAGCATAATTACAGAACGTTTTTGTTGTTACAGCAGAGGACAACGAGTTTGAGCTTGTGGACATGACACACATCTTGCAACACACTGCAATAATTTATCCAGGATTAAGCCAAGCCCACGGGCTAATCTTCCTGTTGTGCCAAATTTTCCATGAAATGTTGTTTGGAAAATTAAATATCATCACTGTCAGGTGCAAAACCCAGCACTCACCTGTCACCGTTGTTACAGAACTGCACTGCAACCACTTTGTCCTAAACAGGAGGGAGGAAAAGAACAGAAGTGAAAAACTCAGCCTAAAAGATCTCCATGATGAGCATTTCACTTAGCAAATTAAAAAAAACTCTAAAAAATCTAGTACAGGAAAGTTGTATTTGGAGTTAAACTTCACCAGACACATTGTGTTAAACACTGAAATAGAAAACTTCAGAGAGGTGATGGCTACCTGCAAATTTTAGACCTAAAATGACAGAGTATCAAAAAAATTAATCCAAAAAAAGCAAACCTTGGTTTTACTAACACTTACAAATCGTTGACAAACAAATGTTACGTTTTAGACATAGTTTTGTCCTTTTTTTAATTTGCCAAATACTTGTGCTGGCTCCATGATTTGCTCTCCTTACTCCCACTCATGTCTCTATCTCCTGGTAACTGGGATTTGTTTTAGGAGGGGCTGACAGCTGTCTGCAGGATTAAGAGTGGACTTAAAGAAATTAAAGGAATTAGAGCCTCTTCCAAACCTGTTCAATACAGAAAATATCTTTTTTCTTTTGTGAGCAAAATATTTGTTAGATGTGTTGGCTTGGAGACTTCAATGTGAGAGCCACAACTCCCACTGAAGTTCAGGGAACCAATTTAGACCTTGGGCTTAATCCATAAAATGTTCCTGAGGTGGTAAATTTGTAGTTTGAATTTTTATGGGAATCTTTCTGCATTATCTAAAAAAAAAACGCTTTTAAGCTTTATTTTCTAAATGAAATTACCATCATGCCCCAAATTTTGACAGCACGGTCGAAAATTTGAATTACTTTGTCTTATGTGGATTGAACTAAACATTCAACAGCAAGTTTAATAGGAAAAAATGACATTGTGCAATGACATGGTGCATTAAAACTATTTTAATTCCTCATTCCATCACAGATTTTTTCAAGAGTAGGGGAAAATCACCTAGTTCCTCAGTTTTCTGGGGGAATGAAATACATAAAGACTACTTTGCACAAACCTCTTGCCTCAGAGAGATTTAAAAATAAACATCCCACAAATTTCCAGACATTAAAACACCACAATGTTGAAAGCCAAACAAATTCTAGACAGTAAATTAAAAAAAAAATTGGGATGTACAGAAATCAAGTTCCTGAAATGAGGAAAAGGTGGGAGATAAATAGAGATTTTCACTTGGATTTGCCTCTTACCGTGTGAGATTCCAGCTCAGCCATTTTCTCTGGAGATTCTGAGCCCAAATAATAAATTCTTATTACATGGTCAGTACTCCCTGTTGCAATGAACATGCCACCTAAAACAGAGAATTCTCTGTGAGAAGAAAAGTCATCCAAAGAACAACTTATTTTTACTTGATTTATTTTAATTTGCTGCTTTCTTGTCAAAGCAGCAAAGTAGTTTTAAACAGAAAATTTCAATGTAAACAGGTAAATGTCAAATAAAATATTTAAATGCAGTTTCAATACCTATTTGGCACACATCGCAGAAATTATTGCTGAGCTGGGATGTAGTGATTAAAGTATTTTATTGTAATTTCTTTACAATATTGCTCAAAAAGGGCACTATTGTGTGGTTTACTGCATTGTAATGGGTTTAGTTAATTCAGGATTTCTGGCTTTAAAGAAAGAATGTGGCTCTACAAAAGTTCTCAATTTCAAAAAGTAAATTTAATGAGTAGCAACATCATTTTCTTTGTAAAAATCAGTATTTTTGCTCATTCACAGCTGCAGAGGAGGATTGTTAGCCTGAGATTCTCCAATATATTGAACTGATCCTCTTAGAATTCAGACAAATTTGGAAGATTAGCAAAAGTGTAATCTTTGACAGAGGATTTCCACAACATTTCACTCAAAAAGTTTACAAAGTAAAGTCTTAAAAGGACGTTACAGAGAAATATCTGATGTGCAGAACAAGAGACTGAAAGCCTTGGAAGTGGTCAAAATATTTTAGCTTAAATTATAGGAAAAAAAAGAAAGAGCAGCTTGAGGCAGATACTTTGCAGGGAAAATTTCCAATAATCACAATTTGACAGGGATAAAATTAACTGGGAAAGGGTTTAACACTATTTCTATTTAAAGAGAAGTAACAGAACTGTCACCAAAGCCCCAAATTCATGAAACAGCTGATGCTGGACACATACCAGAACTGAAAGATGAACAGGAGATCTGAACACCAGGCCTGGACCTCTCTGCAAACTTCACAGGACGATCCCTACATGTAAAACACAATATTTTTATTTTTCCTCCTTTATTCAATACAAACAATTCCCTGCAGCTCAGCAGGTTGAGGTCAAGCTCATCTTACATCTCTTAATTTGATAATTCTCACCTAAGTTTGCTGGAATTTATTTTTCCTTTTAGGAATTTTCTTCCTTAGTTTACTAAGGAAACAATTCTCTAAACTGAGATTATTTAACTGAGTCACCATTATCCTCACCAATTCAAATCTATTTAAAACAGACCCTGCCAAACCATTAATCCAATAGCATTTCCTCCCAATTAAATGTGGGTTTGATGACATCTACATATGTACATTCTTCTGATTAAAAGCAAATTAATTCTTCTGCCTGCACATTTTGGATAGGGATTTAATCCTGAATGGAAAAGCTTGAATTTCTTCTACAACTTTGGCTTGCAAAGCACAAACCTCAGAAATAACAACCCCAACCTCTGCCTCCCCTTTGGGTTCCAATGCCACAGAATCTCAAAGTGTTCCTGCCCCACACACCAGTTTACTGAGCAAGAAAACACCCTTATTTCATTATCTCAGCATCATTCTCCGTGCCAAAATTAAAAATAAATCCCTCCTTGAGTTAAAATAATTGTAATTATCTAAACAGTCTCACTTGAATTTCATGGTGTTCGCATGCCACTGCCAGAAACAGATTGTTCCGTCGGCACCAGTGGAAGTGAGGTATCGAGTTGTTCCTTTCCTTGCTGGAGAGAACTAAAAATAAAAGTTGTAACAATTAAACCAGCTCCTATTTTCTCTTCTTTCATGCTGGAAACTTATTGACAGGAATGGTTTTCACTGACACATTAGTTTCTCCCCAGGAGTATAGAGAGCAGGGGTAAGCAGAGAATCTGAACTTCCATAAAAATGAAGTTGAGGAAATGGAAAACACCTACATTTAGATTAGGAATTCTTTGTTTTTACCATACAAAGGAAATTGGAGAAATGAAACGAGTCCAGATCCTGTAAATGGGGCAAAAATATGAGGAAAAAGTTCTTTCTAAGATAAAACTGCATCAGACATGGCAAATACAATTATTCCTGCATCCAAGCCCAATGAAGAGCTGCACAGCAGGACCCCCTCTTCTCTATCTTCCTAAACCTCTCTAAGGAAGGGAAGCCTTTTTATTCTTAATGTCATAACTGCAGCAATACCCTTAATCCTCAGGCTACCTGGTAATTTGATAAAGAAATCCAGCACTGCCTTCCTCAAAAAGCAGTGACTGATTATATTCTAAATTATCAGTTTACAAAGAGCTTGAGAGAAACACACACATACACACACATATATATATATACACATATACATGTAAGCAATACACCAGCTCAAAAGCCAGGTTGGAAAATACATTTCTGACACAATCACCTTAAAATGGCTGAAATAGAACAAAATTGGAAGCATAAAGAAGATGGGGAGAAATGAGACTCCTGGGGAATATTGGCATGATAGAGAAGCCTGTGCTGAATCCAAGGCAGCACCACTCCAGGAGAGAGGGACTCTGAGCCAAACAGCCCCACTCACTCTCCCCTCTATGTGCATCACCTGCCAAAGTGCAGGGATTGTCTTTTTTATCCTGGAATTCTGGTTTTTGGAGATTTCTGCCTGGCAGTTGTAAAGTTTTTTTAAAGAAAATCTGCATTTGCTACAACATCCAGAGCAGCTCTTTAAGCTACAAGCTAAGATAACAAGGAAACAAGAAATGAGGAGCAAGGAATTTTAACTGATCCTTTGGAAAACAAGTATTCTCTGTGAACACAAGAGTGCTGGGTCAGGTGCTGTGCCAGGAGCACCACCAAAGATGCCAAACATGTCAGTGAGTTGAGCCAAGGAGATGCTGCTGCTCTCTGAGTTGCTCTAAAAGAGCATCAGATCTCACATTTTCTAGACCTAAGGAAGCAGCAGTGGGATCACCCAGCTAAAAGCACGTGAAAGCAGGAAGATGACCCCCTAGACACCATAGGATTGATTTAACCAGGCAAAACACCTTTGAGTCAGGACAAATCATAGACAAAAAGATCAATTTTACCCTTGACCGCCACAGCTCTTATTACCATTCTAATTCAAGGGGTAAAGCCCATCAGTCCTCACCTGTATGGAAGTGATGGAAGCTGAGTGGCCCTGCAGGACTGCCAGGGGGGCACAGGTCCTGAGGCACCACACCCTGACCACCTTGTCACAGCTGCCCGCTGCCAGCAGCGTGTTCTCGTAGTTGACGGCCATGTCCGAGATCTCGGCCGAGTGGCCGCGCAGGGTGGACAGCAGGCGCCCGTCATCCGTGGCCCAGATCTTCACCAAACAGTCATCTGAGCCCTGGAATTGCACAGGCATTGCCAAAGGTCACAGAAAATACGGGGTGTGTTCCAGGCACGTCACACATGGATCCCAAACCCCGTGAACTGATGGGACAACTCAGTGGGATTCCACAGAGCCCCAGTTTTAGGATGGAATTCTTCCCTGTGAGGGTGGTGAGGACTTGGCATAGGCTCTCCAGAGAAGCTGTGGCTGCCCCTGGATTCCTGGAGCTGCCCATGGCCAGGCTGGGCAGGGCTTGGAGCAGCCTGGGATAGTGGAAGGTGTCCCTGCCCATGGCAGGGAATGGGGCTGGATGACTTGGAAATATTCCATCCCATCCAAACCTTTCTGGGATTCTACGATTCTATGAACTGTGGAGTCTGGGGATCACCCTATGGAGTCATGGAATTCAATTTGATAAAAGTCATGGAATCACAGGATGGTTTATACTGGAAAAGGATCTATTTGGAAGGCAGGGACACCTTCCACTACCCCAGGCTGCTCCAAGCCCCACCCAACTTGGCTCCAGGACTGGGGCAGCCACAACTTCTTTGGGCACCTTGCGCCAGAGCCTCACCACCTCACAGAGAAAGATTTCTTCCCAATATCATAGAGAAAGATTTCTTCCCAATATCCCACCTAACCCTCTCCTCTGGAAGTCACTCCTTGTCCTATCACTCCATGCACAGGGATTAACATTAACAGCTAAAAATGCAACATTCATTTGAAAAATCTGTTGATTTTTAAATACGCCCAACAAAAAGCAAGGGCATCACCACAGAAATGGATGTTACTGCATTCTGCAGAAAAACTTACAATAATTGTCATGTATTCACTGACACACTACAAATCCAGGAAGGTAAATTTAGTAGAAAAGCAGCCGAACAAAGTCATGTCTGCATCTCAATCAGTGACTAAGAGGCTGTTGAGAGACTCAGGAAAGAAAGAAATCAAAGCAAACAAAGCAATCTTGGAAAAGAAAAAGGTCCAAATTTTAAACTTACTGTAAAAATCCTCCTCCCACTGCGATCAAAGGCTATGCAATAAACAGAGGAGAGGTGCCCCAAAATCCTCTTGTGCATCTTCATGTGTTGGTAGGTGGATGTTGGGAACAAGTGGCTGAAACGGCCACATCCAGTTAATTGCCTGGCAGAAAGGATATGAACTGGGAGAGAAAAAAGAAGCAAAAAGAAGTGTGAGACATTAATTTTGTCCAGAACTCAGAGTAAATAAATAGTAAATCAAATATAGTATTTATTAGCAACTTTATTATTAGAATCAGTAATAAATCTGAACCTCTTCCACCTTATCAGAACATTCTGTCCAGTGTTATAAAAAGAAATCCCACTCCTGATGGGGCCTTTCAGTACCCACCACAAGCTGCACCTGCTTCCTTACCAAAAATGAAAGCAGAAAAAAGTTCCTATCACAACTGGGAGTTATTCCAATGTCCAATTCATGAACAGGTAACAGACACATTTATGGTCTGGAATGGACATGGAAAATCTTAATGGAAAATCTTTGAAGGAAGAAAGGAAATTTAGGAAATTACATGTTACTAATATCAATTACAAAAAGAGTAAATACTAGTTTATTTTAAGTGCCTTTTTGTGATAAAAGAAGTGATAAAAATACTTCCTTGGAATGGCAACCAGATCATTTGTGAGGGCCATAGGACTTCCACATCCACATCCCTGCATTCCCATGGCCATGGATTAACAAGGAATAGGTGGCACTGATGGAAAAATCCCAGTGGGAGAATGGCAGGTAGGAGAAAGAACTGCAACAACAACAAACTCCTTCCCATTTCCACAGCCAGCAGCCCTTCCAAGAACAGTCTAAAACCTAAATGCAAAACCCATCCTGTAAAAAGGCTTTTGATTGGATGCACAATTTGAGACCATTTTGGGGTATTTAATTTCACCAATCCTTTCCTATTACTATTTTCCCTAACCTATCCTCACTCACAGCACTTGAACTTTGGATTTGAAAGTTTTGAGAGGGTTTTTCAGTGGCACTTGAGGATCTAACAGAGCTGTGCTGGTGGGTTTGTGGAGTCCCTGTGATAGCAGATCCCCTGCAGCAACTCCTTATCTTCCCCTGCACCTTGCTGTGGGCTGTGGGCTGGGCTTCACAGGAACCCCACCAAGCTCTTTAGTGCCTTTCACTTCTTTAGCTTAACAGTCTAGTGAAAAATTCGAGCCATTTCTTAATTGTCTCATGATATCACTGCCAATCTACACAAAAAAAGATCATGGAATACATTAAAAAATTAATCTACAAAGTCAAGAAGTGCCATTTCAAAGGGTTGCTAACCCATAACTCCATGTGTAAATTGATACCATTGAAGTATTTACACACAAGCAAGGAAAAGAAATTGTTTCCAGCTTCAAAGAAAGCATTTTTGTGTCTCAGTTTTAGGCTCTGCAATGTGGATTATTTTTAATCACTCAAAGCAATAGAAACATGACACATGAGGGGAAAAAAAGCTGCATAAAAGATGCTTGCAAAAGCCATCGGGCCCCAGCATAACCTCACCTTCAGTCAATATTTGCTTTGCATGTAAAAACACACATTCAGCAACACTAAAAAGCAAAACACACTAACACAAATTAATTTACTACCTACCTACTATTCAACTGATACCTGATATTATACAAGACTGTTAAACAAAACTGTCTCCCTAAGCAAAGTAAAACTGAAATTTTAAACTCTTTTTCCTACCTCTAACACAGAGATCCTGCAGGGATAAATGCTCTACAAGGAACCTCAGCTTTGCCTATACATTATTTTATTTACTCTTCAAGTATGACAGCTTAAAAGCCGAATTCTCTAAAAGATCACACCTCCCTTTCCCCCACCCTGTATGCCAACAGAGACCAGCAATATGGTGATTGTGCTGTGCTTTTCAAGGCTTCAAGCATTTCAATACATATATATTTATATCTTTAAATACATAATAACAGTGTATCTGTGCCTATAAGCAATTTCAAATGGCTTCGAATATTTTTTTAACCACATAAAGAATCGCGTGAATAAAAAAGATACACTCTCACGTCAAAATATTCCTAATAATCACAATATTTTCTGTGTCCCCCTGCAATCCTTTTGAACATTTACCACTGCTGTTTGTTGTAAACCCCACGAAGGAAGCACCAAAAGGCACCAAAATCCCACAGTTTTGGCACCTCGTTTTTCCGGTCGATTCCCAGCCTTGCAATCAGTTCAGCTTCAGCGGATATGAAAGTAATTTCTTTTTTTTTTTTCTGTGTTTATTTCTCTATTTGCACAATAGGGACAAAACTTCTCATCTCCCATGGATAATTACCAAATAAAAAGCCCTGTTTATGAAATGCTTCAATAAGAGACATCCAGAACTGTTGTTGAGCCATGAGGAGCAACAACTTTTTCAAGGCAACACGATCTTTGGACAAAAAAACCAAAAAACTATCACTGCTTCAAAGGAGCAAACCAAACATTCTCCATTCCTGTAATTTTAGGAAGATTAATACACAATACCTAAATAGGGAATTACCCCCACATGACAAAAATCCCTGTCAAGTTTCCTTTCCACAGCACAATGAAGTTACTGTCCTCCTAAAGCCTCAAAGCATTAAAACCCAACAATTCCCACATGGAGAAATAGCAACTTAGTAACCCTAAAAAATTTTACTAACCTATCTCATTAACTGATGTATTTCATGCCACACTGGATGTAAGAGCTGCCAAGTCCACCCCCTCGCTATTCCCTGCCAGGAAAAACTTTCAAGACACTTATTTCCCATAAAAAGGGAGGAGATCCAGCCTTCTTGATAAGAAAAGTTAGTTTTGTCCTAACACTGAAGGGCCATCTCAGCTCCTCCAACTACCAACCTGTAAAATACAGGCATTTTTCCCTTTCTTCCCTTCCCACAGTCCTTGGTCCTGGGAGGCCACACCTTGAGAAAAATTGCAGTGCTTAATGCAAGTCACATAAGCTGACAACAACAATTCCTAAATCACAATTTACCTCACATTCCACTACAGGTAACGGCACAACCTAAAAACCCTCGCAAGAAAGCTCACCTAGGAAGGAGAAACCCCACACTCAGCAACAACAACCCACCAGTGAAAGCTAGATTAAAAAAACAATCATCAGACAGCCCAGACTTCAAAGTTCAATCAGAACCTCAGAAGGAATTCAAGAATTCCAGTGAGGCAAAGTCACTGAGCAGCACCAGCTGGAATTCCTGCTCTCCCTAAAAAGCCTTGTCTCGATCCACTTTTTGCAAGGAAAATTAGAAAATGGGAAACTGGTGCAAATGTTTGTTTTAAAATCAGTTTCTCAGGGGTGATGAGCTCCTGTCAGACTGTTTTACCTTCTGCAAGAAGCACTGTGACTCTGTAATGAGGACCTAGATTTTACCCCATCACAAATCGAGCAGGGATCGGGTACCACTCACGGGAGAGACACAAGCCAGGATTTCACAGGAATGCCAGGAACCCAACACAGTTGGCTCCCACGTGGAAAACACCTTCTCAGAGGGTGGCTGTGTGGCCACAGAGAGCCTGGACCCAGGAAAAGCAGTGGAAGCACAGCGTGTTCCAGCTCTGGGAGCTGCTGACCTCATGGAACTCATTTCCAGCACGAACCATCATTGATTCCTGACCTCATCCCAGCGCTGCTCTTTGGCAGGCCCAAGGTAGCTGGATCACCTTGACTGTGAATTTCCATGAGCTGAAATGCTTATTCACTGAGACTGTGCTGAAAACCTCCTGCTTCCAAATTTTGTGTTGTTTTCACTAACAACAGCTGCCCACAGAAAGATTTCCATCCTCAGGTTAGAGCAGCTCTTAAAAAGAGTGAAAACAACCTTCTTTCTGATTTGCTCTGAGCTGCCTGCAAAAAAAAAAAAAAGCCCTGACAAAATCGAAGGAGCATCAAAAGCAGGTTTATCAAAGGGGAATCACTCCCAGTCCTGAGGTACTGCATGACCAGTCTTTCCACTTTCAGTCTGCCAGAGCACAAAGGGAGCCCTAAAAGTTCCACTACAGCAAAAGCTGCCCAGAAAGGCTCGAGCAGACTCTCCTCCTCCATGTCATCCTGCTGGCAGCAGGAAGCTCTGCCAGTGTTTTTCCTCCCTGTCCCCTTCCAGCAGATCACCACATCCCTGGGAATGACTTCCACAGCTCAGCACTTTCCCAGAGACTCCCCCAGCCAGGAGATTCCCAGCTCTGCACAAACACACTGGGAAAAGGCCACATGGATTTCCCACTCCAGTTCCACTGTGTAGGAGTGTGGACCACAAGATCCCATCCCAACCACCCAAAAAGGCAACCACTGCAACTCCCAACTCTTGCAGCTGGGCCCTCCCAGTTGATCCCAGCTGGACCATCAGAAATTCCATTCTCTCAGCTTTTATGGTGGAAAGCTTAAATCCTTATCACTGGAAGGGAAACGATGTGAGAATACTCCTGGCTGCTCATCCTATACCTAATTTACCACTTTGCACAGGTACTTACACAATCACCTCACTCCTGAATACACGTCAATGGGTGTCTTTTACTTCAGCCCAACTCCTTCAGCAAGTAATTCCAGAAAAGTCCATCTGCCTGAGCCAGCACGATGTGGGAATTCACAGTTATGCCAAAATACCAAAGAGGTCGGGCACACTTCTTCATCTTGTACTTCAGACACACACACACACTGCAGCATCTCTGGCTGGCAAAACTCACCAGGAAAAAAACACCCATTTTGCACAAATAGGCACAGAATTTTCTGACTTCCTCTTCAGGATTAAAAAGAAACTTCTTCCAAAATCAAACTTTTGCCTGAAGTCAAATCCATATTTTAATATTTATGCACATTTTCCTCTCTTAGTAGTAGTTTATGTAGCTACACCAAAGGACTGTATTTTTCCAGGAATCAATACTTATAAAAATCATTTCCTGGCTATGAAAGACCCTTTTCCATATAATACCTTTGTATTTCTTAAAAAAAAGAAACAATTAGGAAAACATCCAAACAAAACAATTATTCTGTTTTTTAATTCACTAAATTGTTACCAAGCAAGCAGCACAGCCCTTTGCCATGAAAGCATGACAAATGCTAAAGTCCAATCTGCCAGGATGGCTCATTAATAATACCACATATTCCAAAAACACCCAGTCTGATGAAAGAATTGATCCAAGAATCCATGCAGAAATACAACCAGAGGAGTTGTGTGCAATAAATCTACAATTCAGACCATTAGTAATCCATCAGCACAACTGCTCACAGTAAAGCAACTGCAGAACCAGCCTAAAATAATAAATACACAGAGAGGGTAGAAACAGAAAACTGCCAGCACCATCCCTACTTCTCCAAAGGGAGGGAGGATCCATATATGAAAGGACTCCCTGACAAACCAGGAAAATGTATCCATTTGCACAAACAGAGATAAAATACCCCAAAAAGAAACAAAACAGGATTTACTTTTATGCCTGCAAGAATCAATTTTTTTTGCTATAAAAACAGTTAATGAAAGTTCAAACCATACAAGGCAAACACTTGAGTTTATATAAAACAGAGCAGCTCTGTGATGAGATGTAAGCTGAGAGCCCACATATATCTGAGTTTTATACAAGCTCTTTATCTAATTGTGTGGACAACTGAGGCTGAAGGAACACAAATGTTGCTTTGGTGATTATTTCCTTTTTGGAGAGGGATGTTGCAAGCAGTCTGTTTTCTGTCATAATCCAGCTAAATGGAATTCTTGAGTAAAAGAAGTTCCCTGGGAGCCAGACTCTTTGTTCTGGCTAAGATTCCATGATGATTCCAGGATTCCATGCTCCTGTGAGCATGCACATCCAATCTTACAACCACATGTACATATTATGGAGGCAAACCATAAAAAAATACTTAAGCCCAATGTCCTCCAAACAGCCATGCAAAACATGGCTAAATACACTGTGGAAAATCCAATCCTGAATAACACAAAAATTATTCTATTGTCAGGGAGAGACCTATTTTAGACTAATTCATCATGAATGTCAGAGAAAGCATTAATACAAGCCCAGAGCAGTGTTTTAGTCAGTGAGAGGAACTTTCTGTGGGGTGGGAATAAATACAGAGAGGAGAAAAGAATATTTAATGGACTTGCAGACTCACCCACGTTTGGTGGTTTTCCATAGTTCACTGGGAGTTCGGGGGGTCGGCCCCTGTGCAGAGCTGCAAATGCAGATCCTTTCCATAGTGTGTGTCTGAAGTCTGCACCAGCAAGAGTGACAAGGGACAAGAAATAATCAATACATTACATAATCAAGAGATCAAGCATCACTCTCAACAGCCCAGAATAAGATTTGTCTGATTAAACATTTTGTCAGATTCCTCATTTAAAGATTGCGACTCTGATTTCCAGTTCCTCAGCAGTGTCTCTGTAAATGGTTTCAACTTATTTTTGCTTAATTTGAGTGATTTTTGACTCTTAAATTCATGGAGAGAAGAAGTGAATTTAAAAAGTGGGTGCACTTTATACTGAGGCCCAACTGAACTCTGCCATGTTTTCCTTTTGCAATGCCAACACTTAAAGCACCTCTGCTGAGGAACTGCACATCTGAGAATTCGCATTTTGCTGCCTAAAAGTGAGAGAAGTGAGGGTTTTTTCCAATAAATCTGTTTTCCTGCAATATGTGGCAATGTGCCCTCCTTTCAGATTGTCCTCTGCACCCCAAGCCCCCCCCTCCCCCCCAAAAAATCATTGTTTTAAAGTGAAGACTGTTCTCTTTAAAGACTCTCCAGCTCTCTGCTGCCAACTGGCCTCGGAGAGGCTCCTCTCTAGAACAATAGTGATTTTTCTGAGACTGTTCAAAGTGCCTCAGAAATTAGACCTGGATTTCTTCCATTTCTGGCCATCTGGAGGGAGAGAAATGAGCTTCCACGGTGAGTAAGTGCTGAAACAGAAGGACAGTGCCGCAGGTTGGTGGATCTGTGTAGCACCATGTAGGTCTCTGAACATAAAGTGCACAAGCTGAGGTGACTCAGAGACTCCTGAGAGCACCTTCTGATTAAACCCCAAACTGCTGCACAGAGTATTAAATGATACTCATTAAAAACAGCACTCAGACTTCCTAAAATAGATCCATCCACCTAAACCCTTCTGTTCCCCTGCAGAAAAATGTTTATTTTCTCTTTACATTTTGCTGCTGTTTGCTTCTAAGCTGCAAACTGAGTGTGCAAGCTTTCTCTGCAAACCTGGATTTCTGCACCTAATTACAGCAAAGCACAGGCAAAACAAGACTCAGTCCCAGAACTCTGCAGGGCCACATGTTTGGGAACAGCTCATCCCTCCAGGAGAGATCCAATGGATGGGCAGATGCTCAGTGTGACTTCACAGGATACAGGGAATTAAGTGCTCAATTGCCACCAAAACAGGAAGGTCCTGCTCTGCCATCCCTCCTCCTCTCCCAGGACAATGCTCCTCCTCCTGTGTCACCTCCAGCCCTGTGATCCTTCTCCACCAGCTCATTTAATTCACTACAACAAATTTTGCAACATTTCAGCTCCCTGAATCAGCACATCCCAGGATCAAGGAAGTTCTGGCTCCTGCAGGGAGGAAGTGGCAGGGGCATGGAGTGAGGAGGGAAGGAGGAATCACTTCAATAGCAGATGGCTCTCAGATCTCTTTAGTTCTAACACAAAACTGCTCTCAGGATCATTCTCTCAAGCAGAGAGAGTTTTACAAAGGGAAAAGGACTGGTGCTCTTTTCATGAAAGGAATGGGGGCTTTCAAATTAACCTGAAGCAAGGACAAGCAGGAACTGTCACTGAAGAATCAGCCTGGCCTTCTCCTACTCCCTAAATGCTGCCCCAAATGCCACCACCCTGTCCTGTGTCTGCAGAGCCAGGGAGTCAAAGAATGGAAAAAAAACAGGCTGCAAAGCAGCCCAGCTCAGTGATTTTAGGCACAGATGTGTGTAAATGTATACGGAAAAAAAGGCATTTTTCAGACACATCAAACCTTTAATCCCATTCACATCATTTACACAAACATCAACACACTGGGGAAGGAGGCAGAGGAAGTAACAAGATCAGGCAACCATAGGCAAGAATTCCTTAAAATAGCATTTTCAACCCAAAAAAATACATCCAAGAGGGCCAGCAACAACTGCATTTTAGGAAGAAAAAAAGCTGGCAAGCACAGGAGACAAACCAGGGCTCATGCAAACACACAGATATCCCGACAGGAATGGTAACAAAAGGGGGTTAATCATTAAAATAGAATTCAAGCCCAGAGAAATTGAGAATCTTACCTTTTGCTGCCCTCAGGAGAGACTGGCGCCCCACACCCAGCAAAGTCTGCACCCCCAGGACACTCTGGGGGATTTCCTTGTCTAAGAGGGGTCCAAGTCTCTCACAGATCCTAAGAAGATAATCCGGAGGGATGTGTGCATTGACAGCCACCTGAACACACAAACAACACAGACATTTGCAAACTGGTTTATTTTTTCCTTGAACTGGCAGTACTTTGCTTGATATTCAAGTGTAAATTCACTGCAAACAAGCTTAAATTCCCTGAAAAATTAATTATATTGCATTTTAAAGTGATGGGGAATGTTGCAAAAGCCACATCAGAAATTTCAGGTTGTAACAGCTTAAATTGTAAATTTATCCCTTACTAAGAAACAAAAATCCCCAGTGCAGTGCTCTGCTCAAACAAGTTTTTTTAAGTCTTTTTTACCTTTCAGTTAATTCTCTTCCCATTTTTTGCTTAACTGAAACACCCTTGCATTGACATCACGTGCTAAAGAATAAAAACTTTAAAAATTACCTAAAACCCCTAAAGATTACCCTAAAATCAATACTCAGTCTCCACTTTCCAGCTCCTGGGAGTAGGTATCTTTAAGACCCACATGTGTAGGCTCCAATTTTGTCATGTTGGGAAAACATCCTTTATTTTTCCCTTTGGACAGAGACTGTTTTCTATGGAGCGACAACAGTCTTTTTTTCTGACAGTCTGTTCAAACAACAAATAAATTGTGCCTCATTATCCAGAATGTCCTGCACTGCCTGACTCCTACATTTACAAACTGGCAGGAAAAGCTGCCCATCAGAGCTCCTTTGACACAGGACACACAGCTCCATCCACCTCTTTTCATGGATCAACAGCCTCCTGCCTACCCTGATCCCAGGGATGTGCCCAGCTCCTGCCCCAGCACACCAGAGGGAGTGCCAGGCATCAGGAAGGAGGAGAAGCTCTGCAATTCCCTCAGCCCTGCTGCCAAAACATTGTTCACTCAACTGTGTCATCAAACAGATTATTAGGACACGTCTTTGGGAATTTTTTCATTCCAGTTGGGTAACAGCAGTGGAGCTACATGACCCAGCACAGGATAATGTCACCACCTGCACCATGAGGAGGATCAACACTGTCCCATAATTCGGATTTTAACCAAAAAGAAAAGGGAAATATATCTCATTAAATATACAAATTATCAGTTAACTAAATCCAGCTAAAAACTCTTGCAATGTGAAGGAAACTCTTGGAGAAGAGTTTCCTCCCTCTACTCACCCCTCAGTCACTGCTGGTGAAAGAATCATCTCATCAATCATGATAATTCTAAAGACCCAAAATCATCCTTTTTTCAGTGCAGGAATGAGAAACCCGATGAGTGCATTACCATGTTCTCATTCCAAGACTTTTCATCCTGTGAGTGAGCATTGAGGAATGACCCTGTGAATGCTCTCCTGCACTGACAGGTTTCTCCAGTCATTTTATCTTTTCTCCCTAAAATCAGAGTTCCAAAATTATACTGGCACCTTGCCAGTGGTACAGCCAGCAAAGTTCAGTGTATGAGCATGAATTGTCTTTCACTGTAAATGATGGGATATAACTGAAGTTGAAATGAGAGAAAAGGATTATCCAAACTTTGGTATTTGCCTCTTATTCTGACTCACCCCTGAAACATTGTAAATATGTTCATGATACAAAATATTTTATGGTGCTGCACCAGCTTCCCTTCAGTGTGTAAGGTTTCTGAAAGGGTCTGAAAGGGAAGTTCTAGAGAGAGAATCTGCAGCTAAGTAAAATCTGAGTATGAAATTCTTATTTCCATCTTGATAACCAGCAACAAAGCCCTCAGTGACCAACTGCCAATACACAGTGATGCATCAACCTTAAGATTAAAGCATCAAAAACACCAACCTAGAAGCTCTGAAATTTTACTTCCAGAGCACCAAAAGAACCCAAACCATAGCATTCTCTCTGGAAATGTAAAAAATCCAAACAATTTTCCCAGTGCAGCATAGCAAACACTCCTCTCTTCACCCTGGAGCTGGGCTGGGAGTTTCACCATATTCTGTGTTAGGAAGGTGCTGAATGAAGCCTGGCAGCAAATATCCCAATGCAGAGACAGAGCCCAAGGTGCTCCACAAGCAGTCCTGACTAACTCCAAAATGGAAAAGGATTTGGTGGCTTAAAGATGAAGGCACAGTTTTGTAGGGAATAGCAAAGAGCAAACACTGACACACACAGACAGCATTCCCTGAGCACACTCCTTTCCCTGCACATCTCCATGTTTCTACAACCCACAACAGCCCCAAATAAGCAATAAGCCCTTAATCTGAATATTAGCACTGCTGTTACTAACAAACAGCTCCATAGGCAGGCAGCAAGAGCAGCAAATTCTCCTGGTGATTTTTTTCCATAATAACTTCCAGAAAAAATGCTTAAATCACAGCCCAGAGCTAAACAAGCAATTCTATTTTCAGGTTCCCAGAAGAACTTGAATCAAAACCCCTTCCTTTCACCTCTGTATGAGAGTTGTAAATGGTTTTTAAGTATTTTTCTAGAACATGAAGTTGCAAACATCCAGCTGAAAAAACCAACGTTTCTCAGATCAGATTTTCCTTAAAAGAAGGATGGAAAAAGGCAAAGGTACAGCTACACCTCTTAGTGTGTGCTTGTCCAAATCCCACGTGGCAAAATGAAACAGTAGCAAGGATATTATCAACTCCTCAAATATATCAGAAATTATTTCAGAATATAATGAGTAAATATTTCAGAAAATAATCAGAAAATTGGAAAAAAATAGAGATGAGTAATACAGGCCCAAACCATGCACGTTAAAATAATGCAGAGCTGAAAACCTGCTAAGTGAGAGCAAATGCTGCATCTTGGGATAAATCATAAAATATGTTTTGTTGCCTTAGGATGTGAAAATCATATAAAAGTTAAAATATGAGAGCACAAGGATGGAATAGAACCAGGTGAATTCTCTGACCACAGTGGTACAATGGATCTAAAAAGTGAAGGATTAAGTGAAACCAATCTATTCTTCTAAAAAAATCTCTTTTTAAAAAACTCCCCCAGTCCTGACTGCTTGAGCCAGGCTGAGATAAGCTGCTCCAGTGATAAGCACAGGCACTTCTATTAGTGAATTCACATCAGGGCTTGGAGAAATTCAACCCCTAAACCTGCTCATGGTCCTGTGGTTGGAAGTATCATCTCAGAGACCACGAGCAGAGAGTCTTCCCTGGAGCTGGGAGAAGCAGCTTCTTGACAGCTGAAACAAAATCCCCTGGTGTGACTCTGATCCCTGTTTGGACAATGCCCTGAGGCACAGGGTGGGATTCCTGGGGTGTCTGTGCAGGGACAGGAGCTGGATTTGATGATCCTTGTGCATCCCTTCCAAATCAGGAGTCTGTGATTCTACAGCTGCTGACAACTCCTCCTCCAAGGAAGGTTTCAATAAACAGGGAACAAACAACCCAAAAAAGACTCCTCATGATTACTACTTAAAGGAAGATGTCTGTTTTGCCAGAGATGGGAACCAGGGAGCTCTGGGAACCATCTCTTTTGGGAAGCCCAGTGGAACATCTCTTCAAAGCACACATCTGGGGCAGAAGCTGCAGACTGGAATGAGGCTCTGATGCAGCCCTTCAGAGGCTGCTCTGTCCCTATTCCTGCTGGGCCTCAGCAGTGGATTTCTCTCCTCCAGGTAGTCATCCAACACTTCCCTCATTTGCCAAAATAACCATCAATTAAGAATCAATTGACAACTGTATCAAAAAGCAGTGGAGGAGGCCAAGAGGCCGAGGCAGCTGAGCAAGCAGGAGATTACTCACGACCTCAAATAGGGAATGTCAGCAAAAGGAAGCTCAGACACTGGACCTGCACAAAATGCCAACAATATGCAAATAGACTGGAATTAAAAAAGCCTTTACCCACTGGGGTCCCTGGAGAGAACAGGTTGGAACGACCAAGCTACCAGATGACATTTTCCTGAAGTGACAAAACTATAACATCTCTGCTCTGCTAATGCTGGGATTGGCAGGATCTATAAATACCAGTACCTCGGACTCAGGGCTAGTTTTAAATCAATGCAGATGGGCAAGGCAGGAACTCAGAGCCAAATCCCATAAGCTGTTCCATACCAGCACAGCCGCTCATGGATGCAAATTCCCCACTATCCAACAACAGCTGATTTTCTGTTTTGCATGGAATTACACGTTTTTCTGCACAAAGACCAAACCAGGCTGAGCCAGAAGACTCAACTCATTAGAAAGTTCTTAAAACCAGAGCAGAGCCAGTCACCTTTATCAGGAATAAACAAAGATAATGTGGAACAGCAGGTCACTGGAGACTGGGCTGATAATCGGAGTCGTTCAGCTTGACTCATCTGTACAGCAGCTGACTCCACACCGAGCTGCTGCGGTTCATTTAAAACCAGAGCATTAACTGCCTGCAAGTTGGACACACTTCAGACCTTTGTAAGGCTGGGCTGGGCTGGATGAGGCTTGGAACAACCTGGTCTAGTGGAAAGTGTTACCTGCCCATGGCAGGAGGTGGAATGGGATGGGCTTAAAGCTCCCTCCCAATCCAAACCAGTTTGGGATTCTGTGATTCACTGACCTCCCCTTTACAAACACATCTCATGGCTCAAGATCACCAGCAGTCAGTGAGGAAGTAAAACCACTGTACAGTTCAGCCTGGAGAAGAGAGAACTGAGGGGAGAGTTATCCAGGGCTGCAGCTCCCTGAGAGAGGGGCAGGACCCAGGAAATGGCTGGAAGTGTGTCAGGGATATTCAGGTGGAGATCAGGGAAAGGTTCTTCCCCCAGAAGGTGTTTTGGCACTGAACAGGCTCCCAGGGAATGGAGAGCTCCAGGAAGGTTTGGACAGCACTGCCAGGGATGCACAGGGTGGGATTGCTGGGGTGCCTGTGCAGGGACAGGAGCAGGACTGATGGTCCTGTGTGTCCCTTCCAGCTCACGATACTCTGTGACTCTGTGATTACCTAAACAGGCAGTCACATGCTCCAGGCAAAAAGTGCTCCAACGTGAAAACAAACAGGAAAAACAAAGGGAACATAAATGCACATAAACTTGCATTCTGTGTGGTTTTGCTCCATAGGTACAATTGTTATTAGCACGTCTTAAATTACTCGTCTGCCCTGTGATACCTGACATTTAAAGTAAAAGATTAAGTTTAAAAAAAAAAGGAACAAAGAAATCTCACAGTGAGCTTTCAGATCTTGCCTAAAAACTGGAGTGAAGTGGGAGTAAACATTCCCTAGATAAAAAACACCCAGTAGCCATTGGGCTGTTCCACCTTTATCACTCCCAAAAGCCCAGGAGCAGTAACAACATACTCAGTGGTCACAGTATTGGCATATTTTCTGAAAAACACCACCCGGAACCTGAACAGCCACACTGAGGATGGAAAAAGCTGAAATACCAGAACAAGAAATACTCTGTCTGAAAATTGTGCAAACAAACAAATCAGGCTTCTCTGGGTTGTAAACTTTCATGAATTCAATTACCTGCCTGACCAGAGTAGCTGCACCACCCAGCTGAGATTGTAAATGATTCTGTGTTTCTGTCTGTAAAAAGGAGAAATGGGTAGGAAAAAAACCCTTTACCTCCAACTGCTGGCATCTCCAATTTAATTTTGGTTCATTATGTGCCTGAGATAATTAAAATGAAGGTCGGAGTGCTTTGTGTCCTTCACAACCCTGGCTCTGTTCTGAGCATGGCATTCAGACATCCAGCCAGCCCTGAAGTCGAGGAGCTCAGGTTAATAAACAATCATATGCAGCCAAAAGTCCAAATTCCAAACACAGAAAACCCTAAGCAATGAGGGAGAAAAAGCCTTTCTTCAACATCCTTAACACTCTGAGGATTCACAGAGAGAAACAGCTCATCCCACCTGGCATCAACCTGTCTCACTGTAATGATTCATTTATAATCCTGATCCTTACTGCAAACCATGAGAAACAGTTAAATAATACCAGATTAAAAGGCAAACTAAAAGCATTGATTAGTACTGATTAGTTTCAGACACAGGAAAAAAAACCCTTGAATTTAATTATGAGTTTATACAGAAAGAAGAAATTTCCCATTAACTCCAAAACTCACTTCAAATTGGTTTTTCTCTCCTTTCTGAAATGTTAAAGAAAAGTACGTTTCAACATGTTCACACACACATTTAAAAAAAGGTTTTAAGGCTTTTATACCTGTGCCACAGAGAATGAAAGGAAAAAAATCATATGTTAATTGAAGTAATAGAAAAAACCACTCTCTCTGACACCAGACTTGACAGTGGCACTGCTAATATTCCTCTTGGATACTGGGTGCAGTCCCATGCTAAACCTGAGACAGCCCACAACTAGATTTCAGATTCTCTAGGAAGGCCATAGAGCACCAAAATTTATTGAATGCTCTATGTCTGCTCACTCAATTCACAGTCCCAGAATTATCCACAAGAGGTATGAGGAAGCCCAGCTTCCACCTGAAATTCTGAACAGGCTTTGGAAAGGGAAAAGAAGCGGGTCCAAAGGTCTCCTCTGGGCACAAATTCTGTCCACACCTGAGCTCCTACAATGTTGCTAAAGTGGGAAACCAGCTCCTGAGCCACATGCAGAGGAGTTTGAGCACCAGTCATGGCAAAATCCCACGTCACCATCGCTCCATGGGAGAGGGAGAGGCCAGGACGTGCTTTCCATTCCTTCCAGGTGAGGTGCCAGCGCTGGTCACAGGTATCAGTGCCATAAACGCTATTGGGAAGTTTACAGCGTTCCAACTGCAAAGTGCTACATCAGCACCACACGTCATTGCCCAGAGCTCCCAGAAATGAAACCAAGGCTGTCTGGACCCTTTGGAAAAGGACTGGAATCCTTCAGTTCTGTGGTTTTCACATAGACACATCTCCGGGGGTGCGGGGCCAAGGGCCACCCCCCACCCCCGGCCTTGCGGAGGGACTGACCTTCCTCAATGACACACATCCATAGGGTTTATACCTCACCAAAAGCCGCCACTCCGTGTATTTCACCGGCATTTAACAGCCACAACACCACACTTCCTAACCCCTCCTTTCCTGCCTGACAGCAGGCCCAGACGCCGCGGTGAGGGGCGGGTTTCGCGCAGGCCGCCGCAGGCCGGGAATCCCTGACCCAGCCCGGCAGCGCCGGGCCCGGCGGCACGTCCGGCACGTCCCCCACCCCCGCCGGGCCGCGGGAGCGCGGCCGAGCCCGGCCCGGAGCGAGGCAGCCCCGGGGGTGCAGGCGAGGCGGCGGCGATGGCGCGGGGGGACCGGGGGGGACCCGCGCCCCGCGCCCCCCGCCCCGCCGGCTCCGCCGCGGCGCCGCCGCAGCCAATCAGCGGCCGCCTCACATCGCCGCGCACCGCTCTCCGCGTTGTAAGGCGCAGCGCCATTGGCCGCGGCGGGCCCCGGTGCGTGCCCTCGGATAACCCCCGGCCCCACAATAGCGCGGCGCGGCCGCTCCGCCGGTGCTACCGGGCGGCCCACGGGGGTCTCAGCGGCATCCCTCAGCCCCGCCGCGCCTCCGCTCCCTGCCCTCCCCTCCGCTCCGCACCCCGCGGCCCGCCGCGGCCTCGGCGGGGCGCAGCCCACAGCCCTGGTTGGGGGGGAGCACACAAACGGGACGAGCCAGGGGGGACGCGGCGCCCGGTGCGGCGGCGGCGGCGCGGGGGGCGGGAGGAAGTTGTCGGAAAAGTCAGGAGTGAAACTTGTCTTACCAGGTCCTCGAAGCTCCGGCGGTGCTCCTTGCCCTGCCAGTCCAGGCGCCGCGGAATCAGCTGCGGGAGGGACACGGGGACGGGGGCGGCCGTCAGAGCCCGAGCGACCCCTCCCCGGGGAGCACCCCCCCCTCGGTGCCCGCCCGCGCCCCCCGGGATGGAGCCCCTCGGCCGCTGCCCCCGGCCCCGCCGCGGGGCAGCCGCGCTCCCGGCCGGTGTCCCGGGCGGAGATGGGCTGGGTTAGACGGGGCAGGGCAAACGCCGACCCCGCCGTCCCGAGGGCTTCCCCCGTCCCGCCGGGGCAGGCGCCTCACCTGGTGCTCCTCCAGCTCCTCCACCAGTACCTAGGGACAGAGGGACACACAGTCACACACAAAGGACGTGAGCCCGGCGACCGCAGCGCAGCGGCTCCGCCGCCCCGTCCCGTCCCATCCCGTCCAGTCCCGTCCCGTCCCGTCGCCGCCCGCCCGGCCCGGCCGGAGCGCCGGCTCCGCGCTCACCTGGGCGGATTTCTTGCAGGGTCCGGACTGCAGGAACCGTGCGATCAGGTAGTAGAGCTCTGCGGAGGGGCGGGGGAGAGCGGGTTAGACACGGTAAGAACGGAGAGGGTGCGGAGCGCAGCCCCCGCCGCCAGCGATACCCACCGGCTTCCAGCTGGGTCGGGGCGGCCGCCGCCGCCATCCTCCTCGGGAGGGGGAGGGGAGGTGGCGGATGGCGCCCCGGGGGGACTCGGCTCCTAGTGCGGGCGCAGCCCCATGCCGGAGCGGCGGTGCCGGTGCGGGGCGCGGGTCCCGGTGCGGGTGCGGGCGCGGGTCCCGCCCGGGCTCATCGCGGCTCCGCGGACCGAGCGCCGCCGGCACCGCCCGCACCGCCGCCGCCGGCCGCTGGGGGGCGCGCGCGGCAGCGCCGGGCGGGCGGGGGGGGGCAGGAAGGGCGGGGCGGTGACGCGTCGTGGGGGGGCGCCCTCCACTTCCGGGTGGCGACTGAGGGAGGAGGAGGAGGAGGAGGAAGGGGAGGAGGAGGAAGGGCCGGGCCGGGAGAGCCGGGATGTGCCTGAGGCGTGTGGCCGCCGTCGCTGGGCAGCGCTGAGCCGAGCTGTGCATCAGAAGGCCCGGTAGCCGTCACCGGGGAGCGTTAACGGTCTCTGTCCTCGCGGCTTCGGCCCTCAGGGCCTCAGCCCTCACAGCTCCAGCCCTCACGGCCACAGTGTTCTCGGCCTCCTGCCTGGCAGCGCCTGGGAAATGGAGACCGATGTGTGCCTCAAATGAAGCAGTTTTAAAGAGAATTAAGGGATTCAGGAATCTTAGGGACGCTGTTAAGGATAGGGGGATGGAGCCCACGCGTGTGCCATGGAGGGGACAGCCCCCCCGGGCTCCCGGTAAACAAGGCCTGGCTGCGGGGAAGTGTTTCAGATTCGGGTGGCTTTAGGAGTCAGAGAAAAGTGTTTGCTCCCATTTACCAGGAAATTCAAATATGATGGACACAGCACCCCGTCTCAAGGAACCAAGTGGTCAGGGTCAGAGTAGATCGTTTTAATGGAAATAAATATTTTTTCATGTGAAGTATCCTGTCAGAGCTGGTGAAATTGGTGTCGCTTCAGCAATAAGTAGCTAAAACACATCAAGTGAATTGTGTTTTATCTCAAGTACCTGACATTTGGTATTAGAACTCCAGAGTCTTGGCAGTGTAAAAACCACTGTCATCATGAAATAACAAACGATAACCTCTCTTAATGCCTGGAATACCGAGAGCTGAATCACTGTGAGTTGATGCTCTGGAAATACTAAGAATAAATTGAGTTTGAGCATACATTTACAGCATCAGCTCAGGACTGGGTTTACTGAGTTTACTGGAGCACTGGCTCAGTTTTCTTGCTGTGCAGTCAGGATGCAGTCTTCCCTGCTGGCACCTGCACGGGATGCCTCCAGGCACCCAGCCAATCTAGGGAGAAGGATTTGGGGATTTGGCATTAAGCTGCTCCACATAATTCACCTGTACTCACCTGCCCCTTCATCCACCTGTGGAAGTTGTTTTGTGCCAGGAGCTTGGATTAACTGGGTGATGTGTGGACCCTGTTTGCTCTTCATCGTCCTCTAAAGTTTTGGAGTTGTCAGTGACAGATGATAGGATCACAGAATGGTTTGGTGGAAGGGACCTTAAAGGTCATCCAGTGCAACTCCCTGCCATGGGCAGGGACATCTT
Source organism: Acridotheres tristis (assembly GCA_037013685.1). Lineage (NCBI taxonomy): Eukaryota > Metazoa > Chordata > Aves > Passeriformes > Sturnidae > Acridotheres > Acridotheres tristis. The sequence continues at coordinate 15,692,295 of CM072889.1, forward strand.
CCCCCATCCCAGGTTGCTCCAAGCTCTGTCCAGCCTGGCCTTGGACACTCCCAGGGATGGGGCAGCCACAGCTTCTCTCGGCAGCCTGTGCCAGAGCCTCGGCACTTTCACAATAAAAATTTCTTCCCTATACCCCTCCTAACCTTGCCCTCTGGCACTGGGAAGCCATTTCCCCTTGTGCCTTTCCATTTTTCTTGTAGGCTTCAAACAATTGCCCTCAGAATGTTTTTGGGGCAGGTTCATTGCTCAGCTCGGCAGTGGACACAAGGTGCCACCTCACCAAGCTGCAAATTCCAGTGGTTTCCCAGTAGAAACAGCTCTCCCAGCTTCCCAGCAGGACCCCAGAGCCTTCAAAGCTGCAGAGCTTCCCAGGAGAGACAGTGTGAAACTGCTGTTCTCAGAATGAATTCCCAGCCAGGAGAAGCACACACTGATCCCACTCTCCAGAGAGGTAATGTTTCTCCCACCTGTCTTCAGAGCCCAGAACTGCAAGCTCATCCTTTCATGCATGATGGGAAGGCAAAGGAGAAAGCACAGATGATGTTTTATGATATGCCCTGAAAGTACAAATCCATCTTCCTGAGCTGAACAGAATTCCATGTCAGAGGAAAATCAGCCCCATAAATACTGCTCAGCACCATGTCCTGCTGCATTCTGGTGCCAACAGCTCCTTAATATATCCATGCTTAGGTGAAACCCCCCCCCCCACCCTGCTGTTTCCATCCCTGGGATCTCCAGCAAAGGAAGGACATGGAGCTGTTGGAGCAAATCCAGCGGAGGCACCAAAATGATCAGAGGGATAGTGCAGCTCTGCTGTGAGGAAAGGCTGGGAGAATTGGAATTTTTCAGCCTGGAGAAGTTCCAGGGTGACCTAATTGTGGCCTTTCAGGGCCTGAGGGGAGCCCACAGGGGAGATGGAGACTACATGGGCCTGGAATGTCAGGACAAGAGGGGATGGCTTCCCACCGCCAGAGGGCAGGGTTAGGTGGGACACTGGAAAGGAATTCTGCCCTGTGAGGGTGGGGAACCCCAGCGCAGGGTGCCCAGAGAAGCTGTGGTTGCCCCATCCCTGGGAACGTCCAAGGCCAGGCTAGACAAAGCTTGGAACAACCTGGGACAGTGAAGGTCTCTGCCCATGGCAGGGAGTGGGGCTGGATGAGCTTTAAGGCCCCTTCCGACCCAAACCATTCTGGGATTCCATGATTCTGTATTTGTTTACAAATCTAACATTTCCTTGGCACTTTTTGGTGCCTTACTGAATCTCTCCACTCATGATGTGCTTTTATTGGAGCTTGGGAGTGGCACAGGTAAAGCTGCAGCACCACCAGGCAGGATTGTTCTGTTTGGGCCTGTCTAGAGCCCATGGGGATTTCTGCAGTAACTAAAAGGGGGTTTTAAAAGCCTGGGATAGAAAATGCTTATCCATGCCTTGCTTGTGTCCTTCCTGCAGCCTTCCAGCTGGGAGCTTGGCCACTCCTTGCTTGGTGCTCAATCCATGACTTTGTGTCAGTGCTTGGCTGTGCTTGGTGTTGCTCCACATCGTGGCTCAGATGAATTCTTGCATCAGCAGGAGAGGAGGGTGTTGGGAATGCCCCAATGTCCTGTGTGTGCTGCAGGGCACAGCTGTGTGGGTACCTGCACCAGGGACAGGTACAACCAGCATTCCTTGTTCCCAAGCAGTTCATGGGGAGCTTCCCTTGGCCTGGCTGTGGCTGGACAGTCACTCCCGACCTCTTCCCAACATTCCTGACTCCCTGGCACCTCATTTCCCCTCCTTAACCCTCTCCCAGTTGCTTTGTTACTCCCCAAGCCTACTACAAGGGCTGTTACCGATACCTTTTCCCACCTCTCCTGGGTTTTCCCCTCCAGGAGTCATCTCTGGTGAGTAATGCCCATCCTCTCTTTCCCAGGAGCTCCATTTCCACACCACACACGGATCCTGCAGCTCCATGACTCATCTTTTTCCAGATCCTCTGCATCCAAGCAGCAGCATGCTGGGGGTGATAGTAAATCTGGGAGTGAAAGCAGGATTTTATGGATGTGCTGATTCATCTTTCCTCAGAGCAGAGCTCTGTTATGTAAATGCCAGCAGCAGCTGGTGGCAGGAGGAGGGAGAACAGACTAATGAGCCACAGAAGGATTCAGGAGCAGAGATGCTTTGAGGAAGAAGCTGGATTGTAGCTGTTTCTTTCCATACTCCTCTTTAAATAAATAAAACCTAAAGTTTTTGACAGATTTTAGGAGTAGGAACTGCTGATGTTCAAATACCCATTGCTTCTCCCCATTTGGTGTTGTAGGGAGTTTTGCTCTCAGTTATAGCTGAGAATAAAACTCCACCCTGTGTTTAATTTGACTACAAAATTAAGTGAACTTCCCCACAGTCAGCTTGTAACACCAGGTAAAGGTGTCTCTCTCATATTTTATTTATGATTATTCTGTCCTCATGAGTCAAATCCTGCTTTAGCTGTGTGTGAAAACAGGATTGTGGTTTGACACAACCAACAATGTACAGTTAAAAATGAAAAAAAGAAGTTGTTTAGAGTGGAATTGTGCAGGTGTGATGGGCTTACCTGCATTGTACCTTTCCAGAAGTGTAGATAGGGATGCACATGCCTGGATTTAAACACTAGAACAAAATTAAGCACTTTTTTTTTTTCTGTGTACATTTCATAGAAGTTGGAAGCAACCCACAAGGATTTCTGTGAACATCCTGCTCATCTTGGGCCTTTCATATGGAGATAAATGGCAAACAAGGATAGTAGTTATATTAAATCCTTTTTAAATTTAAAAGTTAGATTAAAGCTTTTGTTTAGCTGATTCAAAAATAAGAGAAGGAATTTAGGAGTTGATGCCTTGTGCTACAGTTGTGACTAAAGGAATATTGAAAAGTCCAAGATTATTTTAAGATCTTTACATACAGAAACCTCTAATTTTGATATCATAACTTATTTTTAAAAATAAATGAGGTGCAAAATAATTAGCACTAATTACAGTTGCTGGAGTGCAGGGCTCATGTGTGCAAACCAACATCCTGTTTTTGCAGGACAAATCTCCAAGATCTCGCTCCTTCCTGTGGTTCTCTCCCTGGACAAGAGCTGTTAAATGCTAACTAAGTAGCTGTTAGATATTACACAAGATCAGCTCTAGGATTGTTGCTATTTTTAATAATTTAATATTTAATTTCTCTGCTGCATCATTCCAATCATTCCTCTAGATGGTGCCAGACATCCAAGAGTTGGGTGCAGCGTTATCCCGTAGGAAGGCGATGGAGGAGCGGCCAGGACGCCGCTCGCCTTTGTTTCTAAATTCTATCTTGCAGTAGTTCATCTTGTTGATAAATTACTTGTTCTGATGATATAAATATGTATTTTTTTCTTATCTTTTGCGAATCTTAAAATCCATTCAGCCTAAATTCCAGCTGCCTGGAGCAGTGTCATCCCTTGCTCCGTGGACTGATCCATATCTCATATTCCTTGTGGCAGCCATTAGCTGCTGTGAACTGTGATCAGTGTGTGCAGCCCTGCTGCGACTGGAGGAACTTAATCTGCCTGGTTTGCAAAGCAGTAAAATTTCTATCATCTAAACATTTCTCCCTGTCTCTATTTCACACAGAAATGCCAAATCCAGCTGTGGGTGAAACACCCAGGAAAAGGGGTGGCTCTGTGTGCTCTGGGCTCTGCCAGCAGAAGGACCAGGGGAATGATGTCAGGTCCATCCTCAGCATCTCTGAATTCCAACTTTGTACCTCAAAAATGCCTTGAACCCCTCAAGTTTTATAGCAGCAAAATTCCTACTGGGTGTAAGTGACCAGGTAGGTTTTGTTATTGCTGCTGTTACTACTGCACTCAGCATGATTCCTGTCTAAGGGCCTCATTCTCACCTGTGTCCCCTCATTGGGATCAGCCCCCTGTTCCAAACCTTTCCCAGCTTTTCCTGACATGCCTGTGGCTGCTACCAGTCCAGGGGTCCCCTGCATAAAGATCTTGCCCCAAAAATACCACCTGATATCACTACTGGGCTAATTCAGCAACTTGAAGTCATGCTAAAGATTTGTAAATAATCCTTTGAATTTTTTTGTGATTTTTCTTTTTAGATTTTTAGGGCTAAATCCTGAATTTTTTGCTTCTCCTAGAAGCCTGGGCACAAAGTATCTCAATGCAACTGGGAATTCATCACCTCTCTCCCTTGGACATGCAAATTTTACTGGAACTCCTCAGCTAAGTAAACAATTTTAATAAAATTATATCCCTCTCTATCCATACCCCTTTCCATAAAAAAAGTTTTGAGAATGTTTTATGTTTTAATTATATTTTTCATTTTACAAAAATATCAGAAATATTGGGAAGGAGTGCAATAGAGTTTTTTAGAGTGCTGCTTTTATTGAAATAAACGGTTATAAAACAATTTGATGTATTTTTTATATTTATTGATATCTCTAACAGGCAGACATTGTAAATAAGCTCATTAATACTCTTTAAATACAGTCTTATACAATTAATTCTCAATTACTGCATGAGGTGATGGATTAGAAAGCTGTCCTGTGTAAATTTGCCCACAGGAGTGTGAGTTTAGAATGAACTTTCTAAGTCACTAATCATGGAATCCGAGGATGGAATTTTGGAACATTTCTCAAAGTGCTGTCCCATACAGGAATTCTCTCCCCATTATTTTTATGCATTGATTATAAAGCCTCTTCTTGTGATCTTCAATTTGAGATGATGTCTCCCTCTTTCTAAAGGAAAAGCTTTAACATGGAAACTTCTATAAATCCCTCTGAAGTAGTGTGATCTCATATTTCATTTAATTTTTTCATCATTTAATGGACATTCACATTCTCCTGTAGCCTTCCAGCTTTGTATCTCTGGAGAAGTCTTTCCCCTGATGTCCTCAGGAGTTCAGATTTCAGAATCTCTTTTTATTTTTGGCCTTAAATTATTAGGGCTTGAGACATAACCTGCTAGAATATGTTTTGTGTGTCATCTTGATTTGGAGAGGCCTTACATTCTTGGAAGGTCCTTTAAAGTGTTTTTTTAGATTGAAGGACTAATTTAATTTAATTTCCAGTGAGGTGTTTTTCAACACCTGCAAGTTCTTGCCCTGTTGGCTGTTCCCTTTCATTTCTCTTGCACCAATAAAAGTGTACTTAGAGTTTGTGAAATCCCCAAGTTCTGTGTGGTTGAGTTTCTGCTGGAAAACCACCATAGGTGGGAGGTGAAGCTGTGAAGGCACATGGTGTCCATAAGGACAGAACTGTGCCATCAGTCCTTATTTCCCTGAGGTCTTCATTGTTATCCCTGGATTATAATGGGACAAGTGTGGAATTTTATTGTAGAGGTGGAAAAAAGCATCTCCTGTTTGTTCTCCACATTATCCTAAAGGATCTGCCATTTCCTGTTGAGGATCTTCTTTCTCCATGTGTTTCCTGATATCTCTGGACACCTTTCTCTCTCCTGATCTGTGCAGTCAGTAGATCTCAGTCTCTTCTTTTTTTTCCTCTCTTTGCTCCTTCCTCCTGCTTGCTGACTGAGGTTGTTACAGGTCACACCTTTCAGACCTTGACTTTCTTCCAAACCCGTCTTCCCATCTTGACTTTGCTGCTACCTATGGACTCTGCCAGCCCCCCATGCCCTTGTATTTGGAGTTTTGTCTTTGCTGACTCCAGCATGCCTCTGGAATGGCTGAGGAGCATTTCCATGGGAGACACAGTGCATCCTGAAATGGGACATGGAAAAATCCCATTGAGAGTGACACTGACCTGTTGGTGCAGGTTTCAAGCAGATATTGGAGAAATCCTGGCAGCTGAGAACTGAGGGAGGGATTTAGGGAGACCAGAGGCTCGTGAAATGTGTCAAGACTCTTTAAAGCCTCGTTTTGTCTTTCTTGAACATGTGGAAAACAAACCAGGCTGCAGCACTCCCTCCCTGTCAGGAGAAGAAAGCAGCAAGACAAAATCTGTTGTTGGAGTTTCCCTCCAGCAGCACTTCCATCCCTCCCACCCCAGGGCAGTTGAGGTGAGCCATGGCCGTGTTTGAGGGGACTCATCCCAGGGGACACGGGTGTCCCAGAGCTGGGCACTCTGCTTTGTTCCCTGCAGCTCCACCCACCCCCTCAGCCAAAAATGACATCTTTCACCAACTGCTAAAGTCTCCTGCTTCTGCTTTAATGTTAATTTTGGGATTTTTCAACTGGACTCTGAGCTACCTCATGCAGGAATCTGCGTGGCAGCCCCGAGGTCCAGCCCCATCTGGGTGACAGAGTTTGTTTCCTTTGGCAATATGGATTTAACAACCGGGCTTCCAGCTCTGGGAATCATTTCCCTCAAATAGCTGCAAAATAAATGATGGGACATTTTCCAGTGCAGTGCTGCAACCACCCAAAACACCACTGTAAAATTCACAGAGGCCAGGCAGAGTGAGTGCATTAAGCAAGGCTTAGGGGGATTATGGAATTAAATTGGGAGTCCCTTCCACCCTTCCCCAGTCAAAGACATTCGAAAATAAATATTAAAAAAAGGGTGTTAAAACAATGGCTTTGGCTAAAACCTCTGCAAGCAAAGAACCTCGTTGTGGAGGCTGTTGCTGTGGACTGGTGTGTTCAGGGTGTGTTCCAGAGGTTTCCATCGGGGAGCCGGGGTAATCTCAGGAACACCCAGCGGCCGTGGCTGGAACGCTCCCACAATGGCTCTGCTTCCCAAATTCCCTCTGCAGAGGAGAAGTGCACCAGCCCCTCGTACAGCACAGGACTTTGCCTCGTCTCCTCTGGATCCTGCTGCTGCCTTTGGCATTCCGTATCCTCTGCCTGCAATTCCCGGCTCTGTCCTTTTCCCGGCAGCAGGAGCATCCTGCTCCTTTCGGGGAGAGTTTGTGCAATGAAAGCTTTGCTTTAATCTGGGCTGGATTTAGCCAGATGCTGCAATCCTGGGAAGGCTTATACAGGGCTCAGGTCTGCCATGGGAATGTGGCCTTGATTTGATAATCTGGGAATGGTTTATTTAAAATTAAAGACATAGAAAACCTTTAAAACAGCTTTTTTTTTGAGCTCCTTTTGACCTTGCAGTAGAACAGGCACCCGGGCTCTTGGTCACATATAGGGCCTGGCACCCATGAAATAGGTTTTAGGCTAATGAGGCACACTCTGCTTGCTTTAATTAAATAAATTAGAGCCAAAAAAAGCGCATTTCCCATTAGAAGTCTTTAGCATCATAATAACACAATTTACATATTTAAGATAAAAATACATAAAATTAAATATTAATTTCCAATACACTTACAGAGCCTATTTGACCCAAATGACCCCACAAATATTCTCTTACCAGGGAATCCCTTCTCTTTGCATATTTATTAACATAATCACAGACCTTTGTATTTAAAATCTTTATTTTAGTGCAGTTCTCTTGGTAATAAAATAAATCCATGAGACACCTGTGCAGCAAGAAATTGGATTTAAAGAGATTTTAAGTTTTTGGGGGCAAACACGGTTTGTTCTTGCTGTGTCAGGACCTGGGGTAGATGAGCACGATGACACCAGAGGCAGCTGAGTGTATTAATTAGTGCTAATTAATAAAGCTACCAGGTTATCTTTGACCTTCTCACAGCTCACTGCACGGGCTGAGGAGGAAGGATAAGGAATGAGCAGAGGAAAATCCTTTTGGTCAGAGTTTTTCCATGCCTGCTTCTCTCTCTGACTCTTCCTGTGTCCCCCTCCCTTAGCAGGGAGTGGTGACACCTCCTCCTGCAGTCTGGACTTGCAGGGAATCCTGCAGCCCCTGGGAAGCTGCTGGCTGGGAAGGGGCTGGGGATGCTGACTGCTTGTGACAAGTCTTGCCTGGGAGAAAACCAACACGGCAGCGGTTGGAAACCTGAATGATGTCACTATGGCAACAAAATAACTCACCTTAAAATAAAATGTGCATTGGAAGCAACCTCATGTGCTCAGGGAATACAAGGCGGAAGCTCCTATTTTTTAAATATACATATTTTTATGTTTATGCATTTTTTAATATTTTTTCAGCTTCATGAATTCTTGCCCTGATACAGATATGAGAAATATTTTAATTTCTCTCACAATGATATGAAAAAGAACATGACCAAACCTCCAGAAGAAGGGAAAATGTGTTTGCTGGATGGCAGGAAGACCCTGGAGCTGCTGATAACTACAAGTCTTTCTGATGGATGTGAGATCCAGACTATCAATGTCTGCAGCTCACAGCAGTGATTTGGGACTAATTATTGCTAATATTTTTCATGGACATAGTCCATCCCTTTCCAAACAACATTTCCATATTTGTTCATTCCAGACAGGTTTGTTTTCCTTTTGTTTCTGCATTAAATAACAGCAACAGGTGGAAATTTGGAGATTTCTCTGGAAATCCCAAACTCTCCCTGGCTCTTTTCATCCCATGAGCATCCCAGCCAGGTGGGAACTGTGGTGATTCAGCCATAGCACTGCTGGTGAGATGTTCCCAAGTTTTCTCATAATCTTGGATGCTTTTTAGAAGGGAGTGAGTGACTTTGACCAGCTCAGTGTGAGGGAAGCCAGGGTGGCGAGTGCAGTGGTGGGGGTGAGCTGTGCTGAGCTGCAGCAGCCCTGGCAGCAAAGAGGAGTTGTCCTGTTGGGATTTTCTCCTGCTTACCAAAGACAAAGAGCATTTATGGGATGAAGCATAAGGCCATGGAAAGCCCAGCACCCCTGATCTGGTCCTGCAGCAACCCTTGACTAATCCAGAGTAAAAATAGAAACACAAATTGTCCAGTGTTCCACTGGGAAACAGAAATCCAGCAACGCTGGAGTTTGAATCATCCAGATGCTGCACTGCAAGAGGGGGACGTTGCTCTGGAAATCCCACTGATCCCCAAGGACTGGGATCATGGTACAGGTTGGGAGATGCTCCCAGTGCTCCATGGGCAGGGCAGGGCTGGAGCTTGGAGCTATTTTAGGCTGAGCAGAGGCAGCCTGTGCTCACCCAGCCAGTGACAGAGCACCTGCCTGGGAATGGGCAAAGAAGTGCCACAGGTTCCACAGCCACAGGTTTTCCCATGGTTTCTGCAAAGTTCAGCTCATTCATAAAAGCCATGGAAAGCCCAGCACATCCCAGCAGAAATCGCCAGCAACTGCAGCTGCAAGAGCAGCTCTGGACTTCCAATTCTTGCAGTGCAAAAATAAATGCATTTACAGAATAACTGTATTTTATATAATATCTTACATAATGTATAATTCTGTATTGGAATTATATCATAATTTTCCTCCCTATAACCCATTTCTGAGACCTTTGCACACAGTTCGATGGCAGAGAAAATAATTTATTTCCAACTGATTCTCCTATAGGAAACCAGAAAAAGTGGATTAAAAGGGATGAGCTTATGGAGCATGAAAAAACACTCCACAGCAACTGTGGAGGAGGGAAGAGGAGGTTCTGCTCTGGCCCTGGGTGAGTTCAAGGGGGTACTTTGGATACTTGGGTGCCAAATAATGCTAATAATTGAGAATGTCACATCTTGACGTCATCAGCACAGCGTCCAGGCGCTGCCTCTCTCCTTCCCATCGGTATCTCCTTGCAATGCACATTCTGTGCAGCCTGTGGTCATTGGGAGAGAGCAGGGAAGAGCTGCTGTGGCTCCCTGGCAGCGCGGGAGGGATGAGCCGAGATTGAAATAATTTCCTACCATTGATGTGAGGACGACTCCAACCAACACCGGCTCCGGCTCCATCCACGTCACTCCTACACCCCATCTCTGCAAAGAAAAGTAACCACTTGTCTTACCTCCGCGTTTAATTAGTCCCTGCTCGGGGGCTAATTAGCAGCGCGGTCCGCACGGAGGTCGGGGCCGGAGCCCTCCCTCCCTCTCTCTGCCATTCCCGCTCCCATTCCCGCTCCCGCTCCGTTCCATCTGCCATTGCCATGACACTGCCTTTGCTTTTCACGCCTGGCTGGGCGCGCTGGATGCGCGGGGTAATGGGGCTATTTTTCCCCCCTTGGTGTTTGGAAAGGAAATAATAATAATAAACCCAGGAATGGCTGGAACTGCTGCACACTGCCCTTTTTCTTCCCACTTTTGAAGCTTTTTAGCATTCAGTTTTCCAGCAATTGGGAGGAAAATTGCCCTGAAAGAAAGAAACAAAAATCTGTGTTATTTTTTAAACACCCCCCCCCCGCGCGCCACACAGGCAGCTGCAGAGAATTTCTCTTCCAAAGGGATGATGTAATGGGCTTTGTCAGCCAATGCTGGAATGAATAAAACCCGAGACCCGAAATCCATCCAGGCTTTTGATGAAACTCCTGAGGTTCCTGGGGCAAGTGGTTGCCAAAATAGGCTGGAACCGCTGGTTTTGTCACACAGCTATTGAGAGAAGTGAGATGGAGAGTCAAGGGCTCCAACCAGGGAATAACCAAAATCACCAGGTTTTGTCTGTGCTGAGAGAACAGGGACCTTGTGGAGCATCTGGGGACACTCAGTGAAGGGGTGCACAGCCCTTGGTGCTGGGACATCAACCCAGCTTCAACATGGACCACAGAGTCACTCCTGATCTGAACATGGCACCTACAACCACATTTTACAGAGAGATATATGTGTATATTTAATATTATGTCTATTATATGTAGTAGGATATTATTGCCCAGAGAAGCTGTGGCTGTCCCTGGATCCATGGCAGTGTCCAAAGCCAGGTTGGATGGGGCTTGGAGCAACCTGGGCTAGTGGAAGATGTCCCTGCCCATGGCAGGGGCTGGAACTTGATGGGTTTATGGTCCCTTCCTACCTAAAGCAGTCTGGGATTCTGTGATATGTATAAAACATAAATATATAAACTATACACAAATATCACCAATTCCTGCTGCAGCAATGGGCACATTGTTGCTCTCCCAAGGATGTCGTGGGCTGCTGAGGCCAGATCTCTCCTCTCACTCTATGACTTACCCCAAGCCTCTCTCTAGCTTTCTTTGGGGCCCCTTTAGGCACTGGAAGAGGCTCTAAGGTCTCCCAGAGCTTTCTCCAGAGCACCCCCAGCTCTCCCAGCCTTATAGGACACACAGCACTGTTCCTGTCACCCCAAATTTCAGCAGTGAAGAAGCTGCAGGGCAGGCAGGGAGAGCTCCCAGCACTCCAGAGGGTTCCAGCTCTTGCAGGGACATCACACTTCCAAGTGATGGAGAATCATGGCTACCTTTTGCCTTGGCTGCTCTCTGGTTCCTGCTTGTGCATCCTTGCTGGGCATTCCTGCAGCAGGAGCTGGGACAGAGCTGCTGCCACCATCCCCCAGCTCTGTGGAGCCACCACCATGGTGCCACATCCAGTGACACCCTGAGAGCTGTGGTACCTGCTCCTGATTCCTGTTCCATCACCCCAGGCAGCTGGATAACCCCAAATTCCCAGGAATGACCTCACTGTGTGTGCAGAGCAGCCATGCAGGAATCCCCAGCCAGGACCTAGAGGCTACAGCACCAAGTGAAGCCAAGATTTATAGGCAAGATGGGCCAAAAAGGGGGTTGGAAATCATTCCCAAGCCCAAATGGAGCAGCACTGGGAGCTGGGAATCTGGACCCCTTCTCCAGCCCAGTGGTGGCCATCACCTCACCTTCAGCACCAGCAGCACCCAGCAACCCTGGGCCCTAGGGTGGCATCTGGGGAGGGAGTTATGCCAAGAGCAGGAGGATGTGGTGCCCTTTTCCTCCTGGGAAAAATTCAGCTCCAATGGAGGATTTTTCTGGAAACACACCTGCACAGGGGGATGTGCACAGCTCAGGTCAGTGGCACAGGGCTTGGCAGGGACACAGGTGGTACCTTGGGAACATCCATGCTATGTGTCTGTCCCCACCAACATCCACATACCATGGACAGAAGGGAAGTTCTCCTCCTTTCAAAGTGTCTGGAATGTGTCTGGAGGGGCTCAGGCCAAAGGAGAGTTACAAACCTGTGTCCACTCACCCCCCAGCTCCTTTCAGAGGTCCAGAGCCAGGGACAACTCCAGGTCCTCTCCCACCACCATGGGTTGCTGGTCCTGCACTGGTGACGTGTCTTTGTGTGCCCACAGCCCCACTGGATCATCTTCCAAGAATTGTGTAATCACTTCCTAAGCCATTATGATTCCTGGGCTCCATTTGGGCAATGACTTACATGGTTTAATTACTCATTGTGTGAAATATGTTCGTTTTGCATCTGCCACTCTGTAATTTCATTTGGGGCCTCTTTGTTTGCTTTGTGTCCCCATACAAGAGCCACCGACCCCTATTCACTGTCCCTGTGCCGCTGCAGCAGGGAATACAAATCCCTCCTCCTTTTCCCCCCCATCTGTCAATTCTTTGCAAGACAAAAAGGGTAATTTGTTTAATTGTTGCTGATATAATGTCCTGAAAGTCTCCTTTCCCCTCCAACAGTTAATTACACTTGTTAATTATTTTAATTATTCCCAGGGTAATTCTGTAGGTATAGAGGAGCATAGGAGTAAACACAGAGCAGGGAAGTCGGGGTTTACTCCAAGATCTCTGTTGATAGCCAGTCTGTAACCACACGGGTGGTGAAACCTGGATTTAGAACTTTCTCTTGGCAGCATGGAAGGATTTATAGGAAGAGAAGGCAGGTCCTGCAGGATTGCCCTCGGATGAGGCCTGGAGAGGTGACTCTGGCCTTTCTCTCCTGGCAGAGCCGGCTCAAAATGGAACCACGACGTGGGGAAGTACTTCTGGTCAGCACCTCCGTGATGGTGGATTTATATGAAGGAAGAAACCAAACCAAGCAAATTTCCAGCCCGCTGGAAAGCTGAGGCTCAGCCTGAGGCTCAGGGACAGCCCAGCTCCAACTCCAGCCGTGTTCCGAGGGGAGCAGCAGCCCCGGATCTGTGACACAGCAAAGCTCGTTTGTGGTCCCACAGAGCAGCGTCTGCCAGCGCCCCCGGAGCCAGGGTGAAACCCGAGAGCTGCCGCAATCCAAACCTTCTCCACAGCTCCTTTTATCTTCCTGGGGGGAAAACAAACAGCGCAGAAGCCGGAGCTTTGTGGCTGGGATGTCGCACATCTGGTTTGAGCTCCAAGAAATGCACTTCCACCCCCTCCCCGAATTGTTCATGTTAAACAAACAAAACCCGGGCGATTTTGTGAGATTTTGGCTCTGGGATAACTTTGGAGCAGCTTTGACAGAATTCCAGGCTTGTGCTTTGCTTGATCCGCAGTGGAAGCAGCACACCTCGCTCGCCGGGAGGGAGGCACTTCCAAAGGGGAGCAGCCGTGCCCTGGAACTCCCTTACTGGGAATGCTGCCGAGAGTGGGAGGGGGGAGTGGTCTTGACCACTGTGTTTAGGTTTCAATCCAGCATTTTTCCCTGCGTTATTTATGCTTCCTCCCCTGCCCCCTCTTTAAGAACGTCTGGAATTGTTTAAGATGTGTCCAATTGTATTAAGTTGCCTTTGAGAGCTTTATGGTGTCAATTGGATTCCCACTCTTAGGAACAGGGCTTTCAAATTTGCCGTTTTTCCCTTTGCTGTCACATCAGCACCAACTTCCTTTCAGTGCTTTCAGGTGTTACCTCAGCCTGAAGTTCATGCTAATTCCTGGACATCACTTCCATTTGACACAGTTCCAGTGATTCCCTGGTTGGTGCTGCAGAAGGAAAGGAGGGTCATTCCTCTGGGATCCTCTCCCACTGGCCCCTCCCTGTCATCTTCCAGCAGAGGTGGATAAATCAGGGGAGATCATGGAATCGTGGAATCACAGAGGGGTTTGGGTGGGAATGGACCTTAAAGCTCATCCCATCCCCTGCCATGGGCAGGGACACCTTCCACTATCCCAGGTTGCTCCAAGCCCAGTCCAACCTGGCCTTGGACACTTCCAGGGACAAGGCAGCCACAGCCTCTCTGGGAACAGATGAAAAGTGTGAATGAAGGGGGTGGGAGCAGTTCTGATCCTCTCCCCATCCCCTCCTTGTCTCACCCTAGCCCAATTCCAATCACACCCCTTCCAAAGGAGGGGACAATGGTCACACGAGTCACCAGTGACATCTGTCCCCTTGTCCATGCTCACTTGTGTCCACTTCCAGCTCCTCCGGGCGCTGGGACGTTCTCTGGAAGCCACGTTGACATTGTTCTTCCAAGGACAGAGGCTCCTCGAAAGCTGCCCAGCGCCAGGCCCGGGGTGTTCCCGGCTCCTGGAGCCCATCCAGGGCATCAAGTTTCAGAGCAGGGGCTCCCGGCAGCTGCTCGGGAAAGGAGCGGCACCACTGTGACAGTCAGAGGGAGGAGCCATCGTTTCCATTGCAGGCATTCAATTTTCTTTCTCCTTCATCAGATTAACACCAGTGTTACTCCATTAACTGCCAGGGAGCTGCTCTTGATCTGAGAATCAGATCTGTTGGAGTGTCACAGAATCCCACAGTGGTTTGGGTTGGAAGAGACCCCAAATGTCCTCTGGTTCTGCCCCCTGCCATGGGCAGGGACACCCCACTGTCCCAGGCTGCTCCAAGGCCTGTCCAACCTGGCCTTGGACACTTCCAGGGATCCAAGGGCAGCCACAGCTTCTCTGGGCCCCTTCTTCCAGGGCCTCACCACCCTCATGGGGAAGAATTTCTTTCTTTTCCAATTTCCTATCTAAATCTATCCTAATTCATCTTAAAGCCATTCCCCCTTGTCCTGTCCCTCCATCCCTTGTTCAAAGTCCCTCTCCAGCTCTCCTGGAGCCTCTACAGGCACTGGAAGGGACTCTAAGCTCTCCCCAGAGCTTTTGTTCCCCAGGTGAACACCTCCAGCACTCCCAACCTGGCTCCAGAGCAGGGAGCAAAGGTAGGTGTGGGATGAACCTGCAAAACCCTTCCTTTTATGTGCTTGGAGGGGTTGTTTTATTTGCCCTCATTTACCCTTTTCTTAACATCCCAAGGGCCTCACTGTGATTTCCATCTGCTGAGGCAGCTGTGCCTTTTCCCTCTCAATCCTCCTGTGCTGCTCCAGCACGTTGCTGATGGTGGAGGCCAGGATGAAATCTGGAGGTGCCTCCTCTGATTTCCCCATCCCTCCCAGGACAGTGACCAGTGTTTTCACAGTGGTTTTCAGTGGGTTTATTGTTCTGAGCAAACAAAAGCAAATGCTTGCCCAGTTCTGTTGAAGATCCTGTGTGAGGACACTGTGTGAGGACACTGTGCTGCTCTGGGAGCCTGCACCAAAAGCTGGATCATGGAATTCCAGGAGCATTTAGATTGGAAAAGCCCTCCGAGTTCATTGAGTCCAACTGTTCCCCCAGCACTGGCAAAGCTACTACTGGCCATGTCCCAAAATGTCACATCCACAGTTAAATCCCCCCAGGGATGTGACTCCAGCCTGTACCAGGGCTGGACAACCCTTTTTTTCCTAATTTCCAACCTAAACCTCCCCTGGTGCAACCTGAGGCTGTCTCCTCTCATCCTGACAGGCTGAGTGGACACGTCACCCTGGCAGGGTGTTGCCAACATTGCTCAAATCTCTTCCCATGACACCACCTCGGAGCCATCACTGCCCTCACACTCCTGAAACTCTTCACCTTTGCGTCTTCGAGGTCCCCAGTTGTTATGATGAATAACGATAATCAGATCCTGCAATCTGTGCATCTCTCCTAACCAGCATCAGAGCCAGTAACACCCAGAACACAGAGAACATCCAGCCAAGGACCCCGGGGAAGGCACTTTCTCCACAAATTCCAAATTAACCTGGAAG
This sequence comes from Acridotheres tristis, assembly GCA_037013685.1. Taxonomy (NCBI): domain Eukaryota; kingdom Metazoa; phylum Chordata; class Aves; order Passeriformes; family Sturnidae; genus Acridotheres; species Acridotheres tristis. The sequence goes on from CM072889.1 coordinate 15,707,961, forward strand.
TAGATTGACTCAACAGTTTGAAACCTCTCCTTTTCAGACAAAATAAGCCAAGTTTGGGAGCTGCCATGGAGCTGGCCTTGGATTCAGTGTCTAGACACCAGGACAGCCGTGGAGGAGGGTTTGGCACAAACCAGACAATCCATTCAGTTGTGCAACTCTCTCAATACCCCATGGCTCCGAAAAGTTATGAATTTGAGCAAAATGTTCTTGGGCAATTTTCTGTACTTATTTGAAAGAGGAATTTGATTAGAACAATAGTTATAGAACTAAGAACAACTCCCACCCTGGCACTCAAAAAAGAAATAACCAAAACCAAACACTCAGTTGTATGTTCTGGGTAACAACCTCTGGACTCAGATGGAGAGACACAACTTGGGATGAGAGTGACCTCATTCCAAAGCCTCTTTGTACCTTGGCAGATGGATGGATCCTGTGCTAAGAAAATATCAACTCTATTCAGTGTCTGCTGCTTAAATCACAGTGCCTGAGACACTCAGTGACTGGAGGCTGGAGCCAAAGGGAGATGGTCCCATGTCACCAGGGCTGGGAGAAGGGGCTTCACCTTCCTGCAGGACAGAATTCCTGTTCAAAACCCTTTTGGAGAAACCATGGGGGTAGGAAATAAAAAATATTTGCAACATGCATTCTCTCCCTGGAGCAGTACAGGCCCATTGGGACTTCTCACCAATGGCTAAACTCAGGGAATCAAGGAATCCTGGAAGGATTTGGGAAAGAAGGAAACTTAGGGATCATCTAATCCACTCCTGCCATGGGCAGGGACACCTTCCACTGTCCCAGGCTGCTCCAAGCCCTGTCCAGCCTGGCCTTGGACACTGCCAGGGATCCAGGGACAGCCACAGCTGCTCTGGGCACCCCGTGCCAGGGTTTTATCACCCTCACAGGAAGGAATTCCTTCCCAGTATCCCATCTAACCCTGCTCTCTGTTTAAAACCATTTCCCTTTTCCTGTCACTATGTGCCTGTATAAAAGGTCCCTCTCCCTCCTTTTTACAACCCCCTTAGGCACTGGAAGGGGCTCCAGGGTCTCCCAGAGCCTTCTCTTTTCCAGGCTGAACACCCCCAGCTCTCCCAGCCTGTCTTTGTAGAGTGGAAATTCAGTGAATCATTTTCAGATGCCAATCAGGATGACATTTGAACTATTGTTGGATCATGTTCCAAATGGGATGTTCAGTCCCCCTGGTTTTACCCACATCTCAGCACACTTCCACCAGGCACAGGGAACCCATCAGTTTTCACTGGAGGAGAGACCAGAGCATGCCCCAAAATCTCTGCTGGATTAAGGGAATACACTGCCAAGGAAAAGGCCTCTCAGAACTGCCTCACCTTCACTGCTGAGGAAACTGGAGCCCTGTTAACCCCAAGCATTTGTACAGAACAACAGGTGGAGCAGCAGGAATAAAAACCCCCAGTGCCTCAGGCCTGGAAAATGAAATCCATATTTAAACATCCTCTAGTGGCTCTGGGGGACTGATCCTAAACCCCACTGAATCCAAGACACTCTCACTGAGATGCTGTTTGGGGTTTGGACACAAAACATTCAAGCTCCTGGAATTTCCCATTGCTGGGCTGAGGAACAGTTTATTGGGAGAGAGGTTTCTGCATTGCAGACATTTTTCTTCTTATTAAATACATCCTGTAGTTGGTTATGGATGTGAAGAGACTTTCTATAAAAGCAGGTTGATAAAATTGCACAAAAAAGCTGAAACAACAGAACTGGGACTTAACCCCAGTTCACTGGTCTGGCCCAGTTCTTTTCCAGAGTAAGGGGACCTGGATTAATGGGAAGTCACACAACTGAGGCAGAGAAGGGCTCGAGCCCCAGCCAAAAGCCCAAAGCTCTCCAGCTCCATGGGCTCTCTCTCTCTCTCTCCCACTGCAGCTCTCCTGGAATTTGGGAGCTTTCCAGCAGCACAAGCAACAAACCACAATCAGCTTTTGAGGAGTCTTTTTTATTAAGATAAATCCAGCAAAATTCCTAACAGTGGGTACATACAACCAACCTGCCCTTTTTGAAAAGAAATGTTTGTATTTCATTTAAAAACAGGATTACACTTTTATTTATTTATTTTTCTTTTTTTTTTCAAAACTGACAAAATAAAATTACATTTGGGAAACAACAGATTTCCAGCTCTTAGGTTTTTTCATGAAAATAGCTCACCTTCTTTATAAAAGCAACCCACAGAACCACTGGAATGTTTCACACGGTTATTTGTTTTGAGACCTCCCCACTTTAAGAAACCATACAACACATACAAGGGAAAAATTAAAATCTGAAGTCTGTAAGCATGACTTACACAAAAAGGGACACACTGACAGAAGTCAAAAGCTACCACCACTTATTCTTTCCATGTACCATACAAACTATTACAATCACAAAATTTAAAAACAATGACTTTTTTTTTGTTGTTTTGTTTGTTAGGGATTCAATTCCCAAGTAACCGAGATGAAGATGTTCCATAATTAAATTCATGCTAAAAAAACCTGCATTTATAAAATAGTTGATAAAAATATTCCTCTCTGTTAACAATACAGCATGGAGGTACGGATACCAAATGATGGAGATATAGGGCAGGGTTAACATTACTCGGACTTGGCTTCCTTATCATCAGATGCTTCAGCAGCTGGTGCCTAGAAAAGGGATTGGGAAGAATAGAAATATTATTGGTAATGCTAATGGGATTCCAATCTAACCAGCATCATAAAGAGACCAGTTTGTTAACACAGACATGGACAAGGCTTTGTGTGGATAGACAGGCATGCACAGAAAATACCGACACAACAATGGGCTGATAATTCTTAAAATAAAAGCACAGGAGTATTAATTAGCAAGGTAATTTTGGGATAAGTGCCTGTAGAGAGGCAGAGTTGGAATGTATTTTAATTAGGTTCAATGATAATGTTAGGGGAAGTTCAAACCCTCATCATGGGGCAGTGGAAGAATTACACATCAACCACAATCCTGCTCTGTCTAAACTTTGGGGAATCACTTCTCACCTTTCTCTATAAAAATGTGCTTTTACTTTTCAAGTCAACACATCAGGCCTGCAAAGCTCCCTCAAAGTCCCTCTGAAGCACATTAGCCATGCAGTGCTTTAACCAAGCAGCTCCTGCTCTTGTTTTAGAAATGAAATAAAGGACCCTGGGCTGGATGGTGACACTCAACCCATGAAGAGACACCACTGTCAGTGACAGAACACAACGGGCTGGGCTGTGCCACGGGCAGAGAGAGCCCTGAGCAAACACTGCTTCAGTATCAGCAAGGAATCTGCTGGGACAATCCAGCAGCAGAGGATGGAGCCTGCAGCTGCACCACGCAAAAAGCAGCTGAGGGAAGGAGCTGCCACAAGGACCTGTGAGGAGAGGCTGCAGATAAGAAACAAGACTGAGCCTACTTTGCAAATCTCCTGTTGAATTGTTCTGAGGCAAATAATTGTTTTAAAGAATTGTGTAGAACTCCAAACCAGATTTGTGGCCCAGCACCAGCCCGTGCTGAGCAGCAGAGGAAGCCAGCAGTCCCGAGGGGATGTGCCAGGTCAGCCCAGGGCTGCAGGGTGATGATGTCCCTGGGCTCCACTGTTCCCCACACCTTGGGCACTGCTGTGGGTTAGCCCTGAGAGGGACCAGGGCCAGCAGACAGCACCTGTAGAAGGGCTCCAGCACAGAGCAGCAAGGAGCAGCCATTCCTGCAGGCTCTCCCCGGGCAGGTACCACAGCTGCTGTGTCCTCACAGTGTGGCAGTGACCCCTCCCCACCCCCTGGAGCCCAGCAGAGCTCCTGCAGCTGTAATTCCAGCACATCTGGCTCTGTTCCCAGCTTTAGTGGAGCTAAAGTACCTCATTAGTTTTGGTATCTCCATTTTCAGAGTGGTTTTCTTCTTTAGCATCCTCTTGTTTAGTTTCCTCTTTGCCTTTGGCTCCTTTCTTCCCTTTTGTTGCTGCCTTTTTGTCCTCCTTTTTATCATTTGCTGCTTTTTCTTTCTGTTAAGAAAACAGACAATGATATGTTAGATCCTAATTTCCACCTTATACATCAGCATGTTCTCAACTCCAAAACTCTGCACAACCTCCTTCCACCCCCAAACTTCCTATTGACAAAGATGAGATCAAAGTTTCACAGGAGAAGTGTTTTCCTTCTGTTTCTCCTGAATGTGCTACAGGGAACTGCAGAATAAAAAAGAAGCCATGGCTGGGGTTAAAAGAATTCTTATTTTAAATAGGCATTCAATTAAATTAGCTAAAAAATGTTGAACTGGCCTGTACTTCTGCCCTGCTGCTGAAAGGCAGCCACAGAATAAAACCAATATGTGCAAACACCAGAATACTTCAGATGTGCTGTTAATGCCTATTTAGAAAAGTGTAACAAAGCTGTAGGCAAAGGACTTTCCCCCTTGCCTGCCAGAAATATTCCTTGTGATAATAAACCACTTCCATGCCAGAAAAACTGGGGGCTCAACAACATCACTTTGCTAACCACAAGAGAGTTGCATTTATTATTTAAGTGCAGATTCTTATATGTGGCTCAGGCTAAATGAAAACAAAACCCAAAACTCAATGCTTCTGTAGTAATAACTTTCCATAGGCAAGGTCAGATCCTGACCCAAATACCTGACCCTCATTAGTTTCCTTTCCAAGGATGTTCCTCTTGCTGCCAATAAGTAACAGCACTGGCTCAGCCCCTTGCTTGATTAACCTACTTCCCACAGAGGAACCAGAAACTCTGCAAGATCTACTCACAGCTGAGTGAGGATAAATAAAAATTACTGCATATACATTCATCTACTCAGGAGATTTGTCTCAGTGACTACAAGTTACCAAAAGGTTACAAAAAGTTTATTTTCTTACTTCAGTCCCTCAGTTATTAATGCATAAAGTTAATTCACCTTAAAAATGAGCAGCGAAGGGCAAACTCAGTGTTAAGGGGTAAAGTCACCTGATTCTTCAATTATTAAAAATTCACCAAAATTAACAGCAAACCCTCCAATAATGCAGAAAATTTAAGGTGAGGTCAGGACATTCAGTGAGTGAATTCTCCTTCCTCTCCAACTTCTCACTCCTCAGTCTGAGGGATTTCATCCCACCTGAAAAACTCCTACAGTGAGAGCCGAGTCTTGGGAATAGCCAGTTATCCTGGTGCTGTTTGGCACTGAGATTTAGAATTGCAATTGTAATGGCACTGCTTATCTCTTCCCTTATCCCACAAGAAAACCCCACAACAAAGTATTAACAGCTAAAACCAATTTTCTGTGCTGGAAAAGTCCCTCTTCAGAAAACACTGGAGGAGAATCCAGGGAAACTGACTTCCATGGCTGGACTGAGTGGAGAGAAAGGGTCCCACAGGACACAACAGGTCCTCAGCTACAGCATTGTGTTCATTCTCCTCAGTAATTTTGATTCAATAATCAGGTCCTTCATTTTACAAGTGACAAAATTCCTTTGCCAGCTCCGTGTTTTTCAATAAGTTTAACAGGTGGAATCTATTCTGACACACAGGAAACCACTCCAGGATCCTGAAGGCTGACAAGTAAAGCACTTGGGGCAGACACTAATTAAAAGTGCCTCCACAATTCTTACTCCATCACCCTTTGCACAGGTGTTGATGCAGTCTGAGGAGCTCTGGAGAGCCAAAAATACAGCTGAAGTGTCCTGGCTTCAAACAGCACCTCAGGAGCAGCAACATTCCCAAGTCCAGCTGGGGGCAATTCCCAAGGCACAGCTCCCAGGGGATCCCTGCACGATCCCAAAGGGAGACCACACCACCCAGTGATGCACTAGGGGCCCAAACAAAGCTTTGCCAGTCCCTTACAGACCTTAACTCTTGTCTCCCTGTTCCTACAACTTTTTACACTCACTTAATGCAGCTTTAGTGTTTAAACCCCGTGATGTTCCCATAAAAATAAAAAAAAGCAAACTTGGGAAGAAGCTCAAATACAGCAGTGTGGCTCATCCCTGTGTGCCACCAGCAGCTGGCTCTGCTCTGCCTGGGGCACCAGCCACCAGAGGGAAGTGCAGAGTGCCCAGTGCTCCATCCAGCCAGGAATGTGGTCTACAACTCCCGCTGCAGGGCCAAGAGGGAACGGGAAAACCTCGATCTGCTCAGCACTGAGATTACAGAGCTGAGCCCAAAATGACACGTGGGGCTCTCTCTCCTTTCCACAGCATCTCTGCTGCTCCACACAGAGGATGTGGAGGGAAACAGTTCCCTCACCTGGAAGTCTGCTGGGCCATAGGCAATTGCAAATTCCTTTCCAAAGGAAAAGAAAAAAGCTCCTGGTTCCCAGCCCCTCATCCCCCTCTGCAATCAAAGCATCTCTTCCCCCTGTGCTTTGCCCACCTCACCATCCAAAACCACAAGGAAAATGGAACAGGTTAAAAACAATCACTGAAGTTTTGTTGCTGGAGTTTATTGTTTTTGGGTTTTTTTGAGCTGCAAAATCCTAAATGTTTACAGAAAAATCTAACAAAAAAGAACTGCAAACTGATGGCTGGGAAAGCTGATAAGAACGAGATGGAAAGAAATCCCTCATGGATTGCAGAACTGCCCCCTCTGAAATTTCAAACTGTTGCTCCAAACTAAAAAAGAGCTTTAAATAGTTTATTTTTTAATTAAACTGTCAGACATGCCAATGTGTTTGACATTTCCAAAAATACCCAGCTGAAGGGGTCTCTAGGACTCTGAGTGATTAAAATGTGATAAACTGATAACTAACTGCAGAGAGGGCCTCAGAATGGAAATATAGTAAAAAACTGTAATTAAAAGCACGATTTTCTTTGCCTCCTCTAATTGAGTCTCTGATCTCTATTCCAAGCATCATTTTCCCAACAATGCATTATATGAAACTTCAGAATGGTCTTGTAAAACAGCAGCAAAGCCTCACCACAAGGGATTTCAAATCTGCTCAGTTTACTACATTCCTTCAGTAGAAATTGAATAAAATTATGTCATTCCCATTCTTTTAGCTCGCATAATTCCATCTTAAAGCTTTCAGGATAATTATGAATAAGCAAAGTGGTTAATTGTGGGGGGTTTATCCCTGTAAATACCTCGAGAAGGAGAACATAACTTCAGTTCAAGACCCTTACCTTAGGTGCTGCCTTTTTGGGCTTTGGCTCCGGTTTGGGTGGAGCAGGTTTCTGCAAAAAACACAAGAAACAAGTCAGGTGAATACCAGAAATAAATATTTGTATTTCTATGAGCATTATGATGGTAACTTTTGAATATTATTTGTTGCAAAGCATCAATGGGCAAATTACCAAGCTAAGGAGAGAGCAAGTGATTTACAGAGCCATGAGCATTTGTATGGAAATGTCCTACAGGGAAAAAATCCATCCTGACATCATATTCCTTAACTCTGGATGCTTGTGCCCAGATAGAATGTGCACTAACACAGAGTTGTAACTCATGAGAGAAGCCTGAGATGTGGGGATGTTCAGGGAATGGAAACACAGAATGGGCATTTTAAATATTGCAATTCTCTAAGTGTGCCTTTTCCAATTCTGGGGGAAAAACCCCAATAATTTATTTTTTAACTCTCCCCATCCCAAGTGATAAAATATTAAAAGATAAATACAGATACTCACAGCAGATAGTCTGGCTGACCTTCTCTTTGGCTGCACAAGGAAAAATAGATATATCAGTAAAATTCAGAGAGCACATAAAGCACAGCTTTCTCACAACTACCACCCAAAATAACATGGCATCATGAAACCCCATAGAAATCCTAAGATTTATGAAATTATGGGCATTATGGTGAGGGCCTTGATGATTCCCCATCCCTGGCAGTGTCCAAGGCCAGGCTGGACGGGGCTTGGAGCACTCTGGGATGGTGGAAGGTGTCCCTGGCCATGGCAGGGGTGGCACTGGATGAGTTTAGGATCCTTCCAACCCAAACCATGCTGTGATTCCATGCTCCTTGTAGGTCCAGCTCAGGGTTTTCTGTGATTTCCTAGAAGTGCACTTTTGCTCAGCAGTTCTCTGCTGCCATCACTTCACTCTGCTGATGTGGTAAGGGATGAAGTTCCTTTACTTGCAGGGGTTGTTCCCACTAGAACCTGTCCCTCACCTCAGCCCAGGGGAGCTGCTGGACCCCCAGCACCACCTCATGGGGGTCACCTGCCACCTCAAGGGACAGTGATGGCCCCGAGCACCCCAAAACAGGCCACCCCGGGGGTTGAACACCCCTCATGAACTGCGTGGGCTTCCTAATTTCTGCAGAACCCCACAGGAATTCTTGGGAGTGGGGACCACACACAGCTCCTACCTCCTCCTTTGCCTCGCCTTCAGCTGGAGCCTGCAAGGAAAGCGAGACACTGAGGTGAGAAGGCAGCACCATCCCCTTTGACTACACCTGAGCCCTGAGGCGAGCCGGGGGTGGGGGGAGGCTCACAGGGCCCCCCAACACCACCCGCAGCAATGGCGGCCTCCCCCCCATCCCCACGGACTACAACTCCCACAATGCCCCGCGGCCGCCACCGCTACGTCACCACGTCGAGTTCGAAAAGTTCCCGCCAATTTCCCCTCACACAACAAGGTCGCCGCGGGCCCCGCAAGGACAATGAGGGACAACCGGGAACGCGGCGATCGCGCCCGCCCGAGGGGTTTCGACTCGCTCCAGGCCCCCGGTGGCCCCGTCCGGGGCCACCGGGGGCCTGGAGCGGGTCGAAACCCCTCGGGCGGGCGCCTCGGTGGTTGAGGGGCGACCGCGTCCCCGCCCCGCCCCCCCAGGCCGCGCTGTGAGGGGAGGGGGGGGTGCGCCCCATATTCCCGCTGCCCCAAAGTTCTCGACTACGGTGATAAATCCCTTTTCCCCGCTTTCCTTGAAGGCCAGTTTCAAATTCTGCGCCGCCTAATGGCCCCAAATTACCATTGCACAACCATCTGGTATGACAAGAAGTGGGAGGCAAAAAAAAAAAAAAAAAAAAAAAAAAAAAAAAAAGGAGAACAAAGGCAAACGCAGGAGAAAGAGGCGACGTTTAAAAGCGAATCCAGCCGGGAATGGCGCGATGGGGATTAAAACGCTGGCGGAGATGGGTGGGGGGGTCCGGGGGGTTCGTGGCGCAGGTTTTGGGGGGGTTTTGCTGCCCCGCGTTCTCCACAGGGGCAGCACAGCACTATGGCTGTTTGTAATCCAGCATGGAGACACTGCTGCTCCAGCCTTCTCCTCCTTCCCAAACAAAACAGCCCAAAAGTGAACTCGCCGCGCTGCCCTGCCCGCCCCGAGCCCTCTCCCTCCGCTCCCCGCTCCGCTCTAGGGCATACACCAAAAATTTAAAATGCAAAAAAAGAGAAACCAACCAAAAAACCCAAAAAACTCCACACACACACGCGCGCGCGCGCTAATTTTTTTTTTTTTTTACAGCTAAATTTCCGCGATTGCCGCTTTAATCTCTCCCCCTTCGCTCCCAATCTGCCTTCCCTCGTTTTTTAATTATTTTTTTTTCGTACTTACCTTTCTTTTGGGCATAGTTGCACCTTAATAGTTGATTGCAAAACCTAATAGAGATAAGATATCGAAAAATAAATGGAAGCGGCGAAAAACTGTTCCGACCGTCCTGCAAAAAAAAAAAAGAAAAAAATAGACAGGAAAAAAACCCCAAAATAAAAAAGAAGATGTTTAAGGGACCAAGAGTTAATTGCGGCAGAAACTGAACAAAAAAAAAAAAATCCCCCCCTCTTTATTGCAAACAGTAAAATACACCAACACGCAACCAAACTGCATGAATGGGGAGCGCGAGATGGGCCCGGCCGCTGAGTGACGGCCGCAACGGCCAATGGGGGCGCGGCGAGCGGCGCGGGGGCGGGGCGTGGGCGGGGCCGCCGTAGCGCGAGCGCCGCGCGCTTTCCGCCTGTGCGCGGCCCGGAGCGCGGCCCCGGCGCCGCCGCCTCCGCCCGCTCCGCCGCGGGGCCCCGCGCCGCCCGCCGCCCCCGGGCCCCTGCCCCCCGCGGGCCGCCACACAAACTTCCCACAAAAGTTCCCGCAGGCCGCAGGAACACAACATGGCCGCCTCGGCCCCGCGGCCTGCGGGAGCGCGGCCGCCGCCGCCGCCTCCCGGCCCTGCGGTACCTGTTGGAAAGGGCCGTGGCCCGCCCGTGGCCTCGGCCGGCGGAGGGAGGGGGCTGCGGCCTTTGTCCGGCCCGACCCCGCGCGGGCTCAGCGGGCGGTTTAACTCCCCGGGATTGTCGGAGCAGTTGGGGCTCGGACCGGCCTCTGGGGCTGTTGCACCTCGGCTGGCGCCGTTGAGGTTGGCCCCGGAGCGGGGCCTGCGAGCCTGAGGTTGTTCGCAAGGTGAAGTCTCAGATTTCGGCATGGATTAAGGAAAATCGGCTCTCGTTTCCATCATAGCTGCAATGTCTGGCACTGTTTCCACCACGTATTTTATGTATTTCCAAAAGGAAAGCACAAGGTGTATTAATACCACTTCAGGACCAAAGCACTTTGCACTAAGACTTGAAGCAGGAGCTGCTGCTCTGAGGTGTTCCTGTCCAAAACCAGGACAACCCTTTCTAAAACCTACAATGGAGTCTGCAATCTTCCTAGAAAGCCAGTTCCAGCACCCAACTGGCCTTAACCCCCCAAAGCTTTCCCCAGCATCTAAACTGTACTTTGGTTGTGAATTTCTTTGTGCCGTGTCCAGCAGATCCAAAAAACGATTAATGAGAATCAAATTCCAATAACATTTTGCAGACCCTGTCGTTTCACGTAATATTATCATTTTCTCCCTAAAACTTCATTTTTCTAGACTAAACAAATTCTTGGAGGCCTCATGATCTGATAGGCCATATTTTCTAAACTTTTTGTCAATTCTCAGGCTCCTCTGGGCTCCACTTCACATTCCTGCCCAGGTCTGTACCCAGTAATCAGGTTAATTAGGTAACAGATCTGAGCGTGGCATTTGCAGAGTCAGCAGCAGCATCACCATGTTGGTTCAGACTCCTCCTGATCCCCTGTAATCCCCGGATCCCTTTCAGTGCTGCTCCCTGAACAGCTGTTCCCCCGTTCTTGACAAATTCATGGTGACTTTTTGATTTGTCACTTTTTACGTCACCTCCCTCTCCAAGGGCCGAGATGTCAATAGTTTATTATCTTCCTGCACTTTGCAGTTAAGCTGAACAATTTTCCATCCACGGAGCCACCCTTCTCCCCCTTCCTCCAGTCAATGTTGATCCATCAATGCCATGATTATTTTGTTAAAACACACTAATTATGTAAGGATGGCTCTGACTGGCCTTCTGAATCATGGGAAAGACATTTTCCAGCCTCAGTATAACCATGTAACCAAATACAATCACACCTCCTTCAAGTTCTCCTGTGTTAATCAAGATTTTAAATAGTGTTTCCAGTAGTTTTCTCCATCTTCTGAATTAAATATGGCCTGAAACACATTTTAAGAACTCTTGGTCTTCGAGTTCTCCATTACCATCAAGGTTTGTGCTTGACTTGCCTCAGGACATTTTTCCTGTGTCCCTGCAGTTACTCTTTCACCCTTTCTATATTCTGGGAGAAGTCTTTGTGGAAGAGAAAGAGGAATTTATTGAAGGGTCTGCCAACATCTTCTGAACAACTTACACGACCAACAGTTTGGATCAAAATGTGCAAGTGAAGCCCAGATTTAAAATTCACAACTGATTTTTGCATTATATTTGCTCTGCTTTCTTTTTCACCTTTACATTTTCTCAAACACCTTTATTAAAAAAAAAAAAAATCATGAAACCATAAACTGACCTAAATAATGACTAGTGAGAAGATGATTTCCCTCTAAAGAGACAGGATAAGCTGCTGTAAGATGCTGCTTTGCTACAAGTATAAATGGCTGTAACTATGCAGGAGATTACAGACCTGGTTGTAGCCAGGAGAATAAGTTTATTCTGAAGCATTAGTTTGTAACATGTGACTTTTTGGATGTTTTTGCCCAAATTGGCATTTTTTATTCAGTACAAAATCACCTAAAACTGAATTTATGCACCATTTCAAATCAAAGCAACGAATCAGAAATTAATGTTTTTGTGTGCCACTGTTTCAATGAAAAATTCCATGCTAAAATTTGAATTCTCTTTCTATAAGGATTCGTTGACTCCAGAGGTAAAACCATCCAGTCTGCAAACAGAAACATCAAACCAAAAGTGACCAGCACAGGATGGTCATTCTCAAAGCCCACATTGAACTTACAGAGTGATGCTCAAATGCTGAGGAATGGTTTGAAAATTGGGAATATCCTGCAGAGGAGCAGGGCCTGCTCCTGGTATCAGAGATCTGTTGCACTTCAGGAATGTTTTCCTGGACCACCTTCTTGAACTGAAGTAGACCAGGACATTCCTGAATAAAGGCAGAACAGACCTAAGTCGTTCTTGGGTGATTACTTCTCACCTTTCTGGAACAGGCAGTCAGATACCTGTTCCTTTCTCGTTCCTTTGTGCTAAAATTCATGGGGTTTGGAACGTTAGGAGAGTCCTTTCCACACATTCTGCTCTCATCCTGGTTCATTTAACTGTGCAAGAGCCCCACAGTCACAGGTTCAGAGGAAGGGAAATTAGGATTCTGTGTGTGTCATAGTCATGGCACATATGACCAGTAATACTAATACATATTTTTGTGACAAAATACCACGAAACACATTTTTGTGTTCTGTACCTGGTGTTTAAAGTGTCCCTCTGCCTTATTTTATATAACTTTTGGGATGAGCGGATTATTGATCTACAGAAGAGGTTTGTGCTTGGTTAATTTTATAGTTTGTCCTGGATGATTCTGTGGTTTGTCCTGGGTAAAAATTGATTTATGTGTCAAATTCAGTATTGATTGCAATAAAACATTTAGACCTTATTAATTTGGGAAGATGAGGATGAAGAATTTAAGATTCTCACTGAGTCTATTTATCTGTGCTTCAGTAAAACCTTTGGCTTAGCTACAGCTTCTTACCTGGTCCCCAGTAGTGAAGGGGGTGACTACATGCTCCAGAATTGTATTAAACATAAAACACAGGTAAGAGGATACAAGAATGACTTTCAGGAAGCTTCAGGCATCTATCCCAAAGCAGGAGCTCACACTGGAGTTGTCTGGACTCCCTTGATAGTCAACAGAAAAGTGCTGACACCTTTGGGAGCTGGTGCACTCCATTCTAGGACAGATGTTCAGTCAGGCATTCTAAAACAGAAAATGTATTTCCTAATCTAACACAAAGGAGATTATTCACAGGTTTGGTCCATAAAAAAAAAAGGAAATGTCTATTTCCACTTACAACACACTGGCACAGGGTGCCCAGAGAAGCTGTGGCTGCCCTTGGATCCCTGGAAGTGTCCAAGGCCAGATTGGATGGGGCTTGGAGCAACCTGAGATAGTGGAAGGTGTCCCTGCCCATGGCACGGGGTGGAACTGTAGGAGCTTGAAGGTTTCTTCCAACCCAAACCATCCTGAGATTCTCTGAGATACCAGCTTTTCAGCCCCAATAACAGGAATAGTCATTCTGTTAATGCTGTTTAAGGACACTTTGCTCCACTGGGCCTTCAAGCCTGAAAGGCAGAAGACACAACCCTGAAATCTGCCAACAGCCTTGTCTGGCTCCCTCTGACCCAGGACTGGGCTGGACAGAACACATTTTATGTTCTGAACACTAAACCCTGCCTTTCTCAAGCCCAAACTGTGAGAAACCTGCAGTTCCCGCTGGCTGTGAGCTCAGAGCCAGCTGGAAGGAAGGAAATGGGGCTGCAAATCAGCACCTGCTGCCTGCCAGAAGGTGTTGGGGGTTTTTACATACTCGGAGATGGCCCCTTGCATTCACAGTCTTGGACTTTGCAGAAGCCTCAGAGTCTCCTAGGACTGAGTCAGCTTTGGTCAAAGGGTCTGCTCACAGACTTGCTCACCCCCAAATCCTCTGGGAATCTTCAAATGGCTTCTGGGGAGACTTCTAGTAAAATAAATTCAAAATCAGTGCTAACGGTAGGATGGTTTGTGAAACTTTGCTGAGCTTTCTTGGTCACAGCCCTCTCAGTTGCTGAGTCTCCCTGGGAAGGGACTGTAAAAGCTGGGAGCACCAGCCGTGTCCTCAGGCTGTGTGTGGAAGCAGTTTTCCCCTCTCCAGGGGTGCAGGGAGGACCATCTGGCAATGGTTAGGTTGTTATTATTTGCTGTGTCCATTGCTTCTACCCCAACCTGGTGCTTTGGCATGAGACAGATCCTCAGGCGAGCTCGTGAGTTCCTGTCTGGGAACTCCCCACCCTCCTCCTCCTCCACAAACACATGCAAAAAACTCACTGGGGTTTTCTGCCCCAATTTTGTCTTTTCTGCATGTTCCTATTAGTCCTCCATGGCAGACCGGTACTAGAAATCATCTTTCAGGCCTCCTGCTCCTGCCAAGAGTGAAAAATGACTTATTGTGGGTTTGAATGTCTTTGTAAGTCGTATGTCAAACTCTGTTTTTTACACAATTATCTTTATGTTTCACTTCATAGAATCACAGAATCCCAGGAAGGGACCTTAAAGCTCATCTCATTCCACCTCCTGCCACAGCAGCAACACATTCCACTATCCCAGGTTGCTCCACGTCCTGTCCAACCTGGCCTTGGACACTCCCAGGGATGGGGCAGCCACAGCTTCTCTGGGAATTGTGCCAGGGCGTCACAACCTTTACAATTTCTTCCTAATACCTAATCTAGATCTACTCTCTGTCTCTGTCAGTGGGAAGCTGTTACTCCTCGGATGTATGTGCAGTCTAGCAGCTGCAGTATTCCTTTCCTTGGGTACTCCAGGGAACTCAGAGCCCTTCAGGAGCAGGCACAGGACTTGCCAGAGCCCAGGGCTGCTGGCTCAGGGCTGGGAGGATGGATGGCCAGTCTGGAGCACCTGGAAAAGCAGGGATTGAACGCTATGTGAGGAGTTGTGTGTGGCCAGCCCCACTCTGGATGGGGGATTGTCTTCAAAACAGGGAAGTGGTGGAGTCAGCATCCTGAAAGGGTCCAAAACTGTGTAGATGTGACACTTGGGGAGATGGGTTAGTGGTGGCTTTGGCAGTGCTGCGTGAACGGTTGGATCCATAGTCTAGGAGGGCTTATCCGACCTAAATAATTCCAGGGTTCTTTGAAAGCACTGCTGACCCCCATTCCCCAAGGCACCAGCGCGCACGTCCCCAGGCCTCCAATGTGCCACAGAGCCCCAGGGAAATCCCTCCTCCCTTCCTTCCTCCACCTCTTCCTCCTCCTCCTCTCGGGCCGAGGGGAGCGGGCCCGGCCCTGGCCGCGGTCCCGCCGAGCGCCAGCAGGGGGCGCGCCCCGGCAGCCAGCGCGGGGCCTGGGGCGGCTGAGTCGGGCCTAGGGGGGCTGAGCTGGGCCTGGGGGACTGAGCCGAGCCTGAAGGGGCTGAGCCGAGTCTGGGGGAACCGAGTGGGGCCTGAGGGACTGAGTGGAGTCTGAGGGGGCTGAGCTGCATTTGGGGGAACTGAGCAGGGCCTAGGGGAACTGAGCTGAGTCTGGGGTAACTGAGCTGGGCTTGAGGGGCTCAGCTGGGCCTGGGGGACTGAGCCGTGTCTGAGGGGGCTCAGCTGGGCTTGAGGGGCTCAGCTGGGCCTGGGGGACTGAGCCGGATCTGAGGAGGCTGAGCCAGGCCTGGGGCCTGAGCCGGCTCTAGGAGGCTGAGCCGGGACGGGCGGGTCTGGGGGTGCTGAGCTGGGATGGGCGATTTTGCCAGTTACACGTAAATCAAAGAAACCCGGCCTTACTGAGTTTCCAGATGAGGAAGATCTCTTGGACTTCCCCACCTGCTCCCACGAAGTATTTGGAGAAGGGGAGCAGTTTCCACCTCCATGGGATGCAGCAGGACACGGGCAAAGCCCGACACGCTCCAAGTCATAGTTTCCCTTTGGCTCCAGTTACTGCCAGGCTGGGACTGGGAATGAAGCGTGGATTTCTGATTTCCTGTTGAGAGCACTGAGCTGATGTCCCTTGTCCATCACACCTTCTCCATTTCACACAGATCCTGATCATCTCCTCTGGCACAGCCTCATGTTACTCACAGGTGGATTCTGGATTAATTTCTCTCAGTGGTTACAAAGCAGCTGTGGAGCATGTTCTTCTTTTAGACAAGAGGGAATTTGCAGTTGATTACTGCAGTATCTTTCATTGTGAGATTCTCTTACAGTTCTGCTTTAGAACTCCATCCTTGCCTGTGCTCTAAGGAAAAAGCAAGAGGATCTTTGCCATCACATTTTACCATGAAATCCCAGGATGACTCTGGGATGGCCAATCCCTTGGGCTACCCTTTGGGCAGAACCTAAAATGTGGTCATTTTGCTTTAGGTTTTGGTCTACTTTGAAAAAGTAGACACAGCTTCTCAAATGTGTAACAGTGAAAACAAAAACAACACCATGAATTTTACAGGAGTAGCATGGGAATAGAAAACATCACATGTTCCCACCAATAAAGTAGAAAATTTACTTTTATGAGTCAAGAAAGCCAAGTTGTGTCAACGATACCTGATTCGTGTACTGCTCTTAACTTAATAAATCTCATTTCATGAAGATGAAATGCCTCCTAGAGTGCACTTTGGAGAGTAATGATGATAGCAGCGTTTTTAGAAGGCAGGAGGACAAGGTGCAGCTCGCTCCAGGTGAATCTCACCTCTGAAGAGCTGATTCCAGGTCTCCAAGGAGAGGAGAGCTGGCAGCCAGCCTGGAGCATGACAGGAGAGCCCAAAGTTCAAGTGACCCTCCCTCTCCCATTCTCCACCTGCATTTTTTCCTTCTTTCTGATAAGCAGTGGTTTCTCCCTCCTGTGTTCCTTGCCATGAATCAGGTTACACGCTGGAGCCAACAGGAATTCCCGGGGTGTTTCTCAAGCAGCTGTGAAGGGGCTGCACAAAAACAACTGAAGAAACATTCCTTGAAGAATTTTAATCTCCTGGATTTAACTAGGTTTGTTTTAAACAGATTAAAAAGTACACCATTTATTTTATTAAATTTTGAAATTCCTTGAACGAGGGAATTTTTATGGCATACCATCATCCTCAATAAATTTTGGTTTATTGCTTTTTCAAACATACTTAAAACTCATGACTGCTTCAAAGATTCAGATAAGTATTATAAGTATCAAACTGAGGCATGTCCTCCTCAGAACAGTTTTCTTTCCTTTACTGTTGGCAAATTATAATAAAGTACATATACATTACTTAAATACTTTTTAATTCAATGGGTTTTTTTAAAAGATTTTTTTTTGTTAGAAACTAATAATTTGAAACAGGAAAGGTTGTTTGGAAAACTCATTTCAGAAATATCTCCTTTTTTGCCAAGAGCAGAACAAACATCTTGCTTTCATCTTAGCTTGTAGGTGTAAAATTGCAGCTTCCTGTGCTTAACACTGTACATATTTTCCATTTGCTGCGTACCTGCTATCAGAATAGATAATAAAATATATATGAGGTAATAGTTGGATTACCAGAGGCAAGTGGGAGACAGGTGCTGGATATAAATTTCCTTCAATAGCGTGCCACCATGACTTTTAACAATTAAAAATGTGGGGGATTTTATGCCTTTTTTTGTGTGTGTAAGATACTTTACAATAACCACAGGAACGCGAAGAACTCCACTGGATGCCACCTGTCCTTTGGCATGGGCTGGCACATCACTTGGGCAGTACCCTCCACGCTGGAATAGATTTTAAAAGGAAATTCCAAATTCTAAACACCATTTCCCAAAAACAGCCACCCACCCTTGACTTCTGGTGCCCCAGATGGAGGCGAGCGGCCAAGGCTCGGGGCTGGCCGTGCCGCCGCTGCCCGGCCGGGGCAGGGCCATGGCGGCTGCAGGGCAGTCGGTAACGGCGGAGCCCAGCACGGGGCCATCGCTCCTGGGGACCGGGCTGTGAGGGGAGCGGCCGTGAGGGGACTCGGCAATGAGGGGACCCGGCCGTGAGGGTAGCGGCCGTGAAGGGAGTGGCCGTGATGGGACCTGGCCGTGAGGGGACCCGGCTATGAGGGCAGCGGCCATGAGGGGACCCAGCAGTGAGGGGAGCGGCCGTGAGGGGAGCTGGTACTGAGGGGAACCGGCCGCTACCATGGCGACCCCCCACGCTTGGCTCCCTTCCTCTCTCTGTCTCCCGCCCCGGTGTTCCCCCGTTCTCTCCGCCGCTCTCACCGCCGCCCTGAAGCGGCCGCCTCGGCGCGGCCCCGCCGCCATGGCTCCCCCGCCCCCTCCCCCGCACGTCTCGCGCGGCTCGTCGAGCTCCTCCTCTCCCCTTTCTTTCTTCTTTTTTTATTTTTTCTTTTTTAACATTTTTTTCCCCTTTCTTTTTTTACCATTTATTTATTTAATTAATTTTTAAAAAAAACATTTTCCGCCCTTCCGGGCTCGGGCGGTGGCAGCTGCTGAGCGAGGCGGAGCGAGCGCTCCCGCCGCCTCCCCGCTCCCGCCCTCCCGCCTCAGCCCCAGCCCGCGCCCGAGCCGCCCTCACACACCCACAGCCCGCCCGGCTCCGCATCCCGCCGCTCCCAGCATGGTCATCAAGGTCTACATCGCTTCTTCCTCCGGCTCCACGGCGGTAAGCGGCGCCCGGGGGAAACTTGTGCCGGGCGAGGGACGCGGGGAGCGGCCGGGCAGCGTGGGGAGAGGCCGGGGCAGCCGCGGTCCCCTCACGGCGCCCGGCGCTGTGCGGGCGGTGCTGCGGCTGCCGCCGACGGAAAGCGGCATTTCCTCGATGATCTCGCACCCCTCGCTCTATGCTGGGAAGGCAGAGCCACCACTGTTTGGTTTTTTTTTTTGTTGTTCTTCATGAAGTTCAATTCTAAATGTGTCGTCCGTCATTTGGTTCTGATGAGTTTATTCCTCGTTGAGTGTGGCGGGCGTGTGTGTGGCCGCTGTCCCAGTAGCCTCTGGTTCTTGCCCTGTTGGGAATACTGGATTTCGCTTTTCCTGGCCCCAATGTGTTGTAGGCAGAGCCTGGACTGTGTTTTTCAAAGGGAAAACTAAGAGATACACAGAAATAGCGGGATTTGTGCCTAGGTTCAGGTGTCGCTCTGTATCCTCAGGATCATCTGGTTTCTGTTTGATCCATGTGGGAGATGCTCCGAGCCTGAAATCCGGGGGATTTCGTTGCACTTGGTATGGATGTGTTAGAACTACAAAATGCCAGGGACTCAGAAAATGCCAGCTACTGCAGTTAATGATCAGTGACTTTTACTGCGAGCAGATAAAGAGTCTGAGCTGTGGCTGTATGATGACCTTTTCCTGACACTGTTCGTGCTTCAGGTCCCCAAACTTTGGGAGGACAGTGATGTACAGAAGATAAAAACAATCCCTCGATGCATTCTCCTTCTTTGCTTGAGTGCAGCTACTGGTCTGTGGGCTTCAGCAGATCAAATACCAGTCGGTAAGCTCGGGATGATGGGCTGCAGATGGCACAGGAGCCTGTGCCTCAGGTGTCCCTGCTGTCCCTCCCTTCCCGGGTCATTTTTGTTAAACTTGATGCCAGCGCTAACAGTGGTGGTGGTGGTGGTGAAAAGCAGAGGATTATTTCATGCTGATCTGGGGAGGGTCTTGAAACCCTGAGTAGTTCATTCATAAAATGGATCCAAAGGGATTTCTGCTGGGTTCGTACAGAATGATCATCTGGAAGGAAAGCAGCAGATTGGAAAAGTAACCCTTTCTTTCTAATGCAGCTGTTAATAGGTTTCAAGTTGACTGCTTCAGTTGCTATAGATTTGTATCAGCGCCCTCTTCATGGCACCTATTGATTCTGTCTGTCTGGTGATACTGAGCTCTAGGCGTGCAAGCACAGATCACAATCCCAGCTGTGTTTTTTTGGTTTTAAATTAAGTTTTTAATTATTAGCTGAGCGTTTTTTTTCCACTGCTGCCTGGTCCTTGTGTGGGTTGTACATGTTACAAAGCTCCAGTCTGACTAACTGCTGCCTTTCAGGCTCCTTTGTGCATCCCTGCCTGTGGAATTTGAATGTAGCGTTGGTGTAGTCTGTTTTTTGGGGAATTCGAGCGTAATGTGCACATAATTGCCAGTTTTATGACGTGTATATTTATATACACTCATACACTCATGCCTGTGTCTAAAGCTGGAGCAGCTCAAAGGATCTTGTGGTAATGAGCAAGACTTGCACATTCTTAGATTCCTGCATACAGTGAGGGTGTTTCTGTTGGCAGGACCAGCCCAGCACCTCACTGGGTGATGTTTTCTTTTCAGTATAAGAATTTTAATCGATGTTTCAACCTAAAGTAAGACAGAGAGGCACCTCTTTGCAGGGAATGGGAATGAGTTGTTTCTATGGCTCTTAAAACCATGAGTTGGTGAGACAGGCTTTGCTTGGAGGACCAGAGAAGCCTTTCTGGATGCTGAATTGGAAATAACCCACTCCAGGAATGGAAAATCCACATCAGAGAAGATTGCTACAGAGAGATGGAACAGAGACAAGGCTGTTTGCAGCAAAGTGATTGAACTGGGTAACATCAGCCTGGGAAGGGCTCTGACTCCTGCTAAGTCATCTTTTTACTGTAGTGACACCCAGCACTGTGTTATTTTGGGTTTTAAAAGGCTAATTTGCCTGAGTAGAAGCAAACCAGAAATAACTATCAAATCTCCTCCTTCCTGCCCCATTTCTGTAAGCTGAAGAAGCTTTTGTGAGACTGGAAAGTGTCTCCCACTGAAGGGAAAAGGGTTAAGGTTGCTTCACACCTCACACCCTGGGGCTGTGAGTCTTGGAGGCTGCCCAAATTTTGTGGTCTATTATTGGCAAAGTCCTGCTTTGTTATATGGTATAATTTGCCACATCACAGTGTATAAAATGTTTCCCCAAGGCACTTTTCTGTATAATGTTTATATTCAGTATGATGTATCTGTGAGGAAAAAACACTGTGTGAAGCTCATGTCTAAGCAAAGACGTTTTATGAGTGTGTTTCAAGGGATTTCTGGAAAGTATGATGTTGACATCTTGTCTGGCCTCCTCTTTGAATTTCACTCCATAATGTGATAGTTCCAGCACCAGTTTCCTGCTGTGTTTGAAAGTCTTGCTTGGGAAGTGGCCCCTTGTCTTTAATCTTCCTCACTGTGGATGCTGTGCTGGCGAGCTGTGGGCTGGGCAGGGATGCACGGGGGTTGTGATTACAAAGATGAGGTGAGGACATGGGAATGTGCACATGTCCAGGAGCCGTCCTGCATGGCAGACACTCCAAGTGAGCAGTGTTCCTCAGCCTGGGACAGAAATGAGACACAAATGCCACATTTGGAAGTGTGAGAGCTTTGCAGGAACAGGGACTGTGCTGGCTGTGAGAGGAGTTTCACTGCACCCTTCCACTCAAATCCTTCAGGAGGTGAATGGAGGAGAGGCCTAGGAGTCATGAGACTCTTGCTCCTGGTAGAAGAGGATACAAGGAGGGAAGAAGCTGAATGGCACAAATCCAGTGTGTTATTTTCTCCACAGGATTTTGGTATTTTGTTGATTTTGGGGCAAGAGGTTGTCCAGCACCAGAATCCCTTTCTTCCTGAAGGCAGCTGGATTGCCCATTTTACTGATCTCTTATGGAAGGGAACCAGCTGCTTAAATTCTTCTTGGTCTTACTGCACCGACTTTGAGAGAATTGTATTTGTTCGTCCAACACCCCCTTGCAGTTCCAGGGGTATGGCTGAAACTGGAGGCTGTGGCTGTGGAACTGAAGTGCCAGCACTGGATGTGGATGTGGGCTGAGCTCTGCCCTGTGCCACTGCCAGTGCTGTGGGCTGTGGCAACTGCCACACCAAGTGTCTGGTGTCCAGATGCTCCCTGAAGCCAAGTGCTCAATTTTTGTGATCTACATCCACATTTCCATCTCTCCCAGCTCTGCTCTCCTCCCTTGTTTTGATGGCTGCATGAGTAGTTTTCTTCCCTTGCCTCCTACTGCGCCTGCAGACACGGCAGAAAGAGGAGATGATCTCTCAGAGTCCTGTGTTACACAGACCTGCTGCTGTTTAGGGATGGTTTTAGAGAGGAAAAGAAATTTTATTTCATTTTTCATTCATGAAATTAAAGATGTGAGGGGCTCTTTTTTTTTTTTTTTGTATTGTCCTCTTGCTTGGGAAAGAATCTAGATCTTCTCCTCTCAGCCTCCCAGGAAATGAAGAGGAAAGGGACCTATGGTCTGGAGAATGAGCATTTGCTTACAATTACTCTTCTCTCTTCCGACTAAGGCACCAGAGAATTTGCTGGTGCTATTGGAGATATATAAGCAGTGGAAAGTGCTTCCTGGAGCATTCCAGGGAAGGAGAGCTCTGGAGAAGAGCTGGGAGTGATAAGAGCCTGTGTAACCACCAGCTCTTGTCCCTGTTCAACAGCTGAGGGCTGGCGAGGCTGCTTCGTCCTTCTGAAGCTTGAATCTCAGGGAAGTAATACGTGGAGAGATGGAGACTGTATAAAAAAATTGTGTTTTGCATTTAAATCCCTCAAAGGCCTTTTTTCTCAGATGGTCACAGTAAATGCAAATAATGTCACCCTTACAGAGAATGAGCAGAGTCTGTGTGCTTTGTGTTTGTGTTGTTTGGCTGCTGTGAGGTTTCATGGAATCAGAGAATCGTTCAGGTTGGAAAAGTCCTCAAAGCTTATGGAGTCCAACGGCTTTGCCGTGACAGGAGGTGGCTCTGGGGGGACATGCAGCCACAGCAGGATGGCTCTGTGCATGCAGTCCTTATCAGTGTCCATCACAAGTGTCCCTTGTTGTGCTGCCACGTTCAGGGTTCTCAGCGTGCTGTCCCAGCCCGGATGTCTGTGGTCACGTTTGTTGCTGCGGAAGCCCCGAGCAGCAGCAGCAGCCGGGCAGGAGCAGCTCGTGAACTTCCCCGGGCTGCCTGGCAGGGCAGTTTGTGTGGAAAGAACACACTGATACGAGTCTTTGGTAAGTAGTCTTGTACTGTGGTGCAAGTTTAGGTAAATGCACATATTGTGAGGAAATAAGCTGCATCTGTAGTTAAAAAACGATCTCTTGGTGTTTGTGTGTTTTTGTGATACTCAGCTCGTGCAGTTTATACACCATGGGGGAAAACTGACTTGTTAAGCTAGGTACTGATTTTTAAACCCCTCTCTTGTGGAAGCATAATACATATAAAGGACTTTTTTGGTTACCCGGTGCTCACCAAACAGAGTTTCTCTCAATAAAATAAAATGGTAGGAGTTCTGAGTTAGAACTTTTGGGATGAAAGACAAATCCGTAGTGTGGCTCAAGTTCAGATGTGTTCCATCTGCCTCCTGGGTTGTTTTTTGTAAAGTCATTCTTCCAAACTCGAGATAAGTCAAATATTTTTCTTAAAATACTGCATTCAAAATTTTAATGGAGACAGAGATTAAGTTGGCTGCAGTTGTTGCAATAGTTTTAATATATCAAAATAAAAAACATTCTACTGTGCTTAACTAAAACCAGTTTCTGACAGCAGGAGAAACATGGAAAATTCTACTTACAGTTAAGGGCAGGAAAGGCTTTTTGCTGAAAATTTTTCTAGGTTGTATATGAGGTAGGACAGTGTTTATTCCGAGGTGGTGCATCAGGATTATGTCTGTGCTTGGGGAGAAGAGGCAGATTTTGGGGGGAGGCTGGATTCGGTCAGTTTGTGCTGGCTTTGCCTTGAACCCTGAACTACAGCACACTCTAAGACAGGATGCACACAGCGTCATGTCAGGGCTAAGCACTTGTGGGTTTTAAATAAATGTTTATAGAGTTGAGCACAGAACTTTCCTTGTCCTGGGGCGTTAAAGTTACACTCACAAAATTCCTATAGAAGTCAGCGAATTGGCATCTGCGTTAACGAGCAGAGGGTGCCAAGACTTGAGTCTCTGCAAGGTTATTCTTACTCCTTCCAGGAAAGGAGGAATTGGGGAGAGGGAGACAAAGGGGACTACACCAACATTGACGGAATTCAGCTGTTCAAGGGCAAAACAGAATTGAAGTATTCCCCTCTATGACAAAAACAAGAGCTACGGATGCATCGTTGCCATAGCCAAAGGGAGGTGAGCTCTGCCTGTTCCTTGTGCTCCCCAGCCTTGGAAACACCAATCTCACTTCCTGGCACTGACTGGAGAGCTGGAAACCTGAACCAAATGTACATTTTATATCAATATTCTGCTATTCAGGAATGTTGTGCTCAAATGTGAAAATTCAGTGCTAATGCCATTTGTTTAATCCTGGCTGTGCGCAGGGGAGACTTTCAGTTTATGATTAAATGTAAATGTTTTTGTTAGTAAGATATTTAATCGAGCCTGAAAGAGCTTTAATTGTAATGCCTATCTACTGTTGTTTGTCCCAGAAAAAAAAAGCCTCCATCCAGGAGTACGTCCTTCCTGGGACAGCAACTCCAGGTCAGTGTTAAGGCCATTTTCTAACACTGAAAGGCAGCTGAGTGAGACTGAGCTTTAAAGCACCAGAAAAAAATGTGAAGGGTCAGCATCCAACTGGCCTGACTGAGGTTTGTGCTCTCAGGATACAGCTGAAGTTGTTTTCACATCCTGACTTACAGCTCCTTCCTGGACTTGGTTTCCCCTGTGAGACGTGGATGTGGTGATTTATTTCTTTAATTAATGATCTGAAGTTCAGTTTTTCTGGGGCTGTTTCCACGCATGAATCAGCCTCTCTAGAAATTCTGAAGGCGCTCAAGTATAAAATTTTAACTACTACCTGTTGTTTGATTGCTGGAGTGTTGCAGTGAAGAGAGGAGCCAAAGGCAGCTGTGGGTTGGAAAAGGATCCCAGGGAAATCGGGAGCTGTGAGCCATCTTCCGGTGCTGCACAAATGGATTTTATTCTTCACTGGGCTCTGTCCCAGCAAATGCATGCACAGAGACAGAGCAGGGAGGAGAATCAGTGCAGTGTCAGAGCAGAAAGCTGTGCCTCACACCTGAGCTACCTGGAGCATTGGAGGGAGGGTGATCCATAATATTGAATCCCTGGACTTGTGGAAAGTTTTGGACAAGCGTTAGCTAGGTTAAAAATATTTTTTTTTTTTTTTTCAGAAAGAAGCTAAGCTGCTGTGGGATAAGAGAAAAGGATTACTTATTTTCTTTTTGGCTTATGTAGTTGATTGCACATCAGTTACGGAAAGCAGATAGCAATCAAGATTTGGAAATACACAGGCAGCTTTTACAATCTGCAGAAATGACCAGGAGTTTCCCACAGAGATCTGTGCTGCACTCTAAGCAAACAGTGCAAGAACAACCTGCTGTTGCTGTCCCAGCTGGAAAACTGGAAAGAAACAATGGTTGTCCTGTGCAAGAAGGGGGTTTAAACTCTGCTAAAATACTGTTTAGCAGAGAAGTCTTGGAGCCATACTAGGTAATTCTACAAAAATACCATATTCATGGCTGTGGAAAGCAAACTGAATGTCAGGGATGTTAAGGATGGGACAGGGCAAAAGATAACAGCCCACTGTATAAATGTGTGGTGAGTCTGTCTTTAGTAGACTGGACTTGTTGTCTTTAAATGATATAAGGAAGTGAGAAAAGGGAAGAAAGTAGGGTGAGGTGATCACTGTAGGAGGAACAACCAAATAAGGCAGAATTTGTGGATAATAAGGTGGAAGCTGTGGCTGCCCCATCCCTGGAAGTCTCCAAGGCCAAGTTTGACAGGGCTTGGAGTAACCTGGGGTAGTAGAAGGTGTCCCTGCCCATGGCTGGGGGTGGGACTTGCAGTGTTCCTTCCAACCCAAACCATTCCATGATTCTGTGGATTCTGCAGTTGAGAAAGAAAGCTGAAAAAGTCTGAAATGTGATAACATCACGTCAGGCATTGGAGAACAAACTGGAAAGGAATAATTAATAACTTTTCTTAATGGAATGACAGGGGAGAGCAAGTGAAAGTGGCAGGTTCAGAGGAATGAAATGCTTTGTTTGACAACACAGATTTCAGGGAGGAACTCCCTGCCAGAGGACATGGTGTACAGCAGAAAGTGCATAGGCTCAGGAAGCAGTGAGACAAATTAAGGGGAAAAGTCTATTAAGGGCTATTAAACATTACTACTACACCTCTGACTCAAAACTGTGAATTACTGCAGCCTGGGAAGAAAGCTGGATGTGGTGTAGCTCTTTGTGCTCAGTCTGTTGGTGTGATCTTCACTGGGATCTGTGACCAGTGGAGACAGGAGACTGGGCTAGACAAGTGTTGGACCCAAACCAGTAAAGCTTTCTTCTCTTCTTGAATGAAATTGGCTCTGCTCCCAAAATTATGTTAACAGTTTGCATTAAAAAAAAAAATTAAGACCATGTTGTCCTGGAAAATGTTTGGTGGAAAATAATATATGTGTGTGTTTGGGATATGTTGGGTTGGTGCCTCAGCATTTCTTACATACGAAACAAGTATGTGATGATTCAAGACCAGCATCATTGTGTAGATTCTGACACTCTGCATGTTTGGTCCATGTTTAGGGTAGGTGATCAGACACCTCTCCTGCCTTAGGCACAGATCAAAGTCAACTGGAAAAGCCTGATGGAAACAGCAAACACAAAGCCTCTGGGAAAAATAATCACAGTTTTCACATAAACCCATGTTTTTATGGGAATACTCATTGCCAGGCAGGTTTAAACAGCACATCTGTATTCACCTCATGGGATCAACCTCTGTGTGCTTATATCACTGGGAATTTTGCCATGGACTACAGCAGGACAAGATTTGATTCCTTAGGAAACACTTAATGCTGCTTATCCAAGACATTCCTGTGCACATGTTGCAAATGTATTTGGCCAGAGCAGCAGCTGCAGAACAACTGGCAGAGCAGGAAAGGAGCAGAATAACTCCGTGAATGAATTAAAATATATCCCAAAACATTTTCACTGCATATGGTTAGAAATGAAGTTCAAGTGAAGCTGATTTATGGCTAGTAGATGTTTGGTGTCTTTTTTTTTCCCTAGGCAGGAAATACAGTATATGTGAATAGAAATATAAAGGAGCAGGTTTGCAAATTTCCTTGTTAGTGCCCCGGTAATCCTGATTAAGAACTGGAAATTCCACCCTGTAATGCAGATAAACAAGTCTCTTGGTTCTGGTAGCTCAGTCCATGGAACCTTTGTGACTGAGCAGTCTTCTTCCAAATTTCTGTTCCCTTCCATCATATTAAAATGTACCAGGAGGTCCCTGTGAGAGCCTCCCTTTACCTGCAGAGGTCTGGGGTTTGTTGTACATGCTGTGGAAAGATCAAAGTAAATCCATAACATAGACTTGGGAAATGTTCCTCTCAGAACCTGACACCTGGATGAACTGAGGAGCAGCTGGACAGACAGCTCCATCTTCCATGGAACGATTTGGGACCCAAGCTGGCAGCTTGGAAGGTTGGGAGAGCCATCACCTCCCCCTGCCAGCCATCAGCATTAGGCTGAGGCTGAGGAACAGCAGGGGAATGAAGCCATTTTGGCTGCTTGCCCAGGCCTGGAGAACTCCATCCTACAGCAAATAAACAGCTGGGGACTTAAACTTTGAAAAAATAAAATGCAGTGTGTATTTATCTTAGTTTCTGATTGGGGTAAGCAGATGCTGGCTTGCACTGAGGCAGAAGGAAGCTTGTGGTTTAGAGAAAAAAAAAAGGCAGATACCATGATGACAAGAGGGATCTATAAAACTTTAAAAAGACAGTGGGGAGTTGTAAAGTGATTCCAGGTTGTGGCTCCAAGGCATGGGCAGAATCCAGATTAGTGCTCCTGCCCTGGGGTGAAGGTGGCACTTCCCTGTGGGCTGTGGGGATGCAGTGGGTGAGAGCAGCCTGGTGATGGGAAATGCTCCATTTTGTTAATTCCTCCAAGAGTCACTTCAGGATGTCTCCTGAGCAGTCCTGAGAGCAAACCCCAGGCATTGGCCTTCCTGCCTATGGCAGAGCTTGGCCAACTCCTGTATTGTTTCAGCTGCACAAAGTGTTAGAAACTGCAGTGTGGCCAGATCTTGTGAGAACAATTTATCTCTCCCACTTAGAGACGCAGTTTTTAGACAATATTTTGTCCAAGTAACATAGAGAAGGATCTGGGGCCTTCAGGATGATTCACACTTGAAATGTTACCCAGGGCAATTAATTACTGGGTCAGAAAACGGCTGCCCATAACGGGCTGTGCTCTGCTGAATCTTTCCTCTCCAGGAAGCTTTTGGGATGCTGTTCTGTACCAAGACAGCCTGGCTCTACTTGCAAAGAGGAGGAAAATTTTTATTTAATCCATAGCTTTTTCTCTTCTTCTGTATTATGATCTTTAGGTATTTTAGTTGAAGAAAAAAGCTTTGTTCTCTTCAAAAAATTACTTGGTTTAGTTTTAGAACAGCAGTCAGCAAAGACTCTTTGTTAACTAAGATCTGTGGTATATGAATTCTTCAAAGATAAATAGTAATACACATCTGAAGCACCTGGATCCCTCAGGCCACGTTATATTTCTTCTTAAAGTAGTCTTTTATTTAAAGAATAAATGCCTGGCAATATAAAGGCAGTGAAACAGCAATTAATGCTGTAAACTTTTACTCCTGTTGGTTAATTTAGCCTCTGTGTGCTAAACCATAGAGGAAATAAACTTTGCTTTTATTGCAAACCACAGGGGCCTCGTGCAGAACTGTCTGTGCTTTTAACTCCTTTCCTAACCACAGTTCAGCTTGTCACACAAGCACAACCAAACCTGTTTTCCCTCTGCTGTGCAGGGCTCCTCATCACCAGCAGAAATCCACAGCTTCTGAAAAATAATTACAGCAGCAGCTGTTTCAATAAACCCCCCAAACTGCAGCCCTGTGTGTGTTGTTATCTCAGGCTGCTGCCCTGGAAATGGTATTGGAGTGCTGGGCTGGTGTGGAGGGTGAAGTGTCAGGGGCACTGAGGTGGGACCTGGCTGTGTCAGCTCTTACAGGGTGGAGTTGCTGCCAGCACTGCACAGACCCGTCCTGGCATCTCTATGAGGCTGAAGATAAAGGAGAAATAATTCTTCTGCCTTTCAGAAGGAGGCTGGCTGAAAAAAAAAACAACCAGATTTAGAATCTGACAATGGAGGTGAGGTCCAGACTATCAGGACTTTTTAAAGCTTCCAGAGCAAGCAGTCAGGTGATGAGCAGCACCTTCAGGCCCTTACCCTGCTTTTCTCAGCCACATGGTAAATGTTTGAGTGTTTAGGAATATGTCATGTGTCAGAGAGTTGTCTGTATCTTGTGATACTGAGCTTCACTGTCTTGTTGGAGATCCGTTTTCTGTGTGGTAAATTGATTTACAGTCCATGTGCAAAGCCTGTCTGTGGGGCTGGGCTGTGGTGTATTGATGCCGTTTGTAGGTAGAATCAGCCACAAATGATCCCTGAAAGTAAAGAAGCAGTGATTTGAAAAAATAGTTATTCCTGATGACTGAGAGCTCAGGAAAGGGAGCTCTGAGAGATGAAAATAGTTCAAAGAGTCTGTGACAGAGGTAGCTTGGACTTAAGGACTTTTTTTTTTCTTCCACATAGCAGAAGTTCCCCTTTTGTCACTCGGATAAGAGAGTCCAGTGAGATGCTGAGGCTGTGGAGAGCCCAGGAATGCACAGAAGAGCTGCCTGAGGGGTGGGAATGCTCCCAGGCCCTGCCACTCAGCCCTGTGCTGTTCAGGAGTTGTTGGTTTGGTGCTGGGCTTTGGGAGGAGTGGATCTGTTAGTTTTTATTTAACCCAGCCCTGAGTTTGGATGCTGTGACAAGGCACATGGAGACTTCCAGGGAAACTCAGCCTGCCAAGCTCCATGTCTGCTGCAGAAAACAACTGTGTGTAATAAATGAAGAGTTCATATTCTGCTGCTGCTTATGCTTTGTCAGTGCATAACTGAGATAATGGAGTCTGTATTCTGCAGTAGGAAGCTTGCTCTCTGTTGGTTTTGGACCAGACAAGCAGTTTTCAGGCTTATAAAAGTCAAATGCCACAAGACTGACTTAGAAAATTGCCAAGGGTCAATTTATTTAGTATTGTAATGGTGGTGTTTTCCTTTGGATGATGACAGTTCCAGATGCTGCAGTGTCAGTGGTGGTTAAACCTGTAGTTTGCCATACATCAGTGGTCACCTATCCTCACCTAAAGGAAGGTAAGAGGAAGCTTAGGTCTGGAAGCTTGATTTTGCAAGATATGTTTATTCTGGATAACTTCAGTAGTCATTAAAAGAAGTCAAAAAAATCATCCTGATATGTGAATATTTGTAAGTCCTTCCTGCTGCTGAGTGAAGCAAAAGCCTGTGGCAGGAATGGCCTGAGGCCATGGTTTGATTCCTGCTTTCAGTCCTTACTGCTGCTGGGACAGGAGTCCTGCCTGCCCTGGCTCATTTCTTTCCTTTGCTTGTGATGGGACAAGAATCCCCACACAGCTGTGAGCTGGCCTGGGCCCCGGAGCAGCAGTGCTGTGTGACTGGGGGAGATTCCCGGCTCAGAGCTCCATGGAGCCCTGCCAAGGCATAGCCTGGCACCGACCTCTGCCCTCTGACCAGGGACAGCACCCCAGGGAACGGCTGGAGCTGTGTCAGGGACGGTTCAGACTGGATGTTACAAAAAGATTCCTCATCCAGAGGGTGGTCAGGCTCTAGAACAGTGCCCCAGGGAATGGTCATGGACCCAGAGCTCCAGGACTGCTTGGACAGCACTCTCAGGCACAGCATGGGATTGCTGGGGTTCCTTTGCAGGGCCAGGAGCTGGACTCTCGATGGTCCCTCAGGATATTCTGTGAGTCTGTGATTCTCAGAAGTGGTGAATCCATGCTCAGGGCAGGCCTTTGGAGTTGGTGAAGGCCTCTTTCCATAGCCCTGGTTTATGCATGTTGGGTGTCCAGGGAAGGAGCTGTGCTTCCCTGAGCGTCTCTCCCGGATAATCCCAGACCTGGCTGGGTGAGGTGAGTTTTGGGAGCAGCCTGTGCACAGCCCCTGCATGAGGATGGGCAGGCTTTGGGTGTTGGAGGCTGTAGGAGTTTGGAACTGCTGCCAGGCAGTGCCCAGAGACTTCTCTGACACTCAGGCTGCTTCCCGTGCAAAGTTCATCCCTAATCAAACAGCTCCTGCTGGGGTTGTTTGCAGAGATCACGTGAAGGGAGGGGAGACTCCAGCTGCTGTCCCTGGAGCCCGGAATGAGCAGAGTGGAGTCACCACCCTCCATGTCTCCAATCAAACCTTCCTTGTGTGAGGGGACAAGTCTGACACCTCTCCAGATCTGGGACACCTCCCAGTGTTCAACAATTGGAAGCTTCAGTTTCATTCACCTTTTTTCTGTGTTCAGGCTCTTGGGTTGTCTACCAAAAGTAGGCAGAGGTTTGGTGCCTTTGCTAGCACTAGCTCTAGTGCTGCCAGAACTTCTGGGACTTTCAGGTTTTAACTTCTCCCTTGCCCAGTTGCTGGGCATCTTGTGTTCCATGTGCAAGGAAGTACAGTGTAAAAAGGCTTGCTGCCATCCCATGAGCAAACATCTCTGGTTTTTTGGCTGCTGACGGAATGAGATTTTAAATGTTAAAATCTTGCATTAAAATCCCTGCAAAAGGAAGTTTTGGCTGTGTGGGGTTTGTTTGCTTTTGAAATCCAGGCAAATAATCCCATTGGGCATTGCTGTCACTTTTCACAGAATTTAAAAAAAGGAGAAAAGGAAGGAAAAATCCCAGAGAAACAGCAAGTCAGTGTCTGGATGCACACAGTGTCTCAGTTTGGGGAGGCAGTCTTTGAGCAGGCCATGATTGCTGTGGGGAAGAGCTTTGGCATATCCTGACTTGTGAATGACTTTGACTTGGCAGGAGTGACCCTCTCTGAGCCTTTTACAGAATGAACAGAAGCATCTAAGCAGAGAATAGAGGGATGTGTCATTTCTGGCTGTGGTGAGGACACAGATATCCTGACTAAAGGAGGGTGCATCTGATCTGCACAGCCCCCCAGAACACTCCCAGGAGTTTGTGCATCTCTGGTAGACTGAGCTGGGCTCTTGGGCAGAACAATTGGATGCTGCCAGTGCAGTCAGGAGCCTGGACAGCCCAGGAAATGCTGAATGAGCAACTGAAAATGTGTTGGGGAGCAGCCAGGAAGGAGGAGAGCCGAAGGACAATGCACTGTCACCCTTCTTTTCATGGAATCATGGAATATCCTGGGTTGGAAGGGACCCACAAGGATCAAGTCCAACTCCTGGCCTTGCACAGACACCCCAACAATCCCACCCTGTGCCTTGGAATGCTGTCCAAACACTCGTGGAGCTCTGGCAGCCTCGGGGCTGTGACCATTCCCTGGAGAGCCCTTTCAGTGCCCCACCATCTTTTCCTTGCAGTCAAAAAAAGACAAAGATTTACTACTGAATTCAGTGCTTCAGTAGGAAAAGAGGTGGGGTTTCAGCTGACAGAACCATTTTCATGTACTGGAACAAAAAGTGAAGTTTATTAAATGGTACTTTTAAACATAGGCTTCAGGTGTTGTTGATAAGATGTTCTGTGTTAGAATCCTGGTAACAGCACAATAGTCCTTGACAGGCAGGTGCTAAAGGATGAATGGATTCACCCCCACACTTCCCCAGTGCTTGGGTATCATTTGTTAAGAGCAGAATTTGCCTTAAGCTGTGATAATAACATTGATCCTGAAGGTGCCTTCATGGAAAGTGAACCTAAAACACATTAAAAAGTCATCAGGGCTTGGTTAGGCAGTGCTGCTGCTGCTGTGTGCCAGAAGCTGGGGAGATATAAATAAGGAAATGTTACTTGTCCTCCTACTTGACTAATGGGTAAAGGAATCTGCTTTTGGCCACTGCAGGAGGAAAGTAGCTAAACAGACACTGGATGTTGCAGCAAGACAGTTCTGACCTATTTGTGGCCTTTTAGTATCTTGTTAGAATTTGACTGTAGTCGAGGTGTGGTGGGTTTGGCTGTACTGTGTGTCTGACACCATATTAGTGACACTGAAAAGCTCTGCTGGAACACTGAACTCAAACCCTCCTTGCTGCAGCAAGAGAGAAAAGGTTTCTTATTTTTTCTCAACTAATTCCTTGAACTCCAGCAGCAAGTTGGCAGTGTGGCACTTAGGAACCTGCTCAGCTGTGCTGGGCTGTGCCAACCAGAGGGGCCAGGCCACTGTTGCTGGCTGAACTTCCCAAAGCAGCCCAAGGGAACTAAATGCCAAATCCCCCTGGAATTTTATTCTCTTTGCAGTCAGAGTAAATAAAAGTGAGTGGGAGTTTGGTCTCTAAGCACCCTTGGCTCCCTTGAGAATCCTGATTCCCCAGAACTTGAGTACACGGAGGTGACATTAACTTTCTGTTTGGTTCTTCTGATAGGAAAAAACTTGTTGTGTGCACAAAGACCTTTGGACTTGGGTGTTGTTGGTGTGGGATTTAACAAGTTTTTAGGCCTTGGGTTATTGAATGAATGCAGTTACAATGGCATTATAATCCATGAGAGAAGCTTTTATTTTTGTTCTCATGAATCAGCTTTTTCATTTATGTAACTTTCTATGGTTTCTGGAGCAAGTTGTGGTCTTGTTTTGGGAAATGCAGACTTTGTCCTTTGTTCCAGCTATATTTTTGGCTTGTGTTCCAAAATCTGGTCTGTGGGGTGGTACCTTATGCCAGGCTAAAGCCCTGTTGCAGACAGCCCATGTGTGCTGCCAGACGTGATGTAACCTCCAGGTTAAATTGCAAAACCCTTTTGTTAGCCTGGATTTCCCCCAGCCTCGCTCTTGAGTGGTGGTCCCTTTGCATCCCTTCACCTTTTCTTGCTTTTAGAAGGTGTCTTCCAAACGCACACATGAGCAGCAGGAATAATGTGGTTGTTGCTCTCAGTGGGAGCTGGATCCTGTTCCCTCCTGCCCCAGGTCTTGGGCTGGTGATGCTGACACAGCCCAGGGTCAGTGGGTACCTGGTGGTAAAAACCATTTCCAAATAAATCAATTTTAAGCTGTTGGGGTCTAACCACATCAAACCAGCGCTGCTGTGCAGGATTCATGTGGATATTGCCATGGGCTTTCTCAAAAAACCCTGCAGGGAGAGAGTCAGTGCATATGGAGTCCATCTGGATACTGCTGAATTTCTGGAAAATGAAAAAAAAAGAACAGCACAAATCCAGTGTGAACTTTTCCAGCCTTCTGTGTTTGATTTGGGTCCTGTAAGTTCATGGTGGTTTTGCTGTGTTTGTCCTCAATCTCATTCCCTTCTCGCCAGAATCCATCGGGAGAGACAACGATGGCACCACTCGTGTAATGCTCTGCTTAAAATAACCAGAACAAAGAAGTGCTTTGAGTTCTGGGATGATAATTACCCAGATCTAAAAATAAGCAGACGTTCTACCAGGCAGGGAGAAATAAAGAGTGAGACAGGAATTGCTGGGAGACACCTGGCAAAGCTCTGATCAAGCCAGGTCATTGCTGCAGTTGCCTGCAGGTTTCCCACCCTCTGACCACATTTACGGTGGCACCACCACAACTGGCACATTGGATTTTAAGCTAATACAGGGGGAAAAAATGGGCTTATTCATACAAATAAAACCAATAAAACCACTCTAGACAGAAAAAAAAACCAAAACCGTTTCTGGAATATCAGAGTAAAAGCAAGGAAAACTGTGATGGAGGGCAGGACTGAGGCTGCTTGGAAGGGAGCCCTGCTGCCTGTGCTGGGGTGGGGAATGAGCTTAGGGGGCTGTCAGGAATATGTGACATTTAAATCCATGGCTGAGCTGCTGGGCTGTTTAACTCCTCCAAATTAGGCTGTAGTGGGAGGAGAAATTCTAAGCATTTTGCAGCTCATTTGAAAGGATGAGCTTCTCTATTAGGGACTCCAGTGAGGAAGGCAAGGTAATTTGAGAAATTAGGTGAGACAGATAAAAACCAAACCAAAACACCCAATAGTTTTTACTCTAATTCCAAAAAGTGGCAGTGGATTGTGGCAGTGTGGCCACAGCTCAGTCCACAGGACACCCTGTGACAAGTCAATTTGTCTTGGCAGCACTTGGCATTCCTCATGCTGCCCATTCCTCCCAGGAAAATCACTTCCTGGGGGTTTCCACTTCGCTGCTGCTGGCTGCCAGTGGAGTTTGCTGAACATTTCTTGCACTGCACTTTTCCCATTCACTGCTTATATTTCAGCTTATCCATCATCTTCAGGAGACTCTGAAGCTTCTGGAGAACTGATGGCTACAAGTTTGGCCACAACCAGTAGCATCACCTGGAGTTTGGAATTCACCTTCCTGCACAAAGCAGCTGCTCCTGGCATTTAAAGATTTGCTCCCACTAAGGATGAAGCAGCGTCTTTAAAACCATCATTGGCATACAGTACAACTGCTTTAAAGCTGTAGTTGCTTTTGCTTAGCTGGAACCCAAAAGGCTGGAATTGGAATGGAAAAAAAAATCCCCTTTTGAATGTGGTGGTGTCTTGAAACTGAATTGAGAAATGTGTAAGGTCAAATGTGTAAGATCTGCTCTAAGGTGTTGCTTCTCTGTTGTCCTGGTGGTGGATCCCAGCTGTGAGGTTGGGAGAGGCAGCTCAGGGCACACCTGGGGCTGGGGAGAATGACAGAACTGTGGAATTGTTCTGGTTGAAAAGACTTTGAGATCATCAAGTCCCACCAACAACCCAGCCCCGGCCCCTTTAGTGTTCATCATTAAATCATGTCCTCAAGTGCCACATCCACACATTTTTCAAACACTTCAGGGAAGTGTTCACTTCTCTGGGCAGCCTGTTCTTACGTTTCATAACCATTTCCATGAAAAACTTTTTCCTAATTCCTAATCTAAATCTTACCTGGTACAACTTGAGGCCATTCCCTTTGTCCTAATGCTACAACCGATGATATAACAATGGCTGGGAACATCATAAGAAATATCTTTATAATTCTTTTAAATCCTCACAATAAAGCATGAGCCATTTAATCCATCGTTGGGAATGAAATTAATAAAATCTATGTTTTTCCCCTGTGTGGAGGCTGGGACACAGGAGGCACAGAAATGGTGGAGGAGCCCCGTGCCAAGGGCCAGGATGGCAGAGCCACAGTCAGCAAGTTTGTTGTTGGATCAAAACAGCAGCACTCAGACTGTAAACCTAATTTGAGTTCCAGTGGTCCATAAATAGATTTCCAAAACATGTCTATTGTCCAACAAGGGATTTATTTATAAACTGAAAAAATAACAAGTCTGGAAAAAAACAACCCAAACCCCTTCTTGGCCAGCAGTGTGGACTGGACTGTGCTCTATGTGGGTGCCTGTGTACACCAAATGAGATAGAACTTCTGTGAAGTTCAGTTCCAAAAAGTGTTTAAAATTAGTATTTCCCTGCAGTGGGGTGGTGCTGGGAGAAGTTGGCTCTTGAACAGTCAGCACAGTCCTGGCTGGAGCTGAGGCTGGAATGCTGCCTGCTGACTGGACCCAGGTCCTGCAGCATCATCCCTGCCTTCTTTCTGCTTATTATCTTTTAGCTGAGGGGGTTTTTTGTTTGTTTGTTTGTTTTGTTTTCTGTTTTTTCAAATTTTTTTTCCAGTGAGTAAAGATTTGGAAGAGAATTTAAAACGTTGCAGCATTTTCTGAAAAGTTTATTCCCACTTTGGGGTTAAAATTTTATTTTTGATGGATTGATTTGTTGGCAAACATCACCTGTTTGTACTCTGGCAGCTTTGATGTGGTTTCTCTTGTGTTACTGACATCACTGATGGGAGTTAGATCTAAAAACAGTAAATTGAATTTCTGATGTGTACTCAAGTGAGGGACAATACTTGTTCCTAGTTCTACACTCATTTTTATAATGTTATTTGTGCCCATGCTCTGTTGAAAGCTTAATGTTTCATGATTGGCTTATAACTGTAAAAGAAGGGAATCTTGATATCCAGTGGATTTTGTATTGCAAGATCACAGTGTGTGGTCAGATTTTGTTTAACCACCAATAACTTGCCATAAAGCTGTTTCTGTCTTGGGACCAGACCCTGAAAGCCAGAACAAAGAGAAAATAGATTTATTTCATTAAATGTTCCTTTCAGTATTATCTTGGGAACACCAGCAAGAAATAAAATATCTCCACTCACCTTAGGAATTGTTTTTCTCCCAAGTGTGTGTTGAGGCAGAGACCCAGGATGTGTTTCTGTTTCTGGGGTTGGGGTGAAGACACCTGTGAGCTGGATGGGCTCTGAAAGGGCACCTTTGTTCCCAGGCAGGGCAGTGGGGAGCTCCAGAGGATGCAGCCCTTCGTCCTGGCAGACCTGTCTTCACCTGCTCCCACCCTTCTGTCTCTATCCCAGCAGGATTTTCCCCTGATCTCTATCCATCCATTTTGCTCATTCCCTGCACTCCCACCCCCAGCCTCTTCCCTTCCTTACAGCTCTCTGTCCATCCCTATCTTTATTTCTCTGTTCTTGTGCTTTTGTGTCTCCATAAATCTCCTGCCCACCCGTGCTGGTCCCGAGGCTCAGGGCCCTGCTGGGCTCCCCAGCTGCTGCTCTGACTCCAGGCACATTCCTGGCTCTCCGCTGCTGCTCTGGGCCCCGCACAGTGTGTCAGGAGCACTCGGAATAAACAGGGATTTTCGTGTTTGCCAACTGCAGTGAGCTGCCCTTCACGGGCCCGGATGGCCTCAGACATGACAGTTGTTTACATGGGCTGAGGGCAGGGTCTGGGAAGGTGCTGGCTGCTGTCCCTGCCTGCCCAGGCAGCTGGGAGAGGTTTTCTGGGAAGCGGGTGCAGCGTTGACAGGCGCATCCTGAAGAAAAGCTCCTCGCTCCTTCCCAAACATGGGCAGCAGGAACCATCTCCAGGCTCTGTCCCGAGGAGAACGTGTGCCCTTTCAAGTAAGACAAAACACTCTGAAGCAGCAGCAGACGTCTCTTGCTCTATTTTTGGCCCTTCCCTCCCAGCACTATTCCACTGCCTGAGATTAATGGAAGTTTTCTAAATAAAATCCCATAAAATAACAGGATCTGGCAGCTCGATGTCCCTGCTGCCCAGTGGTTGGTGCCCTGTTTCTCTGGAGCATTTACTGCTCTTGTGTAAGTGCTCATCACCGTGGCTGAGGAGCTGGGAGAAAACGTTGCTGCTTAATCTTACAACTTTTCTTTGTCTGGCTAGAAAACAAGGGTTCCAGACTAATATTCCTCATGCATCAACACCTCCTTGCTTTTCTGTAGAGTTCTCTAGAGAATTAACCTCCCTTGACTACAGACAGCCTGAGAGCAATAGAGACCAAACTTCATGCTTGCCTTACAATGGTGCCTTTTATAGCAGAAAAAAAAAATACATTTCCAGCTTTGCCAGCTCTTGAAAAAACAAGCAGAGAGGGTTGTGATCACCCTTTGGAGCCACAGTCATCAGTTTGGGATGTGGTTGTACCTCCTGGAGCTGAAAAAACAACCCAGAGACTGTCCCACTGTGAGATGCTGGGAGGGTGTGAGGATGTGTGTATGGCTAAGGCAATCTAATAGTCAAAATTATTTAAAAAAAAAATAAAGTGACTTCTCAGGGGACCAAAATGTTAATTCCTGTCCAACTCCAAGCTCTTCTTTTATGTGGCAGAGTGTACAGGTTAATGGTAGAGTGGGTAAACCTTGGTTTTCTCTAATTCCTTAATAATTCTGGGGCATCTCAAAGTGTGTTCTCACTAAGCGGTGGATTTTCTACAAGTTAAGGACTTGAGAGTAATAAAAATTACATGGATCTGAAATGTAGAGATTGTAGGAAATTTACATTTAGTACCAGGTCTTACTGACAGAAAAGTTTACAATTCCAAAGACCTTTCCCTTATTTTAGCTCTACAGAACAGTTCATGAAGGAAGTGCTCCCTTCCCAACAGAGAAAAGCTTCCCCTGCTTCTCCGGTGCTGTTAGAGGCAGGCAAAGAAACCTCTTACCCAGAGCTTTGAGTCTGCTGAAAATGTTTTTATACAGCCTCTACACTAATTATTTCCTCGGGGCGGTATTAACTCCTCCAGTTTGATTTATTTTTAGCCACGATGAAAATTAGCAATATCCTTGTGCTTCAGGATGCTCTCAGAGCGAGTCCAGCGGCTCCTGTGCTGACGTGGTCGGAGGAATGACATTGGCTTCTCAGCAGGCAGCTGGAGCTGGGATAACATTCCCTCTGCCCGGAGAGCGGGATCGGTCCCTTGGTGCTGCGTGAGCCTGCCAGGGATAGAGCAGCTCCAGACCGAGCCAGGGAGGGCTCGAATATTCCCTTTTGGGTTTGTTCCCCAGCCCACATCCTTTAGGGCAGCGCTCTCCTCATACTCACTGCTGCTCCTGGCGCTCCCGGCGCTGCCGGATGCCCGCGGCTGCGGGGCTGGGTGCCCGTGGCTGCGGGGCTGGGTGCAGGGCTGGGTGAGCCGGGGCCCGGCTGGGTGCCCGTGGATGCGGGGCTGGGTGAGCCGGGGCCCGGCTCCATATTTGGCTCCGGGCTGGCTGTCCCTGACCCCGGCAGGCCCGGGTTTGCCTGTGGCCGTATATGGAGCGGCTGCTCCGGGAGCTGCGGCTGACCTGAGGTAGCACCGGCAGCATCTGTGTGAAACGCTGCTCCAGCTCATTAGGGTAAAGCCAGGCCTTTGGAGTGAAGGGGGTAATTTGAAGAAAATAAATTTCCCATTAAATTCCACTTTTTAATTGTTTGCTAGGGCGTGCATGGTTATAATCTCCTTTGTGATGGTAAAGTCACATAGAAGGAGAGCAGAGCATAAGCAGAACATCGCTGTGTCAAGAAGTCAGTAATTCATAATGACAGTAATAAAAACCTCCTTCCCTGTGCAGAGCCAGCACTGTGCTTGCCACACAGATCCCACTTTTCCCTTGGATGCTGTGTGAGTGCATAAGGACTGGTGGCATCAGGTGTGGGACCTCACCCAGCTTCCCTGACATGAATTAGGATGGGGATGTGGGGTCACAGCTTTCCAGGGACTGTACCTGCCCTGCCGACACGCAGGACACAGCGGGAGAGGGGTTTTTGTGCAAAGAAGTGTGAAGCAGAAATGCTTGGTGAGGTCTCTTTTGTCACTGAGGTGGATAAATGCCTGGACTCTGAGAAGGAATAGGAGGTTCAGCCTGTGCTTCCAAGGGCTCAAGGGAGCAGTTTGTACCTCAAACGTTCCTCCAGCAACTCCACTGAAAAAACCCACGTTCCCGTGAGTTAACTGTAAAATCTGACCAGCACAAGGGCCCTGCTCACACCTCTGCTTTTGGGTGGGCACCTTTAAGGTACACAATACACATTTGTAGAGGAACAGCATCTTTATGCTTCAGCCTGATCAGTTTTGTAGGAGCCAAGTCAAGGCTCAGCTCTGACTCTTCAGAAGATACTTTTTGATTCTAAGAATTTTCTTACCACTCCTGTTTTCAACCTGGTTTGCACCCCCTGGTTTCTGCATCGAATCCCAGAGTGGCATCAAAAATTATTTCACTGATTTTGTTTGCCTTATTCCCTTCCTCTTTTGTGACAGATTAAAAAGCAGCAGCAAGATGTGTTAGGCTTCTTGGAAGCCAACAAAATTGAATTTGAGGAGAAGGACATCGCAGCTAACGAGGAGAACCGGAAATGGATGCGGGAGAACGTCCCTGAGGACAGCCGGCCAGCGAGCGGGAACCCCCTGCCCCCCCGGCTCTTCAACGACAGCCGCTACCTCGGGGTAAGGGCTGCTGCAGATCCTGTGCTCATCCCCCTCACCCCAGCTCCCCTGTGCTCATCCCCCTCACCCCAGCTCCCCTGTGCTCATCCCCCTCACCCCAGCTCCCTGTGCTCATCCCCCTCACCCCAGCTCCCTGTGCTCATCCCCCTCACCCCAGCTCCCTGTGCTCATCCCCCTCACCCCAGCTCCCTGTGCTCATCCCCCTCAGCTCCAGCTCCCCTGTGCTCATCCCCCTCACCCCAGCTCCCCTGTGCTCATCCCCCTCACCCCAGCTCCCTGTGCTCATCCCCCTCACCCCAGCTCCCCTGTGCTCATCCCCCTCACCCCAGCTCCCTGTGCTCATCCCCCTCACCTCCAGCTCCCCTGTGCTCATCCCCCTCAGCTCCAGCTCCCCTGTGCTCATCCCCCTCACCCCAGCTCCCCTGTGCTCATCCCCCTCACCCCAGCTCCCTGTGCTCATCCCCCTCACCCCAGCTCCCCTGTGCTCATCCCCCTCAGCTCCAGCTCCCCTGTGCTCATCCCCCTCAGCTCCAGCTCCCTGTGCTCATCCCCCTCACCCCAGCTCCCTGTGCTCATCCCCCTCACCCCAGCTCCCCTGTGCTCATCCCCCTCACCCCAGCTCCCCTGTGCTCATCCCCCTCACCCCAGCTCCCTGTGCTCATCCCCCTCACCCCAGCTCCCCTGTGCTCATCCCCCTCACCCCCAGCTCCCCTGTGCTCATCCCCCTCACCCCAGCTCCCTGTGCTCATCCCCCTCACCCCAGCTCCCCTGTGCTCATCCCCCTCAGCTCCAGCTCCCTGTGCTCATCCCCCTCACCCCAGCTCCCCTGTGCTCATCCCTCTCCCCTTCCTCTCTGCCATTGCCTGTGCTTCACTGTGGTGAGCAGCAAGGCAGGGCTTGCCCAGCTGCAGTTGCCCAAACTGGGAAGGCTGTAGGAGGTGTTAGACATTCCCCCTCATCTTGGGATCTTAGTAGTAATTGATTCTTGGATATTCCAGTCACACCATAGGAGAGATTAAAATATAGAACTCTTGATTTGGATCCTACCTTGCAGTACATATATAATTTTCTTTTCTTGTGGGTTTTTTCCATTTTATGGCTCTGAAAGTTCCCAGGTTTTTTTAATCCTCATTTTCCCCATGATTGTGAACTAACACCTCACAGAAATCTGGCCCCTTTACACCAACTTTATGTTCTATAGCAAGTTCAGAGATCTGTTCTGCTCATGTGGGGTTTGTCAGTAGGTGTGAATCCCAGATCATAAGAATTGATGTCTGCCATGATCATAAATCAGTTTTCTGATCCTTCTTGGGATCAGCTCTGTGTGCTGCTTGCATAAGGAAAGCTGCTCTGGTTCACTTACTCCAGTGCCTTGGACAGATTAAAACTCGTGTTGCAAACACAAATCCTACTGTAATTATTTTAATGCTTGATCAAAAGTAAGTTGCCCTGCAGTACTTGTACTCAGCAGG
Organism: Acridotheres tristis; assembly: GCA_037013685.1. Classification (NCBI taxonomy): domain Eukaryota; kingdom Metazoa; phylum Chordata; class Aves; order Passeriformes; family Sturnidae; genus Acridotheres; species Acridotheres tristis. Next base: position 15,749,934 of record CM072889.1, read on the forward strand.
CCATGCTTGAATGATTATTAGATTAACTGTTAGTTTTATTTTTAAAACTTAGTATCTTCTGAACAGAGCTCACAGTGTGCATTCCTCTTGATCCTTTTGAAGTCTGGTTCTGACCTGCACAGTCTGTAAGTCAAGACCTGCCAGTTCTGGACCTTTGTGAGACCAATCTTTGCCTACTGAAAGAAATTATTCTCAATGTGCCAAGAATTTTCCTTGCTTGTAATAGAAGCAGAGCTTGAAATAATATCCACAGTGAGCTGTTGTGCCACTTGGCTCTCAAAATTTTACTGATTGGTTGTGACATGGAAAAAGGCTGGTTTGGAGAGACAAACATAAGGATCAGTAGTCATCTGAGAAGGGGCTGGTTACAAGGTTCTTGCTGTAGGTTTATTTCATCCCTAAAATTCTGGTTGATGTCACACTGAACTTTTGAAATTCAGTCAGTTTGTGTTGCTGGATTCGAGTTGCTACAGTTCAGCTTTCAGGAAGGTAAAAGTTAATTCTGTGCCCAGAATCTGAACCTCTTTCTGTCTTTATCTGATGTCTCTCAAGCATGAAGTTCCCTGTTTGTTCCATCTGATGCAGCACAAGTGGCAGAGCAAAGAGCAAATTAGCCTTCCTGGCCCGTGCACAGCAGAGAGGCTGGAGCTGGAGATGCTGTGTGAGGTGGCATGAGCCCTGCTCCTCAGACCCAGGAATTCCTGTCCTGGGAGATGCTGCAGAGCAGGCTCATGGGCTGTGCACCAGCAAGATAAACAATCCCTTTGTTATCAAGCAGCCCCAGTCCTGTCAACAGAAGAGCTTCAGGGAGGATTTAACATAATCACACACATTTTTATCAAACCAGCATGTGAATGCTGCGTGTGCAAATGGAGCAATAATTTGATATCCCTGAAGTCCAGGCAGCTGCAATCTTCTGCTCCCTGTACTTTGTTCTGTTCCAGCTGCAGCAGCCTCTCCTTAGAGCTGCTCCCCTCAGTTGCTGTTCCTTAGGCTTTTGCCTCCCAGACAGTCAGGAATCCAGAGCAGTGTGCCCTAAACAGCTCTCCCTGACTCCAGCCTGAGACCGAGCTGCTGCCTGCCTTGGGCTTCCCAGCCAGGACTCCTGCATCCAAACATTGCCCAGGAAAGCTGGAGGAGGCTGGAAAACTACATCAGTTAAAAATGGAGAGCAGGAAAGTCATTGGACTGATCCCTGCTGAGTTCAGAAGTCGGAGTGAGGGAATTGTGTGGTAACTTGGACAACAGTGAGCTTGCACAAAACTTCTGGGTTCCTTTAGTTGGGGTTTGGCAACTGGTATTTCTTATTTTTTTATTACCTAAATTTTCCTGGGAAGTGGCTGTGTGCGTTTAGGGCAGTTGTAGTGCACTGTGAGTGAGCAGTGCCGTCCTGTTGCCTTCACCTGCACAGACTAATCCTTAGTGGGAAATGTGGTGGGAAAGGTGCACTGTCAGTGTAAAAGTTCCAGCTGAACTTCAGACAGATTTAAGAGCTGGAGTCCATAGCTGCACAATTGCCATCCCTGTCAGGAATCAGCAATGACATCTGGGTTTCTGATCACAAAGTCCAGGCTCAGCTGCTTCTGCAGGAGGAACCATCCACACCAGACCAGTGACAACATCTGCCTTGAGTGGAGTCTGTCCTTTGGGAGAGGCTGGAGCACCTCACAGCAACCTCTCTTTGGGACATAGAATGAATTCCCAGCTTTTCCCTTTCCAGCCAGAGCAGCTTGTGTGCTGTTAGTGCTAATGCCGTGTACCTGAGCTGAGGCTGGATTTTGCATTTGGCCACAGGAAGCAGTTTGCTTGGCGTGGGTTGGGTGACACCCCAAACTGAGTTGAGATTATTTCTGACAGTTCACTCGTCTGTCTTTTATTCCCTCTCCCTCCCGCCACGCTGAAGGACTACAATGCTTTCTTCGAGGCGCGGGAGAACAACGCTGTGTACGCGTTCCTGGGCTTGACTGCACCCCCTGGGTCAAAGGTAGGTGAGCACCTGCTCACACTGAGCCTGTGGCTTTCACCTCCTCCTTCACTGCTCAAACAGGATGTGCTGCATGTGCTGTCATTGCCCACATCGATCTCCCTGGGGGATACTCAGACTCCAGAGGCTCTCAGGCTTCAGTTTCAAAAGAGTAGTTAATATTTGCACTGAAGAATGCATTAGAAACCTAGTTGAAAAAATTATCCAGAATGAAAAAATGTTTTCAATTCAGTAAAAAAAAGTAATTAATTTGAACTTTTGATGAGATTTTTTTAACTAGAAAATCCCTTGAAACTAGAGCCACTGTTTCTGAAATAACATGGTCTTGCTTTAGAGTAATTTTTTCCCCTGGCTTGTTATCCAAAGCTTATTTTCCTTTGCCAATTATGAACTGGGCTGCTGCTTTGTGGATGCAATGGGCTGGAATTCTCCTTTTGATTTTGATAGGATAAGACAAGCCTGCTTTATACGTTTCACTTGACAGCAGCAGGATCCTCCAGGTCACTTCCAGCTTTCCTGTTCCAGTGGATAAACACACCGCTCCCTTTCAGCTTTACTCATGTACGAGTCGAAGGTCGTGCTGTGCACGTCACTAAGAGACCTAATTTTAAAGGTGGATGGTGACCCATGAGCAGTGAGCACTGTGGGGCAGACTGAAGCAGTTTTGGGAGCCAGATTTCCAGCAGTAGCTCCACTGGGAATGGTGTGATGAGGAAAAACTGCCTCGTGCAGAGCTGCACAGAGCAGAGCCTGGGATCTGCACCCCAGCGTTACCTCTGCTGGCATCAGACCAGCTGCACACAGCACCACAGTCCTGGTCAAGTTCCTTGGAACACCTGCACTGCACTGCTCAGCAGAGTGTGCAGGATGGAGCCAAGGAACCAGGAAGCAATCCTGAGACTCTGGGATGCAGGAGAGCTTGTGCCTTTCCCTGGGGAAGTGCAGTGGTACCAGAGAGCAGCTGCTGCCATAACAAATCAGGTCACCTGTCTCAGTAACGTTGGGAACGTTGCTGCTTCCCAGACCTGCTGGCTGGCAGGAGCAGCCAGCATGGCAGGCAGGAGCTCTGCTTCTGTCCTAAGGGATGCTCCAATTCTGTCCTCACCTAAGGAAAAGGTGAATTTTGAACAGGAGGGATAGAACACAGCTATACTCCTCTGAATTTTCATGTTGTGTTGGGCTGATGACAGTAAATAACCTTTGCAGAAGTGACCCTGTACCCCCTGTGTCCTGCTCTGGGGCTGACTTTGGGAATCCCTCCCATAATTAGGATGCCCAGTCAAGTCAGTTGTTGGCTCCTGAGGAGGGTACACAGATTTGTAGATGCTGAAATTGATGTTTCCAGCATAGCTGTGTGTAGCTTGGATATAATGCTGTAGGGAATGACATGGTAACTACAGAAAATGGCAGGAGGCTGGGAGCAGCCTTGACTGGAAGCTCTATTCAATGCCATTGGGAGAGATTTGGGAAGTTATTTGACTCTGAATACAAAGGTTTGATATTAATACTAAACAGGGCTGGCTCAGAAGTGAGCATGGTAAATTCAAGTAACTATTTTCTGAGCCATGGTGGTTTGGTTTGTTCTTTGGGTCTACAAACTCTGGAAAAGGCTGGCCTTTTAGGTTATCTTAAATATCTCTACTTCATGCAATATGGGTGGATTTTAAAGGGAGAGGATTTTGTGAATTAAAAGCTATGTTTAATATTTCTTTATTAAGGATTTAAGGACTGAGAGGATGCTCAGTGAGGGGCCTTGCAGGAGAAATAAGGAAAAGTATGAAAGAGGGAGAGTGTCAAATCTGGAAAGCTGAGCCTCTCCCAGATAACTTGCAGGCCTACGCCCAAGGAAATGGAGTTTGATCTCCAAGAAAAATAGGTTAGCAGGTTACTTGTACCAACCTTCTTGGGCATGAGAGAAATACCAGGAATCCTCTCCAGCTTCCCACTTCCTGTTCTGAAGAGAAGTACTTTGACTTGAAATTAAAAAAAAATCAAATCAGTGAGGTGTCACCATTGCAGTGCCCTGGGCTGGTTAAGGGAGTTGTTACAAAGCCAAGGGAACCTTCTCCTCTTTCTTAACATTCAGAGAACCACTTGTCTTTTAGAGAATATCAAACACTGATTTTTTCCAGGCTTTGTAGCTCTTCTTGATCTTCCTTTCATTGCTCACCTGCCGAGATGTCCTCACACGAGGCCTGCGGGTGCACGGTGACATCGGAGCCCTGGTGACATCCCGGCCCCGCTCTCTGACCCGTGACAGGCCAGCAGAGCAGAGAGCAGAGCACGGGCCAGGAGCATGGCAGCTCCAAGCCAGGCTCTTCCCACGGCCCGAGTTCAAAGGCAGGATGAGGGCAGTTAGCCAGGAAAACCAGAGTGAGCCACCACGTCCAAGATACGGGAGCTACGCGTGGGACTTCCTGCCCTGCAGGCTGGGGTCACCCACTGTGTCTCCTAAAAACATCCTACAGACTTCTTGGAAATGCCCTCTTAGTCCTTTCTCCTCATGTGTTTTGTTTGTTTAGCAATGCTGGCTCATGGTAACAATGATATTGAATCTGGTATCTTGAGTATTTCTACGTAGTCACAAAAGCAAATGACTCCAACATATCTTGGCAGATGTTGAACTTTGTCCTTTCAAATAAACCAGGCTGTTCCCACTGAGGGCACTGGGAATTCATCTCTCATTCATCTTCTTGTAGGTCATGGTGCTGCTAGCAGGTAATTAAATTAATCTGCAGTGAAAAGTACACTTGGAAAAACCAAAAGGAAAATTCTTCTGTTGCCATTCTGTTCCCATTTGTGATCACCTTACAAAGGCTGAAAGACGATTGAAAAATGCAGGTTATTGTTTTATAGTGTTCCTTCTCAAACATACTGAGAAATTACTAATGTGTAATTCTCTTTTGCTGTTTCAGGAAGCTGAAGCACTGGCCAAGCAGCAAGCATGAATTTCATCTGCCTTAAATGTCTGTAAAGGGAATTTCCACAGCTTTTTATAAAATAGTCCAACTGTCTCTGCTTCAAGAAATGTAGATGTGATTTCTAACATTTGATTGGTGCTTGCAGCATTCACTGTCCGTAACACAAATTGAACACAGGATGGAAATGGGAATTTCAGGGTAAGGGAGCAGGAGCAGGCTCTGATGGAAGCCGAAGCAATCAGACATGAATGAGTTACATTTAGTTTAAACTGTCCTGGCAATTCGTCCATTTTGTGTAAACTTAAAGAAACTATTTTAGTACTAAAAATGCAGATGGGTTTTACCTAGAGATCCAACTATTTAAACTATGGAAAACAGCATCTAAAACCTCGTCAGATACTAATTTAGTGCCTGAGTTGCCTCAAAAATGTTACTGAGTTACACAGTAAATTTTCAGTGTCTTTCTTGGTTTCAGATGAATTTGTAGGTGGTACTGTGTAGTTTAACCATTGTAGTCACTTTGGAAAGTTGTGTTTGTCTTCTGTAGAATGGATATTTAAGGTTTGTATTGTTACACACTGTACAGGTGATAAAACCCCCAACAAACCCCACGTATTTCTCATTTAAGTGATCTGTGTGGGCTCTTTGGACAAAAAGGGCAAAGGACACAGGTCCCTCACAGCTGCCTAAGCACGAGCGATGACACATCTGGGGCAAGATTCAATGTTGCAAACAAGCCAAACCAGCCAGAAATGGCCTTTCCTTACCTGTGTAAGGGTGAAAGCCTTTAATGTATTTCTCTACAAAAATACCAGTTCACACTGCTTAGAGCATTAAACATCTCACTGCATGTTCAAGTAGCCATTAGGTTCATATAGTATTTTTTCAAATGAAAAATAAATGTTTGAATAGCAAAAGTTATTGTAATTAAGCAAGAGGTTTTTTTGGTTTTTTTTAAGGTTTAAAAACTTCACTTCCATTCTTATTGTCATATCATAAAGCTATTACAGGAATTGCAAATTTCTCTGTCTCGTGCAGGTGAATTTACCACGTGCAATATTAACCTGTGAGTTCTCCCAGTGCTCATGAAGGAGCCTGTAATTCCTGGCCATATTTTAATTCCTGATTTACCATTTTGGGAGCCTGGGAAGCAGTTGGAAGCTTGTGCTTACAAAAGCATCACGAGGCAGAGAGATGGATGGATGGATGCTGCCTTACCTTAAAGATTGATACACACACAACTGTGCTTTTTTATTAAAAGCTTTTATCAGGAATTACTGCAATTCTGTGAAATATAAGACCTTTTGGGGATGGAAGTTTGGTTATGTTTTAAATCCAGCATCAGATTTTTGTTGTTCACTATGATTTCATCTTTCTGAGTGAGGTGGTTTTTCTTTCTTAATATTGGCCAAATCTTTCTCCGTGTCTAAATTCCTGCTCAAGTTTTTGGGAACTGTGGAATACTAAGTGAAGTGTGGTGAGGAAAGTGGGATTTGATACATAAGTCTCTGTACCCACACCAGTTTGCTGTGCTTCTTGTGCAAGTTTGGTGAATTACAGCCATTATTTTGGAGAAGCTATAATTAAAAGTTGCTGCCAAATTCTGTCAGTTCAGTGACCCAAAACATTCTGAAACGAGGTCAATCCCTGTCTCAGCGGTCAAGAAAATTGCCAAGTTTAAGAAAGCAAAGTCACTGCCCTCGTCTGTCCCCCCCTTGCCATATGGGAGCATTCAAACTGTATCAGCATTCCTAAGGCAGCTCTGGTGAGCCAGGCTGAATTATTCCTTTGTCCGGGGAACAAGGCACCGACACAAACTGAAAATACCGAAAATCTCTTTGTTGTGCGTGTAAAACTTGAGTTTTTTGATGCAGATCTCTTGCATGACTTTAGGAGTGCCAGGAATCTGTTACCTCTGTGCTGGTTTTCTGTTTCCATGGGTGCAAGAACTGAATTTGTTCTTTTCTTTTTTTTTTTTTTTTCCTATGTAGAAAGCAGGCATTGAGGATTTAACCTGTATGTTAACCATTCCTGTATCATTCCAATAAAGTTGTTTTAGAACACCTTCTCACTCCATGACTTGTTGGCATGTTTTGTTCATAGTTTGAAGTTTGAAGCTGAAAAGAAGTGAAAGTTTCAGATGAAAATACTGCTTTGTAAAAGTTCAGGATTTATACAAGGTGAACATCAGGGATCTGCTGCTGTAGGTGAAGTCTGCTGGGTTGGATCTCTCACCTGTTGCAGCTAATGGGATTTAATTACTAAATGTGATTTAATTTAGGGTACACCTACCCAAAATAGTGTGTCAAGGTTTGGGTTATTTCCCTCATCATCCTGCTTTCCCACTCATTCCCCAGGGCAGGGACAGGTCGGAAGTGGCCGGGACACAGCAGCTCCTCTCACACTCAGAGCTGACCCAGCGCTCCCCTGCTCATTTACAAACTGTAATTAATTAGCTTTATGCTGCTCACAGCAGGGAGCTGTGCTGTTTTCTATTTGTGTTGCCACAGGGCAGTGCAGGATAAATTTTAAACTAAAACTTCACTTACACCTTCGCTGTTTGCCAGGTAGATCAGCAGGTACCTCCTTCCTGCTTCACGTGCTGAGGTTCTGCACCACCTGTAGAGTTACAGAAATGACATTCTCTGCTTGTGCAACTCAGAAAAATCACTCCTTTCCTTGCTTTTTTTATTTAAAAGTCTTAAAAACCCAGTTGTTACTCATTAATGTAAAGCTCAGTGAAAATAGTTTCCCAAAATTTTTAAAAACCAAGCTACACACGTGCGTGCAATGTGTGACAACTTTCCCTGCACCAGATTGCTCAGATCCTAATCCCACAAATAAATCATTCCCAAATCTTTACTTTTTACTGAATTTCCTGCAGCAATACTCTGGGATTTATCCATATTTTGTGATGTTGGTAGAGTGTTTTAGATTGAAAGGTTCATTATAGCAGTTTTGATGTTATTAAAAATTTCGGACTGTATTGGTAAACTTGCAGAAATGCAAAAGGATTTCAAAAGTTGAGGTGACAAAGTAGAAATTGCTGGATTACTACAGGTAAGCAGAGTAGTGAGTACTGAGTATGCAAAATACATATATTTAAAGAAAAATACATATATTTAGTACAAAAAATGTGTTGTATTTATGAAGTATCAGACTTGTCCCTGTATATCTTGTAACATTCATATATAGTAATTAATGTATATTAAATGTGTATACAATTACGCATATTATTGCATATATATATTTTTAAATGTTGATACACATACACAATGTAGCAATGTGTAATTCTTATATACTACAATTCCTGATAGTAATTCCTTCTCTCACAGGTTGGTTTATTGAAGATAACATCAGGAACTTGGCCGTTTCTTCATTTTAATTTGCTCAGTATTTCAAAATCCTTAATAGAAGGAAACCAGCACATCATTAATCCAATGTCAGCAGCACTGTAATTCTCATGTGGCCTCAGTTCTTTGCGGAACCCTTTCTCAGCACGCAGAGCAGGTTATTTTGTGTTTACACGGGGAGAAGAGGATCACACACACATTTTATAGCCAGAAGTGCCCGAGTCCCGCCCGCCCCGCTGTGAGGGGCCGCAATGGCGCCGGGCCCTGCAGCGCCGCCGCCGCGCGCCGTTGCTGCGGCAACCAGCGACCACTCAGCGGCCGAGACGGGCCCGTTCTGCCTTCCTATTGGGTAATACAGCTGTCAATCATCGCTAAACCCCGCCCCCTCCCCTACTTAAACCACGGCTGAGCGTGCGGTGGGGCTGTGCGTGAGGCGTTCCTGTGAAAGCGGAGCCATGTTCGGGTGAAATTCCCTCTGGAATGGAAAACAAAGCGCCCGCAACGGCTGTGCTTACGAAAAAACCTCCAACATAAAACCTTTCAAACCAATCAATATCTATTTCATGTTGATGTGCATGCAAAGTACACAACCTGTGCTGAAAGGACTTTACATGCAGCCATAGTTCATATACTATCATTCAGTGTGGCAGTATCTGTTTTCTCCGTATGAATGATGCTATATGAGTAATTTTGCGTCATTTTTCAAAATATCAGTTCTATATTCTGACATCCTTGCTTTGCTGTTTCTCCTAACTGCAATCTGTGCTGTGGTTCTATCTCATTCTGATTTTATTTTTGTAAATAAAAGGCAATTCCTTTTCGGTGAGATCTCATTGAGAGAATACATTGATTTCCTTGGATATTGGTGAATTTAAGACCTGAATCCCAGGCTGGTTTGGGTTGTAAGGGATATTAAAGCTCATCTCATTCCACCCCCGCCATGGGCAGGGACGCCTTCCGTAGATCAGGTTGCTGGATTTGAAATGGAAGTTGATTTGCTTTTAATCGCTCCACACAAATTACCTGACTTGATTTCTTCCTCTCTCTCTCTGTTACTTTTGTGTTTTGTTGAAACAGCTGCACAAAAATCCCAGCTGCAGCTGGCACTAATTGCGAGCTTGGTGAGGTTTAAAACTGCTCTGAATTTGATCTGTCCTGGTTCCTGGCCACCAAGACTGTGGGCAGTGACTGCTGGAGTCCCAGCCACACTTTCTGTGCAGAAATTGCTCATATAAGGTGATTAAAAATCAGGTAATTTTGAACAGCTTTTAAATATTAAATTAGTTCTATATAAATTTGGTGGGAATAAAAATAGCTTTCATTTTGCCTCCATAAAAACTGAAGTTTTTCATGAAATGCAGGAGAAAGGGAGGGAAGAGAGGTAATTTTACAGACTTCATTGAACCTATATGGCCAGAATTACTCCAAACCTAATTTCTAAGGCACAACATCATTTCCCACTGACAGGGGGCAGGGTTAGATGGGATATTAGGAAGAAATTCTTCCCTGTGAGGATGGGCAGGCCCTGGCACAGGGTGCCCAGGGAAGCTGTGGCTGCCCCTGGATCCCTGGAAGTGTCCCAGGCCAGGTTGGACATTGAGGCTTGGAGCAACTTGGGAAGTGGAAGTTGTCCCTGCCCATGGCACTGGATGACAATTTCTCTTGCTCCTGTCATTAAACAGTGTCTTTTTGGAATCTTTTGTCTTGTACTTAGATGAGGCTCAGCTTCTGCTTCATTGGGGGTTTTTATCTTCTGAGAAAAAGGAAATTTAGAACAGGCATCAACAGGAAACTCTTGAGACTATCTGTGGGCTGGCTCCTGTGCTGAGGGGAGGGGTGGCTCCGTGCATGGGCTTGGCTTCAGCTTGAAGAGGACACCAAAAACCACCATGGGGGCACCTGGGACGTGCTACAGGTAATTTTTGATCCCCTGAAGAGCAGATTTGGTCAATGAGCAGCACAATTGTGCAGAGCTGTCCATTTGCTGCTGCTGCTGCTTTCAGATTGGCATACTGTCCTGTTTGCATGTCAGAGACAGGGTATTTCATCAAAATCCGGGTGAAAGGAAGTTGCCAACTTCTTTCCCATCAGTGGCACATCACAAGACTCTAAATTTAGCTGCGTGTTTCCAAAGGGGAAGTGCTGTAACCCCACAGGTCAGCTGAGCAGCACCGAGCTCCACCAGTGGAAGTGTTGGTGGAATTCGGTTCCGATTTCTCTCTGCCCAGCACAGCCCTGACCCTGCGCTCCTTGCCGTGCCCTGTTCTGGCTGTCAGCAGCTCCTCGGCATCACACTGTGGCCAGAAACATCTCAATTCATTTTCAAACATCCTCTTTTAGACGTAGCCCTCTCCCAGCGGGATCACTTCTGTTTTATGAGTTAAAACCCCGGGGAATTGCATCATGAGTGCGTCAGGCTTTTTCTGCACAGGCAACGGTGAGGAAAGGGTGTAAAGGGTGTGGAACCATCTGCCCCCTCCCTGCAGCTGTAGCAGGAGACTCTGAGCTCAGGGAAATCTGCCTTGGATCTGACTGGGCTTGGTAAGTTGGGTTTTTCGTGCCTTTTTCTTTTTCCTTATGCTTTGTTCCTGAGCACAGAAACCAGTTACTTTATTTGAAGGAGACCAGTTTTTCCAAGATTACCATATTTTAGCTCTTCATGAGCACTTTCAAAGCAATAAACCAAAACTTATTAGCAGGTAAGGAGCTGGGTACCCTGAGGTCCTACAGCCCAGGGTAAGGACCTGGTTACCCATGTCCTACAAGGCACAGAGCATTCCAAATTCCATGGACCTTTAGCAAGATTTAGACTGCCAATTCTTCTTTCTTTGGAAATTGGTTTCTCAAGTCCCTTAAGTGCTTAAGAAAGTGTTGCCGTGCTTTTTGCATATGTAAATGACTGTAGATAACCAGGTCTGCTGCCTTTCCTGCCTGCTTTGGTCTCAAAATTCCAGTGTTCCTTTCAGCTTCAGAGAGGGAACTGTGCCACAAAAATAAAGAACCCCACAAAAAAAAATAAAAAAACCAAACAGTTGTGCTGTGCTAATGTGTAAATTCTGGGGGAAAGGTGAAAATTTCCATCTCTCAAATGACTGAAGTCTTAGAATATCTCCTGGAAGGAGCGCTTGGGTTGAAAAGTGACCCAGTGTAGGGAGTTTCAAATATACCAGCGTGCAGGGGTATGGAGAAAAATATTGAGCCACAACCACACTTTGGGTGTGCAGATACTTCAATTATGCAGAGATTTAAAGGATGTTTGACAAACTGAATTATTTTCTTATGTTCATGTTTCCCATTTCTCTGTAAGAGCAATGGTTCAGATCAGACTCTTAATGTGAAGATTCCCATTGATTTTAACAGTAGGTAAATTGGAAAGGGATGATAAGGAATCATTATGTGTAATAAATTATTTTGAGACACCTCTTCACTACTGGGAAAGGCAAATTAACTATATATTTTAAGTTCATCATTAAGAGGGACTCTAAACACATTTGATCTGCATTTTGAATACAGTTTTATTACATTTGCAGAACTCTTGGTTTCTTTTGAAGTTCCTTGGTACCTCACAGGAGTGCTCAAGTCAGAAATACCTCTAAAACTGAATATAGTCTTTATTTCCTTTCTATATCACCTTTTTAGCTTTTGGAAATGGTTGTCTTGCAATGGAAAACATTGATTAATTAGTGATGGTATTGATACAGACAAGTAAAATGATTCTGCTGATTTTTACAGCTTATAAAGTACAATCTGTCTCAAATAGCCACGATGCAGGAGAGATCTGGGAGCAGAAGGGATATTTCAGATGAAGCAGCTCATTAAAGCCCTTCCTGTATCTTCAGAATTATTTTTGTGGACAGGGTAAAGAGGAAAAACATGCAATTTAATGTTTGCTAAAAATAAGTGCTTGAGCGAGAAAGAAAAATCACTGTCTGTGAGAAGTGCACTGTTCATTAGTAATAACACCACCAATAATAATAATAATAATAATAATAATGATAATAATAATAATAATAATAATAATAAATTAATCTATAATAGTTGTTGTTATATTATGCCTTTCTTTCTGTCCCAGGGCCCCATGGAACTCTGGTGATCCCTGTTGCTCACACTTGTCACCATGCTGGCAGAAGGAATCCTAACGAGGCTCATCTATAAAGAAAGCTATCATCAAGATAAGCCTCGTAAATCTCCTGCATCCCAAAAGGCTAAAGAGGGAATCTGGAGACAGAAACTTGTAGACTTCCCAAAAATTAAAGGCTTTGCTGATGGATGTGAGAAGCAGGAGGAGCTCTCTGCCAGAAGCAGCAAAGTGGAAGCCGGGAGCAGCCCCCGGTGGGGATCCATAGAAAAGGAACCTGCAGAAGATGAGGAAATGCTGGTTAAAGGAACTGCATCCCCAGCTTTACATATCCCCAGGAGAGGGGGAAGCCTAGACCAGGTGGATTTGTACAGATCCTGGCCGTGCAACAGCATTTACCAGAACTACCCTGACCTGCAGATCGGGGGGGACCGCGTGGGGGGCCACACGTGTGACTCGGGCTGTGTCCTGGACCATGTGTGTGATGACCTCCCTGATGGCCCTGTCCTGCTCTCCATAGACATTCCCCTGGGGCAGTCCCCTCTGTGTGAGCATCCTGAAAAGCCCAGTGGGATGTCCCTGCCTGGAGATGAAGCTGGAGAAAGGAGCCTCGTGCTCAGTAAGGAGCCCCTTTCCAACTCCGCGCTCAACAAGTACATGGAAGCCAAAGTGGCAGAGCTCTACAAACAGTTTTTTGAAGAAAGCCTGGCCAGGTGTGGCTCCATAACAAACCTCCTCAGCTGCAGCTGGATAAGGAACAGCGTGGACCAGATCAGTGTTCAGATCTCCCAGGAGCAGAACATAGAAACCTCCAAAGCCAGAGGAGCCCTCTTGCACTCGTTGGCTTTGTTCAGCTCCCGCCACACTCCCAACAGGCACAGCTCCGAGTTCAGCACCCCAAACCTCCAAATCTCCAACACAGGGGGTGCAAAATGGAGCTGCAGGACGGAATTCACATCCTGACCGAGCTGCTCAGCTCGGGAGAAGGTTGGGATTGGGGTACCAATGTTTCACTCTAAGGATTAGGTTGGGAAATAGAAACATTTACACACTACACTTGTTCTAGTTAATATTTTAAGTCTTAAAACCCCTTTGTTAGCAGGGGAAGTAAAGGTCACTGTTTTCTAATGGAGAATTTGAAATTAATTTCTCTTCAAAATACTGGTTAATCATATTTTAATAATATATAATCATAGAACTGTTAAAGTTGGAAATGACCACTAAGATCATCAAGTCCAACCATCAACCCAGCATCAGTAAGTCATGTCCTCAAGTGCCACATCCACACATAAAAGCATCAATAATCTGCAAAGTCAGCAAGCAAAGGTGACTGCAGCATTCCTGAAAAAATAATGCAAGATTCCTGCATTGTCATTGGGAAATTGAAATGTAGATTTTTGTATGGAAATACTGTTGTTTAGCTCTCAAACACATTTTCTCCCCTTGCTCTTGCTTCTTAGCAAATATTTCAGCAGGAAATTATTCATTATGTCACCACTGTAAAATGATAGATGAATTGGACTGTTTCCTGCTCTGCAGAAGTTTTTTTCTAATATAGTTTTTTGTTGGGTATTTTTGCTTATGGTTGGTTTTTTGTTTGTTTGTTTGTTTGAATCTTTATTTCTTGGACATTTCTTAAAATCATCTGTAAACTCAAAGAAAACATCAGCAAGATTGAGAAAAAAGCTGCTCCTGAGAGAAAAGTGATCTGAGTGGGCAATGTAAGGACTTTTTTTTCCTGATTAAAATGACAGGGAAAGATAATTCCTAATAAGGAAAAAAAATTAATAGAATCAGACTCATACACATGCAAGACCTAACTGGTGGTTGCCTGATCCAAAATTCCCACTGACCTTGGTGCAAGGAATATAAACAATACTGAATCTCATCCTTGCTTTCTAGGAGCACGAGAGGAAAAGGATGATTTGCTTCCCTATGCATTGCCTTAATTCCATGTGTATCCCATTAATCTCCTTCTCAGCGTTCAAAATCAAGCCAGGAGTGCCTTGGAAGAGGCCAAATGACTTCATTAAATTCCAGAGGAGCCCAGGGTGGGCAGAGCTCTCCAGATTTCCTCGGTGGAGGTGCAGAGAACAGTTTAACCGAGGGTGAGAGGGGGAATATTCCAGAGGGCAGCAGTAGCCAAAGGGTTTTTGCAATTATCCATTGCAAGAAGGGCTCTGTGCCATTTGTGCTGCCCTGCCCCAGCCCTTGCTTCCCTCTGGGATCTATTTATAGCCCAAGCCGAAGCCTGGAAAGAAGTTAATTGTACGAGGTTCTTCCTCAGGAAATGAGGAAGTCGGAGGTTAAACCTGAGCTCCAGACTCTGCGGGTTTTGTGTGAGGAATGCGTTGGAGGAGCCTCTCCCTGCTCTGCTGCTCACCTCAGCCCCAGCCCCAGGGATCAAATCAATGGATCAGCAATGGGACAATCCCTGCTGGATCTGCTCCATCCCCAGGGCAGAAATGGAGTGCCAGAGGAGAAAACACAGAAATAATGAGAGTTCAGCAAAACCTGAGGGAGCTGTGTTCATCCCATCCCTTCTCAGGACTTGTTTCAGAGCTCGTTTTTTAATTAATTGTATTAAATATGTAGGCAATTTTCGCTGGAATTAAAATAAAACCACATAACAGCAGTGTTTTGAGGAAAATGGTTAATTTAGACACCCCAATGACGTGTGTTTTCACAGCACAAATGGAGGTGCAGATAAATGCACGTTGTTAATGTAAAGCACGTTGTATTTTATTATTGATTGTATGTAGTTTTGTCCATGGAAAAATATTGTCCATGTGCTTTTCCCCCAGCATTTGTTGAACTGGTTTAATCCACAATTTAAGTAACTTCTCAAAGTTAATTTCTCTCTGTAGGAAGAAATATGTTGTTGCAGAATACGTTTCAGGGGCAAAATCTGTTAATTTCTAAAAAGAGGAGACAAATACAGTTATTACTAACTTAATACTATTTTAATTCAATTTTACTTTAATTGACATGTTGCAATTCATGACTTGCTTTGGATTTATTTCTGTTTGGAAGATGCTAAATCCCATTACAAGTTTGAGTAAAACTCCATCAGCTGCACTGGAGCTGTGCCCGTTTTCTCTAGGAGGAAAAATGCCTCAGTGAACTCAAATTCCATGGGGAAAATCCCTGGAAAGGTGCTTTTCCAGCCTGCTGAAGGGCAGCAGCTGGATTTCATTACAAAGGAAAGCAGTGCCATATTTTACAGGGCAGACATCCATGGCCACATTCTGCCTGGAGTTGATTTTTATCCACATGCCAGAAAATCTGGTGTTGGAGGAGAAATACTGGCAGGGAATTTTTACCTTCATATCCAGCTCTCAGTCTGTGTTCCCACAGAGGAATATTCACCAGGTCCTGGGACCCAGACCCTGTAGGAAGTTGGAATCTTTGGTTAAATTTCCCCAATTAATCCTGGAGTCAGGATGTTCCCCAGCCTGCCCCAGTTGTGGGAATTAAGCCCCTCTAGAAGGTGACTTCATCTGCCTGGAGGATAATTAGGATTTTTATACATTAACAATTTTTCTGAGATTTATTAAATAGTCATATGGTGATATCTAGTGGTGGTTTCCTTTAGTACCTTCCAGGTAAGGATTTCCAGAGCTTTACAACCATTTTGCAATGAAATCTCAAAGTACATCTTTCTCTGGAGGTAGGATTATTTCCCATAAAAAGGATGCCCAGGTGTGCAGAACAACAACTTCCATCAATTAATGTTCTAATCTAGCTAAAATTGAGCAGGACTTAAAGCCTGGAAGGCTAAACTCTTCCCTTTGGAACTAAAAATTCTGACTGACAATCAGAAAAATCTCAAATACTAAATACCTGTATTTTTCATTCATCTCTCTTTTAACCAGGAAAAAAGCCATTTGCTTGTTAAACAAATTAAACTAAATCTGAGTGGCTTATTTTCCCCCCAAAATGTAAAATATTTAATGGGCTGAAATCTGCTTTGTAGCAGAGTGTTCTTTCTTGCTCTTTCTTGCTTTTGCATGGCAAAACTGATTTTTTCTCTGTTTTGTTCCTGTTTTGCACATAGATTTCAAAAATTCAGATATTTGTTTATAATTAACCTCATTTTCTTTACCAGAATATCCTCATCACTTAATCCTTGCCTGCTTTTCCTTTGAGTTAATTTATTTGTGATAATCCCATAAATCTGTTGGGGATATAAATCACTTGTGAGGGTCAGTGGTCATTTGCTAAATGAGTGTTGAGGTGCTAATGAACCTTCCACTCCCACATCCACCATCCTGGGGGGAAATAAAAGGGTTTAGTATGGAGCTGTGAATCCCAGGGGGTTGAAGACTTTCCCTTTTCCATCCTGCTCCATGTAGGGGTTGTGGATATTCTCATTCACATGTGGGCTGTGCTCTTGGGAAGGCAAAAAATCTGAAGGAATTTTCGGTGTACTGGGGAAGATTTGTGCATGAAGCTGAATTATTGAAAGTTGTACAAAATCTCTTGGGAATCCTGTGTGGTCTCTGTCCATCAAGGCTTTGTTTTCCTCGGGTGCTCCTTTGGGGCTTTCTTTGGAGGAGAAAATTTGTTGCTATTTTTACAGCCTTTTAAACTGCGGTGCCTTGGGGACAATGTGGCATCTCACTGCTTTTCCTGGGGCTTTATTTGGTGGTGTCTCCGACAGAAAGGTGAGCCAGGAGCTGAGGAGCTTCCCCTGGAGAGGGGAAACTGCAGGACCCTGAGGAGCTGGGACTAAAACCAGCCCCAGAAGATGAGCTGAGACTCCCAGGGGTTTTGTGTGTCCCAGCACTGCTGCCCCTCCTCGAGGCTAAGTGGGAGCAGCATCTTTCCTAAATGCAGCTCTGGTTGGGTACAGCTGAAATGTGGGCTCTGTGGAACTCTCAGGGAATATCAGCTCTGTTAGGGAGCCAGGCTGGGAGAGGGGGGGGCTCTGGAGAGAGCTTAGAGCCCCTTCCAGTGCCTGAAGGGACTCCAGGAGAGCTGGAGAGGGACAAGGACAAGGGGGAATGGCTTCCCGTGCCAGAGGGCAGGGTTAGATGGGATATTGGGAGGGAATTCCTGGCTGTGAGGGTGGTAAAACCCTGGCACAGGGTGCCCAGAGAAGCTGTGGCTGCTCCATCCCTGGAGGTGTCCAAGGCCAGGCTGGATGGGGCTATGGAAGATGTCCCTGCCCATGGCAGGGGCTGGCACTGGATGATTTTGGAGGTCCCTTCCAGCCCAAACCAATCTGTCATCCCATGACATTTTTACCTTTCCTCCCTTTCTCCCCATGCTGCTGCAGGCAGTGTTTTCCTGCTCTCACTCCTGTGTTGGGACACAGAGGCTTTGCTTTCCTGGGCTCTGGTTTGCTATTTAGGGATCAAGTCTCCCCCTCAAAAAAAGTTTCTAATTTTGTGCAATAATACCATTTCTTAATCTGCTGTGTTGCTGTTTTTTGTTCTCATTCCCCATCTGTAGTGATTGCACACTTCTGCTTTCCATTGCCAAATTGCTGAGGCCCACGGACCATTGATTGCCTTTCTCTATTGCTCAACTGAACAAAGTTGATATTTCAATAAAGTTACTAATCTGAGAGGTAAGAAAAGCTAACAAAGATGAGTGAGAGAACAAGCCAGACCTGCTGTCGCTTTTTAATTTATTTTATTTTAAGCTGTGTTGGTTCTCTGTTTCAAATGAGTGAGATTTATGATGGTAATGGAATAGGGAACAGAACTGGAGGTGAGTTTCCTGAAAATCTTTGTCTTGAAGTTTTAAATTACCAAATTTTGTTCCTCTTTTTTGGTAGTAGAATTATAAAAGAACCCTTTCCTAGAACAGAAAGCAAAAACATTCCTGTTACATATGTTAAATTTATACAAATCAGAATGTGAAATGCTGTGTGTGGATATTGGTGCTGGGAAAGGCCACGGGCTCAGCTCCCTTTCCCTTTGCTGCCCAGGCTCTGCTCCAGCTCAGCCATCAAACAGCAAGGACACATCACAGGCACATGGCTTGGGGACACTTTTATTGAATATTTTTATATAACAATATATCGAATACTTTTATATAACACCCTTGGAAATAGCCACCTGCTTATGTGAAAATAAAATAAAGGCAGTGTCCAGCAGCTTAAAAACTTCAGGGAAAGTGGATTTCTCCTGACAATGTGTGAGACCAGGGTGTGGTGTCCTGGGGGCAGCCAATAAATGGGAACTGATCTCCACACTGAGGTGAAATCCATGAATTAAATGACCCAGATCTCACTAGTGAGGAGGCAGAATGTGCTCACACCTCTGCTGAGATGTTTAACGTGCTCCTTATCAATATTCCAGCTGCTCAATGTAATTTTGTTCGAATTCTCCTTAAACTCGGATTTTTTGATTGGCATTACTGATGTTATATTAATCCTCAGCCTGCCTGGGCTCTGGGTGCCCACGAGGTTCCCCAGTTCCCTGCAGCACTAAGTTATTTTCCAGTGTCCCCATGGCCTGTGATGTGCTGACAGACCCCACGTGGTAGCTTGGGGTTTTCCCATTCCTGCTGCCCACAATAACTGTGGGTGGGATCCTTCCCAGAAGAGGAAGTGGGACGAGTGGCTTGGAGGCTTTTAGGGTAAGCTAGAAAAGAAAAAAAAAAAAAAGTTCTAAAAAGGGCCTAGAAACAACAACAAAAAAAGGTGATAACACTAAAACATCTCCTGAGTGCTCTCCCAAATATCTGTCCCAGAGGTCAGCACAGAGCACTGAAGGGTTTCCCTAGGCTAATAATCCACCGTGGTACTTGTGGGGCTGCCTGTGGTCAGGAGGTGGGTGTTTCCTGGGGAAAATCGTGCAGAAATGTCATGGTTTTATTGCAGGAGCCTGAATTTTGGTCACTGATATCACATCCCACAATGACTCTGTTCTTCTCCCAGTCTTCCTCGTTCCATCAGGAGCAAGGTGCCCATCAGCACAATTGTGGGATCAGAATCCAGCCTGGAGACTGAAAAATGAAGGAAAGAGCATTACATTAGGGGAAAAAATGAAAGCCTGTCCATAAACATCAGATCAAATGGTGCTGACATGAAAAAGTGGATCAATAATATCAATAGCCATTAGCAGAGGAACAGCACGAATTCTGTTATTATAGAACTGGGGAAAACCATTTTGTCTTTGGCTTTTGGCTTATTCCTAGCTAATATATAACAAACTTGGTGGTCTTAGAGGTCTTTTCCAACCTTAATGATCTTATAAGGTAGCTTTCTTTGAAAAACAGAGCATATTTTAAAATTATCCTCCCTATTGTCCTGCCTCAAATTCTGTCCTAGCTCTGTTTTTTTTTTTTTTATTGCCATTATGAAATAAATACAGATTCTACACACAAAGCCAGTTTCCAGGAAGCTGTTGAAGTCCCCACTGCAAGGTTTTTTCCCCCTCCAAGATGCCAACATTTCGTTTTTGGCTCAAGGGAAGTGTAGGTGAGCATTAACTTTTTTGCTTTTCTTTTTTTTTTTTTTTGTGGGAATAGCAAAAGGCAGAATGGATCATTTGGGGATGGAGGGGAATGTGAGGTTGGCAGAACTCCTTTTCCATGCTGCCAAATGGAACAAATACTCAAACCCTTAACTTTAACACCCAATATTTCAACAGAAAGAGGAATATATGATGGCTTGGGATGTGAGCCCAGGCTCAGAGCTGCTTCTATTGCTCTTCCTCTGGCTAAATAATTTCTTAATTACTTCTTAATTGCTCTTAAGAGCACTGTTCTCCCTTCTTCAGAGTAATGAGTGATTTCCTGTTAGATATTAGGAAGAAATTTCTCCCTGTGAGGGTGCTGTGGCCCTGGCCCAGGTTTTCCAGAGAAGCTGTGGCTGCCCTGGAAGTGTCCAAGGGATGGAGCTTGGAGCAACCTGGGATAAGTGGAAGGTGTCCCATGGATGGGGATTGGAAGGAGATGAGCTTTAAGGTCCCTTCCAACCCAAACATTGTCTGATTCTATGAGAAATAGAATGGTAAAGCAGAAGGAAGTCGCTCCTCGAGGGTATCACGTATTCCAAAATGTGGAATCTTGGGATGAGGAGCAGGGAGCTCACGTGGTGCTGAGGCACAGGCTCTGTCTGGGCTCCCACAGCTCAGAACTGGGTCACCAGTCTGGCACTGGAACTCGATTTTGGTGTCACTTTGGCAGCTGAAGGGAACAACTGGGCCATCGATCCAGCCCCGGGCCCTGCACTAATTCCCATTGTTCTTTGGGCTAAATTCCTGCCTCTTGAAACATCAGCAGCCTAAATGAAGCTTCACAATGGAGGAATTTGACCCAATACTTTTTTTTTTCTCCACTGTTTTATTAAAATCTGTTAAACACTGTTGCAACTACCTTTATTTTCCCATTTTTTCCAACTGTTCTGAGCAACTCGGTTTTTGATGCTGTTTTCAAGAGAGATGAAGAGAACTGTTCCTGTTAATCTTTTTTATAGGAAGCTTTAAGCAATTGTAGGGCTTTATTTGTCCCACACAGGTGCCCTCTGTTCCTGCAGCTCTGTATTTAGCCCAGCAAACTGGGTGATTTGCTTGTTTTACCAAATGAAAACTGATTTCCAGTATTGTTTGTGTTGTGTTCTTCGTGTGGGCACTGCAGAAATCCGGGGAAGCCTCCTGTGGGATGGAGCTGTTTTGGGATGGGGTTTTTTATGGGACCTGTTCTGTCAAGTCTGTCTGTTCTAACAGCAGTGAAGGTTATTTTTTTTCCCTCCTAGAGAGGTTTATGAGGACTGGGAGCCAAAACACATCAAGAGCTGGGACTAAAGTGTGAGTTATACCATTGGTCTGAGGGCACACGAGGAAGCATCCTCAAGGAAGCAGCCACAGGAGGAGCCCCTGTTTGGGCATGTGGCACCAAAAAAGCCCCACTCTACAGTGGGATCTCCTAGCTGGAAACTGATGGACCAGAAACTGATGGACCAGGGAGTGAAGCCAGCCTGAGGTGCAGCATTTGCTCCTCCCTTTGCAGCCTCCCCCACGAGCACCAGTGTGTCCAGCAGCACTTCCAGCCATTCACCCTCCACTGCAGGAGCAGCCAGCAGCTTCCAGGGACATGGAGAGCCAGGGACACAGAGCTGCAGCTGTCCTGGCTGGGTCCTGCCTCTCCTGCATCCTCCGAGCCCCCCGGGTGGGAGCCCTGCAGGAGCTGCAGCTGGAGGATGCAATCCTGGAGAACATCAGCTGGGCTGCCGAGGATGCCCAGGGCAACGACACCTCAGAGCACCCCTTCTTCTCCCTGGATTACCAGCACGTCCAGGTCCCCTTTGAAATCACACTCTGGATCATGCTGGCATCCCTGGCCAAGATAGGTGAGGCCTCCTGAGAGGATGAGGAGGGACAGGGAATCTCTGTGGGGGTGGTGTGGGCAGGGGTGGCCTCTGCCAAACCCTTGGAATTCATGCACCGTGTGCCAGAGCTGGAAAACAAGTTGCATTTCAGATTGGAAACGATGGTTTTCCATCTAGGAATTCACACCTGGGAGTGCTGTTGCTTTTAGAAGGAAGAATATTGGGTTTGCAGGAGTTGGAATTTGATTTAACTGCAGGACAAACCAAGGTGTGAGTTCACCTTGATTCCACTCTGTGCAGGTGGTCCACTGACGACTTCATCTTAAAATGAAGATTCCTTATTCTTCTAAAAGTGCCCTGTGTCTGGCCAAGGAAAATTCCATCTATGGCCAGGGTGAGACACAGCCTAAAATAAAATCTCTGTGCACTGATTGTCTGTGCAAGGTCATCTCATAAAGATTTAAGTTATGCAAAGTACCTGATCTTTTTTCCTCTGAAAAACTGGGCACAGAAAAGTGAAAATTATATAAAAATATTTTTCCCCAGGATTTGTCTTAAATGCTGTTAAATTACCAGTATAAAACTTATTTTACAGCATTTTTTCTTGTATTTCATTTCCTCAGAATAGAGAAGTCCCTAGGATTTGGTTTGATCAGAATTTTTCAGATGGAAAGGATCTTTTTGTCTGACTAATTTCATGTTACATAATGAGACCTTAATTCTAGTCACATGCATGAAGACATAACAATGATCAGAGATTAAAAAAAATATTATTCTAATTAGGTTTGTTTCAATGACTTTTTCTTTTAATAACTCACCTTGTAGTGGTTGTTCTGATGTTGGACATTACACAAGACAGGCTTGATTGGACATTTTTTAGCTTTAAATGCTAATGATGAAATACTATTAAAAGTGGACCTGTTTATAATTAATGGGAAAGCTTTTTGTTTTTTTTTTTTTTTATTTTATAGAATCTGTTTTGTGTTTAAAATTTGACGTTGCTATTTCTATTAGTGCTGAAGATGGACTGCTGACTAGATTACATAATTAATTATTCCAAATGCTATTTATTTATGCAGATTATTACTTTTTGTTTACTACCTTCATATATCTCTCTAACCTTATGCTATGGTGAAATGAGGTCTGAAGTGACAGTAATTTGAGAAAATTTGGTATTTTCAGTAATTTTTAGATTTTCTACCCAAATTCTGAGCAGCTTCACCCTCCGTGCAGGGCGTGAATTTATTTGTGCTACTCTGAGGTGTAACCTGCTCCTCCAGTGGGAGTGTGGCAGAGTTTGAGAGTTTGGGTTGATAACACCAATTCTTCCTCCGTGTGTCCTCCAGGCTTCCATCTCTACAACAAGCTGCCTTCTGTCGTTCCTGAGAGCTGTTTGCTGATATTTGTGGGACTCATCATGGGGGGAATCATCTATGGATTGAACGATAGGTCACCACCAGTGATGGACAGTGACATCTTTTTCCTCTACCTGCTGCCCCCCATCGTGCTGGACGCCGGCTACTTCATGCCCAGCCGCCCTTTTTTCGAGAACATCGGCACCATCCTGCTCTACGCCGTGGTGGGAACCATCTGGAATGTTTTTGGGATTGGCTTTTCCCTGTATGGCATCTGCCAGGTGAAAGCCTTCAGGCTGCAGGACGTGTCCCTGCTGCACAACCTGCTGTTTGGCAGCCTCATCGCTGCCGTGGACCCCGTGGCTGTGCTGGCTGTCTTTGAGGAGATCCACGTCAATGAGAAGCTGCACATCCTGGTTTTTGGGGAATCGCTCCTCAACGATGCTGTGACCGTGGTAAGGACCAGCCTGAACTGGGTTATTGAAGCTGCAGAGGATGGTGATGGAGTGATGGGATGGGAGATCTCAGCCTGCAGAAAAGGAGGCTCAGGGAAGAGTTTGTTTCCCTCTACAGCTCCTTGAAATGAGGCTGTAGCCAGGTGGGGGTCAGTCTTTTCTCCCCGGGAACAAGTGACAGAATGAGAGAAAATAGTCTCAAGTGTCACCAGGGGAGGTTTAAATTTGCTATCAGGAAAAATTTCTTCATGGAAAAGGCAGTCAAGCCTTGGCACAGGCTGCCCAGGGAAGTGGTGGAATCACCACACCTGCAAGTGTTTAAAAACCGTGTGGATGTGGCACTTGGGGACATGGTTTGGTGGTGAATATGGCAGTGCTTGGACTTGATGATTTTGGAAGCCTTTTCCAACCTCAATGATTCTGTGATTTGTTGAGGGAAAAGGCATCAACAACTCCTTCTAGCAGAGGACTTCTGGTCCAATTCTCTGGCCTGAGGTCCTGGGCAACATTCAGATGAACTTAGAAGTCTTCAGGTTTCTCTTTGACTCCGTGTCTGGGGACAGAAATGTCTGAGGGCCACAGCAGTCCCCTGATGGGATCCAGACCTCTTGGGCAGGAGGTGACACTGCAGTGGCAGAAATCCCAGCAGTGTATTTGGTGTCATGACCACATCTGGTGAACATTTAACAGCTGTTTCCCTCTTTCCTTCCCCCCAAGGTGCTCTACAAGCTCTTCCGCTCTTTCTGTGAGATGCCAACCATCAAAAGCATGGATGTTTTCGCTGGAGTGGGAAAATTCTTCGTGGTTGGGCTGGGGGGAGTTTTAGTGGGGCTGAGTTTTGGGTTCACTGCTGCCTTCACCACACGTTTCACCAAGGACATCCGTGTCATCGAGCCCCTCTTCGTGTTCCTGTACAGCTACCTGTCCTACCTCACTGCAGAGATGTTCCACCTCTCCGGCATCGTGGCGTAAGTGAGGCCCGGCAGCTCCTCCCTCCGGGAAAAGTTCCTGCCTGTATTCACTGAAAAAAATACCCCAAAACGTTTTAGAATTTGGAAATCTGTGTCTGACAAGGAGCAGGGCCCTCTCCAAGTGTCGCTCTGTTTCCCAAATTGCACATCGGTGGCTGGTGTAGGATTTGTGTAGATTATTGAGAAACGTTTGTTTGAGCTCTGTGGTTTTTTGTTTGGAAAGCCTGGATGTTCCAACAGTGAGATGTCTGGTAGGCTTGGCAGAGCCAGAAGAAGTTTCTTAGCTTATTTTGTTATTTTCCACATGGCCCAGTCAAAACCAACATGGGAAGAGTTACGAGGAGGATTTAGTCAGCTCCTTGGAAAGGTTTGGTCTTGGTTTGCAGCGCTTCTGTCCTCACATCCCCTTCCCCATCTGCATGTCCTGCCTGGCAGCCCTTGGTGTGACAGAGCAGTGAGTGATGGGACAGGAACTGAAGCCTGAAATATTCCTGCTTTGTGGGAGCAGAGGATTCTAATGGGAACCTCTATTTGGAGATCCTGACTTGGCTCCAGAAGCTCAGGCACAGCTCATGCCTGGCCTCGGGTGTCAACCAACAGCTCTGTCTCCAGTAACACTGGGAATGTGCTGGCCAATTCCAGCCAAAGCTGTCAGAGATCATTCAGTTAATTTAATTTTCTTTTAACTGGGTAGATCTTTCAATAAAACGAATAATTTTGGGCCAAATCCTTTAGATTTAAGAGACTAATTAAGCTTTGTGCTTAACTTGTCAGACATCTCACTGTCAGAGCAGATGCTGAGATAAAAATAACCAGAAAGACCCCAATATTCACCAAAATCTCACTGTAGAAAGCAGAGAGAGAGGAAAACCAGAGGGATTCAGCCCTCCTGGATTCTGTGGGATGGTATCTATGGAATGAGGTTCTCTACCCAAACTGAGCCAGTTGGTTCTGAGGACCATAACCCTTTAATATTCCCCCAAAGACACCAACATGCCCCTACCCTGCATCAGTGGCTGCAGTGTAAACAACCGTGCAGCTGATGAGAATGAAGATAAAAAGCAAATTAAAAAATGAAGTGGGCTCCCAGCTCAGCACAGAAGTATCTGGGAGATCTATTTTAAAACTAATGATGTTGCTTGGGATATAAACCATTCCTACGTCTTGCAGATTTTGTTTCCTCAGCTGGTTAATAAGAGCAATATTTGAGTGTTACTGAAAACCATTCCAGCTCTGGGAATAGGTAGGAAAAGCCTATTTATAGGAATGCAAGACAGAGCAGTGAAATAAATATGCTGCATAATCATCGTGGAGCAGAAAACATTCAATCCTAATGGTGTCTCCTTCTATCAATCACAATCTGCTGTACCCATTATGGAACCCATTTGCTGTTCCTTTGAATAATACGTTTTTTTCTAAAGCAAAACAATGGCAAAGGCAGCCGATTCCTACACTGTGCCCTTCTAATTGCCAAATTATAAATGCCTCTCTTATAGATCTGGAGTTCAAACAATTCATTCTGTTGTGGCCAGGGAATACTGTATTATAAGAAGCAGCTTTTGGCAGTTTGTTTCTTTGAAAAATAATTTGATTGCCAAAAAAATAAATTCTACACAGTCCAAAAAATATAAAAAATCTGAATACAGCTCAGTCTGTGAAACTGTTCTGTAAATGGTTTTTAGTTTGATTTTTTTTTTCCTTTCTTATTCTCTTTTTTCCCCCTGCCCCTTGCCCTGGTGGCAATGTCCATCTTTAGCCTGGACAAGTTAATTCCCTTTCTGTGACCCTGCTGTGATCCCATGTCCATTCTCCAGTAAGCATTCCCAAACCACAGCTCTGGAAGTTACTTGCCCATAAGTACTTGGATTTTTTGGTTTTTTACTGTAACTCTATTTCCCACTATTTATTGAGGCAGACACAGAAACTGAAGAATTTATTATTTTTTTTCAGTCTGTGCTTCCAGTCTCTGTTGCTCTTTCTGGCAAAGCAGGTCAGATCTAAAAAGGATAAATCAAACCAGATCTGTATTAGAATATTTTTATGTACTGGTACATTTTCTTAGGAGATGAAAGATGTGAACTCAAATATTTGGTGAAAAAGGGATTTGCTGCTGGATAACAGAGGATCCCATTCCTCAGCAAAAGCAGCGTGATTTTCCCAATTCTGACCTTTCCTATCCTCTGCTTTTGCCACAAATCCTCTCCCTAAAGTCCAGTTTTAAATTCAAACAGACTCAAATATTTGTGTCTTCAAAATAATGTGAAATGTTAGTGAAATTCTGGGGTTAAACAGAGTATTTTCAGTGCAAAGCAGTAATTGCCTGGCAGTTCTCTGAGCAGCTCTGAGTTGATAGTTCTGGGTGAGCCACCACCTCTCTCAACACCTTTGTTTGGGTCACTTACCTGTCCTGGTCACAGCAGGTGTGGCCAGGTCACACCCAGAGCCAGGGACAAGCCCAGGATCTGCTTCTCTGTTGGCTTTTCTGTGATCCCACATCTTGATGTTCTCTATGGAAGCAGTTTTCAGTGCAATAAAAATATGGATGGCCTTACCAAATGGCACTGGAAGTCAGATCTTGGAAATTTAAAGCCCTTTATCTATTTCTGCTGCAATATTTAAAACAAAAAATGTTTTGGTCCAGATTAAAATATAAAAAAAATGGAGCTTCATTGCTTTGAGCACTCAATTGTTTTGACCTCCTAGGATTGCTGGCCTAAAAATGTATTGATTTGAAAAGCTGATGAATTAGGCTAGTGCCATGTTCTCTGGAACCTGAAGAGCCAATTATCCATGAAAAATTGCCAGGCAATTGCAAGGTCAGAGTTCAGCAAAGTTAAAGAACTGGAAATGGTGTGTGGGGATGGGAAGAGTTGGGTGTTAGTTGGAAGTGTTGCTTTGTGCTCTGATAAAATGCAACAGGTGATGAATTGTTCATCTGTTAAAATCCAGATTTGGACATTTTGGGCAACATATAAAGTATTTTATTATCCTAGTGGTCCTGATCCTCTTGGCTTGATGTAGGAAGCAAATCATCCCTCAGTGCAATGTCTGCAAACACCCGAGACTTGACGAAACCCACTTTCTTCATTCCTGATGTGTCGATTTTCTGTGTCGAAATAGAAAAACATATTGTTTCTTTTCCACTGCTTGTCTCTCACTTCCTCAGCATCATTTCCTGTGCCATGGGCATGAAGCGTTATGTGGAGGCCAACATCTCCCTCAAGTCCCACACCACAGTCAAATACTTCATGAAGATGTGGAGCAGCGTGAGCGACACGCTCATCTTCATCTTCCTCGGGGTTTCCACCATCGGAGAAAACCACGAGTGGAACTGGCCCTACATTTGCTTCACGGTTATTTTCTGTCTCATTTGGAGGGCACTTGGTAGGGGAAATTGGAGATCTTGGTTTTCCGTGTGTGTTGTTGTTTGTGGGAGTGAGGAATGAGGTGAGAGGGTGCTCTGCCCCTCCATCAGCCTTTCCTGCTCTCTCTGCAGAGTGATTGTTCCAGATGGGAATGCAGGGACTGGACTGGGACATCCCAGCCAATGCTTCCTGCTCCTCCATCTCACTCAATTCCAAATCTTGCATTTTGCTGCAGTTCCCTGCTCTGTGCACTCCCTGGTGCTGCATAGAAGCTCTCACGAGATGGGTTTTATCAATGTCTCTTTGTTTTGCTGTGATCTTCCTTTACCCATGATCTCCTCTTCTATTTCAGTGTTTTTTAGTCCCTTGGTATTCTCCCAACAGAGGGAATCTGTAGGTGCATACTGTGGGGTGAGAGATCCATGAATATCCTCTGACCCCATATTCTGAATTATGGCAGATTAAGGGATTTAATTCATTAATTCATAACAAGCTCGTGTACAGCAGCATCCTTCACTGGGAAACTGGAGGAACATTCCAGTAGCTGTCCTGGGTAGATGGGATTTGGGACCTAAACTGTGATCTAGACTGTCCAGGTGGCCTTTTGTTATCTCCATGGATGGAGAGTCTACAGCATCCCTGGAAAACCTATCAGGGTGTATGACCAGCCTCACAGCTTGGTGATAATGAGGAGTAAGGCAGGAAAATACTCTCCTGATAACTGATCTCTGCAGTTTTTTTAGCCACAATTACAATGAAAACTCAAGTCCTGGTTCCAGAATTCCCTGGGATCCCATTTTCATGCATTGGAAATGACCAGAAAAAATAGATGTGCTGTGTTTCCATTCTCCTCAGTTGCATCTTGTGCTGACTCCTTGCTGGGAAAGGCTGGACCTCCATTCCTCTTACACAGTTTGGCACCTAATGAGTGCAGAGTGCCTCAGTTATGGTTATATTTATATATAATAACAATATTTGAGAAAATAACAGCACGCATTTTTGGCAAAGAATTCGAGAGCTTAAAAACATTCAACAGGATTTATGTTTACAAACCAGTGAGTCAAGCACTGAACTCGAATTTGACAGACACTTCAAGAAATTGTTTAAATAGGTTAGGCCATGATTAGCAAGGCAGAGCAGAATTGGATTTATTAGCTGTTAGGACATGCCAAAGTTTGTTTTAATAACTGTGCACCATACTTAGAAATGTGTTCATTAGTCAGTTTTCTGGTACATTCAAATGTTTTATTCCCATTAAGTGGTTTCTCTTAAACTATTTGCTCAGATAAAAGGAGTTCTTTGTGAGTTTGATTTTTATTTTTTTTTTTGTTCAAAAATTCTTCATTGCAAGATATAAGGACATAACAATGCTACAAAAGCACCCCAAAAATTCTCCCTAAGCACAGCCCTTCTGAGAGCAGCTTAAATTATTAGGGAAGGGCTCAGGCTGCAGCCACCCTTTTCCAGTCAAAATCTGCCTGGAATTAAATAAGAACACACAAAATAAGAACACTCAGAAATTGTCTGAGTGGTCCTAAAGGAGATGTTCCTGTCCTGCAGCACCTTCCTGGGAAGCTGGGAGGGTGACAACTGGGAAGGGGCTGCACCAAGCCAGACTGGGAAACTCCTGCCTGGAGGAGATTAGACCTTGGCCTGCTCAGAGCCACCCAGCAGCTCTGGATTAATTAATAATTAATTAATAATTGGATGGTGAGGAAAATTTCTTCATGGAAAGGGTGCCCAGGGCAGTGGTGGAGACAACAGCTCTGGAAGTGTTCAAAAAACGTGTGAGTGTGGAACTTGGGGAGATGGGTTAGTGGTGGCCTTGGCAGGGCTGCAGGAATGCTTGGAGGGTGATCTTGGGGGCTTTTTCCAGTTGTAACAATTCCAGGATTCTGGAGGTGCTTGAGGCACTGACCCAGAAAAGGGAGGTGCCCCCACATTTCCTTGCAGGAATTTGGGATTTCTGGGTGGGCAGTGCTGGGATTGGTGTGTGAACTGTACCCCAGTCCTTCACAGAACACTCTCAGTGCTTTAAATGTTTGAGAGATGATTCTGCTGAAACCTGGGGAATTCCTTTGGTATGAGGAAGATCCTCTAGAAAGGAAAATAGAGCCCTTGCAGGGCAGCACTGGGGCTCTGCTGATATCCAAACCCTGGGGAGATTTCCTCCTGCTCTTTCCCAAGGTATCTGCAGGAGAAAATACATTCTGCTCAGAATGATTAATTGTATGTCATCTCTTGGAGCAAACTGGCCTTGAATTAGTTTAGGGAATGCTAATAATAATTTATGAGGAAGGATTAAATTAAGACAAAGGCCAGGATATCAGCTCAAGTCAATTTTGTTCCTTTAAATCATCAGCACTGCCTGAGCTGTAGAGTAGGGGTGGATATGATCTGAGGGAGGCTTTGTTTTATTTATTTTTTAAGTTGCAAAGAACCTTGACAGCCAAGTGCTTCCCATCTGCTGGGCTGGGCACCAGTTCTGCAGAGCTCCAGAGATGGGGAAAGTGTCACAAGGTTCAGTTAACTGAGTTCCCTATTCCCAATCATCCCCAGCTTTTTGTTGTCTTCAAACTCCTCCAATGTACAAAGTTCAGCTATTTTTAGCTGGAGGTGTGTGGGAAGATGTTTGATATGTACATAATAAATGCACTGTTTTTATTTCTTTTACAAACACCCTCTAGAAAAGCAACAGTGCTGTGGCTCCAGCTAATTCCTAACAAAAGTCAGCAATGGGTGGTGCCATCAGTTCTCAAAATGGTTGTTAATCTTTGGGAAATGGGATGTTTATCACATCCATTGGTATTAAAATCACTGCCTACTGATTTAAGGCCTGACTTTTGGTACCTTTCTGCATCTGTTTGTGCATTTGCAAATGGCTGTAAATCACAGCAATAGCTGTCACCTCACATGGCCTTAAATTTGTACAGTATAAATCTGAGGGAAGGAAATAACATTAACACTGGTGGAATAGAGCTACTTATCCAAGCTACTGCTTGGAAACTTCAGCAAACAGGAGGGCAATTTGTGGCTGAGTTGTTGCTGATGATTTGTAACCTCAGCAATTCAGTCATTTGTTATCATCAATTAGAATAAACCAATTAATATTTCAGAACTGTAGCCAGTCAATCTTTGTAATCCCTCAAATTAGAAATATGTTGGGGATTAAGTTTTATCTGGACAAAGCAAATTTCAACCTGTTAGATCCGACTGGAAGAAAAATTCTCCAGTGGCATATTGGGAATATCCCCCCCTTGTGCCCTGGCTGGCTCCCTGTAGTTGGTGTTTACCAATTCTCTGATGTTTTACTGGAAAATGTAAGACTGAGTTTTCTCTAATTGTTCTGTTTGACTGATGTGCCTCAATTTACCTTCCTGCTTTTCAGGGGTTCTTGTGCTGACTTTCTTTGTGAACAGATTCCATGTGAACACCATCACCAGTAAGGACCAGTTCATCATTGCCTATGGGGGGCTCCGAGGGGCCATTTGCTTCTCTTTGGTTTTCCTGCTGCCTGACTTCCACAGGAAAAAGCTCTTCATTGCAGCCACAACTGTTGTCATCCTCTTCACCGTGTTCATCCAGGTAAAACCAGAACTGGGCACAGACTGGGGATTAGGTTCCTCTCCCTCATGCTGGGGCTGTAAGTTCTGGTGCTCCAACACTGAGTTTTAAGTAATTGTGGTGCTCAGTAGGAGCAGCAGCTCCCAGCATTGCTGTGACATCTAGTGGTAAAACCATTCCTGCAGCTTTTTGTGGGATGAGGGTCTGGGATGTCTCTCTGCTCTTCTCTGACCAGCAGCAAGTCTCTAAGAGCTTCTCTAAAATACAGCTTTTAGTTCACCTGGCAAACACTGCCACGTTTGAAGGAGGATGTGATGGAAAAATTGGGGTTGTCTGGTGCTGAAGTGAGCAATGATGTCCTCTTGCTCTTTATCCCAAAAAGTGAAGAGTGGGTCTCCATAGGACTGAAGAGAGTGGGATGTGGAGGTCTGGGAAAGATCTCGTGTAGAAAAACTCCCTTGTGAGCAGCTGGCCGAGGACACGAGGTCCATGTGGAGCTGCTGAGCAGGAGCCACCCTCGTCCTGCCCTCGGATGGAGGGAACAGAGGCATTTCTGGGCTTTTGGGAGATGGTGGCTCGTAGCTGAGCATCACCCTCAGAACAAATCCCTTCTGCTTTCCCTGACAACCCCTCGGGTGGGTGTCCAGCACTTGGACGATGTGGAGGTTTGCTGTTGATTTTGCTTTCCCACATCCACCTAAATCCTCATCCTGAGCTGGAAGAGTGGTGGAGGAGGGATCAGAGTGTGCTGTGCCAGTGGGATCGGGGTGGGACTGGGCACAGCATCGGCCTGAGAGGAGAGAGCAGGGGCCAGGCCAGGGAGGGGGGATGTGTTTAGGTGAAGCTTGACAAGCTTTAAGATGCAAATGTGGGTGAGAAATTGAAAAGCCGCGGTCCCCAGGCACGTCCGCTCATGCAGAGCCGCTCTTGAGCCAACACAAAGGTTGTTCTAAGGCAGCAGCTCCTGCCTGGGGAAATCCTTCCTGGGGCTGGGAAAAGGGCTTTTGTGTAACCTCAAAGCTCAGCTGGTGATGTCATGCCCGTGCAAAAGGGTGAGAGTTAAACAGGATCCCCGTGTGGCCACAGAGACCCCCTGACCTTCATCCTTTCAGGGGAACACTGAGGAGCAGAGGGGCTCCAGGAGCCTCCACGACAACAGGGGGAGGAAAAAAACCAGAAAAATTACTTAAAACCTGAGGTAGGGAGATATTGCTGGAGCTCAGCACAGAAAAGGTGGGTAAATGTAACAGAACCTTCAAAAAGCTGGGTTTGTAAATCAAATTTGTGGTGCTGCTGCCAGGCACATCGATGGATACATTATTGGGGAGGGAATATTTTGACCATCCCAGCATCATTCTGTGTGTGGAAATGCCAAGAGAAATACTGGCTGTGAAACAACTTCTCTTCATAGTGGACATTTTTGTTCTAGTTTTATACCAAATGTTTTCTATATATTCACAGCGACCTCAATATAGACTTGATGGGGAGTGTCTGTGTTAAAATAGGACAGAAACGAAGGCAGAGGTGATTTGGGCCCTTTTAGACTGGTTTGGGCCAGCAAAGCATCTTGTCAGAACTCAAACCTTCCACATCCTATGATTCCAGTGGAAATCCTGCCCCTGCTGGCTGGAAACCCTTGTGCCACAGAGGAATGACCACCCCTGGCCCTATCAGTGCATTCCACAAGCCAGGAAACTCCTCTCTTTTGGCCTTCCTAAGCCAAGGCTCTTCCCACAACGAGCCTGGTTAATCATTTTGAGGAGGTTGGCTGAGCCATTGTCAAGTCCTCAGTGCTTCCCAGCAGGCTGGATATATGCCATGTGGACCAGAAAGTTCTCCAGGGAGCTCTCTGGGCTTGTCTGGAATGTCACAAACCCCCCTCATTGTTCTCCTTCTCGGTGTGGTTTTAAAATCAAATACTGTTGGAAGTTCACTCACTCAACCTACTGGCCCCTGACCTCTGCCATGAAGTTCTGAGCAAATGTAATAATTGTGAAGGGGGGAGGTTGGTTGATGCCTGCACTGTCCCACTGGGTTTCTGGAGGTGGAAAATGTTGTGTGAGCTGTGGCAGAGCTGTCAGACACTCCCTGGGATGAGCTATCCCTGGTGGGTGGAGGAGCAGCACGGGGGACCTGCAGGTGTGCTGTGAAATGATGTGTGGCCTGGAATGACACATGGGATTCCCATAACAATCCCAAATGCTGCTTTAAAATGGAAACAACTGTGACTGATTATCTAGGAAGGCAAGAGGCCAAATTGCACAGTGTCTACTTAATTTTTTGTAATATCTGTTATTTTGGAATTTGTGAGTTCTGTATTATTGACTCCGAATAGCGACACATTTTTTATTGCTATTAGCTATTAAAATGACACATTAATTGTTTCTGCAATTAAAAATGTGTTCAGCTCTCCTCCGTGCCAGCATTTGTGACATTCAGAAGTCATAAACATCAACTACTCCATCATTTTTGCTGTAAACATGTCCTAGAGAAGTCATTTCATACAGGAGCCGGACTAAGAAACACCACAGCAGCATTTTAGTTCTCTCACGAGGCTTAAAGGATATTAAAACTTTTCCCTTGACCCTTCCCACCAGGTGGATGCTTTGATTAGGAAACTTAGCCACTGGCTGGCCATCAAAGATGGCTGGGGTAATGGTGTGTGACACACGGTGCTTAAGGAGTGAGCAGACAATTGCTGGCAGAGGCTCCGTGCTGAGAAATCTCAAGGATTATCCTCACTTCAGGCATTTGAACTTGGATTGTTTCAAGCCCCTTTCCATCTGGGAGGCCACGAGCAACAGCAGACCACAGGCTTGACCTTGGAATTATTGGTTGGCTTTTTGTGGTCTCAGAGAGGCTGGAGGAGGCCAGCAGAGGTTTCCTCCCCAAATCCTCCATGAGCTCCCGTTGACAGATTCCCACCAGGAGCAAACAAAGTGTTTGGGGTACACCTGGGAGAACAATTTCTGGTCCTGTTGAAGTTTTGCAGGTTTTAACCTGCCAGGAGAGCAGGGCAGGTGGGAGAGGCTGCTCAAACACCAGAACAAGGTCGCTGTGGCTCAGCCCCACCCCGGTGGCTTTTGTTGCAGTGCAGGAAAATGGGGTGTGAGGAAAAGCTGATTTTTGTGTCGGTGGTTACTTTGCAGGGAATGACCATCCGGCCCCTCGTTGACCTGTTGGCTGTCAAGAGGAAAAGGGAGAGTGCTCCCACCGTGGGAGAGCAGATCCACATTCGGGTAAGTGGAGCCTCCCTCAGCACACAGCCAGAGCTTTGTGATACCTTCTGGAATGTGTGTGTCTCCAGGGACCCTGCAGATCTGCAGCTTTACCCAGTTCCTCTGCAGGTCAGCCCCTTTCCATGTTGGAAGTCCTATTCAGGTTCCTAACCATGGGTTATTTTTGTATTGGAAGAGCAGCCACCAATCAGGCTGATGTAACATCAGGTAGTGCACAAACATGAGAGAAAAAAATGATTTCTTGCCCAAAACTTTGAGCTCTGACCTAACTCAAATTTCTCTAGGCTCTGGAACGAGAGAAAGAAAGAAAATGAGGCTTGGTTGCTTTCAGGATTAGGAAATTCCCTGTGTTCTCCAGTCCCATCACTACCACTGGTTTGGATATTTTTGCAAAAACATTAGGAAAGGGAGGATAAGGTTGGTGCTGTATTGGAGGCAACCTCTGAAATGCATCATCCTTGGAATTATTCAAGGCCAGGCTGGATGGGGATTGGAGCCACTTGGGATAGTGGAAGGAGTCCCTACCCATGGCAGGGGTGAGATGAGATGAGATGAGATGAGATGAGATGAGATGAGATGAGATGAGATGAGATGAGATGAGATGTAAGGTCCCGTCCAACCCAAACCATTCTGTGATTCTACATCCATAACCCAAAGGTAGGATTTCATTTTGTGTTCTCACCACCCAAATGTTGGAGTTTGTAGTCATAGAGGACTTCAGCTCCATGAGATCAGCTGCTCTCCCACTCAGCTGAGCCTTTGCATTTGCATCTGCATCAAGTGGAAAATTAATATATTTCTGAATCGAATTGTTCAATCCCAGCCACATTTCTGTGGATATAGCTCCTTCAGGAATATTATTGTCATTGTCTTCTTTAGCAATAAAGCCATTGGGGCTGAGGACATTTGTAAAACCTGTTTGGCATCCTCACAATGGGGTTGGACTGCAGGGCTTTGTCTGAGGTTAACACAACAGCTCAGGAGGCTGAGGAGCCTTTTCCAGTCATGAACAGAAAAGACTTTGTTCTTTTGTTAGGGTGTGAATGGTAAATCATCTCAGAAACGTGTTTATTAGGAGATGTGAGCTGAAAATGCAACAATTAAGTTGAGAAGGTAAAAATGCAGATAGTTGGAAATCAGGGATGCAGAAGCCAGAAGGAGTTTTCTTCCTCAAATTTATTTTGCCATCTGGAGAGCTGAGATATTCTTGCTCGCAGGAGCAATGATCTGAGTGTGTGAGTGTGATTCCAGGGAATCAGAGTAGTTTGGGTTGGAAGGAACCTTAAAACTCATCTCATTCCACCCCCTGCCATGGGCAGGGACACCTTCCCTTATCCCAGCTTCCTCCAAGCCCAGTCCAGCCTGGCCTGGGACTCTCCCAGGGATGGGACATTTCAGTGCTTCCCTCCAGTGCCGTGTTTGTGGAACACACAGCTGCCAACAGCCATGTGAGGGCACTAAACCCACACCAGGCTGAGCCAGCTGCTCTGAAACTTTTCTGTCTCTGACCCCCCAAAAAGATAGTTTAAAAAAAATTGGAGCTGTAAGAAGTTGGAGGGGCAGCAGAGCACGGCCCTCTCTCAATTTAGAGATGCCACTAGGAGGGAAAGCAATTTGGGAAATTACAGGGATTTAATTTTTAGGTGGAATACCCAACAAGGCTGGGATTTTTAATATAATTTTAAACAATAATAATGTATTTATATAAAGTATAATATGCTGATTTCATTTAGTGGGAAATGTCTAGGAGAAGACAGTATTTATTACTCAAGTTTTCATTTAGTGGGAAATATCTAGGAGAAGGCAGTATTTATTACTCAAGATTAACATTTATGTATTACCTACATTTATATCCTGAAGATACTGATTTCCTGAGACAAATTGTCTTCAAAAACCCCAAAATGAGCTTTTCCTGCTGGTCAAGGCCCAGAGGGCAGAAGATGGGAGCCACCAGCCCTCCTGTACCTATCCCAGAGAGCACATTCATGGCCCTCAGCATTTATTCTCTGCTTGCCCACATTTGAAAAAAAAACAAACCACTCATTGTGCTCCAGAACCAATGGATGAGTGGATGGAGAATTATCCCAGTGCTTCTCTCCTTGTTTCCCAGCTCCATCTCCTGAGCTGGAAGCATTTTCTGTCGTGTGTGTGGCTCTTGCTGTTTGCTGCCTGGGTTCATCAGGTATGCAAGTGATGTAAAGTGAAATCCTCTCTCCTCTTTAGTTCTTGGATCATTTGCTGGCTGGCATTGAAGATATATCTGGACACTGGGGACAGTATTACTGGAAAGACAAGTAAGGATTTGCCAAAATACAACTGTGTACACGTGTAGGAAAGAAGAAGAGGTTGGTTTCTATTCCCAAAGTTTCTGCTGTGGGCAGCTGGGTCTTGTTCATCCTCGTGGCACAAGGGAGGTGACAGAGGGGCAACTTTTTCTTGTCCAAGGGGACACACCAAGTTTTCAGAGCACTTCCCTGCTAGCAGACACCTCTTGTGCATCACCCTAAAAAAAGATCTTTTCTCCTCTCCCGTTGTGTTTGTCCCTTCTGGCCCAAAGAAATCTGCTGGAAGTGCCATGGCTGTGACACACAGGCTGTGCACAGTTAACGTGAAAGAGCTGAGTTTGCAGCACTGCTTGTTGTGGACTGAAATTCCAGAGGATCTCTGCAGATTTCTGTAGCAAAGTGTTGAATTTTCACTGAATTCTGGGAGTTTGTACATTTTAAAGTTAAAAAAAACCCATCAGGATTTAAAAAAAAATTATAAGTACTATAAAATATGCTAAAAAGACAATCTGTTCCTTGGTGGTCCAAAAAGAGATGCAGCTGGTAGAGATTTTTAGGAATGCCTATGCTTGGAAGTGCCACTAGAGGGTATGGGAGTCACTGCTGCTGAGGAGCATCCTGGCTCCTTGAGAGATTGATGATCTCAGAGGTCTTTTCCAACCTAAGTTATTCAACGATTTGAGCAGAAAAGAAGAGGAAATGGCTCAAGAGGGAATCTGGAAGTGTTTAAATCTGTGGCTGCTGCATGTGCTTGTAGCACTTCTGGAAGAGTTCATGATGTATCTGGCACTTTTGGGGAGTTTTTGTTGTATTTAGTGAAGTTTTAATATTTTGACTCGTACTGTAATGCAGAAATAATTAGGAACTGGCCTCTTGGACCATCGATTTCGGAGGAGTTAATGGGATATAATGGAATTTAATGGAATATGGGGCAGCTGTGGGCTACGACCTTGCTGTTGCTCAGGTCTGTTGGTGCTGGGCAGTCAGAGGAGAGGCTAAACCCATCTGGTTTTGTTCTCCAACAGACTGGAATATTTCAACAGCAAATACCTGCAGAAGATCCTGCTCAGGGAGTACGACCAGCCCAAGTCCAGCATCGTGCTGCTCTACGAGAAGCTGGAGCGCAAACACGCCATGGAGCTGGCCCAGGCTGGGCAGCTGGGCCACGGCCCAGCCCACCCCTCCTTCCTGTGAGCAAAACCAGCTCAAACTCAGCAGCTGGGGGCTAAAAATGACGGGCTGGATGAGCATCACCCAGCACTGATGGTGGCAGGTGGAGGGTCACCTGTGTCCCCGTGAGTTAGAGGGAAATGGTGCTCTGAGGAAGAGGCTCCTGCCCAGTTTTGGATGGGGTTGCACTGTTAAATGTTGTGGGTGGCCACTTCAGACCTCACAGATGGTTGTGCTCTGCCACAGCTCCCCATGGCTCTTTGATCCACCAGGGACAGCCCAGCTCTGATGCAAATGCCAAATTGCTGCTTTTCCTTGAGCTCCATCTGCAAGGATGAGCTGTTGGCCATGCTGGCTGTGGTGGGATCCCAAAGGGACACTGAGATTTGGGGATGCACTTCTTGTGCCTCTTCCAAAATAAGATGTTCTGCTTTCCTCTGCAGCAGCAGTGACAGAACTGTCATAACAGACCAAAAATTGGAGGACACTCTAAATCCTGCTGTCCTGGACAACATACAGGAAATATTGGCGAGGAACCTGTACCGGATCAGGAGGACGGTATAACTTCTCCCTCAATCCATATTTTAAGTGTCCAATAACACAAATTTCCTCGGTTATCCGAACAGCCTGAGCAGATGTTATGAATATTTCCATAATTACCCAGGATGTCTCTTTGTGAGCAGAGAATAGTTGGCTGTGTGGAGCCAGATCCAGTTTCCAAGTCAGTGGCACATTTCTGTTTGCTGCCTGACAGCTTTTGAAAGGTTCACCCAGTCAGCCTATAATTTCATGGAATATTTTCGGCATCGGTACCCGGCAGTGAAAAGGAGAAAGGAGGAGCACGTGGGACTTCAGGCTCTGGCTTAGCAGATCCAGCAGCAGCTCCTAGGGCAGAGCAGGGATGGGGTTATCCTCATGGTACGTTTTTTCCCATGGAAGAGAGGTGTGAGTGGGAATTAATCTGCAGAACTTTTAAATCCACCCAGCAGTTTTGCCATGGAACTGGTACCAGTGGTTAAAGGGTATAAACCCCACTTTGCTGTTTACAGAATCATGGGTCATGTCTGGGGTTTCACACAGCACCTGGGTCTGTGCATTGGAATTGCTGTTTGTAGGGAGACCTAGCCTTAAAATCCACCTAAGTCTTTGTTTTATGGGTACACCCAAACCACGGAGTCCTCAGGGGTGGGGCTGGTGTGGGCAGCTCAGCACAGAGGGATCAGCCCTCCCCTCCTGGCCCTTTGCTGAGCTGAGGGAAGCAATGGGATAAGGCTGAGAAGAGACCTATGGACATGGGGAAGGGATGAAGAGCAGGCACAGCTCCAGTTTGTGCTCAGCCCTGCATTAATCCAGCCTAACCCCTTGTAGTGACAGAGAGATTCCAACTTGGCTGGGTGGTGGCTTTTGAAGGAGGATTTATGGTTCCCATTGTTTGCATGATTTATATGGGAAGGCGGGGTTAATACAAAACTTTGGGGGCTGAAGCTGTGAAGGCACCTGGAGCAGAGTCACTGCACTCCTTCTGTCACCTGGACTACCAGGTGTAACTCAGTCCTGTCATCCAGTGATTTCTTGGATGACTTTTGAGATTTTGGAGTCCCATCTCCCTTCTGTGGCTCTTTCCATCCCCACCTCTCCTAAATCAGTGTATGGCAGGATGGCTGCAGGGGAGGAGGATCCTGCAGGGAGGGCAGGGACGCTCCCCTGTCCCTGTAAGACTAGGGAGCAGAGAAAAAACACAGCAACACAGGCTTCATCCAGAAAGCAGAAGAAGCAGTTTATTGCAGGAGTAGGCACGTTTTTATAGAATGGTTCGCTGAAGCAAGGACAGAATAAGCTCATTGGTCCAAGGAAGGCAACACTTCTTGTAAACAGGCTTTTACCAAAACATCACCTTCCTCACACTCTTCTCCTGTCCACAATACCAGGTGCTAAACTTTGTTATTAATTCTTCCCCTCCTGTCTTCCTTTGAGCAGCTTGGGAGAACTCAAATTGCTGTTTTCCCTGGCTCA
Organism: Acridotheres tristis; assembly: GCA_037013685.1. NCBI lineage: Eukaryota > Metazoa > Chordata > Aves > Passeriformes > Sturnidae > Acridotheres > Acridotheres tristis. The sequence continues at coordinate 15,789,973 of CM072889.1, forward strand.
CACCAGCATCCACACTCCATGTGCTCTGTGTGTGCCTGCAGGGCCCCGCGTACAACAGGCACACCCTGCCCGGGGACAGCGAGCCCGCCGAGCGAGCCAAGGAGATCCTGATCCTGCGGCACAAGAGCCTGCTGCTGGAGCTGAGCGGCAGCGACACCTGCGGCTCCAGGAAGGAGGTAAGAGGGAGCACAGGTGAGCACAGGTGAGCAGAACCACGCCCAGGCTGCTCCCCCCCCCCCCCAGCCTGCCTCTTGCTGGTGGTGTTCCCTTCAAAAGGCAAATCTTGATGCTTTAAATTACACTTTATAAAAGGGTCTTAACCCCAAATCGAGTTCCAATGAATAGGAAAAATACCAAGGGAAGATCTCCCCAGCCCAGCTCCTGGCAAAGTGAGGAGCCATCCCCAGCACAGCCCCATTCAGTGCTTTGGGAACACAGACTGGGAAGGTTCTTTACTGAGCAAATCTTACTGACTGGGCTTCACCCTGTGCATTCTGAGGTCTTGGTTTTCCCCTGGGAGATTTCATCGAAGACAGAAGTTTGTCTCCCCCATTGTCAGTGGTCCAGAGGGACTGTAAATATTTGAAACTACTCCATGTTATTTTCCTCCAACTCTTTTGAAGGAAGCATTTTTGTCCTCTTTCTTATTCATTCTGGAGGTGAGTTTGTTGGTTTTAAGCACATTTACTGGACAGGCTTGAAAGAAGTAAAATAGAGGGAAATTTTGCTTACCAAATTCCTGTGAGAAACAAAAATTTTTCCACTTTACTACTGACATAGCTCTGTGGTGGTTTATGTTCTGAATCAGAGGAGGAACAGGGTCGTTGCAACGTCTGGACCTGATGAAGACTTTCTGCTTTAGGGAAATTGGTGAGAGACTCTGGGCCAACATTTAGCTGTGGAAAAAAAGTTTTCCAGGAATGATGCATGAGGAGCAGGCTTGGTCTTTTCAGTTCCTCCCATTCTTTGTAACTCTTTAGAGGAAAAGCATTTAACCCTTGTCATATTTTGCTCCTGAATGCCCAGGTCAGCAGCAGTGCAGAATCACAGAACATCCAGAGTTGGGTGGGATTAATGAGGATCATTGAGCCAACTCCTGGCCCTGCACAGAACAGCCCCAAGAATCCCACCCTGTGCCTGAAAGTCTTGTCCAAATACTCTTTGAGCTCTGGCAGGGTTGGTGCTTGCAGTAATTGCTGAGCCATCCCTAAATTTCACTCACTTCTCTGAATTTTAGATTTTGATGGCTTGAGCTGGAGCACTGTCCAAGTGTGAGCTGTGTTCTCTAATCTGAGCAGCCAAGCTCCATCACTGAGGAGAATAGAGTGACCTTTTAGAAAGAAATAAATTACCCTCCCCTATTTAGATAGTAATTTTCCATGACAGCACAAAAACTTGGGAGTGCTGTGGACTTTTTCCCACTGCAATTTCCTTGTGGAAGTGCCAATCGTGGAGGAGCTCACTGAGAACAGCAGCACCAAACGCTGCTGGTGCTCAGCTCTTCCTTCCCAGAAAGGTGTTCTGGCTCTTGCAAACAACTTAAAGGATTTAATTTGATCATTTACATGCTGATTGGTACTTACAATTCAGAATAGATAGGCAAGAACATGGCATGTTCCTGTAGAACATTTGGTATAATTAAACTTCAAAAGAGCAACATCAAACTCTGGCTGATTTTGAGCACGACGTTCCCTACTTTAAGGATATTTGACTGTTAACCCTTGTGCTCCTGCTTTCCCCTTCTCTGCTGCATTTGGTGGAAAATTCAGGAGCTTTGGGAAGGCTGTTTGTCCTGTTTCTTTGAGTGCTTGCAGCTGGGCTTTGGGGAAACAGAATAGTTTTTGGGGAATTGCAAAAGAAACAGGATTCACTCTGTGTCTGAACTGACTCGTGGATGATGGAAAATGTCCTCTGAAGGTGGGTAGTGCCCTGGGGATGATGGAAAATGCCAGTTTGATGCTAAATACTGAATGTTGTGTCATTGGAGCCACTTGTTGGTGCTGCTCACACCCCGTCACTGCAGCCTTGTGCCAGGTGAGGGCCAGCAGATGTAAATCCCAGAATGGTTTGGGCTGGAAGGGACCATAAAGATCATCCAGTTCCAACCCCCTGCCGTGGGCAGAGACACTTTCCACTAGACCAGGATGTCCTGTCCAAGCTGGGAGATGAGAGTGAATACTGGGAGCTGATCCCAGTGACACCTGTAAGGGTGGCTCCAACCCAAAAACCATCCCTCAGTGCCCCAAAAGACAAGCCAGGCCTATTCTGTGTCACCAGCAGCTTTTCTGCTAATTTCTAAGAATTTACTTGAAATTACCTCATTTACTGTGAATAGAAATAAAATCATGCCCCAAAGCAATGGTATAAGGCTCTAACAGAGCCCTGAAATATTAACACCCTATTAATTTTATATATATAATATTATATAATATTAAGGAGGGCGGGTGAATGCTCTTACTTTGTGCTGTAGGAGGACAGATTGCAGAATTTGTCAGCAGAAAGAAGGAACACTGTGCTGAAAAGTAGATTTTAGCCTATTATAAGCAGCTCAATACTTACCAGTTTTGGGGAAAAAAGGAGCTACTCATGTTTCTTCCATGCCAAATTAAAAAGAAAATGATATTTTCCTGATTAAAAAAAAAATATTAATGAAAAGTGTCGATAGTGTTAGAGATTTTTGTGATTGTCAGAGATTCCATCTTTTGTAGTCAACTAAGGATTTGGTCTTCCAGGTTTTGAGTCAGCAAGGAAAACTCGGATGCTGTTGCTCCCCTCCCTTTTTCTATTCTACATCTCACCACGAGATGGAAGCATTACAACTGTGTTTGCAAACCCAACTGGAAATCCAGGACAGGAAACAAACTTCCAGCAAAGGGCCATGAGACCCCTGTGGGGCTGGTGAAACTCCTGCAATTCCATTGCCAGTCTTGGAAAAAGCTTTGGTGATGCCTTGAGCAGTAGGAGCTGAGGGAATAATTCAAAAATCCCTTAGGTTCAGTAGAAACCTGGTTTTTGTTTGGTGAGCGTCTGTTTTTCTTTTATAGTGAAGCTGCTGGGAGCTTTGCTGTTAAATGTGAAGCTGTTGTAGCTCAGTTAAACTCATATTTTATTAGGGGCTGGTTGGTCTTTTCCCCTCCAAACAAACCCCAGGGATGTGTGGGAGAACATCCTCGTGTGGCTTGGTGGCTTCACCAGGCTGGGGAGGAGCCAAGCTCATCCTGGCTGGACAATCCTTCTCCTTCCACAGGAGAAGGCAAAGCCCTCTCCAGCATGGACACAGGTCTGTGGCCAGCGCCTGGCTTCAGCCAGCAGGGATTTGGGATTGGAGTGGGATGATCTTTGAAGTCCCTTCCACCCCAGACCACTCTGTCACTCTGAGTCACCTCTGCTGGGTGGCTTTAGGTGCCTTAGGGGTCTCCTGCAATTGAGATGCTTTGCAGCAGGGAGAGGAGGATCTCGGAGCCTCCTCCAAGGAGAGTTTGGAGAGCAAGCTGTGAAAAAGCAGGAGAAGCAGCAAGAAAAGAACAATCTTCCTCCCTCTGGAGCAGGTTAAATGATTTACACCAGGCAGAAGGACCTTGGCAGGAGAACGAGGTGACTTCAGCTCTGAACCACAGCCCAGAGGATTAACTCCAAGACTATCTATTTCCAGCAGAAAGTTCTCCTTCCTCTGCCTAAGGACAAAATTCCTGCTGAAGGCTGCTGCTTCCTGGAGCTGTGCATCACTGCTGGCTCCGAGCTCTGGCCACATTTGGGGCTTGCCTTATTTCAGGCAGGGATCCAGCCCAGCCTGAGCTTGGCAGGGCGGATTCTGAGACCCAGGACAGTTTTTATTTACCACGGAGCACCCAGAAAATCCTTGCACCTGTAGCCAGGCAACTTGGTCCTCTTTTCTCCTGCCAAAACACGAGTGCACTCCCCCAGAAGGAGCTTATTTGGAGCTGCCTGTGAGCCATGTGCGTAAATGACACAGTGCCTTTGGTAATTATGTCGGAGCCCTTTCATGGAGCATGCTCTGAGAATCATTAAATGCCCCTGGGAATGGCTTTCCAGGGAGCCGGGCACTGCTGCTGGAGCTGGGCAGGCATTGTTATTAAAATGGTCAATAAAAGTGAGAACAAGGGATGGAGGGCAGCGGTCCTCGTTAGGGGAGGGAGGAGAACGAACCGAAACAAAACAGAAAACCAGGCTGGGAGGTGTCCAGAGTTATTTTGGCAGTCTGGGTTTCTGGACCGAGGTGCCAAATCACAGCTGCGTGAGAGACTTATTCCCAGTTTACAGAGGCACCGAACAATCCAGGCGGCATTGTGCTACCTGATTTTTATTTTTTTCGTTCCTATTTTTTTTTTATCCTGGAGGGTGGAGATTAGCAGTGGAGTGAAAGGACAGGGAGCTCGTTAGTGCCAGCTCGTTACCTGCCTCCTTGGCCTGCAGCCAGCGTGGGGGAGCAGCCAAGGTGAGAAACATCCGTATCCTGGGGACAGCTTTGCCTTCTGCACTCCCTGCCCCATTCTGCCAGCTCCAGGGCTCCCATCCTCTCTGCTGAACCATTCCTGGGGAGCTCAGACCCCTTCCAGAACTCAAAACGTAATTGCTGTATTGTGCAATTTTAATTCTTTAAGCCTCTGACACTGGCTCAGTTTTATTTCTAAATTCTTGACAGTCCATAAAGAGCTTCCAGCTTGTTCAGAGAAGCTGTGGATGCCCCATCCCTGGAAGGGTTTTAGGCCAGTTTGGATGGAGCAGCTTGGTCCTGTGAGAGGTGTCCCCACCCACAGCAGAGGGATTGGAATGGGATGATCTTTAAGGTCCCTTCCAATCCAGGCTATTCCATGATTCTGTGTTGTAGCAAATCAGCATCTGCAAATACTTCCTGCCATCTCTCCAGTCTGTTTTTAACAATCCTTCTTTTTGTTGTTGTTGCTTATTTTCACATGGCAAAAGTTAAACGAAGGGGAGTGGGATCCTTAGGGATTGCAGAGGGTTGGTTCATGAGGCAGGAGTGTTGTGAGCAGGTTTCACAAGGCACTAAATTCCTTCTCTCCCCCAGTCCCAGAAGGAGGACTCGTGCTCGGCGCAGGGCGAGGCCACCCCGCAGCCCAAGCTCTGCCGCTCCTTCACTGGTGAGTTTGGGGGGCTGGGGGCCATTCCCTGCCTCCCCTCCTCACCCTCATCCCCCTGGAATGGCCCAGCAGGTGACAGGGAGGATGTGGGACAAAGTGGAGCTCCTTAAATGAGCCTCATGGGTGAGCAAGGAGAGCCGAAACCTTCCCAGCCCCAGTGCTTCCTCTCAGCCCAACCTGAGATTGGTGTGGGTGGTTTGGGCCATCCCAAATCCAAGCCCTCTGCCACAAACAGGGACATGTCCAACGAGGTCAGGTTGTCTCATCCAACCTGGGATGTGGCTGTTTTAATCCACAGTTTACCAGGAATACTGCAGTTAGATTTTCCTGAAGAAAACCATGACTGTAATCAGGGAAAATGATAAAAACCATTGTTTCTAGGTAAGTTTTTTTCCACCCCAAGGAAAACACGAGCACCATGGCCCCTGACATACAGTGGTGACAGAACAGAAGGAGATTGTAACCCTTCTGTTGTGGTTGCATGCTCATCCCCATCAAAAATCCCTTAATGTGAAAATATGACATTCCAGGTGCTCCAACAGGACACCTGCATTTTCCAGAGCTGGTTTAAGGTGGTCACCAATGTGAATTTTTGCTCTGCAAAGTTGCAGGTGGGGACTGACAAAAAAATGATGATGATATTGAACCAAATACTTCATGTATTACAAAGTGGAAACCCAGGTTTAAATTACCTCTTTTGGCCTTGTCTTCCATGGAAACACTGATCTTTGCTGATCAGTGATCCTGTTTTAATTGGGAAATGATCCTTGGAGTGGAATATCTCATCCCCAAAGAGCACATGGCCACCTTGGTGTTTCTTTATTCCCGCTGAACCACAAAAAAGGGTGGTTCCCATGGTGTTTTCTGTGGTGTTTCTCATGGTGTTTTCCATAGTGTTTGTTTCTCATGGTGTTTGTTCCTCATGGTGTTTTTCGTGGTGTTTTCCATGATGTTTCCCATGGTATTTTCCGTGGTGTTTCCATGGTGTTTTCATTGTGTTTTCCATGTTGTTTCCTGTGGTGTTTCTCGTGGTGTTTTTCATGATGTTTCCCATGGTGTTTGTTTCCCATGTTGTTTCTCATGGTGTGTGTTTTTCATGGTGTTTCCCGTGGTGTTTGTCGTGGTGTTTGTCGTGGTGTTTTTCGTGGTGTTTCCCGTGGTGTTTGTTTTTCGTGGTGTTTGTTTTTCATGGTGTTTGTTTTTCGTGGTGTTTTTCGTGGTGTTTCCCGTGGTGTTTGTTTTTCGTGGTGTTTGTTTTTCGTGGTGTTTGTTTTTCGTGGTGTTTGTCGTGGTGTTTGTCGTGGTGTTTCCTGTGGTGTTTGTTTCACATGGTTTTTCCCGTGGTGTTTCCCATGGTGTTTGTTTTTCGTGGTGTTTTTTGTGGTGTTTCTCGTGGTGTTTCTCATGGTGTGTGTTTCCCATGGTGTTTCCTATGGTTTTTCCCGTGGTGTTTCTCTTGGTGTGTGTTTCCCATGGTTTTTCCCGTGGTGTTTCCCATGGTGTGTGTTTCCCATGGTTTTTCCCGTGGTGTTTCCCATGGTGTGTGTTTCCCATGGTGTTTCCCATGGCGTTCCTCACGGTGTTTGTGTCTCCTCCCACAGTGGGGAACACGCAGAAGGTCCGGGAGGTGAAGGAGAGCCGATCCAAGTCCGTGTGTGCCATCCCACCCACCTGGGGCGGGACGAACGAGCCGAGTCTGGAGATGCACAAACACGAGGGCTGCTCTGGCTCCCCAGGAGGGGTCTGACTCCTTCAGGGAGGGCTGCTCAATGTGTAGATAATGTAAATAAGAGGCACATTGGAAAGGACAGCGTGGGCAGGGTGGAATTTCCAGCGTGGTTTGCGTGGAAAGTCGCTGTTATTGCCCAGTGCTAAACTTTTAGTGGGAACTGAGGGAAAAGATGCCCAGCTGAGCATCAGCAATGCCAGGGAATGGCTGAGGGGGCATTTCTAAGGAATTTCTAGGAAAATTAACCTGTTCAGTCTGGGGAAATTGCTGAAACTGCAAGGAAGGATGTTTTAATAAGGTGAGATATGAGATCTTCTCATTAGTTTTCAGGGATAGGCTAAACAGCAGGGAGCATTTGGATTATAGGTTGGGAAAAACTTGATAATCTCAAAGCAGGTTTTATTAGGGGATGGAGGAAAGAGCAGAAACAGCAACAGATTTCTTGTGCTCCTCAGGAACTGATGGATCCTGGCTATGACCATTGATCTCATGAAGCCCAAAGTTAAGTGACATAGTTAAGAAAGGGGTTGTGTCTTATGTGAGGGATTGTCCCACACCCAGTTCTGCTAGTGAAAAATCATTGCAGCTGAGTTAAATATGTTCTTACTGGTTTTTAAAAAATTATGTATGGAATGGTTCTCCTCAAAGTTAAAATGAGGAAGCTCCAAACCCTGTAGTGATACCAGGAGATGAGGGTGACAGCCCTTAAAGAGATGGAAAAGGTTTCTGACGTGGTAAAGATATTTTGGGATGGTCTGTGCTGCCATAGCTGGGTTTAGAGGGGTTTGGAAGTGCCAAGAGGGTGACCCAAACCCTGGCTGCTTCTCCCAGGAAAGGGGTGAGCCCTTTGCACAGCAGATGCAGGTAAACTCCAGGGATTACCTGAGGAAGACAGACAGCCCCAGCTTTGGGTAATTTTCTTTGAAATTCCAGGTAAGTTCAAGCCTTTGAATTCTTGTCCTTACTGAACCTGACAGGACAAGTTTTAGTTTTGTGTTGACATTTTTCTTTCTCTTCTCCTTCCTCTGATCCAAGAGTGTTTAATCTGAACAAGTGGCTCCTTTTGAAACAGCATTAAAAGAAACTGTAGGAATTCACAGACTCCTCTCCATTATATTTTCGGGCTCTCAGAACCAGTCTCCTGTGTGTAGAAACACTCCCTTAGGAGACCCCTGCATGATATATTCGGGCTTTTGTTTTAAATTAAAGGCACAGATTTGTGTGTATTTGCTTTGTAATGATCCAAGGCCTCATTTTCTTCTGAAAAAAACCCTTTATGGTGTCCTGGCATAGGCTGAGGTGGTTCGTGTTGACTTGAAGGTCACTTCATCACTGGAAATTCACTTCATTGCAAAAGGAAATTGGAGATGTTAGCAATAGATGTGTGTTTTAAGTGTGCATATACATATATGTACATATGCATTGATTTTAATATAGGCTCAGTGTCATCTTCAGTTAATTTATTACAATTTTGGTTTGTTTCTTAGTTTTATCCATGTGCATGGATTTGGCTGTACTTGGTTTAGAAAACAGCCCATCTTCAAGTATGTTGTAATATATGATACAATCTAAGGCATTTATGAATATGTTGAAGTGTTCTGTGCTTGTATTTCAATTAAACTCTCTGTGTTATGGGATCATCTCTTAGTTATTCCCTCCTTGCATCCTCAGCATGCTGCTGGTGACACCATCAGGAGCTGGGACACTCAGGGGTGTCTCTGGTGTCATTCCAGGCAGATCCTCTTGGAACAGCAGCTCCTACAATCCCAAGATCACTAGTGAGGAAAGTGATTGTAGCAAGGAAATAAAATTGGTGTTGTTGTTCATTGGTGAAACCCATTGCATACAAAGGAGACAAAAAAAGCCCCACTGAACCTGAAGGTCCTCAGCTCTCTGGGGTTGTAATGTCCCTGTTCACCTGCAGTTTTATGTCCTCAATGTTTTAAATTTCTCCTTAAATTCTGCACAGTAAATAGTCATAGGAGGATTTATGAAGGTGAGTTGTTTTTATTCTATGGTGGGAGAGCAAAAAGGAAATTAAATCAATTTGCTTGTCAAGGAGTTTTTAATCAAAGATAGAAACTGTGATTGGCTAATTCTTGCTTGGGTTTTGTTTGGGGTTTTTGGCTCTTTTATTTTAGTTTTTATGCTTTTGCATCTAACTGTGTTATTTTTGCCCAAAATACCTGGGTGTCTGTACCATCTTTGTCTTGCATCCATCCTTGTCATCTTTGTACAGCATCCATCATTTTTCTGGGCATCAAGCACTTAAATAAGGAGTTTTTCCAATTGAGATTCCCATCAGTTCTCTGCAATATCATTATGGGTTATCAAGGACCTTTTTAAATGGTGGCTATTTTAGCAGGGGTAGATTTCTTTATAATACTATTGTTGGTAACTGAAGTGGTTTGAAGAATGCCAGGAAATGGAATGGAAATTTTATCTGATATGGGAAAAAAAAGGTAAAAAAAAAAATTCCTTGCATTTTTTTGGAAATTGTGCATTTTAATCTCAATTCAGCAGGAGGGATATTTCCATGCCAGGATCTCCCAGCTTCTGGCAGTTCCAGAGGCTGCAGGTTCCCATGCTCAAGCATGGGATCCTTCCTGGATCCCAGCCCTTCATTCCCTTCCAGCCCCACTTTCAGTGCTGGGTCCATCAATACCTCTCTGCTGCATGAACAATTTGCTTGATCTGTAAAGATATTCCCAGCAGGACATTTTTCCCCAATGAGTCACTCTGCCCTAAATTTAACCTTCTGGATACTGTGGATTTTTTCTAAAAATTTCTTTACAAAATATAATAGCCCAGCTAAAGCTTTTATGAAGTATTTTCCAGTCACTTAGTGGCCAAGCCCTCTGACTAGTTTGTATTTCAGCCCAGAATACCTTTGATAATCTTTGCCAGTATCCAGTGTTGGTGGTCTTAAAATTCTACAACCGAGTGGAAAGCTGTTAAGTGCTCAGACTTCAGAGCATGCCTAATTAATTCTTTCCAGGGTTTTAGTCCTTTAAAAAGTGTTAAAAACACGGATTCAGTGTATCATTGAATATTGCATGGTTCTGTGGAAATAAATTGCATCAATTTGATTCTTTCAGGAGTTCAGAGAGTTTTTGCTCTGTGCTTACTCTGGAAGTTTACAGGAGACTGTGGAAAGTTCAGGTTAAAATGGGCAAAAGTTGTTAATGAGGGGGAGCAGCTCGATGGCAAAGTGAGAGCCCAAAAACCACATCAGAAAACTCTTTGCAAAGGCATCAATCAGCTGCATTTGAAAATCAAGCAAAATCTCCCCTGCACTCAGAACTCCAAAAGCATTTTCCTCATGTGAACTTCACTATTTTTATTTTGAGCAGAAAGCCACACTTGTGTTTATTTTATTTCACAACTGCTTAAGGAGATTATAATGACTTAATCCTGGAAAGGGTTTGCAGCGCTTGAGAAGCAGGTGAGGCAAATTTGAGCTTTTTTCTCTCCTGACATCAAGTCCTGGAGGGGATTCAGCCTCAGAAGAACCATTAAGGATCTTTCAACATCCAGGCTTATGTGCTTCTTCTGAGAGACGTGGAGACGGGAGAGATGAAAGAGGAGCATGAGATGGAGATGAACTGGAGATTATCATTTTAATGCAGAATTAAAGGGGCAAATGGCAGCACTGATATCTATTGCTCTCCCTTCTAGCACAGCTCAGACTGGGGGCTTGCTCTTTGTGAAAACATTGGGGATGTTGGTGGTTTTCCAAGGTAAAGCTGGCAGTGCTTGGGTGCTCTTGTTGTGGTCTGGTTGGCTTTGCTCTCCTTGGTGTCTTCTTGTTCTGAGGTTTTGGGGGAAAAGAGTGAAAGAAGGGACTTGAGAGAGATTCACTCACCTACCTAAGGAAACACCACATGAGATGTCTTTTGGAGCAGGGCAGATCACAGAACCATGGAATCATTTAGTTTGGAAAAGCCCCGTGGAGCCCAACCATTCCCCCAGCACTGCCAAGGCCACTGGCCTGTGTTCCCAAGTGCCACATTCACAGAGCTTTGAAATCCCTCCAGGGATGGGAACTCCACCCCTGCCCTGAACTATTGCAGGATTTCACCACCCAGGATTGTCAGGCCAAGCTCCATTGAAGAAAAGTCTGCAGATCTCCAAAGGGACTCAGTGGAATCTCCAAAGGTAGCCCTGGAAACTCATCTCTTTATCAAATTCCAAGAAATCCTCTGCTTTCTGCACAAGAGAGTGAAAATATGTTGATCTATCTACGTAAAATGTAAATTTTTCTGTGAGCATGGATCAAACTACAGGAAATAACAACACAGACTGTGCTGATGGAGTCTTTGATCAATTCAAAGGTAAAACACCCAATTCTGCGAAAAATCTGAGCTGACTTGCCCCAGCTCCTTGCTAGAGTATGTATGTTTTGGAAAGTCACAGTTTTGGTTTGAAAGCTTAAGGGAAAACATAAAATCTTCAGGGTCTATTAGGAATTAATAAAATGCTCAGGATGTGAGTCTCCTTTCCATCCACTGAAGTCCTGGAGCTGCCCATGCTGGCATTTGACCTCTGTGGATAAGAGGATGCTGAAGGCAGGTCCCTGCTGGCACCAGGAGAGGCAAGGGAAGAAAGGAGGGGCTGTTTTCCTTGGGAGGTAAATGGTATTTGTGTCTGCCTTGGCATGGAATGTGGTGCTGGGTGGTTAATTCACCCCCCTGGCTCTGGTGGGGCATTCCAGAGATCCCAGCACAGACTCCAAAGGACAAATACCATCATTACCACTCTCTACAGGCTGTGGGAGAGACCACACAGGTTTCATTGTCCAGGAATTTTTTTGGGATCCTAAAGGTGACGAGGATGTGCTGGGGGCTGTGACAAGGAATCACAGAATCATCCTGGAATCACAGGATGGTTTGGGTTGGAAGGGACCTCAGAGATGATCCAGTCCCAAACCCTGCCACGGGCAAGGACACTTTCCACTGGACCAGGTTGCTCCAATCCCTGTCCAGCCTGTCTTTGAAAAGAAACACCTGTCAGGAGTGAGATTTCAGTGCCCAGAGACACATTTCAACCTTGGGAACTCAATTCCTGTTCCACAGCCTCAGAATTTGGAGGATGTTTGGCTGGGCACAAGGCATCCTGTGAAGAGCCAAGGCTGGGCACCAGCAATGTTCTGCCTCAGCCACACAGGGTTTTTCTGCCAGTGGGACCCAGAATTTCTGAGGACACTTCCAAATGGCAAACAGCACTAACTCACGATGTGCAGTAGCACAAAAACAGCAGTGCCAAATACAGCTGGCTCAAAACACACCCAGAAATGTGGAAGTGTGCATTAATCCCTTTTAAAAAACAAAAATACACAAGTGCCCACTTTGCATTTTAATTTTATGTAATTGCAGTGTGAGCTACAAAAAATATCCTCACTCCTGGTGTGCAAATCCTTATTTTCACCCAGCTCCTCTGAGCAGTGCCAAACTCCTATCAGTCATGTCCAGCTTTGAGGAGATCACAAGAAGAGATGGCAACCGATTGTCACTGTAACTTCAGCCAGGTTTAGCCAGGATTGTGATAGTTAAATGGCTGATTGGAATGGCACTAATTGATTATTTAAGTGATAGCAAAGTTGTACTTTTTATTTAATCAACTATTTTATGTTCCCTACAAAGAGCAGCAGTGACTGGGAGATGGGTGTGTTATTGCTGTTCAAAACTATGGAAAAAGAGTGACTATGCTGGGATGAGGTGGGAAAGGGTAATTTGTGTAGGAATGGGATGAGTGGAAGTTTAGGGAAGGTCACAAGGACCTACATGGAAATCCCCAGCAGGAGCTGGGAGTGTTTCCAGTGGAATGGCAGGACGATGGGATGGGCAGGGTGTGTTTATTCCTGCAGAATCCCAGCTCTGTGGCTGAGTTTTGACCCTGAGTGATGGTAAGTCTGCTCCCTGTCCCAGCTCTCCTTTCTCCCTGTGGCTGTGAAGGGATTGCTCTGGATCCTGTGGAATTCCTCACATGCTCACAGTCAGGTTAAACCAGGAGCAACTCTGCCCCTGGGACAGTGAGGGAGAGAGGTCTAATGTTATTTAACAGCTACCCCTGCAGTATTTAAGAAAGACAATGCAGAGGATAAAATAAATTATTATCATTTAAATTCTGTTGTGCTTATAGAAGCACAACAGAAGATTGAGAACATTCATCACTCTGTATGCCTCAATAAGAAGTGTAGTCAAAACTTTTCCCAATCCTCTCCAGGTTCCCCAACCAGTTTGCAGTTGCTTTGAGATACCCATATGTTCACAGGTAACTTTAAATATTAAATTGATTCGGAAATTAATTTGGCAACAGGAATTCCCATAGGATAGGGATGTCAATATCATCACCTTCCTGCCTTGTTTAGAGCACGCCATGACTAAGGCTAAGGTTAGAAAATCAGAACTTGAGTTTTGACTGTAATTTCAATTTCTTCTCACAGCCTCTTGGCATGTCACAGGAATATAGTTATTGCCCTACAGAAATTATAATTTTCCTAGTCTGGCATCCCCTCCCTGGCAGTGATCTACAGCAGAAGCTCCAGCAGAAACAAAAAACATTAGGAAGCAAATGGCAGTGAAATTCCATGCAGGAACGTCCTTGCTCCCAGGAGACACTTCTCCCACAGCAGGCTGGCTGGGTGGGAGGGGCATGGATCCATATAATCACTTTTCTGTGGCAGGAGGGAGAACAACATTTACAAACAGCTGCAGGACATCCCCGTGTGTGCTCCTGGCTGGATGCTCCATGGGGACCTGCCTGGTGCAAAGGTGTTGATTGCAACCCTTCCAAGAGGACTGGGATATTTAAGATCTCCCAGTGTTTTAATGTTTTTCTTGCACCCTTGGAGTTACTTTCTGTAAATGCCACATCAGAGTTTTGCTCAGAGGAAGAAGGAGACACGAATTCCAGCAGTGCCATTTGTGGGGACACAATGAGAGGTGTCACCACTGTGGCTGAGGACACCAGGGGCTCCACGGTGTGGGGAAGACCTTTGAGTCCACCTCGGGGAGGGATTGGAATAACTCCCTGGTGTCCTGGGAATTCTGCATTTGTGACCCAGAGCCGTGTGCCCCATGGATGGCTCATGCTCTGCCTCAATAGCTGCTTGTCACGACCCTTAATGCCACAGCTGCTCCCTCACACCAGGTCATCTGCTTTTAATAGTCCTACTCCACCACCCACTGAAACTCACACCAGCCAGGGGATCATTATCCACATCCAAAAATAGCATTTCTCTGGCCCCGCTCTCCCAGAGACCCGGGAAACTTGGGGGTTTTTTCTGCTTTTCTGATTCCCAGTGGTGCTGGTTTCGGCCCTGCTGCCCCATGAAGGCTGGAGCAGCCTCCCTGGCAGCTGGCATCCTCGGGGGCACCGGGGTGCTGCTCTTCCTCATCGCCTTTGGGACGGATTATTGGCTTCTGGCCACGGACACCTGCGGGGTCTTCGAGCATGGGAACAGCACTCTGAGCACCGGGGGGGTGAGCTCTGAAATCTTGTGCTTTCAAAGAACTTGCCTAAATCGTTTCAGATCTAAAATTTTGAAATCTGTGATAATATTTATGCTCAGCGAAAGTGACCTGTTAATGCAAAACGTCAGCCTGAGGTAAAACTTTCAGTTCTTTAAAATCCAACTCAGCTTTTCCATAATATTGAGCATTTTGACTGGAGTAAATTGTGTCTAGGAAACATTAAGACGGCACCTCTGTAATCTGGCAGATATGAACATTAGAGAATGAAAGGCAAAAATGTAAGAGCTTTAGTTGTTGACAGCATTTCCCTCTAAAGACAAAAGGTATCTCCTGATATTTGCCATTAAAAGATTTCTCCCTGTGTAGTTTCTTCATTTAAAACTAGTTCATGTTTAAAAGTGTGGGGCTTGGCAATCACTTCCATCTGAAGCAATACAGCTGCAGCACAGACACCAAACAAAAGTGAACATCAGACACAGAGCAGACAGGTTCCTGTCCATCCATCCAGTGGCCTGCATTTCCTCAAAGGAAGATTTCTATAGGATTTTAGTTAGCAGGAAATGTAATTTTCAAGGGACAGCTTGATCTTTTAGTGCTAAGGGCTGGTGTTGCTCGTTTATGGATCCCTCAAGTTGGATTTTCTCTGCACTTGCTGTTGTCTAACTCTTCAATGAAATAACAACCAGATCAGTTCCTCGAGCCACCCACTCCCCCGAAATGTTTTTGTGCCAATCAATGTGTGGTTTGCATTACTAAATGACAGGAAGATCCTTGTTGTGTGCAGACTTTTTGTTACTTCAAAGTTCAATCCAATTAGGTTTGATTTTTTTTTTTCCTGGTGCGGTGAGTCACCCTGGGTAAGCATCATGATGCCAGCAAGAAATATTTTTCCTTCATTTCAGAATCCCATAATCAAATGTAGGGCACTGTTTGCTTGAGTCATGGTTCCATATGATTTTCCCAACCAAAAAAAAAAAAAAAATTATGATGGAAAAAATGCCTGGAGAAGTGAAACAGAAGACAGGGTCTTTAGTTTCAAGCTAGTTTAGTTTTAAGCTCTGGGGGTGCAGAGACAGAGAAGTGCCACTTGTTCTTTGTGCACTTGGGAAGTGACAGTGTTAATTGTTTCATGTTTTAGTTGTTTTTGAAAGTGGAGAGAGCAGAGATGATGCACTGCACGACACGAATAAGCATCTCAAACATTTCAGAGATGCTCTTGGCCAAGTGTTGGGGAGCCTGATGCTGAGGCAGTGACTTCAAAAGCACCAGGCAGAAATAGGAACTGCTCTTACTCTTCCCTCTGAGCTAGTTTATTTCTATTTTAAACACTGTTTCTATTATTTCTATTTCTGTTACTGGTTGTGGATAACAGGTTCTGTTTCTGCCTTCTCTGCCCCTTCTTAAACTGTCAAATCCTGTCCCTTACAGATAAGGATGGGCTGAGTATGTGGCAAACTCGGTGAAATGTGCTGTGGATGTACCAAGTCACAGCCACCAGCTGAGGAGGTTTCAGGGCTGAATGTTCCTCTTGTCATTGTCAGGATTTTATCCTGGAAGTGAAAGGAGGATCTGGTCAGAGCTCAGGAAGCTGTTAAAACATCGAGTGAGGGAAGCAGAAGATCTCTGGGGAGAGCTCAGAGCCCCTCCCAGGAGAGCTGGAGAGGGACTGGGGACAAGGGACAAAGGCTTCCCTGTTCCAGAGGGATACTGGAGAGAAATTCTTCCCTGTGAGGCCCTGGCACAGGGTGTCCAGAGAAGCTGTGGCTGCCCCTGGATCCCTGGAAGTGTCCAAGGCCAGGCTGGACAGGGCTTGGAGCAGCCTGGGCTAGTGGAAGGTGTCTCTGCCCATGGCAGGGGGTGACACTGGATGGGCTTTAAGGTCTCTTCCCACCCAAACCTGTTAACCTGTGACAGGATAAATACCTCTAGCACCTCCCTGATGACTCCCATCTCCTTTGGTTTACAGGGCAGATTCCTCTATGGACATTCCCCATCCATCATAAAACTTAATTTTGTCAGAGTCCTGTCTCCTTTACCAAACTGTGTGTGAAGAACATAAAACTTTTGAGATAATTTTAATAATAAGATAGCAGGTAATAAGATAATAAGGTTTTGAGATAATTTTAATAAATCCTTTGGTAAATCTTCCATGAATGAATTTTGCAATGTAGTCCCTTCAGGAAAGACCAAAATCTTGTGCTTTCAAGTCTGGTTTGGGGGTTGGAGGAAGGTGTTTGAGAAGTAGAAAACACCCAGAAGGCCCAGCTGCCTGAAATTCCCATCCAGCTCTGGCCAGCAGGGTTTGAGGTGGTGAATGGTTTGTGCAGGTCTGCAGGACAGTTTGTTATCAGAACTGTGACATGGCAGAAAACCACGGACAGCAGCTCCTCCCCAATCCTCCAAAACTGACTCAAAAAGCAACGGAAAATAAAAAATTAAATCAATGTCTAAGCAAAGCATACACTCCTGGTACCATGATCTTTCTTTCATTCCTCCCCAGGCTGGAACTCCGACAGAGGCTGGGAAGGAGATGCTCACGTTCCACCACGAGGGTTTCTTCTGGCGCTGCTGGTTCTTTGGGAAGGGCCACCCCGAGTCCATCTGGACCTTCTGGTACAGTGAGTACAATCCAACTCTGTGTCCACAGCCTTCCCTCACAGCTGAATGGCAAACAAACACAGACAGTGCTCCCCTCTGGGGGATGCTAAGACAGTTTTTATTTCATTCTTGTCATTCTCATCTTCTGTCAAAAGCAAACCTGGCTCACTCTTTTTGTGTCCTTTTTGTGCTCATGGTTTTGATTTGGGTTTTGCTCTCAGAGAGCTTTTCACAGAAATGTGGCCACCTCTTGAGGCCATTTAATTTTTCACCTATAAAGTTATGTGGTGGCTTCCATCACTCTTCCTTCCTCCCCCTCCCTCCCAACACCTCTTGATGTTTGTGTCCAGCAAAGTTCTCTAAATGTGAGCCCATGCCCTTCCTGGCATTGCTCTTCTGTCCCTGTTTTCTGCCTTCCAGGTGCTCAGCATTCCCAGATCCCATTGCTTTCAGCACGTTCATGGTGTCCCTGGGTGCTCAGGACACCATGGAAAGCCATTTTATTTTAAGATCTCACCGTTTTTTACTTTTGAAATTGCACTTGAGAACAAACAGAGAGGGATGCAAAATCCTTTATTTTTTGGAAAGCGTATTCACTCTTCAAAAACAAATTGAAGGAAAGGGTGAAACCTGTTCTGTGACAACTTGGTGGCCTTGGTGCAGTGAAGGGTTGGCCAAGTGAACCAGCAGGAATTCCTGCTGGTGCTCCCAGCAGGAATAGGAAAGGAGTGAGACCACACCAGGCACAACCCCTACAATTCCACAGTAGGATTTGGGATAAAACCCCCCAGATTTTAAATAAGTTCTGCAAAAGCTTTGAATACCACAAAAAAAAACCTTGGCCCTGTGCTCTTGATGGAAGATGTTCCTGTGGCTGAGGAGCAGCACAATCACCTCGAGGCCACTTCCCTGCAAATAATGCAGGTTCCCACACTGAATTTACTCTGCAGTGATTAAAATTTCAAATGACTTCGCTGTCCCCCAGCCCCTGACCTGTTTCCTGTAAAATCTTGCAGGAATTCTTCCTGCCACAATTCAACTGAACAATGGGAGGTTTTTCACACGGGAAATTTGTGATAATAAAGGACAGGCTTGAGACAGGGAGTTTGCTACTGAATTACATTATATGGAAATACATAATATAATTTTACCTGAAGTAAAATGAGTCACTCTGATAACTGGCAAATTTTTTGCTACTTCTTTAGGTATTTATTATAATAGGATTGATCATGGCAAATTAATTTGCTGCTCTTGTGGATGTAATAATTAATTCAATAGGTATTCCATAGTCAATTTAGCATGAACTAATGTCCACCTATTATAAAGTGCTCCTTTGAGCTGGGGAACATATTTAAATAAGTGGCCAACCATTAATTAATTCATTTAACATTCATTCTATTACTGTTAATCATGATAAGCCTCAGTGGTATTAATATTGATGGGCCACTTCCATTCTAATTGTGCTTTTCCTCCTCACCAGCTGGAGGTCTTGGAAGTACCTTGTTCTGGTACCCAAATATTTTGACCCTTCCAGGTGGTCAGGCACATTCTCTGGAGAAAAACAGCAATGAGAATATTGACACTGACTTCAGTTGTTCCATCTTTCATGATTTTTGTGCACCTCACACTCAGGTTATGAAGATGACAAGGTGTGCAAGAAGCAGTCTCAGATCCTCTGATCTCTCCCCTCTTTCATAGTTCTTATTTTAATTTTAATTTTAATTTTAATTTTAATTTTAATTTTAATTTTAATTTTTATTTTTATTTTTATTTTTATTTTTATTTTTATTTTTTTCTCTCTAACCCAGATTGATTATCTTTTTTTCCTCCCCAGACTTCTGAGGGTTTGGCACAACAGCACATCACCATCTCAGTACTGTAACTAACTGTAACAGGAAAAAGCAAACAGGGGTTTAATTCTTCTTTTTCTTCATCTTCTCCAGCCAGCCAGGCACACCCCAAGTTCTGCATGCATGGCTACCTCTTCCCCATGCCCATTGCTGTGGGACCTTTCCCCCATCCCTCCTATGACACCACTGCAGGTGAGTTTCTTTCCTTCTCCCCCAGCAGCTCCTTTCCCAAGGGATCAGGCAGGGATTTGGGATGTGTGTGAGCACTGTGGTTCTCCTGTTGTGAATTCACACTGCCAAGCCAGGCCCAGAGCTTTGGAGAGCTCCTTCACATCCTTGGTTGGCTGGCCCAGGCACTTATTGAGAGGTTCTCCCACGTTTTGTCTCCTTTCTGCTGGGATGGGCTGTGCTCCTTCCCACTGGGTGCTCAGGAGGATAAATCCATTTTCTCCCATCTCCTCTCCCATTGGGAAGAGCTGGAGCCAGACAACCCAAACCCAGCCCAAGGGCTGACTCAGTCCCAGAATCTGGTTTCCTGGGATAAATCAGGTGCTGATCTGTTGCAAGACAAAATAAACAAACACTGGAAAATTGGTTAAAGACCAAATTGTTAGAAAATCCACCTAAGTGACTGGCTTATTTTTAAAGCACTGAACACTAAGCAGTTGGAGAGCTCCCTTTCAACTGGGTCTCTTTTTATTTATGTTTCTCTATATTTTCCGAGTTCTTTAATGAATCAGCTGCTGTTAGGAATTTTAATTTGAGAAATTGGTGGCAGCAGTTAGAATTAATTCAATGATCTTTTTTGAAATGAATTGATTTCTTTAAATAGTGTGCATCAGTCTGCCTTGCCTCCAGGGATGCAGGGGCAGACGTTCTGCACAAACAAACATCTTGACCTTTTCCTTAGCCTTTAGTAGTACCTTTTTTTTTTTTTTTATAGTTTTTATTTTATTATTTTTTTCCTACGAAAAATTAATTAAAAATAAAAATATTGCCAGTAGGAGCATGTGAGGGAGGGCAGCTCGTTTCTTTGGCTGTGCTGTGCAGAATTCCTGCCCGGGGAATGCTCCGTGGTGTCAGATGGATACGAGGGACCCGTGGAGGGAGGAGGAGGAGGAGGATGTGCAGCAACCACCCGGGATAAATAAGCAGTGGGATTGTTTCTGCTTGGGAGAGACGGGCACAGCGTCCAGGATCTGGATGATCCCGCTGATAAACACATGCACTATTTTTTCCGTGCTAAATAAAGGGCGCTGGTGGCATCTGTCCCTGCCTGTCAGCCCGGGCTGTGGAGCCCTCCCCAGCTGCCTGCCAGATGTGTCCCCTGGGACACTCCCGGCACCACTCGATATTCCCAGAGGTTCTTTTCCAACCCTCGTGCTTCTGTCAAGGTGCTGGGGAGGGGGGGGCTGCACAGGCTCAGCCTGTCCCCATCACCTCTGAGGACATGGGGGTGGCTCAGCCTCCACAATTTGGGCAAGGGGAGCACCGGGCTCCTCCTCTGCCCCAATCCTCTGCAAAGCCCTCTTGGGAGCAGCCACTTCTGTGGTTAACTCCCTTTTCTTCCCAACCAGCCCATCCTCATTTGCAGCCGCTGACAAAACAGGAGGCTGTCCAAGGAGAGGGGTCCTGCAGCTATTACCTGCTCCAGAGATAATTCTGCCTTATCTGCATCCTCTTAGGCTCCCTGAGAGAAACGGGTGACGGGAGGTTAAACATGAAAATGAATTCTGTGGTTTTGGAGAGTTCAAGATACTTATCTCTCCCTAAGTGGCTCTCCTGACAAAATGGTTTCAAATGAGGAAAACGCATCTTCTCTGTATCATTTTTCTTTCAAGTGTGAATCATTTCAGCACTACCCACTTGCTCATGCTCAGCTTAAATTGAACTGGAGCTTCTGGAAAATGAGTGGCAGGGCGAGATGTGGTGGTCCAAGGGATGGGATAAATCGGGGATGGGGAGCAGAGGGTCTCTGCTGGAAGACCTCCACCTTTGGATAAGGCTTATGGCAATGTCTGCAAGACACTTGGCTACTGGGAGGCTTAAATTAGTGGGCTACATCCCATCCTGCTCCATCTGCTGGGATGTGATGGACCAAGCTTGCTCAGCTCTGCCTGGGGTGAAGTATGAAGTCACAGCCAAACCCCCAGATTCCTTGGAGGGAGAGGCAGCTGCTCCCCTGCCCCATCCCCTTTCCCAGAGTCAAACAAGGCCATTAATGGGGGACCTCATGAGCTCCTGTTTTCCCTGCAGTCCTGCTACCAAACACTGCTTTTATTTTAAACCAGGAGCCTGGCACCTTCCCGAAGTGTTAATTAAAGTGGAACAAAGCTGTGGTCTGAATCCACCTCTCCAAATTTTGCTTTCCTTTCTTGCCAAGCTTTTCCAACCTCCTCCAGCACAGCTAAGAACCGTGTCCTTTCCTCCCACCCCTTTTTTTTGGTGTGCTTCCCTGGCCAACCTTCCCAACCCTTTGGCCTCATTCCAGTCCCATTCTGTAGGGCATGACATTCCCCCTGAACCCGTGGCTGTTCCAGGTGCCCTGGCAAAGCTGGAGCCTCAGCTCTGCCCGGCACAGCAGCATCACAAGTTGTTGTTTTTCCTGTTGCTAAAGCAGGAGTTAAACATGGCATCGTTAAGAAAAAGATTTCTGAGGTTGAAGAAAGCCTCTCTCCCTCTCCTTTCACTGTCTTTGCTCCTGTTGCAGTGTACAGAGGATTTTGGACAGCATTCATCCTGCTGGCCGTGGCTGCTGGGCTCGTGGGGGGATTCCTGCTGGTATGTGGGGTCCCCTTCTCCAGCCCCCACTCCTACAAAGTTGGGGGAGGATTCCTGCTGCTCTCAGGTGAGGGGACGTGGCTGGGGCAGGGTGGCTCTGGAATGGGGACAGGTGGGGCTGAAGTTCTGCCACAGGAGATGGGGCTCTGGTGGGAGCAGTAAATGATTCCCCACTGGAATTAAAGCCCTGGGAGCTCTGAGCAGCCTGGTCCAGTGGAAGATGTCCCTTTAAGGCCCCAGACCATTCTGGGATTCTGGGATTCTGGGATTCTGGGATTCTGGGATTCTGGGATTCTGGGATTCTGGGATTCTGGGATTCTGTGCTCAGCCAGGCTTTAGCAAGATAGTCCTTAGTCCTAGCAAGGCTGAGATTTTTGAAAATCACTTTGTTTTTACTATTCCTCTATGCAACCCTTTTATTTCAGTAAAGCCTGCAGGTGTGTTAAGCCTGGGCAGCATCAGCCCAGCTCAGCTCCCCAAAGTCAGGCTTTGCATTTGGGCTGCTCCTACCTCTGCTGTTAGCTTTGATAGAGCTGGAAACCCACGGAGTGATGAAAGGCAAACCTGATGATCCAAAATGGGAGGGCTGGCTTAAGGAGACCTGAAAAGATGAAACGATGGCACTGCAGGAAAAAGAATTAAAAATAGGCATTTATTCATTTTTCCCACTGCTGTTACCAATGATTCCACTGAATTATCACTTGGGCTTTTTCCTTTTCTGTATTTGAGAGGAATAACTGGCTTCAGTAGTAGAAATACTTGATTTATACCAGTGACTCAAACTCAGAAAAAAGCTCTTTTATGACTCAAGCAGCCACAGGCTGGAGCTCAGTTGAGCTGCGCCAAGTGAAGAACTTTGTAATGGAATCAGGCCTTTCTCTGAAAAACCACTGCTTAATTGCAGATCCTTCACCACCTCCTGCTTCCTCATGTCTGGCATAAATCACACAAGACCCTGTCTTTGTTCTCAGTTTATGGTTTAAGTGAGCCCAAATTTGGGGGGGCTGCAAACATTAGTGATAATATTTAACAAGAAAGGTCCTGACATTGACCCATGTCCCCAGCTCCCACATGTACACAAGTTTTAAGCTCCTCCAAGGGTAGTCATTCTACCCCTGCCCTGGGCAGCCTGTGACAGAGATGGACAATGCTTTCCATGAAGAATTCCTGCTGGTGTCCAACCTGAGCCCAGCCTGAGGCCATTCCCTCTCCTCCTGTCCCTGTTCCCTGGGACCCCCCTGGCTGTCCCCTCCTGTCAGGGAGTTGTGCAGAGCCACAAGGTCCCCCCTGATCCCCCCTGATCCCTCTTTTCTCCAGGCTGAGCCCCTTCCCAGCTCCCTCAGCCTCTCCTGGTTCTCCAGCCCTTTCCCAGCTCCGTTCCCTTCCCTGGACTCACTCCAGCCCCTCCATGTCCCTCTTGTCCTGAGGGTCCCAGAGCTGCCCCCAGCACTGGGGGTGTCCCTGCCCTCCCTCATCCCCCTGGACACCATTCCTGATCCAAGCCAGGTGCCTTTGGCTCCTTGCTCACCTGGGCACCCCCGGGCTCATGTCCAGCTGCTGGCACCAGCACCCCCTGGGCCTTCTCCACAAACAGATTCCCAGCCATGCCACCCCAAACCTGTAGTTTTCCATGGGGTTGTTGTGATCCCAGAATGGATAATAATCCAAGGGATGTACCAGGGCAGGAAGCTTTCCCTTCCCATCTGTAGTCCAGGCTCCCAGAAGGCAGCAGATGTCCCTGAGGAGTGTGTCCAGCCTGCACATCGGGCAGAAATATCACAGAAAAGGATGCCGAGTAATACTCAACTGTCTTTTTTTTTTTTTTTTTTTTCTTTTCTCATTTTTCTTTTCTCATTGTTTTTCCACTTTATTTGACTATTCCTTGATTAAAAGGCTGGGGCTTCGAATGTGACACTTTTTAGAAGAGCTGATTATGCATCACATAAACCTCTTGGCATTAGACAAAGATGCTGCTGTTAAAATTGAAGTTTGTATTAATGCAGCTTCAATCTGAACAGCAATCATTGTTATTAACAGTCATTCGAGGGAACGAGTTCATCTGGAAGACACTTCCTACTATATTTTCCATTCAAATGATAGCAGAAGGATTCAATGTGTTTTCCAGCAAAGTTTCCTTAGTGTTTCCTTAGTGATCCTTTTATTCGGGGGGTTTTATCCTGATCCCAGACCTCTGGATCCTGCTTGGCCCTGGCTTCTGGATGGATTTGGGTTGCATCCCTCCATGGTTATTTTCTCATTATCTCTTCTAAGAATATTTTGCATAATTGCACTAAGCATTAGGAACAATGGATTTAACACAGCCTCAAGTCCCCAGCCGTCCCTTCCCTTCAGAGAGCAGGATGTGCAGGGATGATGCAGGAGAAAGAGCCTCTTGTCTTCTAATCATGGCCTGCAGGTCAGTGTTAATTAACCTCCCCTGCAGAAAGGATCTCTCCTTGAGGAAGTGTGAAAAAGCTGGCAATCTGCAGAGTGGGAATGTGGCCTGGCAGTCGGAATGGGAGATGGAGCACCACGAGTGCAGGATGGAACCCTTCACCAGCAGCTTTGCTCTGCCCACCACCTCCCTGCTTTTGGGAGAAGTCCTGGTTATTCATTGCAAAATGACATCACTTTTTCCACCAAAAGGCTCTAAAGACACGACTGGTGCAAATGCATTCCCAGATATTTGTGGATGGCCAGCGTGGCACGGTCCAGAGGAGGGCTGTGTGTCCATCTGTCCTGGGGGAATCCAGTGCTGAAGGGTGAGGATTGTTATGGCTCAGCTGCATCCCTCTGGACTTCCCTCTGAGATGCCTTTTATTTCCTGCACATTCCAGAGGGCAAATCTGGCTGTGCCAGCTCCCATACCCAATGGACTATCTGGGAGGTGTTTCTGGGAGCCCTTTCAAAGCATTGGAGCCGTTTCTCTGGATTTCCTCCACTGGGTGACTGGAAAGAGCTGGAGCCCGTCTGACATTTGCTGGTGCTGCCTTTGCACATCCACAGCCCCAGCTGAGCAGTTTTCCCTGCCAGCCTTCTCCCAAAAGCACCTGGAATACACGAGCCAAGAGCCAGTGTGCTGCTTTCCTCCCAGCATTTGCCATCTCAGAATGAACTTCAGCACTTCCAAGGGGTGGCAGATCCTGCCTGGTGCCTGATTGTCCCTTTGTTTCAGTAGTCAGAGGTTGGTGAATTGTCACCACAGTGTCACCAAGAGGGTTGGGTGAGCCCTGTGCTGCTGAGACAACTTTGCTCGTGGCCCTTCATTTATTCCTACCTTGTGCTCCTCAGGTTTCTTTTCCTCTGGGAATTTTAGAGACCAAGCTTAGAAGTGCAGCACTGATACAGGTTGCCCAAAGAGGTTGTGGATGCCCCATCCCTGGAAGTGTTCCAGACCAGGCTGGATAAGCCTTGGAGCAACCTGGGGTGATGGGTCACATCCCTGCCCATGGTGGGACCAACCTGTTCTTCAGCATGACCCAGCAGCACGGAAAAAAGGGCAGATTTCCCAGCCCCGTGAGTTCAAGTGCTGGATTTTTTTTTGCCCAGATTCTGCTTCCCAAATGGAACAGCTCCACTTTGGCAGTCTCAGCTCCCCACGTGCAGTGAAGGCTGGCAGTTATGGAAGGGCAGCTGAAGGTCACCCCTCCATTTCCTCGTTATTAACATCCTTAAGAGGCAACGAGTGAGAGAGAAAAACGAGTCAAAGTTCATTATTCTCCTAATTAGCAGATTACACAAAAGTTCAGTAGCTTCCCCAGAATAAGAGTTAAAGATTGAGTTCACTCACCTGTCCCCACAATTAGCAGCTATAAAGGTGTCACAAGGAAATAAAGTGAGAGAAAGGAAAAGCTCTACTTCAATTTGCCCACACAGAAGATGCAGCTCTGCTGGGAGAGGGGGATGGAGCTCCAGGCTCCCGGATCTGCAGCTCACAAAGGAGACAAATTTAATACCCCACTGCAATTTTCTGGCAATTAGCCCCTCCCCAGAAGATGCCATTGACCTCATCAGCCTGGAGATGGAGTTTCACAGTTAATTTTTCCCAGTACCATCCTAATGAACAGAGGCAAAGGGGGAGAAGGAGGCAAGGAAAGGAAAGGAGAGGGATCACTCGGGGAATTTTCCAGTGGAGAAAGCACAGGGATGCTGAGAGGAGCACGGGGATGAGGTTTGATGAGGTCTCCACGTACCCAAACCCAAACTCTGTGTCTTGGGCGTGGGTGCCAATGCCTGTGTCATGTTTAGGACAGAAAACTACTTTTTTCAGTTTTTTATTTACTGCCCAAAGCAGGAAAGAATCTGTGTCTCTACATCCAAAGCTGGCAGGAAACAAAGATAATTTTCTGCTGTGTCCAACACTAAAAGCCCCAGAAAGGAGGGGGGGAAGCGAAACCTGTTCAACAGATGAAAAATCCCAAAGAAAACAAATATAAATGCCCAACACTTTGGTAATAAGGGAGTGAAACATCCTGATTTTCTCATGATGAAGAGGCTGCTGATGGCTGTGTGCCAAATTTTAGGCAGGTTCAGGTACACTTGGGATTGCTCCAAACGAGCATTTCTGGCTGAGCAGATTTGGGTGAGCTGCCTTTCCTGAGCTCCCTCCATCCTTTGGCTGCACCTGCCCTTCTGATTTTCTCTCCCCACCGAGGGCATGGTGTAAATCCCAGGGATTCTTCATCACTCAGCTGTAATTATTCCAGGGAAGAAGGCTGCTTGCTTCACATATTCTTGTCATTTGCCCAGAGTGTGAAAACATTCTTAATTTAGATGCCGTGGCCATGCCATCACCTCCAGTACCTGTTTAATAATAAATCCTTCCGTGCCAAGACCTGGAGCTTCTCCTGAGGCCAGAGGAGGGACAAATTCCCATTCCTTATCTCTTGAAGAAGTTGGGGATGGTCCCACTCACACATGGGACTTCCCACACCCTCCTCAGTAAGAACTGGAAGGTTTTGATCTGATTACTTCAAAAAATGAGACTTAGGCCATCTAAATTGTCCTGGGAGAAATCAACACAGAATTCCTGGTTATTTAAAACAAAATTCCAAAGTCCTTTTCCATACCCACGTTCTCTGTCCCACAGGGGCTGCGCTTTCATTTGCGTCTCTTACTGTAGGTATTATAAGTTAATGAAATAGAAATTGATCTTTAAAGGAGCACTTTTCAAGGTTCAGTTGCTATCTAATTAATTTAATTTTAAATTACATCAGTAATAAAGACTTAATTGCCTTCTTATCAATACATTGTATTTTGTAAAGGACATGCGGCTATTTGAACATGCCATCGCTTTCTTATAGTAGAATAATTGGTATTTTAAGCATACAACTATCATGGTAAGTGTAAAATATTTATTTGTGCACTTAATTTCAAGTGGTATCAAAACCTCAATGAACATGCAAATGTTCCAGCAGCTGCTGTTTAACTCCTTGCCTGCCTCTCCAGGAAAAACAAGGACTCCTCCATGTCAGGGAGAATGGCTGGAATATCAGTGTGGGGTGATATAAAGAATATTTGTATGGCTGCACCAATCTCTGATTGATAAGATTGCATCTTTTTCGGGCATGGGAGACAGTTTAGTAAATGTGACAGCTTAGGGTGGGGAACTGCAACTTCTGTCTCATTCCTAGTGGGGACTTTGAAGCCTCTTACCTTCATGTGAGTCTTATTTTTGTCCCTGAGATGTTTTTATAACCATTATAAACAGAATCACAGTAAAACATGGATGTGTTTTCTCTGACTGAAGATTCAGTAACTTCCCTAAGCAGATAAATCAACATCAAGCTTTACACCTTTCCTTAGCACAAGAGCTGGATTTTGGAGTGTATAAGCTGCCAGGAAGAATAATTAAATACACCACAACTACCTTTGATTTAAAAATGGCAAGGGGAGAAATTAAATCGTGCAGAAGCCACAACACATCCACAGAACTGTGTGGTAACTTGTCAACTAAATTAATTTCGAGCAGTTCACTTCAACCATAAAAATAATATAAGCTGTGATGTATTTCTTTCATATAAGTGTGTGTGTGTGTATCTGTGTGTTATACAGCACCATTTAAAAATAGCAGCTTCTACCTGTGAAGTAGCAAAATCAGATGTTTCTGAACTGCTTTCAGACCTGTCATCACACTGTCACTATTTAGCTTTAATAGATGTTGAGTTTAAAATGCACCATAGAAATATGTATTTTTTAATGATACACAGTAAATGAGATTTGGGCCACTCTGATTTTTGTCATCTGCTTCCAGCCTCATGGCATAAGCTGTTTATTATTCGTATTATTCTGGTATTTAGTGGCCCATCTAAGATTAATATCTCATGACTGTGTGCCTTTCCCACCCCATCCTGTGCTGGCCCTGCAGCTCTGCTGGCTCTGGGGGTGGCAGTGCCAGAATTTTGCCATCAGCATGATTTATCATGGCATTTATCATCTTTGCATTCCTGGTGGGGATTGCCTGTGACACTGCTTGGAAGGGTAGATACAAAAAAGGAAAAAGTAAGTTTTGGTTTCTCCACATTAATATCGGAGAAATTAAAAGTGAAAAAGGTGAAACATCCCACCTTTGAGAGAGGAATGCTGGGAACATCAGCCCTGCTCTGGTGGTTTTTCCATGGCTTTATCCTGCAGCAGCAGAGCCTTCAGAAGTGCTGGTGGTCAAAGCACAAGGTGTCAGAGGCTGGAACTGACCACTGTGGTGTGGGGCTCTGCCATGGCCTCAGCTCCCACAGGAACCTGCAGAGCAACAATTCTGCAGCACCAAGCTTTGGTGCAGAGCACGGATGAGCAGCTCTTGTGATCTTCCCTCACCTTTATTCCCGCTTTTCCCGCACGGACAATAACTCAGTTTTGTCTCTCTTCCCAGGAGGTTTGTTTCTCCTGCTGGTGTTTCTCTTTGTGATGTGGAAGGAGTTTGCAGCTGACTTCCAGAAGTACATCCTTCTGGAGAGGAGTGAGAGGTGCCTGGATGATGTCCCTGTGCGCGTTTACTACGGCTGGTCCTTCATGTTCGCCGCCGCTGGCGTGCCCCTGGTGCTGCTCTCTGGACTCCTCTTCTTCCTGGTGGGCAGAGACATTATGGATTCCCTGCAGTAACAGGAATGTGGAGAAGGCTTTGGGAAAATTGGTGATGCTCTTTGTAACGAAACACACCCAAGTTTTGAGGGCTTGATCGTTTTTGTAGCTCTAATTGTCGGGGTAGGTCACACTCACTCTGGTGGGGAGGCAGGGATGGAGCACTGAGCATCCACAGAATCCCAGGAGGGTTTGGGTTGGAAGGGACCTTAAAACCCATCCAGTTCCACCCCCTGCCATGGGCAGGGACAACTTCCACTATCCCAGGTTGCTCCAAGCCCCATCCAACCTGTCTTTGGACACTTCCAGGGATGAGGCAGCCACAGCTTCTCTGGGTACCCTCTGCCACCCTCACAGCCAGGAATTCCTTCCCAATATCCCATCTATCCCTGCCCTCTGGCAGTGGGATCCATTCCCTGTGTCCTGTCCCTCCATCCCTTGTCCCAAGTCCCTCTCCAGCTCTCCTGGAGCCCCTTTAGGCCCTGGAAGGGGCTCTGAGCTCTCCTTGGATCCTTCTCCAGGTGAGCACCCCCAGCTCTCCCAGCAGAGCAGAGGTGTCCGACCACTGCCCACCCCAAACCAGTCCCTGAACATCCAGCTCAGCCTTTTTCCACTTTGGAGATATTTCAGCACCTTGGTGGGGTTTGCACTGCTTTTCTCTGCAGCCCAAGGGAAAGCAGCTCTCTGTCAGCACAGCTCCACATCCATATTCAGCAGAGCTGGAGTTTTACAGCATTCCCAGCATCCTGGTTTCTTGTAAAAGGAAATCGAATCTGGCTGCAACGGTGCAAGCAGTAATGTCTATTTCTAAAAAGCAATTAAGGATGATTTTTTTTTTCTTAGCATGCTCTAATTGACGTCAAAGGACAACCATTTTAATGGGATGTCGGGAAACATGAGAAACTTTTTTCTTCCTTAAAAGCCCTGATTCTGAAGATACAAATGTACCTGGTTCTAACCTAACTTTCAATAAGTGAATAAACCAATTTCTGTGGCTTGAAACATAACATGAATTAATTAGCATTTCTTTACAGCTATGCTTCACTCTGCATTTAATATTTTCTCTGGATGCAGTTTTGTGGGGATTCCCAACCCAAAAACTGAAAAGTGATCCCAGTTGAGGGAAAAGGAGGGGGGACAATAGCATGATGCTGTGATATCACCTTGGGTTGTGCCTGTGCCCCATCAGTTCTTCAAGTGGCAATTTCTGACTATAAATTTGTTTTGAATAATTTTTGACTTTACTCTGAATTGAATATTTTCCCTGGACACAATCTGGGGAAGTTTCTCTGCCTAAAACCCGAATGATGGTGGGAGCTGGAGGAAGGAGAGTGCACTGGCATTTTTTTTGGCTTTGTTTTGGTTGGCCCTTCCAGGCAGCTCAGCTGGGACCTTGTATTCTAAAGACACCTCACAAGAGTCAGATTCAAAAAGATAAATTATATAACTTTTAAATACATCTAAATTCTTGCAATCAGGTGATTGACTGACGTGGCGGTGACCCTACAAAGAACAATCACCTCCTAATTCTCCACCAAACTATCCGGGCACTGGGGTTGAAATAATTTGTCCTGAATATGCAGAGGTTTGTAAAGACACTTGAGAAATGACAAAGATTTGATCTTGTCGTGTGTTTTTCGGGCTGGAGCGTGGTGCTTTGAAGTAGTTTGTTGGGTCCTCGCTTGCTGAGCTCATTTGCATAAATTTTAAATCAAACTTCTCAAAAATGCGCCGTTCTCGTGGATGTCAGAGTTTGTGCTCTACTCACATCTCCCAAGCTTTATGTCACACTATTGACTCAGTGCAGTTAATTAATAATGGAATGTAAATCTCTGCTAGGAAGCGCTGAAGATTGTTGGCAGTGTAAAAATGTTTGTTAATGCTCTTCCTACAATATTATTCAAGTCTGGCGTTTCTTTCCTTTCGGAGCAAGTTCTAATTATTCTTTTACAAGATTCATGGCATACACAGAGTGAGAAATTGTAATTCCCCCATGTAAAGATTAGTTCTTTCATATGAATAACAGGCTTGGGCTACAGTTCTTAAGCAATATCCACACTGTTTTCCCTTAATAGAACTTTTGTTTGAATAGAATTGGGATGTGCAGGTAAAAAACGTGGTTTTTTTCCCAGTGAATGGATGTTTCATGACATCCCCAAATACACAGAGATTTTAGTGTTTTATTTGGCCATTCTAAACTGTGGTTTTTTTCCTGATTCTCCTTGGGTTATGCCTGTTCCCCATCAGTTCTTCAAGGGATAATTTCTCACTATAAATTCCCTTTGAATATTTTTTGTCATTTAATTATCTATTCAATGTGGAGATGAACACTTATGGTCACAAAGAATAAAAGTATATAATCCAGGAGCAGAAGAGGTCAAGATTTACAGTCACTTGCCTTTCACTGATCCCATAAAACAATCCAAGCATGCAGAAATGATGATCCCATAAGAGACACCAGGGCAGAAGAATGAGAATGCAGCAAGAAATCCATCAGACTTATTGATATCTGTGAAGCTGAGGATCCCTGAAGTTGTGAATATAGAAGTGAGTTTTATATTATAGAATGAAATATTTATTAACTTTCTCCATCTGTTCTTTAAAAAATTTAGTTTAATGTCATCAAGGCATTTATGGAATACATTTAGCTTAATCATGCATTCATGCCTTAGGGAGTAAAGCATCCCTGGAGACTTGCTCTTTCTGGATCAGCTCTAGAACAAGCAATAGTTTAAAATTCCATCATTCTTTGGGAAGAAATCACATGGCTTTGAGTCCTTCTTGAACAGAGGGCGTTTTATCTTAAATATCTGGTATTGAGCACATCCAGTTGCTGTCTGGTATTGAGCTTTTGGGTAACCTCATCAAATCCCCGGATTTCCCACAGGTTTGGAAAATCTCTCAATATTAGAAATATATCTAATAGTCACAACAATAAGAAAGAATGAAATTGTAGAGTTGCATAATTAAGCAATTAACTCCTTCATTAAAATTCCATGTTTATTGCCAGCACAGGGCCAAACACATCATTTTGGTGGATTAAAGAGTCCAATTCCTTTGCTCTCAAGTTTCTCGTGGCAAGTATATAACTCAAGCAGACAAAAATTTGCTGTGAGAGTCATCATTTCATAGGAGAAATTTCAAAAAAAGGAACTCATGGGCTCAGTGGTAGAGCTGGAAATTGCAGAAACCACGGTTGCTTTCATCTGTTGAATGTGAAGTTTGATGAAAGGATATTATAGAGTAGTGACAAGGACCTAATTCTGATCCAAGTTTTGTCATTATAAATCATGAGTAATTCCGAAGGCTGCAGCAGACCCTTATCACTGCTAAACATCTGTAAGTCAGATCAGAACCGGGACTAATAAATACATTCAAAATGCATAATTAAAACAGTGATTTCACATCACTCTGATGAATTTTAGTCAAGGATTTCTTCAAGGATGCTTTTCTCACATTAGCATTTGATGTTAGTAAGCAATGAATAATTCCATTTTTTCTTTCCAACATCTGGGACACTTCCTGCTTTATTTGCTACTTACTGAGCACTCTGCAGGAAATATTAATGAATCCTGGGTGTTGAAACAGGGGCCCTGTGGATCGTGCTCAGGAGGCAGCCTTATGTAGGAGAGGCGTCTTGAGATGAAGAGCTCGGTTTTGGTGAAAGGTGCTGGCAGATTTGCCAAACCTGAGGGAGATGCAGGGGTTTGGGGAGGTTACCCAAAAGTCCCTCTAGCAACTTCTTTCATGGACCTCTTCCCTGAGCTCTTCCCTCATACCTTAGAGACAATTAATAATAAAAGTCTTTCCCCTTGGCCAGATTGGCTCTTTTTGCAATGATTCTGAAAGCCAACACCTGAGGATGCCCCAAGGGAAGGTGTTTGGGTCCACCTCAGCCAAGGAGAGATGGCCCAGGGGACCAGCCCACCCTGGGAGCATCACCGCCCTGCCCAGCTGCCTCCTCACATCTCCAGGGGAAACAACCTGGAGCTTTTTCTTTTTTTTGGGAAACCATGAAGTTCTGTGTTTGAAGAGCTCTGCTGGCCCTTCAGAGGAAACCTGAGCTGAGCACCAGAAGAGCTTCCAAAGGAGGAATTGAAATCCTTCTGCCTTAGTGTGAAGTGACTTTGATAGTTCAGCATCTGACCAGGGGGGTGAGAACACCCTCTGCCATAGAAAACAGGTAAATTGGAACTTGCCCAGCTTCATTCCAGCTGGGTGTGGAGCAGCCCCTCTGGGATTTATTACAAACCTTTCTACTTTTTCTTCTTTTGTCTAGAAAAATTCATCTTATCTGTCCAAGTCATGTTTTGACTTTGGCTGGACACATTCCTTGGTGGCTCTCACAACAAAATGTGAGTGTGCAGAACCAGGATCCCCACTGGAGCTGCTCCTCTAAGGTCCCTGCATGATCCAGGCATTGCTGGTGACCCCTTGTCCCCAAAACCTGATGGAAGAGGGAAGTGCTGGGGCGTTCCATCCCTGTGGAAGATGCCCAGGGTCCCTTTCCTGCAGCAGCCCCATCCTGCTGGCTCAGCACCTCCTGAAGTGCCCCTTGTCCCTCAGACAGCACCAGGGGAAGGCTGGGGGGGAGAGGGCACAGATGTGGTGCAGCAAATGAAGGCACAAAGCAAATTAAAATAAATGGGGAGAGGGGAGCAGGCTCCACGCCCCGAGCACGGGGCTCTGCATTAGGGCAGGATTAAACTGGATCAGGCAGAGCCCCCTTTACAAGAGTGCACAGCACCTCAATCCCACAATCAATAAGCTGTACATGCTGCAGCACAAAGAGCTCTTATCTGCAGCACCACTTTGAATTTAGTGAATTTATTTAATCCCTGATGCCTGCAGAGCATCAGTCCTGTCTTCTGGGTTAATTTATTTATTCCGGTGATGTATTTTTAGTCTTTCAAGTCCTTGACATTTGAGAAGCAGACTTTTTTCTCCCCCTCCTCGTTTCCTAAAAAACATCTGAATTGGAAAAAAATTATTTACAGAAAAGTATTTTTTTTCCTAATTCATTCCCCACTTTTCCTTTTGGGAGCCAAGAGAAATACAATATCAATACTAATAACCATAAATGGAATGGATTGGAAAGGCTCCTTTTCCCCCTGCTTGGCAGAGCCTGTTTCTAAATCAATGCTGGACGTTCACTGATCTTCTCTCTTCCTTCTCATCTTTTTTTTTTCCTTTTTTTTTTTCTTTCCTACAAGCATTCTGTCCTCCTCTTTAGTTTGAAAAATGAAAAATCACCTATTTTTGAGATATAGCCAAGATTCTGTGCTGCATTCAGTTTGAAAATTGTCAGGAGGGCAAGTGATGCTCTTATCTCCTGGAACTTGGTATTTCCAGGTGGATCAGATGAACCCTTGGCTCAACCCAAAAGAATCAGTGGGTTAAAGAGTGAGACTGCTGTTAAAAAGAAATACCACAGGAAAAAATAGTCCCACAGGTTTTAAGCTTTTGGTTATGGAAAAGTAGATTGAAGCTTTATAAAATTCAAGATCTTCAAAGAAGGAAAAAGCCTCACCTGGCCTTGGCTGAGTCAAGGATGGCTCCAGGAAAGCTGGAAAAATTAAAAATAAAGTAGCATGAAGGACAATTGTTTGAAAAACAGAGGGTTTATTCTATATTCCTTATCTACTTATTTTCCCTATCCATTACCCAATATTTCCTTGTCTTTACATTAAGAGAAGCAACAAACACTGAGAAGAAAGAGCCTCTCCTAGAACAGGGACTCTGCAAAAATATATTACATGTCCTCAAAAATAACTCTGCAAAGTCACAGAACATAATTGTTTTTCCGTTTCAGATGGAAGAACATTTTTCTGGTATTTTTTTCTATTTAAATACCAGTCCATGAGAGAAGATATTCAGTCAACCATCAACGCTCAAATAACATTGGCTGAACTTGCTGAATTAAGATTTTAATATTAATTAAACCTCATTTGTTACAAACTGGAATAATTGCAGTGCATGGTGAACAAAAGCGTGTGCCTCTTGTTCTGAAAACAGAAACATCAACTTTTGGGCATCCCTGCCCCCCAAAAAGAAAGGAAATGGAACAATTTAAACAAATCATCCTCAAAATTAGTCCTGCTGGGTGTTGAGGTGGAGATTTTGCATCAGCCCCCCTGAAATACAGGCAGAGGTTTTGCCTCTCAAATCACAAGCAAGGTCATTACATGAGTTCAATAATTAGCTCCAAAATCCAGCCATTAATCAAATTTATTGCAAGGCTTTTGCATCACATCCCCAGAATAAGCTCGGGGGGTTGTACCAGGTGCCCTGTGGGGATGGGCATCCTCAGCCCCTTGCTCCTGGTTTTTTTGGTGGCATTATTTCCTCTAAAGGGAATCCTGGTGCTGGGAGAGTGAATGAATTCTAAAGGCACTAAAAAAAAAAAATATATATATTTTGGTCCCTCTGAATGTCAGATAATTTCGTTTTCAGGATGGTGCTGATGAAGGCTGGAAGCCTCTTAGAGATGTTCTCAAGGTGGTTTTCCCTTCAATTTTGCTCTGCAAGTGAAGATCCCGTCCCTGTTTTCCCACCTGCCTTGTGAAAGCCCCGTTATCCGAACCCAAACACAGGCGCACACACTTCACACATTAAATATCTGTAAAATAACTGGTGTTCTCTGAGGAGAGACTCTTCCTGTGCCACAAACACTTCAAAGGCTTCAAAGCAGAGGTGCCTGCAGCGAGGGCTGAAGCTGAGAGCACAAGTGCCCGTTTCAGCTGACACCAGAGGTTTCAGGCTCTTAGGGCATAAAGCATTTTTCACTCTGTTTAAATTAATTTAATTGGAAAAAAAAAATTGAAGGAGAAATCACTCAAGACATTTTTGAAGGTGGGTTGGTTTTTTTGTGTGTGTGTGCATGTGCGTGTGATTTTTTTTTTTTAAGTGGAAAACGGTGTTTTGAGATTAAACCTGCCTTTAAGTAGATATTTTTTAAATGAAAATATCTTCAGTGTTTAAGGAGGGACTGCAGACCTTGTGTTTGCAGCCATCTTAGAGGGCTGTTTTTGCTTTCTCCTGCTTTGCTGTTGCTCAAAGGATGTTCCAGCTCCAGGGTGAGCAGCAGCTCCAGGCTTTCCTTCTGCTGCCCCTTCTCAGAGTTAATGCATTGGTTCTGCAGGCAAAAAAAAAAAAAAGAGACATTTTTAGTATTCCAGAAGCCAAAAGGCTGTGTGCTGGATGGAGGGATTTGCTGTACATCCCAGGCAGGAGATGCAAATCCAGTTTTATGCTGGGAATGCAGCACCCTGTGCCCAGCACCTCCTGCACTGCTGCCCAGGGAAGGGTGACAGGGAGAGCACATTCTGCTTTTATTTTTTTACATTTTTTTTTTCCAAATGAAAATGCCAAAAGAGTGGAAATACCTTGGTTATGATAGTCATGGCATGGGAATCTTCTTAAATTTTTGAATTTATTTATTTAGCTACTCACTCAGAGGCAGCCCCTGCACTCTCAATACTTCAGCAAAGCACACACCAGGTTTGGGAGCATCTTCTGGTGCTTGCTGGTGTTTCCAGTTTGTTGCAAGAATGTGAGTGGGGTTCGGATGCTTTGTAGTGGGTCCAAAATCTCTTTAGGGTACATGGATGCTCAAGGAGCTGAGGCAGGGCAGAGGATTCCCTGGACTAGCCAAAAGTAGCTCTTAAAAGATGGAGATGGTCTATGCCATCTCATGAATTTAAAATAAAAATGTGTCTCATATATATATATATATAAATATATATAAAATATACATGAATGCATGTATATATATACATACACACACATATATACATACATATAAATATGTTTATGTCCATACACACACATACATACATACATATATACATAGATACATACATATATATATATATGTATTGATTTAAATAAAAATATAGTCATTAATACAATGAGAATAATTTAAATGTTGTGGAAATGAGTGTGTGAGTGCAAGTACCTCCCTGACCCAGTCCAGGGCTGCATTCCATGATATCCAGGAGAGGGAAATGGGGATTTTAGCCCAGCTTTCCTGCTTTTCCACACCTGCCCAGCCCCACATTCCCTGTGATTCCCCCTTTCAGTCCCAACCCTTGGTTAGGGAAAATCACAGGGGCATCACGGTTGCATTGATTTAATTGATTGAGAGCTCCAGGCTCTGCCCAGAACCTCAGCTCCACTCCCAGGCACTGCTAATCAGAGCCAAAGATAACAGCAGAAGGAATGAAAAGATTTCGTCCCCAAGACTCCAAAGTGCCTGTGGAAAAGAGGAAATTATGACAATGTGTTTTCTCTCTCTCTTGCCCTGGGTTTGCCAGCGGGTGCCCAGCGCAGCCTCCGAGGGTCCCTCTGGATCAGCTTGGCTGCAAGGAGGCTGCTGGAGCTCCAGTAGGAGCAGCCAGGCTGCCATGGGTTTGGGATTTTATCCACCAGATTTTATTATTTTTTATCCAGCTCTACTGTGGAAAATCACAGCTGGGTCTCCAGCCAAGGCAGTGACTGAAATTAGCAGCAAAGACATAAAACCTCATGGTTTAGGGGACTTTGTTCTTTACTTTAACAAAACTTGAGCGTTTCCCAGTGTGTGATGATGACATTATGCATTACAAATGGATATCCAAGATAAATGGACCCATAAAATTAGGGGAAAGCAGGGCTGCTGCAGCAAGCCTTGATAACACCCTGAATAATTCACCCTCTTGCAGCAGCTCCTCAGCCCAGAGCCACCAACCTCCCCAAAGGGTCCCTGTTTCCACCCCATTAATGAGTGAGGCACAGATGGGTTTGTGCCTTCTAAAATAAAATCAGAATAAAGAATCTCCTTTTGCTCCCTCCTTGCTGAGGTGTCCTGAGGTGTATTCCGAGTTTGGGCTAAAAATAAATCATTATCTCGGAGCTGCTTAATGCTGCTTCATCTTGGCTTGGGCCAGGAGGGCACAGCCTCAGCTCCACCTTCTGCAGGGGCTGTTCTGGGGTGAGGAAATACACCAGGAATTTTCAGAGAATACAGAATTCCATTCTGTCGTGGAATCATTTAGGTTGGGAAAACGCTCTGAGGTCTTTGTGACCAACCATCTGCCAGCAATGCCAGGGCCACCACTACCCCATGTCCCCAAAAGCCACATCCACATGGATTTTGAACCCCTCCAGGGATGGGGACTCCAGTTCCAAAGCCTCTCCCTACATCTTTTAGACACAACCAAAGCAGAGCTGAGAATGGTCAAGGGCAGTTTGGCCATCGCTTCTCCAATGGGCATGGAAAGGATGGAGAGCTGCCCTTAGGACAGGGAATTTGGGAACAGCCTGAGTGGAAACAGATCCTGTGCCTTTCTTTACCTGAATGTGCTTCTGCCCTAAATGAAATTCAGGAGTAAAACTCAGAGCAAAAGCTGAATCACGCTCACTTAATTTAGCAGTGAAATCACAGCCAAGGCACTACAGTACCTGCTGAAGGGTGCAGTGATTTCTAATTATGGATTATGCAGCTAATCAGTACCAATCAACATTTTATGATCTTGACTTAATATTTAATATAATGTTAATTATAATTGCTTTTGCCACAAACTGTGTCAAATCCTAGGCGTGATTTCCCCTCCCGGCGTTCCTCGCAGCGCTGGGTGGGCTCTGGGATGGGGGCTGAGCATCCCTTCCCAAAATCCCACCCAGCAGCACAGACCCACCTCCCTGCTCCCTCTGCCTTGAGTTGTGATGCTAATTAAGTGCTGGTGAGTCCCAGCGTTATTAGAATGGAGTTTTTATCTCACACAAGTACCTTCCAGCTACAAACAGGGGAAGTTCATTTAATTAAAAATAGTTTTAGTGTAAGTTAATGTGAACACAGTTCAATTACTGTGAAATATGTTTAATTTTTATTTTCATTTTTGTCTTTCAACGTCTACCAAGAGGCTGCAGAAAAAAACCCCCAAAAACTCAAACTAACATCAGATAATCCAGATGATGCTTTGAGGCCATTTCCCTGTATTTAGACATGGCCAAAATGTCATTACAAACAGGAGCAGGAATGTGTAACAATGGCAAAGTCACATTCACGGCACCGTTCCTGTGATTGTTTATTGAGCATCCTCAGGGTTTCTGTCCTTAAGTGCCTTTGTGCCTTTTCAAAGTGCTTTTTCCAGCTCTCACCTGATGTCTGTGCATGACAACTCCAAAGTCCTCAGCTCTGCTGTGCACAAACCACCCGGGACCACCTTCACAGGCCTGGCGGTTTTTGATCTCATTTAAACTTTATTTTTAAAAAGAAACCTAAAAAAAGTAAAACCAAAGGAAATCCAGAAAGTTTAAGGATGTAATTACGACTCAGTTAGGCAAATTTTTAATATCCTAAATGCTCTGTGTGAATATCAGCAGGATGCTGCTGGCCCACACACCTCATTTAATTCACCTGCATATTCCCAAAATCCATTTCCAGCTGGAAATGGGATCTGGTCCCCCACCTCATCTTGTCCTGGGGCATGAGCTGGGGTTTCCTCTTGCAATTAAAAATTTATCGACTCCTGCTTAAACCCAGGCATGTTTGATGCCTTTTTGGCTTTCACAGCATTCAGTGGAGCTACAGCCCAGTGTCAGCAGCTGGAGCTGCTGGTTTTGCTCCTTCAGCACTGCCAGGGGCTGCACAGGAAAGTGAAAGAGTCCTGGGAATTAGCAGGAATGGGGACAAAAGGGGACAGGAGCACATGAGCTATTTTGGGGCTGCAGCCCCCCAAAATCAGCTGCTGGGATGTTCCATCCAAATCCCAGAGCTGGCACATCCTGGTGGGGTTCAGCACTGACCAAGAAGCTCTTGGAAGTTTTTGTTGAATCTTTATGGCATAAAAGCCCCTGGAAGAAAATCTGTCTTTAAAAAAATAAAATAAAATAAGGAAAACAAGTAACCCCAGGCTGGTTCCTGCAGGGACAGACATTCCTCAGCCCAGTGGCTCTGGTGGGTGAAATCCTTCCTCTCCATCCCTCCCAAAGCCTCTCACATGAGTTTGACCTCCCTAATTTGGGAAAACAAAGCAGCAGATAGGAGAGAAGGTCCTTCGAGTTAATAACAAAGCCCATTGACTTTCAAATGCAATCTTGGTGGGTTTTTTTTTACAAATCTGTTGTGTTGCATCTTGCTTCCTTTCTCTCAGCACCCATTAACTTCAGGGAATATTACCATAAAGGAAATTAATTCCACCCCCACAAACACATGGAAACTCCTCCCATCAGGGTACTTTAACATCACTTAGGTGCTGATGGGAAGTGATTATCCCACCTAATACCTCTGGTGCCACTACAGCAGGTGAAGTCCTTCCATCCATTAAAGTTCCTATAACCTCTTGTTATATGTGAAATTACATGGGAATTCCTATTCCCACGAAAGATTAATTCAAGCCTGTAATTCTGGTATGAGCTGAATGAGGAGGAGGTCAGGCAGGAATTTCTCCCATGCACAGCCCCTTACTCTTCAATAAGAATTAAGTTCCCAGAAGGACTCAGAAGCCCAGCCCAACTTCTCCTTTGGCAAAGGGATATTTATCAAAACCCAATCCTTCTGCCTGTACAGCAGAGACTTAAAATATCCATGTAAAACCCTGTTCAAGATCTGGAGCCCAGCCTGGTAACCTGCATGTTTGTAATGCCATGGGCAATAATTCCTGAGACTGAGTGGACAATTTAGGGAGAGGAGATCTTTCCTCCCTTGAGGAATACCCAAATCCAGCCTTCCCTGCTCACTGAGAGGAGTTGGACTGGATGACCTTCAAAAGGTCCCTTCCAGCTCAAACTATTCCATGATTCTGCATTCCCAGAATGAATTTTTAAAGCCATATGGAGTGGTTGTGCCATCACCCACCTTTCCAACCCCATCAAGAGAAGCTCTGCACAGAGAGCTGGAGGAAGGGGCTTTATCTGAGCAGCTCTAAGGGGTTCATCTGTCTGCTGGAATCTGGCAATTAGAAGAGAGGGCTAATGAACTTCAGGGACAAACAGCTGAGTGTCCCAACATCTCCTCCCTCAAACAGCTGCTGTGAGGAAGGTGGGCTCTGAGACCACCACCATGTGGGAAGGATCATATTATTTATTTATTTATTTCTGCAGCATGAGAAATGAAGGGGAAGGTTGTAACCAACTCAGAAATATCTCCACACACAGCCCCTTGTGCATGTGTTTAATAGAAAACAGAGGCATTGGAGGAGACCACCAAGCTCCAAGCTCAGTTTTTGCCACCTTCCCTGCGTGCTGGTGGTGAGGGAATGTGCAGTGCCTGTGATAAAGGCGGCGGTGGGGTAGAACCATCAGTGCTACCTAAAAGCAAATGAAACTGGCATAAATAATTGTGCTGTAGAAAGCCTTTCTGTTGCACCTTGCCTATCACTGACAATTTACATATCTTAGGAAAACCTTTGTCAGCTTCTGTCATTTCTGCACTATTATGTGCCTTTCTGGATAATTACCAGTTAATGTGAAAAAGCAGATGGAAAAAACCTTGAAATTTCTGATAGAGAATCCTCAAACCTCTCCCCTTATCTGTGCACAGCAGCTTCCTGATTTCAAAAGAAGTTTGAAAACCTTTGTTAAAAATGTCCCTGATTCCCAGTTTGAATGAACCAAATGACATTCAGCTAAAATTATT
This sequence comes from Acridotheres tristis, assembly GCA_037013685.1. Lineage (NCBI taxonomy): Eukaryota > Metazoa > Chordata > Aves > Passeriformes > Sturnidae > Acridotheres > Acridotheres tristis. The sequence continues at coordinate 15,831,225 of CM072889.1, forward strand.
CAGCTTTTTCCACAATTAAATTCCATTATCGTGAACCGCCAAAGTAAAATGGAAGGTCTCTTAACTAATGTGTCGGTTGTTTGCTTGTATTTTTCGTGGTGTGTATTGTATAAAGCTGTGTGAAGTAGAAGGAGGATAAACAATAACTGTAATTTTGCATCAATGAGTGGGGCATTTTTAGACCCTTTATTATAGGAACGCACCAGGGTTGGTGGGTTTTCTCTCTTCTTTATTTCCCCCTTCTTTTTTTTTTTTTTTCCTTCCTGTTATTTTATTGATTCCTTTTCCTGAAAAACCCACTGAGACTGATTGGATATTTCACAAGACTTAAGGAGCAGTGTCGGGTTGGTTTTTAGCATCAGGAATGATTTTTTTTTATGCATACCATAAGAGCTCAGCATTGAGCAAGCACACACTTCTCCTGTCCCTCTAATGAAGAGGCAGTGTAGCAGTACACAGAGGAAATAATTTCATTAAAAAAAAAAAAAATCCACATGCAAGGGAATTGTCCTCGTGTTGTCTCAGTTGGTTTTCCCCTTGTTCTTCTGCAAGACTTAAAATTAAGCTGCCCATGAGAAAGGCAGCAAACTTAATCACAGAATCCTGGAGTGGGTTGGAAGGAACTAAAATATCCTCTCATTCCAGCAGGGACACCTTCCACTAGACCAGGTTGCTCCAAGTGTGGTTTGCTCCTGTGCAGGATGGGGTAAAGCAAAAATAACCTCTAAAGCCAAGGAGCAGCTGAGCCTGCTGTGCTGCCCAGCTCTGAACTCCACAGGGAAGTTATTTCTGTGAGCTTTCAGTCAAAAAAAAGAGAGAAACTTTCTGAACACTGATGACAGGGATTTATGGGGGAATTTTCTGTACAAAATGCTTATAACAGGTTTAATTTTGCTCTGCAAAGCCAAGCCTCATTCAAGGTCTGTGGGTAACATCCCCGTGCAGATGTGCTCTGCAATCACAGAATCATCATTTCAGTTTGATAAGACCCTTAAAATCCTCCATTCTGCCCAGCAGGATTTTTCTAAGCACTGAAGGCTTCAGGCCCTTTGGGCAAATGCACTTTTGCTGAGCCAGCCCTGCCCTGGAGCTCAAACCCAGCTGGAGGATGAGGAGGTTTGGGAGCGGGCAGGGGAGAGCAGGGAGAAGTCAACGTGGCACTGCAAGGGCAGGGTAAGAGCAGTGGGACAGTGGGGAATAAAAAGGAGAGTGAGGAGCAAAAAGGAGAGTGAGGAGTAAAAAGGGCAGTGAGGATCCATAAGGACAGTGAGGAGCCATAAGGACAGTGATGAGTGAAAAGGACAGTGATGAGTAAAAAGGACAGTGAGGAATAAAAAGGACAGTGAGGACTAAAAAGGATAGTGATGAGTAAAAAGGACAGTGAGGAGTTAAAAGGGCAATGAGGAGCCATAAGGACAGTGAGGAGCCATAAGGACAGTCATGTTCCTGCTGGGACACCTCTCCCAGGAGAACCAGGAGCCCCCATGAGCAGCTCCCTGCAGCACTGGCAGGTTTGCAGTCACCCCAATCCCACTGCAGAGGGGTCTCTCCTTTGCTTTGGCGAATAGAAATACACCCAAATACCATCGTATAACCCCATTTCCCTTCAGCTGCTTAAACAAAACCAACAAAAGCTCCCTCCACATTGGGTGATCTGCTCTGAAAACAGATTTACCAGCAGATACCTCGTGGTTCCTCACTGGAGTCTGAGATCTGCTCAGTTGAAGCTGTGAGTGTCTATGTCATAAAAAAAAAAAAAAAAATAGAAAAATTTCTTTAGATATAGAGGGAATGAAAGCAAGGTCGTGTTGGTGAGGATCCCTGTGAAGGGAGCTGAAGGATCTGGCTATCAGGATGTTGTATCACAGCTCCCCACACTGAGGCTGCTTCTCGCCGTGGGTGCCCCGCTGGTTTGTGTTGATGCTGCTTCTCTTCCTCGCTGGCATTTAACATCCACATCCCCAGAGAATGACATTTCAGAGCCTGATTAAAATCATTGTCTTTCATGGCAGAGAAAGTTTGTTCTTCAAAGTAAAGAAGATAAAAAAAAAAATGCTGTTGCAAACAGTGCTAAAAACCAGATGAATAAAAACAACCAAAAAAGGGTTTAATTCCATTATTTTCAATTAGCTCTTTAATTTGATTTAAGTCATTTGCGCTTGTTGCTTGTTTTACATCTCTTATTGTCCAGCATTTTATTTCACACATCTAACAGTATTAAATCAAACTGTTTTCTAGTCTTTGCCTTCTTTTGAAGCCTCTTGAAAGTCGAAGGCAGAATTAAAAAAACAGATATTAAAAACGAACTTTCATCTCTCTGCAGGTTATTTGTAATCAGACCTTTCTCATCAAGGGCTTGTTTCATATGTGTTTGGGATCTGGGAATTATTAAAAATGCCAATCCATCTTGTGAAAAATATTGCCCAGGCTTCAGTGTTTTGAAACTTGTGTGTGCATCATGTGTGAATTCATCAGCAGCAGTGGAGACTTGATGCTCCTGCTTGCAGATACTCACACACAGTAATGGCTCAGTAAGGATCCAACTTCGTGTAGCAAACTCCTGTTTATTCACCCTTGGTTCTGTATGGCTGGTGGTTTTAATAATAAATTATAAAATAATTTACTATTAAAGGGACGATGCTGCTTTCCCATTGCAAATTATCAAATCTCATCGTGCATTTTGGTGAAGCCCATCACAGTCCCACATCTGAGTTACTTTCTCATATCAACTTGCTGGTAACCAGCAAAAAAAAATTAAATTAATTATGAAAATTGAAATTAAAATTTAATTAATTAAAAAAATAAGTAGTTAGGTCTGATGTCAGCTACCACTTAGACCTTTTATTTCCTTCAGATCCTCTTTTGTCATGATTTTTTGCCATCTTTCTCCATATATCCTACTCACTTTTATTACCTCATGTCTACACATTGTATGTATGAAAATACACATTTTGTAGGTGGTAGAAAGGCAGTTCCTTCTAAAGAAGTGAATGTAGGAGAGTTAAGCCAAGCTGAGACTTTCCTGAATGAAAGTATATGAAATACAATTATAAAATTCCCTTTTCCAGAAACCCCTTCTTACCTTCTCTCTCCATTCCATTACACCAAGGGAAAGCCTCAACAGCAAATGAGGCCACATGTTGAGTGTCCCACACCACATTCTAAGGAATTACCACTACCATTAGGATTCTGAAAACATCAAATAATCTGGATGGAGAGCACTGATGGAAGAGCCACACCTGCACAAGCTCCACTTTCTATACCATCAGATTTTACCCAAATGCCCACAAAAATATTTAAATACTTCAAGTTTTCACCATGTTGACACATGCATAGTGGAAGATAGAATGAAGAAAGCTGGTTATGGACTGCCCCTGGACAAGCACAGCAGAGTGCTGGGTGGAAAATTGCAATTCCTCTTCCTTGGAAATCAACATTGGGATTCATGTCTTGAGAATAAGAAAGTGTCCAGTGTGGTGTTAAAATTTTCCAAGTTTTTTTTCAAAAAATAAAATTTATTTTTAAAAATTATTTAAAATTTAAAAAACCCATAAAATTTTCATCAGAGAATCAATTCTCTGTCACAAGATGGAGGCACATCCCCGCTGGGCTTGAAGGCAGGGAGAAGGTCAGGCATGAACTCTCTCTTTGATGGAGACATCCAAAAATTGGAGGTGAAGCTCCCTGGGAGCAGGCAGAGGAGGTGATTTCTCCTCGTGTGTGTCTCTCAGGGTGGGTGGACATCCCTGAACAAAGGAGAAACCTTTCAAAGCTGAGCCATCTTTATCTCAAAGGCAGCATTCCCTCTTTGATCTCCCGATGAATCAGGCTGGTTTTGTGCTCCTCAACTCCTCCTTAAACAGCACCTTCCTCCAAATAGGAAAAGCCTGAATAGATGGAAGGCTTGGGTGTTTTAAGAATCACTTTTCCTTTCCAAGAGCAAAACTGGATGTTTCACGTGGTGGGAAGGAACCCTCACATGCTCACCTCCAGACCTTGGAATTCTCCCAGATCATACAACTGAATTTCTGCAGGTGTTTTTTGCCATGATGGGAGGAACTGAACCCGTCAGAGGAAGGGGAGACTTGGTGTGCTCTCTGTGGGTGTGCCAAAATTAATTCCACCACGAGCAACACTTTGGTGTCACCCTCTTCCAAGACATCCCTGTCCTTCTGTTTCATTCCTGCTCCATCCATAAAAGGGCCCTGATTAAAAGCGTGGCCTGTTGTTTGATGAACCAGGAATCCGTGCATCCTGTAATTTTCCTTCCTTCATCCTCTTTCCCTGAGTTTCTCTGTCATATTCAGTAAAGTCTCTTTTATTGAACATCTGTTTGGTGCATAGCAAGCTTATCCAAACTCGGCAGGAAAGCACCTTTACTCCAAAATAAATTAAAACAATGTATGTGCCTCTGGCCAACAGATCATGGGATGGGAGTCGTGAATGTACATTTGTGGATATTTGATGGGAAGTTTATCATTTAAACGATGAAAATACAGTACTTCAACATATGGATCATTCTCAGCTACTCTCTTTCCTTTCCAGTTGAAGAATCATTGTGCATTTAGAGGAATTAGACAAAATTAAGAATTTAAACTGGTCTGCTTGTAAAAGCTATTACTAAAGAGTGGAAATGCAAAAGCAAATGCAGGGGTGGAGTTTGACTTTGAGATATATGTGGATTAAACTGGTTTAGTTTTAGGTGGTACAAACAGCAAAACATAATGAATTAACAAAGAGAGAATTAAAAAGCGAAATAAAGACTTAAAAGAGAAATTAAAGTACATAAAACCCCTCTGCAAGGATGGTAGTGACCAAATAAAGCTGGGAACTCAACATTTTTGTCTTCTCTGCTGTTTTATCCTGATTAACAAGATGGGTCCAGTGTGGTGGTCTGCAGTAGACCTTTCCTACAGCTCTGAAATTATTTTTTTCCCCTTTTCATACAATATCTATGATGATTTCCATAATGAGAAACGTTTTCTGCCCTGGAGAGCTGTGCTAGCCAGGGAGTCCTTCCCCTGCTCTCAAAACCATATCCTAATTCCTGAGGCAATTGAGCAGCAGAAAACTCTTAACACAATTATCAGGAAATAAAATCAAGAATGTTGAACTCCAAAAGGAGCCTTGGTGTAATCAAGGCATTCAAGATGATGCTGCAGTTTGATTTCCAGGTGTAAAGACACCTTTTGGTATCTGACAGTGTGAAAAAGGTCTCCACATCTGGCCAGTTCGTGCATTGTGGCCTTGGCACCCCAAACCCACACTACAAAACTAAAATTCCCCTGAGAGCACAATATATTTTCTTGCCTGAATTTTCTGCTGTCCACACTGTACAGACATTGAATCCAGACTGAAACTGTTCAATAAAATGTATTTTCAGAATTAATTTGCCAACATTTCTCACAAAAAACTTCGAGATTTCTAAACTATATTTTACAGCTGCTTTTAGAACAGAAATTATCATCTTGAGTTCAATTAGTGAACTTAGTCCATTTAAGAAGCAAGAGCACGTGTAGTAAAGTATAAATGTATATTTATATATAAAAGTGTAAATTCAACTGCTGCCATGGAGAGAAAGGTCACAGTACAACAGGCTCAGAAAATCACACAGGAATGGACCTGCTGATGACAAAAAGCCAATATCAGAAACAGAAGTGAAAAATAGACTGTAGTGCATTTCTCTACTTAATGTGCAATAATGTCTAAAAGACAGTACATCAAGTAAGATTTTTGCTATTTTTACACCCCTCTTCAGCCCAGTTGCCCCTCTCCATGGTTGTCCAGCCCAGCAGGTGCCCATGGCTGTGGGAAGATCAGCTGGGAAGGCCCAGCACTTCCATCCAGGTGGGGATTTCAATGACTCAGGGTTTTTTGCAGTAAAACAAGAGTTTTTACTACCAAAGCAGTACCACCTCAGGCCACATTTCATTAATATTTCACTGCAGATCTGTGCTTGGCCCTGGGACCATGGAAAGCTGCCTCTCTGGCAGGGCTTTTCCATTGGATTTGTTGTCAGAGGCATGGAAAAGCTACTACCAGTCTTTTAAAGCAAACTGAGAGTCTGAAATCACTTGCTGGAGCAATCTCACCTCTGAGGGGCAGACACTTAACAATCTATTATGTCCTAATTAAGTTTGGCCATGTTTACACTGCTTGATGATGATGCATAAAGATTAATTTACCTTCCAGCCCTGCTGCCAGAACGTACTGCCACAGAACCCCATTAAAAATGGAAATAGCAGTGAAGCCTCCAATTATTTTATAACACCCTAAGTCTACCAGAATTCATCATTTTATGTGCTGTTACTTTAATTTATTGGTTTAGCATCTATTGAGGTAGTAGCAGTTATCTCAAGTCATTCTATATATATTTTAAATGTGGTGGTATCATTTCCTATGGAGAAACAACCCCCCAGAACACCTTATTTACAGTTTGCCAATTTAAGGAGGACAAAGAAAGCCATTTAATTGCTTTTGAATAAAAAAAATCTTACAGAGCCATATCTAAAATTGGGTTCCTCTGACTGTCATTGGAGTTTAGAATTAAACAAGCCTGAGCTCTTCAGTGTGACCCTGATGAAATTAAGTGCAATCAGGATGAAGGCAGTACCACGATTATACAGGTTGAGCTTTACACTTTGATTTTCTTGAAATATTGATTAGGGATGTGAATATGAATTAAAGATCTTGGCTCTGTTTCAGCAGAAGACTGAAATTTGCAATGAGATCTTGAGCACATTCATTTTCTCCTCACTTTGACAGGTTCTGGAGTTTGCAAGTTGTGCATTGGGTCACTTGTTCACCCAGGAGCTGTGGCCAGAAAATGTGATGGTCACATCATTTTGCCAGGGGCTCCTGATGGAAGAAGTGCTGTTCCAGAGGAATCCTTCAGCCTGGAGCACAAAAAGTTCACCATGCTGCAATGACACAGCTGGCAAGATGTTATTTGTGTTTGAGTTTTCCAAGTAGTGAGAGAAACTTCTCATGGCAGAGGCTGCCCCTTCCTCCCACAGGGTCTGGAGCTCTTTTTGTCTGTGCTCTGGGACATCTCATCAAGGTCTGGCAGGGTTTAGCTGAAAGCCCTGGAAGCCAGGGCAGGATGGAGGCTGAGGACCTTTTTCACCATCCCAAGAGGAGCAGGATTTTCTCCCTCGTATCCAGTTGCCTAAAGTTGCCTGAAACACCTTCAAAATTCCTTGAGACAAAGAGGCAGTGCCAAGTCTGGTACCATAGTGCTGTCACCTCAGTGATAGTGATGAACATTCCCAGGAGTCATGGTCACCAAAGCTGTGCCAAACCTTCAGAGGGATTAAATCAAGGGCAAGAATCCTTAGGGAAAAGGAGCATAATTAGCTCATAAATTTTATTTCTCGATGGTTATTCCCTTCCACTCTCATCCTCCATGTGACAGCACTTGTGCTTCCTCCTCCTCTGACTTCCTACACATCATTCATGGGTTGCTTCACTTATTTTTACTGACTTGCCCCCATTTTTAGCCCGGCGATGCCAGCAGGAGATTTCAGAACAGGTCGGGTTATTTAACAAGCAAACATCCTAACAAACAGCCCGTGTTTCCACACATCCTTGCTGGTTTATGGGGTCATGCACAGCAGTACATGGCCAATAAACCTCTTGACCATTTGTCACAGGTTTTATGAGCCGGTGCTTGGCTGGCTCAGATGCATCTTCCCAGGGCCAGTGGCTCAGAGAGCCCCATGGCATCATTAATCCACCATGGGCAGCACCCAGCACCTCACCACAAGCTGGAAACCATGGAAGGCACCTCTTCTTACCCAGTCCTTGCTTTTTTCCCCAGGAAGGCAAAGTCTTGGCTGCCCATTGAGGGTGAGAAGGCACCCAGGGCATTCCACAGGATGGAAACCTGCCTGATCCCAAGCTCCTGTAGCACCTCTGGGGAAATATTGGTGGGATCATCCCAGCCCACATCTGTCTGCACCCTCCTACAAGGGCTGGGCTCTTGGTGCCACATCCCTGCCCAGTGATTACAACTGGGACCTGTCACTACATAACGAGTGGGGCAATGGAGGAAACATGAAATACCATCCATGCTATGCACAGTGGGAAATAAATCCAAGGTGAAATAGTAAATCTCTGAGGAGTTACAGAAATCCAGATAGATATCCTGGTGGAGGTGCATTTATTGTGAAGTGCTACAAGGTTTTTCTCTTATCTCTAATTTTATAGATCTGTGCAGCTGCAGCAGTCCTTGGATAGGGCACATATTTGAAAATACTATAAATTTCACCTCCTATTTATTCCAGATTCATTGGCACTCTCTGTCTTTACTATCTCCTGGTATTTTATGCCTCAGTACTTGGAGAAAAAATGCTTTGTTTGCACTAGATGTAATATGGAAACTCTCTCTGACATTTAAACTTTAGTATCAGTTTGCCTACAGTGTTAATATCACTGAAACTGCTTATATGGATTAAATTGCCTACAGTATATAATGCCAAAATATGAACACAGCACATTTACTGATTTAAGCCCTTGAAAGAATTATTACCATTAAAATATTTAAGGTCACCTTTACAAATGCAATAAATCAGGAGGATGTCAAACAGAGAGCGTTTAAAGCTCCCGGTCTGGAGTAGCCCAGTGGGAAAATGATGGTTGATTCATTGTCGTGTGCAGACAGGGGTCTGGGTTTTGTCACACGCTTTTAGGGGACAGCCTTGGGGCTCACACCTTTTTGGGGTACAACCTGGGGGCTCACACCCTTCTGGGTGTGGAGGAATAAGGGGACAGAGCTCAGTTCTCACCCAAATTCTGTCGCTGTTTCACCAACTCCCTGCCCCGTTCCACAGGAGGAAAGAGCAGCAAAACCTCATTTCTGTCACTGAAGCCAGACACAGCAGCTCCTGTGCCCTGGGGAGGCAGAACTGATGAGTAAGAAGATGCCATTTTCATGCAGTCACTTTCCTGCACAGAACAGCCTATTCATGCTATGGGTCCAGTTCTGCAAAAACCCTTATTGAGGTCAACACAATTTACTGATAATTGAAGTCAGAGGAAAGTTTTGCTTCAGTGGGAACTGGCAAATCAAGCCTATCAGACAATTCTTTAAAAAAAAACCCCTATCCTTCATTATGCTTTCATCTTAAACATTAGGATTCAGCAAATTTCCCAAGAACAACCACTGTGTAAAACTTTAATCTTTTGAGAATGGATTGGGACTGTAATTGCAAAACTCAACATCCTCCTCCTGTACTGCATTCCCTCTCTCCAAATGTCAGCATTTACTAGCAAGATAAATGGGGGATAAATTTGCATGTGGTTATTACTCATACTTTCATTTGTTTCCAGGTGACTGTTTTTAATGTTTAGCACAAACCCTCTATCTACAGTGGCCCATCATAATTTACAGCATGAGGAGACAGACTAATGTTCATCACCATTGCCTGGGAAAAGTACAGGAGGATGGATAAAATCCTACTGAAGTGGGATGGTTTTCCCAAAGGGTCTTTCAGAGGAAGATGAGATTTTTTTTTGTTCTGGTGATTAGAAGACACTTGATTTAGTAAAATGCTTTTAAATGTAGGTAACCTGGTGCTTCCTCACAAACTTGAGGCTTTTTAAAAGCACATCATTTGTTTTCTGCATCTTCGAAGAGGCTGATTTGGGGAGCACTGAGCACATCCTGCTCCCACTCCCTGTTCCCAGAAACTCCAACTGCACCCAGGGCAACCAAGCAACAACACTTGTGCCTTTCTTTCCAGTTTTCTCACAGAAAGAGCCTGAATTTCCTAAAAAAACCCCACTACTAACCCTAAAGAAACGCTGCTGTCACGGGCCAAGAACGAGCAGCTCCCAAGCCTGAGCAGATGCTTTGCCTAAGGAGGAGAAATGGAGCCTGACCCTGGACTTTGGACTGCTCCATCCGTGAGATTTAACAGTTGGGTAACACATTTGATAATTGAGCGTGTTAATATTTTGCAGGAGAGACTGACAAGCAGATTGTTGTCAAATCAAGGCTCCGTCAGGCTGCGGATATTGAAGTTGGCAGAGCCCAATAATTTACGACTTTCTCCTTCAGCTTCTCATAATTTACTTCCCAGCCATTGAAGGGAAACCTGCAGCCAAAGAAAATTGATGGACTCATCATGCAGACATGACACTCCTGAAACCTCAAATTGCTGTTTTATACACATGGTGCAAAGAGGAATGATCAGTGGGAACTGGAAATTCTTCATTTACAGGAATCCTGGAGAAGCTGCACCAGATCCTTCTGCTCTCCCACTTCCCTGGGACTTGCTGGTATATTCCAAATAATTTCTGTTTAGTATTTTCCTCTACCCAGTGACCTAATAATAGTGAAACCACTGACTCTAAGCTATTATTTTATATTGGTACAGGGCCTTAGGCCCAAGTGGCTGATATTTTGCTAAAAACAAGGCCCGAAGTCACCCCAACTCAGCCCAACTCCTGCTGTGTGATCTCACCAAATGGAACAACCCAACTACTCATTTTCAAGCTCAGGTTTATGTTTGTTACTAAAGTCATGCCTTGACAAAGTTTTTGGGAGTTTCTCCTTGCACATCATAACCCCTGATTGGTCTCCATCAGCCATGTATACAAGGCAGTAATTTCCTTTCCAGTGCCATAATGCACACATAATACACACACAATCATGGGAACACAAAGTTCAAAAATTCCTCCATTCCTTCCAGAGAAAACAGAAAATAAAGAATTCCAGCAGGTATTTGTGGTCTCTAGAAACTTGTTGAAATGGGGTCTTTTACACGTTTGCCATATTTTAGCTGTGCTGTTCACTCATTGGATCTGTGGTTAAATTATTATTTTTTTCTTGGGCCTTTTAATCCCTAGTAAAAGTGCTGTAGGATAAAATGCACAGCTCATGCCACAGAATAGAAGAAACATTCTTATGGTCCAAACACACAAGGCAGCAGAAAAAATAAAACAAAAGTCACTTTTCTGAAAATGCAGAATCACTCCCAGTCTGACCTCACAACCTTGTACCCACTGTATGTTGTAAAAACAAAAAGAGGAGTTTGGAAATAACACAGACACACTTGGCAATAATAGATATTTAACCCCTGTTTCACCAAGCAGATTTCATTTTTCTGCATTTACACCAACAGCCAAACTGAATCTGGCCAACTCAAACTTATAATGCACATTTAAAACATATTTTTAACCATCATAGCACGGCTCTGCACAACCCCCAAAATCACACCATGTAAATAAACACTATCCTGTATTTTTGCAGCATTTCAAATGGAAGAAAAATATACTTCTTTCTTTTTTGAAGTTTTCAGAGATCAACTGAGGTGAACCTGCTTGAAAAACATGGTAAGCTTCAAATCAAATATCACAGCTCTAAGAAATCCATTAACCATTCACATCTAAACCTCAGCCTTCCACGCTTCACCCTATAATGCACATTGTTGTCAATTTTTGTCTTATTTACCCCCTGCTAATAGCTGGGCTCAATTCCAAGAAACTTAAGACAATTGTGGAGAGATGCAGATCTAACATTCTTCAAGTTGACAGCCAATAGTTCTGAGCATTTAATTCCCGAAGCGGAAGAATCTCCAAATCCTGCTTTTGTAATTCACCCGGGAAAACACATCAGAGCCAAACTGTGTCTGTGCAGCCTGAGTAAAAATGCTATTGTTTGATCCAAGTTGTATCTTTCTTGGCAGATTTGTAGGGATTGATCCTGGCTGACTGGGGCATTTTAATAGGAAGCTGAGCACTCCTGATGAATTATCACTGTATTGAAACCATCAGCATCTCTCCTCAGCACAGCTGAGGTAAAGGTTCATCCCTTTACCCTCGTTAAAGTTTAAGCAGCTCTGCCAAATTCCACCAGACCTGGCATGTGTGACGTGACTAATGACTCCTCTAAACCTGGAGTCAAAAGCTTCCAGTGGGAAATGCTCCATCTTTATGTATTTGTATATTTATGTATATCTATATGTGCCCCCGAGCAGTGGCACAGGGAGAAATAAATAAATGAATGAATGAATGAATAAATAAATAAATAACATTATTCCATTTGCTCAGGCTGGAAATTTAAGCAGCCAAACACAGCTCTGAAAGTTGTACCACGTTTCTGCGTGGATTTGATATGGGGTTTATTCTTAAAGCAGAAAACATGAAGGGTCAAGGACCTCCTTCCTCCCTTTAAGGGGATAACACCAATGAACAGCCCCAAAACATTTGCTCAGATCCTCAGGCCCACGGTGCAAAAACACTCCTGGGGCTGAGCTTCAGCCAGTGGGGATCAGGTGGGTTTGCCTGAACCTCATCTTCCTTCTCTCCTGATCTCTCTACTCCTCATGTAGCTCTTGAGCCACCTATTCTGGTTCAATGTCATTTAAATGGAATTATTCATCTTTCTTCCCCAGGCTCATTAGACTTAGGAGTACCTAAACATTGTGGAAAATGCCACCACAATATCTGTGAAAACACCACCACATTGTTTGCCTTTTCATTCTTCAGCTTGTTTTTAAGCAATACTGACTTTATATCCCCTTGCAAATCTCCCTGTGTTTACGCCTCCAGGCTATGCTGAAGTCCCAGATTTTTTTTTTTCCCCTCTGTGATACAACTAAAACATGCTCTTCTCTGTTCATCCATCAGCAAACCATCAGCATTTTATGTCTCCACAGGACCCCTCTGGACCCCCAGATACCACCCAGGCCCATCTGCTGCTCACAGCCAGAGCAGGTTGCTGAGGATCTGGTCCAGCCAAGCTCTGAACTTTTCTACCTCACCCAGTTCAGTGCTGGGATACCAATAGTTTCAAGAAACCTATTTTCTCCATTCATCCCAAAAACCCTACACATGTAGGAGGAGTGACTGGATTCTTCTTTAAATCCAGCTGTGAAATTTTCCTTCCTTGGCACGGCCACAGAATGATTTGACGTGGGTCAAATTTATCATGTGTAGGCAATTAATTGGTATTTTCTCGTACAATGCTAATTACATCCCAGTCTTTCATCCTGGATTGGAGTTTGCTGTCATGAAGCACTAGCACAGATCCATCCCAGGCCACAGCTAAGCATCCACGGGTGGTCATACAGAAGAATAATTAATCACCCCATTTTGCAAGTGAGTCATTTACTGCTGACACAGGTTTTCATCCAAACCCTGAGATTCTGGGACACTCCATATCAGCAGCTGGAGGCTTTGACTGGCATTTTCCTTATTTCAGTATCATGAGCTGTATTAATTTTGTGTGCTTTGCTCCTTGTACAGTTCAGTATCTGGAGGGATTGGACAGGGTTTTTCCCTGTGTTTGTGCAGGTCCACCCTTGTCTGGGACATCTGTGCACTGCTGTTCTCATGTTTGCCAACACAGAGGTTTAGTGTCTCCTGGAGGAGCCCCAAACTCCAACTTCCATTCCTACCCTACTGTAAAAATAAACTATTTGGAAAATCTACCTAAAATAGGTAAAGATTCTCCAATGAAATATTCAGGAGCCTACAAAACGCTTTGCTTTTACTGGAAACAAATGTTTTGCTTTGCCTTATAATGAAATCAAACCTTTGGTCAGGGGGAGAAGAAAATCAGGATAAATCCTTTCTAGAGCAGAATATGCCCTATCATGTTTATCCATGAGAAACTTGCCCTTTGCAGGAGACCTTGTCTTCAACAGCTCCTGACTCCTGCTGACTGCACAGCTTGGAAAAGGGTGTACAAAAAATTAATATATTGTTGAAAAGCCGCCAGCTGGATGCCTTGCCCACCTCTGGGAATCCCTTCCTTTGATGAAAAATAAATATTTACAGTTAAATAAAACCTTGAATGATTTTGGAATAGTTCTTTCAAACAGCAGTGCTACTGTACAGTGTGAAAAGACTCAAAAAAACCCCAGTTGGTTCATTTTTTAACTTCAAAGTTTGATGGATACACTCTAAATCCAAGGTAAAGTACATTTAGGCCAAAAGGTTTGAAAGGTGATCTCTGATCTTAGTGTGGTTCTCCATCATCAGTTCATAAAAATGCTTGGCAAGGTGTTCAGTATCTGTGGGTCTGTTCCTTTCCAGGTAACTTTATGGAGCTGATCCCGTTCCCTGTAAAATCATCAGGGAATTGGGCACCACCTTTACTGCAAATTTTGAGAGAGAAAGGGCTGAAAGTTTCAAACCAGGGCAAATCAGCACTGTTCTGTTAAAGTCAGCATTTGGAGTCTGTCCATGGCTATTTGGGATTTGTCAAATAAACTCTTCATTTCCTTGAGAAATGCCAGGGCTTCAGAACTAAAAGAAAATAAACCTGATTTCTGCTGAAAACCAGCATTTGCCAAAGTAATTTCTCAAATCCAGTATTGCGAGGTGCAAAGATATTTAAGCACCATCAATTATGCCTTATGTTATACCATGGAAAATATCAGCCATCCAATTGATATTAATATCTCAATTTAACAAAATACACTGTTGAAAGAGTGGTTAAATTTGCCCTTCAGCTCTAGGTATGATGGCACAAAAATCAAGAAGATTAACTTCTCTATAAACATCTCATTTAAGATCTTAAACCCCCTCAATAAACCTGACAGCAATGAATAGTTTTTGGTGTCTTTCAGTAGCTCACGAGACAAAGGAGCCAATACAACATGTCCCAAGCTCACTGTGCTGAGTGAATGAGCAGGATGTCCCTTGGCACTGGTGACAAAAAATGTGAAAGACTTTCTGCCACCACAGGGAAATGACCCAAGGAATCAGGTGCCCCATAAGAAGTGCCATTTCTACTATTTGCCCCCAAATCAGCTCTATCAAGAGTATATTTTTATAGATCTTGCTGACCACAGCATGTTTGTGGTGGTTGGGTATCTGTTCCCATCAAAAAAAAACTTTGGTTCTACCAGGTCTTGATTAAAATTAAGACAATTTTTCTCTCTCAGAAAATAATTGGTAAAATTGGAAATATTTCTTCCCATAATGACCAGGCTGCCCCTCCCTATCTCAGGGTAGTGTATTCTCCTGGCAGAATCATCATTAAATAAAGCTTGGGGATGAACCATGAGGAAAAGGTCAAGTTTCAGCTCCTGGAGATTTGGAGGACTTACCCATTTCTTACTTTTGGTTTAAGCAGTGGAGATTTTATAGAGGTGGTTCCTGAACAGCATTTATGGAACTCTGAAAGGTCATCAGACTTGGTGGGTGTATGGATTGTGAATTAATTGCCAGTTTGAAGAATTTATGGAGCTCCTGCCCAGGAAGAGAACCAGGCTGTGGGAACGATGGCTATTTATGGGATCTCCAGCAGAACTGGATCTGCCAGGAATGCTGACCAAAGGGGTGAGGTCCTGGTTTGGCATCAGGGAATTTGTGCCTCTCTGTTGGACACTGGGGGCCATCACCCCAAGTTCAGTGCCCATCATCCTGGTGATGCCACCCAGATGTAATCCTTATTACCACGGAATAGCTCCTCATTTGATGACATTTGTTAAGTGCTTTCCATGGAATGTGAAAACACCACTCTGTCAGCACTTGGTCTGGGATGAGGACAGCACAGCAGTCTTGGAGCAGCTCTGATGTCCCACTTGTGTACCCGTGGCAGGGGACAGTGTGGGTGGGCTTTGTCCTCAGCCTCACACTTGTCACACCTCAGTGTCACCCTCAGGCTGCACGGGGGACAGGGATCAACTCACCACCACCAACACCTGGCAGCAGAATAACAAACACTAAGTGGTTTCAGCTGGTATTTTTCAGCTGAAGGAGTGAAAGGAGAGAGCTGACCACTGACTTGTTATGTCAACATGCCATGACAGCAGTGTCTGTGCAGGACAGAGCCCTGCAGGTGACAAACAGCTTCCCTGGAAAACACCAGCTGGGAATCTCGTCCACAACACTCGTGGTTTAGGTTTCTTTCCATCCATCCTTACATGCTGGCAGTTTAAGCCCTCAGGGATTTGGTCTAGTTTTTTCTCCTCAGGTTCAAACAACCAGATTAAACACATGTAAACTAATTGACAATTCCCATTCAGGTTAGTATGTATTGCATGTGTATTCATGTATGTACAATGTATAATATAAACGTGTGTGCGCTGGAGACAAAAGTCACTTGCAAAATCAACGTGGAGTTCAATGGTCTCTTGCACACAAAAAAAGAAATTTCCTGAAACAACACATCTGAAATACCCTTACAGATGTTTCTCTGCATTACCAAAAAAAACCCCATCCCCTGAGCTAAAATGAAAATTGATTTTGAAAAAAAAAGCTGAAGGATATGAGTGGATCATCATAATTGGATCAACATGCTCCAAAAGCTTCAGGCTACTTCAACTTCATTTCTTAGCTGACAGCTTTCTTTTGGAATTCTTCAAACCAAACACAAATGGTTTGATTGCAATATGTGAAACATTTGACCATCATATCCTTGACAGTCAATCTGCTGCAGGGGAGATTTGATAACTGTTGTCAAATTCATAACAGCCAGTCTAATCCAGGAACCAACAAAAAAACACAGGAGCTGCTTCCACAAAACCAGAGATGATATTAATGTAAAATGACACCATTTACAGGGAAAATATAGGAAAAGGCTGTATTGGGTCGTTTCCAAATAATGTTGCAACCACATGAACTGATCTTACTGGTTCTTAACTGGTAAATACAAATTAGAGCTGTTTAAAATCCACTTGGTTTTCTGTTCAAGTGTCACATGAGAAATGAAAGCAGCAAGATCAAGTCCCTCAAACTGAGCCTGTGTTAATTTATGGACAGCATCGTCTGGGGAGATTAGAGCTGGATTGTTCCTTCCCAAAAAAAGATGTTGCAGGGTAGATGTCGGGGCAATTGGCAAATTTCCATATCTTACAGCATTAAATGGATGAAAAATAAACAGGAAAACCACTATAAAAAGAAAAAAAAAAAGGCAATAGAATTAAATCTATGGTACCTTCTCTGTTTGTTTCTATGCCAGGCAAAAGTGAAAACTGCAGCACTAATTGGCAGAAAAGAATTGAAGGATATCATGGATGAACTAATTACTGGATGTCAATATTGTATTAAACATTGAGTCAGAGGAGTTTTAATAAGTACATGCCTTCTAAAGTTGAAGCTGCAAGATCTTTATCAAAATTTTATGGAGGATTTAATTCACAGTCCTGGATTTTAGGAGAAAATATCCTTGATTCTCACTGTAGCTATGCAGGGTTAGGGAGGATGACGAGTCAGGAGCTCATCTCCAGCAAGTAAAGATTAATTTTAACAGCAAACCCCTTTTCCCTGACAGATCTCAAGCTCTCAGGATCCGTCAGAGCCAGTTTTAGGGAGGTGATAACTGTCAAACAAATCCCTCTCTGCAGGGAGGTTTCCAACACTTGACTTTCCCAACACTGCTAAGACATGGGACTGATCCCATTCTCCAGGACAGTGACTGAGCTCCCAAGCCTTGCCCTTGCACTTTGCTCCTTTCCCTCTTTTCCATATCCACAATAAACACATTTACTCCAGAGTTTTCCTTTGCACAATTATCCCTCAGCAGTAGTTTGGGGATTTTTTTTTTCCCCATTCTTTTATCTGTTTCTGTCTTGGAAAACTCAGGAAGCAAAAGGGATAAAGTTTAACGACCGTTCACAGTTCAGTGTCCTGCAAAATTACAGAAACATCTGGAAGTTGTTTTTTCTTCAGGATGACTTTTAACTGGCTAAATGATCTCATCTGGAGAGCTGGGCAGGCTGGTGGAGGATGGAGGGCAAAAGTTGCTCCCTCCTACCTGAAATGCACCACAAATCACATTCCAAGAGATTTTCTAGCTCCCTAAATCCTCTGGATTCTTTTCTACCATTTAGGAACAGCCTTCATTAAACAGCTATAAAAGTAAATTAAGAGAAAGCAATAACATCTGATTAGAGCCAAGAAAAAAATCAATTGCTCAGCATGAACAACTAAGTAATAGCAAAATATTCCAGACACTTCCAAAAGAGGAGTTTTAGCATAAAAAAACTTTGCTCCTGGGGAAAAGAGCTGTTATGTGAGCTGGAATTTTAACAACTAGGATTAATAAATCTGCATTCTTTAATTCCTTCTCTAGCTCTAACAGCCAAGAATTTTCATTTCTAATAGGAAAGCGCTGTGATGCAACATTATCCAGTTTGTTTCTCCTCATCCCATTTTTTTGGGAAGTCACCTGTGAGGAAAGGATGTGTTTTTTCCTGTTGGAGTTGTACAGGTGTTGGGCAGACCCAGCAGGACAAACCTGCAGAGGATCCAGCACCGTGACCAGACTCTTACAGGTGGAAGTTTGGGAATGACAAACATCAATATCACTAAATTGTGACATTCTTTGGGAATTTCAGCCATGAATATCAACCAGGATAAAGGATGGTAAGGAAAAAGCACTATAAAAACTGTTTTTGTTGAGAAAGATGCCTATAATTTATTTTAGAGAGTATACTATTTATGTATATAAATATATATATAAAATAGTCACATTTTTGTCTTCAAGTAGCATTTAAAAGCAGAAAAATTTGGACTGGAGTATTAAGCATTTGGGGATGCATTTATGACACTGCTATTTTTGATGCGATAATACTGAGTAATGATTTTATTTAGGGAGTAAAAATATTTGTGGGAGGAGCCAATTTTTTCCTTACACCACTGAGCCAGGAGGCGATCCAAGTCTAGTATTTTCATAATCCATCTTCATCTGCTCTCCTGGATATTTTTTTCTCTCTTTTCCAATACTCCTGTTAGCACGACAACCTTCCCTCTCTGTCGAGTTCCCTCACTCTTTGCTCGAGTTTCCATGGAATCAAAACAGCACTTACAGGCTTGTCTGCACGTGTTGGGAACCCATTTGATGGCCATTGCAGGAGACACGTTTTCAGGTGGAATAACTTGGGAATTCTGGATGCATGGAGACAACAGAATTACTCTGCCGCACCAGTTATTCTTCCCAGATGGCGCTGGAAAGGAGGCTGGGCTGTTTGTGCTGGGGAAAGGAACTTTCTTCCTAAGCAGAAGTGATGGCTGTGTGAGCAGCCCCAGCCTGGCCCATGTGCAGCACACATGGCCCCAGCACCTGGAAGCTGTTAGAGCTCGGGAGGATGAGGATGAGGATGGAGACTCCAGGGAGCAGCTGCCACAGAACCTGGATCAGTTTCCTGATCAACGGAGAGCACCAAAGGCTACCTGGAGGAAACCTCAAATTCAGGAGAGCAAATGAAAAGCAGAGATTGTTTTCCCCTGGAAAACTTCCTGAGGGAAAGTGCTGTAGCTGGGTGAGCTTGGCCTTTGGAACAAGAAATGGTGAATTTGGGTGGGTTCAGCCTTTGCAGGCTTGGGCTGTAGATGAAGCAGCTCATTTGCATTTCAAAGCTGGCCTATATTCTGCTGATTGAGAGTAAATAATGCACCATAAATATGTATTCCCTGCTCCGAGGTAACAGCACATCACAGCGAGAGAGCTTTCCTGGGATGGCTTCAACTGCTCTGGGTGCTTTTCCCCTGGTTTGTTGGAGACATCCCAGTGTCCAGCCAGGTGTGAGAGCACCTGCCTGGAGCAGCCAGATGTGCCAGGTGGCAGCAGGGACAGCTGCTGGCCACCACCAGCATATGCAGAAGGACCTAGAATTATTAAGGTTGAAAAGACTCCAAAGTCATCAAATCCAGCCCCCAGTGAATCCCATCCCCACTAAACCTCATCAGGAAGTTGTGCCACATGAAGTGTCCACTCATTTTTTGAGCACCTCCAGGCACAGGAACTCCAGTACTGCCCTGCCTAGCCCCTTCCAATCTTGCAGTGAAGAAACTTTTCCTAATATCCAGCCTGAACCTCCCCTGGCCATTTTTCCTTATCCTTTGTTGTCCCTTGTCCCCTGGGAGCAGAGCCTGATGCCCACATGGCTGCACCCTCCTGTCAGGAGCTGTGAAGAGTGAGAAAATTCCTCCTGAGCCTCCTTTCCTCCAGAGCAAACACTTCCAGCTCCCTCAGCTGATCCCCACAGGACTGATGTTCCAGACCCTTTGCCAGCTCCATTCCCTTCTCTGGACACAAGATTCCCAATTCCTCAAAGCCCAGCTTAGGACTGTTCTCTCAACAATGGCATAAATGGATGATTATTTATCCAGAACAATTTATCACTTGCATTCTGATGAAAATTAATGAATCTGATGAAAAACTCTGCTATGAAATTAATGTTGCTAAATCCCAGATACAAAATATAGACCTTGAGAATCCATGATTAAAAAGCTGTGAGGTCTCTTTATTTTTGGGGCCTAACAAAGACACACAGTTATCTATATTTCTCCCAGCTTCAGATAGTTCTCCTCCTACTCAAAATGTAAAATTGATTTGTTGCGTTGGGAAATAAACAATAAAAAATGATGCTTATCTTAGTTCGGTGATATGGCCACGATAAAAATTAATTGGTCACCAAAAATTAGCATTCAAAGCATGGAACACTCAGTATGAAAAAGAGAAGGCTGCTAAAACATCCACCAAAAATGTAGATTTGGAAATCTTGTTCTAGAAATGCAGTTCTCCAAGGTGTCACCGAGGAGATGGAGATGGATGGGAGCTCAGGAATCACAAACTTTGGGCAGGGATTTAACAAAAGGACTTCAAGTATGAACAGAACGGGGTGGATTTTTTGTTTAACCTGTTTTTTCCTCATGTCAGAAAGGGCTTTGGGTCATTAGGATGTTTCAGAACATGGCACAGACTCCTCTTCCCTTCTGTTCCCAACCCTCAGAAGAAATTTGGTCCCTGCAGCTCCCCCGCTCAGTGGATATATTTAAATATATAAATATATATATGAAATATCCAGAAGAAAAAGTCAGAAAAACTGTCATGATGAAATGAGGGACATGAAGGCAAATAAAATAATTCCTCTGAAATATTAATACAGAATATGATTATACCCACGTAGACTTTTTTCCCTCCAAAACTAAACCAATATTTAAATCTTATGTAAAACATCCACAGTTTTGGATTTTATGAACTAAAAACAGACATTATTTGAGGGGTAAAATAAAAAAAGAGGGAAATATCCAGAGACTGGTGTAGACTTTGACCAATCCTGCAGCCCTTGAGGGAAATTATTACAATAGACATCAAAGATCTTTCCCTCCAATTACACTTAAAGTGTGTTACAATGTGTTCTGTAAACATGGGGAGAACATCCTGTGTCCTTAAATAACAAATAGACTTTTGAAGTCAAGAAAATTTAAGATCTCCAGAGAAAGCTGTGGTGGCTCCAGAGGAATTCATGCCTTGCAGAAGGACTCAGGGACATTCCACGTGGGACTACCACAAGAATAGCTCAGTTTTGGGAGAGGGAAGGGACTGACTAAAAACCATCTCAGTGGAAAACGATGGACAATTGTGTATTAGCCTGAAGTAGGTTTTATAATCCAGCATCACTTGTTATGGAATGTGAACAAAAACAAAGGCACAGAAAATAAGGACAGGATAATCCCAGCTGGGTCTCTTGAAACGACAAGAAAAAGAAACTAGATCCTGGGGAAAAAAAAAATAATTCTGCGAAATGTTCAGGCACATGAATAATTGCAATTAAAGCCAGAAAAGGCATCAACCACACTGAATCTCTGAGACCAATCTCCACTGGGACAGACTGGTGTAGACTCAGCAGCCACCATGGGAATTCTTTCCCTATCCATAGATGTTGTGGGGTTTTATTCTTAAAAGTCAGAGGAAGTTAGAAATAACAGATTTCAGGGGAAAACCCCCTATAAATCAAGAACTCCTCCCCAGTAACTTTCCGTCTCTTAAACCCATAAATTGATTATTCTTCCTTATCTGTACAGCTCACTCACCCACCCTGCACCCAGCTCATCCCTCCCCACCTGCAGGGCCGTTCCCACAGGGAGACACCAGAGTTTCATTTCAGGGGAGGAAGGATCTCCTCCTCCAGGAGAGAAGCCCACGGGGGAGTTAAAGCCATGGAAAGCAGTGGGAGACCTGCCTGTGCCAGCTGGGAGGGCTGGGGGGGCTGGAAGCTGCTGCCAAGTGGGAATAGTTGAAAGAGCTGATGAATCTGAATAGATTTGCCCGTAGGAGCAGCCATGAATAAATTGGGGTGAATTCAGGGGTGTGCTGATGTCTGTGAGCCTGACAAGGTGATTGTGGCCGAGTCACCCTTTGCCACCAGCCCAGGGCCCTCAGGCTGAATTTTGGTCTTTCCAATGAATTCAGTGCTGGACGTTAAACAGACTTTAAAAATTTGAAGTACCAGTATCTAAATCCAGCATTGTTGCACTCCAACAGCAGCTCAGCAACCCCAGTTTTATTTATTAACCTTTTCCAATAACTAATTTAGCAACCTTGTGACAACGTAGTTGAGGTTGTAATTACTCTCTTAGGGTATTAAGGAAAGATTATCCAAAATTTGGTCTCATTCTTAAATATATCCATTAAAATTAATATAACAGATCATTAATTAATATGTATTACTAATACAAAGCAAACAAGTTAATCCTTCCACCTTGAGCCTGACTTTCACCCACATCTGTATTCCTAAATAACTATTTTTTCATTTAAATCTTGTAATTTAAACCTTTTAACCCTCTTGCTGATCCACAAACCAAACAGTAAAGCTTTGTTGAGAGCTGCAACGACCCAGTGTGAGGAACAACAGATTTTTGATCCAAGAACACTGCAAAAACATACACACATATATGTAGATGCACACACACAAAAATAGGAAAATTGAAGGGAAAAAAGAGAGAAGAAAAATTATGGATTGGAACAAAGCCACCAGTGCTGGGACCCATCAGAATTCACTGCCTCTGCCTTGTTCCATTCCCCAATGTCCCTGCTCTCCTCCTGCCACACAGCTGGGAATAAAAACTTTGACTGAGTGATACTTTTCAAATGCTGAGAAGAGTAATGATGAGAATGGAATTCAGGAATCTGCAAATGTGGAGCGTGCCGAGTTTTTTATTTATTTCTGTTTCCCCCACCACTTTCCTCCCCATACAGGAGATTTAATTGGGTGAGAAGATTAATGATTGCAAAGATAGAGAGACACACAATATATATTATGGTTTTACAGATGTGCTTCTTTGGCACTTATTTTACTAAGAATTTCCAAATCCACTTTAACCTAAATTAAGAATTCCCTAATCCAGATTAGTGCTGAAAAGCAAACGCAGCCTCGAGCTGCAATTTGAGAGGCAATTTTGCCAAAGTAAAGGCCCCACTGCACTGAGAGAGCAAAGTAAAGGGCTTCCCTGGAAATGAGAAAGGATTAGGCCCATGGAAAAGTATTGCTATAGCAACAAAATAATTCATGGGAATATGGATAACAAAGCCAGAGCCCCGGAGATGGAAGAGGCTTTAATCACATCCTGCTCCCCTTGGTACCAACACCCGGAATGAAACCTGCTCCGTTTGTGGGTTTGTTCTTGAGCTCATTTTATCAGCACCAATGGGCAGCCTTCAGCCTCTGACAGAACATCCAGGATGAAGGAAGGAGGAGTGACAGAACATCCAGGATGAAGGAGTGACAGAACATCCAGGATGAAGGGAGGAGGAGCAGCCACAGAATCCCTGCTCCGATGGGAACCACGGCTGGGCCAAGTTTGTGTGGATGTCTCACAACCAGCCCCACTCATTCCCCGGGCAGGATTGTGAGTGTGGTGTGCCCAACCCTCCATCCCACCCAGCAGAAACCCTCCCGTCCTGGCAGGCAGCTCTTTCCCAGCGTGTTTTGCTAATTGGAAGTTCCAACAGGGCTCTGCAGTCCCAGCTCTTCCCTCTCCACAGCCGTGCAGGAAGAGCTTTCTGCATCTTCCTCTGGATGATGGCTTTAAAAGTTAGCAGAATTTATTATCATCACCATTTATCCTTTCAGGCTGTAAAAAGCTGCCAGTGAAACCCCCCCAAAAGGCTTAATGCATTACCAAAGCACTAATTTTATTCTTCATTATTCCCCCAAACCTGCATTCAGAGCTGGAGCTCCTGCTCTGCAGAGAGCTCCTGGTTAATGTATTTCTGTGTGTAGATCCTTGACAGAGACCATTTTTCTTGCCTCTCAGGTGGCTCGTAGAGTGAGATTTATGTCCATTATGCATAAATTCCTTGCAATATTGCTCCAGCATAATCAGCAGAAAATCTGAGCCAGCACCCACAGCAGCCACAAAACACCACCAGAGACAGCTGAACTCGGGCCACTTCCCTCAAGTCCCAGGGACTCTGTTCCTGTTGAAATCAGAGGCCGATTTTGTCCCTGATGAGTCTAAGGGACCACAAGGGTCCCCTTGTCACGCTGACACCCAGCACTGTCCTTGTGTGGCCTCAGTGCAAATGTCAAATCAGGTGGGACAGCCCAGCTTAGATACTAAGCCAGGTTTAGATACTAAACCTTTCATTAGATCTGACCCTGATTTTCTGTAACTAAACATAAGAATTTAAAACCATTTAAAATCACTTTGCATCCCTAAAGCAATGCCAGCGTCCTTCCCTCTGGCTTGTCTTTTTGTACATCCCCAAATCTGAACACATGAAGATCCTCAAGCCTCAAATCACCCAAATCCTTCAGTTTCATTCTAAGTTTGGGTAGGAAGGGACCTTAAAGATCATAAATCTCTTGCCCTTAATTAGGGCTAATATAAACAATGAATTACTAATTATATTTATCTATCTGACATATCCTGGTTTCATCAGTGATTTCATCCTGCAAGAGGCAAAGGCTCATCACTGTTACACAGACTGCAGGCAAGCCTTTGGTACCCAAGCTGGGGGTTCAGGAGATATTCCTGATTTACACTGCAGCAAAGAAAAATTGTATTCAAATTGGTCTGGGCTCTTAGAGAAGTTTTTTGGATTATTTCTCAGCAACGCTGCCACGACATCCTCATAGACATCCTTGGTTTTGCTGAGTGCAAAGGACATATTTTAAAAGAGATGAATTAGTTTTGGGCAATGGGAAATCATCACAATGTAAATAATTGCTGGGGTAAAGAGGATTCTTTGTTACCCCTCGGGGAGAGGCTGCAACAGCCCATGAAGGAATCGTTGAGAGGGATGAGATGAACTGCACCTAACCTGGGCCAGCTAAAAATTGGGCACTGACGTCCCAAGGGATGATGTAGTGCCTCTAATGAACACCCTCCCCCAGAACATGACTCATGCCAGCTCTCAGCTGACTGTGAGGAAGCCTCAGCCTAAATTTTGGATTATTGAAATTGGTGAAATGAATCTCTGTGTCCCCGAAGTAAAACGAGATCTTTGAGAGCTGTACTTGAGTTCTCACACAAAACCAGCCGAGTCATTCAAACTGCATGGGCTGCCTTTCAATTCCTGCAATTCCCACCTGTGCCTCTTGGAACACCATCCTTTATATTTTGATTGAATTTATTGATTTATATTTATTTATTAGACTTCTTTTCTTCCCAGTCTCTCAGATCAATATCAGGTCAACAGTGGCACAGAATGATTATTATGCCTGCCTGGCCACTAAACAGGGGGAAATTCCCACTGCTCTTGTTACTGGAAAAACAGAAAACACAAACTAGCCTGAAAGTCCACAAAGGCATCAAATTAAACTGGAAACTCAAAATTCATCACGATGAGTTATATTGAAATGCTGTATCGTGGCAATTAAACACTTCTGGTTTCCCATTTCAGCAAAAATTGAAATAAAAGCCTGGTGTTGCACCTGATTTTCTTCTTTGCTCTCAGCTCCGGGGATCACGGCTGTGTCCCCATCCCTGCCCTTGCCCTGTGGCTGCATCCGTGACCAGCAGAGCAGCCAGCAGCACCTCTGGCAGAGCATCTCTGCCCAGCAGGCAGCGGCAGCCACCCCCAAAATTCCTGAGGGTGCTGCAGAGGAGGGGGACGGGCACCCAGTGTCACCACTGTCACCACTGTCAGGCTGGGGACAAAGACAAAACCACCTCCATCCTTCATCCACGCAGCAAAACCACATCGCCTTAGAGTTCAGCCTCCTCCTCGCCCTGAGGGGAGGCAGGAAGTAAATTTCTTCCGGAAAACGTTATTAAAATATAACCCGTAAGCTGCATTTTCCACGGGCACACCGGGGCTGTGTCCCCAACAAGCTGCAACACCTTTATCCCGATCCAGCGCTCCGGGAGCCTCCCGTGGCAGGGAAAGGGGGGGGCTCATCCTCGTCGCGAGCCCCTAGAGGGAGACATGACCCCGATTTTGGGAGCAGGCTCTCCCGGGATGCAGGCATGGAAGAGGAGGGATGCTCGGGCAGGGATGCGGGCTGAGCTCCCGGAGGAAGCGCGGGATGCGCTGCCCCATCCGGGATGCAGGAGCAGCCCAGGGATGCTGGAGGGGATGGATGCTGCCACGAGCGGCTCCCAGCGCACCTGGGGACGTGGCAGCTCCAACTTCTCCCTCCGGGAAAACCTTCCATGATGACCCTCTTTATCTCCTTGTTCATGGCCACGGTCACACCCCAATTCCAAGGAAGAAAAATGTTTTTTAAACGCCACAAGAAGAGCAGGACTAGATTATCAGCACATTTGCATGGACAATAAAATATCACCGGCTCTCCAAGATAAACTACGTGGAAGATTAGTCTGAACTGCCAATTTCTTAAAATGTTTCTCATTTCTTGGTTATGGCTATTTTTTGCAAATTTCCCTTTCAGAAATCACATTTCTTTCAAATCAGCTCGTTGCCCTAGGGTTGTTGACCTTTATTTCGCCCATCTGGAAAACAAATGAAGCAGGAAGGATAACAATATGAGATCCTAATCAGAAGTGCTGTTTGTTTTTTTGGAAGCTTGATTTCAAACTTATATATTTCCCCCTAAAGGCACTGCCAGCAATACACTGGATAACCCTGCTGCAAGGAAAACCAGCAGCTTGGCCAAAAGTCTTTGTGGGCATCTTATCAGTGGTGAAATGAAGACCAAAAAAAAAGCCAAATTATCAGTAAAAATGAACACAGATGTAGCTGCAACAGCAGAGCTCAGGTGAGGAGCCTTTATGTACAGACTTGTCAGCCCAGATTTGAATAAAAAAGTTTAACCTCAGGTTAAAGAGCTAAGGATAAAACAAATTATTACTGATAATTTTGGTAAAAAAATATTCATAAACTGAGTTATGGAAAATAAGTACTCATCAGGAGGGGTTCATTGAGGTGGCTTGGCCAAAGGGAAGAGGAAAAGCAGCTGAACACCAAGACAAACTAGTTTTGGGTTTTCTCACCAAGCAATGCCATCTCCCAGGATGAGGATGCAGATGAACAGAACAATTTGTTAGATTGGAAGAGGAATTTGTTAATTTGGAGGATCCAATTCCCATAGTTCTAACTGGGGAATTTCTGAGTTCACTCATGCTGGAAATAAACCAGATTTGGGGGAATGATAGCAAGGCTTTACATTTTTTATTATTAGAAATCTGTGGGCAGCAAAATCAATAGTTTTTAGGCAGCTCTGTTAAAAAGGGAATAATACATTTCAGTGCTCATTAAATGCTATTCTTTTCTCAACAATCTCATTGTTTTTGTCACCACTACCTGCCACCCAGGTATTGAACTAGCCTTAAACTCAGCCCAGTGTTGGGCTCCTTGGTCCCTGAGGGTCTCAGCTCAGGATATTCTCTGATTCTGTGATTCTAAAACTCTGCAAAGCTTTGTAGAAAATCATCACAAAAACTCAGTTGGTCTTTAAGGTGCCTTCCAACCCAAACCAGCCTGTGATTCTGAAATTCCATGAAAACCTCTTGCTGCAGACCCATGAAAGACCTGTGGCTGAGGAAATGCTGCCTGACCACAGATGGAGAGAGGGGGGATGTTTAAAGAGAATAAAATTGAACCAAGGAGAAGAATCTGGGGAGAGCAGCAGCAGCTGCCAGCTGGGGCAGAGCCAATTTGGTGGCACTGATGGACACCTGTCCTGAGCTCCTGCAGCTCCAGGAGCTGAGCCTTTCCATGTGCAGCCCCTCTCCTGCTCCCAGCCTCCAGAGACCATTCGTGGATAATAAATTGTATAAATGGTGCTTGTGACCCCCAAATTCCGGGGGAATCATCTGTGTCCCCTCTACAAACACCAGCAGTGAGCACAAGGGCTGCTGGAGCAGAGTCTCCTCTGAAGGACAGACTCCTTGTATCCCATAATAGCAGATTCCATTTAAAAATAGCAAATGATAGTCAGAGGAATAATAAAAACTAGAAGATCATCCAAAACCCCAGCAATACATCAAAGCCAGTTTAATAGCCCTTAATACTGTTACTGACACAGCTCCCGTGCTTGCAGGGCTGGATGATGGAATGGGCAGAGGTTCCCGGGTTTGGAGCCATTTCACCCTAAAACTTTGTTGCTTCCTGCATGTAAATTATAGATAATGGTTCTGCTGACAAGAGGTTGCACTTAGCTGTCTCTGCTACGAGGTAAAATTGGAAGAAAATACCTGGTTAAAGAACTTTTCTCATTCTTTCCCCTTGGAAAAAAAAAAAAAAGAAAAAAAGAAAAAAAAAGAAAAAAGAGAAAAGAAAAAAAACCCACCAAGATGCAAAGAGTTAATTGCATAGGGTTTCTTCTATTTCCTGGCTGGCTACTGAGCCAGAAACAGAACTGAAGGCTTCAGGATAGTCAGAGAAGAAATGTGATTTGATGTAGTAGGGGCAATCCCATGCTTATCAAATCATCTTGCTTGCCTGTAAAGCTAAGCTCCAATTTATGGTGTTTTATGAAGCCCTAGATTGAGCTAAGGCTATAAAAATTGGGACTTAATATTCAGGAATAAAAATGCAGGGAGTACCACTGAAGTGACTTTTTTTTTTTTTTTTTAAGTACTTGCATCCTGCTCACATTAAACATAACCAGGGAGTGTGACAATAATGGGATGCTGTCCACAGAGAGAAGACAAACAGCCCAGGTCTGTGATTCCCAAGCCACAGGAACTCGCTGCTCTGCATGGATTAAGGCAGAATGTTGGCTCATACACCAGAACAATGGCTAATAAACCACCCTGCATCATATAGCCCTTAGCAAGCTTATTTTTTTTCTTATTTTTAAGAAAAAGCTTTTTTTCCCCTCTGAGAAAGCTTAGAAAAGTCTCTCAAACATCTGCCCACCAGATAAGCTTTTTCTTCTAGTGACCAAATGCCCAGAAAGAAGCTGAACATTTGTGTGCAGCTGTTTGGGGAGCAGCCCTTTCATTTGCTCACCTGAGGAAAAGGATGAGATTTCCTTTTTATGTGCATGAAAAAGGAAAAGAAGAGAGATGGGAAATTTTTAATCCATCCCTGCACTCTCCAGAGCCACCACTGCATCTGACACACTTTGCTACTGCCTTCCCTCACTGATCTTAGCACAGTCATTAGGGGGAACACCCATCTACTTAAATTACATTTTAAGACTTATGATACCTGTTTAATGTTAGATGTCTATTGAGCAAGAAATTACATTTTAAGACTTATGATACCTGTTTAATGTTAGATGTCTATTGAGCAAGCCTTTAAACACTCACCTCACTTCCAAAGGCGTTCCTATGATTTAACAGCTGCCTAAATTATTGCTGTGCAGAGATAAGGTTATTTACACATTTATATTAAGTGCACAACTGATTTAATCTCCTAAATCCAGGTTGAAAATCCTCCAGAAAAAAAAAAAAAATATTAACCAAGACAGCAATTATACAAGAATCGGTTAAAGCATCACTTGATTTTTTTTTTTTTTTTTTTAACTTGGAGATTTTGGGATCTAATTAAGCAGCAGGACTGATGTGCTCAGCTCTGTCCTGCTGGCTTCCCAAAGGGATGCAAACCCTCCCTCGTCTGAGCGGTCCAGCCTCGGCGATGAAAGGATGCGCTAATGACGGGCGTGGGCACCACGCGGGCTGCAGGAACCGAGCGAATCCCAACACCTGAACTCACTTTTCCTGTGATTTAAAGACAGGAAAATGCGCAGTCTCTTCAAATGTCTTAAGGATATGCATGGATAGGCTCTTCAGGAGCAGCCTGTGCCGGGAAGAAGTCGCTCCCCCAGCTGCTCATTAAAAGCCGCTTGCTGCAGGTTTTGAACAGATCTGTTGGCAAAGCAGTTCAAATGAGCACTTTAATTCTCTCCGGGCAGGGAAAAAAAAAAATTAAAAAAAAAAAAATCAGCTGGGGTTGCTGGGACCAGTAATTCAAACAGTTTAAACCAACCTGGGTGAGAGGAATTAGGAGCCTGAGCACACAGCCCTGGACCTGCAGGCTGGCTCATCCCACTGGATTTTCCCTCAGCTGGCACACAAACCATGTTCCCATTCCTGCCCCATCAATTTTTTTGTGTACTTAAATAAAAATACTTGCTGCAACAGAGGTCCAAAAACAGTCTTTGTATTATTTAAAGTTTTTTTTCCTCATTAATATGAATTTCTGAATTTCTTTTTCTGCGTTTTTTTTTCCTGAATGATGGATTTCTACAATTTCTGCATTACTCCTGACTAGGAGGACACAGCACAGGGCTCAGGAGAAAGATCCTTTAGATCCAGTATCTCTGCCCATGACTATTTATGTGATCCCAGAAAACTGAATGGAGCCCTTGAAGCATCATTATGAACCTGCAAACGAATTCCCAGGTGACACTCCAGGGTACAAAGCCTGCCTGGCATTGCCATTCCCTGGAGGAATCCCTGGCTCTGCTCACGAGTTCCTTGGCACCAGGTTGGAATTCCACCTGTGGATGCAGGATCTGGGCATGGCAAGAGGTGTTTGAGGCCCAAGGTTACTTCTGACCATAGAAGGCATTAAGGAGATATCAAAGGTGCATTGTAGGCAATATTTTTGTTTCCTACAGTTTAAAATTCACAATATAGCTGCATAGTCAACATTTAAAATCCAGATTTTCTTCACACTCTCTCCATGCATGGGGGGAGGGGGGGGTGGAATTCTAATCCGTGCTGAGGCAGAAAAACAACTCACTAAAACACCATCTAAAACAGGAGGTTTGAACTCATTGAAACTCTATTATATGCTTGAGTAACTCCTGGAACAATAGAAAGCTGTGCATGGTTATGCAGGCAGGCAGAAATATTCCAGGCAGATGTTGTCCTTACTGCCACTCCTGGAGTCCCATCCCTGGACACCATCATCCCTACAATTGTCCCTTTGAGGTGGTCACACCAGGAGAAGATGGCAATGCTGCATCTCTAAGCCAGATACTGATGTTTCTTTATGGTATCTATAGGATCTCCATTCATCTCAGCTCTCTTTTAAAAAATAATAAATATGTGGCTGTCAGGGTTTCAGGGAAAAGGTTTAAAATAAGGACCTTTAAGGAAGTGCCATAAAAGACAAGTAATTGGCTTTTTGTTTTTATCAGGGGACACCTGACTGATCATATCCAAGCTCTTGGTGATGGGGAATTGTTAAAAGATTAATGTTGGAAA
The DNA here is from genome assembly GCA_037013685.1 of Acridotheres tristis. Classification (NCBI taxonomy): domain Eukaryota; kingdom Metazoa; phylum Chordata; class Aves; order Passeriformes; family Sturnidae; genus Acridotheres; species Acridotheres tristis. Next base: position 15,862,539 of record CM072889.1, read on the forward strand.
GGCAAATGAGCAAAGGGAAAACCACCAGTAATAATGTCCCTAAAATCCCAAGCAAATTTACATGGGTGTTTTTGGAGAGGTCACAACTCTTCCATGATTCAGTTTCTATTTAGCTGACACATTTGCAAGCCACACAAACCCCTGCCTGACCTCTCCATTGGACATGGAAGTGCCAATGGCACAAGGAATCAGACTTCCCAGCTCCCTCTGCTCTCCTGTCACCCCACTGATGGTCACATCAGCAGTGTCACCCCTAGAGTGACAATGGTGGGTGCATTGCTTTGCCTGGGTGCTTTCAGCCCATGGAAGGAGCCCAATGGAAACCCTGAGCATGGCACAGTGCCTGGGACACTCTGCTGTGGTTGCACCTTCCAAGAGAAAAAGCAGGAGCTGCAAAGCTGAGCACAGATCATGCTCAGGCTCTTCCCTCACCGCCTCCAGATGTGGCTCAGCTGGTTCTTCCCTTGGGTAGGAAACTCTGAGCAGGGAGGAGGCCCTGGCGTGGTTTTGGCTTTAATCTCATGTTTTATTTCCACAAAGGGATGAAATGCTGGCTTAGAGATGCAAGGGCTGAGCAGCATGAGGTCCATAACCAGCCCTGGTTCCACAAAACCTGCAGCTGCTCACTAAACCAGGCAAGCACCACCTCCACTCAGGTAGTCCATCACGTGAGAAACCCAAAGAGTTTATAGAAATGATTGTCAAAGACCCCATCATTTTGCAGTTAGGATAATTAATAAGGTGTGCACAAAATCCAGGAATGTTTTACCACACGTTTGCAGCTGAATTGCATTATTGTTGTTATAATAAAAGAGAGCCACATGGTAACAGAGCACCAGGGACCCAGCCTGATGCAACTGTTAAACATCAATAGGAAACATCAAGTTTTCCTTTAAAATCAGTTTGGTTTTCAAGAGCTGTGACTTATTTAGTAGACTTTGTGAAAGAGCTTCTGTTTATAAAAATTATTGGGTAGTGTTGGCTGTCAGAAAACATAAACAGGCAATTAGAGCAATAAGTAGAATGATGGAATGAACTCCTCTGGCAGCCTCCTATCTGGAGCCAAGCAAGGCCCCAGTTCCATGTAAAATTAGGCATGTGCTTAAGTCCACAAGATCATCCAAGGAGCCTACAGGGACTACTCACACAACAAAGTGTGTGTGAGGGGCTTGTAAAAACTCAGAGATGCCTTGGGGAAACTGGATTGCAGGGACAGTCAGTGATTCTGCTGGGATGTGGCACTACCTAAAACTCATTTCAAGAAGTCTCCTGGAAGTGTTAAACATTCTGCACACAGTTTGGATTACCTTTAATGGATATAACCTGTCTGGTGACCACGGAAGAACTGTATAATTCTCTGTCTCTATTCCACATCCAGATTCTACACTGTGTTTTCCTGCTGAGTCTGAGTGCTGGAAATAGCTGGATCTGCCATGAAATAATAAGAACTTTTGGCCTTTGTAGTGACTATGAGCTTATGGACTGTGGAATTGTGTGGAGAACAGCACAGCTGTGGCAAGAGAAATGTGATTAAGTGCACAACATCACTCAATTATCCTTGTTTCTTCCACTCTACAAAAATCCATTGAAGCCAATTTCCTGCATGAAAACCTGACCATGGGTGTGTCTGAAACTGCTCTCAGTAGCTTTGCCCCAGATCTGCACATTGTCTCCTGCATGAGTTTCATTCTTAAAGTTATTCTGATGGACCCAAAGGAAGCAAAAAAACTGCTAAAATGAATGTCTGCGATGCTTTTAATTTTTTTAAAATAAGCTTGGGGATGACTGGGCAGGACCAACACAGGTGGCACTCTGGATGCCTTCCCCAAGATTACTTCCAAGGGATGCTTTTCCTGAGCTCATTCTCAGACACTGAGGTTTTTGCAGGGAATAGGGGGAGCTGAACGAGTTTTCTGGGTTGATTATTCTGAAACAGCTGCTCCTGAATAGTTCTCACAGTGGGGAAATGTTCTGGAGGAAACTTCTCAGCAATTGCTGAAAAATTGGGCAAAACCAATCAACAGAGGAATATATGCTGTCAAAAAGGATGTCCTTTCTTCCTCCTGCTCCAAAAAATGCATGAAGCCAGACCAGATCTTCTCCTAGCACAATTCCCCCAGAGCCAGGACAATTATCCCTACTGGCACCTTGTGTTGTGGGCTTTGTCTGAGTGCAGGGCAGCACTGAGACCTGACAGTAAGAGCCACTCTTTGCTCCAGTGGCTTCTTAGTAACTTGAAGAGCCACCTCTGAGACAGCTGGACCTGCGAGGGAGACAAATCTGTGGGGAAGGACTCTGCACGACCTTTGCCAGCCAGGAGTGGGCTGACCCCTGCCACCCTGCTCCTTCCCACCCCTCTGTGTTCTCTTATACCCAAACTTCACCTAAACTGGGTTCACCCCTTTCTGTTAAACCCAGCAGTGCCTACAGCCTGCCCTTAGGAAGGGTGCAGGTCAGGCAGTGAGGCATCACACAAACTCTGCTCATCCCTCACCCCCTTCCCGAGCACAGAGAGCACGGACAGTGTCAGCTCAAACACACAATTAGTCCCCCTCTAGCACGAGCAGCTCAAACTGTAACATCATGCCAGCCGTGATTAAGAGTGATACAGCACATCATCATTGTCAACACTATTCAACCAATGTAAACCTTAGTTAGAAATGTACTTGTCAGAGAAAAATGCGCCTTTGATTTCTATTACACTTTCCCCAGTAATTGCTGTCATCAGTGGCAGGTTATTATTACAGTTGAATAGAGTTTCAGTAATTACTTTTGCACAGATTCTAACAGCTTTTAGATTGAATGATATTCTGACAGTTTGAATACTCTTGACAACAATTACCTTTTTCCTGGTTAACACTGATTCAGGAAAATTAAAAATTAAATCTGTTCAGAGGAAACACTTATGTATGGCACTAGTAAGTGGGCTGATACAAAAATGTGTAAATTACAGAATGACTTAGAATAAAAAGTTCTTTTGCTCTTCCTCTTATGCTTTTTAAAAAATCAGCACTTAGGGTACATGCAGTTCATGCTGGTTAGATTACCAGTAAATGATGTGAAATGATTTAAAGCACTTCTAAATCCACTTCCTACTGATCAGCTTGAAATGAAGAAAACACTATTATGGAGGAAGCCTTGTTGCTCCCACCCTAATTTTTGTCTTTAGTAACAGTCAGATAATGGCTTTTGGCTTTCAGACCATTATTGTTAATCTCACATCATCAGATTATTTAAAAAAAAACAACAAACAAGCAAACTGCTTTACAGTGGTAGCCTAGAAAAAAAAAACCAAAAAACCAGCATGTTTGTTATTCCTGAAAAATTTATCTAATATTGCAGGGGTCATAACTCAAAAGGCTTGATTAAAAAGAAGTCTCCTGCACAGAGCCCTCCAATTTAATTTTGAAGGGATAACTGGCCTTGTGGATAAGAGAGACAGAGTTGATGTGATACATCTTCTTATTAGTAAGCTTCCTGATACTGTTCCACATGACATTCTTATAATAAAACAAGAAAATATGGTCTAGAACTAGATAAAATTACCATGAGGTGGAGGGAACAATTGGCTGAAAAACTGCTTTCAAGGAGTAGCTATCAATGGTTCACTGTCAAAGCAGGAGGAAGCTTCAGGTGGGATTCCTCAGGGATCTGTCCTTGCTCCAGCTCTGTTCAATATTTTCATAATGACTCAGTTAAAGGGAAAAGAGATTACATTTATAAAATTTGCAATGTTGAGGAGCTGCGATGGTGGGAACCCTTGGGAGGTCTGGATCAAAATCTGAAAAGATATTAACAGTTTGGAGTGATGGCCTGAAATTAAGATGAAATTCAATAAAGCCAAGTGTAAAATGTTACACTTAGAGAGGAGGAATCAGATGCAAATGGGAAATTGCCAGTAAGGGAACTCCATTACACATTCAAATTTATAGTGGCCTACGAGCTCCACATCAAACAAAGGAGTAAAACTGCTCCAGAAAAGGTAATTTCAGGGATTTGTTAACAGGAGCATCCTACATGAGACCACTGTGGTAATTCTCCCACCATCACTGAGCTGGGATGCTGTGCCCTGTCCTGAGCTCATGGTTTTTAAAAAAGAAACTTGAAATAATTTAACAAAGTCCAGCTGGGAGCAGCAAAAAACGGTGAGGGATGAAGTAAGACTTGTGGAAATACAGAATCATGGAATGGTTTGTGATGGGAGGGAGGATAAATCCCATCCCAGCCATGGGCAGGGACACCTTCCACTGTCCCAGGTTGCTCCAAGCCCTGTCCAACCTGGCCTGGGACACTTCCAGGGATCCAGGGGCTTCCACAGCTTCTCTGGGCACCTGTGCCAGGGTTTTACCACCCTCACAGGGAAGAATTCCTTGCCAATATCCCATCTACACCTCCCTTCCTCCAGCTTAAAGCCTTTCCCTCTGTTTTGCTGCCCTGCTATGGAGTCTGTTGCAAAGCTGTGATTGAGCCTTTAGTTTTTGACACCACTTCCCACCTCTGATCTACTTGTGTATTAAAATATCATCGTCCTTTTTTTTCTCCTGAACATTAGAATTATAGATATAGTTTATTGTTATACTTTCCATAGAGCCTTCTCTTTTTATTAGCATTGTACAATCTGTACAAAAGCAAAATTTAGTCCTTTCAGGGAGCTGAAAGGAAGCAATCGTTTACATGACAAATCCAACATTATCATATGTAAACCTCATTTACTATGTAATGTCTTCCTGTTTCCAGTTCATTAATTGAATGAAACCTATTTTCACATTCTGGTAGGCAGCAGGATTCTCCAACTAACAGAAATAGTGCTTTTAGGGAAAAAAAAAGAAATGTAATGCTAGGAAATATTTCACTTACTGGCTGGTCCAAAGCTATATGGGTTTCTGAAAAATAAAATTATTTTCTATATATTTCTCAAAAATAAAAATAATGGGATTTACCCAAGCCAGGTTTGTACAGTACATTTGGAAGGAGACCTGCCTGGTAAAATACCACTCTTTAACCTTCATTGTGTATTAAAATTACACTTGTGACACCCAACCATACTTCTAAAAATACACTCAGATAAACACAACACTTTGGAGATTCAAGACTCATGGTTGTAATGGAAAGATGCTGACAAATATTTTGTTGCATTCCCTCCCAAAAAAGTCTACAGCCCTGAAACAGCAATGGCAATAAAGCTCCTCACAGCTTCCAGGCCTTTAAAAAAATAATTATTTTTGGACTACTTGGGTAGTCCAAAGGAAAAAAAATAAAACCAAGCCAAAAAATACCCAACTGGAAGGAGACTTGTTAAAACCAACTATAGTTCAGCATTTGCATTAATGTGGCATGAAAGCTAAGAAAACACTGGTGATGTTTTAGAAAATGGTGACATTTTCTATGGCACAAAATAAAGCAGCATCACCAGCACATCATGCTCAGGCAAACCAGAGAAACAGAAAAAGAATTTAAATTATGAAGAACAAACCCCAGTGTCTTTTCCTCAGCCTGTAAGAGAAAGCCCTGGGCTGGATCCTGGCATTTTGGACACTCCCAGGGTTTTGGGCTCTGGTACCAGAGCTTCATCTGCATAAAGTGAACAAGCCAAACAAATCTGATATTAAAATGAGAAAATTTGGCAATTTAAAATTGCCTATTCCATTCCTTTTCTTTTTGACCTCAATCCAAAGCCTTTCTAAGCCAAAGAAAAGACAAGCTCACAATTAGTGACTATGACCAGTTAATGGGTCTGTTCTGAACAAGCTTTTAAATAAAACAATAAGCAAGCCTGGGAAAAAGCAACTTACTGGGCTATCTGAGGCCAATTTCTTTTAAGCACAGGTCACATTATTTTAAAATAAATTCCTTTTAGCAATTGTTCCATCAGGATTATGTCAGTCCAAAGGGAATAGACCCAAAATCTCTTGTTGCCAAATAACTTCATCTTGGTGCATCTGTAACTCTATTTTCTCCAAACAAAAACTAGTTCATAATATGGGTGGATTTGTTGTTTTTCTGAACAAAATTGTTCCCTGGCAACTTCAAAGGCAAATAACATACAGAAAAAAAAAACAACCCACAAACAAAAACCTCCAATGTTCAGTTGCAAAGCTTGATAAAAAGTCCATGGAGCCATAACAAGTGAACAGCTTGGTAAGAAAATCAAAGTGCAGCTGACTGGAAGGAAAAAAAACAAGAAACAGACAACTCCAAAAGGTTTCTGAACAACCAGGTTGCCTAACAACATGGCAGAGATGAAAACATAATGAAGTAAAATATTCCCAAAAATGTAGCTCCTGACACCCCTCTTGCTACCTCCTTGCCTCATCAGAATTCAAACCAGAGCTACAATTCCAGAAGTATTTTCAGTTCCATGCCTACCAAACAAAACAGCAAGTTGATGAACAGGGATGATGGGAGCATCCTTAGCTCAGCCTCCCAAACCCCAGGGGGGACCAGCAGCTCACACTCACCTGGCTGTGCCCAGCAGAGCTCCCTTCATCCCTCTCCTGCTCCCATCCACTGCCACTTCCCTCTCCCCCTTCCCACAGCCGACCAAAACCAGGAGTTCTCCCAGGTGCTGGCCACGAGGTGGAATAAACAGGCAGAAGTGAGCAGTGAAAATCCCAACGAGCCCCCGTTATCCCCCAGGATTCCTGAGTGGTAAAATCACGGTTGGAGGGAAGGCAGGACGTGTGCTGATGGTTTTGTTTTGCCATCCAGCGTGCCAGGAGTGTCTGATTAACAGTTTTCCATCCCTATTCAGGCATCTTTGTTCGGAGTAGGTCTTTGCTCTTTTAGATCCTGGTCCAAAGCCTTTCAAGGGAAATTGAAAAGTCTCCCATTGATGAGAAGGGGGTGCGCCCTTGCTAATTGTTCCTTTCACATCAGAGTGAAAACAAATTCTTCAGCTTCCATTTGAAACCCATGAAGTTCAATCCCCTGATATATTGGACCCTTATTTTAAGGAGGCTGGAGAGGAGAGGAGGGGAGGACAAAGCCCAGGACTGAGGGCTGCGTGCAGGCTCCAAGGACATGCATTGCACAGCCCATGCTGGGACACATCTCAGGCCTTGATTCTGCTTTCCAGAAAGGCCCCAAGTGTTTTAGAGCTCACAAGTTCATAAAATGCTGTATTTAAAGTTCTCATTGCTCACCAGAAAACTTGAGATCAGAAAGCCACTCTGATGCTCCCCAGTTGCTGCTCTCTGGGAATAATTTCTCCTCAGGAAGAAAGTTTTAGTTTGCTCTTCTTGCAGAGTGAGATGTCATCTCTGGTTAGGTAAAGGTGTGGATGGAGAAAAGTGTAAAAAAAGTGTCCAGAGTACAGGATATTTGATTTGGGCCATCTCAGTGCCAAAAAGATACTGAGAAATCAAAGATATCCGTTCCAGACCAAGAAATGTGGCTGATGAATGGAAATGAAAATTCTGAGGGAAATCAAAAGTTAAGCATGCACATGTCAGATAATGGAATTTTACAAACAGCTTAAACATAAATCAACAAATCATAATTAATGGAATTATTTAGAAAGCCGAGTTTAACTGGGCACATAAGTGATGTTATCTCCCAGCATGGGAAAACTAGAAGAGGTCCATGATGGTGTAACTAAAGGTTGCTTTTAAAATAACCCTTTGCTTTGGGAAGGAGATGAACTGGATGGAATTGTTCAGCTATAAGTTAAAAAGAAAACCCTGTAAACATAATGACATAATAAATACAGATCTATAAAAAGAGGGAAGCAGCAGTAGCACATGGCTGATGATTTGGGAATCCAGGAGAGAGCCTGGTCAGCCAAAGGATTCCCCAAGCTCTGTGTTGGAAGATGAATATATAAAGTGCAATACAACCTGGAAGAACACCTTTCAAAAACTGTCTTCTTACAATGAAATAATTTTTCTTCCCTCCACAAAGAAGGATTTCACCCTGGAGTTGTTTCTAAAAGACAGTAAAACATAACAGATGAATGTTGCCTTGCATAAGGAACACACACATGCATTTAAATCACTTATATTTTACTTTTTTATGATGCAATTGCGAATTGTGTTATTTTGCATTTGTAATTAGAGGTTGAAACAGATGGCAGAGGCTTGGTTTAAAGGGATGTGCTGGATGGATCAGGTCTCCTGCCCCACTGAGGGCTGAGCATGGAAACTCTTCCATGAGCTGGTCAAAGGGCAAAGTGCTTCCTGCACATCAAAGAACATTGGGAAGGACCACATTGGATTTTCTAGAAGGTGAATAAGCAATAGGGAATTATTTTTTTTCCCCAAAGTGCTCTTAGAGCAATCCTGGTACTGTGCTCTGATTTTGGCTGTTGGGGTAGGTGACATTCGACCCTTCAACAAAAGCAGCAGGATTTTGGTGCAGCCTCCAAAGGAGAAAAAGACCCAAATGTCTTTTCCAAAGACCCTTTCTGAAAAGGAGAAAAGCTTAAAGAACTCTTTGAGAAAACCCTCGGAGGAGCAGTGACTGCAGGAACATGGGAACATGTGAGTGTGCAGCACCAGCCATTAATGCAGGGATGGCAGGTGGATTTTCCAGCTCCTTTTCCTCAAGGAACAAAGCTGTGGGTACAAGGAGATTCATCATTCCTTTCCCATCATATGCAATTTGAGAGAAAACCACTTTATTCCATAAATATTCCACCCTGGGTGAACCCTGGAGCTGGGACTCAGGGTTACTCCTCAAAGCACAGAAACCTTTTGCCAGCTTTGGATGAGTCCAATTTGAGTTCTTAAATTCCAGCTGAGCTGCCCACCAGTGACTCTTCCCTTGAGTAGGATTTCCCAAGGTTTGAGATTCCTTGCTCGGGGCTGAGACAATTTTCCCTGACCAAAGAAGAGAAAACCTTTCCCCACAACACATCCTCAGTGACTGAGACTGCTGAATTAATACCAAAGAAATCAATATTCAATATTCATTTATAAATTTGTATAGATGCTTCCATTAGATAGAAACTATTTTCCAAGACCTAAATTCCATCAATTTACTGATTGCTCATTTTTTACCAAAAATGGAGCAAATCCTTTAAATGCACATATACCCTACCAAAAATAAATATCATGGACTTTTAAGAATCAGGGTATTCATAAAGCAGCCCCAAAGTGGTATCTAGAGCTACAACCCTCAGGGATCCAGCCAAGGATCCTTTCACCCACAAAAATCCAAATCCATAAGCTCCAAATCAGCATTTTAAACCACTGCAGAGCCTAGATCACTATGGGAATATGGAAAAGTCATGCTGATATTATATGGTTTATATATGTAAATTATATGGTATATATATATATATGTATGATAACACCAATATTATCTACCCTACTAGGCTGTTACAGGATTGTTTTTAATTTTTTAATGATATTTTAAAATATTTTTCAATTTGACTTTTTTTTTCATACTAGCAGAGCAATATTTACTGAATGCCCAGAGTGAAAAAGGCACCTCTAGCTGCTGCTTTATCACTTAGTTTGGTTTCTCTGCATTTTTTATAAATACAAAAAAAGATCTGAAGTAAACAGGTCGTAAAATCCCCTATAAATATTATCTGTTTACTATCTTCGGGGATGGGCATGGACAAAGAAATTGAACCAGAACGCCGTAAGAACAAATTTTCTTTGGGGAATTCATTCACATCTGTTCCTGCACGACAACAGGAGGAACAGAAATTATTGAGAAAAAAAGACAGAAAAGAAAGGAAATGTAACTTTCAAAAGTAAAAATGGCTTCCTCTGATCTTTAGCTGATGGTTCTGATGAGTTTTTTATTCTGCCTGACCTGATTAGCCTAATGCTGATAAAGAGCTAATGAAGAAGAAAAGACTTATCCTGAAAGTTAACTCCTTTCTGGAAAGGAGATGGATGGGTTTCTGAAAAGAGGGATAGCTGGAAAATTCACTTGTGTGTTCTTTTGTTTCCAAATTTTAATGCATCCCCTTTCAAAAGGGCTCCTGGTCATGAAATTCAGTAAACCTTTAATTTAATTGATTTAAATTTTAACAAATTAACCGACTGTTGATGCGCTATCATCATTAAACAGCAAATTATGTACGAAAGAGAAGAAATACCCTTTTCCCTTTATCTCAGAGGGGACCTGGCACTGCCCTCACTGCTGTGGGGGAAAGGGGCACTGGGATCTGCAGGAGCCTCCCCATCCCTCGTGGGAAGTGGGCTTGGAGAAGAATGAGATGGGCTGGATTATTCTGTTTGCACCCCAAGCATCCCTTCAACCCTCCCTTTGGAATTTCCACCAATGTTGCCAACACCAGATCCCTCCTCCCAAGCCATGGACAAAGACTGGACTCTGCAGCTGTGCCTTCAACACACCACACTGTAAATATAGTATGAATACAGTATAAATACAGTATAAACACAGTATAAATACACTATAAATACAGTAAACATACAGTACAAATACAGTATATTAGTGGTAAAAAAATTACAGAGACTCCTTGGATTGACAAGCAAATGCACCAAAGTATGAAATTCAAATTAATACTGTAATGCCTTTTATAATTTGTAATTAATCTATGCTGCATCGACCTAAGTATTTATTCTGTTTGTGCAAGAACAGGCCTGAGCCAGAGCCAAAGGAAATGACTGGGAACTGGTTTTGACCAATATTTAACTCCAATCATGGTATTTAGTAAAGAAATATATATATATATATATATATATATATATATATATATATACATACATATGTCTGATAAAGGCACCCAGAAATTATATAAGGATTTTTATAATAAAACGGTTTTATAAATTTATCTGATTTTTCTCTTTCTGATCTTTCTGCAGTGGAAAATGGTGATGTAATTCTGTGCTGAAGAAAAAACAACCTCTATTAAATAGACAAAGATCATAAAGTCTATTTTGCTCGAATTTCCACAGCTTCAGTGCACACAACTGAAGGCCTGGCAAGTACTGAATTCTTTCAAGAACGATTTATTTCAAAGTTACAAGGCTGATGAAGGTTTTAGAGTTACAAATTCCTGTTTTTCTTGGAGCAACATCTTTAAAGATATGCAAAGAGGGATTTCTCAGCACTATTCAGAAACGAGTCTCAAGTGATTTGCCACTTTGGAGTACAGAGATTGTTTTCTAATTCAAGCAAACATTTTGAAAAAAAAAAAAGCAGAAAAGGATGTGAGAAAATGCTCATTAGGAAAACAACAGCGAGAATCTCAGTAGAAATGTTTAACCAACTTACCTGATTTCGCTGTTGTGCTTTTAGGTCCTGGAGCAGGAGCAATGCAGATTTTTTATGTAAGGAGAAATGCAAAAGTCACCAATGAAAAAATGAGGTTGTCAAGGGTTTGGAAAAGGCTTGGAACAAAACCCTAACCAAAGGTCCACTAAGACCATATTCCCAAGCTGAAGTTACTGCTGGGCCTTAAATTGTTACATGTTATTTTTTTTTTTCTTTTTTGAGGTGCTATTTTGGGTGCAGCATGCTTTGAAAATATGCAGGCTACCCTCACACAAACAGATATTTAGAACAGAGCTATTTCCATAATAGATGGACATTTTCACAGGAAACATTTGATAGATGGATGCAGAGATCTGAATTCTCTGGTTTGCTGATAGAAGAGCTCTGTGCTATGCACAGAAAATTCCCTCTGTGTGGGTAATGTATATTTGACTTCACCTTTTGCATATTGATCACTCCCTGACTTGCAAATCCTGAACCATGTGCAAGTGTGCGTAATATGAATAACTTTATTCCAAACTTGCATGTCTGAAGCCATATGTTCACTGAAATCTGAGCATAAATCTACTAAAATTTACTGTCCTACACTGCAGATCAATAAACCCTACAGTATTTCAGGAGGGCTGGATGTATATTATGTTTGATGGCTTTGAAGATGCATATTTCCAGCTATAATTATTTACATATAAGGTCCAGGACCAGGAGATAACCTTCAGCTTTGGTAACATTAACACTTGCAAATAATCATCACTACTCTATCACTCTCACACCCCATAATCTGCTAACATATGTCTACATTTTCTATGTGTTTATGTAGTACTTTATATGGAAATGTTTCATTACTGCCCGCAGCAACATGTGGCATTTCTTCAAGAACATTTCAGCACCTTTTAACATGGTTTCTTCAAACGTCTCTCTAATTGTGAGGATTTCATTCTGCAAATGTTATCACTGCTCAAGCAGATCAATTTTCTTAACTGCTTAATATGCATGCTCTAGGCATTTCCACAAAAATGCAAAATATACAGTACGGAATTAATATAAATAAACTACTACCAGGCTATTATGGAGCAGATTTAAGGCAGCAGGGTTGGAGATAACTCCATTTCCAGACTTGCAAGTCTTCTTATTGTAGCAACACACGTCATCTAAAATTTTTGTTTGAGATATAAACCAATTTTTTTCCAATTATTTATTATACTACCATTTTCTCTAAACTAAATTATGATATTCTTACCAACACAGTGACTGCTGGTGCAGAGAGGGTTTATGGTGGAAATTTCTGTCACAATTCCAGATTTTCTGAACTTTGGTTGATTGTGCTCATATTTCTGGCTGGTCAAGCATCTTCTAAAGCTGCACAAAACCCATTTGGGTGGAGAGACCTCCAGGCAAGTCCAGATGTGGAGAAGAAAGTGGCATCTCACTAATGCAAGGGCTGGTGGCTGTCACTGATGCTTTTATGTAGCATCCAGACAACACTTCAGCCTTCCAAAAATCAGGGACCTGAAGCTGTCCAGGATGAAGGCCAGGCTTCTCTCAGTCAAGAGCCAGGACTAGACTAAATTTGAAAGAACTAAACGCAGGTGAGATCAATCCAAACCCCATTATTTGGTTGTAAACCTCAGGAAACCATTGCTGGAATGTGTCCTTCCAGCACCCTGTTCATATTCCATCCAGGTCTTTACAGTCTGGTTTGATACTGGGGCAAGACAGGATTTATGGTGTCCTCTGGATTTTTACATCACTGCCCTCACCCTGGAGGTTCATCAATGCTGATGTTCCTGTGGGTGATGGAACAATTAATCCAATTACATAAACAATTTTAAGAAGAAGAGCCTGGCAGGAGAGCATAGCAGCTCCAGACCCGAATTTCCATCCCAGCCCTTTCCCCTGCCCTGCCTCCCCTTGCCCTGTGCACATTCACCCACCCCTTGGCAAACCCCACAGAAATTTCCTCTTTAACAGAACAGAGCAATCCCTCTGAGAGGAACAAGCTGATTTCTTCAGGAAGGTCCAGGGAAGATTTTTTTGAAGCTGGAAGAAATGCAGTTTCCCTGCTGTGAGGTTTGGTACGATGCTGCTGGAGGGATGAGTCATTGTTTCTTTCATATATATCATCAGAGTACCTATAACTGTCTCTCATCTAAATGTTAATTGTATCCAACAGAATGACTTTAAATGAATACTCTGTCAATAACACTGTTATTAATGTTCCTTGATAGGCATGGTTGGAATATTTTGTAAGATTAGTCTAATATTTCCTACAGAATCTGCTTCATGTGTTGTGTTATTGCGTCTACTTTGGATCAAAACCTGCTTGTAAAGCCTTGGGTGGCTTTTTTTTACTCTCCTCTCAAGAATTCCCATATCAGTGAGTTTTGATAGGAACTATTTGACTACAGGCATAGCAGTAATCATCATTTCGCTGGACCACAAGCATAAGTTTAGGTGTTAAATTGATATTTTCTGATTGCTCAGCAGGGCGTTTTATTGCCTTCACCCTGTGCAGCTGGCACCGCAGGAGTTGATGGCATTAACGGGGACAGAGTTAAGCTTGGTTTAGCCACGTGAATATTTTGATTTATGCCAGCTCCACCTCTGCCTCTCCAAGCGACCACGACAGGAATAATTTGGCAGCAATTCCTCCCTGTTGGCCGCTCACCTGCTGGAGACCAGGCGAGGCAGAGAGGAGAGCCCAGGTGTTCGGCTGGAAAAGGAGGCAGAACAGCTTTTCCTTGGTGCCCCAGGTGTGTCCCTGGCTGGAGGCAGAGGAGCAGCAGCAGTGCCAGGAACACCTGAGCAACAGGTGGGAGCCTTTGATGGAGCTGCTTTGCCAGCAAACCCTCGGCAAGTTTAAAGCACTCCCAGCCCACTCTGTTTGTAAAGAACAAATAACTGATCCAAAGGCTGAAAGCCTCTGGGTTTGTTTTTTTTTTTTTTTTATTCTTCCCCCCTCTCTCATCTCCTTTTTCTCTCCTCCTGCTGTTCCTTCAGATTTAGGCCTTTTGTTTCTTCTCCTCCAGACATCTGTCCTCCGCCTGGGCTGCTGTTCCAAGAACAGATATCCCACCTCAGGTCCAGCCCACTTTGATAGTTCACAATGAGACACCAAAGCTGGAATAAACACATAGCTGGGGGGGGGGGGCAGAAAAAAGAAAAAGTTAAATCCCTACTTGAAAACCTGTTTTGTGTTTTCTTATTTCTTAAAGTTATTTTTAAGTGTTTAAACCAGACCAATTATAGTCAGAAACTACTTCACTTAATCCATTCCTTTATCTCCTGGGAAAAATCACCAAAGCAATTCTCAAAATGTTTAAATCCCACAGTGTGCATAAAAGCAGCAAGTAAATCTGCTCCTTCCCAGGCAAACCTTAAGGATTTCACTGACATCTTTAATTAAACCAGCAAATAGGTCGGTTTCTCTTGTGTTCTGACCAACACACTGTCAACAAGGAGGGGAAAGAAACTGAAAAGGAGGATTTGTACTGAAAAACAGCACCAGAAACATTTGTATAATCATGATCATGGTCTGGAACAGGAATGTAATCAGGAATTATTAAACATTATCAGCTACTTCCTGGCAACATATTGCTTGGATAACACTCCTGCAACTACAGGAGAGTTAGTTATGAAATAATTAAACTGCAAAATTGGAAATAGAACAAAAAAAAAGCAAACTCGAAATGCATGAAGCTGTGCAGAAGAGAAGTATGTTTATGTCTGTGAATTTATAAAGACGGATTTAATTCCAAAAGGGAGAATTGTGCAGTTGTTATTAGATCAGTAATAAGCACAGATGGCTGCAAAGGAACCATTCCCCAACCCATCCTGCCATCTCTACCCTGCAGCACTCGTGGAGGAGAAGGAAATACAAGAGTAGGGAGCAGCAGAACTGGGAATTCAGTGTTTTTAAATTTCGAAGACTGAGTCTACATCGTCGTGTGTTATTCATTATCAGTAACATTCCTGGCAAATTCACCCAACACAGATTTTGAGACATGATTGTCTAAGCTCCTTTCACAAGTGAGACCTGATGCCACCGGGCTGCTCATCACAATCTTCTGTCGATATCAGCCCCTCACAGATATTTTTCTTTTCCTGCAGGAGGAAACTGATGTTCCCAAGGATGAAAAGGTTGCACGCAAAAGCAGGATCCAAAAATCCTGCTCTCAGCTCTGTGGAAGAAGGATTTATGATGCTCAACTAGCAAAGATAGCAATTAGCTGAAATACTCAAGAGCAGAGAGCTTGACAATCTGATGAGTTATTCTTTTGAACTGGGGCAGCAACTCATGCATAAATTTCCTTGTAAACAATTATTACAGGAATGCACTGTAAACACAATTAATCATCTCAAGGTGTTATCTCTAGGTATTTTCCCCACAGATTATGTGCCACTTGCTCAATAAATCAAATTTTAACATAAAGACATCAATAGCTGGTATTATTAATATTCCCATTCAGCCAAACATGGTTGGGTAGAAGCTAACAAGCTTTGATTACATTTCGAAAACACAGAAAGTATTACAGAAAATGGGAAAAAGATGTGAATTGTGAAACTTTGAATGAAAATAGGATTAAAGAGGAGACATATGAATCAGAACATTGGTTCAGATAAAATACGAGTACTTTGTAATTTAAAATGCATTTTCACTGATATGAATTGGAAATAGTACAGTACGTCTTGTTAATAGGAATATTAAGTTTTACATCATCTTAGATAGGTTCTTCTTATGAAACAGTATTTACAAGAGCCTTACAATAATAGGCTGCCTAATATTTCCATATGATTTCTTCTTGTGATATACACCAAGCACATTTTCATCCCTTGTTCGTAATTTTCAGCTGGGGGTTGGAGTAGCCAGCAAAGGGAATGAACACATCTCACTCCATTTCATCTCCCACAGCCCACAGAGCACTAAACAACCTCCACTCCAGATTTATTTGAAACCCACCCTTTCAGACTGCCCCTTTTGGGGATTGTCCTATGGACTTTGGCAGAGTTGAGAAGATGTGGTTCAGAAGAGTGAGGCTTCTACCAAGGGGGAGAGTCTGATGGGGTGATGGGGAAAGGAAAGAGGAGTGGAGGAACACAAGAGGAGCAGGATGCTGGAGAGGACCAAGAAGCATCACTCCAGCCTGTCAGCTTTGAATAGTTTGCAGCATGAGGAAGACAGAAGAGGCACAGAAATGGAAGAGGCACAGAAAATAGACACTGGAGGGGCTCACAGAATTGCCCGCAGGAATTTTTCACAGGAAAGGGGACAGGAGCAGCACAGAGCAGCTACCAAAGGGGTTTGAAAGTCAGAGGGAAGAGAAAGCATCAACATATGCAGTTTCTGCTCAGTTATTCCTACTTATCTTCCAGTCAAAGTAATTATTCCTGTTTACAAAAGAACGACGTTTGCTGAGGCTTCTGCTGCTCTGCCCAATGGCTCGTGCAGCTGGTGACACAAACACGTCAGCCCAGTCAAACAGGTGACTTTGGGAGAAGGGAACTTGTGCTCCCTGGTTTCCATGGATGGGAATGAGCTCTGAACTATCCCCTGGGGAAGGCCACAGGTGATACCTGAGAGCAGATCCCCTGGCAGAGATCATGGCTTTCATACTGTGTGGAAGAGGGAAAGCAGAATTTGCATCTCCTCAGGTTCCTCTGCTGATGGTCCTTTGTCAGTCCCCAGTGGTTCTGCAATGTTCAGATCCACCAAAAGTGGGGTGTCAGGACAGTAGGTGGGGGAGCAATTCTCTTTTTCCACTTCTCAACATCTAACCCGATGCAATCTTTCCTCAGATCTCCCTATATGTGGAATCAAGACCACAGGGGATGGATACAGATATTTCAAAGCCTCTTCATGCCAGTCTGCTTTATTTCTTCATGTTCATTCATTTAATTTGGCAGCCTCCTGCCTGTCTGTGGTGACGATCTTCAAGATTTTAAGAAGTTTGTTCACCTCTTCTCTGCAAGAAGCTTCCTGTTTTATGATCATGATGCAAGGTATTCATTTTCTATTCACTTCCTGAGCAGGATGATGGAAAGTGGCCAACAGACAAATCACACTAAAATATTGACCTAATGGTCCCCGAGATTTTTAAACTGACACTATTCACCGAGGGCAGGAATAACGAATGTATTGCATGTAGAGAGATTTATTGATTGATACGGGCAGCAAAATACCACTGCTCAATAATTATTTCAAAGATCAGGATGTCACCTTGGTATATTACTCCTGGGTTGTTGCCAATTTTTGTTACTGTCCACTCCTGGTATGTGTACAGCCCTGAAGATAACTTGGTGTCTGCAAAACTCTCGCTTGCAAATGCAAGTGAAAATCAATTAAAAGCACGAGCACAACTGTGTGGGTGCAGAAAAGGGCCATGTTTGGAGACATTTGTCCCTTTATGTCAGGGATAGTCCTTACACAGCAAACTTCATCTCACCCAGCACTGGAGAGTGGAAGGGAGGCAGCTGAGAGCCCATAAAACACGAACAAAGGGGAGCAAATCTACGTGATGAGCCACCTCAATTCACCTTAGTAAGTTCTCATGGTGCTGCTCTCTGGCATTGCTGATGTGCTGCACACCATCAGCACTGAGTGGCTCAGATGAGTTTTCTGCTTATCAATGGCTTCTTTTTCTTTCCGTGTCTGGCAAATTTCTAATAGTGGCTGATTTCCTGTATGCAGATCCCATTTATGGTTTGTAGCACTGTATTATGATGAATTTACACTATCAATGAACATTGCTGAAGGGCCTCATTAACTTGTGCAGGCGGTGAATTTGTATTTTTCAAAATGCCACTCTTTCTCTAAAGAAATCTCGCTGACAGTGGCAGTCAAGTACTTGACTGGTTAATAAGGCAGCTCAAAGGAAACAGCTTCACTTCACTGAGAGTTTTTGTCCTTGTTTAATTTCTCCTCCTTTCTCGACAGGTTTGGAGGATGTGCAAAGATAATATATTTCAGTTTTTAATCTCGCAGTCCTGCTGACTACGATGATATAAACAAAAGCAGAAACACAGAAAATTATAGAGATACACTTAAAACAGAACCGGTAATAAAAAACCTGGGGTTCTGGCAGAGATTTCGCTCAGGCACTTCTCTACTTGGCATAATTAGGAAGTTTCTTCAAATCCTGCTAAATCCCAGCTCCGTTTTTCCATGCCTGCAAAGTGAACAAGATAATCATGCCCATAATGCGGGGCCTAAAAACCTGAAGGCATCAGCACCCAGCCCTCCAGACAGACTGCAACCTGCAAACAGTTCAAAAGCAAGCTTGTCAGACTGGCTGCGACATATGGAGCTCCAACGAGAGTATTTCCAGATATAGGAAATACCAAGCATTCTGTAAACAGAGTCGTTGGGAGTAGTTTTTTTGCAGGGATATTTTTACGACTGGTAAGTTGCAAGAATCTGTTCACAATATCTGCGCTCGCGGTTACCACCTGTGTTTTTCTCAGCAGAACGTGGGTAACATGCAGGCTTTATGATAACAATGTTTGTTTTTTTTTTTTTTTTTTTTTTTTTTTTAAATCCAGCACTGTGTCTTCCAATACAGCCTCAAAGCTTTGTGGAACCTTCAGGGAGTACGTGGAAATCTTGTTCTTTGAATATGACAATATTTAGCTCTCGGAGATCTTTAAACGTAGCTAAATGTTCACGAAGGCTGTTGTGGGAGGGGGATCTTTGGGGCCGGGGTTTTAGGAAGAATTTTGGGCACTGAGGTTGGCAGAACTTGGCCAGGGCAGTCCGGGGGAAGAAGTTTTTACAATAAGGGTGGTGAAACACTGGCACAGATTGTCTGGAGAGGTGGTGGATGCTCCATCCCTGAGAACATCCAAGGTCAGGTTTGGTGCAGCTTGGAGGAACGTGATGTGGTTGGAGATGTCCCTGCTCAAGGCAGGGGGTTGGATGACAGAACCTTTAAAGGTCCTTTTTCAAGGTTCCTTCCAACTCAAACCATTCCATGACTGAGTCCACAATTTCCCCTGCAGGATCCCAGGGACTCAAGAGCCACTCCTGCATCATTCTGCTCATCTCGCTCACTGTGGTCTGTGCTGTAGGAGGGTGGAAATGGGATATCCCAAATATTTTAGGTATGGCTAGAAAGGCTGGGCCAGGTCAAAAAGACGTGCAGGAACCAGGGCTGACCCTGCAGAAGAGACTTGCTCAGTGTTGCCTGTGCCATATGGGCAGCAGGAACCACAAACTGTGAGGTCAAGCCTGGGAAATGGCAGCAACAGGCGAGACAAAAATGCATTTTCATTCAGTCTTGGGATCCAAATCCTAACACAGAGCGAGTATTTTCACTCTTTCTTTTAAACATACATGAACACATATATAACAAATATGTCTCTCTCCATACACACATTCCCATATAGATGGAGGTGAAATAAATCTGTAAAACATGAGAAATGACATCCACAAAGGTACATTTTTAGTAACATAGAAGAGAAGTGATTGACAGAACAAAGCATATGGAAACGAAGAAGAATCTAACCCACATTTAGATCTAAGAAAAAAATATTTGCCTGAAGGGAAAATATTAATTAGTTTGTCTACATGCAAGATAAAAGTCTGGAAGACATATCCATCAAAAGGCAGCAGAATAAACAGCAAAATGGAAATTATTTGTAAATTGACAGTAAACTTGGCAAACATTGAGGGGGTAAACAAGTTATTTGGCATGCAAAGCACTCAGAAATCACAGCCTCTGTCAGGAGGCATCTGTGCATATATTCACTTATTTGACAGAAATTAACATTTTGCAGAAATCTTTGTTGCATGCTAAAGATTTCTTCACCCTCCTTAATTATTTTAATTGCTGCTTCAAAAATGTTCCGTATAAACATGAAAAAAGACATTAAAATCCACCAAGTCCAGTCCCACGTTATCAATAACACACAGTCCCTCTGTACAGGAGTTCAACACAAAACCTACAGGGACAGAAAATATTGACAGAAAAGAGCCACATTTGTTTCTTCTCGATTGAAATTTAAGAATCACGCGAAGACTTTCTCGGCGTCCTTTCAGCATCGTGAAAGGCTTCCAAAACAAAACACTGTCTCACAAACAAATTAATCCAACTGCTGAGAGGCCCAGGGTTAAGGAGATTCTTGTTTTCCCATTATTTGGGGGGAAATGCACGTTTGTGTGCCCATAATTCAGGTGGAAACCGGAAGGGAATGTGCCATAACAAACTCTAATGGTGGGCACTTTTATTCAAGAATAATGCAAATTAATCTACACTTCAGATATTCCCTTTCTCCCCTGCAGGGTGGGTGATGGTGAAGTCATCACAACAATTGGATTCTGGCTGTTTGAGGAAAGGATGGATGGAAAAGATGGATGGAAAAGATGGATAATGTGAAGGTGTCAGGCTCAGAGGAGTCCTGGCACTACCCCTGAGGTCAACAGAGCCACAGGAGACCATTAATTGCACCAAGAAAGCACCAGAAGAAGGACAAAATCCTTGAATTTGGGTTGTCCTACAGGAATGGGGACTTGAGCCAAGTTCCATCAGCTTCCTGCAGCAAAACCAGGCTCTGCTGTGGATGCACAGGCTTTGCCACAGGTGTTCTGGTGGCAGGACAAGGAGTTTTAGCTTGTTTTCTACTGAAAAAAGAACTGATTCCCCAAATTACACCAGATTTCCTAAGTATGGCAGTGGTACTACACTGCTAATTATAGCCAGGGATTTATGCAAGAAGCTACATTACAAATTCAATGTAAAAATAGGTTTTTCAAATAGAATCTGAATAATTTTTTTTTCCTTCAAAATGTGGATCCACATATTGCACATGACCCTCCCCAAGTGTAAATTCACACAGTTCCAGCAGCAGTTTGATATCAGATGAAGATGTAACCCTTAAAACACAAAATCATTCTCTTTATCACATTGGAGCCATAACAAAATCCACCAACAATTTTGCAAAACTGGAGAGGTCCAAAGAAAAATCACAACTTGATAACAAGAGCTGGCCCTTGATACACTGGCTCCTTCTCCCAATGTCACTGATTTTTGCCATGCCAGCCCAGTTTGATTAAAACAGCAAAAGCAGAAAGAGTTCATTCAAACACATCCCAGCACTGAAGGAAATCTCATGTGAGCCCAGATTAAAACCCAACCAAAAAAAAAAAAAACCAACAAAAAACCAAACAAATCAAATTGTTCAACTTTGCCAAATCTGAGACTGTTTGTTCCCTTTCATTAAAATGAAAAGCAAGTCAAATACTCCACTTCCTCCAGGAATCCATTTCCAGGTCAGCTTCCAAAGCCAAAATGTCTTTTTTTCCTGCATTATTTTTACATTGGATTGTAACATCAGAACAATTTGAGCAGTTGTCAGGCTGGATGCTGGTGATTCCAGGCATTCACAGCCACGCCAGGGCTGTGGTTGCTGCAACTGGAACAACAGCAAAGCCTTGGAAAGGTCTCAAAAATGCCTTTGCAACTTTTGATATCTATCTGTGATATTTGGAAACACAATATTTGTAGGAAGAAGTCCAGAAATACATCACAACAAAATGAAATCAATGGGAAATAAATAATAAGCCAAAAATTATTTGTATTACCAGGACAACTCTGTAAATACTGAGTTGTAACAAGTTTCCACTGAGTCTCTGGGTTTTGAACATAAAATTTCTGGAGGTTCAGTGCCTTTAACAGGCAGGAATTTGTAATGGGATTTTGGGAAGGAGTTTAGCAGGCTTTGGGGGAAACTCCACGTGGATTTGAACATGCAGGCAGCTGTAGAACCCTGGGAAGAGTGGTGACAGCAAACACTCACCCCAGATATTCTTTGCCCAAAAAACAAGTCCAGTGTTAATCCACAGAATCACAAAGGTTGGAAATCCCTTCAGGATCATGGAGTGCAGCCACTGATCCACCACTGCCCCATGTCCCTAAACACCAAATCCATGTGGGTTTTGAACATTTCCAGGGATGGGGACCCCACCACTGCCCCAGGCAGCTGTGCCAGGGGTTGAAAACCCTTTTTGTGGAGTTTTATATCCAACCTGACCTGCCCTGTCCCTGTTCCCTGGGAGCAGAGCCCAACCTGGGGCTGTCCCCTCCTGCCAGGGAGTTGTGCAGAGCCACAAGGTCCCCCCTGATCCCCGTTTTCTCCAGGCTGAGCCCCTTTCCCAGCTCTCTCAGCCCCTCCTGGTGCTCCAGACCCTGCCCCAGCAACGTTGCCTTTATCTGGACACACTCCAGCAAATTTACCCATTTTATGCAAGAAGTTCCTTTCTCCAGCTCCTGACCATGACCCATTGCTGCTTTCAAAGCAAAACCTCAGGATTTTCTCATCTTCAGAGACTGGAATTGTAGATCAGAGACGTGTCCAGTGAGCTCAGGGGAAATCCAACTTGTACCTCTGCTGGGAGATGAGCAAAGCAGGAGCAATTCTCTATGTGAATTTCCTAAAGCAAACCTGTATTTATTAAGTTTTTAAATAGCTGGAAGCAACAGCAGGCAAGGCAAGGTCAGTCCTCCAGGCACAATGCCCATCACGCTGAAAGTATCCCTCAGAAATTCCAAGCTCCCAGCAGCAGGAAAGCTCCTGCCCATCTGAAGGAACACCCATCTTTACTCTGGCAGGTCTAGGTCTCCTTTTAACAATTCACAGTTATATCATCTGCTATAAACAACCATTTCATCTGCTATAAACAACCATTTCAGCTTCCCAGGGGGTGGGTTAGGACCTTCTGCCCTCACCTGGGACTGGTTTTCTTCTGCTCTTCATGCTGAGGTTCCACAGCACCACCACAAAGCAAAGCCCAGGGATGTCACCAGGCTTAGGAATTGTTTAGGAACATTTTTTACTAAAAAGTTTGAGTGTATAATGAAAGTTCGGTGTGATTTCTCTGCATTTAGAAGGAAATGGATTTAAAATGTTCTCCAGATTTTCCTTTTCTTGCAGGAAAGAAATCTGAATAATTAATTTATTAATTAGATAGACATGAGGGTGTGTTTTACCCTAAGAATTTTGCCGTGGCTGTTACCTGCTGCTTCTCTCCCAGCCCTGCATGGCTGTAACTCCACCCACCCAATTCCAGCCATTTCAGAGGAAAGGTGGAACTTTTAATATCTCCTGCAGCACTAGCAGTTACCACTTTTTTTGTGAAATTCTGAGCTGACAGCTCTTTGCCCCAGATGTTTAACTCCAGGAAGTATAAAACACCACTGGTAATCCAAGCTCCTACCTAAGCTGAACGTCTAGGCATAAAATAATTAAATTGGTTCTTTCCAAACCTTTATTTTATATAAGTTATAGTCTTTCTCTCCTTTCTGTGATGCTCTAAAGGCAGAGAGGTGAGGTTTGCAGGGACTTTTGTAAGCTGGAGCAGCCTGGCTGGAAGGAGAGGGACAAGCTCCAGGCACACAAGGACACACACACTCTAAATAATTTATAAGTCTGTTGACCACTCCAAGTCGTGCCATGTGTTATTTAGATACCTTACTCTTACTCAAATGTGCAATGCCCCTCTCTGTCAGCTCTCAAGTCCTCCTGTGCCCCAAAGCTTGTGCATTTTTTCCACCCCTAGCAGCCGGTCTAAGGAAAGATCTTCCCTCACCCTGCAGATTTGGCTCTTGGGAACAATGTGGGTTTCCAAATGTCACCTGCCCCTGGTCACGTTTAGACCTTGGCTGTTTTACAGGGCAAGCCCGAGTTGTGAGGAATATCCCCTGCAAAGGGGCTGCTGTAACTGCTCTGTGCAGAAAAGAAATGCATAAAAAACAGAAACACTATCGAATATATAATGGCTTATAACAGATTATGGTTTTCTTTTCCTTAGCAAAAATATCTTCAATTCAGAAGGGAAATATTTCTATTAGTGTTTATCCTTTAAACACGGCCAAGGAAAATATTTGGAGAGAAAAAATCTCCTGAAGACACCACAGTTCTTTTGTATCTTTAGTTTTCAGCCCGTCACTCACATTGTTTCTCCTCAGTCAGCTCAACAGACTAATTCTATTTAATCCTTTTCTTTTTATATGTAAAATGATACAGTTTAATGCTCCACAGTTTAATATCTGTGAAGTTTTATCTTTATTTGTTTGGGAAATTTGAGTCAGATACTCACCTACTGTAATTTCCCAAGAACAAACAAATGAAAAAGGGCAGTCCATTTTCATGCAAATCCAGCCAGCTGTTTAGCTCGGCCTGCCCTTGCCTTCTGATGTGAGGATCTGCATAAAAACCAAAGTGGAGATATGATAAAATATAAAAGGCTGACAATAACATGCAAATCGAAATCAGTCATTGGAAAACTGTGGACTCATTGTCATCAAAAGAATTAGGTGGCAGAACAAAACAAAAGAGCCCGGCTGATAAAAGTAACTATGGCACGATGGCTTTAAAATCTACAGATTTCTTATACCACAAAGAAAATTGAAATTAAACACCTCTCTAGACTGCCTGCTTTTAATCTCATCCTTCTGAGCTGCTTCCTGACATATTCTCTGTTAACTTTTTATCAAAGGTCATTTATAATCATATTTCAGAGATAAAATAAAAATAAAATTGCATTTATTTCCAAAGTTTTAATCAAGTTCCCAGCAAAAAAAAAAAAAAAAAAAAAAGGCAACAAACCCCAAC
The DNA here is from genome assembly GCA_037013685.1 of Acridotheres tristis. NCBI lineage: Eukaryota > Metazoa > Chordata > Aves > Passeriformes > Sturnidae > Acridotheres > Acridotheres tristis. Next base: position 15,887,334 of record CM072889.1, read on the forward strand.
TACAATAAGCTGCTGAACTCTAAGAATTGTAGTCCAGACACACTAAAATATTTACAGAAAATATTAGTGGCCCCTTATGCTTCAAACCTAGAACTTTTGAGCATAATTTTGCTGTCATTTAGATTTAGAGTTAAATCTGATGATGAATTTTGGGTATTTTTGAGGCCACACAGAACAACAGCAAATCCCTGAGTTCTGAGATCCCATGAGGCAAAGATGGTTCCAGAGGGTGTCTTGCAAGGATTAGTTTTTATATATGAGAATATCCTCACATTTAAGAAGCTGAGAGAGTATTTCAGTGATTTCTTAGAGGAATTTTCTGAAAATCTTCAACAAAGTATTCAACTTGGTTTGAAGTTTTCTCACTAAACTTGTTCCTTTCTCATAAAAACATGGATTTCCAACAAAACATAGTTTTCATTCCAGAGAAATAAAAACAGTTCCCCAAAAATTCCAAAATATTTTCATAACTAGTCCACCCTAAGATCAGAAATTCAAGAATTTCACTCTGAAGTTGAACACGAAATAAATTTTGCTTTTCTTCGTGTGGATATTTAATTTCTATTGATGGGGTAGGGGCTTTCTTTTAGAGGCAATATCGAGAATTTGGTTGTAAAAAGAGAACTAAAAATAAGAGATTTAAAAGTGTGTTAAAAGACAATTTTTCAATTCAGGTGGATACATCCAAAAACTGAGCTAAAAATTGCTAATTCCACATACTGAAACGCTCAGTAGTTGGGAAAAGCTGGAACTAAAGGTCCCTCTGCAGCTCTAATTTGGCCCTTGCCTGTCTTCACCATGATGTGGTTGTTAATTACTTGCTCACACACAGCTTTTCTTTTTTTTTTTTTTTTTTTTTTTTCCCAGGGAAAACCAGGCTCATAAGTGCCCAGGAATGACTTTGCATGAAAATAAATCAAGATTTTTATTTTGCTGCTGTCTGTTGTTGGTGGAAACAGAGTAAATAATGGAATTGTAGAATGTGTTGGGTTGGAAGAGACCTTAAAGCCCATCCAGTGCCACCCCTGCCATGGCAGGGACACCTTCCCCTGTCCCAGGCTGCTCCAAGCCCTGCCCAACCTGGCCTTGGGCACTGCCAGGGACCAGTGACCTCACAATCAAGATTTCCTTTCTATGAATGAACGAGGTGAATGAAGCCAGAAAGAGAAAAAAAACCAATTTTCTGGTGCTTTGGAAATGTCTTTTATCTCAGTGCCTGATTATGAACGTGTAAAATGGAGCCAAGCCTCTCTGAAAGGAGGAGATTCCTCTCTACTCCTAGAGAAACAATTAGCAAAGGTCTGTTCTTTGAAAAAAGCCCAGGGGAGAGGCTCAGGGGAAAAGCCATGAGGAGAAGTCCAACATTTGGGCAGTGCTTGGGAAACAACAGGCCATGAGCATGAGAAATCCACACTTGCTGAAAGAAGAGGAGAAACCATTCTGTGGGATCATGGAGTCAATGAGGTTGGAAAAGACCTTTGAGATCCTCAAGTCCAACCATGAACCCAGCAACCCCACCATGGGCACCACTCACCCGTGTCCTCAAGGGCCACATCCACAGCTTTTGGAAAATTCCATGGAATAATAACCCCACCTCTTTCCTGGTTCCCTGTTCTAATGCTTTACACCAAAGAAATTTTTCCTAATATCCAGTCTAAACTTTTCCTTGTGACATTTGAGGCTGTTTGCTCTCACCCTGTCAATTGTCACCTGGGAGCAGAGCCCGACCTCCCTGTTCCACCCTCCTGTCAGGGAGCTACAGATCCATAAGGTCTCCCTTGAACTTCCTTTTCTCCAGGCTGAACAACCCAACACATTTTAGTGCACAGCACAGAAAAAAAAAGGCATATAAATATGTAAAAATATAAAAAATGTGTCTGTAATAGCATTTTCTGACTTTCCAGTCCTTAACTTCCCAACCTTTGCATTCCATTGCTCTCTTTCAAACGCAATTCCCCAAACAACAAACCAGCCAAGCCTGAAAAGTGTTCAGCCTGCAGGACCAGACGACCTTCCTTCACTTCATCAGCAAAGCTGGGACCTCCAGACTTGTTCTGCCACCTCCTGTGCCCGAGCTCCCCGCGCACTCTGTGACAGCAAACAGCTTTTTGTCCATCCCCCGCCGCTCCAGACATGGAAAACACACAATTTGCCGGCGTTTGCACAAACATTCGGCACCGAGAAAATCATGCTCGGTTGGGTGGGGTTTGTGCTGTCCCTGAATCAGCAGGAGGTGACCCCAGAGCAGAGGGAGAAGTGTTCCCTCCTCGGCTCCTCCGGTGTGGCCGCACCAGGGATGCTCCGTATGGGCGTCGCATCCGCGCTCGGATCTGAGAGGAGACGGATCAGCCTCGGTGCAGATGGACTCAGAAAGTGCAAACAGATTTTTAACATGCCTATAAACTGGGGCACAGGAGGGTTTTTTGACAAGAACAAAAAAAAAAAGGCAAAAAAAAAAAAAAAAAGCGTCAAGTAATGGAGTACCTGCTCCAAGCCTGGAGGAACTGGAGCTGCTCGGGAAAATTATTATAATTTTGAAGACTGTGAAAGAACATGCATTTCCACAATCTCTTAAAAAAAAAAAAAAAAGGGAGGAAAAATCTTACTCGTTTTTAGTAAAAAGACTCTAAAAAACTGTTCAACTCACAGCTGGCACAGAAAATATCACCTCCAACATTTGAAGCCTGCCAAAACTCCAGGCAGATTCCAGCGGGGAGTTAAACGTGGAGTGCTGGGCAGCTGACCCAGCACGGAGCCTGTCACTGCTGCAGAGGAGATGCTTCAGGAGCAGGGAGATAAGAGGGACTGGGAATTTATGAAGGTGAATTGTTCCCAGCCCTGGTGTGATATCTCTGGCCAGCTCATTTTGATTAGGACTGAATGCCGTGATCCTCGTCCCTCAGGGAGGAAAATCCCCCTGGTGAGGGTTATCCCAGGAGGTGATGGAGAAGGGTGATCACGGTGCCCATGGAAGCAGAGCCCTCAGGCAGGGTGGAAATCAGCTCAGAGGACAAGGAAGAGGCTCTGAGCTCTCCCTGGAGCCTTCTCCTCTCCAGGTGAGCACCCCCAGCTCTCCCAGCCTGGCTCCAGAGGGGCTCCAGCCCTTGGAGCAGCTCTGTGGCCTCCTCCTCATCCTTCTGCTGTTGGACCCAGGGCTGGGGCAGCTCTGCAGGTGGGGTCTCACCTGAGGGGGGCAGAGGGGCAGAATCCCCCCCTTCCTGCTGCCCGTGCTGAGGAGGAGCTCAGGACACGGGGGTGTTTCTGGGATCTGTGGAGCTTCACATCCACCACCACCCCCCAGTCCTTCTCCTCAGGGCTGCTCTCCATCCATCCATCCATCCATCCATCCATCCATCCATCCATCCACCCATCCACCCATCCATCCATCCATCCATCCATCCATCCATCCATCCATCCATCCACCCATCCATCCATCCACCCATCCATCCATCCATCCATCCATCCATCCATCCATCCATCCATCCATCCACCCATCCATCCATCCATCCATCCATCCATCCATCCATCCATCCATCCATCCATCCACCCATCCATCCATCCATCCATCCATCCACCCATCCATCCATCCATCCATCCATCCATCCATCCATCCATCCATCCATCCATTCCCCATCCAGCCTGGATTTGTGCTTGGGATTGCCCTGACCCAGGGCAGCACCTTGAGCTCCATGGTGTGATACTTTGGAGATGGCAGGCACGATGGAGGGAAGGATATCCTTCCTTCCTGAGGATCCTGGAGGATCAGCTCTGACCTAAGCACCCCCCATCTCCTCTTCTCTGACTGGTTTATCTTTGTCAGATTTGTGGAAGATTCCCCATTGTTTCAGGCAGCCAATGATTTTGCTGGAGTAAGAGCAAACATCACTTTAATTGAGCATAATTATCATTGAAATCTGTTGCCTAAACCAGGATTTCAGGAGTCATGACTCATGCTTCAGGAAATAATGAAATTAGCTCCAAACTCAGAAGATTTTAACAAAAATGAGTGATGGAGTCTTTTTTTTTTTTAACTCTTAGTTTATAAAACACAAGGTAATTTGAAAGCAGTGGACTAGCAACTCACTTTTCCTTTTTTTCCCATGGAAACAGGAATTCCCAGCCCACTGTTGCAGCTCAGCAGAGCGAGTTTTAACCAGCCAGTGGTGTGGGTGGTTGTAATGCCCCCAAATGTGAGCACTGAACTTGGTGCAAACCAATTCTCATGTCCCTGTGCACTTATCCAAACCAAGCCAGGCACCCAAAACCTCTCCAGTTATCCCCAATACCTTTGGTGACACATGGAGGTTCTCCAGTGCCACAGGAGCATCATGAGGACTCGAGCAGACCAAAACATTTCAAAAGCAGCACGAGATGACACAAATGCTCAGCCCTGAAAATAAGTCATTTGAGCAATAAGTACATTTTTCTTGTCGTTGAGAACAACATGAAAGTTTTGTGTCAGTTCTTATCCTCCGGATGTGTTCCTAATGTTGTCATCGATAGCAGCACTTAGTATTATACCATTTTAATAGAAAAAAATATTCAACTCCTATTTTGAACTTTTTAATCTTTCCCTATGTGCCAGAAAGTAGAATAACTAAAGCTTATCTATTTATGCCTGTGCCTAAATCTTCAATGCATATATAAATTTAAATCTCATTACACTATAACACACTGCTTTAGAAATACGGATACATTTTAAGAGTCTGCTACACATTTTTATCAAACAGAGGGACTTAATTTTTATTTTTCTTCCACATAAAGCCAGCGAAATCCTGCATGTTAATACTTCAAGAAAATAAACTTGTGTAAAGATTTGCCTATCCAAAGTACAGTATAATTTAAATTTAAATCCCTCAGAAACCCAAAGCACTGTGTTTATAATATGAGAACAGCGGGCAGTCATGCCCTTGACTGGAGGGCATGTCAGCCAGTCCTCTCCTTCCCTGCAAAACCATCAGGCTGGCAGTAGTGACAGATGAACAGCTTACCATTAATTTCTCCTCTTTCATGCCTTCAATCCAAATGGTGCATATTCTCCACAGGGAGGCATCAAGGTCTTTGCCTTTATTTCTCTTGCATACTCGCACTGACTTATAAATCAAGTGCAGATAAGAAGAGAGGGCAAATATCAATCTTTTTTTTTTTTTTTTTTTTTCCTGGCCAGTGCCCACTGGCACAAAACTGAGCTTTGACTGAAAGGTTCTTCAAATCTTTCTGTGATTCATAGGCAAGGGAGTGCTCGGCGAGGACAAAACAACAAAGGAAATTTGAGAGAGAGGATTTGTATATCTTGGCTTATAAATTAGAAGGCTCCTCTCCATGATGTTTAAATATGGGTTCCTAAAAAAAAAAAAAAAAAAAAAAAAAAAAGAAAAGTGAAGCTAAGTTGTTATTACTTTATTGAAAAAATCTTAGTGGAATATAAAGCAGGCAGTAGCTGGAGCAGCTCTAATCAGCATGTGGTGTTTTCCCCAAACAGGCTAAATTTTTGGGGGGCATCTCTTTGTCACTGAAGCAATTCAATTCTTCAAAACAAAGTGTCTTTTGCTGTTACTTTGCAGCGTTAATGATTAGGTTTTGTCTCTCTATAAAAAGGAAAAAAATGTAAGAAATCCTATTTCAATTTAAAATACAAAGAGCCAGATCTACATCCCGTGCAAACCAGTGGAGCTCCAAGGGTTCCTGTGCAGCTCTGCTGATTGACAGTCAGTGGAAAATTGTCCCCCAGTGTTTTTTAAGTTCAGTGGTTTATTAACAATATTTTCTTTGAAGCTGCTGCTGCATCTTTCAAAGTTCAAAGGAAAAGCATTTTTATATATTGTTTAAACCAAGTTTCAAAAATCATCTTAGTTTGCTGTGAGTTGGGGTGTTCATTAGAGACTTAGATGCTAATTCTGGAACCAACCTGCCAATGCAATGAGGGACGTGGGTCTTCCTCCTCTGGCTCTCTTATTTTCTTTTGGTGCATTACTAGAAGAATTTGCTATTCAGTTGCAATAAATTGATCTTGCATTTAAAACATATATTAAATCATTGGTGTGAGTGATGCAACATTATTAGATGTCAAGGAAAAAATCTATATTATGATAGTTGTTGACAAATGATAATATTATTTTCCAGCTAAGCATGAGGTGTTAATGCTGCTAAATGGCTGCAAATGTTGATGTTAAAGGCTGCCTGCTGGCCATTTCCAGGTGACATATCTGGGGATTTGGGGCTATTTCATTTTCCAGCCTTTTTTAAGGCTTCAGGCCCCATCCATAAATTACAGCTGATGACAAAAGTGGAAGCTAACAGTGGCAAAATTAGGCCCACAGGCAAAATAATTATATATACAGCCTTTAGCAGTGAGGGAGAAAGCCATCAATCAGCCCCCAATTATTCACTAGTTAATCAGCTCTGCCCTTCCTTTATTGAAGGGTTACAGTGTAATTAAGTTGGCAGCATCCTTTTAATTCATCAAACATACAACACATGGCGGTGTTTGCTGCAATCAGGGGACAGCACCTTTGTGTGCCTGACCTCGCACTGCTGCAGGAGAGGGGGAAAACTTCGGGGGGAAGAGAGACAATTTCTGGGAGAGCAGAGCAGCCCCCAGCCCTGCAGGGTGGGCAGGGCTTGGCCAGCACGTGGGGAACTCGTGCCTACACCTAGGAGTAAACCTGGTGGGGGAAACCCAGGACAGAGAACTTGTGGTCAATGGGGTTGGTCACTCATCACCCAGGGCAGGGGGGTCCAGACCGTGGCACTGATGGATAAAACACCCTGGTGCCTCTTCCCTGCTCTGATGAGGAGAGCCAAGCATCCCTCTGGGATCCCTGGATCCATGGGGGACTGACCACCAGACACAGGCTGGCCCCTTCCAGGCCAGCAGAGCAAACAGCCAATGGATTCATTAAATATTAATTAAATCCATTAAATATTTTTTATGGGAACCACATTTCAGGGAACCACAAAAGCAGGTTTTGAAGGCAGCACCAGGTTTGTATCCTCTCTCAAATTAGTGACGCTGGATTTTGGTATTATACAGCAGATTGGTATTTTCAGTGGCTTTTTGCCAGTAAGGAAGTATTTGGACATTGATTTTTATCTCACCATTAATGGAAATGACTCAAAATCCTGCACCTTCCTCTCTGTACTAAATCTTAACCTGTGGATGCCCTCAATGGCTCTGTCTTTGTATGTAAACCCCAGTAATGCCATTTATTGTGGGTGTCATTTCCTTCTTATATTTACCTGACCATAAATCTGCTTTCCTGCCACATATACTTCCTGCTCACGGCATCCTTGGAGAGGTTGAACGTCCTAAGTGTCCTTCCTACCTTGCAGAATAGGCACAGAATTATTTATTCATAAACAAGCTCCGTGTTTCTAACCTGCTTGTAATAATGAAGTTTTATACAATCATCAGCTCTACCGATGATTCAGGCAAACAAACCCAAACCCCTCAACATCTGCACGTGCTGGGACTCTCAATGTTCAGAAGCTTTGGCTTTTGGACAAAAATCTTTCTTGCTCTCACATGAAAAGTAAAAGGTCATTGTCCTTCTGGACACTTTTGAATGGTTGTTTTACCTCATTCAATTGGATTGAAGACATTGGGATTTTCTCATTATTTACTAAATAGCTTTCCTGAAGACAGGAATTAAAATGATATTTCATTGTGGTTTTGTGGGTTTGGGGTGTTTTTCTTTGGAGGAGAATCACACACACACACACACACACACACACAGGAATTATAGATCTACCCATAAATCTCCAAGATACCAAGAGCAAAGTCTTGGCCAGATCTGGCCAACAGCTCCCAGCATCTCCAGCAGTGATCCCACCTGGACCTTGCCCTGTCTGTCTGCCATTATCTGGAGTCTCACCAGAGACTCACCAGAGTGTTTGACACCATCTGTGCTACTCTCCCTTTCAGCACTTTTGCCCCACCAGACACCCCAAAATCCAGCAATTTCCCAGAGTTCCACGTTCTCTGGGATGGGGAGCTCAGAACAAGAGAGGAAGGACAGAAGGTGGAAACGTTGTCCCTCCTGGCCAGGAGCTGGTGTCATCTCATTAACAACACACACTCCCCCAGCACCTCGGGGCACCTGATGTTCTGAAGCCACTTTGGCTCTTCCAGGCACTCAATATCCATCTGGACAGCTGTCCTCATCTAGGAATGAGCTTGGTGTGCCAGATCCCATGGGAGAAGACCTCTCACCAACAGCCACAAACAGATTTCCCATTCCAATCTCCCCTTTCCTCCCAGGACTGGAACCTGAACTGAGCCACTCAGCATCAACACCAGCCACCCAAGAACCTGCCCCAGCAAAGAAATTTGTGTTAAATAACAGTTCTGTTCTTGCTGAACACACCAGGATTTGACTATTTATTTGTCTGCTGGTTGTACTCACACATCTCTTTACTCTTGGGGGATTTTTTTTTCATGACAGAAGCTTGGGCTGCACAATTTAGATCCTGCATTATCTCAATGTCAGTAAGTATCATCTTCTCCTAAAGAAAACACGTGCCATATTGCAAGTCAACCTCAGTCATAACTCAACACAATCATGTCATAATATAATTTTATACAATGAGATTGTATCTGTTGTTATTGAGGGTCATTGAATTCCGTCTGTCAGGGTGGTGTTATTGAATAGGTTCAAGTAATAGTTTGTGCTGATTATCAGAAAATATGTTTAAAACTGTCACTCTGTTTATATCTTTCAGGGTTGCATTTGAATTATGCAGATAAACGGGATCAAGAGGTGTAATGCAGCAAAGAACAATTCTTGATAGGAGCTGCAGAATTAAGTTTATATCAAATTTTCTGAGAAAAAAGGGACTTCGTACATGCTGGCTCTGCTTAAAATGTAAAAGACTGAGTATAAAAAAAGCACATTTGGATTTCTTGGTGTTAAGCTTAAAGTGCATTCTTAGATGACAAACAGTAACAACAACAAAAAATCGTAAGTATGCACATGAGCAAGAAGAGTATTAATTTGATTTTTAAAAAAATTATCCCAACACAGCAGGTCAAGAAGGTCAGGGAAAACACTTTTTGTGGTCAAGATTCATATTTAAAAGCTTTCAGCTGCAATTTTAAGTCCTTAAAAAAAAAAAAAAATCCTAACAGTGAGTAAGAATGTAAACCACATCATATTTTTTTCCTAACTACCTAATTTTGCCATTTTAATATACAATTTAAAATTCATTGCTTCTTGGTTAATTACATAAATTATCCACTTGAAAAAAAAAAGACAATCCAGTGTGTCTACTGGAGCTGAACACAACAGCCCTGGTTGCAATTGTATATTTTTGAAATTTGAATAATTTGAATAATGTTTTGTTCTCACATATTTTCCATTGCAAATATTTCAGTCATGTTCCTACGAGCGTGTTCATTTTTTCATGGACAGTTTTTAAGTAAGAAGATAATGAACACCAAGGAAACACAGATTATGTGGGAATTTATTCTCTTGGTGATTTGGCTTAGATTATAGTGAGGTATAACCAGAAGAAGCACCAGCACTGCCACTGGGCTTCTAGCAGAGACTGAACTTTGGTTAAACTCACAATTTTTCTGTAGCTGGTGAGAACACTCTCTTGCCCAGAGGAATTTGGAAGAGTCCTCCCTAACTGCTGTTTTTTAATGCTAACTTTTCCTAAAAATAAAGTTATGTATTACATTGCTTAGAGAAGTTAAAAATAAAATATGAAAGTTCAGTCATATTCAGGTTTTATATAATCAAGAATAGATCTTACTTAAGGTCTCTGTCTGGATATTCATATTTCCTTATGCAGAACATCAGAGGGATTCAACTGCACTTACTCATAATTCTCAAGATAACTTTGGAACTAAATACATTTTCTGTGCTAGAGATATTGGGGGTAGAGTGGAATTAGAGGACAATATTCCCTGGAGCCAAATTCATGACTCCTCTCTCCTCACAAAAACACATTTCAGCCACCTATCACTAGCCTAAAACAGACTTTTTTTTTAATAGTTGTGAAAAAAAAAACATTTGATCAATCTGGAAATTGAATATTTGGAATAACCTCTGAGCAGGAACAAGCACCGAAATTCTTGCTTTTGCATAGACAAGAAAATCTACTTTAAACCTGACTTTCTAAGCTATGCAATGTGAAATAATTGAGGAAAAATCAACTTCCTTACAGAGAAATGAGAAAGGGAAAATCAGACTTAGATGTTGGAGAGGGATTCTTTGCTTTGGTTGGCACATGAGGTGCAAAGGGATCCTCAAGGCATGAAGGGGTTTTTTACAGAGCACAGTTTCCTACTTGGCCCATTGAAAAAAAAAAATCTCCTTTTTTGTGATCTGTACTAAAGAATAGACTCCAGGAAATGCATTTGTAAAAGGATAAGAGCTACAATATCTGTGTGCAATGGGCACCTCAGTGGCCCAAAGCCACACCATGCCATTCCAACGTGGCATGGACCAGACCTGGCAATATCAGACATCAGCAGAACAGGATCAGACAATGAAAGGAGGCAGAAAACTTTGCATTCCTATCACATAAGCTTCAAGGGGAATATTAAGTTGAAAAACAACATTTTATATGGAATGTTTGCACGGCTCTTGAGTGAGGATTTTTCTTTGCATTCACCCTGCAAGAGCATGGCTCAGCCTAATGCATTAGATTCATTTATTTTGTTGTGGAGCTAATGGGATGAAGATAAAGTGACTTCCAGGCAGAAAACCTTGTTAATCAAAACCAATTTGGGCCACTTGTACATGTTGTTCTGACTTCCTGAGTTGGAACATCCATTTTTTACCAGAAACGTACATGCCTGCAATGGAAAAATGACTGGAGCTTGTGTTTCATTTTTGGACAGCTACTTAGACTATGTAAATGTTTTTATCTGAGATATCACCTACAGACAGACTTTTCTTCCCTCAAACAAAAGCTCTTTATATTTGGGAAAGATCTCTTTCTACTTTAAAGGCTATTTCCAAGATGTGTTTGTGAGTGGATTCACTCCTTGATATATTTTGCAGAAGTCTGTGTAACTTGATGGCCTACTGGAAGCCAAATTCACATCCTGGAAAGAAGAAAATTGAGAAAAAAATCTCCTAAGAGGTGTTTAAAACAGAATATGGATGTTTGTGATTCCTTAGTGGTTGGTAGCTTGATGGTTTTAATATGTTATTTGAAGTAAAAAAGGTGCCCCCATGGAAACAGGCACCAGAATGGAGTAAATGACCAATAAACATTTTGACCTCTTGCCATATTTTCCACAAATCATTAAGAATGTGTACCAAAATAAAAGGCCCTGGAAGAGAGACAGTTAATATTAAAAGACAAAGCAACAATCACTAATGAAGCATTTGAATGTTTGTGAGTGAGAAGGAAATGTAAATTTACCAGGGACATTTATTAGCAGTAGAAGCAGAAAGGTGTTGAAATCTTGCATTTGTGTAAAAAATGCTTGACAGTAGCTCCCAGCACTAAATCTCTCCCCCCTTCTACACACCAGGGCCTGCATTTGCCTTAATTTCTCTTTACCCTGTTCCTTGGGAAGCAGAGAGACTGTACTGAGGCAGACCAGTGTACAGCAACAGCAAATTTAACTCCTTTAAGCCTCCCTGTGCCCATTTTTCTTTGTAAATTCAGACAAACCACTGTCCAGGTTCAACTAGACACGAGTGAAGCTTTTTAGACTGGGGTTTAGGCCTCCATCTATTTATAGCTCCTCAATACCAGGTTAAAATCTCCCAGAAAAACTAAAAATCTGCTTGAAGAGGGAGTAAATTAAGTCAACAGAAAGTTTTGCACAGTTTCAGATGAATTATTAAATCACCTTCTGCAGGGCACAGCAAGAAACCCAAAACTGCCCTTGGGATTTCAAACTCCAGTGAACTTGGTCAGTGCTCTGCATCCCTAACAAGCCTTGCAGTCAGACCAAGGGGCTTCTTTGTGGACCTTTTTTTATTCCATGCACCATCTGGTAAACACATCCCTTTTTATCCCACTTACTTTTGTTTGCATGGTCCATGTATTTCTTTATCTGTGTTTTCAGATGCTGTTAAACTCCCCTCGGTATTTGTGAAGAAAGTCTGGAACTCAGTAACTCAGTATTCCCGAGGCAACCTGCAATAACAACCAGCTCAGGATTGCAAAGGATACTCAGTCAGGAAAGGGATTTCGTTTCTAGTGGGCAATTGCAAACAACAAGGGAAATATTATTTTTTAAAATTAAGATAAATACGTTAATGGTGTACTATTAAAATAATGTGCCCAGTTTACACAGAGCTGAAAAAAGAGGCTCCTATCAAATTTTTCCTCTTCAGGGATATGCTCTTGTTACCAGCACAGGAACATTAATCACACTGAGGCTGCCTGGTGGAGGCACTCTGTGAAAACAGTCCCTTTGTCCCCATCTATCCAAAATCCCTTTTCCTCACACCGGCCAGCTTCCCTCCCTGCCACCTCCCAGCTCCTCCCCGATGGCCACTTCATTGTTGGGATTCAAGGAATGGGAGGAATCTTCCTTCTCTCCTGAACTGCAGTAATTTACATCAGCTCCAAACATCTGTACACATCTGTAAATGCCATGAAAATGCTGCTCCTGGACCCACCTCTGCCAGCCCAGCACAGTGCAAGAACTTCTCCAGAGCAAGGATTACAAGGCCAGTAAGCACTGAATCATGGAATTATTGAGGCTGGAAAAGACCTTTGAGATCAGTGAGCCCAACCTGTGACCCGACACCACCCTGTGACCCAGACCATGGCACTCAGTGCCACATCCAGCCTTCCCTTAAACACTCCAGGGATGGGGACTCACCTGCCTCCCTGGGCAGCCCCTTCCTATGCCTAAGCACCCTTTCTGTGAAGAATTTCTTCCAACTGTCCAACTTAAACCTCCTCTGGGACCAGGTTGCACCAGACAGAGAAAAAATCAAGAGGCAGACCCAGGAATTGCATTTCCGTGCGGAGCTGCACGTTGACCTCGGGCACGGAGCGATGTAGAGCCGGTGCTGTGGGTGATGTGCCACCACCAGGAGCAGACACAGGTTTGTGGGTCAACATCTTGACACAGAACTGCCATGGCAGAGCCTGTCACACACTTGTACAGCTCTCATTTAGCAGGTGGGGTAGCAAAGAATACAAATAACCAGCACTGAAAGCGACAGTCCTGTCCTCTGTTCTGCAGGTCACGTTACTTCTCTGCCCTACGCAAGGCAATGAGAAAATAATGACATGCAATATAGTTAAAAGTGAATGCTTCATCCTTTTGTTGTTTATCAGTTAACAAAATGACATTATAGAGATGCTTTATGTATTTATTGAAGGGCTGGGAACATCTATCAAAGCTCATTTTAGCTATTGTTAACGCCATCAGACTTGTTCTCTTCTGCCACGAGCTGGAGCAGGACTGTCAGCGAGAGATGACTGATATAGGCAAATGATTTTGCATCATTTGAGATACATACAGAAATATAATCATACCCAAGGTCAAACATTAGAGAAAGGTTGGGCATTTGGGGCAATGAAAGCAATGCTGTCAGATATTGAAATCTCAGCAGGAGATTCAGCTCCATTAAAACTGAATACACAATTACTTTCAGCTTGCTACTTTCCATGCATGTATAACTAGTTTGTTCATCTTGGTGCCCCCTGCCTTACGCAGAAAAGGCAAGATTTGAATATTTGGGGGAATGGGGATGGTACTTCTTTCACAGGAGTGATAAAACGACTTTATAACACCCATGCAACTAGTGCATCACTTCAACAATTAATCAGCCTTGAAGAACAGACCTCAGTGATAGAAAGAACTGGCTCTGCCCAGGTATCTTGGAATTCTCCACAAGTATTTGAATTTATGTGAGTGGCCTTCCAGAGGATGCTCCTTTGGTGGCCAGGAAAGGAGCACTGAGGTGCCTGCCAAGCAATGCTGATGGAATAGCAAAAGGAAGGAAGAAAAAACCAAAAGAAAGAAACGACAGAAAAAAATGGAGAAAGGATCATCTGGAAAATGAATTGTAAGTAGATATTAAAAACAGCAAAAGAGAAAGGTGGTGGGAAGGGCTTCACTCAGATTGGGAATTGCACAGGGAGAAGTTGCTGGAGTTACTGGTGTTTTGAAATTCAGCTGTTTCCAAAAACTTCATGGTTACCCATAAACTGTGCAGGAAAGAGAGAAACTCCACGTGCACTTGGCTACTTGTGCTACTCACTGCCACTTAATGCAGCCCTGAGGAGACACTTCCAGCCTGGGAGATGCCCCACCAGCTTCAAATAACAAATATTTATTTTAAAAAAATCATCATTTAAGGGATGTTCTGTCCAAATCTGAATTTTTCATCCAAGACAGCACTGGCTCAAGCATCATTCAGGTATGTCAGGCTCTGAGATCAGTGACAGAATGCTGTTTTGGGATCTCAGGATCAGGCTAAAGTGATAAATGCTCTGATCTAGCCCCAGAAATTAAATAATTCTTGTAATGTTGGGGAGATTTTGCAGTTGTATGTGTTTTTTTAATTATGAACAGTCTGCACTGAACCTCAAAAAGTAACAATATCAAAGTTTTGAATTTTATGGAAAACCCAAATCCCTGATAATTTTCAACTTACATTTCCACATTATTAATGTTTTGAAATTTCATCTAAGATTGAATTATATGGTTATAAACTTCCTTGTATTGACGTCATCAGTTTATCTTATCTGTGTCCTTCATAGCATCATTTCCTGATCTGTTTAGGGCTATGAGTACCCATGTGATGTGTAAGGCCAGGAACATATAAATAATTGCATTTACTCTCTGATTTTGGCACAGTATCATGCAGAGTTCTTGTAAATTAATTACTGATATTACATTCCAAATTTTTATTTCACACAATTTGAAGGAGTAAACACTAGTAATAAATAATATGGATTAATACTAAATAGTTTTGCTATTTATTGAAGTTGCAATAAATAAAAAATATCCACGCTGTGCCCTTCAACTCTTTGAGTATGATGAGTAGTAAGAGGCTGATTTACATTACCAGCTCCAAATACCAAGGAATTGTTGGGAATATCATTTCCCCTTCCCTCTTAACACATTGGTTCTCTGCTTGCTAAGACTGCAAGGCACTGACTGAATATATAAAAAAAAATTTAAAACTTTAAAATGTGGGATAAATGGGAAATACTATTTTATTTTCAAAATTTCTACCTATGCAGACTTTTATCTCCTTGCAGTTTTGGATCACCAGGATCCACGGCAGCTGCACCCTGGCACACAAGGAATGCATCACTTATCCAGTAATTCTGAATTTCCCACACTTTTCACATCAGCCTCCCCCAGAGAGCATCTCTGGGCTCGTGGTTCCCCAGGCATCACCTGTCCCAGGTGTTCTCTCTGGGGTCTGGGGTGTGAAGGTTGAGCTGCCCTCTCACCCCACTGCAAACCCTCCTCATGCTGACCCAGTGTTTCTTTCTGAACGTATCATTACAAGGTACAAAATTAACCATCCTGTCCAATTCTGCCCTTTAAAGACAAAAATACATTGTTGTACAACACGTCCTGGAAGAACAAACCCTCCTGGCCGTGTCCCCCCAGCAGCAGCACAAGAGGAACTGGGGCACACTCACCTCTCTCGATTCCAGGCACAGTCTCCAGCCATGGCTCCTCCATCCCCTTCTCTTTGGGAAGCTTCTTGAGATAAAATGAAACAACAATGAAAATATTAAATTCTTTGAGGTTGTCCTGTTCCCTGGGGACCAGAGTCACGTGTGTAAATGTGTACATGTGTGTGCACACACGTGTGCAGGAGAGGGATCACCCAAAGCATTAGTAGAGCAGCCTCTTGCTATTTTTAATTTTATTTTTTCCTGCTCCACATGTCCATGGTGTGTAACACATCTCAATGGTCTTTGAAGTTCCCATGCTTTCAAGGTCTCACATCTGTCATGCTATCAGTATCCTGCCACAGATGAAAAGAATATAATTATGGATTTAGTGTAATCATTGATTTCTGGGCTCCAAACCATTCAAAGAAAGGTCACGAGTCCACATGACTGCCCCTTAGGAAAAGGATTTGCATACGACTATTTTATTTAGCTGAAGACACCCCCAATTAAATGTAGACTCTTTTTTTTTCGGGCTCTGCACCTGAGGCAAGTGGAAGAAGATGGATCAATCTCTCCCTGTGCCAACTGCGCCTCGTTTGCCGCTCCCACCTGGCAGAGGCGGCAGCGGTGACTTTTCCCTTTTCCCTTTTCTCTTTTCCCTTTTCCTCTCTCTTTCAGGAGGCAGCAGCATCTCCCTTTGGAGGAGTGCCACAGCAAGACGTGGAGGACGTGCATGTGAGGAGCTGCACTTTTGGGCAGGTGCCAGCAGATTGTGCCTGGAGCAGGGGAGCTGCTGTCAGCCCTTCCAGCGTTTAAGTTACTGCAGCTCCGCGAGAGCCGCAGTGCAGATGTAAAGACATAATTTTGCCCACAGTGTTTGGATTAGCAGTAAATCTACTAATCCAACACAATATCCAAGGGGGCATGGCTGGATCTATGGGTTCATAAATTCACACCACTCCTTTTATTATTCCGGGCCCCAGATGGTTTCAAATGGGCACGGGCATAATGAGATCTTGGAAGACATTATTATATTCTTAGGTCAAAATTCTCAGTCCAATCTCTTTTATCAGGCTCAGAGCCTTTGTGTCCCTGAAGTGCTAATACTTTATGCTGATTGACTATGCAGGCGTCGGTGAGAGTTCACATTATTTTTGATACAATTATTATTGACAGCAAAAAACTCCACCAAAAAGAGAAAAATCCCATTTTTATTACTTATGGTGTCACATTGCCCGGAATATACAATGCCTGAGACCTTCATTATGGTTATGTTTTCATAACAAAACAGATGAGAGGGGAAAAAGAGGGCAGGATAAAAGTATTATTTTAGTAACGGGAAGACAAAGTATGAGCTTGATCATAAAGACCAGTGAGCTTTATAAATGCATCTTTGAACTGAGAGAGGCTTTTTTTTTTTTTTTAAATAAATGGTTCTTTGAACCTGGTGGTTGTAAGGAAGTGAAACAGAGCAAACTTTGAAAAGTGTGCTTGTCTGAGGCTCCTAACACCATATCTGGCTGAGAGTACAGGTGGCCAAGCACAGAAAGTTCCTGCCAATTTCTAAAGTTACACTTTTATCCACTAAACAAGCATCCTGATCCGGGTTACCAAACAGGGCACTCAACAGGAGCCTCCAAGTGCATGTATTAAATATCACTTATTCCACAGCCTGGGCCATCCAGCCTAGTAAAGCTTGATCTAATACTGTTTCACCCTTTTCCTGTGCTCGCTGGATTTTGGGTAACAGACCTTCCCAGGAGACTGCTCTCAGAAAGTGTCTTCAGTAGAAGAGTTGATGCACATGCTTCTGTTTTAAAAAGCACATGTTCAGCACATTTCACTTTTGTGAAATGGAATATGGTTTAAGTTTGTTTCAATAAAAAAAAAAGGGATTCTGCTGGAAGGACTTATGTCAAAGTGCAAAAGGTTTTGTACACAATGAACAGATTTTTTTTTCTCGAGGGCCAAAGAGGAGACACTAAAACGAAATCTCCCTGCCACAAAAGCAGTTGCTATTTTACACACAGAGAATCTACAAGGCAGCTTGTTATGAATTCTCCATCTTTGTATTTATTTTGGATCAGACTGATTTAATCTAAGAATCACATCAAGAAAACCAGACCTTGTCTTTAATGAGAAACTTAATATGTATTCACAGTAAACACTCTAAATGTCAAAGTTTAATGGACAGTATTCAGAGGCCATTATAATAGTAACATGCTTTTATATCAGCATGGCTGATGAAGAGCAATTCTTTTAAAGACACTCTTAAAAAAAAAGATCAATAAAAACCTTAAATAATAACGATAAAAACCCCCTACAGTGCATCTTAATCCAAGGGAAGGACAGTAACAAACCCCTACATAACCAGGAGATCCAAAATCAAGCCTTGGCAATGACTCTCAGCCTCATAAAAAGGGTGAGTTGCACAACTGCAGTGCCCTGTACCAGTGAGAAATACGAGCAGAACAAATTGATATTCTTGTCCCCTGAGTTCATGCCTAAACCCACGTCAGCATCAACCTTCCCGAGCTCAGCTCTTCCCTCCTCCAGGTCCTTCTCACCCAAAGAACATCCCCACGTCACAGGACACAGACAAATGCCCCCCCAGGAGTCACTTGTGCAGCATTTAAAAGTTCTGCACAGCAGAACTTGCCAGAGGAATCTTGTTCTCTGTATAAAAATGTCCCGAGTCTCCCATCTTATTAACAGGAGCCTCTTCCCCAAATTCCAAGTCTTCCAGCACGCCTTCTCCATCCCACTTTCCTGGGAGTGTGGGGGCTGTTGGGATGGAGAGCTCAACCCAGCAGGCACAGAGTGCTGCCATCACTTTAGCTTGATTTTGATGATTAAAAACAGGATCAAAATCTGCTTTTTTCCCCCCATAACTCCCTGCAAGGTTTGATCCACTCTTGGTACAAACACATCCAAGGTGTCCTGCATTTCCATACACATTTGGTGTCATTATATCACATTTTATTTACAGATCTACAGTGGACACTTAGACCTTCTCAACAGTATTTAAGGAATGTTCTTATAAAGATGCTGCACATATTCCAGCATGAATATTGCTCACTAAAACAGAGGGTGGGAAAGCCCTGGAATGCCTGAGTGAAGATTTCTCTTGATCTGGAAGAAACTGTTTCATACCTCAGTCCCAAAACTGAAGGCAGTGGCATTGTGACGTTTATCAGAAAGAAGGAAGCCTGTTCAAGCAGGCTGAGTTTTTATTTGCAGCCATGGATACATCCACCAATTTATAGATAATTTTATTTAATTGCATTTAGAATCAGTTAAAGCAGTTCATTTATATGGAACGATGTAGCAACCAAAAGCTGCTGCTTACTCATTCTCTACGCTGAGAAATTTTCCCTTCGGCAGTGGGGCTGAACTTTAAAAGGAAATGATAATACTTACATTCATGCAAACTCAGAAAGGCACCAAAATAATTCCTTTTCAAACAGATTTAGAGAGATCAAAACCTCTGGTTTATGTGGATTCAGTCTCTGTAACCAACTAACACGATGCCATGTTATTTTTATCTGGGCATGCAGAAAATACAGAAATGGGGGAAAGCAGAGAATTTCTTTATCCAAGTGTTGTTACTGTATGGAGTCCCTTAAGGAAAATGAGCAATTATTGCATATTTATTTAATTTGCTGAGTAATGACAGTGTATGTGCTCTTTCACTTTGGTTGCATCCCTGCTCCAGTCTGAGCTGCTGACAAGGAAGAAAACCTCACAGACAACCCACAGTCATGGAATTTCCAGAATTATCCTGAAATGATTCTTAGAGAACAGCAAAAGGTACAAATATTAATTGGTTCTGATTTATTTTGCTCCGCAGTGTGCATCTCTGTTGCTTCGTTGCCAGCTGCTGATAAAGGATGGAATTCTTTGGCAAACAGCAGTGGAACAGCACAAAACCAGCTCTGTGCACAGGACCTGGTTCCCTGCTAATCCCACTCAAATCAGATCCATCTCAACTGAGTTTGCACTGTGAGGTGCCCAGGAAGAGATGAGCTCCATGCACTGCACATGGAAGTGAAGAAAGTGGCAGCCCTAAAATTCTGTAATTGTTACCCCCCAGCCAGAGCAGACACCTGAAGGGATGCACCATGGATCTGTTGGGTACCCCTCGAGCTCTCCACTCACATCTTTGAAGTAACAGCAGAAATGCCAATTAGCTTTAAAAAAAAAAAGTTTTTTTAAAAAATATACATATAAAAGAAAAAGGATAATAATCCTTCAATGAGGCACATTTTTTGCCACGTTGTGTTTGTGAAATCCTTGAATCTTCCTGCAGAACACTCGCCAGCCAAAGACTGACAATGCTTGGAAACAGTCAGGATTGGCCTCCTAAAAGTTGTTGCCCTCTTTTTGTCCTTTGGAAAGGACTTCCTGGCTACTGCTCTGAAAGGAATTTTTAAAAAAGGCATTGATTGATCACAAAGCAGAAATCTGTGAAATCCACAAAATGTGCAAAAGCAAACAAACCCATAAAATTTACTACTGCATTTTAGTGTCTGGATCCAAATAAAAAGATGACATAAAAAGATGGCACTTGATGACATAGCATTTGTAAAGGTGCTAAGAGAAGCTGCAGTGGCATCCTCAACATTAAATAAATCTAGGCAAAATTCTCCAAATAAACTTCAAATATTCCTTAGCAGTTATCCTCTCAAATTGAAAATTTGTGTTTTTCTAATTGGCTTTAATTGCCTTGATTGGGAAAAAATAATCCAGAAGTGATTGTCCTTCACCTCTCCATTTATTTTTATTCCCAGAAGAATCCAAAGGATGCACTTTGGACATCTTGGAGGCACAGAAACATCTCAGAAGCCTGAACAGCCCTTGCTCTTCCCCCTTGTGCTTGGGGACACGTGGAGTGTCCCTGAAGGCAAAAATGGGAAGGACAATCCCTGTCTTTGCAACTCTTGCTGGGATATTTTGAATTTCTGAGGATCAGCTTCTCAGTTTAACGATGTTAAAAACATGATGAGAGAGATCCATGTCTACCATGTCTGCTCTCTGAGCAGTCAGAACTGAAAGTAGCAGGAATCTGGGGTTTTTTTAATATTTAATATGCTATGCCACATCCTCTGCTCGGCTTTAGATCACAGAGATTACAGGATTATCCCTCTCCCAAACTTTGAATCATCTTCTCACGTGTGATATTGTTAA
Organism: Acridotheres tristis; assembly: GCA_037013685.1. Classification (NCBI taxonomy): domain Eukaryota; kingdom Metazoa; phylum Chordata; class Aves; order Passeriformes; family Sturnidae; genus Acridotheres; species Acridotheres tristis. The sequence continues at coordinate 15,908,091 of CM072889.1, forward strand.
AATTATTTTCTGGATATTGTTAACATTGTTTTCTGGCCTCTTTTCAAACGGTGGCTGCTGAATGATCTGCTCTGAATTCTAAATAAAGTGAAGCTTTAAATATCCCGTGCTCCGTGCTTGGAGCATTCAGCTTTGGAATGTGCCAATTCCACATGCTCAGGGAAAAAAAAGTCCTTTTAATTAGCAGGTGAGTCTATAAAGTCAAAGTTGTTGTAAGAGGGAGCTTTGCTGAGTGCTCCAAACTCTCTGAGAGCATCACAAACATCAGGTGTGATAAAGGGGAGCACAAGAAATTGGCTCTGGTTTTGTTTCTGGGATCTATTGCTACGTGGCACAAGAAATGGATGGGAAGTTTTCAACCCAAACACTGAGATTATCCAAAGCTCCCTGATGCACCTGGAAACAAAGCAGCAAAGAGAGATGCCTCATACAACACCCAAAAGGAAAGGACTGGAAAGCAGATTTTCTGATGAAAAAGGTGGATAAAATAATGGATAATTGAAGTCAATTTGAATCTAGATTTTCTCATGAGAATTGCCATTTTGTCCACGGGAATGAAGATGGGTGAAGGAGAATTTTTTTAGCTGGTAATGTTTGGATTTTTTGGGGGGTTTATTTTATGTTTCTTGGTTGGTTGGTTTGGTTGTTTTTTTTCTTCCCTTAGATTCCAGCAGAGATGATTGGCATCTTCTTTAAAAAAATAGTAATTTTTTCCATGATTTCACATTGCAGTTTTTCTTGCTTTAGCCACAAACTGCTCAGGCAAGAAAAAGTAGCACCAAAACCCTTTTCAGCCTGAGCAACTAAAAATAATCCATCCCTATTCAGCAAAACCTGAAGTTTTGAGATGCTCTGATTTAGAGAGATGTTCCCTTTCCCAGGTAACCTCCACCAGGACACAGCAACAGCAAAATTCCTGTCCCAGGATTTTGCCTGGAACACTGAGGAATCTTTAGGGATCTTTCTCTGGCCAAATTTTTCCCAAAACCATCGAGCTGCCATGGGTTCAAAACAACCTCCATTACCAGAATTTGAGTCAATTCTGATTTGACTGCTAATGTTTTTCAGGAGGACAAAGAATTAAACCAATTTTTATGCATATGGACATAGGGAAACTTCATGAGCCAAATTCTCCTATGTCACCTGACAATTTGAGTATTTCACCATTTCACTGGACTGCAGGACATCCAGATTTTCCAGTCCAGCTCCTTTAGTGCTCCAAGACTGAGTAAGAGGATCCCTACCCTCGACTCCCCACATTCCAGATGTGGTGGGGGGTGGTTCACATCTGGATGATTTAACCATTATACTCCAAAATGAATAATCCAGCCTAAAGCTTTGCCATGCCAAGAACCTGCAATTGTCTCTTGAAACCAAAGGTTTAATCACTGAGATCCAGCAATTCATGTGTCTTCATTTATTCCTGACATCTATATGCATATCTGACTTGTAAAATCTACTGGGTGGCTAAATGGGATTCAGTTGTTTATAAAGAATAAAGTTTTCCCTTGAGAGTTTCCTACAAGTGCCTCGTTGCTTTGGAATTATTTTTATTTCTTGCTTTTTTTTTTTTTTTTACTTTTTTTTTTTACTTGCTAAAAGACTAAGCATTATCTACTAATAACATGAAGATGCAGAAAAGAAAAGGTCAATTTAATTGGAGCTACTATTTCCTGGGGTTTAAAAGGAAAATGTTGAAGCTAAGATGACATTGACAAATTGCTACTATTTATTTAAATTGTGTAATGCAATCTACCAGTAGTTCTATAATCTGCATGTTTGAAGCAGTTGACCCGTCCAACTAATGCAAACAAATTAGCCTCCTGGGTCCTCCCTAGATCCTATAAGCCATTAAATATCCTAATCTAACATCATTTAATACACAAACTCTCTTAGTTAAAGTGTTACGGTGAATATGTGTTATAAAAATTACAATATACCGAGGTCTAAGCTCACCGAAGCCCAGGTCAGCAAATTTGTCTTTTCTGTCACTCATCCCATTATTTATTGATTGATTTTATTATTTCTTGGTTGTTTAACCACAACAGGGACACATTTTGGGTTTCCCTGTGACTCCCCTCCCCATAATTTCATTGCCATGGGGTTCATTCCATCAGAAGTCCAGTGCTGGTTTAAATGTTTCAAGTTCAAGAGTTCCTACCACAAATATATTGCATAAATTTCATCCCAATCAATAAATTGGTCTCAGGGAAGTGTTTGCATATTAAATGTTCCTAAGGAAATTAAGGCTCCATTATGCCCATGATACACAGGCTACCAACAATTCTGGTTTTCCCCTTGATTTATAGAAATGCCAATGCCGAGACTTCTCAATTCATGCAAATAAACTCACCTGAAGGGAATGGGATTGTTTGTCTCAGTAAAAAATGAATAAACCCCGGTGTAATTAGTAAAGCAATAATTCCCCCAGGAACTCAATTCTGGTGCTTTGTGAAGAGGGAAAATTGCCTGCTCTCCATTATGATAAATACACCAATAGAAACCCACATAATTATTATTTTATCATACTCAGAGGTCTGTTCATGGAATTTATCCATGGGTAAAGTCCACCTCAGGCAGGGGCAAAACCAAGAGACATCTGAGGGCTGCCACATCCTCCCCTTGATTTCCCTTGCCCTTGGATCAGTCCTTTAAAGATCAGGGAGTCAATCACGTTTCATAAGAGCAAGGAGATAGATAAAGGCAGCATGGAATGATTAAATCAATCAGGAAAGTAATAGTCCCATAACCAAAGGAAAGTCAATAGGTGATATATCACTGACAGCCTATGAAGTCATTATAGGAGCTTATGGGACTGAGTCACACAATTAATTGCCAAAGAAGAATCTCGTGGTTGCAGTAAAAAAGTGTATTTTTAGCACATTGATACAAGGAAGCTGATCCTTTCCATGGACTTTTCTGGAAGATAACTAAGCAACAACAAAAATAACCCCACGAAATTGAATCCCCTCAAATTACCAAACCATGTGGAAGAAGCTTTTTCCAAGCTGTTACTAAACTTCCTTCTTACAGAATATGCTTTAGGTGAAAAAAGAGACCTTATAAATTTTATAAGGAACAAGCTAAACCTGTTTTTCACAATGAAAAGAAATGGATGGGATCAAGGACCACCTATAGAAATTGCAAAAAAATGAAGAGAGAGAAAAAAAAGAGATTCTGCAGAAATTTGGGCAATCTTGCTGCCAGAGCACAGATATTAATAGTTTCACGTGCCTGGTTGTGAAAAGCACAATGGGTTTGAAGAGCTCTCTGAAGAGATTTAATTTCAATGAATGTAAGAGCAAGAAGGAGCTGAGCAAAGTGCTCTGATTCAGAGCCTGTGACCTTTCTCAGCAGAGTCATCAACAACTGCTCCACTTCTTGTACTCACAAATACAGAAAATAAACCCCTGTTATTTTAGAACCTGGATCAATAAATTATAAAACCAAAGAGATTTAGGCAAATCCGATCACGAGACCCCAGTCTCTGCCTCCTGCTGCAGGTGTGATGATTTTACCTCAAAGGGGGTTGTTTTTTCACACAAAAATTACCACGTATTTTCCTTTCTCTGAGGAGTAATTAAGTGACTCATGGATGAGATCTAGAAAATTGATACTTGTCAGAGGTAAAAACAATGATCAGTGGAAGAGGTAAGTTTATCATAGAATTGTGATTTTAAGCTTTTTTCACATTCCTTGCCTAGTTTGGAACTGTTCTGGTTCATAACAATCAGCTATTGTCAGCTGCTAATTATTAATTTCTCTTGGTTTAAGATCTTTTAAGCTGAAATGACATTGAAAGGCGGTTTGAAAGGTAAAGTCACTCAACCTTTTCTGAATTTTGGTTCTAAATCACGTTTTTTAATTGGACCAACTGGTGGTTCAACTTTCCTTTTCTATATCATATTGGAATACCCTGGACCTGCATTAAACATCCCATTACCCTGAGAAACCCAAATCACTTTGCAGGTTACTTCAACCTGAATTTAGGATTTACGGAGAAACGTTTACAGAGAAACAAATCTGCATTACCATGAATGATAACATATGAGGTATTTTAAATGAATAGTAATTAAAATTTAGTAGGATGATAATACGGTAATTAAATATCAATTGTTTGCGCAGGACCACTTATTGAGTTTAATAAGTATGTAAAAGATATTAATCTAGTTGTCATGCAATTACCTCATTGAGGGGGAGTGGGAATATGTGCGTGTGTGTGGGAAGAACAAATCATGAAATGCAAAATTCAGTTTTAAAGCTGCGTTAAGGTTATGACAGAACCAAATGAAGGAAAAGGAAAAATTCGTGAATTGCTCTTCCTTTTCTCGCTGTGGGACATTCAGGGAGGAGCAGTGGGGTGAGCTGTGGGCATTCAAAGGGCTGAGGAGGGGATGTGGACAGGGAGTAAAATCGCTGGATCGTGGAATGGGTTGGGAGGGACCTTAAATCCCATCCAATGCCACCCCCTGCCATGGGCAGGGACAACTTTCCCCAGCCCAGCTCGCTCCAAGCCCTGGCCAAGCACAAGAAACCTTGGCCAACACAGCTCTCTGAAGGTTTCATTCTAAAAGAGCATCTGTGCATTTGTTATAACACCTGCACAATATCAGGTACCAACCACCACACCTAAACCCCCTCTTTTAGCACTCAAAAGAATTATTTGGGGTTCTACCTGCCATGGGCTGATGTTGCACTAAGTACCTGTGAAGAAAATATTTGGCCATTTTCCTGGGATTTGCACATTAATGAGGTTTTCTGCAAGGTTATTGTGGCAATTGCACATGTCCTTATCAACTTCACACCCCCCCCCAAATCAAAATAGGCACTTTAGGGATTGTAATTCCCACCTGGCAGGATTTGAAACCAGAAGATGGGACAATCCCCACATTTTTCTTATAAATTACCCATCCTTTCTGCAGCAACTTTGGAAGCAGTGCCAATTTTTTTATAGCTCAGAGCAGTTATAAAATATTAACCATATCAGACTTGCTTTTTCCACAGCCCTGTGTGGAAAAAGGCAAGCTTTTTATGCTCCTGTGTTTACACAGACATTAGAAGCAGAGAAAGGTGGTTGGAAGTTTGAGTTCACTTCCCTGCTAACCAAGGAGAAAGGGCTTCACTTACATTTTAACCAGCAGGAATTTGACAAATCTGTTCACAAAAACTCAGAGATGAGAAGCCCTCACTTTCTGAGGAGAGTTGTCTTAATGTTTAACAACCCTTTTTTATCCAAAATCTTTGCTGCAAAGGAAGCTAATTCCTACTTTTCCTAAGCCCCACAGAGAGAGATAGATATTGACTTTTCTGCCAGCAAGCCCAGCTCCTTCAGCCCTGTCTCCAACCCACTTTTCTGAATCTTTCATCAGTTTTGGTCCTTCACAGAGCTCTGGCTCCTGCACAGCATCCTTAAAGAACTGTGCTTTAAAAGGGATCCTGCAGCACCCGGAGCCTCTCCTGCCCCCAGGCTTCAGAAAAACAGCAGAGGCAGCACAGAAAAATGTTTTAAGCACAAACAGAAATGAACATGAGCAGAGGCTTCGAGACAAATTACAGGGGACAGTGTTACCCTCCCTGCTCTGCTTTGTGAAGGTGCCCAGATTTAGGAGCCGAGGGCAGAGAATGGGCAGCAAAAAGTGTTTTCTTCTTTCAAACACAAGATTTTAGGCTATCAGAAAGCTTAATATGGAGGGAAAGGAAGAAAAGATGAGTGAGGTAAAAATTAGGGTTTGGGGAAGAGAATGGCACCAGGTCTGTGTGAATAGCAGGGTGCCAGCAGTGGGATCACAGCAGGGCAGTGATCTCTGGAGCCTCTCAAGGGATCTTCTCTCAGCCTCTGTTTTATCCCTGCCAATCGTCCCTGCAGCCCTACTTCAACACATCCATGTTCTGAGCCTCTTTAATTAATTAAAAGGAGAAAATAATTAATGCAGCAACTCTTATTCTGTTTTAGGCCATCAGAGAGAGGGTGGGAAGGGAGGCAGGGGGGAAAATGCACCTGAAATTGAGCTCTTGGGTGATGCAAAGCTGCTGCAAACCCAATAAAGAGGTAACTCCAAACAATTTTAATATAGTTCTGCATCCCCCCAAGGCAGCTGCAGGATACTGGTGAGTCCAAGCCACAGAAACAGCCGAGCTGGAAACCTTTCTAGCAGAGAAAATACTCGTTCTCAATATTAGGAGCTTCTTTAAGCTCAAATATGTTGATGGGTCACATCATTTTTGCAGATCATACCAGTAGATATTGGGAAGACTTGCTGTGCCATATGTGCATCCTTCTTCTCTTTCAAAGCCATCAGTTGTCGAAGGGAAAAAATAAAGAGTTGTGTTTGGGGGAGAAAAAGCAATATGCACTGAAGCTCAAAAGCAGGCGCGCGTTTGAAGTGTCACTTTTGGTTTTTATCACCATTTTATCACCACTAAGGGAAAGTGCTCTGCAGCTCACAGAGCACTGCCTCATCCAATAACCCGTTCAGAGCAGGCTTTTTAGCCTGGTGATAGAAACAAACACAGGCAAAGGTAGAGGCAGATGATTAAATGGGCTGAAAATCCAGCCTGACACACTGGTACCAATTGAACAAAACCGGGGTCGGGGGAGAGGTACAAGAGCACGAACCAGAGCTTAAATTATCCAGCCTGAATTCCTGCTTTCCACAGCACACCCCCAGCTCCTGGCACTTATCACCTTGGTTTCACGTCTGTATTCTACAGACTGGGCAAAAATTCCCAGTTATGAGGGTGTAGATGAGTATTTCCACCACTCCAGGATTGTGCAGGAGCCAAAAAGGCTCGTCCAGCATCATCCCCTTATGGGCAGTGCTATAAAATCCTGTTGTTGACTCAGACCACTGGGCCAATTCCCTGAAAGGATTTCTTAGGAGATGTTGCTCTCCAATATCTCTAAACCTACTTACAGATTTTTTTTTTTTTTTCCTTCATTTGAAGATCACTGACCTGGTGCAAGAAAATATTTTCTCTCCATAGGAGGCAGACCTCTTCCCTTCCTGTGACTTTCAATCCACCAGAACTCTGAAGAGTTACTGTGCATCTTTTCCCACTCTCTCCAGCACCCAGTTCCTTACCCAGGCAGACCCCCTGATGCTTTCAAAACATAAATAAACACTGTATACATTCAAGCTCTCAATTTCCATTTATACCTGTATATGTTTTACAGATTTCCTTCCCAGCCCACTAAGAGTATATTTCTGCCAACCTCTGAAAGGAGCAATCTTTAAGTCTCAGGATTCAAATGAACAAAACCCGGTTTTTATCCTTGATTCTGCTGTTCTTTAATAATGGATCTGTGTGAAATTCTCACATACTTTCAGCAAATAAAGGCTCATTCCTGGATTTATCACAGAATAGCAGGAAGCTGACCTCCCAGCTGCTCTGACCTGGACTTAGGAATGTTTTTTATTTCATTACACAGATTTTTGGGGTTGTAGTTACACAGAACTGGGTGGGCCAGATCACTCTGGTTATGACAAAAGGCTGGAACTTTGCTAGGCTGTTTTGGTGGCAGGCATTTGGACGTTCTGTAAAACCAAGGACAGTGGTAGAGCTGTAAAAAGGTGAATTCCAAGATTTAAAGAGCAAATTTTCACTGGACTTGAAATCAAAGTGATGGAATCAAGTCATGGACACACGACACATCCAAAAGAACCAGACTCCAGCCAGGCACCCAAACTGGGAGAATACAAAATCAGCTGGAAAGATTATTATTTGTCAAGGCATCACCATCTTTGGACCTTGGAAATGTCCTGCATTTCTGTGGGAATTTCCACGTATAATAATGAAGGAAAAAAAAAACCAACTTAAAAGAGAGCTTCCAGGAAAACAAATTAAAATGTTGTGGTTGTTTTCTATTCTAGTGCCTCTCCCTCCCCAGGCCTCTGCCCACACAGCTTTTTATATAAAATATTATTGTCAGAAAGCTCTGGAATGGTCATTACAGTTTCCTCTGGGGTCACAACAAAAACATTCTTAGAAATAAAGGGCTCAGAGCATTCCCAGGTGGACAGGGCTGGAACAGGAGCTGCAAGACTCGGTCTAGTGAGGATCCAAAGATCCTCCCTGAGCTGTAGGGATGGAGCTGCCATGAAATACTGGGATCCATGTGGCTCCTCCAGCTATTCCAAGCTGGCACAATCCCTTCTACATCATTCCTTACTCCTCAGTAGCCAACAGCTCCTCACAGACCAGGCTAATCTTTCTTTTATTCACATTTACAAGATCTATAACAAACTCCAAAAAATTAAAAAGGGGCTGATCTTGCTTCCCCAACAGCAGTGCCTAAAGCAGCAGATGGACTGTGGCTGCAGTGTTTTAATATATTCATTATTTAGGCCATTAATTTCCTTTGCACTGAAAACATCTGGCTTCTGATGCTCAGGGGGAAAAACAACATGACCCAAAACTAGTTTTAACTACAGGTTCATCTTCTAGGAGGGCAGGTTAAATCACAACCGAGTAGAAAAAAGGACAGTTTTTTCACTGTTGGAGAGGATGGTAGGAGGTAAGAATTTTTCTGAATAGCATCCTTGAAGTGATTTTTGTCAGGAAAGCTCACTGGATACAGTTTTCTAATTGCTGCCTGGAAAACCCACGGGAAGAGCTGCTTCTCCTTTTTCCTCGGGTGTTTCTCACAGGCAGAGCTGTATCAGTAACTAAAGCTGTGGAAAATCCCACACGGGGGCTCAGAGCATCCCCTGTCCCCAAAAACCCTCAAAAATCTCTCCCCTAAAGATTCCAGCCCCGACAGGGATTCCCACATTCCTGCTTCCCTTGGACCTTCCCCACGACACCAAATGTGGTTCTTGCAAAACCAGCAGCGCCTGCTCAAATGTGGGTTTTTAAAAAGAGACTTTTGTCGAGATTGTTGAGAAATTGGGGAGGGATTTCACACATCAAGGAAGGCAAATCTCACCTAGTAAGACAGAAAGGTGTGGCACAACAGCCTGGAGATGAAACAATATTATTCTACAAATAACCTCAAGACAAATGTTATTAAAACCCAGCGAAACCAACTATTTTCAGGCTCTGACACAGTAATTAATGATCTTACTGCAGTGCCCCATGTTAAGAGGAACTGAGGTTTAGCTGTTTAATAAACTAACAATCCCAGGGAAAAATTATTATCTGTTTCCAGATTAGTATGATTTCTGAAACTCGCCAAATTTCATGGTCCCAAGTAGGAAAGACAGGAAAGGTGGAATTAAAGAAGAGTGAACAGTCCTGCTTCCTCCAGCTCCTCATCTCCCTCACTCACCCCCCCGCTCAGAAACATGCCAAGATTTTCTGTGTTCTCATGCCAGGATGAGCTTTCTAAAAATTACTTTTTTGACTTTTTAACCTCTCAAATGACAGGGGTTGCACAGGTCTGTAGACAGATCAGAATTTCGGAGCCAATGTGTGCTTTTTGCACACAAATTCCTCTTTCATGAGGTGGAAACAAACCTTTGAAGAGAAGGTTACAACTCCAGCCACATGCTCTGTGTTGAGGACCTTATTTAGAAACCACCTTCACCCACCAGGTTTGGAGAGAAGGGCTCCTAAAGTTTAACTAAAAATAAATCACAGCTTTATATTCCTGGTTTTGCAACTTTATTTTTATAGAAAATACTTGTTCATTAAATAGCAGGAAAAAAGTCCAGATAAGCCAAACTGTATTTCCAACCTATCATTTTACAATGAGTTGTCCTCTCTCCGTGCCTGAAAGCTTCCAAACAAGGAATGTGAAAAGGTTCTCAAGTGTTTGTGGTTACAGATGAGCTTATTTTTAAGCTCCTCACAAAATGAGAAAACTCCACTAGCCTGTAAAATAATTACTCCTGCAAGAAGGTGGATTATGCATAAGAAAGATTTCAAAGGTTAGATTTTACTCTAAGAAAATACAGCTTTAAATCTGAAGCTGCTCTTCAGCATCACCCCAACATTGGTGCTGGCCTGAACAAATAATTCTAGGAATTTCCTGCCCAAAACGTTTTACCTTTAAATTATTGGAAATTAAATTCATGATGACAAATTGAGAGAACACGAAACAGATGATGATGTCCTGCTAAAAGCAGAGGGAGAACTTAAAGAGCACCTTCTTCTGCAGTGATAGCCTTTAAAATCTGTCATAAAAAGAGCTGTAATTTTAGAATTTCAGATTTCCAGGTTACTCCTCACCAGAAATCTGATGTCCTCAGAATTCAGCTGTAACTGGGACAAAGACACCTCTTCAAGAATTCAGTGTACAGCAATGAAACAGTCAACAATGCTGCACTAATGCAAGGGAGAAGCAGCTCTCATTAGATGACTATCTCTGCATGAATAATGCACTATTACCTGTTTGGGTTTAATTAAATGTAATACATAACATTTTCTTGTAATGGCTATAGGTGTCCATACGCCTCTATTATATTTGAGTTCAATAATTCGTTCATTTTCCTCCCGTCCCCTCATTTGGACAATTTATCATTTTGCCAGGCTCCTAATGTTAGTCATTTATGAGAAAAATTTTTACAGTATTTTCCAGGCTAGTTGGGATTATCACAGTCACTGCAGACCCTCAGCCCTTCTGCAAACCTGCACTGGACACAGTAATTCTGAGTGGGTAACTACATTCAGAAGGGAAATCAAAAAGCATTCTGACATGATGAAAGGGTTTTAGGAGGATTTAGCCTTGGATTACTCAATTCTTTTTTAAAGATGTGCATGTTGAAAATCCCCTTTTTTTTTTTTTTTCTATTTCCTCTTCCCAAAACACAGGGAGGAGAGGGGTGAAAAACCTTGCCAGGCCTGGGACAAAGAGTAACTCACACCTGAGCTGGAAGTTGGGATCTGCAGTAGATGAAGTTGAAGAATGCTGAAGTCAACAGCCCTGGAGGGGTTTAAAAGCTGTACAGATGTGACACTTGGGGACATGGGGCAGTGGTGGCCTTGGCAGTGCTGGGGGAGTGGTTGAACTCTATTATCTTTCAGGGTTTTCCTAAACAATTCTATGGTTTTTTTAAAAACATTCATTTTCTCCTTTTATTCATGTATTTTTGGTGCATAGCCCACGTTGATGGATTCCACTCATTTTAGGTCTCTGGGCATTTTTAAATCTCAGACTCCTCGATTTGGAAACTCTCCAGAAGAGCTTTTTCCCTTTCTCAAGACTCACCTATTCCTTCAGAAGAGGTCCCTATATCCCTGTGCTCCTTGTACTCAGTAAAATCTGCTTTGTTTTGGGATCCCAGCTGCAGGTCTGGCCCACCCCACCTGATTTCTGCAAAGCGAGGAGAATTGCACCTCCACACTCCTTCCCCAGCATCTGCAGATCTGATTTCCCTCTGTAAATAGATTATATCCAATATTTATAAAAAGATTAAGCTAATCTGACATTTAATTAATGGAAACGGCAATGTTTGACTTTTTATTTTAATAAGCAACACCCTTTGTTCCCACAGAAATCATTACTAGCGGTGTGCTCAAAAAAAAAAAAAAAAAGAAGAAGAAAAAAAAGGCAGAAAGATTTAACAAAAGGTTCCATTAAATTAGAGAGCAATAAACAAACACAGCCAATTTATGCATCGGAGTCATTAAATGTGTATCCTCTCCACCACTCCCTTCACAGACACTACTTAGGGCTGCTGCAATGGATCTGCAGGGAGCTGTTACCTTAATTATAAAATGAAACACCTCTGCTAATGCAGTCTCGGAGCCTTGTTAGTTTACACCCCAGACATGTGGCTCCGAATGGGCTCCAAATGCTAATTCCAGGGATGCTCCGGAGTGCCCGGCGTTCCATGACCGAGCTCACTGGATATTTTTTTTTTTCCCCCCTCCCTCTTGCCCTTGGGGTGGAGATAAAACGCAGCAACTCTTTGGTCCAGCTCAGCATGGACTTGTGAATAGTTCATTCATGGGAGGCCATTTGGACAAGCAGCCTCTTTATCTGATTATCTGCCCTCATTGTTAGAGCCTGCCTCGATGTGATGAGCCTTGCAGGAAAAATTAAAGAAGATGTAAACAGTAAATGCAGACATTTTGCAACATAGCTAAAAATAAATTGCACTACAGGCAATTATGCAAGTTTTACTGGATACATTAAAAAGACATTAAATGCACAGCTGTTTTAAGTGTCTTTTAAGCTGATAAATTAACTGTCTAATAAATTGTAAGATTTGTCAGCTAATAATGCTATTTTATCTGCTTTAACATATGCCTTCCTAGTTCATGAAGCATTATTGTAAGTGCCAAAAGGAGATAATGTGCATTTTACAGTGTTATGTCTTAAGTGGAATGGATCATTGGCCATGAAGAAGTGTGTTAATAAATCTCCTAGGCTTTGTTAATTGCACTCAATGAAGTGTCACTGTTAAAACACAAAAGATGTGATAGAGAAAGCTGAACATAATGTCTTTCAGTTTTACAATTAACAGTTCACTAGGCAAATCGACCAAAAAGACCATAATTTGTTGAAGCCTTATTAACTTACATTTTCCTAGTCAAGGTCATAATTGTGAATGGCTCAAAGCTATCTTTTAATGCTCATCAAGAAGAGTAACCTTGCTGGAGAGAATGAACTTTTCCATCTCTCAACAGCACTTATCCCTTGCTTTGCAGGTAGCAGATAAATAAAGATGAACTTTGCTGTACACCCCCAATGAGCAGCACTCCTGAGCTGGAAATGCAACTTCAACCAGCTTTCCTCCACAGCAAACAGAAAAAGTGACAAAAAATTTTTAAAAATATGTTTTTGAGGAAGTGCATAAAGCCATCAAAGCTGTTGTCATGCAGAAAGACTACTCTTAATTTTAATTTGAAGAATTACTCATCAAGATTTGAGGCTTTTCCCCTGGAAACCGAACCCAGCACAAAAGACAGAACAAATAACCCAACACACTTCACAAACAATTATCAAAATCAAATACAATCACTAAATACCCTTCATGAAGAACAGCTATTTCCATAATTCTTACTAATATTGATTATTGAACATGTTAACACTTGTCAACATCTCATCAGGCACTGCTGGGCTTTGTTGCAAAATCTTTCCACCTCAGACCGTTTTGTGATAATGTAAAGTATTTTCTGCACCAGGGTAATCAGAGTAAATACCAATGATGATGCCTTGGCACACAAATACAGATATATGATCACCAGCTCCCTAATCCTCATGAAGCAATGAGAGCACATGATAGAACAATAATGACCAAGCATTAATTCAAGTCTGTCATTTCTTCCTAAAAGCCTCGAGATGCAGAACACGATGATTTCATGGGAATCACCATATATTTAAATCTCAGGCTGTAAATGCCACCACTTTGAGCACTTTAAAGTGCTCAGCACTGGTGGTTTGGTAACAGTTGTGACACTGTGATGCACAAGATGTTGGGATATATAAAAATACAGATTAATAAATCATCCCACCAGCATTAAAAATAACGAAATGTGCCCGCTTTGCTGCTCTGAGGTCACAGGTTCCACCCTGAGGCACACAGGAGGTCAGAGCCTGTTTCTCCTGAGCTCAGTCCAGCCTGTGGCTGGACAAAGAGGAGTTTTCCCACTCCAGGACCAGGCTCCTTGCTGAATGATCACAGGGTCGGAAGAGACCTCCAAGATCACGGAGTCCAACCCAGCCCTAACACCTCAACTAGACCATGGCACCCAGTGCCACATCCAGTCTGTTTGTAAACACATCCAGGGATGGTGACTCCACCACCTCCCCAGGCAGACCACTCCAGCACTTTATCACTCTTGCCATAAAAAACTTTTTCCTTATATCCAACCTATATTTCCCTTGGCACAGCTTGAGGCTGTGTCCTCTGGTTGTGTCAGTGCTCCAGGTTGTTTATCCTGGAGAAAGAGACCAAACCCACCTGGCCACAGCCACCTTTCAGGGAGTTGTGAGAGTGATAAGGTCACTCCTTTTCTCCAGGATAAACAACCCCAGCTCCCTCAGCCATTCCTCACAGGGTTTGTGCTCCAAACTCCTCACCAGCCTTGTTGCCTTACCAGGATAGGTCATGGAAGAAGGCAGAAGTTGAACAGGATAGGCCTCATAGACAAATATGTCCAAAAAACACAATTTGGGATGAGTCTGAAAGACTGCACTGGCACAAGAATTACAGGGAAAAAACAGCCTTCAGAAAATAAACATAATTCCTTCCCTTCCCATAAGGCCCTGCCTTAACAACAGGATTGTTTAAACAATCATAAAATCCAGGTATGGTTTAGGCTGGAAAGGATCTTAAACACATCCAGTGCCACCCTCTGCCATGGGCAGGGACACCTTTCACCATCCCAGCATGCTCCAAGCCCTGTCCAACCTGGCCTTGGACACTGCCAGGGATGGGATGGACACCCAGCATGTTAGAGAACACCTACAGAAAATAATAATTTTCGACTAATACATGTGAACATGCACCTGCGAAATTTCTCTGGAGGAAAGAACTCATCCAACCAACAAATCAACAAAATCACTTGTGTCCATTTCAAACTCCGTAGCTAGAGGAGGGCAGAGATTCTCCTTCAAACTGTGCTGTGGATGGTTTTCATAATTTTCTATTAATTAATAGAAACAGTGGAAGAATTGTGCTAAAACTTAATTGAGAACAGTATCTGATATAAATAGAGAGGTGCATGTGCACATGTAGAGAGTGAAATATAAAGGTGCACACATAAATACATTTCCAACTCCCAGTTACCCCACAGCTGACAGAAGCAATTTCAAGAAATCATATCAAAACCACCAACACCAAGATAACAGAAAACAGCTGAAACACTGTATTTTATAAATAAAGAGATTTATGTTTGCACTAGAATAGCTCAGCTACATAAAGAGTAATAGCTACAGGAGCCATCCTGGGAAGCTGGGAGGCCTTTAAGGATTTGAACATCACTGTTGCAGCTGGCTCACTTTCTTCTTCACATGGATATCAACCAAAGGGCTGGGACAGGAGCACCTCAGGAATTCAGGGATGTGCTGCTCTGCTCTCAGTGGGATGCATCCCCTTGTAGCAGACTTGATATCACGCTCAGTCTCCTCCCTGCTCAGGTACAATCTTGTATTTGATCCATTAGGGACAGGCAGGGGGATGCTGTGCTCCCAAGTTACACCCAGACAATTCCCACCCCTCTTACAAGTCACTTTCTCATGGTTTTACAAATCAGAATGCTGAAGCCTGGTATTTGTCTTTGTGTGCTGTTTCTAGAAATGTGATTAGCAGAAATGCCCTGAAGGTTTAGGGTTTGATTTCCTGTGTAAATCACACAGGCATATGCCCGTCATGAAAAGAGCTGCAAACTTTGCTCAGTCTGGGGTTTCACACAGTGCTTTAAACCATCTAATCAGGGTGTACAGTCAGATTCCAACCTCTTTAGGGTGAAACTGAGTCCAGTTTTGAGATCCTGGGTTTACTTTATGATGATGCAATTCATTGAAGGGTAGGCTGTTCATTGACTGCTAGTGTGAAATCAGGTGAACAGAGCTGGTTTGGCCCTGGCAAATTGAGATCCCTTTAAATCTCAACACCAATCAATGCTTTGGGAATCCCAAAGGGAAGGTCTCAGCCATCCCTCATCGACCCAAGCCCCACAAACATCCTTCAAAAACGTACAGCACAAGTTTTGCAGATCGCAAAATTTCCAATGAAATGCGCAATAATTCCCTCCTCCAACACCAAAACATTTATCTTGAGTAGCATGATTTCCAGAGGGAATAATAAATTGCCATTATTTGGATTGAAGGAGCACAACCAGAGACATTTCCTGGGCCAGTCCCATGGCACCCTGGACTCTCCACTTGGGTGGGAAGGTCCCTGTGGATCCCTGGGAACGGAGCTGGCTCCCCAACGTCGGGGACGCCCGGGCAAGAGCAAACAAAGACAACTTCAAGGTGCTCTGCTCTGCTTTTTGTTTTTTCTTTAAGTTGGGTTCAGCAGCTCTTAAAGACTTCTTAAATCACCTTGAATTTAATTTCTCTAAGCCACGTTTAAAGGGAAGAATTACCATCTGTCACAGTTGGTTAATCAGAATCAGCGCGCTCCATCTCACTCACTTTTTATTAAAAAATAACCCTTCAGCTACTAAACTTTCTGAGATCTTTTCCATGAAGATGTAAGCCACGCTTATCCCACAGGAGCTACTGACACCACTCACAGAAGTTAACCAACCCATGTACAAGCACTGGATGCTGGTTTATATAATGTCACCACATCATTTTTATTACCTATGCCTATAGCAGTGGCTTGGTTTTTTTTTTTTTATTTCTTTAGTCTCTAGTGAAGCTCAGGAAATATTAACATGATTCAGATATATGTCCACCCCATAAAGAGAGGGAAATTTCAGAAAGTGGAGTCACTGCAAAAATATTAAGATTGTAAAAATAAATGTTCTGCTGGTGTCGGTTTGAAAACAAAATACTCAAGGAAAAGCAGTAAAAAGAAAAGAAAATCCAACCCTGCTCGCTCCCAGATTAGTGGATGTGAATGAATCCAGAGAAATCTGAGCGTTGGCTTAACCAAGCATGGCTAAAGCTGGAACAGTAGCAAGAAAAGATTGCAATTTTCTCCAAACTGTGAACAAAAGGTCTGAACGGCTGCAAAAAGCAATGAATCCTCTTCATTCACCGAAACCAACTAAGTGGTAACAAATCGTGAGTTTCCAGTTGGAGACAATTGGGCAGGAATAATTGTGTGGGATGCTAAAGGCTGATTTAACCCTTTCTTCCCCCATTTCTGGGAGGCATCACAGGGAGAACAGTCCTGAGCACTCCCATACAACCAATTCACTCTCCCACAAAAAAGTTCATCCTGCTGAGGGAGCAGGTTCCCACAGATAAAAGATGGATCTCAAGACAAATTAAGGCCATGTGAGGTCTGACCATGTTCTCCTGGTGGCAGGGAGAAGCTGTTATGGCTTAAGCAGTACCCAGCTGAGACAGAATAATAAATATAAATAAATGAATTGATGGAACAAATATAAATTTATAAAATAATACCCGTAATAAATAATAAATATAATAAGAAATATTACATATATATATATATAAATGGAAGAGCTGAAGTTTCTTAACAAAGCCCAAAGCACTAGAAGGAGCAATAGTGGCTGTAGCCTTTTCTTCCTCTAACATTTCAACCCTTCATTATTTAATTTAAGAGTAGCTTGGTAGGAAATGTAGTCCTTAAACCAAAAATCCCCCAAACTAATAAAAAATTTGAAAAAATAAAAATTTACTCAGAGATGGCACAGGATGATTTCAAAATCTTTTGCTTCAGGTTATATTGAAACATTGGGGAATCCTGCAAGTCTTTTGAGATACTATTGGATTCCACATTTCAAATGTTGCATTATCAGCTTCTAATAAAGGTTTAGGAAGGAGTACAAATAAGAGTTTTTTCAAGCACTTTTTTCTGAGTGATCTTTTTACAAGCTGATTGTTTCACATGCATTTACTTGAAAGCACATTTTGTTCTGACCCACTCTTTGCAGCCTCACAGAGAGGAAGAAATGGTAAAATTATTTGCAAATGAGAATCATCTTCACATCCAGAGAACAGGCAGAGTAGAAATTGCCAATTCCAACAGAAATTGCTCAGCATAGGCATATAATTAAATTTCTCACTGAAACAAAAAGAAGCCCCACAACACCATTTGAAACAGGAGAGAAATGACCTTAAAACTTTGGCCTGGCTCAATTAAAACTGCAGGGGTTCTGAATTCCAGAATCTCTGAGACTGGAAATGTCCCAGCTGTGCCCAATGCCCACCTTGTCCCCAGCCCAGGGCACTGAGTGCCACCTCCAGGCCTTCCTTGGACACCAGGGATGGGGACTCCAAACCTCCCTGGGCAGTTCCAGTGTTTAACAACCTTTTCCATGAAAAAATTCTCCTGGTGACCATCCTGAAGGTTTTGCTCAGTTTCATTTACTTATTTCTTTTTCTTCCATAATGTACCTCTCAACAGAACTCTGGCACTGCTTCCCTCTCAAACTTGGGGAGAATTGCTTGATCTTGAATTTAAAGAGTCTATAAATCAGCATTAGTGCATTATTACACTGGGTTTAATAATATAATCATTACAAGATAATTATATTGTCATAATATTATATTGTTATAACAGCAACATAGCAATGCTATAATAACATCATACTATATTGTAACAAAATATATTTTAAGATTACACACTTTAGTAATAAAATAATTACAAGATTAAATGTTTGCAGTAAAAAGACCTCATTGAAACATCAACCTGCAAACCCTCCCTGCACAACTAAAAGCCCAGTTCTTCCCAAATTCCCATTTCTGGCACTATTACTTTCTTATCCTCCTGTAGTACAGACCCAGGTGTTATTCACACCTTCAGTTCACAGAGGTGATTTATTAGGAGCTCTACTGGAATGCACTTGCCAAGGGAGGATGGGGAATTTACCTTTTCCTGATTATGGCCCATTCTTTAAGAGCTCAGTAAATATTTTCCTCATCCCTTTAACACACATTTGAAGGATAAACAACCCAAAGGAGGGAAATCAGTCAGATATAAAAAAAAAAAGGCCATGCAGGTTTCCATCAGTCTAAGTGTATATTTTGGCAACAAATAAAACAGATTGCAAGAATTGCCAAAAGACAAATGCACAGGTTTGAGGGAAATTTGTCTATTAGTCTGCTCAGAGTACAGGACAAGCAGCCTCCTCACTGAACTACAGGATATATATGTGCACATTCTATACATAAAGGGTTATAAATAACAGAAAAAAGGGATTTGCTGTTATTTTAGATGAGATAAAGGTGAACTCACCTTTGGTATTTGTATAATCTCAGTATTTTAGCACTTAACAACTTTCTCTCTTGCAGATGTGTGAGCAGGGAAGCGAAGCCCAGACCTGTCCACAGGGTGTGGATTGGGAAGATAAATCTGGGAACACCTCACTGAGGGGCCCATGGACCAGGAAAAGGCATTTTCTTACCAAATATTGAAAAAAAGCCTTTTACACCTGCCCTCAGCCTCTTTTTCAAGCCAGCATTTGCACACACACTCACATGGAGAACAAGCTCACAGCTTCTACTCACCACCCAAATTCTTCCCATTTCAGAGACTTTGTTTCATAACAGAGATTAGCAGCAGTAAAACAAATTCTAACCAATCTTTGAATGATCTTAACCCCTTCTGAATCCTCCCTATAGGATTTATGCTCATTATTGTCCACCAATACTCCCCACAAAAGCCAAGCCTGCCTCCTTCACACCCTGGCTAGAGCAGCACTCCTGGTCTCTCATCCTCTTCTCAGTTTTTATCCAACTCTAACGTTTTTTTGGAAGCAAACAGTATTTTGGTCTAAAGATGTCAATTAGATGCAGATATTGGCATCATCTTTATCTTTATGTTATTTAAGAACAATAACCAATACCTTCACACTTGCTGTCAAAAAACTGTAGCAAGTGTTCAAAGCGGAGTTTTATGATTCCTTATTCATTCCATCAGAACCAGAAGATTTCTAGTGCAAGGAAACAGGATCAAAGAAACCAAATCACCTGCTTGGTTGCAATCTCCTTCAGAACTTTATTTCCTCAGAGCACAGGAAGACTTTATAACATCACAAAACCTTATGCACGGACCCTAATGAACATAACCCCGGAAAACTTACATGAAACCCTCTGTGTCACCCTGAAATAACAGCAGCAACATGCCCAAAATAAAAACTCAGGTTTAAACAGCAGTTCTTGACCCTTGGGTCTAAGCAGATGAGCAACATCCATCCATCAACCACTCAGAATTGTTGTCATCCTCTACTCCTATGCTTTCCATAAATCCCTGCTGAATGCAATGGAGTTGTGCTGTTGGAAAGATAAACCTGGAGTAACCAGCACCCAAACCCGAGCACTCCCCAGCTCACCCCGTCCTCCTGCCCCACTTGCCCAAGATAATCTCCTCTCAATAGAGGGTTAACTTCATCGCGCAGGGTTAACAAAGCTCTTGTTACCTTCTGTGGGAATTTCAGCCCCAAAGTGTTTAGGGGCTTAAAAACCAGAAGGCAAACAAGCCTAACATTCAGCACAGAGCTTGTAGCAGCCAGCAGGATTTACCATGGGTATTAAGGAGATTGTGGCGTGCATATGCCAACGCCACTGCCCGCCGCCACCCCGCTGCTCCCACCGCCCCTGCAGCACCGCATCTCCCTTTGTTTCCGTCTCTTGCAAGGAAAAAAACAAAAAACAAAAAAACCCTCCAGTTACTAAAATATCCCTCTCTCCCTCTCTAAATTTTTTTTTTTTTTTTTTTTTTTTTTTTTTTGCTATATTAGGTTGACACATCGGTGTCAGAGCGAACCCTCCGCTCTCCAGATGCTCCGCCCGCTCCCGCAGCCCGCGCTGCGGAGGGGAAGGTGGCAGCGAGCCAGCTGGAGCGCTCGTCCTGACAACATATTTTTGCAGATTATGCAAAAGCGGCAACATTTAGCTTTAGAGGAACATCACAGCTGTTCCCCTTCCCCTGTCAATCCCAGGCTCAGAGCCCGCAACAGGTTTCGCTTGGGAAGGGCCAAAAGTGGTCCCGGAGCGGCGCTTCCCGCAGGGGAAGGTGAGAGGATGCGGAGCCACCCTGCAAGGACAGAAGCGGCTCTGCCAGCCAGCAGGGATAGCACAGCCTGCCAGGAAGGCACCAGAACAGAAAACTGATCTTTGTCATCACTTTAGGTGCTTGTGCCAGATTTGCTTCTTGATGAATTATAAAAAAAAAAATAAATTAAGAAATAAAGTATCAGGCAGGCTTCATTCATTCATAGTTGTGCAAATGCTCAGAGCTCAGAAGGCTCCAGCTCTAACCCATGGAGCCTCTCGATTACAGAGGCACTTTCCTGGCTCTGGCCGAGCTCCCAAAGAGCACAGGAACACTCTGGAGACAGAAATCAGACCGAAACTCCCATTAACAGAGTCAGGGTGACTCAACAATGCACATTTAAGAGGATATTTTAATTTTAAAACAGGAGTGAGCGTTGTACTTGATGGTACACAAACTATTACAATGCTCCAGTCATCCATAACCAGTAAAACTCTCTGGTTCACCTCTCATTTTGGACCAAGTGCCTTCATATGGTGCTAAAACCAGATTTTTGCCCATCAGCAGGAGGCTCATCTACTTATTAATGCATTGCTCCTAACAGCAGTACATGATGGTTTTTCTAACATATTTCTAAAGGCCCATATGGGGAAAATAACTTGTGAAAAACTTGAATATTAAGCCCATAAATAAAATTAAACTTGACATCTTATTGCATGATAAACCAAATGGAGGTGACACTGAATGTGTAGGTGTGTTCAAAGGGAACAGAGATGCAGCAGAACAAGCTGCATTCAAAGTCTCAATATTTCTCCAAACACCCTTTTAAAAAAGCAAAAAATTTCTGCCCCAGCTTAAGACAGTTCCTACAGTAACTTTCCCCCCTGTATAGAGCCTACAGAGCTTCCTGTGCAGAAAGAAGAATTAGAGTCCCCACAAAACACCAAAAAAAGATCAAATTACTGTGAAAACTGCAGATAAAAGTGAGATCACAGCCTCACTTTCCTCAGGTATAAACCTGTGTCTTCAGTGGGGCTTCATACCAGGAATTTATTTACACAAATTGGGGCAGAGGGACGTGGGGCTGGGTCCTGCTCTGGTCCCCCTGCTCAGCTCAGGCTCCCCAGCCATTCCTGCTGACACAGCTGAGCCTCCATTCCTCTCATTGATTATTTTTTATTGTCCATTAGTGCCATTTCTGGATTTCTGACACAAACTACCAGCAGGTCTCAGGTTTATGGCACCTTACAGTGCTCAGCTGCCATGGGGGACAAGACCACTGAAAAGGAAGGGACTGTGCCTAAAGTCATTAAACCAGAGCAAACCTTCATTGATCCTTTTATCTTATTTTTGTTATGATCAATCAAGAGACCTGTGAAAAAACCCACGAGCTATTGAAAGATTAAAAAGTATTGAAGGACTTGAAGCTTTGTGGCAGAACTTCTTTCAGTGGACTGCAGAACAGGAAGGACAATCACAGCCTCCTGTGTAATTCCAGAAAACCTTTGGTCATGACAAATCTTTTGAAAGGTGCTTTTTTCTCTAATAAGGCATTTATTCCATGGTTGATTGCTCCTGGCAGCCAGAAGGTAATGGCTGCTCTGGAGAAACTGCTGATAAATCTGAACTGAATGTTTTTTAAGGTCCCTTCCAGCCCAAACCATTCTATGAAGAAAAGCCA
Source organism: Acridotheres tristis (assembly GCA_037013685.1). Lineage (NCBI taxonomy): Eukaryota > Metazoa > Chordata > Aves > Passeriformes > Sturnidae > Acridotheres > Acridotheres tristis. The sequence goes on from CM072889.1 coordinate 15,930,297, forward strand.
AGGATGAGCTCTGCTCACATGATAAGGTTGGACTCACAGGAAAGTCCACATCATTTTTAGGTGCCTTTTAAATATTATTTAGGTTTGATTACATTACTCATGGCAAGCCCAGGGTTTGTCAGGTGGTACAAAGAGGCAGAGCTGTTCCTACTCCTGCATTCCAGCTCCATTTGCCATTCCACAAAACACATCCCACCCCACTCAGTGGAAAGAGGGCTACCTAAAAATCCAGAAAGTCACAAGTTAAACTTCAGTTCTCCAAAGGTGTTTGAAGAGAGTTCAAGGGGTGGCTGTGAAATGGAACGTAGGAGGGAAGGGGGCTGCACAAAGGTTTGGTTTCAGTGGCAGATTTTCAGGATTATTGATGTGCCCACTCCGTGGATGGAGGCAGAGCATTGCCAACAGCTGCATTTGATGGGCAAGGGGAATAATGAATTCCTTATCACAGAGACATGAGCTCTCAGATCTAATCTTCACTGATACTGGCACAGAATTTTCACAGCCTCTCCATCTACCCGTATTGAAATCATAGTTTTAAAATAATACAGAAAGATTTATTTTTATTAGAGGCTGTGATTGTCAGCTCCAGTTTGCCCAGCAATGGACATCCAGAAAAGGTGGAGTTCAGAGCCAAACCTCAGCACTGGTATCCAATGCAGGTGAAGTCAAATTCCTCCTGAGAGGCACAAAAAGGCACCAGGCTGGAAATCTTGTGCTAAATAAACACATCACTTCAACAGCAGCGAGCATGAAACACGAGCCTGGCACTGCACACTCCTAATATCTGTCAAGGTGTGTTAAGGACTCAGTGCAATGATTTTCTAAGGGCTGATATCAAGCACTAGGAAAAAAAAAAAAAAAGTCTCTTCCCTTTATTCATTAAAACACAGCCAGGACTGCAACACCCTGTGAGGGGATTTGAGGGGTTAAATTGTTATTTCTGCTCAAATGTGTTGCAAAAGACATTTGAAGAGGCTGCGGCGTGAAAGGAATGGAGGTGGTCCTTTTTCTTCTTTAATTGAGAGTTAAAACTAAAAATTCCCATATACTCTCACTTCCCTTTAGAGGTCTGCTGGGCTTGGCTTATTCCTCTGCTTTGATATGCAAATGGGCAGCTTGCTTTCCTGCAGGGGACACTGGCTGGGGGCCAAGGAACACAGAGGAGATGTCCTGTCAGGAGAGCAGCCTCCAACGCTCCTTGGGCAGCGCCGGAGCCAAGCTTGTGCTTTGGCTTCAAAATAAAATACCTTTGTTCATAGTTTCTCCTTCCAATATAAATGTTTATGTATTTACCCTTCGAGTCATCTCTGCTGGCCAATGGCAGGAGCACAACAGTTGAGCTGTTCCTTTTGGGACAGAGTGGTGCTAAACTCAGATTCCTCTTTGAAGACACTCTTTAAGCTGCCCTTCATTGAAATAATAGGATATGGGTTATTTAAGGAACATTTAAACCATCCAGCTGCAGTGAACGGCTGTATTTTTAGAAATGTGATAAACTTATTTCTACTGGGCAGTTTTCTCATCACTTTTCCATCTGGCCCGTTTTGGGGGCATGGTACAAGGGAAAGCCCATTTTAGTTTCTGTGTCCTGGTCCCTTTAATTTCCACTCTCTCACTTTCTTGTTTTTCTGCCTTTTCTTTTAACTGACATAATGGAGTACCTATAAAAAAAGATTAAATGGGACCATAAAGTTTTATTAATGCCTTACATCACTGATATCGTCTCTGTATTGATAGTTCCACTTCCATTATTGCTACTTAGGCATTTAATTAGTGATTCATACAGTATGTTGTAAACTACAGTATTAGCGTTAACCATCTATATAAAAGCCCTCATTATGTAAAAACTCTTCCTGATATCATAATTGGAGTATAGTTATCCACTTTAACTGACTTGAATTAGATTATTATAGATTAATTTATAAAAAGTTACTTGTAAAGGACACTGAAGAGCATGGAATATTAAGAGTGGAACTTCATTACAATAAAATGGACTTCAAGAACAATGGCACTGTCTGAGTTTTATATAAATCCATTAAAATCTTCTGGTAATGTGAACAATAACTGCGTTATCTGGCAACTCGGTGATACTTAAGGATGGAAAGACAGAAGGTAAAAAAAAAGAAGTGTGCCGAATTAAAGGGAGAACGTGCACTTAAATCCTGGATAAAGCAGCAGAGAGATTAATTGCCCTTTGCAGAAGAAATTTGGGTAAGAGCATAAGATATAACTGGCATCTCACATGGAAGAAGTGCATGAAAAACCATATTGTCCAGAGAAGGGAGGTTAAATATCAGAATCAGTTAAGATTAATATGAACTCCTGAGAAAGCTTTGATCCAAATGGAATTGTTATTAAATCACAGTAAAAAAAAGAACAGAATTTGGGCCGCCTCCCCAAAAATCCATTCATATTTTCTTCTCTCTGCTGTCACCATCTACATTATTCCACTCAGCTCCTGAAATTACATGGGCTGGAGCCCAGTTTGCTGACCTGGCAAAGGAAATGCTGAGCTCAGGCCTCAGTTTGGTCCTGGTGCAAGGGAAGATGTTGAAGTTTTTGTAAACTGGGTCTTCCCACACGTCACCTCCACTGCCAGTGGATCCCTCCTGGTGAACAGAACCTGTTTTTCTGCCCCAGCTCTGTACTTTGTCCTTCATGTCCAAGGCATCCACTTTTACCAAAGCCAAAAGATGAGCAGATACTTCTCTGCTCTTTGCTGCTGAGAGATTTCCTCTTACTATGAGATTTCTCAGAAAATCATCTCTACTGGCTTTGTACCATCAAATTCAGTGGGAGGATTTCAGTGAGCTCTTGGAATTTGTGGCTGCATTTCTCTGCAATCAGCCCAGGCTGTGGGGTGGGCAGAGTCACTTTCCCTCTGCAGTTTTGCCCTTTTCAGAAAGATTTCACTTTTCCTGACAGATAACACGTAAAATAACATTATCTCAAATTTCCCAAATCCCTTTCTATGTGGTTGAGTATTTGCCTGCCTTCCAAAGAAGGGGTCCTCCCCATATTTCAGATTTAATAGGCACAACATGCTGTGGGACAGCAATACAATATTTGTCACCTGGATATTTGCAGGGTCCCTAAGTGGGATGCAGGAATTCCAGGAATCATTTCACTGTCTTAATCAACCAGCCCATCCAGCCTCTCTCCCACCTGCATGGTGAAGTTGATGGTCAGTAGGAAATTTCCTTCAGCACAAAAATGGGCCAAGAGAAGCCTATCAGAGCTATCAGCCCTCTGCACTGATTTCCCAAATAATACAGAGTCATGCCAGAGGTTCAGACTACAACTTTTATCTGCCTTTGGACCATTATGCAGGGAAAAAGGAATTAATATGTAAAGGGTGCCAAAGAACCTTTCTTGGCACAGTGAGATTTTCTAAGTGTATCCTTGTGGAACACAACATCCTTGGGAGCTGCTTTGGGAGGAAAGGTTATGGGGGAAAGCTCCAAAAGAGAAAAGGAAAGACAGAAATCATCACTTACAGTCACAGAACCAGACATGGCTCTTCAACATCAACCTTCACAGCCACACACCAAGGGGAACCCCCCGAGTCAGAGCTCAGGGGTGTCTGTTTGGCTCTTGAGACACAAACCCTCCAGGATTTGGGGTGGTGGTCCCAGAGGTTAATGCACAGCTGGAACAGGACCAAACTGAGCTAACAAAGGCAGTGAGGAGAGGGGACTGGGCTGGAAGAGCTCTCGTCATCTCAGGCCACCCCAGAGCTCTGATTAACACTGGATGCTCTCCCAACACTCATTTTTGAGTTGTTTCCCTGCCCAACAGCCCCTCTCTCCTTCTGCTTTTGGCCAGGTTGACTAAAGGCACTTCCATTACATCCCACCTTCGTTAAAGCTGTTTTATACCACACTTCTTTCTGTCTCTGACACCTCAACCCCCAAAGTTTTCTTTTAATTAAACTAATCCGACATCCTTTCCCAGCTCCCTCTTTGCTCTCTATTTCCCTTTTCTTCAACTATTCCAAATCCCTATTTTTTAAAAAAAAACCTGAGTGCAGGAGACAGATTAGAATCCAGCTCTCCTTGCCCATACTGTTTCTTGCAGTCTCTCTCTGGCCATAAATTTTGTAGGAGAGCAATAGAATGCAAAACACATTAGCAGTAACGCGCCGAAATCCCTGTGCTACAGGGTAAATAGGAAATGGAACAGCACATTTACAATTTTGGCCAGCAAAGTACCAGCACTATTCATTGATCTCATTAAAGACCAATCTACATTCAGGGAAGAATAAGATTGATGAGCTGTTAGACTCTTTAAACACAAAAAAAAAAGTTACCAGCTACATGCATGTGTAAACAGCCCAAAGAGAGACACGAGGGGCTCTCTGCTCCTTCAGCCTAATGGCAATAATCACTGGATAATGGAAGTGGAGCCTCCTGCCATCCCAAGAATTGGATGTGAACCTGCTCTGCCACTTTGGAATAACCAGTGCACAGAAAAAAAGAAGTGATATATTGAAATTTTGTTTATCCAGGAAAGCTACAATTTAATTTAATTATTATTTTACTATTAAAAGAAAATAGAAAAATACTTTCCTTTAGATATTTCTCATATTTCACTAAACATAAACAAGTCTAAAATGCAGCATCTTCACCCACTCTCAACTCAGACATTACAGGTGACTCCTCCTAGGAACCTGAATTCTTATCCCAGTTCTGCCACAGCCTTCACTCCCTTTGGAAAATGCTTTTTTTCCCCCCTCTAATCTCAAGTTTCTCCAACTGAAAAATGAAAATGCTGATACTTGCACAGCTTTGGAGCCCAGAGATGTAAAGCACTCCATTGGTGCAAGGTATTACTATGTTGATGATGATGAAATAAGCTTTCATACACCACTAAATTATTCAGGAACATCTACTTTGGTTTCACCCCTGGCACTCCCAGAATGCACCTCCAGTGCCATTACTCTGCAGGGAACAGCAGTGGTGAGTAAATGCCTATGAAACTCATATATTAACCTCACTTGGTGGCTGGAATATTCATTTCTTTTTGAGTCATTTCAAGCAAGAAAGGAAAATCTTCACTCTTGGAAATCATCTTTAGCTGACACATTAAGGAGCGGAGCTGAACAAATAATTTCCAATGAATAATGTGATGAATTTATTTTCCTTTTCTCTGTCCCCAAGCAGACTGGGATTTCCTCAAATGTATTTGCTATTCAAATGTATTCCACAACTATCCTTTGCAGTGTTTTTCTTCTGTGTTTATCATGCCTGAATGTGTTTAATATCCTTCTTTCCTTCTGCTTTCAGCTGTGGGGTTTGTGTGGGGATTTTGGGGAGCAGACTGTGGGGATTGCTTTCATCGATCACCCAGGGGGATTTCAGGGATGCGAAAACATCCGGTTTGCAACGTCCTGATATAACAACAACATATGATGGCTGTGCACACCTGCCCAGACCTCCCTGGAGAATTCACCGGGTTTTTGGGGGGGTTTTGCAGTGCCCTCTGTGTCTGGCACATAAAGGAGCAGGTGAGACAGGACGTGTGTCCAACGCGCTGCTCCTCTCCCGGCACCTGACACACAGCAGAGCCCAGCAACTCCAACCACCCGAGCACAGACTCTGTGACAGAAGGAGAGGAACTGCCGAGGATTTTTTTCTCAGTTTGGACAGCTTCTTAATGTGTTAAGAGAGACATCTTGTCAAGGATATTTTCAGTTTTGTCGTTTGCTTTATCCCAAGCTCTGGAGTTGGCACGTTTCGGAGCCATCCTAATGTATTAGCAGAAGTATGGCCTTGGCTGTTATCCTTAACTCTGCTGTAAACCTGGCACAGGACTCTTCCCTCTTCCTGCTGCAAGTTTTGCTCCATAAAAGGTGGATTATATCACTTTTTGAGAGCTCTTCCAAGACCCCTTGACCCAGGTATTACAGTCATTTATAGGTACAGAGCTGGCTCAAGGAGAGACTTCCCAGCAATGAGTGCCCAGAGATGTATTTCCCGAGTTCAGGGAGTAAATCAAAGCTGGAGCATGTACATTTCTGCTTCAGAAAAGTCTCAGCACATATTGCATATTTTAGCTGATTTTAGTACCCTCTGATATGTCCCATGGTGGCTCCTCTCTGTACCCTGAGATATTTGAAGTACAGGCTCACTTGTTTTCTTCCTGTGACTTTGCTACTGAAGAGCCTGGCCATACAAAGGGAAATAAAGCAGCTAATCAATACTCTGGGATTGTGATATATTAACAGGCATCCCCAACCATTAGCAGAGAATTACCCATTAACAGATTAATAAGCAAAGAACAGCTGGAAAAAATATGTTATTGCTCATGAGGCAGGGATGTTTTTCCCCCCTACAGCTTAATTCAAAAAAAGCAGCCAAATTTCAACAAACTTAGAGATCCTTTCTTCCAGAAAACTTCTTCTGCCTTCAATTACATCAGCAGATTTTCAAAAGAAACCCCTACCAGAACCAATCATGGGCAAAAATTGCCTCTTTGGTGACTGAAATTGAAATAATTCCATTAACTGAAATAAGGGCATTTCAGGCAGTTGCTGGCCCATGCTCAAGGCACTCTCTCCCTTCTCCACGTGCTGCCAGAGGCCACGTCTGGTTCTATGAAAACTGGCACTCTGTACAGGCTATGCCATTCTTATTTCTTATTGTAACCCCTCTTCTCATTTCTTTCAAATAACACACCATCAAGTTTAACCACACAGTTCAGAATTTCATCAAGCCGTTTCTAACCAAGAAGTCACTCAGAAATATTTGGGGGGGTTCCAAACCTGTCCTATTCCACGTGCCCCACCTTTAACAGGCGCCCAATACTGGTGTGAGCAACTACTCAAAACATCATTTTTATAACAATTTTCCAAAACTATTTTCCTCATTGAAATAAACAGAGACTTCAGTGACTCCTTTCTGCCTTTCTTCCCAGCCTCCACACCTCCCAAAGCCCGGGGAGTGGGAAGGAAACATTTCTTTCAGCGAGATGCTTGTTTCCCCTCGCCTTTGAATTCTTAAAAGAAGAATATTGTTTCATACTCTTCCAAATCTGCTCTGCCTTCCCCGACTCTCACCTTACCTTCTCTTCCTCCCTCTTCTTGATGACTATTTTCTTTCTTCCTCACTGTTTTTCTTTCCTCTCGTCCTCTCCTGCCTCTGCTGCTCTGGTTTCACCATCTGGTTCTGTTCTCCTTATCGCTCTCCTTCCCTCTGCCACAACCCCGCGTTTCCCCATCCTTGTTTCTCCTCTCCTTTCCACTCACTCCTTTCCTGTCTTATTTCCCCCAAGGTTTTCAAAGGGAAGCCCAGCCAGGGCCAGCTTTCCCTTCCTGCCTGCTGCTAATTGAGCAGTTAATGAATTCCCACTTCTGGTGACGGCTTTGCAACTTTCCAGTCCGCCCTTCAACGAGATGGGGACGGCACCAGACAAATCCCAACCAGAAAATTATCCTGGAGCCTGGAAGTCACAGTTCCCACTGGGGTTTTATTTTATTTCATTTTACCACTTTTAAAAATTTCTTTACCATTTTCTCTGTTTCCTTAACAGGCGAGTTGGACTTTAATATACAGTTAAAAAATTCTTATCAAGAACCTTTATATATTTTCAATGCTGAAGCAACAAGTAACTAAATTGGGAGCCTTTTTGTTTCCTTATCGAGCAAATCTATTCCTGAATGCTAACAAGCAGGTCTTTATATACTTTGTCCACTTGATAATAGACTAATAATCTTATCATGATGTTTTCTTGAACTTGAACTAGGTGTACAAAGTTAAGGCTGGAAATGTGGGAAATTACTAAATTATATAACGTGGCAGAGATATTACGAGGAATTTCTTATATTGCGCAGCGAAATATTGCCAATTATTGTAGCTGTCAATTTAACAATAGGCTTATTCACTATGGTGTTTGATTAATGTGAAATTATTCAGTTGGCTACCTTGTAGTTGGCCTATTTTTGTGTCCAATTAGTATGCTAATAATGGTAATTATGTTCTATACTGCATGTCTCATCACCTAGAGGGTTTTTAAAATGATAAAATAATGAGAATAAACAAGCTGATGCTGACATTCACTGGGCCATTCTAATTACTTACTGAGAGCACACTGGGGAATCAACACTCAACCAAAGAAAATGATTCTTGCTTACTTTGTTAAAACTACTCTTTTCAAAGAGCATTAATAGTTCGCTGCTGTTTTCTTTATTACAAGGGACTGCACTATTTTCCCTTTTATTTGCCCTGTTAATGTACAGTACCAGGAAAAAGGAAAAAAAAAGATAATTTGATTATGTTTGACTGAAGCGATAACTGTTTGCAGGGGGTGTCAGAAAAAACAAATAACTGTAATTGCTGAATTATACACCTTTGTAATGGCTCCCATTTATTTCTTGGCTGCGTGATAAACATACCATCACCTTTCTCACCATGGGAATGGGGCATTTTTCCAGTGCTGGGCTTGCCTTGGGATGGAGAGCTGCCAGGGATGGACCCCAGGGTGGGATTCCCGTGGCAGCTGGACCCGCTGGCTCTGCTTCCCCTCCATCCTCTTCCTCTCACTCACACCCCTCAGGGTTTGGGCCTTTTTGGCTATTTATAAAGATCATGCCCTACAATATTTTTTTTTCTGATAAAAGCTTTCATGTTGTATAAGGGAGGTTCTCAATAAATAATAAATATTAGCACGTATTCTTGTTCATGGGCTCAGCTTTAAAATAACGCCTGGCACCCTGTGAACAAATACACAGGGTTTGAAAACCTCTGTCATTTCTTAGTCCTCTCCTGCAGTAACAACATCTCTACTCACTGTCTGCTCCAGAAACACCGAGGATGGGACTCAGACATCTGTTGCACTGACACTGGAATAAAGAGTCAGGATTTTCCAGCTTCAGCACAAAAGAAAACAGAGCCAGGCACAGAGGGTAAAGCTGAGCAGAGCATGTGGGAATTCAGAATCCTTTACAGAGCAATTTGGGATTCATGCACAGCTCTATTTGTTTTTTAAATGGAATTCAAGCGATAAATGATATAAAAGAAACAAATATGATAAAAGGAAAAATATTATTTGAAAAGTCGCTGTGCCAGGTACGAGGGAAACGGTACAAAAACTTCGGATACTGGGAAAAATTCAAGGAAGCTGCAGACCTGAGGCAGACAGCTGGTCAGGTAATGCCTTAACCCTCAGATTAATTGATTGTGCAGAAGAGGGATGCTGAAATACCTCCAAGCTTTGCCATCCAGGCTGCCTTGGGAAGCCTATTTAAAACTATAAGCTGTGATTAAAAAGATTGTTTGAATGGAAATCCCTGAAAAGACAATATGAAGGAGAAAACCCTCCATTATAACAACATTGTGTGTTTATATGGATGCTAATATTTTACTCCACATACAACCGAGCTCCAGGACAATCCATCATAAATCTGTGCTGGGGAATGGCTGGAAATGCTGTTTGCCAACACGGAGCAGGGGCTGGTTTTAATAAAGGATGTAATATGTGACATGTTAACAGGGAGTCATTTGTGCACCGTGTATTGGTTACTCCTGTCCTGTCATTTTGAATTATGTCTCAATATATCTCACTTGCTAAAGGAACCAACTACCAGCAAACAAAAAGTTACTATAATCCAGGAAAAACAACAAAAGAATATTCAGATAAGGAACGCCAAAAGTATTTTTCTTTGCACCATAGCATATACTCAACTTAGAAATAGAGTTGCAGTGCTAAACAGAAAATCCCTGGATGTGCCTGTTTCCCTTTCCCACCTCCTCCCACCCCAGCAGTGAAATCTCACCCTCGTCTCATGGACTATGAGTTTAAATTTCTGTTTGGTGAATAATCCCTGTGTTTATTTTCTACCACACTGTAGCTGTTTGTGCAATCAGGGAGGGTTTGAAGAGGCTCAGGAACATTTGCAATTGCAGTTTAAATTCTGCAGCGTCCCTGCTGGTGCGGGAAATCTCCCTGACACTTCCTAATTATTTTGGACATGATTTTTTTTTTTTTTTTTTTTAATTTCACAATGGCAAGCTACAGAAGAAAGAGGAAACTCAAGGAATTTATCTGAGATCAGCAGTTATTAGTGAATTTTGTCTGTCAGGGAGATCATCAGTATTTATGCCAGAAACTCCTAAAAAATTATCCCTTTAAATAATTCTGGAGACAAATTCCAAGCAGCAGCTTCACTACGAGGTGAGTTGAGAGAGTTCAGCGTGGAGTTTGAGTCACCAGTGCCCAAGATAAATTCAGCCTCGTGGCAAATATAACCTTAAACTGTTTTTAAAAGCAAGACTGAAGGAGCAAGGAGGTAATTTAGAAGTGAAAGCTGGTAGTGCAGGAGCTAATAATTAACTGCTGTACAAAGGTGATCTGGATCAACTGATCTGTAAGTCCTGGAACTTTTAGTAAGAGTTGTTATAAATGACAAATTGTGCCAAACTGCAGATACCTTCTTCTTGATAACCTCAGCAATTACCACCTGACGTAAATCCTAGGCTGATATCTTTAATTTAGCATGGAATTTAGAACTATATACATCATTAGCTTAGTAAGTTTTTCCCAAATTAATTGGCCATTAGCGAGAACAAATAAGTACAGCCAACTAATAATAAATGTGTATTTGTACATTATGCTTATAAAAACATTATTTATATAAACATTCTTGCAGCATTTTCAACTTTGGGGAACAGGGGGAAGATTACAAGTAAGGAAAATCTTGCTCCAAAATCTTCAGGTTTCACTGCAAAGGTGAACCATTAACGATTTGTAGATATCCTGGATTTTATTGTTCAATAGGCACAGTGTCAGAAAGCTGGGGACTTTCACAGATGGGTTGGAATCTGATAAAGAAAAATACTGAAAATGTGAACTTGGTAGTTCTGATAACTCAGATCTCAGCAGCTACAGGAGATTGATCTGTAAAATCCAGATTGCTATCTCGGCACTGGCTGCTGCTATAAATTAGACATTTTCAAATACTAGCTAGCAAGAGTAGCTGATATTTCTCACAACTGCTTTACTGATCACTATTTGCTAAAACTTCACAGACAGAAGAGGAAAACTTCCTGATTTTTTTCTTCTACCCTGAAAGAATTAGAGGGAAAAAAGTGCATTTTTCTCTTTGTGTTTGCTGAGCACTGCCTGATGATTTATCTCAGAGCCATATTTTCTTTTTTTACCCAAGGGTGAGGTTTGGAGGGTTCTTATTACTTATTTAAATTTGCATTGCTGTTATCAGTTGAACTTCTGAGTAATTTTACAACTAAGATAAGCCCCTCCATATCTTCCTCCGAGTCTGCTCCCTGTTAACAATTTCCCTAAAGTAAAAATATGGGGGATTTCAAAGGGGAAGGGAGGAGAAGGGAAAAAATAGTTTGGAAAACTACAGAAGTAACTGACAGTGCACACAGCAAACCTTGAGAGGAGAATTTACCTACAGACCATCACTGCCTGCCACGACTGCATTAAACCAAGACATGATTTAAGTAATTCTTCTCAAAACGAGGTATTCATACACCTTTTAAATCCCTCTTTCTCTTTAGGAGGGGCATTTTGGGTTGAATTAACCTTTCTTGTCGGTAGAGAACATCTCTGTTGGAGATGCAGGGCAAACACCTGAATTTAACACCCACTCAGCTTTTCCAAATTGAACAGAGGTGTTAGAGCACAGAAAGTAGGAGACAGTGTTTCCTCTGGGGCTTCTCTGCTCCCCTTCTGCACTAAAAATCAAAGGAGAGATAAACCAGATTTTTTTATTTTTATCAGAATTTGGATGGAGAAGGACAGTGAAGCAGAAAAGAAGGGATGTGACCCTCATCCCCAGCAGCCACCACCAGCAACTGCAGCCACTCACAGAGACATTTATATTTTATGCCATTTTAAGCCTGGCCTCTCATGTATTTTTGCACTCTAACATCTGATTTCCCAGCACATGACATCAGCAAGAAGTGGAATAGATAAGTATCTTCCACCAAAACATAGTTCAGTGACCTAAATTACATATTCAGCAATGGGAACGCTGTGAGTCCTAAATCTCACAACCATCCCTCTGGGATCAAAGGCTGTTTCTGCTACAGCAGCACTTTTGGGATGAGGAGTGATCCCTTCCTGAACTCACTCTCCCCTCTCTGCTTCCCAAGATCAGCCATTGCAGCATAATGGGAAAGGCAGTGCAGATACAAATAAATTACACAGAATCCATTAATTAACAGGCAAACTTCGGATGTTTTATTGTGCAAGAGTAATGCAAACATCAGGGCATTATGTTCCTTCTCTGGGTTGGTTCCTTTAGAATTGTAATTAAATCATAAAACACACTTTTGAATATGTATTAATGTATAAATTCACTCCTGATTCATCTGAACTTATACTGCTCACTTCAAAATGTGCAGCATATTATTACAGTTAATCACTTAATTATTAGCTAGTGTTGGGCTTTTCTCCTTTCAAATCTGAAGATGTAATGCACTAAAAATAACATTTCAGTGGACATGAAAGACAAGCTCCTGGCCTCCACTGACGCCTCTGATATTAAGAAACTGAATTTATCCACCAGGATTTTGGAAACATTTCGTGCTGCCCCAGCCAAGTCAGTTGTTTTCTCATTTCTGCACCATGTCAGAGGTACAGGAGGGGCTTTGGGGTCGTGCTGCTTGATTCCCCCTGCCCTGGTGATGGGCTTGGTGGATGCCCCAGGACAAAAGGCTCCAGATTTACGAAAGGGGGATTTTCCAGCTCAGCTCTGCAGCTTTTTGGGCCACCAGGTCAATAAAACAGACCAAGGAATGTTGGTGACTCCCAGCCTTAAGTGACAGACTGATACCAGCCCATGCTCTACCTGCAGACTCAGGGCAAAAGCCTTGCCAAGGAAACTGATGGGGCGAATTTGAGTTTATTTTTATTTTACAGCATATTTGTTTTTAAGATCTTTCTGTCTCAGTCTCCTTGGTTTCATCTTACAGGAAATACTTGGTCAGTTGGGAAGTCTCCCATATTTTCACTCAGCCCTGAAGCCCAAATTCTCTCCCCTCTCCCCATCCAAATCTGTGGTAATTAATTACACAGTTAGAGCCTCAACTGCTCTTCCTTTGCTGGAGCCAGGCAGTGATTCCCACTACCCAGTGCTGCTCCCAGACACCACTTCAGTGCCAGCAGCTCCAACCTATTCTTGGCTGGGAATTGCTTTGCCAGGGGAAGCTCTGCAGCATCCCATCCTCCCTGCCAAAGTAATTGGGGCCAGGCAGGGAGTACCCAGCACTCAGAAACCTGGGACTGCACATGCCACTGCAAAGAGAAAATAAAGTGCTGCAGCCATTAGTGAGTTGTCATTAATTGTTCTCCTGGCGAATGGATGAATGAGGAATCTTGGAGGGAAGAATTCCCATCTTCTCCCAGAAATAATTATTGCTGCCAGCCTGACAAGACATCTCGAACCAGGAAATCCACACAGAAGGGAACAAATCCCTGTTTTATTTTGAGTGTTGTTTAGGCTTGGATGGCACTTCAAGCATGTGCCGTGGGTTCAGTGGGAGCTGCCAGGAGTTTTATTCCCTGGCAATCACTTCTCATGCACAGCTCTTCTGACACAGGATAAACAATTGAATAAAGACTCTTCTGCATTATAAAAAGCCCCATTCTCAGCTATGACAGCCCTCAGATCCCTACAAACTCCCTGTCCAGCCCAAAACAATCTCAAACTGAACAAGACACAGCAAAATAAGCAGGAATTCCTTACACAGCAGTTTAATTTTATAACCAACCACAACTTCCCCCTCCTCAGATTAACACAGAAGGATTTGTAACTCTCACTTTAGGGACAACACAAAGAGCCTTTTTTGGGTTGGGAGAACCCTTCTCCCAAAGATTGGCAATTATTGTAGTTTATTGGATGGGAATGGTCCAGCTTTTGATAATTTTCTTGGAAGATGCTAATTAACAGATCAATGCTGACCTTGAGTTTTCCAAGGGCTCTCTCCCTCAGCAAAGCACAAAGACCCACATGTGACACTTCCTCTGCTTTTTGCTCCAACAAACAGGAAACACCAGCTGCTAATAAATGCTAAAAAAATACTGTAAAACACTGGGAAAAAGACATTTCCTTGCCTGAATATTCCACATTAAAAAAATCAAATAGGAGGTGCAACCAATGGGTCAAAAGTGTAAAAATCTCCCCTCTCAGCATGTGCTTGAGCAAACCCTGGGCTGAGCAAGCAGAGAGATGATGTTTTATTATTTGTGGCCTGCTGTAAGTGGCATTTCAGGGAGCTGCAGGCCCAGGGAAGGGCATCTGTGTGAAGGACAGGTGTTTACAGCTATATTGAATATTGATCTATGCATACTCCAGTGGCAATAAACTTCTTAATATGTACTTGAAAATCCCAACTCATACATCCTTCCCCTGAAGGCTCAAGGGCAGGGGGAGGTCTGATTGCTCTGTAGAAATGACATTTCTTCGTGTGTCTGCTGAAGGAGTTAAACAGGGCGTGATACATGATCTGCCCTGAGCAGGGGAAAGCCAAGAGCAAGTCTGCAGGTTGGTAAAACCTACAATGGGAACTATTGTGCATTGCTCAAATTTAAAATGGATGCACAGATTTTTACTTTTTTTAAATTCAGCGCTTATTCTGCAAACCTTTTAACAACTACTGCAAGAGAAATTAATTTTTTTAAAGTCGACAGACCAAAAAAAAAGAAACCAAACAAAAAACCAACCAACAAAAAAAAAAAAAAAAAACAACAAACCAAAAAAACCCCAAAACCAAGTGTTTTGACCTGCAAGTGCATGAAGAACCCACCACAGCTTTAAATTGATGTACAGGAAGTCTAAAGCAAAGCCAAATCTTTAATACCAGCTCTGCCACTCCAGTTCAGAAGTTACTGTATAACCAACTCTTCCTGCCATTCCTTGGCCCTGGGAATCAGCACTAATAAATGTCAAGAACAGGAGTGACCAGCTTCCATCTCTTAGCAAAGGGCAGTGGATGTGGTGCCTCAGGTGTCACTTTGGTTTGATTTTTCATCAAAACTAGTAAATTATGTAAAATTCTTTGCACGTGCCTTTTACTGCAGGGGATTTTACACCTGAAAAGGCTGGAGATATCAAAGACTCACAAGTAAATTCAGGCATTTGTTTCCATGCTGACAAACTCCAATCACATTTTACACTCTTATGCAGTAAGATAAAGGGGGGGAAAAGATTATTTTCTTTCCAGTCCCCACTGCAGCATCCCTTGTAACTTAATAGCAATTGCAGATCCACAAAAGTGAAGTATCACCCCAAGTATAGGCTAACTAGAAAAAAACCCCCTAATTTATTGAATTGCTTCTTTTTCCACATGGATCTTCCAGGAAACAGCATAGAACACAGCAAAACTGCACACACACACAGATTCTTGCTGACCTGCATCTCAAATGTGACATTACCCTCTTAACCACCACTTTATCACTAAATTGTCACAAAATTCATTCACGTTAGTTTCCCAAAGCTGCTGTAGAAGTTGGGTCTGGGTGGAGATGAGTCTCCAGCCAGAGTCTCTCCTCTGGCAGTGCCCTGTCCTGTTCTCTTCCCAACTAAACCCAGCTCTTACTCCCTGTGCTGCCCCTTTCCTCTCCCCCCAAAACCAAACCAGGTTCCTGCCCCACAGACTGGGAGCTGCACAACCTCCCCAAGCCAGATTTAACACGAGAGGTGCAACCTCCCCAAGCCAATTTCCAAACTTCTGGTGACTTGTGAACAAGAAATGGAGATAGGGAGATGCCAACATGAATTCTGACACATCCAGAGTGAATCCTACAGACTGATTAAACATTTTAATTTAACATTTCCTCCACCACCTCTCCTAAACTCTGCAGCTAAACATTATTGAGAGTTTGGTTCATCTTTCTTAATCACTTCCTAAACATTTCCCCTTGATAGGAGTTGAATCCAAGCTCCAAGAAGCAGAATTTGGATGCCTTGGTCCATCATTTGTGGTCAGCATCCTACAAGTCATGGAAATAGCACAGGAAGAGGAGCTGGGACATCCCCAGGAGCCTCAGGGGATGCTTTGATATCCATGGGCATTAAGTTTGACAAAGTTAATATTCCCAGTCTTTCCCAATGTTTATGCTGCCACAGTTTTTTCCTGCCTTTGACACAATTCCCAAGCAGATTTGTTGGTGTTTTGGCTCGTGGGCAGTCACACCTGGCACAGCCACAGCAGACATTGAAGTTTTTTGAAGCACAACGTCACAAACACGACTCTAGAGGGAACAGAATTCATTCCTGGGAGTCACACCCTCCTGCCTTTTCTGAGAAACTACGACAACATGAGAAAACAAATGCTGGGAAAAGCATGGAGAAAAACAGGATTCCTAATTCCTGCCTTAAAGCACCGTGCTCAGGTTGAGGTCAGCTCCAATGGCAGAACACGATGATGGAACAAGTTGACCTTCTCTGGCATAGACATGATTTCTCAAGCAAATTAACCTTTTTCTCACCTACAGACAGAACAACAAAAACAAAACAAACAACCCATAAATCAACCAGTAAACCTGTTATTTTAGAAAAGACAGAGTAGTGAAGTAAATTCTTCCAAAATGCCCTTACATCATTCATAGAGACAGAAAAACAATTACAAAGCAAATCAGATCCTTTCTTTAATTGATTGCACTCAAGTTCTTTCCTCAAGTAGAAATGTTGCCAAAAAAAAAAAAAAAAGTAAAAATCAACGAGTATTTCAATTCCAGGCATCAGTGAAAACATAACTGCCTCTGGATTGCTGGATTGCTTTCCAGCAGTTTATACACTACAGGAAAGATTAAAACAGTCCCTGCTAATCCCTTCCAAAAATGAAGCTTCAAAATGTTGCCTTGGATTATTACACAAACATAAGAGATCATTAAAAACGCAACATGGAGTTTTGGAGAGGGTGTTGTGGGTGTTTGTTTTTTGCTATTTGGGAGTTTAAAACTTCTCTTTTAGCAATAAGAGGAATAGAAGAGTTCGAGGAAAGCAGCAGGTTAAAAAAATAAACCAAATCAAAACCAAAACTTGTCACATCTGCCATCAACCCTGGCCATGCCCTACTGCCAGAGCTCCTGCAGGAGCTGGAGTGATCCAATTCCACAGTGGTGACAGCTCAGGAACACAGGCAGACCCAGGCTAAATGAAGCAAAACCAAATTAAAGCCCTGGGAAGCCTGTTTATTTCCACACCCAGCTCTAACAGGTCAATCCATGCTGATGAGGAATGCTGCATTTGTTCAGTTATTAATGATGTATTAATTTAAAGGTTTGCCCTAAAGCTTTGGTTTGGTGATGTCAGGTCCAGCTTTTAGTTGTCACTGTCCCAGCACCCCAGTCCAAACACCACTGAAAATATCCTCACACACACCCTGAAAAAAAAAAGTCATACTTGGACCTATGCAGTGCTCCTCTGTTCCTGCTGCAGATTTTCCTGTGAAAAACCTTCACTCCTTACTGCAAACTGCCCCTGTCACAGCAGCTGCCCTGTGCTGGAGAGGCACAAAGATGGATTGCCCTGATTTTGGAGCTTGTAACACGGCAGTGCCACCATTGTCACCTTCTGGGAGTGCCAGAGCTCAGCAATGGGGAAGAAAGAAAATGGATTTAAGTCAAGATTCTTCATCATTTGAGATTCCAGGAGTGCAAGAAGTTACAGCGACTTGCATCCCTAATTAAGGGTGTTTCCCTGGGAGGGCTGACATTCCCACCCCTCTGGCTGGGGGGATACAGCTCTGGTGCCCAGAAAAGCAGCTCCTGAGAAAAAACAGCTCTTCCCCTCATGACCCTTCACTGCAAGTCAAAATTCTTATCATGCTCTGTCCAGTGTCTTCCATAACTTGCTCAAGAACTTGTTTTCATTTACTATTCCCTCTTTTTTCCAGGTAGAGCTCCTGGCCCCTTGCCTCACACGAAACCCTTCCGACTCTCTTGGCCTCTGCCTTGAATTTCTTGCTCTTATCTTCCAAACAAAACAAGGCAGGGTTGTGGATTGAAATCCTATTGAATCACCTGACACAAAGTGGTCTAATGCAAAGTTCAGCCAAACCCAGAAATAATTTTACTGTGCCAAGTCCCCAAGTGCAGCTCTCAGGGCACTTTGGCCAAGCTGGGTGTTGAACTAATGACTGAACAAATTCCCAAGCAAAAGCCACTAGAAAGTGCTAATCCTTCTCCTAGAGAAAGTTTATCATGCTGGGGTTAGGTTACAGCCATGGCAGAGAGACCAGATAAATCCTTTTAAATTATATTCCACTAAATGATTATCCATTAAGTGGAAGAGGTATCTTCTGCACTAAAAGCTTTGCTACTCAATAGAACTAATGACAAATTAAAGCTGACTGTGTAAATAAGCAAGATGGGAGCTGATCTGATTTTGCACTTTACTGAAAAAAGTGACAGATTAATCAATTCAAATTCACTACAGAAATATTTATTGTGAGACCCAACCGTTACAATTAGGGCTTTCTCCCCCTCCAAACAAACACTTATTTGTGAAGAATACTTTCCCAGTTTGAACAAGAAAGCACAGGTTCTGATTGCAAGTTTCCACTTCAGATTAAATACCAACTAAATAAAAAGAGATTTAAGTTGTTTTCATTTAACAGAAGAAATATTCCTTCTTATTTTTTGTCAGCTGCCTTTCTGGGAAAAAAAAGCAGTAGGTGGAAAACAGAAAAAGCAATGAAGGTAAAGACATGTTTTCACGTTGCACTTTATAAAAATTTAACTACACTCAGGTATCTCTTTTACTGAGCTTGAAAGAATTTCTGAAAAGCACTTGGCATTTCAATTTTATTTTCCAAAATACATGCACTCAATTTTTGATAAACAAATGTATGCGATCATTCAGTAGAGAGAAAAGAAAGAACATTACATGATAAAAAGCTTAATAAGCCATGACATTGATGAGGTCAATTAAAGTCAGTATTAAATGTGTTAATTACATATAATATAAGAACTAGACAAAGATATGGAAGAACAAGACAAACACACTCAAAGTTTCCATCCTGATAGGATTTTATATGCATTGGGAATTTATGTGAGTATAAAGAAATGCTTTTAATGGGAATAACTTTCAGGAGATCCTGAAAACAATTTTACAGAAAAAGTCTAGAAAAGCCCAGGCTCATCCAGAGTGTTTCAAGCCTTCTGCTGATTAACATGAAGGCTTTTTGATTAGCAATCCAAAGTTGGTTCTTTTTGAAAGAAATTTATGGAAGTATCAGAACTGCAGCACTTGAGACTCATGTTCCAGTCAAAATCAGGCAGATGCTGAAATGCTCAGCTGAGCCCAGGTCAAGGGGAAAGACAAATCTGGAGAGGGGGAGAAGATGTGAGCAACACCTGGGGATCCGGGGAAAAATTATTTCTTTGCTGTGCACGGGGTCCCACCACATTTTTTTTTCCACCATCTGAAGTATGTTTGGGAAGAAAGTGGCTTTTTGTAAGGAATAATTCCTGAGCAAGGCTCCTGCACCAGCAGTTAGGAGTGGATGTGAGTGTGGGGGAGACTCTGGGCTCAGCCCTTAAGGATTTCACCAGGATTAATGTTCAACCAAAAGTTAGAAAACAAGTAGATTAGATTTTAGCAGAGCTAAGTTGGGAGAGTAAGTGCAGGGTGAAATTCAACATGATAAAGCTGGGGAGAGAAAGGACACAGAGGAAATAGAAAGTGTTCAAAGATAAATTAATGTATGCCCGGGGGTTGTGTGTGCCACCTCCCAGTAATTGCACAGGGAATGTTCAAGTTGTTTTTTCTATTTTTTTTTTCCCGTAAAGCCAGTGTGAAGGAACATCAAAATGTAAAAGTAATCAACAGTGGAAGAAAAGGCAGACACGAGTTATAAAACATCAAATACAGAGCAGGGTTGGAACAATTGCATAATGAAGTTGAGAGCATAAAAAGCGATAAGAAAAGCAAAGGCAACGAACGAAAAGAAACTTTACAGGGAGGTAAAATAAAATTAGAAGAGTTTTCAGGTCCAGGGAGGAAACAAGAGGCTGGAAAAGCAGCCCAGGTATCTGCCAGAGTCAGGACAAGCTGCTACCCAAAGAAGTGACAGTGCTAAAAGTCTAAAATATTGCTCTGTGATTTGGAAAGTAACTAAAACTGAAACCATCTCAGAGAAGGCAGCATGGAAGAAATGAATCCCAAAGAGTTTTCTGAACCCAGGAACCCCCCAGGCAGCCTGAGGAGGGCTCCTGGGCAAACACCAGAACGAGCTGAGCTGGTCCTGAGCACTGGGGACAAGGTCTGCCAACCTGGGTGAGCCCAGGCAGCCACCACCACCCCTCGAGCCCTGCCAGAATTCCTGTGCCATGTCCCCTCCCAGGGAGCCCTGACACGGAACAGGTCCCAGGGAAACACCCTCAGAAGGGACACAAATATCACTAATTTTTGAAGAAAGAAGCTGGAGTTTGGCTGCCTTGACAATGGTCAGTCCCAGCTGGAAGGAGCAGAGTTTGCACTTCACTCTGAAGTCACCAAGTTCCTCCCTCATGGGAAACTTCCCAGCTCCTGGAATATTTCATGTGACCTCCCAGGCCAGGCAGCCCTTTCCTGTGTCCCAAGGATGTAATAATGTCACTACAGATTCTGGCCTTATTTTCCTCCTCAGGCCATCCCAGGGCAGAGCTCTCCACCCCCAGAGCCAGGGGGAGATTCCCAAGGACACAGAGGGGGGTTTTACACAAGTTCTATCCCAAAATCAGCCAAGGGCACCTCTTCTGCAGCCCCACATCAAAGGGGACCTGAGCTGCACCCCAATCTCACTGGGGATGAGGGTGTCTTGTGTGTTCTGCTGATAACAGAACATCCTTTGGCTCTATTTTCAGCACCAGAGACTGAAGGACACATTCTCCCTGAATTCAAGATGCTGTTTCCACCTTTCATTCGTGTAGTCTATTAAAGTGAGAGTTTACACTGAAATCCTCGCCAGAAGCAGGGGCTGAGTCATGGGGACTAAAACACCAATGACAGATTCAGAAGCCAGCCAAGGACAAATGCTTCACCCAGGCTCCCTCCACAGATCAACCTTTCTAAAACAAGTTTTAGTGGGTTTATGCTCTTCTTGGGTAGTTAAAGTACCATCAGGACATGGACAGCAGAAATAGGACAGAAGAGGTTTTATAGAATCCCAGAGTGGTGTGGGTGGGAAGGGACCTTGGAGATCATCTCATCCCAACCCCTGCCACAGGCAGGGACACCTTCCACTGTCCCAGGTTGTTCCAAGCTCCATCCAGTCTGGCCTTGGACGCTGCCAGGGATCCAGGGGCAGCCACAGCTTCTCTGTGTTCACTGTGCTTATTATTTGACTTACAGGTGGTTTTCAGCCTCTCCTCCTTATAGATGCAAATTCATTTTTCCTACAGGGGCACAAGTGCTTGAGAGCACATGGGTTTGTATTTTATGTGTCAAATAAATACAGTAGCCCCAGATGTGATTCAAACACTCCCCAAGGCAGTTCTCTGAATGTCCCCATCCCTCCCTCTCTGCAGACTGTCCAGTGCCAGGCATTGCAGGGAGGGATGCTGAACTAATCCCAGCACTTATTGCCAAGTACAGCATCTGCTCCATGGTTCTACCACCAGGAATTAGCAGGACACCAAACTAACCAGAGTTTGTTTCTCAAGTTGTCCCTGTTGTACTTTGAGCCTTAAGGTCTTCTTAAAAATTAGAGAAACACCATTCAGTGTGTTGGTCTTAAAGTATTTAAATGACTAAAGAGAACCAGGAAGCAGCTGCAGATATTTTGTGCCATATTCATATTTCTTTGAAGCTGTAAATAAACAGCAGCTCATATGATTTCCCAAAGGAGGAAAAAAAATAGAAGAAACTACCTGGTCCAAGAGTTCTGCATCTCCCTTTCTGCTGCCACTAGAGGGAGAAACCTATTCCTGGGATCCCATGGCTTCCCGGCTGTTTTTTGGAATAGAATCAGAATTATTTCCATTACAGGGAAAGATGTTTGTCCCTCTGTGATAAGCAGGGATAAGGCAAAGGGAGAGCCTCTAAAATGAAGTGGGATAAACATTTCCTCCCCCCCACTCTTAAATAAACTCCAATTACAATCCTCAAACCTTGTGAATTTAAACACTGCTGCAATTGTTCTTCTTTGTTGGAATACAAATCCTTCCACTGTGTTTACTCCCATTGCATCCAGGGCAGAGGAGGCCAAACAGGAAGAAAGGAGAATACTGCGTTCCTATCAGTGTAGGAACAAAGGATGTTTTCTAGTGGCTTGAACTAATTCTGATTGAAAAACCATAAAATTGTCAATTAGCTGTAAGGAATAGTGGAAATTCATTGTGGGCAGGAAAAGATCCTAAAGTAGCATTTAATCAAACTAAAAATCCTACAGTTCTGGATTGGCACTTCTCTGTCTTGTTCTAATTCAAGTTAAAGAATCATACTGATTAATATTTCTTGTGTCACTATGTTTTAAATATTTGACCTGATAATGATTGCTTTGGGTAAGTGTTGATAGCAGTGGCATGGTCATTTCACTGCTATGGAAGATATTGCAAAACAGCCTCAAATGTGGGTACAAAAACCACTAGCATCTTCCTTAAATATGAAATGTCTCAGACATGCAGAGTAACCCCCAAAATGTGCTTTCAAACACAGGCTGCAACAATGTGCAACCAGACCTGGCCTTGTGACACAGAATCTGACAAACCTGACAGACTTAGAGGGCAAAAAAGTCATTTTTCCAGACAATGAGGCACTCTGCAGGCTCAGGGCTTGGCCACATCTCTTCTGGGATCCTCATTGTCCTCGTTCTCTCCAAAAGACAGCAGCAACCTGGGCCTTAGGGTCATCAAGGATGAAACTTTGCCACTCTTAGGCTTAAACTGCTGGTGCAAACATCACCTTTTTTTCCTAGGATAATCCCAAAGGATTCCTTCCTGTCCTTTAAAGGGTCTGAAAAGTGGCTAAACCCACCTAAATATGAAAACCTTCTCATGGTTCAGTTGTCCCAACCCCTGCTGCAGTGTCCAAGGTTACCAAGGTTACTCCTACAACCCCTGTGTTTTATCACAAATATATTAAAGCATCCTGCCTATGGTTTTGGCTGGAAGAATACCAGTTCCCACCTTCTCTTTTGTCACTGTCCTACAGCCTGGACACAATTATCTTGGATATTGTTCCTCACCAGCACACTCAGCCTAAATTCTGCCTCTTCTCATCATGCACTAAGCAGGAAAACGAGTTATTCCAAATGTAATTCCGATTCTCTGACTGTTAATAATAAAATTTTTAAAAAGCAAGATGAGCAAAGCAACAGAAAGCTCCCAGGCTCAGTGCAGGGGCTGCCCCTGAGGCTTGGAGAGAAGAACATCCTCTCCCATCAGCTGAAAACCTGGGGAGCCAAAGCATCAACTACAACAAGCTTTTCTTTTCCTGGTGCTTTACTTGATGTTTTTTCAGAGCAGCTGCAGTACTTCCCTCACTGAATGGGAGGTCACTTCAGCACTGTTTCTGTAAAAGAGGCTGGAATCTCAAATTGATGTTAAAAGTTCAAACTCATGACCCATCACATCTACAATATTTTGTTGTCATTGTTGGGAGAGTGACAGGATTTGGGATTTTAAAACTGCAGCTATATTTGTATGATCCAAGTGATTTTCTTCTCCTGTGATGATTTCATAGCAGAAAGCTTAACACAACATTCCAGATTTTCCACCCTTTGGTGTGCATGTGTCTATGTACACGCACACATAGATAGAAAATAGAAAACATTCCCCAGTAAGTTTTCCTTTCTGAAAGGATTTTCACCAGCCTTGCAGAGTAACAGCATGTGCAATATGTGTGTCACTCAAACATTTCCCTTAACTGCAAAGTTTGTGTCAAAATCTGTTCTGAAACAACTCCACAACGTGCACTTCACATAACCCTGAGCTGCAGGTTAGGCTCCACTTTAAGTATGAAATATTAAGTGAGCTCATAATAGCTAAATCACTCCATTGTCATTGCAGCACTAACCCAGGTTGGCAGAGCTCACGCTCCATGATGTCACCATTTTTACCTTGCTGCAGTTGCCAGCAGAGCCCAGTTTGCATAAATTAGCTTTGATCGATGAAAAGTGTTAACATCTTTTAGTTTTACCTTGGAGCACGCTCGGAATGATCCTTTTTAGTGTTTTAAAAATGCGTATGGGTGGCTTAAGTGTCAGGTTTGAATATATTGCAGTGCCAGCCACAGGAGAGTGGTCAGTGCACTGGAAGTTGCAGGGACTGGGGACAACAAACACCCCTGGCCATCAGCAACACCTTGATCACATCCAAAAAGCCACCTTCCAATTTGCAGGTTGGAAAGACTTTCCAAGCCAGCCCTGAAATAGCAAGGACAGCTGTAGGATGGATTTCACCATCCCTCCACACATTAAACCCCATCCCACTTTGCATCAACTCCCACTGAAATAAATAACTCAAGAACCACGCAACATAAATAACAGCAGAATGGTTTGGGGGGGGGGAGAAATCATCTCTCCATCTTCTAAAAATAGCTTCCTTTTGGCTACGCTGCTCCTTTATGTCTTTCCTTGAGAAATCAGGGATGAACAGAATACTGATTGGGATTCACTGGCAGAGGCAGCCTCAGGAGCTGCATTAGAGGCACATTTCTCCTCCACCCTGCTGGTTTGCAGAAGGAGAGGGTATTTTCCATCTCCTTTTTCCCAAGGTTGGCTCTGTGGCTGCCCATTCCCTGCTCCTCTTCATCCACGTGGCTCTCAAGGCTGTCTCTGCCAAAGGTGTGCCATGAGCTGGCTGAGATTCTGAGCTCCCACACCAAATCCAGCACAGCCCCAAAACTCCCTCTGGGCTTGCATGGAACTCTCAGAAGGACCTACAGACACACTTGGAAGTGCAGGGTTATCCACCCAGCCTTCCACAGCCCTTGTCAGCAGTTCTTACATTCACAAATGGAGTGGTTAAACCCTGACCATGGGAGCTGAGGACTCCCATCCTTGCTCTCTTCCGTTTCCAGATCCTGATGGATCCAGGGAAATCTCCTCCACATCAGCAAGTTTAAGCTTGGTCACACTGAGTTCCCACAAATCACGGAATCACGAGATGGTTTGGGTTGGAAGGGATCTTAAATAGCAACTAATCCACCCGTGCCATGGGCAGGGACACCTTCCACTGTCCCAGGCTGCTCCAAGCCCCATCCAGCCTGGCCTTGGACACTTCCAGGGATCCAGGGGCAGTTACAGCTTCTCTGGGCACCCTGTGCCAGGCCTCTCACCCCTAAAATAAGCTCTATTCCACTGCTCAAAGAGCTTTGGCCCAAAGCAGAAGAGATTGTCATGAAATTTTTCATTTTTCTATTTTTCACTATGTACCCAATTCCAAAGGTATTGGGAAGGAGAAATCCTTTCCCTCCCTGGGCTGAAGCCACAGAGACCTGGAATGCTGTTGGGACTTCACCCAGAGGCTGGGAGCAGATGGAAGGTTTGTTTTCCATCCAACCTCTCAAGCTCCTCCTGAGGAAGACCTTGGGCACCCAAAATTTTTTATTTTCCCACATTACCACGTTCTTGAAATTCTCTGAAATGCATTGAACCAAAGGGAAAATACCTGTGCTGGTGGTGTCTGAGCTTTACAGGCTGAGGGGAGCAACAGGAGTCAAACACACAGAGCCAAATAAATGGAGAAGAGGTCAAATCAAAGACTATCCCCATCCAAGGTTTATTTCGGGACCCCTTCTCCAGCACTACGAGGGGAGCCCCAGCCCTTTCAGAAACAAGCTGTTCCTGCTATTGCTGGCTTGGGACAAAAAGCACACTGCTGCTAACCTCTTACATAAAGTGAGCAGGCAAACAGCTGAATTGCTGACCCTGCATGGCCTTTTCCCCAGGATTTGTGGGTTTGCACAAAGAAGCCAACATTTTACATGCAGCCCTTGATGGAGTTTGGAATTGTGCAGGAACCCTGTTTGGAGTGCACACTCTTAACCCAAATGTTTGTGTACAATGTTCATCCCCTCTGATGCCAAACACTGGAGGTCTCTGGGTTATTTTATTTCTATTTTTATTTTATTTTTTTTAAAGCTGCTTGGTCATGCACAGCTTTGAGCGCCTGGATATACCTCCACTGCCATTAGTATTGCAGTATAAGACAAGTCTGCTGTCAGGCATGATTTTTGTCGTAGAATCTATCCTATCTTTCAGCTGAGCACTCAGAGCTCGCTAGATATGAGCTCCAAAATTATTAAACACTTCTTGGCTCCGAGTTTTGTGTGCAGGCATAGATATATATCAGGTTTATTTTGTGAGTGGGAGATACTTAGCAAGAGCAGTTGACTCAGTCTGCGTTTTGAGTAAACAATTCTCTTCATCTTTACATGCAAATTGATTGATTTAAGATTTTTGGAAGCTTTTGTCAATTGCTAACAGATATAAAACATTCATAAGGAAGTGCCACTTCCCTTTGAGTGGGGAAAAAAACCTCAGGCACGAGGTGCCAGCAGCTCCTTTCATTAAGGCAGAGGCTGCACCGACTTTCCCTGCCCAGCAAATCCCAGTGCCTCCAGCATTAGATCCATGAAAAGCACTCGAACTCGCTGGGAAAAGCTGTGCCTGCAGCAGGGGAGCTCAAGGAGCACACATCCCCCTTTCCCTGTGCCCTGGGTGTTTAAATCATCCCCAAGACATCCAGCCTCACACCTCGGAGGATGAGAAAGTGCAAGTGATCCCAGAGCCCAACTGGTGGATTACACAAGGGGAGGATGGAACACCACAATGCCCGAATTCAACAACAACAAAACAGCATTGAGGCGTCAGAGCACAAAAATCCCCATTGTCCGTTTGATTTCCAGCCATCCCAGCTCCGAGCTGCTAAAAACTACAGGATGCACCATTCCCTCCTCCCCAGCTATCCCAAATCCAGCCTTGGTGATTTGGTTTTAATGCAAAGACACATTAATTGTTGTGAAGGCACAAAGTATTACCTGAAATAACACTTCAAATGCAAATTAAGGGCTGTGTAAAATTATTGTAGTGCAAGAGTACCATGGTTTATTAACAGCAGATTTGCAAGGTTAATTTTCAATTATGTATTTCTTATTAGTTTTCTAGCTGTCTTGCTATTATTAAATTTAAAGAGGAAGATACTTTCAATGTGTCCAGCTTCTGTGGCGTTATTACTGATAATTATTCCTATTTTCCAATTTGTGTTACTCTCATGTCTTGCAAAATTTGTAATTAATGAGCAAATAATTATAGCAGCACTTACTAGAGCTGCTTTAGTTAAAGCTGTGTCAGCTTTTGTATTAGGATCCCCATTTTTCAAGGGTTTATAACTCAAGCATAAAAATTCACTCTGGGCAGAGCCTTGTCATAAGAGCTGTCTGCTGAGCATGATTTTTTTGTTTTAAAATATTTCTAAGCAGCATTATCTTGTTCTTTTTCCTTAAAGCTATGGACATTTTAATATAGCTTCAAACTTCCAAGGGCATTAAGTTCACAGCACTCTGTTTTCCTATGCTCCAACATCTTGGAAGAAAAGACATTTTATTTTAAGTTGAAGGCATTCACCTTTACAAGTAGGAAACAAAATGCCTCAGCATCTCCAAAGCCCAGAACTGGGTTTTTAATGCCTGGTGGTCATTGGCTTTAGAAAACAGACTCAGAAGAGATTTTGACACTCGGGGATGTTTGTGCTGATCCCACCCAGTTAAAGCATTCAGGCACTGCCTCAGTTAAAGCACAGAGTGCTCCTTAGGAGTCAGCAGGGCTGGCCAGGCTCTCTGGGACACCCACACCACTCAGTGCCCGATTCAGCAGCACAAAGCTCAGCTTTGGATGCGAGTTTTGGGCTGTCCCCAGTCACTGCCACCGCTGTCCACAGCCTGGGAGCACCACAGGGATCCCTCCCTCAGGGGCTGAAACAGCTCAGCCCCTTCTCAAAGAGATGCTCAGAATCACACAGGGGCCTGGCAGGTGCCAGTTTAAAATGTAGCACAAAACCAGTGCTTCTTTGTTTTGTGTGGAAGAGGAAACCCAACGGGAGAAGCAGCCGATCCCAAACCCACAAGTTTGCTCTATACACATGGCCATAAAATGAAATTGGAAAGTGGCAGCTCTAGAACGAACATTCTGCAAAATTTAGGCTCTGCAGGAGAGCCTGCCACAGCTACTTCCTCCAAGAATTCCTTGTGATCATTCTTCCAGAAACACTGGACACATCCCTCCATCACGCCTGCTCTTCTGCACACTTTCTCCTTTAAAGGGCCTTGGAGCAGCCACCCAGCTCCTGGAGAGCCACTCCTAGAAACCTGGAATCATTAGGGTTAGAAAAGACCTCCAAAATCATCAAGTGACTCCCGGAGCGTTTGACCTTAATACCAAGCTTGGTACTGCCCCTGTCTGACCTTAATATTGAGCTTAATTAAAGCACGACCACCATAACTCAGCAAACAGGTCAGCAGTGATGTGAAAATCATCTTTAGTGCATTTTAGGCAAGCTTTGGAGAGCAGAGTAGATTTAGATGTTTCCAGCAGCAAACAAACAGCAAAAAATCCCAGTTTATTGGGAGATATAATCAGAGATGAGATAAAACCAGAGAATGATGAGACCTACCTGCATCAGCCACAGCAAGTCACAGAATGCAAGGTTTGTCCTCTTGAAAATCCAGGTCACTTATTCCTTAAGCCTCTTCATCAGGAAAGGAGGCTGAGCCTTCTCTGCATCTTTTATTTACCATCAGCCAAGGTTTTTCACACCCTCATTTGGGATAATTATCTCCTCATGTTTGAGTTCATTGCTGATGTTGGGGACTCAGTTTTTAACCTGTTGGTGAAGCCAGATCTGTGGCATTTGGAGCCTTTTACTCACTAAGGATCCCAATGACTGAGGGATCCCAATATTCCTTCCCCCTGGTGCCATCCTCATAGCCAAGCCATATTTTATAAGCCTGTACATCATTGGCAAACCCCCCTGAATCATTTGCAAACTCCCCCCGTGTTACAAGAATTCTGGTATCTTTATTTTGCATATATACAGAGCCTGGTCCAAATATGGCTGATAAATTTATTGTATAAATAATATAAAAACTATAATAAACCCCTACCAACTACACCAACTGTTCCTCCTCATTTTAGGGGCCTGTTTATCTTAAAGGTAAATATTTTCCCTTACAAACCTGTGTCATTAATTTCCCCCAGTTCAGATTAGTCTGCAAAATCAAAGGAATCTGCTGATATTCCCTGGTTTCTGATGGCCTCCCATTTTGGCTGTAACCATGGTGCTGCTGGATTTATCATGGCTGCATGGCACAATGTGTATCTCATTATTCTCTCCTGGCAGCTTTGTATGGCTTTTATTTAGCTGCAAAAATAATTTACATTTTTTGAGCATCTGAATTAAAGATAGAATAGAACTATGACATCGAGAGCTGGAGATTTTATGCAAATTTATTTTAAAATATAATCACATTTAGAATGCAAAATTACACAAATGTCTTCTACAGATCATGCATCTCTTAAAGAAATTATTTCTTTACTTTTTTAAGGATAATGCCAAAACATGTTATCCATATATTTGCAATGGGAATGGAAACTTGGTAAAAAATCCCAAGTGAAATTTGGGAACCTGATGGGATCAGTTATGTGACAAGGAAAGTTTCCAGTTCTGCAGCAGTGACCTGACATCACTCCAGGTCACCAGCCTGTGTCACACAGGAATTCCAGCTCTGCTGATGTCACTGGCAGATTCCTGGCTGGATTTACCCCAGCCATGGGCCAAGGGACATCCAGGAAGAGCAGGGACATCACGAGTCCACCTCAAGTGCTCCTGTACCCACATCACACCCCCAGCACCTGTGCCAGGACTTGTGTTACTCAAACATTCCAGAATAACATTCCTGGGAAAACCCAGCTGCTTGCATCTAATTCCAATACTCCCAAGCATCATAAATCCAGGTGTTTCCCCTGGTTTTTGGGATTTCAGAATGGAACAGACTGTACTTTTGAAGGTGGGATAGAAGTGATGAGGATTTTCTGACTATAGAGCCCTTCCAAACAAATAATGTGACAGTAGTTCTTTGGATTTCAAAACGATCATAGATTTTGGATACAATCAGGGCTTCATCAAATTTCCTTTACAAATTTTGATACCTTTTTCTGCTCTAACCTCAGGTTTTCCCTTTTCTCCTCTTTAGAGCCTGGTTGTTTTCTCATTTTCCCCTCTAACACAAAATCTCTGCCCTGGGGAAAAACTCAGTGGTTGTTTTCTTGACTTTCCAACAAAACAATCCGTGAGGTCTCAGTTTTGATGAGCAGTTTTAGCATAACATTCCTTCTACTTGATGGAAGTGACATCCAAACCATCTCAGAAATCTCCATGCTGCCCATCCTTCTGCCACAAGGAATTCTCCACTGAGCAGTCCTATTCCCATTGCACTTTATCCTCTCGAAAAGGGGAGAATTGTTTCCTAAAGAGAAAAAAGGCATAAAAATATTAACTGCAAATGCTCTGCACTGAGGTTAAATTCAGCTCTGGAATCCAAACTAACGTTGAAAATGACTTTTCCCTAAGAGCAGCTCCACGGGGTCTTTGCTATCCTGAGCCCTTGTAATTCACACACAATCACAAAATCATCAAGTCTGGAAAAAACCTCCAAGATCATCCATTCCAACCTCCAACCCAATTCCACCATATCCACTGAACCAAATCACCCACATTTCTGAGCTTCTTCTCACTGTTTTCCCTATAAAAGCACCCAGCTGAATCTTCCCGTCCTTTGGGCTTGTTTAATTCCAACTTTTGAAAAACTGCACAAGGAAGAAATTCCAGGATTACAATTGAAAAACTTGTTACATGATCCTCTGAAATTTACCACGTTAGAAACTTCCTGTCAGTGTTTTAAACCACACCACAAAATTCCTTAAAGGACATACAATTTTTGGTTCAGTGTAATGAAAACTTTTAACACAAATGAACTGGATATTCTGGTGGGTGAAAACACTGAGGTTACATTTCTAATTTTATACATTTAGGGTGACAGAAGGAAAATATCTTTTCTAGACAATTATTGCTTCATCAAGGTGCTCAGAATTTGCCAAGGTTTTGTGGGCAGGATAAAGTCCCATTCCTCAAAATGACAATAATCTGGATCTTTGGAGACAGCAATGTCTACCTGAAGAGCAGGAGGGTGATGCTTGTAGATGCTCAGCTTTGAATCCTGACTGGTGCTGGACCAAACACATCCAGCAGGGCATCAGAACACTGGAGAAGTGATGAAGAACTTAAAAAGGATAAAAGGAAAGTGTAAGAACGAGAAAAGTTGTAACTAAGAAGAGCTGAGTTAACTGGAGACTGGTTTAACAAATGTAGAGAAGTTTTACACCTCAGCAGGGAATTGTGCTGGTACAACCTCAGGAGCAGCTGATGTGCTGCAGTCCCACCTCGGACAATTGGATTTAAGCACGAGTTTAAGGACAAAGCTGAGCTGGGATAGTTTGTGAGATCACTATAAAAGCACAACCTTCCATTCTCCCAAACCATATGGGTTTAACTTCCCATATGGAGTGACAAAATAAAAATGTAGTCTAAAAATAGCTCTCAAAAATGCACTGGCTGAAGGCTGCTTCCTGTGCCACAATTTGATTAGCCTTGTGTTTTATTTCTTCAGCAGAGATTTCCATTTATCTCTGATTTGGAGCATGAAAAGCTGTTTTTATAGCTGTAAGCAGAGGAGAAAAAGGCATTCGGGAAACAAATATAGAGAGAGCTCTTGTGGCTTTACAGGAGCTGCAGGCACAAGGAAAATGATTTTAGAGCAGCACAAAAGTGATGCAGGGAGAGGATCTCTCCTTCAATCTGCACTGAAGTTGCCTGTCAGCACAGTGCAGGGCATTGCATATTCCATGGAGCTCTGGAGGAACCTAAAGGAGCCAGAAATTGTCAGAGCAGAAATCCCCCGTGCGGAGGGAGCAGTGCTGGCCCTGACAGCTCCTTCTGGCCACCAGCACAGCCCCAGGAGCTGCTCCTGCCCTGATGGATGGCACGGAGAGCAAACATTCCCACCCGGGCTCTGCTGGAAGGTGCCTCCTCAAAAATCAGAGGTTTATTTCGTTTTGGAGTGGGGTTTTTTTTGTTTTTTGGGGGGATTTTTTGGTTGTTTTTTGTTGTTGTTGCTGCTGGGTGGGTTTTTTTGTTTGTTTGTTTGTTTAGTTTAGTTTTGGTGGGGTTTTTTGTTTGTTTTTGAGGGGTTTTTGGGTTTTTTCAGGGGAAAAAAAAATATCAGCCCCTCCTCCAATGCTGTGTCAGGTGTTGGGCTGCTCGCTGCAAGAGAGAACTGAAGGAGCTGGAGCAAGTCCAGAGCTGGGGATGGAGCTGGGGATGGAGCTGGGGATGGAGCTGGGGATGGAGCTGGAAATGGAGCTGGGAAGGAGCTGGGGATGGAGCTGAGAAAGAGCTGGGAATGGAGCTGGGGATGGAGCTGGGGATGGAGCTGGGAATGGAGCTGGGGATGGAGCTGGGGATGGAGCTGGGAATGGAGCTGGGGATGGAGCTGGGAATGGAGCTGGGGATGGAGCTGGGGATGGAGCTGGGGATGGAGCTGGGGATGGAGCTGGGAAGGAGCTGGGGATGGAGCTGGGGATGGAGCTGGGAATGGAGCTGGGGATGGAGCTGGGAATGGAGCTGGTGATGGAGCTGGGAATGGAGCTGGGGATGGAGCTGGAAATGGAGCTGAGAAGGAGCTGGGGATGGAGCTGGGGATGGAGCTGGGAATGGAGCTGGGAATGGAGCTGGGAATGGAGCTGGGGATGGAGCTGGGGATGGAGTTGGGGATGGAGCTGGGGATGGAGCTGAGAAGGAGCTGGGAATGGAGCTGGGGATGGAGCTGAGAAGGAGCTGGGGATGGAGCTGGGAATGGAGCTGGAGCACCAGGAGGGGCTGAGGGAGCTGGAAAGGGGCTCAGCCTGGAGAAAAGGGGGATCAGGTGGAACTTCTGGCTCTGCACAACTCCCTGACAGGAGGGGACAGCCAGGGGAGATTCGGGATCTGCTCCCAGGGAACAGGGACAGGAGGAGAGGGAACGGCCTCAAGTTGCACCAGGGGAGGCTTAGATGGGATTTTAGAGAATTTTTCTTCGTGGAAAGGGTTGTAAAGCATTGGAATGGGCTACCTAAGGCAATGATGGAGTCACCATCCCTGCAAGTGCTCAAAAGCCCTGTGGATGTGGCACCTGGGGACATGGCTTAGTGGTGAACACAGGGGTGGTGCTGGGTTGACAACTGAACTCAACGACCTTAAAGTTTTCTCCCTTTTTAATGATTCCATGATGCTAAATTTTTAGTTCCTTCCTAGTTCAGCTGGAGCAGGGAGCAGACCATCATCCAGGCACCTGGAGATCTGCTGGTGGCATCCAAAACCTGAAACCCCTGGCTCTGAAGGAGGAGGAGGGAAGACCAATCTTCGTGGGAGCCTCCTGACATCAAGGAAGACCTGAGTCACCACTTGAGGACAAGAAGGAAATGTCCTAGCTGGGCTCCTCAGGGATTACTTCCCCCATGCTGGAGAAGCCAGGCTCCAGTGAGGTATTTCTCATTATTTGTGTCTTTTGCCAAAATAAGTAAAGAAATAAATAGCAGATAACGAAAAGAATTCACATACAACTTTCCAGGATGGTGGAGAGAACAATGTCTTGCTTTTCCAGCATTTCAATTTTCCCACATCCCTGGGTTGGCCTGGGTTTATTCAGGTTTATGGGTTTCCTACAGGCTCTGGCACTGCACACTCTGTGCATGCTTTGGGACAGTTTCTGTCCTGTTTCTGCATTAATATTTGTTACTGTGGATGCAAAAGTGAAATAAAACTGAGAAAAAACTGGGCTTGCAAGAAAAAGATGCTCCTCTCCTCAGCATAGAAGGGAGAGAGCAATGGCAGGATGGGCTTGGGAAGGGAGGAGCAAATCCCAGAATAAATGAAAGGTCCAACCCTTCACTCTCCAGGAACCTGGAGTGGGAAAAAGCCAGACTGAAGTCCAGGAGTCTGCACTGGACACTGGACACACATCACAGCACAGCCCAGCATCTTCCACAGTCCACAATAAAGTTCTTCTATTTGATATTTTTTTTCTCTCTCTTCAGTTTCTTAAAGCTCTAGGCATGATTCTCCCAATCTGAGCAAAAGCTCTGCTCTCCCCCTTAAGAGAGATCTTTATAATATCTAAGAAATATTAAAATCTAAAGAGAGGAAAGAAAATAAATCTAAGAGTGGGAAGAGGCTGTAAAAGCATAGGCAGAGAAAGGATTAGAAACCAGCTTTTCTCGAAAGAATTTATAGAGAGAAAAGAAAAATCCAACACTTTGGAAACAATTATTTACAGAGTTCAAAGTGTTTGGTACCCTTTGCTTGGGTAAGATAAGGGGCAACAAACAGCACCCACAGTCAGGAGGAGTTTAACCCAATTACTCCTGTCAGCAAAATTAATTTTACCAAGCACATTTCTGCCAGGAAGAACGCTTTCCTTGCTTCCCATTCGTTTTTACATTGCTAATAAGTCTCTTAGCAGTGGATTAGAAGAGCCTCTTCAGCCAGGAGCAGGAGGATCGCCCTGAGCGCTCCCAGCTCCGGAAAAATCCTGATTGGAGCCGGGGGGAATTTCGCCCGAGGAGTTTCCCTGCAGGTGTTTGGGGCCCTGGCTGTGACTTGTGTCATTACAGAAATTACTGCACACTGGCAGCATTCAGGAACGGGGTCTGGGACTGCTCTGACCCCTGGCACCCAGAAATCAGAGGGTGTTTTTAGGGCTACATGAGCACAGAGGGGGAGAGGACCCACCTGCCTGATGACTGGATAAGGCTCACAAACCTTAAAAATACCAAAATCTATCTGAAGCATCCTAAATCCCCCATCACCTGCTGAGCCCAGGTAAACCCTTTAAGGCAATGTAAGTTCAGAAGAATCTAATTTCAGTAGAAAAAAAAAAAAAAAGATGGATGAGAGGCAAGGATGATCAAGGACAGCCCTCTCCGGGTGGATGCCACTTTCCCCAGCTCCAGATGGGGAACATTTCCCGAGGAGATGCTGAAAAGCCCCTGGCTGTGCTCTCTGGAAGTGAACAGCAGCAGGGGCTGCACCAAGGCAGGAAGATGAGCAGTGGATATGGTAGACAGAGAATTTAAACTTTTTGACTCATCCCCAGAACAATCTGAAAAAATTATTCAGTCTCTTTGTGGATAAATACAATTTTATCAACTCT
This sequence comes from Acridotheres tristis, assembly GCA_037013685.1. Classification (NCBI taxonomy): domain Eukaryota; kingdom Metazoa; phylum Chordata; class Aves; order Passeriformes; family Sturnidae; genus Acridotheres; species Acridotheres tristis. The sequence continues at coordinate 15,965,494 of CM072889.1, forward strand.
GCTGAAGGCAGTGAGAAGCCCCAGGCTGCCCTTGGCACCTCACCTGCACCTGGAAAATTAATGAAGGGTCTTAATTCATCCAGAGAAATGCTCACTTACGCAAAGAAAATATTTAGATGATGGAGAAGAGGATCAGCTTCCAGCTTTGGATATTCTGGGCAACTCTGTGATCCATGTGTAGGCACCTCACTGAAGAACAGGGATTGGAGGTGTCCATGTCCATCCCAAGCACTATAAGAAATCCTCTGACATCTAAATCCAGCACACAGAAAAGAGGCTGAATTCATGAAGTCAAGTTATTCCATTTTAATTTCCACTTTCTGGTTTTTGTTCCAAAGGCTTTGCAGCAATTCATGTCAGAGAGCCAAGTAAATATTTTCTTGTGCTGAGTGGAAGATGATGTCAGGCACTGATGGGAGTGAAATACTGACTTTGTAAAACTGTTTGTACCTCTGATAGGATTGACTCATTTTGTGAGATTATAGAAAATGCATTCCATGATTACATACACCCCTAGAGACCCTGTGGAGGTGAGATTCTGCATCTCACTATGTTATTTAACCAGGGAAAAATGGACTAAGTAAATAAAAAATCTGCAGGATGTGACTTCATCATGCACTGTTGACACCTGCTTCTATGATTTAAAAGGATGTTACTAAGAATATCAGGGTTGCTAATGTAAATGATGAAGAAATCAGAGGTCAATCATATAATAATAAATATTAGCATAGGTTTCCCAAGGCCAGAAGTGCCTGCAATGGTAATTGGAATTATGATTTTACTCCTGAATTATGTGATACTGAAAACACTTTGTTCTCTGCTGCCTTCCTGGAACTGCTCCATTAAAGCCAAGGAGACAAACTCTCCAATTGTATTGAATCCAAGAATTAATGTCTCCTTTTCATGAGCATGCTTTATCTTTCATGTAGGCACCCCCCTCACCCTGTACATGAAGGTGCTGTGTTCGAGGGGTGTCCCTTGTGTTCCTGCTGCTGATCTGAGGATGCAACACCCCAACTCTGCCATCCCCGTTGGATATTCAGGATAAGGTGGAAAAGGAGGAAAACTCCTCCAAACAGCACTGCAGGCACAAAGGAAACATCAAATCCTTCCTCAGCCACAAGCCACTTCCCTATGGAACACCAGGATAAAATACTCTCAAAGTGCATTAATGCAACAGCCAATATATTAAATTTGATGAAAGACTGGTCCCAACAATATGGTTTAAATTGACAGAATACATGAAGCTCATGGCACTATTTACAGCATCTCTGAATTACTCTGAACACACAGAAAACACACACAAATAAAAAAGTGTCTGCAGCTTCAGAAGAATTCATTTTGGAGTTATCCAGCAGCATCTTGTGCAGCAAAAAAATCAGCCCAGCAGCCAGGCTGGTGCTGGGAGAAAATTCCAGAGGGTGAAGGGCTGGCAGTGGCTTTAAAGCACTGAGTGTCATCCTTCCCCACCTCCAGACACCCCTCCCTGCACTGCAGGCTGCTGTCCCAGAGCAGTCTGAAAGTCAGAAGCAGCTCCATGAAAATTTTCCAGTAACAGGAGTTGCTGGGTGCTGCCTGTCTTACCTGGGGATTCCTGCCAGCACCGCAGACAGCTTTGGAAATGCTGCTAAATCTTATTTTTGCAAGGCAAAACCCCCCAAAAACTAATCTTCTAATGCTGCCTGAATATTTTTGGGCTGTTTTCCTTTCATGCCTGTAACTCCTTGCTGATGGGCAGCTCTCAGGAGTCGTGTTGGAGCTGGTGTCTAATGCTGGAAGAAATCGGGATACACCACACGAGTGTTTCAGTGCGGTTACACAAAAGTCTAAAATTAGGTCATAAATTATATAATCTTGCAAGGAAACAACAAATTTAATGACTATGCCAAACCAGAGATAAAAGCTGAGGAAGGAAATAGCATCTTGCTCATTAAATATTAAGGATCAGATCCTTCAAACATTTTCCAGTGATGAACTCTGTGGGAGCTTGGCATCTGTATTTGTGTGTGTTCTATAGAATGTGCTTATACATCATATACAAGTGCTGGGTGTGATTTATGGAGCACACACACATAGTAAGTATATTTATAATGCATAAATACATTCCATCAAGAGCAGAGAAGGTGATTAGTGAGAGTTTCCTAAGAGGTTTAATCAGATATTTTGATGGCTTATTTCCAGTGTTGCTCCAAAAGCATTTTTCATTACAGGGCACTGGGAGAGAGCAGGTAGAGGAATCTCCTTTTCCCACTTACAGCAGCAGCAGCTTTCACATCACATCCTCAGTGGGGCTGAAGAACCCTGTAAAGGAAGAAAGATTACCGAGATATAAGAATGGATTTGAAAATTCCCTGCAACCTTTGAATCCCTCCCCTAACGCTGCTGTGCCCCAGCCTTTCTTCTCACCTTACACGAAGCAAATCTGGTTTGATCTGTCTGAAACAACGCAGGGGCGAGGTCTTGTGCATGTTCCCTTAAAAGTTGGATGGGATTCCCTCGGGCTCGATGGCTGTGCTGATGTCCTGAGTATGTTAATGAGAGGGAATGGGAATCTCTGATGGAAAAAGGCAGATAGCACTCCCGTCCTTGCTGTCGTCAAAGCCTCTCTGATAACCATGTCCTTTTCTTCAAAGATTTGAGTCATTTGTGGATTGACTACATAATCCTTGTGCTGGAGCCTGGGAAAAACTGCTGTTGATGCCCTTGGCAAATTCTTAGCCTAAAAAAAAGCATGAAAAAGAGGACCAAGTAATTTCAATTCCATAAAATACATTAAATGCAGCACACAGGTATGTAAATGGGTAACTCCATAACTGTAATTTGCCCATTTAGAGCCTGATCTAAAGGCTATAAAAGTTAATTTGAAATCTTTTCATTGATTTTAATGGCCTTTAGATCAGGCCCATATTATTCACTACATATCATGTTTGTTTCAGTGCAAAAGTGTATTTATGTAAAATGTGAGTTATGTGGATTATAGCACGTGCAGATGCACTGCTTATTGTGAAAGGGCAAAGCTTGTGAAATTTACTGGCTTTAGCAACACACATAAAATACAAAAAAACCAAAATAAAGTCCCAAATAATGATTAGACATTTTAAAAGTGAGATTTAAAAAAATATGAGTAGGCCTTATTTCATTATATACTAATACAACCTAAATGTATTTTAAGGATCATGAAATCCAAATGGAAATTTGCACAATTCCTCATTTCCGACTGCAGCAGTTCAACAAAAAAAATTACATGTAAATGATTCAAAACCTCTCAAAGAAACAGCACTCTTTTTTTTCTAATTTGGGGAGAAAAAAAAAAAAAGGGTTTCAACCCAAGCTCAGCAAGGGATAACAGCATTACAGGCACTGCATGGAGAATTTAGCCACTCATAATTCCAAATCCTTCTCAAATGCTTTATTGCTATAAGGTGGCTCATAGCAGCCTCTACACAACAGGACTCCCATAGCATTAACCATGAGAGATAGGCTTCCAGAAAGAAACTATAGCAAAGTAATTGTAAATCTCTAATGATGCATAAAACCGAGCTGAATTGGTCCTGAATTCTCAGCATAAAAGAAATGAACCATCAGAAGAACCAATTCTGGTGGCAGTATAACACACCCCAGTGTGGAAACTGTTTATGGTGTTTGCTGCAGTGGAAATATTCCCACTAATATGTAAGGGACAGGAATTCATTAAAAAGGCCTGAATGCTGCAGCTTCTTGGGTTGCCACATGTGACACTAAAAACAATTTGTTAGCCAAAAAGAAAATCTTGTCTGTACCAAAGCAGGTCATTGGCTCAGTCAGTGCCCGTTTGCTGTACAATAAATTCAGTGGGACCTGCAGGGTTTTAAACCCACCTTGCAAGACCTCCAGGGTGGTTTTGTGCATCTTGGGGGGTTTGGCAGCACCAGGCTGAGCTTTGTTGGAACTGTGCACACACCCCTGGACTGCTTGGACAGACCAAAGTGAAGCCTCATCCCCCTCCAAAAAATCCTGTGCCTGACAGGACACCTGACCTGGGAGCTCCAGTGGGGGCCTCAAGGGGACATGGCCATAAACACCTGAGACACCTGTCTGTGTTAAAACCCAAACTCTTCATTTTCCTTAGAAAGCTCAGCCAATTCCCACCAGATAAACACCCAATAAAATATTTAAAACCGTCATTAATGATAGCGTTTAATTAATTCGCAGCTCAATCCACAGACTCCACCGACATACCCGGCACAAACCTGGACCCTCACCAGTTAATCCATCACTGTCCAGAGGCACCTTGCTCCAGGAACAGATCAGATGGAATATCTGGGAGCCCAGGAATGCAAGAACAAGAGGCTGCACACATTTCCCCACACAGCCTCACCCAGGAGCTCCAGTGTGGCCACAAACACCAATTTTTTTGAGGCGAGGAACCGTCGTGCTTTTGCGTCCAGTAGATCTCTGGATTTTTTTTAATTTTTTTTTTTGGCACTTCCAAGAGGTGTGGGATCATGGGATGAAGCTTTTCTGGCACCAGGGCATCTGTCCAGTGAGAAGGAGATTGACAGGGCTGGAATGGTTGGGTTTGTTTGTTTTCTCATTTCACAACTCAGAAGAGCCAGACATCTGAGAGCTCGGATGCTTCATTGCACGGTGTCAAAACCAGCAGAGGCACAGATTTGAAATCTGCATACGTGGACAAAAAGAGGGCGTATTTGAAATTAATTACAATTTCTAGGCACTACCCAGAGAACAATATTTACCCATAATAAGCATGCACCAAGGAATGGCACATTTACTGCACGGTTTTTAGTGAAGCTGCAGTTTTCCACACTTGCGTGTAGGACTCCAAGGCTTAACCAGGACTTTTCATTTTATAAAAGCATTTTAAAGAATTCTCTTATAAAAATAAATTAAATATCACTGATTTAAAGGCAAACTGAAATGAAATGCAAATGACCCACTGGGACTTCCTATGCTTGAAGTTTATTTGCATCACACACAACACATCAGTTTTAAAACATCCCATAACTCTGTATGGGTGTTACAGTCTAACCTATAATCCTAGTGGAAATTCTGGGAAGAAAAGGTAAGAAATTTTAAAAGGGAAAAAAATAAAATAAAATAATAATAGTAAAAACATTGGTCTCACTCTGTTTCAATTGTAGGTAAAGAAATAGGTGAAGAAATTAAATTTTAGTAATAAATATCCTCCTGTGCATACATAGAACAATAAAGGAATAGGAAAAGTGAGAAAAGAGGGGGGACCCACAGCAGGTGTAAATGAAAAATTAATTAATTCACACTGCTACAAACTTCCATCTCATCGGTGAGGGGCTGGCACTGTAACCATCCTTTTATTTACCTCTGATTTAGGGGTCTTACCCTGTGAGCAATTTATGGGTGCTCATTTTGGAAATAAAAATCCAAACTAGTTGACCCATTTCCCTGAGGATCCCACAGCAGGAAGTGCTGTCCAAGATGCTCCAGCTGACCCCTCTGTATTCCAAGGTACCTCCATTTTTCCCAATCAAATCAGAACAACTCTAATTAAAGGTAAACAAGAAGCTAAAGTGAGATGAATGGTTTATAGGTGCTTCATGCTTCTCTACATTGATTAATAGATAAAGAATTCATCCCTCCACCGAATTAGTTGACAAACCCTGCTGTAATTACTCCCTGTACACGGTGATCTGGAGGCACAGGGAGCTCCAGCAGGGACTGAGCTCCAGCTCCCTCCAAGGATATTTTGTGCTGCATGGCTGCACCCACCAGGTATTTACATTCCACACATCTTGTCTCTGTATTCCGAGTTTCTCAATATGGTTTTCGTTTGAAATTAAAGCAGGGGTGGTCACTTTTTCATGGAATGCCATTACTTGTGAATCAGGTTTGCAGCATGGGCAGTTGCCCTGGACTTTGCTATTTCTTGGCTTTGGGAGTTAAATTTTTCCTTTTGTTTTCCTGGTGTTGTCCCGCACATCACTCTGCTCTGTGAGCAGCAAACACAATTTTCTTTCACCTATGGATGAAATTTTGTGAAAGCAGAGCATTTGCCACCTCGAAATCAACCCCAAGGTTGATCCAGAAGACACCTGACCACTCCTAAAGCAGAGAACTACAAGAGAAAAGCATTTCAGGGCCTGCACCAAATATTGCATGGCCACCATGGACCAGGCTGGAGGCATCCAGAGATGGGCTCCAACTTTTGGAGAATGCATTGATGGAGTTATTTTTAAGGAGTTTGCTATTAGAATAATTAGTGATTATTAGGTAGGAACCAGCAGCTGGTGGATACAGGGTTTAGTCTCCTTCATTGATTACCTTCCAGTTCAAGTTTTGCAAGGAGGATCCAGCCCTTGAGATGGAGATCCCTGTGCTGGAAAAACAGGAATCAATAAATCTATTCGGAAAAACATAATTTCATTTTCCTTCTTAACCAGAAATTGAGATACACACATTTCACCCTCCCTGCTTTTCCCTGACTTAAATATATCCTGTGTTATGTAAGTAATTGTTTTGAACCCACTCTAGGACACAGCCAGAGACATGACTCCAATAACACATTATCAGTAAAACAAAGCAAAACAGTTTCATGTCCCTGCTGGGTTTGTATATCCACTCTTAAATGAGCAGATTGTCTCATTATTCACCCTGATCTGGTCATTGTATGCTTAGTCACAGCTGTCACAACAGGTGCCCCAGCAGCCTCCCCCTCCATGGCACTGCCTTTGCTCTCTGGAGTTTGTTGTCACATTCCTCTGGTGGCTTTGCTCTTCCCTCTCTGGCTCTTTCCAGGCTCACCTTCCTCATTCCCTCTGGGATCATCCAGGGCTGGCACACTCAGGGTATAACAAACCCTCCTGGTGGCCATCGGTTCTTCAGCTGATGTTCCTCATCCCATCACACAAAACCAATTTATCCATCAGCCTTGGCCATGGTCCTCTTGCCTGGACTTTTCCCTTCTCTCCCAGTATCTCCAGTGACCACTTTTCCTCACGGAATTAGAAATTCCAGGACAAGGCAGGGCTAGAGGCTGATTCCTCCACTAGACCAGACCATGCCAAGCGACAGCAGGAGTCTCCAGTGAGTCGAGAATTTCCGTGGGCTCTTGTCCAACATTATATTTAACAAGAAAATTCTTTGAAAACAGCTTTTATGCCCCAAGATACCATCTCTTCCCTTTTATTTCTCTTTAACGTCCTTCAGTGGTGGTTTGGGGTTCCCAGGGTTGAGTGCAGAGCTGCTCCCCTCCTGTTCCTCTGCTCTCACTGCAGATTTATACATCACATTTTCCCACTGAGCTTAGCACTCACTGGGGATCTTTTACTGCCGAAAATCCTGCGAGTTCTTCAATTACCAGCACTGTGCCACTGTGCACTAACAAACTTTATCTAATACAGCAGCATATCAAACATTTTTAGTTCTGTAACAAATGTTTTCTTAGCTGGAAGCAAATCTCCTCTGATATTAAAGTGCCTCCAAATAAAGAGACAATTTTACATGAATTTTTTTTCTATTGTCTTCAAGGAATATAATGCAGGTTAAGGGCAAAATATACACAATTCAAGCTCTTTTATGTTTTGTAGACATCAGATTTTAGGGTCTAATTCCTGAAATGATGTAATCCATCAGTCCCACTGAATTCCAAAGGCTGGTGAGGGAGAAACTAGACTGAAAGCCAGGAATGTAACCTGTATCAATCCCCTGAAGCACTGAAAAGATTTCTAAAATTTTCCTTCAATAAAATTATAAAGGAGCAAGGAAAATATCCACCTCTTGATTTACAGAATAAATAAATTCAGTGCACCACTACTACTACTACCACCATTTGTTTTCTCTCTAAAAATCTAGAGTTGGGGGCTAAAACAGGTATTTCTCTCTCAAGTTTTGTCCTTTTGGAATTAAAATCTTCTTTTCTCCCTAATTTACCCTTCCAGCCTTGCCCTCCCCATCCTGCACTACAGGATATTTCTACAGAAACACAACTCCTTACAGCTGAGAATAAAGTTTTACCAAAATCTTCAATACATCGCCACCATTTTTAATGCAATTTATTGCCTGAAAACCAAAAGTAGAGGCAGGGTCGTGTTCATCCAGATTTCTCTTGGTCACCTCCACTTTAAATAATTCATCCTCTCTGTTACATTTTACAGTTCTTTGGGAGTATTAATTAGCACAGGGAGCTAAATTGACTTAAATTCTTGCTGCCTTAACACTGAGTAGGGAATTAATTCCTCTCTTATTCTCCCTCTTTTCCCATGTTACTTAAAAAGCAAAATAATTATTTCTGGTGTTTGTGGCTTAAGCTTTTCCAGGATGGGGAGTGCCCCAGGCTGAACTAAATGGGAGCAGCAATACCTGAATGCAGGTACAGACTGATGGTCAAGAAAATATAAATCTGCAAAAAATATCAACAAATTTAGAGGGAGGAACAAATCTGAGAGGTGATTTTGTGGGGAACAAACCAGAACAGAAAATTGCTGTCCTACTAAACCAGCAGTGTAAAGGATCTGAAGGAGAGGAGCTTGACCACTGCTTTGTATTTTTTGTCTTTATTGGGGTTTTTTTGGTGGTGCTTTTGGAGGGGGTTTCTTTACCTTGTTCTGATTGCTTTATTTATTTATGGCTTGGCTTAACATACTTTCTCCAAAAAATCATTGGCCAGGATAAAAGAAACCTCAATTGCTCCAGACCAAAGGGACAATTGTCCCTCCACCAAAGGGACAAACTCCTCTCATGGGGCAGGAAGCTGGAGGTTTGAGCCCCCTCTCATTTTCAGCATTTCTATCCTTATAAAACCTTTATCTTGCATATTATTAAGCTCTTCCTACTCCAAGATCCCAAAAAAGTGGCTGTGTCAACTACCCAGCCTGGAGTTCAAGGCCTTTATGGGTGAGGAGACATTTTAGAGCATAAAACAACACAAAATCTTTATCAAAGATTGTCAGAGAACTGGAATTACCAGTGGCTATCAGTCAATAATTGTTGGAGTCAGTGATGGATAAGGGATAACCCTTCCCAAGCAATTCTGCTGTGGGAATGAGAAAAGCAGCTGGAAGGAATTCATAACTAGAACCTCGCAGAGCTCAGAGAAATGTGATGTATAAACAGATTATTATTTCCTGTGGATATTGATGATAAATGAACTGGATTTGGTATGTCTGGGAAATATCACCACCCTCCAAGCCACCTCAGCTCCTGTGGCTGAAGGCAAAAACCTCTCCTGCAACTTATGAGAACTCAGAAAAAAAAAGAAAGCGCTGAATATCTGGGTCGTTAGAAATACAAAAGTTGCACATTCCTCTTGCACATTTTTCATTTAATTAGTATTTCCTGCGGGCTTTCAGTGTAATGAGTCATTGATTATTGCAAGGAGTGCTTTGTAGGGTAAATTAATTCATTTAAGAGAAACAGTAAGAAGTGTTAAGTAGCTGGATAAATAAATAAAAGGCAAAGTGTTTTGGTCATTTAGTTGCAAGTCAGGCCCAGGGGACCCCCATTTCTCTAAATCAGCTACTCAGTGAGCACACCAATACCTGCCCTCCTCTTTCCTTCTCTTTGCCTATACCTACAGCTTTTATCAAATATGAAAAATCCCTATAGATAAAACAAGAATAAAGAAAAAATCTGTTCCTCTGCTGAAAATCAGACGCTCTTTCCCAACCTGATAGCTAATTACATGAGAAAATAAATGCAAAAAATTAAGTTCCCACTTAATTTAGAGAAAACTTCTATTTGCTGTATGTTCATTTCGAGTAATGTACAGAATTTCTGAGAAGAAAATAAAGCAGAAAGAGTACATTAAGAATTAAGGTCAAAAAGAGAAAAAGGTGAAGATTGGAAGAACTGGTTGTACCCGTGACATTAATCTTAAAACACGGGTGTGGGCCAGGACTAAGGATATCTAAGGATGCATTACCTGACTTTTCACAGGGCTTCCAAAAAGATATTCTGAGGGAAAAGCCATTGAAACAAGAAACCTCTTCAATGCAAACAAAGATGGAAAAGGAGGAATTTTCCTCCTTGGGACATCCCTGATTCTTCTTAGCTGAAGATAAATTGGTTTTTATCAATATGTTTATGCAGGATTTACCAACCCAGTCAGCAACTTTTGAGAGTTCCACACAGGGGAAATAAAAAACAATATAATTCCTCATGACTTACCTCGAGCCCATTCCCAGCATGAACGAGCCAGGATCACAAAGATTTGGCACCACTAAAATATGGGTTATAGTTTGTGAAGATCCCAAACTCCCTGCAGTGCTAAACTTCATAAATCCTGGGGAAATGTTGCCTTGTATTTGGACTGAACACAGAGCTACAACATCCACACACATCGTGGTTCCTTTGGTGGTTTTTATTGCTAAGAGGAGTTCCCAATATGCTGGGAGGAAATTTCTTTCCATTAGTGTCCTTTTGTTTTTACAAAATTTGCCTTTTGCTGCCTCCAGCCTTGGAGACTGAATTTTAGGCGTTGGTCAGAAACACTCCATGAAAAACCAAGCACAGAAAGGCAACAACCACTTCAGTTTCCAAATGTTTCAATTCACACAGTAAAGAAAGAGAGAAAAAAAATACCTTTATACAGGAAATTATTCATAGAAATCACAATCTAAGTAGGGGAAATGCTAAATTCGAGAAGTAAATTAGTCATTTATAATATGCACTCAGATCTAGTCTGAGATGTGCTATTAACTCATTTTAAGCTGCAAAACTCTGGGGACAAGAGCCACATTTTCCGTGTTGGGACTTGCAGAGTCAAATTTAAACCCATTAATGGTACTCACCAAGCAGCAGCGCTCTGAGGTGGCCACACTGAGCAAGGCAGAGCCCTGACAGAGCAAATTCCATTTATCCAAGGTTCTTCTTCCAGTAAGGAACAGTTATCAGGCTACATAAAAGCTGAATTAAAAACCTCAGTTTAAAATAAGGTGTGTAAAAAGTAGCCAGGAGCCCTTCCCTCCCTGGAGATCCCTGTTTTCCCAACAAGCAGGCAGATTATAAAGAGGCATTGTGCATTATTTTCTGCTGGTAAATGACTTAGTTCCCGTGTCTGCAGCACTGCAGGGGACACTCCAGCTTGGGGACAGATCTCCAGCTGGACTGACCCAGCCCTGTCCAGCACAGAGCCTCTCCCAGGGAACTCAGGGACTTCCATTCCTTGGCATGAAAAAGATGGGAAAGGTGCTTTTCCAACATCAGCAAACAGGTGAGTAGGAATGCATTTACAGATGTGGATTTTGGGGTGACATGGATGACAGAAATTTTCTTACTGGGAACTCATGAAGTTGGGGTGTCTCAGTAGAATGCAGAGAGGTGGGGAGTGCCCTGGCACAGGCTGCCCAGAGAAATTGTGGATGTCCCATCCCTGGAAATGTTCAAACCCCATGTGGATGGGGTTTGGAACAGCCTGACCTGATGGAAGGTTCCTGTCCACAGCAGGAGGGTTGGAGTGAGGTGATCTTTGAGGTCCTTTTTAACCCAAACCCTTTTGTGATCCTATGATTGAGATTTTTCACCTGGGACTGATGATGCTGGTGTTGAAATGGCTGTTAACATCAGGCTTTTTTCCCCAGATCTGTTTGATTACTAAAAATAACATAGAATCATGCAATAGTTTGGGTTGGAGGGGACCTTAAGGATCACCTAATACCAGTATGCAGTGAGAATGTTCACAAAAAGAGCTGAGTTCTGCCCTATTATTATCTTTGTAAAATATTTTTTATTTTCTAGAAATTGCATATGTTGATCCTCACAATGCCTTACAAATAATGCATTTATCCATCATTTAAACCGTACATTATAATTTATAGGTTAGTTATTTTATTTTGGTGTCAATCAAAGTGGGAAGCTGTATGAAAGAGCTTAGATTAGGAGAAAGAGATTTTTCACGGTAAGCTTTAATAAACTAACGATGACATTATAAGAGCTATCAAATAAAAACCTGCCATCTAATAAGCAGCTTGTTCCTGTTTGTTTAAATGTTCCACTTTGTGCTTGTTTGTAAAAAGTTAATCATTACAGCAGAGTTCAACCTATGGGAATAGGTGAGGCTGCTTTGGGTAAAACCTGCAGCACCGAGCAGTGAAAAGGGGGTTGGAGATTTCAGCCCTTTTTATTGCAGAATAAAAAGGAGATGAACAGGAGATGAACAGGAATTTTTGCCCAAAAAACTCCAGTAGTGGGCAAGGTGAGGATTATCCCTGTCCTAGCACAGCCCTGTGCAACCTGATCTTGAATGTTTCCAGGGATGAGGCATCTACACCTCCCTGGGCAGCCTGTTCCAGTGTTTTGTAAAGGAATTTCCTCCTAAATTTGTCTTGCCCTTACTCCATCAGGCTGGAAGCTCCAGTGGCTCCCAGAGATGGTCCTGCTGGGCAGCCACCTGCTCCCTTGCCTTCCACAGACTAAAATGCATTCAAAATTTATTCATCAAAGTTATTCTCGAGGAACCAGCTCTCCCAACATCCTGAACCCCAAAACATCCCCATGTTCTCTGATCCCAGGGGAGCATCCTGGCTGCTCCTCTCCAGTGCTTGCCAGCAGGGACAAAGCAGGATGCTCTGACTCCTGGGGGCTGCTCAAACACTCTGTGCCTGCTGCCTGTGCCACAGGGGTTAAACCCTGACACTCCTGAGTACATGGCAGAGCTCTGCCAGCTGCTGATAAATGAGATTTCAGGATGGGCCGTGTTCAATCACGGATATTTGGACTCGTTACACCCTCTCCTGCTGTGGCCCAGCCAAGCACAGCCATATGGAGTGGTGGGAGCACCGCTGGCCACACGTGCTGGTGGCCCTGGGCAGCAGCAGCCCTGCCCACAGCCCCTCCATAAATCACACACTGAACTCGTGCTCCAGCCATCTGGAGGCTGCCAGCCCAGATGGGAATGGGACCACCAGCGTGGATTTACTCCTCTTGGCACTGCGGTGGTGGGCACGGCAGCACAGGAGGCTGAATGTTCTCCATGGGAATGAGGTGTTCTCCATGGGAAGGAGATGTTCTCCAAGGGAATGGGATGTTCTCCATAGGAATGGGGTGTTCTCCATGGGAAGGGGATGTTCCCTATGGGAATGAGGTGTTCTCCATGGAAATGGGATGTTCCCTATGGGAATGAGGTGTTCTCCATGGAAATGGGATGTTCTCCATTGGAATGGGGTGCTCTCCTTGGGAATGGGGTGTACTCCATGGGAACGTGGTGTTCTCCATGGGAAGGGGATGTTCTCCATAGGAATGGGGTGTTCTCCATTGGAATGGGATGTCCTCCACGGGAATGGGGTGCTCTCCTTGGGAATGTGGTGTACTCCATGGGAACGTGGTGTTCTCCATAGGAATGGGATGTTCTCCATGGGAATGGGGTGCTCTCCATGGAATGGGATGCCCTCAGAGCAATCCAGAGCACCAGTCCAAATCATCCCAAGACCAGAACAAACCCTGGTCTTTCCACCACCCTGCAGAGCAATGAGTCCACCTCACCTGACATCAGCATTTCAGCACACAGGGGCCTGGAGAGCAACATTTCCTCTTTTGAAGAAGAAAACCCCTCTTAGCCCCACCTCTTCCATCATTTTTCCTTTCTAGAGCAAACTGTTGTGTCTGGTGGTGTAGTTTTCCTGCAGAAAGGAGCAGGTTAACCTGTGTCACTTGGAAATACCATTTGCCTTCTTCCCTCCAGATGGAAACTCTTTGGTTTCTGCTGTCACTAAATGCACAACTAAATCAAGATATGATCTGCTAACATATTCAAAATGATGTTTGGCCTGAATATTTTTTTAGCTTCAAACATCAATTTAATTTCATAATGAATACATGCTTCATCTCATAACATTTCATTTTTTCATACATTTAGCAAAATTGCTTAACTGATACTTTTTTTTCCAAACAGCTTTATTCCTACACTAAAGACATGCAAATCAAAAACTTGCACTCTTATATAAATGTGCAGAATTCCCTACTGTTGGTTCAATTGCTAAATTCTAAAATATTCATAATAACTATTTTTTTTACAATATTAATTTGGTATCCTGATTCTTTTTTTTTTTTTTTTTTTTTTTTTTTTTAAGGAAAAGCCCATGAAGTTACACAAGCAGAATTGTACAGGTCTCTCTGTTCAACGATTTGCATTTTTGTTGGTTCCCTTCTCCAGAGAGGAACCTCCCCAGCACCCACCACGTGCTCCACATCCCTGGAGCTTTATCAGGAACACCAGTGAGGCACATCCAGCCTCCCTTCCTAAGCCTAATGCCCTTTGCAATTCTTGTCTGAGCAGTTGTTAGCTGAAGACAAGACGACTTATTTCCATTCATTCCCTGCATAATCCACCCCTTATGAATTTCCACTTCACCTACCCGCACAGCCAAGGAGCCAGAAACACAAAATATTTCCTACTGTGTTTTAAACCCACATCCTCCTGGATACACGATAAGAGCTTAATAGCTTTGACACTGCACTGTTTTCATATTCATGCCTAAGTTATGGATACAGCAACAGATCAGCACTTCTTTGTGCTTGGCACTGGCTCTGCCTCGCTGCCTTAAACTGTCTGAGTCAAGGCCACGTTTTAATGCCATAGAGCTCCATTCAAATACCAGTATGACCACATTTTAAAAGCCACCCTGTGCCACTTCATTGCCGCAGATGTCCTTTACATCTGGCAAGGGCCGTTTCTCTGCGTGTCAACAGTAATTCAGTTTAACAGCTGTCTCTTTTGACAAGCTTAGTGTCAGACTCTAAAATGACAGGGTGACAGTTTTCCTTTTCTTTAACAGAACATAGTGAAAATTAACTGTTTGAATGCAGGAGCACCAAACGCCTCCCAAATGCAGTTTGGAGTCAAGGGAATAGCACTGGGAATTGTTGGCATTAACAACCCAAACTAGAAACCTGGAGGGCCTGAAAAATCCCAGCACTGCCCCTGGAACTGGGATTTTTACCTGAAATCAAAGTGTTCAGCACCAAGAAAACCTCAAATTAAGTTGAAGTAGATGTTGGAGGGAAACCCTGAGAATTTGCACACTGGCATGTTGAGGGATTTTCCTGAATTGCAGGAAGACACAGGGCAATATTCCATGTATTTAGTTAAAGTGCTTCTTAACATGGCAACTAAAGTTACCCTGTGTCTCAGCTTTCCAACATCACTCCATACACACAAGTTTTCCACAAATTTCAGGCCTCCTAAAGCACCTCAGCATAATTTCTGTAGGACTACAACTATGCCTGGAATAATACTGTACATCTTCATGATTGAAACCTTTAACAGCAGAACCAGCTTGTGGACAGTAACAAAGTGCCACCATGATTTATGAGCCATCAATAAATGCTACCAAGACACTGCTTTAATCTAGTGCAAGAGTGAGCTTTATGAGGCTGCTTGTATTTGGCTCACATAAAAGTGAATTTTAAAAGTACAAACCTTACACTATGTGTATTTAAACCATGTATTGATGGCAGCTGTACACTGGGTCACCTCCTTGTGTTCTCCAGGGCTGAGCAGGGAGGGTGGAAAATGCCTCCCCAGTTCAGTTCTTGGCCAGCCTCAAAGTTGGCTGCAGTGGCACTTGATTCCATCTCACACAATTTGTTTTAAAGAATTACTAAAGATTTTCTGTTGTTTGTTCCTGGGTAAGCAGGTACAGCTAAATCATAACAGAATAACCAACAAAAACCCAACAGGTTGAAAGGATGGAAAACCAAGCATAATACTGAAGCTCCTTTAGTAATTGCTTTTATTTGCTTAATGTTGTCATAAGGAAGAATTTTTTTACCAAGGTGGCAGAACACTGGCACAGGATGCTCAGAGAGGTGGAAGGTGCCCCATGCCTGAAAACAATCAAGGTTATCTTGGACAGAGCTCTAAGCAGCCTGGTCTAGCTGAGGATGTCCCTGTTCATGACAGAGATTTGGACAGGATGGCATTTAGGGGTC
This sequence comes from Acridotheres tristis, assembly GCA_037013685.1. Classification (NCBI taxonomy): domain Eukaryota; kingdom Metazoa; phylum Chordata; class Aves; order Passeriformes; family Sturnidae; genus Acridotheres; species Acridotheres tristis. The sequence goes on from CM072889.1 coordinate 15,981,394, forward strand.
CCTTCCACCCCATACCATTCTCTGATTCAATGAGAAATATTTGTATGTAATACCATGATTACAACATGTGGCCACCTCATGACATTTAGAACAATCCACACCCAAATGCCTACAAATACCTCTAAGAGCGATGCTCATTTTTATCAGCTGGAACAGAGATTTCCCATTTCTCAGTCTCATAACACAGCTCCTCCTCTTTTATTCAGCCCTTTTAAACACAGTTGGTCACGACCTGCAGTGATTGTCCACCACTCTGTATCCAGGTCTCTCCTACAGCAAAACCTTGTCCCTGTGCTGCAGGGGCTGGGACAGAGATGATGGCAGTGCCACCTCCCTCCCCACTCCTTCCTCACCCCCACACCCCACGTGCTCATATCCATATCCTGGGAATTCGTACTTTCATAGCCAGAGGTGAGTCTCTGCAAAGGGAGCACGTTGCTGGGGTTTTATTAATATATCATGAAGCTCAGTTAGCTGCAAACACATATTTTTAGCACAACATCAGCCCCACGGGACGTGCAGGTCGCTGCCTTTGGAGGGGCGGGTTGATATTAGTATTGCACTCAGAGCTCAGCTACACAAAACACAGAGAATCACTTTAAACACTTCATCCCCCTAAAACCTCTCACATGCCTGGAACACTAATAATTCTATAACTTAAGCTGAACAGAGTACTATTCAGCTGTAAATTTTATGGCTACCCTCTCCACCTCTTATGAAGTGTGAAAAGAGGCTTCATATCTGTCAGTCTTTGCTCAGAAATGACTTTCGCTGATTACTTAAACTTTCGTTAAATAAGCTTTCCACAAGCTGTAAAAACAGAACACAGTAGGGAAAAAATTGGCTCTCTTTTAAAAGTGCTGTAAAGTCTCTTTTTGAATGAGTAATTAGAAATGTGTAAACTCATTTATGGATATGTGAGAAGCACATGCAAAAAATTTGACATTCCATGCAAGTATTTCTGTGTGCTATCAAATTTCATTGTATTTCACAGAGACCCAAACTATACAGACCCAAAATACACATACATTAGTGGACATGGGTTATTTGCCAAGGAGGAATTTACATACAGTACAAGTAAAACATCCTAATTTAAATCTATGACAATGGATACTCACATTCTTAAAGAGAAATCACAGCTGTTTGTCTTTCCTCTCATATTTATACAGATTGCAAAGCTGTTGACAGAGCATGATTTGAGCTGGGCCTTTCCAACTGCTTACTGTTATTTTTATTGCCATTGTCAGCTATCTTTTCCATATCAGGATTAAGTTTAGATGAAGAGGTTCTGATATCCCAGAGCCACACAGGAACACCCAGGTGGTCAGGCAAGGAGTGGCAGTGACAGATCCCAGGTCCCACTGCTGGTCCTCATCCCCTTGAAACTCCCAAACCCTTTTAGTTAAACCAAGTTTCCATCTTCCTTTCCCACACCAGCAGACTATGCAGATGCTCTGCAGCCCCCTTATGCCTTCATTTTTTTGGGGGGCCCTTCCCCTCCTTTAAAACTTGCATTATTTGTGCTGAAAACTTGCTTTGCCTCCGAGCATCACGCTCGGCTCCGCGGCAGGGGGTGAGCATCTCATCTCATCTCATCTCATCTGAGCAGAAGAGAGAGAAAGGCAGAGATGAGGGGAGATGGGTGGTGCCCCTGTGTGATTTCCCACCTCCCTGGGAGAGGGGACAGGGCATCTGGGGGCCACGGAGCTGGAAAGCATCCCACCTCCAAACTGGTAGGATGTTTGCTGGGGGATGTCCCGCTGGGCACACGTACTGTGCACTATAAATAGTAATGTCTTCCATGCTCCTCTCAACGGAGAAATCTGCAGGAGGGGAAATAGTCTCAAATCTGTGTCATTTTCAAGGCAAGCAGAGCCAGCCTCATTCCCTCCTCGGCAGGGAAGCTGGAGGTAGGGGGTACTCACCCCCAGCCCTGTGGAGATGGGGAAAGCAGGGCCCAGCTGGCGACTCTGCGAGTGAAGAGCTGCCCCATCACCCACTCCCAACCCTTCCATCCCAATTTTCCTTCTCCTCCCTGAGCAAACCCAGCCCCTCTCCCAGGAAGGCAATGGTCACTGTGAAAGGTTGAGGGGGTGACATGAGGAGGTGGCATTAACTGCTCCCCAAAACACCCCTGCTGGGAGGGACTGCCAGATGCTGCTCCCCCTCTGAATCCCACGGATTTCCAGCATGGAAATGGTGCTGAGGAGAGCAAAGAGCACTGCGGTGCTCTCTTCCCAGAAGATAGCAGTAAAATACCTCTCCCAGTAAAGATACCGGGTTTGTTATTATTATTTTAATCCCCCAGAGAGTGATCTGCAGCCCACCTGCAAAGTCCAATAATCCTGTTGGTTTATGAGGATTGCTCCTGCTCGGAGCCAGTTCCCTGGCAGAGCATCCCCAGGCCCACTTTGGTGCCAAGTCTGTTACAAAACCAATCACAGTGCAAATGTTTTCAAGGAGAAGAACAAAAGTATGAGAAAGGAAAAGGCTTCACACATCTTTAGCATGGAGAATGTATTTAGTGCTCCCAGAACCTATTAGATGGGGTGATCCAGGCAATTTATTGTTTTGTCAATACCTTTTCTTTTGATTTAATAACTTACAAACCCCACGGTCTATCTGTAGTGCAGCCTCAACTTTCTTTACACAACCCCACTTAACTTCCAAACACTTTAACTTTCAGGTCAAATCTCTGTCATATTGATAAATGGGTCTATTTAAATTTTTATCACCGAAGAATTCTCCCTGGTGTGTTTTTCACTATCAGATTTCACGCCCAAAATAACAGGATACTTATTATTTTTTGTTATCCACCACACACACACAAGAAGAGTCACTGCAGAAAGCCCAGATGTGGTGGGGAAACAGCTGTAATTTGTCTGCAATAATCTCATTCCTACAGACATCTCATATGGAGGGTGGTACAATATTTACAAGAATACTGTGTGAAAAAAGGGGGGAAAGCCCAGTATGGGATATTTACACTAAATTCAGTCTTCCCCGTGCTAACAAATAAACAGCTCAGAGTATTTTACCCTCCCAAGGCATTTCTGTGCACGATGCAGAGGCCCTGGGCAAAGTTTAATCTGATTTGACCATTGCTTCATTAAGCAAAAGAAGAAAAATTGCTACAAAGTCAACAAGTTTTTAAATATTATTAGAAATAATCAGCTGGTTTTCCTGCCAATAATCAGGACCAAAACTACAATCCTTACAGCCCTAAATAGGCTATGGATGTGTTTAACCTCTCCTTTAAATGGTATTAAAAGCTGAATTCTGTGGCTACTGTAAAGATAATAAAAACAGATACTGCAGGAATAGAGAAGTGTTTAATGACAAGTCACAAAGAGTTCTACTGAAAGGAAAGCAAGAGCAAGAAAGGTTAAATAAACAGAAACCACACTGCCTCCCATCCTTCTTACATTACCTTTCAATATCTAAGGGAAAATTTCCACTAGCCATGATTTGATTTCCCAGATCTGTGCATTAAATATTTACTCCTAACTATAAACTTATAGGAGACACAAACAAAAACTAATTTGCATTATTAATGATGCAAGAAATGTGATGCTTAGTCCCTTAAGATTCATAATAAAGCAGGAAATGTTAGAGATTTACTTTCTTTTTCATTTTAAAAGGCAAGTTAAAACGATAAAACTTATTTAATTAACAGAGAGTCTATTTATGAATTAGTTGTTTCTGCCAGCAAGAATGTTTTTTAAAAAAAAAAACTGTCTGAAATGAGGCTGAGACTACAAAGAGTCCATTTTCAGCTTGGGAGTCTCAAGGGGAAAATCAAAGGGTTTCTTTCTTTCAACAGTTTGGGTGAGATGATATTTTGAGATGTTGACAGCTGCCAAACTGCAGAACCAGTGAAGAACTACCAAATTGAAGTCGTTTTTATCTTTTTGAATTTTCCTCAATATTCAGTTCAACTTCCTTAACAGCTCACAACTGAAATTTCTGCTTGGTTAAAGGGTTTTTTTTTTTCTTCCTTCAGCGCTCATGTCAACTGCTCTGGGATAAACACGAACTCTCTCTTTTCTAAAATCAACCATAAATAATGGAGAATCATTATTATTACTTCTAGTAGCATTTCTCTTTTAGTAATGCATTAATTGGCATCCTTTTCTCCCTTATATGCCCAGTGTGGAACCAAATTTCAGTGGTTCATCATCTTTATCATCTTTATCCCACTCAATTTTCTCACTCTGTTTACTTACGAGCAAAACAGAACTAACAGTCCTTAATAAACAGGGTAGAATTAAAAGTCAACATTTAAAACTTGTTTTCTCCTTTTCTGACAGAAGCTGTTTGTAAGATTCAAGTCAGCCTTTAGTTAATACAATAATAGTCACAATTATAATAACAATAGTTAATAATAATAATAAACAATGCTTTCCACGTGGCTCGGAGTGGTTTTGATTTTCCATTTTCTTGCTAATTCCTGTTTCCACTGCTAAGGCCACCCCTCCTTTTCTAACCTTTCATTTGTGCCAGTCCCATGACCAACCCTGTGGTGGTTTCTCCTCTGCCTCGGACATCTGCCCCATGTTTTCTCTTAAAACCTCTTCCCCCAGATAATCAATCTGTGCTCGTTTGTCTTCTGCACATATTAATTGACCAAACCAAAGTGGAACAAACTCCTTCCTCTCACTGTTCAATGTTTCAGCCTCTGCTTCAGCTTCCTCACCTGCTTCTGCCTTCTCTGTCACTGTCACCTCTGTGTCCTGAAGAAAAGCACTTCCATCTTCCTCCAGCCACCATTCCTTCCTGAATTTGCCCTTTAAGTTTTGTCTGTCTCAGGTGTCCCTCTGTCCCCATTCCTTGACAGGACTCAGGTGGTCCCATCTCATTTTGGTTTGTTCCCACCAAAACCAGCTCAGGCAACCCCAGCCTGAGCAAGGAGCAAGTCCAGAGTCATTCCAGGAGGGGAAGGACAGAGCCTCTGGCATTGCTTTAGCACACCCAGTTTCTGCTGTATTTTATCTTTACAGCACTGAGCATGAATGAGCATCATTTGTGCCTGATCCTCACTCAGATACAGAGGAATTCCTGGAATCCTGCAACCAACCAAGTCCTGCTCTGCCTCCTGAGATCTCAGAAAAATGTTATTTGGAAATATCAAGAGTGACTTCTGCTGGCACCAACGCCTCAGAATTTGGATTAACTGCACTTTGGGTCACTTTCTTATAAGAAAAAAAACCCAACTTGATATTTAATTTAAAAATGTTTCAAGAATAGAGGTTCAGGTATTGATCACTGCAGGCATCAGATTGCTATTAAAAAGGGGTTTTTATGAATTATCATAAGAGCTTCATGTCCAGCAAAGGTAGTGGTGTGAGAGAGAATTCTATCCCCAGATGTACCACAGACCTGTTCCCATCAATGACCTAAAGACTAATTTATAATTACATGAGGCATTAAAATGGATTTATCTAATTTTTTTCTCACTTTTTTTGGTCAAAAAGCAGCACATGACTTTTTTTGGAAGAGCTCCTGTCAACACTAAAGAAAAACATTCTCCCCTTTGCAGGAGACCTTCCCACACCATTGTGCTCCTAAACTGGTGAGACACAACACACAAAGTCTTCCTTAACCCTGAAAATAAGACAGGTATAAATACAAAGATTACTAATCCAGTGCTTTTAGGATTAATAAACCACACGAAGACTCTCCAAACGATGCCTCTAACTCCATAAACACAAATCACCAGGTGAGTGTCCAGGGGTGAACCCAGCCTTGCACTCTGCACTCATTAATTAATTTTGTTAATATTCCCAGAGGATGACCCTTCTTTAGCACAGACTTGAAGCAGAGCAGTCCCAGGGCCAGGAGAAGCTCCCCATGGCCAGCAGCAGGACAGATCACCACTGGATCCCAACATTCCACAGGACTCCAAGTTTTGCTCACCAACCCTTCCTCCCCTGCCCTGGACATTTCCATTTGAAATCTGTCACTCCCCTAAACCAGGTATTTTTTCTTTTCTGTCTGAACCTGAATGAAAAAAATCCTGAATCCCCAGGTGTCTGACATCAAAGTGGCATAGAAGGAGCTACTGGGATGGTGTTGTGGCATTAATGCTGCACTAGAAAGGAAGAGCAGATGGGCAGCGAGGAAGCAAATCCTGTTGAAATATGATTAAGTGACACTGAAGATAAGGAAAACCATGAAAACTAAAGGGCAGGGTAAGGAGATTTTAAGTGTAATATAAACGGGGATTTGTGGCACATGTAATTCTACACCTTTAAATGTTTATTAAACAGATTTTTTTTTCTTGCCTCTCATTTATAGCTACAGATCATTTTGTTTCTCTCTGTGCTGTCTGCAGGGATTAGCCAAAGCTGAAGGTTCTTGGTGCTTTTGTATCTTCTGGATGTTTGTTTTATTCTCTCTCACAAAATACATTTCCAATTACAGATGAAAACAGGATGCAGAAAGAGAAGAATGTGCCAAAAAGCATCTCCAGCATTCCCAGAAAATAAGCCCATGATTTCTTGGAAGATGATGGTTTCACTTCAATCATGCTCCAAATCAAGATTTATCCATTTCCATCTTTGACCAGGCAAATCTGGTTTCTGATCACCTTGTTTCTTACCTGTTGTTTGCCAAATTACAAAGTCTTCTGTAAGTATTATGGGATGGAGAACACAGATTTTTTTTTTAATCTATTTTTAAATTATTTTTGCTGATGCAATCAGTCACGCCTTTCAATAAATTACTAATTGTGGGCGAATCCTCGTTCTCAGCACCAACAGAAATAAGTTTTGTTCTCACATCCCTGTACATGCCCACGACCACCAAACCCAGCCCATTGCTGTGATAATTTTCCTGGGAGCTCATTTAGAGCCACAGGTGACCCAGAGCCTCCAGCCCTCCTCCTTCCTGCTGGGATAACCTCCTCCAGAGGTGGCCTTTCATCACAAGGTGCTGCTTCAGCTCAGCATTTCTAAGTTTTCTTCTGCCTCCCAGAGAAGAAGATTTAATTCAAATTCAACAGGATCCCTGGTGGAGGGGGAAGACAGGGAAGAAGCAAGCACAGGATGGGTGGATAGATGGATGGATAAAAAAACCTCATGCTTTTTTTTTGGCCAATCCTATGTATTTTCCTGTACTTTCCCAGCATCATAAATCCAATGGGCTCTTTCAATCCCCTCTGTGAGCTGTGCTCTTGCTCTGCTCCAGCACAAACTCAGGATGAAGGGAGACAAGGAAAGGCAGGTGAGTGCAGACCCAGCACTTGGGAAGAGGAGACCTCCTCACCAACCCTGCCAAACCAGCATTGCACTGGGATGAATATGCACCATTCCCTGCATATAAAACCAGCATTTCTTTTTTATTTGTATTGGAAATCCTGGCTCAGGCCTGTGGCTGGGTTTGGGGTGGGATGTGCTCATCTCGTATTGCTTGCGGTCAGTTAGAAAAATCACATAATCCACCACAGGTTTAAAACATAATTTAAACCTGCCAAGTCTCATAACTTCCAAGAAGGCAAATTTACCATAAAAAAAAAAAATGGTTTCCACTTACTTGATTTCATATTCAGATCTCTGGCACACGGGCCTGCCACCAAAGAAGCCTTTTATGCAAGCACATAATCAACGGAAGCCTTCATTTTCACTGCGGTTGGATTTAATGTGATAATGAATATTCCAGCGTCAGCTCTGGCTAAATGGATGGGGTTTCACCTCAGATTCCCTCCTTTCAATATCTCACACAGGCACACGCTTGCTGAGTGGTAAATAATTCAGCAGCACCAGCAGAAGGACACCTGAGATGTGCTCCCAAGGCGGGCGGATCCGCCTCGCTCGTGTCCTGCCCCGTGTTCCTGCTCTTGTAAACAGCAGCCGTGGAAAAGCTTGATTGCCTATTTATATCTGCCCCTTGCAGAGAGAACTCTTGGTAAAAGGCATGGCTTCAGCCAGCTGTCTGTGGAAAAATGTCCCTTGGGTGGCTCGTGGACATCCAGGAAGGTCCGTGGGTCCAGCACAGAGTTCTGGGCAGGGAAGTTTGGTGGTGCATCCCAATGCCAGAGCCACGAGGAATGCACATTCCCTAATTAGCAGCATTTATTTTTATTGTCATTTGCAGAGCTACAGCTGATATTTCATATTCATTTGAGAGCCTCTCTGCAGTTTGCAAACATTTGCCCACCCCATACCAGGCGAATTCTTTCATGCTCATTTCCCAGACACGGAATGTGGCAAAATTAATGTTACAGTGAAACCCTTCCCTTCCAGATTTAACCCTTGTCTCCAGATTTAATCCTTATTAACCACCCAGACCTGCCTGGGGGAGCAGCTTTCCAATACAATTGTTAGGGATCTGCTCTTTCTTTGGGCTTCTCACCTATTTCCCAATCATTGGCTGATGTTTTTCCTCTCTTTTTTGCCAGTTTCAAGTTTCCATTCTGACACCAAATGCTTCCCTCTTTTCCTACTGCTGTTAACACGAGGCAGATCAAACAAACACAAAAGTGTTTTCTCAAAAAATAATCATTAAGCGTATCGTGGAGTTTGGTTCCAGTGACAGCTGAATATTTGTTTCATTAATAAGTCATTTGCAATTAATTCCTGGAGTCATTTCTAAAAGAACATTGTGATGTTTCCATGGTTTTAAAGTGGCAAAACACCAGTCATTCTTTGACAAAATTTCAGTGCAAAGTGCTCAAAGGCAACCACTGGAAAAATCCACTCTGCTGAGGAGTGTCCCTGTGATGTGGGAATGTGGCTCCCATTAGTGGTGAGGCACCTCTCATGACATGCAAATACCTGCATTTAAGGATTCCAGGTTTGAATTTCAGGTGCATGGGTGCTCATGCTGCTCCATTCAAATGATTAATAATGAAATTACTATTCATTACTGTTACACAGTAACTATATGGCTATTCTAGAGTTGTAACTGTAACTATTATCATGGTTAAGGGGTTTTTTTCCATTTAAGGCTCATAAACAATTTCCCTATGCTGGAAACACAACCAAGTCTCCAATACAAATGGTTCAACGTCTCTCTTTTCAATCAAAAGGCTGGATGAATAAATAGATTTTTATCCTGCCTTCTGAAACTGAAGATGCTCCAGCTCACAAAAGTTCCTGAGGCTCTAAAATCACACCAGCATGGACATCACACTTTGGAGATCCAAGGGGCTCCATCCTCAACCTACCAAAGTCACCTTCAGCTGGGGGTGGAATAGGCACCATTTGCATCCGTGTTTCATTAAGAATTAAATAACAATTTACCATCTTTCACAGTGATCTTTCTAACCTTATGAACTGGCACCATTTGGGAATAAATAGCACGAGAAAGTGTCTCTAATCCTGGGCATCAGCTCCACTTTCACTCTAAATCCCAAGTGCTGACACGTGGCCAGCAAAGATGAAGGACATTTCCAAGCCATAGAAACAATTACAATTGTTGTCATCTCACCTTGTCAATAACCTTCCCCCAAAATTACAGGTTAGAGAGGTGTCTGTAATCATTAACAGCCTGGAGGAGAAGCACATTACCAAAGCAACAAACCTCTAATCAACAGAGTGGGAGCAGTGCAGGAGAGAAAAATAACTCCTTAACGAGCCAGTTGTAAATTTTTTTTTTTTTAAATAAAGATCTTACTTGGTACATATAGTTACCACCCCACAGTGGCAAAATTGACACGTTGGAAAAAGTGAACATCATAAATTTCTGCCTACTTGGGAATGTAATTTGCTGGAATTACAGTTTTAGAGGGAAGTGCTTGCAGGTTTTCATATTCAGCAGCAAGAGGACTAAATCTGTCCATGAACTGACACAGCTCTGAAGTGACACAGAGAGCTGGCAAAAAAAATTGTCAAATATTTGATTTGCAATCAAAAATTAAGACAAAACATTTTTAAAACTTAAAAATGCCCTTTCCCAAGCAGCCTAATGGAGATGAACAGATAAACTTGGGGTCTGGAAAGCAAAGTTCTAGACCAACTCAAAAATCTTCAAGTGGAAAAGTTTTTAATTTGTCATGAAAATCATTTTTAAAATGAATCTTTTAAATGTTATTGCAATGCCATAACTTACGGGCTAAAAAATTAATAAAGTAGGATAAGAGAATCTATAAAATACCCAGTAAGGAAAAATGGAAACAATCAATTTTGAACATTCCATCAATACCCCAGGAGTTGCTACACAACTATTTCTATAGTAAAATGTGACTTTGCCTTGAATGCAATTTGCAATCTATTAACTTGATCCAGTTTTCACTGAAGGAAATGAAAAGATTACCATTGACTCCAGTGAAAGCTGGATTAGACTCTGTTCACATTCACAGTGGGGAAGAAAAAAAAAAAAGAAAACCCTTAATGATTATTTATGCCAGAAATTCCAGTGCAAAAAGCAAAACTAGTGCAAATGTGTTGAAGAATTTGAAGAGAAAAATGAGCACAGTTGATATAAAATATAATTCCACTAAAAAGTAGAAGATTACTAATTACTCTGAATGCGCTTATAGAGAAGCTATAGATGTAATTAAATGGCACAAATATACTTTGAAATCCAATTACAGCAATGGAGCAATGATTGCACAGTTGCATGAAGAGTTAAAATAAAATATGATAGCAGATAAATGGGTATATTAGAAAGGCATTATTGGATTTCCTTGCATTTATCCACCACTGAGTGCCACCAACCCTTCAAGCCAGGGACAAATAGGAGAAAACAGATAGAGGAGAGAGATTGAGTTCTCCTGCTAAATATAGACAGCAACAACTGAGAGATTTCTACTCGAAAAGATAAAAGCAGAGATACCAGCTACCAATACATGACATACAACAAATCAAAATCCTGAGCCTTATTCACATTCCTGCAGTTCCACCAGAATTATCAACTTTTGTAAGCACCAAACCACAAAAAGGAGCAAAACTTGAAAAGGATTTACTGCAGGAAGTCGAAGAATCTCCAAGAAAACACAATATACCAATAAAGAGCCAATTATTGCACCATCAATATTCAGCAGTGGACTATCAGGGCAAAGCTATGCAGATTCCATTAGGAAAAAATACAGCCATGCCTATCCTTTGGCAGGAGAACATTACTTAGAGAAGGGAAAAAGGGACCTGCACTTTATTTGTGGGTTTAAATAATAATTTGATACTTTACCCATTATGCTGAGGAATTAACATTTAGAGGAAACAAATGCACGTCCCTTTCTGATTTAAAACTAAGTCAGTTCTTGCTCTGCTTCTGTCCTTGGAAGTCACATTGTCTTAAAATATACGGATATTTATGGTATGTAAAAGGTATTTATAGCATATTCAAGGTTTGCCAACTTTTGAAATCCAAGGGAAATATTCACCAATTGCCAGTAACTTGCTCATCTCTCTTCCAACCTTACCTGGTTTTAAAATTCAAACATAAACCAGGCACAAGTTGAAAAGGGGTTTTTTTGTGAGAATTCCTCTCTAGTGAACTGGTAAATGCTTCTTTGGAAGGTTCCCCATTAATAAACACCTGCAATCAGCTTTTTTCCCAATTGGCCCCCATTTTGGGGTCACAGAGGGCTCCTAGGGGGTTTTATTTTGTGAGGTCACACACACTGTGTCTGCCCCTCCCCAGGTACAAGTTGGGCTATTAACTTAATCAAAAAGGGGGAGAAAAGGAATTAAAATAACCCCTTAAAAATACTCTCTTATTCTGCTTTTGCTGCAACACTACAAACATCCACTTGCTCAGCTCTGCCTTGGCTAAGCAAATCTCATAAATGTCTGCATTTCCCATTATGGCCATGATTTCTAGAGGGAGATGAAATCTTTACCTCTCTCTAAATTGATGGGAGTCTCCCTCCTCCCTTCAGATGCCAGAATATGGAAGTAGAAGACTCTCCCTCTGAAGGCTGTATTTTATAATACTCTGATGAGATGCCTTTTGATTTAGGGTTGGCATGAAGGAAGAAAAAAAACCCCGTGTAGTCTGCCAGCTCATCTAACCCAACTTTAATCACTTACTGTGTAGACAGCTATATCTGAGCCACTCATCTAAAATCCCTTTAAAGTCAATGGTGAGAAATAGATGTTTTTAGGATGCAATTAATTGATTGGAAGGAAGAGGGATCTATCACATATGGAAAAGAATTATGGCCCAAAGGGTTCTGCTTTTCCTCGTTTGCTTTAGAGGAGTTCACACATCTGCATTTGAACAGTCACCCAGGACAGGTGAGAAGAATATCTCCAAGCACTATTAACAAATCTCTCTTGGTGTTTTTTAATCTGTTTTCCTCTTCTCTTCCCTTCTGCTCCCACACCCAGTCTCTCCTGAGATATCAGTTCAATTTTTTTGCATTACAAGCCCATTAACCCCTCAAAGAAATGGGTTCATCCATCTGATGCTAATGAAAACTTTTGGATCACACATGGGGGCCCAGAAGAACTGATCCAATGGTTTTAAAAAAGACAGTCACGGATATTTTCATTTCAATTGTCACAGAAAGATTTGGAATAAGACAAATAAAAAACTTCCTACAGTTGTGCATCTCCCCTAAGGGTCCTTCAGCTCCCAGCACTATGGGTGGTCACCACCAAAAAATTATGGTGGATATAGAGAGTTTAAGGAGCTGGGGTGAGGATTTTCATGGAGACAAAGAAAAATATTCCCCCTCAAGAAGACACGGCACCATCTGCCACCATCAACACACAGCAAACTTCTGGGGGAAGCAAAATTAACAATAATAAATTTCTCTTCATCAAGCAAGACCCAACAGAGCCAAGTTTTGGAGAGGCCCCCAAAACCTTCCTTTTGCTGCTCTGCCACCCAAAGCACAACCCTGCTCTGCAGTTTTGCTCTGCTCTGACAAGCTGGTGAACCACAGCCTATTTCCTCTCACCCACCAAAGAGCACCATTGTGCTGCAGGTCTTTGAGGAATCTGCTGCTCACTCTGACATAAGGGAGTCAGTTTTGTTTCATGTTTCCCTCATTCTGGGCATTCATCTTCAAAGTGCCTCGCACACAACCAGGGAGCCTTAGAAGCCTATCAGGGGCAATTCAAAGAGCTTTGCACAGAGCAGGAGGGGGCTCCTGTTCAAAGCCCCAGCTTTGCATCTGCCAGAGAGGAGCAGATTCAAACCCAAAGAGGTCACTTCACCTACCTGTAGTGGGATCTCATATTCAGAAGACCCTGACTAAAAATAAGGGGTATTTAGGCAGTGTGATAACTGAAACCCTCGAGGCGATGCTCTTTCTCTCTCCCTCACACACTGAGCAACATCTCCTTTAGAGAAAAACCTCAAAACTCTGGGAGACATAATGGCCTCCAGAAAACTTACTTACAGGTTATCTCCAGCTGTAGCATCCTCCTGGTTTGAGCACAAAAGTTTCCACGGAGCTGGACCACCACAGACTTCTGTTCAAACTGCCTGAGACAAGGAATCTACAATAAACACTCGTTCAATACAGGATGGAGCAGCAAAAACACGGATTTCTTTCAATTGCTCATTTTAATGAAATAGAGAGGAAATATTTTGTTTGGTTCAGAAATTACTATTATCAGAGCTGGAAGCCCCTGGATAATATAAATGTCTGAATTTCCCATTATGGCCATGATTTCTAGAGGGAGATGAAATCTTTACCTCTCTCTAAATTGATGGGAGTCTCCCTCCTCCCTTCAGATGCCAGAATATGGAAGCAGAAGACTCTCCCTCTGAAGGCTGGATGGACACTGTCTAAACACAGGCTAACTCTGAGCTGCTGGCCCCAGAAGTTATAATTTTCACAGGAAATATAGAAAAGCACAAAAGAAAATATTGTTGTCTGAAATTTACACATGGAGAGTTGAGAAAAAGGGACATGCAGGTTCAGGTAGAGATGTTTAATATCATTGATAAGAGTAAGAAAAATCAGAAAAGGATTAAGAGAAGCATAATGGTTTTATGGATTATCTGCAGAGTCTTTGTATCAGGCACTTGGTATTTTTAAAAACACTTTAAATTACATCACTGTAACACCTGATTTTACGAGATGTTGTAGCTCTGCATGTGCAAGGGAATCTCCTATTTACTACTGGGTCAGGGCAGGGCCATCTCTGGGGTTTAACCCCACTGTCCTGAGTGCAGGGTCTCTCTCCCTGCTCCTACTGCCATCACACACCTGCTGTGGCCACATCCCTCCTCTTCCAACATCCACAGCCACAAATCCCATCTCTGCACAGCTTCTCCCACCTGTAACAGTTCCTCAGTCTTTGTTGTTTCAAAGGACTTTTTTTTTCAATATATGCTCGGTTAAAATGCACATCATCCTGCACTGTTTTCTCAGCCTCCTCTCATTCACACTGTATTTTTATTAAAAGCTGCAAAGCCTTTGGGACAGCCTGTGCCTGAATGGCACTTAGATACACTTGCATTACTCCCCATATCAAGTTTTTCTTTTTATTAGAAGTCCCTGGGTTTGTTTTCCTTTTAACCTCAATTTAAACATCTCCTCCATTGCCATGCTTCATTTTGCTGCAGTGCTGACTGCAGTGTTTCAGGTTCACTGTGCTCCCTCCACGTTTGGGTTGTAACAGCAGGCCAGGATGGATCATAAACTTTATGTCTGGTTCCACTTCTTACGTAACATTTGTGGGATTTTTTCACTTTTTTCTACCTAGCAAATGCATTATTCCTTTAAAGCACCTGTTCAAGTGCACTGGGATCTGTGAGATAAAGCTAAAATTTAATTTAATTGCCAAATTATTCTTGTGCTGCACACACCCAAGCGCAGCCCAGTTTGGACAAGGCATCTCCCCAGAAGAGCTGAGCATTTTGAGGCCGTTTCACACTGTAAGGAACACACTCTGTGCTCAAAGCTGCTCTCAGAGGCTTTCCTACCCTGCTTTTGCACCGTGTTTCCTTTTGTCCACGTTTTATCCTCACTCCCATTGCTTTTGCACTGACCTCACCTGGAGCAAGGAGGCTGCAAGACCTCCGTGCTCTTTGCTGAAAGAACAATTGATTTATGCCCTGAGTGTTTCTCGGGTTGTAAAACAGCAAAAAAAGTAGAAATGAAGAGCCTCACACTATTTTTCTTCCTGCTGTGCGCAATTGAGCCAGAAAGTCTCCTTTACTCCCAAAGAACCTGCAAATTACCTCAGCATACCTGAGCCACCAGCAGCAACACGAAATTGGGAATATTTTCCCCCACTTGTCCTCCTGCTGAGCTCCTCCACAGGTCTGGGATGCTGCCTGCTTGGAAACAAAAATCCTGCATGTGAATGAAACACGAAACCTTTGCCACCAAAATATGTGAGTAATTTTTAAAGAACTTCACATCACTTCAGATACTGTGGAGTTGACCCCATCTATCTGTGCAGTCTGAAAGGGAAATAGATTTAACACAGCCAAGAAATAATCAAGGGAAAGCATTTTGGATTCAGCCAAGGATGAAGTAAGGCAGTCTATTTTCTTCAAAGCAAGCTGAGTCCACTGCTCACTACATTCAAATACATCAATTACAGAGAGCTTTAATGGAAAAGGATTAAAAAGTACAAAGGTAAAACAAACAGCATCACTGCAGTGTCCAGGAGGATGAAACAGCTTCCTTCTGTGGTGGGTATGATTACAGAACTGCTAAAAAAAATAAAGGGAGGAGAAATGGAAAAAAAGGTTTTGTGTACCTTGACCAGAATTGCTGTGACAGAACAAGCCCAGGACACTGCAGCACATGCATTGTGGAATTCAGTCCCAGTGCTCCCAACCTCACTGCCAGTGCTCAGATCTGAGCTCCAGTTCTGGATTTCCTCTTTCCTTCTAGCCAAGGAAGTACATTATTTCCTCAATACAAAGCTTTAGAGAAGGTTCTTTTCTCCTTAAGTCTCTTCAAATTGTGTCTGTACTGTCCCAGGTCATTGCAAACTGTTTCCTCCAGCCTACTTCCATCCACACTCTCATTTCCAAGATCTGTGCCATTCAGCTCCATCTTCCTTAAAAGTTTTCTATTGAGTTTTTCATATGCCTAATTTGGGCTTAATTCGAGCCTGGGGTAAATCGTTACAACTCAGATGAAGTCAATAGCAGCACAGTGACTTACAGCAGCTTTCTGTCAGTAAATACTGACAAGATTGATCTCAAACTTTTTCAGAACAAAAGATTTCTGAAGATGGATTAAACAACATAAATGCTGAGCTGTTTTGCCAGACTGCAAATGGCATAACACAAGTTTGTGTGACATCTCTGAATTATCCCTTCGTGGTAATGTTGACATTACATGGTATTGACTCACGGGAAGAAGCTTAAATACCCTTTTAAGTTTTCAAGACTCTTTGACAAAGCAGTATTTCATTAACAAAATGTTAATGGAATCCAGGAAGGCTGAGTCTCCAGAAGAGCCTGCTGGCTGGCCAGGGGATGGGACAGCACAGAGCCAAGCAATCCTGATTTTCAGACAACAGGAAAAGACACATTTCATGCAGGGCACTCCCTGGTCGAGGAGGGAGGACCCGAGGGCACTTGCACAGCCCTTCACTGAAGGGCTACCACACCTTCTGCTGGAGAAGGCCAAAATAGCACAAATTAGGAAATGCATCACACAAAGTGAACTGGCAGAGACAGCAGGGCTGGCATCAGCTTGGAGACAAAGCTTCTTGCTGGGAAAAGGAGAAAGGCCTGGAGAGCATTGCCATGGGGATCACCTTTGGGTGTTTATGTGCCTACAGCTAAAACTGCTGGCTCCAAGAGTCCTGCTAATCACAGAACCAGTTAGGCTGGAAAAGGCCTCTAAGACCATCAAGTCCATCTGTTAGTGACACAATGGCTCTCAAATAAAGTACAGGGTTTATATTTGATGGATTTGCTGCTAGGAACAGGTCTTGGCTTTCAGGTTCTTGACCCAGTCCAGAGCAGGGACTTTTGTGGGGAGGCAGGGGCAGCACAGGGGTCCCCTGTCCCCCAGGACCATGGGGGAAGCACCACAGCCCCAGTGAGGAGCACACCAGAGACTGGGTCTCACCCCAGCCACAACCTCCCAGCTGTGAAAAGCAGAGAGCAGTAGATGGTTTATGAACAACCACTCACAGATCTTTTTATCCATGAACTTGGAATTATCTGCAATGCTCAGGACAGAGCCATGCTCCCAGCACCTTCCCAACATTGATCTCTTTAGAGAAACCCTTTGTTAAGTCAAAGGAAAGGTGAGAGACCTTCTCAAGAGGAAAGTTTTCTCCCACACTGAGCACTCAGATTTTCAAACTTAAGCTTTTGCACCATTTTTTAGGTCTGCAGTTACTTTATGTAATAAGGCAAGTCATTATGAACCAAAAAGTTTGGAAGGGATGGGCAGAGAAACACTAAACCTCTGCCCACTTGACAGCATTTTTTACACCAGTAGCACATTTCCTCAAAATGGTTCATTTCATCTGCTCCTTGGACTCACAAAGCAACAAGTGCAAGAGAATAATGTAAAAAAATAATTAAAAGTTCAGTGCATAAATGCAATACTTGACTGAGGCACTCAAGGGCCACCTTGCTGCCTGAAACCACTTCTTTTTAATTGTTTGTATTTCAAGTTGATAAAATTCACAGTAGTAAAGAGAACTTTGCCTGACTTCCAGTAGAAGCCATGATGAGAAGCTGATGGGAAGGGGGGGAGGTCTCCGAGATGTTTGTGTGCATTTGTGTAACATATCAAAAATAAAGAAATAAATTAAGAAGGACTCACACAGAAATAACAGACTCCATCAAACGTGGCAGGGCTGTGGAACTCAGTTGTACTCGGGTCCTGGATTAAGGCAGAAGCAACCCAGGTTTTAATGAGAGGAGAGCCCCAAGGAACTGCACTCCACACCTGTCATCAGCTCCAGCACGGACCAGGGATTAAAAATGAAGATAAAGATCCTCTGACACATCTGGATGATGGACAAAGGGCTCATTCCCTGGTTACAAACATGCACTTTGAGGCAAAAGCTATTGTCCCCAGCTCCTATGCAACCAAGTGTGGGAAGTGATGCTGATGGTCCCTCCTGTCCCCAGGTCACTGCTCCCCTCACAGCACCTCACCCTCGTGGATTGTTGGTTTGAATTCCAGCCAAATAACCTGTGCCTCGAGAGGTGAACAAGCACAGCATCAACAGTCTGATGCCCTAAGAAGAAGAAAAAAAGCTCCTGCAGCAAGGGAGGAAAGATTTTGTGCCAGGAGATGATTCATTTTCCCAAGTGCCTTGCTGCTCTCCAAAGGAGAGGAGGAAAGCTGCACTGCCTGGAGGCTGCTTGGCTGCACTGCACCGATGCCCAGGAGTCTGCAAATCCTCTGCTCAGGGGATTTGCTCCAGCACAAGGCAATCCCACCTCTCAGTTCACCACCAAAACACAAGAGAAAAGTGCCCAGAGCACACCCCTGGCAGGCAAACCAGCTCCCAGTCTGCCCTCCAAAATCCTCCAGCTAAGAGACTTTCCTCAAATACTTGATGTAACTAAATTGGAAATCAAAGACTGAGGTTCTTTCAAGGATAACCAGATGAAGTCCTGGATGGCTGCTTTGGTGATAATGGCCAAGCCAGACTCAACCTCTGCCCAGGATGAGCACAGCCCATGAGCAGAGGAGCCAGGTGAGCTTTCAGGGCTCCATATTCCTACCAGTGTGGAAATTCAATATCTCAGTAAAAGAGAAAGGGAGAACACACAGAGCATTCCTCAAAGTTTTCTTGGATAATACCGTAGGTTTCAGTATAAAACAATTTAAAGGACTTTTAGAAAAACCAAAATTCAAGGGAATTCGAGGGAGAAAGACATTTTGATCTTGACTGCAAAGTGTGGCACTTGCTCAAGGACACTGAACTTTGTGATCTCTCCGGGGTCACGAATTTTCCACATGAATTAACAGACGTCCTTTGAGCCGCAGAGACCGAGCAGGATTTTTATCCCAGCTGAAGATCTGCCCCACGATGTTCACATCCCATTGCCAGGAAAGCATCTCCCACTCTCCAGATAGCCTTGGTCAGAGCCCTCTGTGAATAAGCACTTTATAATGTGAGACACTTGCTGTGCAGTGGGTCACTGGCAGCGGGGTTGAGAAAGGGACATTCACATCTGAAGTCACAAATCTCCACAGTCAACGCTGAAAAAATCAGCTCTGTCTCAAAGGCTCTTACAGACCTAAGAGAATCAACAAGAACACATTGCTGCAGTGTGTTAGCAAAGGTTTGGGAAAGCTGGAGACCCTCAGGTTTTGGAAATCAATCTGTGCATGGCACGAAAGTTTCTCTCCTTCTGAACCTGAGACAAGCACAGGTTGTGTTTGTCATACTCTCAGAAAAACCTCTGTCATCAAAATCTCTCATTTGAACAGGACAGCAACACTCCAGGGGCACAGAGACAACTGGAAGGCAGCAGTTCTGCAGAAGGGGCATTTTACTCCTAAAACTCCACTGTGTGCCCCTCGTGATTACACACATTTCTCTCCATTCTCTACACTTGCACCCATTATTTTCCTTCAGCTGCTACATTTAACAACAAGTGTTGTGACCATAAATTAAAACAAACAAACGCTTCAGAGACCCCCCCCCTCAAACAGCAAACTCAACAACAATTACAATTGCATTAATATAAAACTCACCAAACACAAGTGGCACCATGCAGAAGGATTTTTCTTTCCCAATCCTAGGAAGGAATTTAGTTGAGCAGAGCTTAATTAAATTGAGCTGAGCTGTTGCCCACCCTGCTTCCTGCTACTCAGGTGCCCCAAGGAAAACATTCATTTCTCCAGAAAGAAAACACCTGTGTAGCGCCAGGCACTGAGGTGAGAGAGTATTTACTATCTCTGTGGGACAGTTCTAGGAATCAGCCCTTTATTTTTTAATCTCTGGATGGGCCTTTAAATGAAAGATTAAAGAAGTGATAAAAGATTTACAAAAACTGATAATCCCAGCCCAGACACATTCCAATCATAAATACTTGTCCTTCTTAGCATAATATGCACCCTTCAATACACTGTTGTTTCAGGCACGTTTAGGTACCCTATAGAAATGACTTTATGCTGCTATTATTCCTAAAGAACTTCAGATGGGTTTGGATCCATCATCATTCATCATGTCAGCCCCTCTACGGGTAGTTACACACACTTTGTCTGCTCGGGTTTATCTAATAGCCAGCCTTGGGTTTTATTAATTTCCACTGGTTTGCAGAAACTACAGAGCTCCTACACTCTTTTATAAATTATCTCTGAACTTGTAATCATTTTCCATGAAAACCCAGCAGTGCTTTAAAGGAACTTCAGCTCTTCCAGGGCTGCTACTTCCTTAAGAAGGGCATCCCAAATGCCTGATGTGGTTTGGATTTCTCTGCTGTTTGTTTGCTGGAATTTAAACTTAAGGAGAAGCAGTTTTTGGGTGCTGCTGAAAAATGGATTCCCAAGGGCAAAAACCTGATTTGTGTGGTGGGTTTTCCTCATCTTGAATGTTCAGCAGCCTGAGTTGAGCTCAAACATTTTACTTGTCAATTTTGCATCTGTGGGATTAGGGAGCATCCCTATGGAAGCAGAGAAAATCTGGATTTCCCCTGGCATGACTACCTTGCCCAGAGCAGCTGTGGCTGCCCCTGGATCCCTGGAAGTGTCCCAGGCCAGGCTGGACATTGGGGTTTGGAGCAGCCTGGGACAGTGGAAGGTGTCCCTGCCCATGGCAGGGGCTGGAACAAAATGATCTTTGAGGTCCCATTCACCACAAACCACTCTATTATGGTTCTATGACTGAGGAAATAAATTTCTTTGTGTACTATTGATATATATGTGAAGTTATACAAAATATCTGCTTATCTATCGGGCATAAATCACATTTTAGACGACGTGTTACATCGCTAAATTTTAGTTTCTGTACTTTCAGCTGAAATCTCCTCAGTTCACTGCCAAACCCATAATTGTTGATTTAACAGTTCTGCTGCAGAGAAAGAAAAGGAAAATAGAACAAATATTTGGTCTCTGTGTGTGTGTATATATATATATATATATGTTCAGAATATTGTATACCTTTCCTCCAGAATGTTTCTTTATTCTGTTTTATAGAGGATTTCTCTGCTCCTCAGTGAGTTTTTGCTCAGTAAGAGGCAGGTGTAGATCAGGACAAGGCCAGGTGCAGGGATGCAGGGAGGGAAGGCTGCCATGGCATCCAGAGTCCTGGCCATGGGCACAGCCACTGTCCCGAGGCCACACAGGTCCTGTGTGGCTTCCACAGCATCAGTCCCACGAGCCAAGGCTCCAAAGAAACAGCTCCTGCTCAGGATGGGGACCCCACTGGGGTTTCCTGGGGTCTGTGACCCCTCAGCCTCCCCTGACACATGTTCCACCCTGGGAGTCTCTGCTGGAGCTCATCCCTGCCCTGGCAGCTCCATGGGCACAGAGTCCCAGAGGTGCTTCCCATCTTCAAACACCTCCCTTTGGAGCACTCCAGCCACCTGCTCAGCACAGTGAAATACCCAACCCAGTTAATGAGGCTTCTGCTAAAATCATCCCTTTGAAGTCCCTCAGACCACGACAGCAATTAACTCCAGACCCATCCTCATTTCTGTTGTTTTACCTCAGATCACTCAAGATCAACATCACCGAGGGTGCAAATTATTTCCCTGCAGAAGCAGTGAGGGAATGTCTCACATCCAGCAGTTCCAAAGTGACCTGACTGCAATCACAGCCACAACGTGGGGCTCCTCCAGTGTCCCTGGGCTATTCCAGGATTTTTAATAATCTCCCTTCTGCAGACTGAAGCCTGTAAGGAAATTCATTCTGCTTAAGAAAGGTTGCATTTAGGGATGAATCTGCTGTAGGTATAGAGAGGGTAGGTAAGGATGGCATCACAGGACAACAAAATACACAAATGGGATCATGAACTGTGGCACTTCTTAATAAAACTGTCCCCAAGCACATTCCACTTCAGCATCACATGTGCATATGGATATTCAAAAGCTTTTCCCCAAATGTGCACAACATGGATTATTTCCACATTGCAAATTGCTTATAACAATGCACATTAAAAGCAAATATAACATCAAGTGGACTATAAATAGTATAATTTTGAACAGGAAAACGGATCTAACTGAAATACAAGTTTCTCCGCATTAGAAATGGGAGAAATAATAAACGAGGAAGATCATGAGCAACAGATACACAACCAGAGGTCATTAGTCTAAAACTACCCTTGGAAGAAACTTCTTCAAGGTTTTCTGTTTGCTTTATTTCTGTTTCTGGCTTTTTATTTGCTTTGGGTTTTGTTTTTAAAGCGAGCAAGAATAAGGATAAAAGGAAACTAATTCCCCACTAAAGGGCCTCCTACGGCCAGAGCGGGAAGACCTGCTGGCTCCAGGAACCTCTGATGCCTTAAGTTTTATCTTTCATATTTTCCAGATTCTAGAAATTAGAATATAACTCTGAACTCCACACAAAGTGTTCCAAGCTCTCCTCCCAGCTCAGGCACACAAAACAATCCTTTTCCAGCCCCACAAACAAGGACAGCTGCAGCTCCAGCCCCAAATAGTGCAAACAGCAGAGAATGGAGGAGAGAATCTGGGAGGATGGGACTGCAGAGCCTGGAGCTGGGATTGGAAATGAACCCCAAGATGGAAATGGACCCAAACTGATAAAAGTGTGAGAACTCCTGACTCTGGGTCCATCTTGGGTGTAGCCAGGGCTGGGCTCTTGTGCTGCCCAAGGTGAATCCTTTGAAGGATTTTAATCAATCCCTGCTTTATTCCTTTAACTCTGCCCAGCCTCTGCTCCAGGGAGTCTCTCCAGGCATCACCTCTGCCAGGGGAGGGGACACAGCCCCCCAAAACGGGGCTCCAGACAACGATCCACACTGGTGGCACCATGGGAAAACAGCAGAGGATCCAAATCCTTCTCCTGCTCCGTGTCTGAGGACATTCCCTGCACACTGATCCATCGGCCAAGACTGCGTCTCCCAAAATCCAAGGGCAGAACACTCTCCAGTTAGAAAGGCAGAGGAAATGGTCACAGCCTGGAATTCTGTGAGAAATCCCAGTATTTCCCCCAGTGCGGGAGGTTAAATTTTCTTAAAAGATCCCTGAAAATGCTCCTTAAAAGATTCCGGCAAAGTTGAATTTGGAAAAGCGTTTTATGGAAATGTTCCGTTTTAATGAGGTGCAGTGGGAGGCTGAAAATGTTCCAGTTGCCCAATTGGAACAAAACACAGGGCAAAGTGTTCAGAAACAGGAAAACTATACTATAAATAAATACATAAACAAACAAAAAATACAAGAAGGCTGAACAAACTGAAATATTTCAGCATCATCAAAACGAAACACCTCAACATTATACCAACAGAAATGGAAGTCAAATGGTGCACTGGAACATGTTTCCTCTCAAAAATCATTACAGTCAATAAAATTCCAATAGGAAATTTCATTTCTTTTCAGACTGGGGTTTGGATTCTGAGCTGTTGGAACAGGCTTTGACTCCTTTTCCCCCAAAGAGAATTGCTGCCATTCCGACCTCCTGAGCAAAGGTGATGCAGGAGAATGGAATTGTTACTGATTCTTACTGAGGGAAACCTATGTTTTCTAGAAAATTGGTGCTCTTGGCTGATTTCTCAGCAAAAATGCTTTAAAGGAGAGGTAAAGCAAAGCTATTGTTACCCAGACTTTCTTCCTGTAAGGACCCATCCTACAGTGCATTTACTGGTATGCTCTGAAATACCATAAATCATTCTGACAACGTGATACTTGTCAAAATAAAGGCATAAAATACATCTTGGAATAAAATCTCCTCAATCATATTTATTTGTTTGCTCGCTGGTGCCATTTGGCTTTTCTCAGTGGGTTTCCCAGTCGTTAGGGGGAATTAGTGAGATTCTGCTGGAAAAACAGCCCCATGTGCATATTCACACACTGAATTTCTGCATCCAGCACTGTGCACTCATTCAAGAGAACTAAAAATAAAGCTTTCAAAGGACACTTCAGCTTTCCTGCTGTATTTTTTTCCCCCCTTTTCCAGCTTTTTTCCCATCCCCCTCACCAAATATTCCACTAATGCTCAACGGTGGCGTGGTTTAAGGGAGTCCTGCATGGAAAGCTCCTTCAGCTGCTTAGCCCAACAGCATAAATTTGATCTCGTAATTAGTATTCAGCTCAGCATCTTGGATAGAAACCAATGTTACAGCCAAGAGGTGGTTTAAATCACATAAATCATAGATCAATGACAGAACTCTAAGCACTGGATAGATTACAAAAGTAAGCTTTAGTTAAAAATAGATTAACCATTTCCCTGCAGGAATTCCTTCAAAAAAAGCCCTGAATATAAAACAAATAAAATTAAATCTGATAATTTTTTTTTCCTAATGTATGCATATACTAGATGAATTGTTCTTTCCCCTGACAGTTACACACTGATTAAAGAAATGTGTTAACACACAATTTCAATGGAAAATATTGTATATTGTGGGGACTTTAATTTTTTTAATGAGCCTTTAATAGCCAAAAAGTACATCCCAGCAATATTGTGTACAGCCAGGCTTATAGGACATATCCCAGCAGCTCACAGATACTTCTTCAGCTGCTGGTTTTATAAAAAGGGCAAAAAATCCTTCCCAAGCCAAGAAAAATGTTTTTAAGGAGTGTTTTTAAAGTACTTTGTGTTTTAAATTTTTCTAAGGAAGCACTCAGTCATAGGAAGCATCACAAACCATCAGCTGTCCTGGTTAAATGCCCATGGGGACACTCAGCATCCTGGAGGATTGTGCCCGAGATCACCAAATTGTCAAAGTTCAAGGGAAGAAGAAATATGAGGCTGAATCTCTTCTCCTTGACTAAGGAATGCAGGAGGGTTTGGGTGCTGCAAGGTAATTCTGTCAGTGCAAACCCCAGACTGAGGTGCTCCAGGACAGACAGTGTCACCCAGGAATCTGCCCTGCAGCCTGGGAACTGCAGATAGAAATTAAAAATGTGTTTCTGCTCCTGTACATTGCACTGTGCTTGCCTCCCATCGGGCCACATATTATTCAAAAGCAAAAAAAAAAAAAAAGAAAAAAAATTTAAAACAAAAAGTCTTTGCATCATCCTGAAGGACAATTTCCATGCCTGTTTTCTTAGCTGCAGAATTGAAAAGCAGGAGTGCCTCAGCAGCACCTCAGCCATTCCTCAGGCCGGGGAATTGCAGAATTCCAGCCACCAGGTCTGGAATAATAGTTCAGGTTCCTCCTGGTGACCAGCACAGGGAAAGAGCCTGGAAAATTCACATGGTCCAAGGCAGCTCTGGCCACATTGGAGAGGAAAAGCAGCCTGAGCATCCTCACCAGCACTGCCACCTTCTGTGTTCCTTTCCGGGCTGGAAATGCAGCTTCAAATTAGTAAATAAACAAAGAGACAGAAATCCAACCTTTCCTACCCCTGGACTAACAAATTATGATTGAATGGAGAACAGAAAATACAGAAACTCACCCCAGTAAAAAGTTGCACAATTCTTCAACTAGTAAATAACTTTAATAGCCATGATAAAGTGATGCCAAACTTCCCTATCTTTGATACCTGGTTGTATATTTAACTTCCTACGGATGACAAAAATGTGAACGTAATTGCTGTTGCCACAGCTCGAATTTTAAAAAAATAAGTAGTGCTGCGTTTATAGACATTAACATTTGTTTTCAAATACTCCAGCTCCTTCAAAAAGAACATTTTTAAACTTTGAGTGCTTTATGGAAATGACTACTTTCAATTTCCAAGGATTTTTTTTCGGCATAAGAAGAAATAATAAAGCGAGCTGCTCGATGCTTATTTGAGGAACAGCATTCAGATTTCAAAACTGGCTCCCTGTGTGATAGAAGACTGCAATATATGCAATCAAGACAGAGATTCAAACAATAATAACTAGCAGAGGCTCCAGGGCATTGCAGAATGTGTCATTTACTTCAGCCCCGTTCCTTTAAACATCAGTCCTACGAGTAGTTCAGTGGAAAATAGATGGGGCTGCTCTTGTAAGTATAGACTATTCGTAGAGGGAAGTTTTCAAAGGCTTTGCATTTTCCAAAGTGCTGAAAAATGCATATCAAGTTTAGTAAAACCAAAGAAGGAAAAAAAAAAGAGGGGAAAAAAAGATCTCTTGTAACACGCCAAATTGTCGGAGAGATGTCAGGGTTAATTTTTAAAGGCACATTTCCCTCCAGCAACAATTCTCTTTAATTATTTCAATGTGAAACACATTATCAGACATGTTCCTTGCCTGTTCTCAGCTCGCTGACACAAGATAGGTACAAGATGTTCCCTCTCCTCCGCCGACGCTCACACACAGTGCTGGGCACTCCTGGTGGGCAGCTCCTGCTGCACCTCCAGCCCCTTCTACCAAACCCCTGGGGCCACCTCCCCACAGCCACAGCACCAAAACAGGCCAGGAGAAGGTTGAGGAGAAGCCACAGGATTTCAGAGAGTGGCCCTGGACATGTGCACGGGCACCAAGAGCAGCACGAAACTGCAGCCACAGCACTTTCAGGGTTATCAGCTAACTATAACACACAGGCCATTCCAGCAGGCTTGCATGGGAATTTAGCTAGATTTTGGGGTTTTTTTTTTCCTTTATTTTGGTGTTTAATAGTCATGTAGAATAGACAACAGGTCAGGCAAATCCCAGTGAGGGAGTTACTGGCCCAGCGTAGCACAACAAGCTGCTGCAGGACAGGGTCCTGTTGGATTCTTCTCCAGGAATTCATGAGAAACACTTTCTGTTCCTCCCAAGTGGGAAAGGACACTGCTCAGGGACCCAAAATAAAATATCAGCTCAAAATCACGAGGGACAGTGGTTTCAAATTTAGACATGCAGAAGGAACCTTGATCTAACGCATCGGCAGCGTGGCTGGCCAGGGATTCCAGCTGGGAAAGCAGGTTTCTGTTTTCCCACATCATTTCAGACTTGGGAGATATGTATTTAAGGTTCTTAAATATGCCAGAATCACATCAATCTATTCAGCCCTTGTTCTGGTGCAAGGAAAGTTTAATCCTTTTCTTGGGAGGGAAGAGGCTTCAGACCAGCTCTACCAGATCGGCTGCAATCTATGGGCCTTTTTTATCCCAGCCCCAGCAAAACTCACTATAGAGCCAGTCGTGAGATTAAAAGCTTTTTTAAGTTGCTATCTTGGGAAATTTCTTTCAAGGAAATTACTACAAAGCCTTGTTTTAGTGTGTTCCCCTACTGTGAGTCCTACTGTGTTTTTTTAATAAGGAAAGCCATCCATCCATAGAGGTGTATCCTGTTCTCCATGCTTGAGTGTCTAACAGCAGGCACATACAGTAGACACTCTGATGTTTTGCCTCTTTAATTTTCACTCCATAATGTTGGTGCCTGGTTCTCCTGACTGCACCTTTCAGAGCAGTTTAATTATGGGCGTGCACAGAATTTCGAGAGGGGATTTTCACTGATAATATTCAGATATTAGGGACAAGTTTAATACAGAAAGATACCCAGTTTTTTTTTTTTAACCATAAAATAAAATCCTTCTATGCAGTTATCAAGGGATGGAAAGCGAGATAATATTACCAAGGGAAAAAAATAAAAAAACTTCAAGGCTAAACCATAAAAGACTATAGAGATGCTTCATTTAGTGTTTAAAAGATGCTTCATATGGAGATGCTTCATTCGGATATAGAGATGCTTCGTATAGATATAGAGATGCTTCATTTTAGTTTTTAAGAAGACAACCTTATGCTAAATATGAAAGTATGGCAGATCCATCACCGAGCTTTCAAGCAAATAGGGCACAGCCATAGGTTTCCACACTTAAATTCCCAACCAAATGGAAATAGCTCATGCCACTGAATTTATTAGCCCAAGGATTTTACCCCTGATTTTGATGAATTTTTTTAAATTGAGCCAAGCAGCTCCTTGATAAAAGGTTACTGTACCACTCAGATACCAGGCTTGGAATGTTTTTTTTATAATAACAGGCCAGGTACAGGGTTATAAATGAGCCCTGCTCCATTGACTCCAGACAGGGTATGAAAATTGATTCAATGGAGCACCATCAGTCCTCACCAGCTGAGAATCTGTCCCTCTAATCACAACTAAAAAGATTTCCCGAGTCAATTAAAGGCTTGAAGCCTTTACTCGCTCACACAAAATCCCTGCTAACAATGCCCTCATTTAAATCCTAACAAACTGAGCACACGCTCTGCCTGCTGCCATGGGTGCTGCTGGAGATTGAAATCCCCGCTCATCCCAAGGCTTTGGGCTCTTCCCTCGTGGCTCACGTGGGCCAGGATCTCACCTGAGTGCCCCCAGCCCCTGACACCTTCCTGCAGTGTCTGGCACAAAAATTAGCACATTCATTATTTCTGCCAAGGGGAGGGAGCACCAGCCACTCGAAGCAAACATGTACCTTTGCTGCCAGAGTGGGAGTACTTTAATTTCCAAATTACACCCATAAATAAATCAAGCCCCAGAAGCTGATAAATGAAAGATTATGAAAATAGTAATATCCCGCAAAATCTTGAAAGGCATCATAATTCCTCAAACAATTATCTTCTGTCATATTTGCGAGTAGCCCATGTAGTTCAAGAACAGAAAATACAAATGTGCTCCTTTAAAATTCATGAAACCACTCATTCTGTCATAAAAGCAGGCATCTTTCATGGCTACTTATTTCACACAGTCTCATAACTAATACTGACAGATACTTGGAATGCAAAAAAAAAAAAAAAAAAGAGCGCTGGACAAAGAACTCGAGCTGCTCAATTCTTACATTTTTATGCTTGAAATGGAAAATAAAATCATATATTATAGACGGCTGCAGAATTTCTGGTATAATTAAATCAAAATTTGTAGATAAAAATGAGATTGTACAAAGACTGGTGGTGTAGTGCTCCCAGGATTGGGCTGTGCTGCATCCATGACAACAGGATGGAAGGTTGCTTTTAATACTATTATCTTACATACCCACAGCTGAATGCTAATGCAGCTATACTGAGGAAATCAAGTTTCAGATCTGTATCCACTGAACTTACATCCACCAGGCAGGGACTTTAAAAGCCAGGCGAGCACACAAAGACCAATATTATGGCTCTGTCAACTCCCCAAAGGTCACAGATTTCAAAAGGTATACACAAATATTAATTGTCAGGTAGTTCTGTGCCGAGGAGCAGAACTGAGGCAGAAATCAGGTTTTGTGGCCATAATTCCCTGCCAATTTCAGTTTATAAAATGGAGGTGTGGAAGGAAGCAGGGAAGATTAACTGGGATCAGTTCATGTTCCCTGCACTGACACTCGGTGACGTGTCCCTTGTGAACATTGTGTCAGGAAGGCTTTTGCCTCTTTTCCTCACTGAAGGAGATAGAAAACGTGGAAAGCAGCTGGGCAGCCTTGTTTTCCAACACTTCTATTGACCCAGCCTTGGGGCTCTGGACTCCCCATCCCTGGCAGTGTCCCAGACCAGGTTGGACAGGGCTTGGAGTAACCTGGGACAGTGGAAGGTGTCCCTGCCATGGCAGGGGTGGCACTGGATGAACTTTTAGGTCCTTCAAACCCAAAGCATTCCATAATTCCATCCTGGCTGGGGGACACACAGAGCTCCTGGTCCCTGCCCTGTGCCTGCACAAGGAGCCTCTGCTCTCCCATGGGAATCTCCATACCTGCCCAAGCTCCTTCTACAATCACCTCCAACTTCTCGATTCATCTTGTCCTGGTTTAGTAACATAAAATCACGTATCTACATTAAAGATATCTATTTTTGGTAACAAAATTGTAAAAAATACTGATTTACATGGGGGCAACTGGGGTAGTATTCCTAAAATTACAGAGCTCTGAGCTGTCCTGTGAAATCAAGGCATCCTTTCTCCTCAGTGCCAACAAAATCAAAAGGGTCCTGTGAGTTCCCAGGTGAAGAAGTCCTCCCAAGCCTTGTTCTACCAGAACTGACACACAGCACTGATCCATCAGTGTTCCAAAGGGGAGCACAGCCCCACCAGCACTGGAGCTTCTCCTTAGGGCTCTCACTCAGGGCATTTTCAGACACCTCACACTATTTTTCCTTCTCCAGCTCCCCACACTTCCATGTGGAGAACTCCAAACTATTTGAGCTACTGACCACTCTCCTAAAGCAGGTTGTAACCTGCAGTTATCCAAATCCTTATTCTTGATAAACCATTGGCTCATACCCTGAGCAATTCATTTTTAGATGTACTATGAAATTCTGATGCACTGCAGGACTTTCTGGATCTCTGGGGCTCTGGCTTCATCTCACACAGTCAAGAATGTGGACAAGCAAAAATGCCCCTTTTTTGTCTGAAAGAATTCTTAGAGTTACTGTACAGGAACTAGAGATGGTAAAATAAAGTATATCTAAATAAATCTGAAAAAATTAAAGACAATTAAAGTAAACTGAGGCAACTGAGCTAAAATATTGAGAACAGACACTTGTGAAGACTTTGCAAGTCCATCAGATGATCAGAGCAGATCAAGATCATGGAGTGCAAACCCCTGCAGAAGTTCAGTTCCCAAGAGTTTTTTTCCTGTTTTTTTTCCTTTTTCTCCACAAAACCGTGGCTTCAGCGGGGCAGCAAAAAACTGCTTCATTTAAGAAAAGCAAAAGCGGGCAACAACACTCACAGTGATGAAAGCCTTGGCCTCCAAGTGGCAGAATATCAAAAAAAGTTGTAGCATTTTACGATACTGTAATTGAAAAAAGTATTAAGTTGTTAGTGGAAGTGTATTTAAGGGAAGCCCCACACGTGGATATAATAGAAAATTAATCCTCAGAGCTTAGAAAGCCCCTGAGGATGTAGAATCCATCATGAAGTTACCTCCTGTCCCAGATTTTCTTGTTGCTTGCCTCTGCTGACAACAGTTGTCTTTTCATTAGAGAATTTGATATCAATTTACTCAGACACCAGGGGCAAGAAAGGATTTCACTTTCTTCATCTGAAAGACACTGATGCACAGAATTAGGACTTTGAACGGATGCCAGAGTAAAATAGTGACACATTCTCTAAACCCATAACCACAGGTGGCCTCAGCAAATGGTCCAAATCTTCTCAGGGCTGCCCAGGCAGCCACAACCCTCCCAAATTTCTGATGATTTCAGTAGGGACAACCTCCCTGATTGCAAAGATCTTCTTCCAGGCAGCTCCTGTTTCCAAACCAACCCCACAGAGAAATGTCCTGGTTGTTAATGCCCTCCTCCAGATCATCATGTAATAATGGGAAAGGTTGGAGGCACCACTGCTGCTCAGGCAAGGTCTCCCTGGAGCACAGGGTGGTGTCCAGGTGGTTCTGGAATCCCATCCTCCTGCAGCACAGAGTGCAGGGAGTGACTGCTCCCAGGGCATCTTCAGGTTTGCATCCCTCAGAGCTGGTCTGTCTCTATTTTAAGCATTAAATTAACTTCAAATGGTACAACAAATAAACTCAGGAAGGGAGGCTACCTCCCCTAATCTGGAAATAGAGCTGGCTGCCTTCTGCTTCTCACTGATTCCAGAGCTGCAAGAGCCAATGGGACAAAGCACCAGCAGTGATGACCATGAATATCATGGAGATTTTTCCCACCTGACTGGAAATCTGGTGAAAACTGGGCTTCACCCCAAACTCCTTGTGAAGCTTTCCCACTTAGAAATGTTTTCAAAGGCTTTGACTCTTTTTCAAACCTTGCTTACATTGAGGGTTTATCACAGAAACCTCCACCAAAAAATTGCTGCACAATAACAGGTTCTGCCCCCACAGGAGATCTGATTTGGGTGCTCAGTGAGAGCCCAGGGGCCTGGTGACAGCTCTGGCAGGGGAACAGCCCTGGCTGAGATGTGGAGCTGCTCCCACTGTGTTTTCTGCTCATCCAGAGCTGGGCTCAAATGGGAATCTGCCTCTGCAACTGGAGAGACTTGCAGCAAGCAGGGCTGGTGCTTTGTTACAGCCAGCAGCCACCTAAATTGGACATCTTAAATTAGACAGAGGGAATTTTCTCCTGAGCATCTCTGCATCTTGGTGGTGGAAGGGTGGAAAATGAAGGTGGCAAGCTGAGAGCAGCAGAGACAAACCCTGTGTTTGGCAGCAGCCACCAGAGCCTCTGTACTCAGCACATCCCTGACCTTCCCTGATCCCTCGCACCCAGCACAGCCCTGTCAGGGTTTGCACTCAACCATGCTTCTAATAAGGCACAAAACCACGTTATTTTTATCAAAAGGCTCGGGGATCAAACTGAGACAAGCAATTTATTCCAACAGAAACCAAGGCATCACCTGAGAATACTCGCATGGAAGGTTTCTCTCCAAAACCAGGGAGTGAAAGGAAATGTGAAGCCATCAGTTGTTGCTGCTCCTCCATCATATTTCATCATATTCCTTTGATGCTCCAGTGAGGTTCCTCACCCTGAACCCCCTCTCAGGCTGGTAATTCGGTACAAGATGTTAAAACCAGCCTGAAATCTGTGAGACACTGAGCAGAGCTTCTCCTCAGCTTCAGCAGAGACTGAACACAGGACCCCCCTTTCTGCCCACAAACCCCACTTTCCACCCCTGGGGAAACTCTAAACGCTCCTATTTTATCCCACAGTCATTTTGCAACATGGCAAACCCCCGAACCCATTAATCCAGCTACTTTCAGACCATAACTTCTTGTCCTCACAAGCAGCCGTGGTCCAGGATCAGCTCCATGGGCAGGAGAGGGAGTGATGATCCCAGTAATTGCAAAAACAATGCTCAAACCAACTTGATCTTTGCTATGCTTGAATAATCTGGGCATGCAGAGGTATAACAGACTAAATATTTTTATTGGATGTTTTAAAAATCGAGATATGATCTGGCCATGATTGGTTAGTATTTATTTCAGGGAAATTCTGAGGTCATGTTGTTTGTTAAATTGGAAATCATAGAAAGGTTTGGTTTGGAAGGGACATTAAAGCTCATCCAGTTTCAACTCCCCTGCCGTGGGCAGGGGCATCTTCCACTAGACCAGGTAGAAAAATCACATTCCTTCAGTCCAAGAGGTTTCCAGCTGTCAGCAGCTAATGCTGTCCTCAACTCAAGTACTCAATTTTCACTTTAAATGACCTCTCTCACATTTTGTTCTTATTCCTTAACAGATATCCCTGTTTTGCCAAAGATCATTTGGATTTCTGTTAGCAGGACAGAGGTTTGACCAGACAGGGAGTCACAGGGGCAGAACTGGCTGCTCAGGCTGAGGCTGTGTTGAAAAATGCCCTCCACAAACCTGACACCGGCATTGTCACAGCACCAGAAAATCCCAGTCAGACCCTGCGAACACAGAAGTCCCCGGGTTCCTCCTCTCCCTGTGCAAAACCAGGCACTTGTTGCTGGGAGCACCAGAGCCCAGCCTTGCCCACAGTGCTCCTCTCCCCTTCCCTGGAAGCTCAGCTCAACTCAACCTTTGCTCAACCACTTCTGACACAGATTTCCCATTTTCTCCGATTTTTGCACTAATTCCCTGACAGGCTTTTTCTCGGCAGCATTTGCAGGGTGGGCAGGGCTTTCCCTCCTCCTCCTCCTCCCTGGCAAAGAGCCCATCTGGCATCCATGTGGCAGCTCTTGCTAAGTGGGATCTGGAGGAAAAGTGCCACATTCCCAGTGGCAATCCCGGCCACACCAGCACAAGGACACACAAGGAAATCACTTCCAGACTATTTTATTTTTTCCCCCCCCCCCCAAAGTGTGGAGCATATGCATAAAATCTCATTTTCCTGCACCTCACAGTGGGGACACTCTTTGCATGGAGCTTCAGGGATGTGTTTTTAAACCTCTCCAAAGGCTTAAGGTCTTGCCTAAACTTGGCTCAAGGTCCTGCCTAAGCTCAGCTCCAGCTGCATCATTCAAGGGGCTCAGTGCACAACACTGATGAAAAGAGCAGGGAAAACACTTTTGCTACACCAAGTTACCTCAGTTAAAAGCTGTTTGGGTTTAATCCATCCCATTTAGGACCCTTTGTGTCACAGGGGGAAGGGACTCTATACAAACAGAGTTGGAAAAAAAAAAATGCATTGCTCACATTTTTTAAAAGTCGCCTTGGGCAGTTATAAGTTACATAAAGTTTCTCCTGCTCCTGTTGTAGTTGTGCCAAAGTTATCTGAGGTGACGGGCACAAAGTGACAACTCCAAACTTGGGAAAGAAAAATTCCCAAACGGGGCCTTTTCACTTACACAAAATCAGAATATAACCAACAGCCTGGAAATTCTGACACGAATTCACAATTTCATAGCAATCGTGGAAATTATTCTGATTTTTTTTACAAAAAATATAAAAAATACTTGGATTTAAAACCAGAGCAATAACTTGCAGTTAGCAGAGTGTCAAAGAAACTATTCTTGTTTCCAGTAGTTGCAATCATGAACTTCACTTAGCCTGACACTTGTGTAATAATGTGAATATTTAGCTTTTCTGAGTATTTATTCCTTAAACTCATGACTTCTAGAAATCCTTCAAAATCTTTCAGTTGAGAAAGAGAAGCTAAAATGAGAGATATTCTGGGGAAAATTACTCCCTTTTCTTAACATTCTTCTTCCCCCCACACACACATTCCCAATTTCCCACACACATCTTTAAGGCACTGCAATGCAAGTTTGCAGGAGCTAAATCTACGAGAGAAATCAAAAAGAAAGGCTATTTTAAAACAATCAAGACAAAAATAAAAGTCATCCTTAACTAAATACAATGGCAAAAAAAGTTGGACATCTTTTGTGTCTTTTATGAGCGACAGAGAGAGGAATGATTAAAAATGTACCAAGAGCCCTGAATGCCATTTTACTGTCATTTCCTTTGATTAACCTTCACCTGACCTCAATCCCTGAGGCAATTTCAGTTTCTTTTTGTTCTTCCATTTAAATTCCCCACTCCAGCAGGTGAGTACAGCCCCGTCACTGCAGATTGGTTTGGGGGAGGATTGCACAGAAAATATTGTTTGGTTTTTTTTTTTTTCTGGAGAATCATTTGCAAAAACCTTAGCAGGGAAAATAACGGGTCACATTTACTCCAAAAGTGGGATTTTTTAAATTCTATAATTCCCTGGGGAATTATAAAATGATTTTTTAGGTATTAATTAAAACAGAGTTGAACCAGTCACACCAGTTCCCACCAGTGCAGGAACTTGGTGCTACTGGTCCACCAACCACATCATGCTGGAAATTGTCACCAACATCCCCAGTGTAAATCTGCAATTTCTGCTTCCACCTGATTTATAAATGTAACATTCCCACTGGAATGGGGAAAAAACAAAAGCCAGCATTAATAAAATATTTTTTAAAATAGATTATAAACTCTTGGCAGAAGGAATGCATTCAGTGTTTGAACAGGAATCTTAACACTGCAATTTTTTTCTTGCTTTAAAACTATTTTCCAACAAGTTTCATGATCTCAGGGGTTGAGTGGAAATCATGGAATGCTGCATACTTAGACTCTTCTTTAAGTGTTAATGAGATAATAAAAAAAAGGACTAAGTGGGACTCAGCAAAAAAAAAAGACTTGATGGTCTTAAAGGCCTTTTCCAACTGAACATTTCCAGGACTGTCTATGTACAAAAATTCTGTAAGACCTGTAAATTATGCCTGGTGATGAAATGTTGAGGAATTTTCTGATTCTATTTCTATTTACTACATCACAGACTGATTTAAGGGATAACCATCCTCACCCATAGGAATTGATGTGATGCTGAGGCTTTTCATGGCACATTTTTAATCTCTCAGAAAAAAAAAAAAAAAAAAAAGAGATTTAACATTCAAATTAAGCCTAAAACCAAAGTGCTTCATTTCAGCTTGTGCCACTGTACCAGCTTACCTTGGGATGAAGAGATTCTTCACCACACATGGCCTTTGTTATCATATTTTATTCCATAAGCAGAAGTTATGGATTCAATGTAGGCTTTGCTGTTCTCTGCTGTCAGCCCAAAGGGTGATCTGACTGGATTCATAATATCTCAGTAACATGTTGTTCTCTCTAGAGGAATTTCAGGACAAAAAAATAAAATAAAATAAAATAAAATAAAATAAAATAAAATCGTCCCAAGCTGACACAACATCAGCATTTCTTGCAAACCACCAGGCAAAAAAAAAGCTCAGTTTGGAGTAACTGAAATTTTTGTAGGGATGCATAATTTTTCTGGCTTTACTAATTTTCATTTTCTTGCTACCTGTAGATACAAATTGAGATTAAACACAGACCTGTTGGGTTTCAAAATGATAAAATGGACGACCCTGGCAATATCCAAACTGCTGTTGTAAGGGGGTGACTCATTAACTCTGATCCTCTCCTGCTCGTGATTTTATTCTCCACAAACTGGCCCTTCCTGAGAGTACGAAGGAGTTACAACAGGAAAGTCCTGTAGATCTCAGTCACGAGCCCTTCACGATCTGAAATATTTCACAATATTCACAAAACACTCTTAAAAATCCAATTTTCTTCACCTGCTCTTCTCCCGGCCGCGTTTCCTTTTCACTTGTGGACACGGCCAGCTCTGGGTTGTGTAATCTGGGACAAATTCCTCCCAGTTTTCCATCCCAACCTCCCCACCGGGTTCCCAGGAACGTGTCCAGCCCCTGGGTGACAGAGGCACTCACCTGGGAGAGCAGCAGGCTGTGGCTCAGGGGGAGCAAGGGGATGGGGAACGCCCGGGGCAGGGAGGTCAGGGGGAGGTTAATCGAAGGAAATGACAATTTGATGGTATGCACGGCCCTGGAGATCACATGTGGGCACTTCCTTGGGAAATATTTAACTGTTTTATCTCTATTTAGGGAGAAAGTAAAGCGCATGGAAACACAGGAGAGGACACAGCTGCCTCTTAGCCTGGCACGGGTGGGATGCAGATTCCAGCTGGGAGGCAGAGAGAGGCAAAAGATGCCAGTTCTGCTGGTGGTTTCACTTCCATCAAACATTTCACCCCCAAAAAACACAGCACAGTGGCTGGGAGGCAGGGAAATTCAATAAACCTCTCATTTACCTTGCTCCCATATTTATCCCAATATTTATTACTCTTCTCCCAAAACAGGTGCTGGAGTTAAGAAGGGAAACTTTGTGTAAGCCTCAAATTTATTTGTGTCTTGTAATAAACTTGGCTTGGCCACATTCCTGCCTTATTCATGTTTCCTTTCCAACAATTTTTGTGCACTCAGATTTTTACTTTCAAGAGTTCTTTCCAAACCTGATTTTAAGCTCGTGTGCAGGTAGAAAGGGATTTTTAAATACTGTCTCCTCAAATATTTAATCATAAAATTTATTCTAGTATTTGTCCTCAATTAATTGGGGAATTAAACCAATACCACCTGACTGATCAGTCACAAATACATAACATAGCCTGAATTCTGATTTCTACTTTCGATTAATAAAAAAAAAAGAGTCACTAGAAAAATTTTGACAACTGTTTTTTCTCCATTCTTCCTACAGAACGAGAAGCAAAATTCACTGAGTGAATTATTAATTCTGAGTTATTCATCCAGCCCTACTAAAAACTAATCTGTTTCTTTTTTTTAAGCATCAAAAAGGTCTTTCAAATGGAGGTTGCAATAATGAAATATGGCAGCAGATCTTGAAACGTGCCCTTAGCCAGGCTGCAGATATGGAAAAGGTTACAGAACCAGAGTTATTAATCCCCATCACTCTGACAATTGATTTTGAACACAGTCTGTTGGAGTCTTTATAATGCAAGATCATAAATGTTCAGAACTAATTTATTGCTCTTTGTTCCACCTGGCAAGAACACACTGTCAGATTGAGTTGTGTTGACGCAACGACACAGATGAGGATTTAAGTTGTATTTTTATCCACGTTTGTAAATTTGTTTGCCATACCTGTGTGTGGTTAGAAGAAAAGGATTTAGAGACATTCATGAAGGAGTTAAAAAAGACCACAAAGGAGCAAAAACAGAGGATGAGGTTATGCTCTCTTTCATAAATGGGAAATGTTTGCACAAATAGTCGTGTATTTGAAATTTAATGGGGAGAAGTCCTTATTTGAATTTGTCAGTATTGATATTTTTGGTTTGCACCCTGTTCCCTGGTATCTCTCAGATTTCCATAAGTAAACATGTAAAAACATTTGTTTTATTCACATATTGACTTCCACACCAGGCAAGAATTCCCCGCACACCAGTGAGGGAGATGCAAAACCTTCCATCCTACCTGGCTTTTTCCTTTTATTAATCCCTAATTTCAAAGCATGAACCAATTCCATTCACCCCAAAAATTCCTCAGCCTGTCTTTTCTGCTTGCAGTGGTTGCCACCACTCCTGCCCATGCCAGGGAAGTGCCAATCTCAAAGAGGGACAAGTCAGGAAAGGAGGGGAGAAGGATCTGCTTTACAAGGACATAAAACACTCATTTGTAAAGATTAAGGGGGTTTTTAAGGATCAAAAAGAATGCATTACAAGAAAGATTATTTTACTAATAAAATCCTGTCCCATAGACCAGGAATTCCACAAAGGATGAATTACAAGGCTTCCAAAGCCCTGCAGAAGCAGAAGGAACTGAAATACGAAAAATAGAGAGAGGGAAGAAAAACAGAGGAGCTTTTCCACATCAAAAATGCTCCTATCCTAATGTCTCCAAAGTATTTTTCCTCGCTAGAAAGACAAACTTGTGAAATTACCATTCTTTTCAAAATAACCACACAATACTTCTTTAATAACACTTTTCCCTCTTACAGATTTTACAGTCCAAGAATATAAACTTCGTCCTTCCATTATCTGGGGGCAGAATCATTTAATTGTCCTGGCAAGTTTATTCTTTTTGAATTCTTATTTTTACCACGATTATGAACTAGGAGAGCTGTGACTGCATGCTAAAACTGCTGCATTCAAGACTTTAGGCATCTGTATGATATTGAAATTAATTTCCAGTATAAAACAGTTAACAGAATAACCCTAGATAAAGGCAAATATAATATTAATTCCATTCTTTTTGTTGGCAATGTTGTAAAGTCCATTGCTCAAGTAAAGAGCACTTTACTGAGCCAGATACAAATTAATTTTAACATTCTTCTTCAAATAGGAATTTTAAAAGTCAAGTAAAGGCTGCAGTAGCTTTGAAACATTTCAGTGATTGTTTTAATTACCTATCATAGAGCTGTGAGACTGCAGAGGGAGGGGTGCAGAGGGAAGGGAGAACAACACCTGGCGTATTAACAAACGTTTTTTCTGACATAAAGAAGAAAAAATACTTTCCAAGCCCTCAGACCAACAAAAAGCTCAACAAAGTCAACACAGTTTGGGGTTTTGTCAGTGCATTAATGTTGTGATTTTATCCTGGACTACGTGTTCTTATTCTGTCAATAACAACTCTCACTGTTAAATAAACCCACCAAATCTCCAAACATTAAATATATGAATTCTGACAGCTTTAAAGCTTGTTTTTCCACCCAAAGCTGATGCACACGGGGGCTCTACAGCAAAGAAAAGGTCGCTTCACTTTTACTACACAAAAAAAAAAATTAAAAAAAAAAAAAGTATATTTTCTGTCATTCCGACCCTAAATAGAATTGGAACTGGAGGTTATTGGGACTCCTGGTGGCCTTTGACATCCAGCACCTCGGGAATCTGCAGTGCTGGGGGGAAAAAAAGCCCCCTCAGATGCAGAGTTGTCATCCTCACCCTCCATCTGTGGCCGTGCTGGGAGGAAGGGCTGACCCCATCATTCCACCGCAAACACCGCCGGAATCAACAACAACAAATCCAGAAAGGAGAAAGGAAACGGCGTGTCAGGAGTCAGGTCAGCCCATTTTATTTGCACATGTGTCAGTAAAGATAGAAGGAATCGCTGAATTAAATTAAATCAAAGCAAACCTGCTAATTAAAACAGCTAAAATTATGTTTGTGAAGATGTGTGACTGGTTTCCTGCTTATCTGCAAATAAGCCTCCCCATAATATAAACATGTTTCTATCTCCACTTCATTTATAATAAGTCTTTAGGCAGATTGTAATTAGTATTTTGAGTTTCTAATGGAAGATCTATTGTGCTGCTGGAGCAATATTTTTCCTGACCATCAAAATACTGATTATTTCTGCATCAGTCTCAAGGGTTCTCACCTGTTCTTCTCATGCTGGTCAAAGTCTTGCATCCAATTTATCAGAATCAAATTGGGTATTTGTCTGAACACCATCATCTTCAGAACATATTGCTTGTAGTTAACCACTGTATTCAACTCCACCTACAAGCCAAACCAGAAATTATTACCAGTTCTGCTTGAATTTATCCTGTAGCTGGATTTTCATTCAGCATTTAAAGAAGGATCATGATAGGGAATAGAAAAATGGAGTCAAACAGAAGTTTTGAATGTAAAAAAAAAAAATTGGTACTATTTACAAAAATCAACTTTTTGTTTCTGTTTTACTTATTCCCAAGTTTGCAGTGCATAATTTTATACAAACCCAATTACATAGCTCAGTGATTTACTGGCAAAGCTGGCCAGGAGAAAATTATCTGGCTTTAGCTAATGTGTGTGCCTATTTACAATCAAAACAAACCCAGAGAAAATTGCAAAATGGCCACGAAGAAAGAAAAAATAGTCACGTCAGAAATGCACCAGAGGTGACACAGTTTGCAAGCTGAAAAAAGTTCACCTTGTATTTATTATTTCACTGGATGAACAACAAACTGTGGTTATGGGTACGGGTTCAGCCTCTCAGATCATGCACAATTTATTTACTCCACTATTTACCTTGAAGCCTGGCTGGGGTCTCAGTGGTTTGGAAATTGTGGTGTTTTCTTTTTGCCCTTTTCCATCATTTTTTTTAGGGATTACTTTGCACAGTTGTGTGGGCTCTGCTCACCAGGATTGCTCAGCTCTTGTTTACAGCTCCCCTGGCTCTGAAAAGGTTTGGGGATGCAGGGTTTGGGATGCAGGATTTGGGATGCAGGGTTTGGGATCCAGGTTTTGGAATGCAGGGTTTGGGATGCAGGATTTGGGATGCAGGATTTGGGATGCAGGATTTGGGATGCAGGATTTGGGATGCAGGGTTTTTTTATAAAGGTTTTGGGATGCAGGGTTTGGGATGCAGGGTTTAGGATGCAAGATTTGGGATGCAGAGTTTGGGATGCAGAGTTTGGGATGCAGGGTTTGGGATGCAGGGTTTGGGATGCAGGGGTTTTTGATAAAGGTTTTGGGATGCAGGTTTGGGATGCAGAGTTTGGGATGCAGGGTTTGGGATGCAGGGTTTGGGATGCAGGGTTTGGGATGCAGGGTTTGGGATGCAGGGTTTGGGATGCAGGGTTTGGGATGCAGGGTTTGGGATGCAGGGTTTGGGATGCAGGGTTTGGGATGCAGGGTTTGGGATGCAGAGTTTGGGATGCAGGGTTTGGGATGCAGGGTTTGGGATGCAGGGTTTGGGATGCAGGGGTTTTTGATAAAGGTTTTGGGATGCAGGTTTGGGATGCAGAGCTCCAAGGCCACAGAGCTGTTTGCACATCCCATTAATGGGGGCTGAATAGATTTTGGGATCTTGGAGATGAAAATCATAACCAGGAACACTGCAATAACACCTGGGTGCTATTTTTGCTGACAAATTCTATGGTTTTTGTTGCTGAAACATTTCTGACCCAACACAGAACACCTTGAGGGAAGCACAGGATCTTTTTTCATTCACAGCAAACAAAATTTCTAAGACAAAAACATAAACCAAACCTCTACAGCTTTTTTAATCACACCACAAATTATTTCAGATTATTGTATGATTTTCCCTGGCACTTGGCACAACTCTTCAGTCCAAGATTTTGCTGGACGTGGCTCAGAGTTCATTTACTCACTCACCTCCAAGCAACAGCTTCCTAAAAATACAGTAAATTACAAATATGCTAAACCCCAAATTTTGCTGTAATTGCATGTGCCAGCACTAAGTCCTGCATCAATAAGAAACCCCACTGATGTCAGCAGGACTTGTGACAACACAAGATTTCCCTGCCTACAGCTCTGAAACTGGATCCTGGGCGAGCATATTTGAGTTCTGTGGATTATATGTGATTAAACAGATTTGGATTAAATCACAGCAATGGTTTTCTCCTCGGGAACACCCTGTTGGGACCACACTGATGTGCAGCAATCAAGGTGACCTTACAGACTTTTACAACCCAGAGCAAACTCTGAACAACTTCAGTGAACAAGGAATTTTTTTATTTTATTTTTTTAGCTCTGCAAAGACCAGGTTGCAAAATGTAAGGAGTTAAAATGCTGCTGTCCTGATGAAAAGTTGCCATGCTTTAAAATGATGATTTGGGTGACAGAGAGAAATTTTTCTTGCAGGGGAAGCCAATCCCAGCTCAACTCCTTGAGCTCTGTGTCGTTCATCAGGATGGAAAACACGGCTGCCTGTGCCTTGTCCTAACATGCAGGAAAATTCAAATAAAGGAGAACAATGTCTGAATACAGAAATCCACCAAAATGCCACCAAATCCTGGCTCACCCTGCACTGGATCACTGCACTAACTCACTTAAGTTTTAAAAAA
This sequence comes from Acridotheres tristis, assembly GCA_037013685.1. Taxonomy (NCBI): domain Eukaryota; kingdom Metazoa; phylum Chordata; class Aves; order Passeriformes; family Sturnidae; genus Acridotheres; species Acridotheres tristis. The sequence goes on from CM072889.1 coordinate 16,023,726, forward strand.
TATCCTTATGAAGCCTTACTTTTATTACTATGGTTAGTCTTCATATTTAACCCAAAACTAAAATCTATAATTGTTTATATAAATGTGCAGTAGGATTAACCACAAACAATAGAAACTTATTTCCTCCTCTCTAGAGGACACAGCTGAGAACAGAACTTGGTGAAATGATTTTCTACTGTGACTTCCAGCTTACCAGAGCTAAAGTTGAACTCCAAATGCTTCACACAATCCCAGCATTCTGGAATTCTTTGATACTTCAGCAGCTTGGGAGCATCTGCCCTGTGGATGCTGATACACAGCCTCGTATCTAATACAGGGAACTTTTGGCAAAAGCAGTCACAGAGGTCATGAGGGAGGGAGGAAAAAAGGCCTAACGGATATAAAAAGAGCCAGGTTGCCAAATTCTGAGGGTTTGGCAGAGTAACAGAGATAAAGCAATCAGCAGCACAGCTTTCCTGCACCGAGGCTTTCCCAGTTCCATGCAGAACCCCGTGTCTGCCTCCTTTGGATTAAGCAGCCTGGGAGTTCCTGGATCCATAGATAACATTGAAGAGAAAAAAAGGAGAGCAAGGGAAAAGTAATGGGAATACTTTTCTGAAGTTTGCTTCAAGTTATCCATCAGCTCAAAAAGGTTTTTAGCCTAAGATACTTTATAAAATTTTCCAAAGGCTTGGAAAGGCTTGGGGGTGGGAAGCTGTTATATAAATCCCTTAACACCTCCAAGAGTTTGTGCTGCTTTGTCTCCCACATGGACACTGTAGTAAACATTATGCTCTCAACCTCTGGATTCACATTTGAGCTGAAGGACTTGGCTTAAGCAGCCAAGCTGTGGTGAAGCCACAGGTCTGGAAACTTCCTCCCCTTTAACATCCATCCTCTCCCACCCCGTCCTCTCCTCCACCAAGGACATTTTTAGTAAGATTGCTCTGCAGCTAATTACATTGCCATGGCATCCAAGTACCACACAGTCACGAGACCTTCTTCTTTTAACAGCCCTTGGGTTTGCAGAGAGGAGTTCATGGGGAAACATCCCTACATTTGGAGAGCTGAGGCACCAGGTCAGTGCCTTTGCCCAGCCCCAGAGTGGCCAGGGTGCCAAAGCAGCTGCATGGCCACCAGCTCACCCTGTGCCCTCAGGGCTGCCCCAGGAGGCAGCTCCGGGGTTCCAAGAGGGAACCTTGAGTAAACAGAGCCAAACCCCAGCTCAGCTCACACACCCTGCAGCCTCCAGCAGCCCTCAGAGCAGTGCCAGGCTCAGTGGTGGCCCCAGAGCCCTGTGGAGGAGCCCTGGTGCCCTGCCCAGCCTGGCCCCAGGCAGAGCTCACCCTGCACACAGAGAGGGGGATGCCCACGCTGAGCATCGCAGCCTGTGCTGTGGACACACTGTTAGAGATCTAGGAAAATTACAGCCAGGAAAATCCTTCCCAGGCTGGAGCTTCTCCTGACTCTCTCAGCTCCGTTCCCAAGCTGATAGCTTGTTCAGCTCCAGTAGGGAAACTTTCTCCCAGGATGATAATTTGGTCAAAATAGAATGGAATTAATAACATTAGATTAACACCTGGTGCTGACTGTAGAACTCATTCTGAAGTAGTGTCCCAGAAGAGTTTTCTCAATTATCCAATGAGCCACTGTCTTTTCTTAGCTCTGTGGAAGGCCCTGTAAGTACCAATCATGCTCCCAATAAAATGTCTCCTTCCCATCCTGAGGGATCACCGTGTAGCTGTGTGTCTTATTTCCCCCACTCCAAAGGGTTAAATCTCTAACCAACAGCTACACTGTGCCTCTGGTTTCTCTGCACCAAACACACTCCTGTGGCAAACCTCGGGGAGCCTGGACTTTTAACAGGGCCATCCTCACCTGGGGTTGCACCGTGTGTTTTCCACGTGGTGCTCCCTGACTCTGAGTTTCCTACAGGCAATGGTCAGAACTGAGACAACTTGCCAGGATTTCCCTCGTGTCCTCACTCCTGTGGCCTTGCCTGGAACTTGACTTGCCTGAGACAGCTCCTCTGATCCCTTTCAGCTCTTCAGGAGCAGAGCACTGACTCGAAGATCTATCCGACTTGAAGATCTATTTTCCCTGCTATTCCTCTGCACAGACCCGAATTACTCTTTATTTCTCATTTCTCTCACCAGTTTCTCTCATCTGTTTCCTTTTGCTTCCTGTAACAGATTCTTCAGCCATGTCTGTGCTACTGGAAGAGTTTGGTCATGACTTACTGCAGCCTGGTGTTTATTTGCCTGTTGCTGCTTTTAGATCAGATGAAACCTGTGTGTTATCTTTGGTGTCACCACCTCTCACCGCTCCAATGTTCAAATATTTCTTGCACAGCATTTTCAACCAGACAGTTATTTGAAAAATTTATATAAATATATAAAATAATATATAAAAGAACCACAACAAAACCTGGAACCACTCCAATCCCTGGAGTGAGGGGATTAAGCCCCACTCATGGAAAGCACAGTCCCACCTCCAGCCACTCCACCAGCACAAGCTCTATGAGGGAAACAGGCTCAACCCCAGCAGTTTGACAGGCTCCTAATTTATTCAATTAACAATAAACTCACAGTACTGCGTCCTGAACCTGTCAGCCAGCTGAACTGAGACAAGCAGCTGAATACTAAAATCTATTCTGCCACTGAACTACCTTGGAGCTGAGGGCTGCTAAAATGGAGAGTGGACCCAAAGTAGCCACAAGAGAAGGACTTTGGCCAAAGGTTTAACTCGCTAGAGAGCTCACAGAGGTGACAAAACTTGTTCCAGCCCGTGCCAAAAAAACATGGATGTCACATTGTCAGTCTGCTCTACATCACTCAACATGCAATACTTGCTGTGGCAGACAGATTAATTAATAGAGATAACAGAAACAGTAGTATATAATCATAAAAGAGAGAGCTGAAACCACAAAGGACTACATCTTCCCTATGGCACAGCAGTGATTTTTTTTTAAGTGTCCAGTCCCTTTTCAACAGCATTTTTAGAGGAATAGCAGTCAGCCAGATACAGCCACGGATAATCAGTGGTGGATAAAGAAAACCCTTCTCCTGACAATCAGCATCTGCACTTTAAGCTGCAGAAGAAACAGCTGCCTGGCTGTTCATTAGAGAGGGGATTTGCCAAACACCCTCCCTGGTGCTCTGTTATGCAAGGTAGTACGATGTGTGTTCTCTCCTTCCTCAGAGAGGGAGCCTAAAAGCATCCGTATTTAGTCCTCCCATCCCCCTAAATCTTCTCCACAAAGGACACTGTCACCACCAAAGCTCTGCAGCAAGGATCGTTTATATATCTGACAACCTTTAAACCCCCAAAGAAAGGGAGAGGGAAGCGGTAAAGCTCTCTGAAGAGCTCTTTGGTGGAACAAGCAGAATTATGAGCAGCAGGAGAAATATGAGTAATTAAGACAACAGTATATCTATATCTTACAGCTGACAGAGTGAAGCTGCAAGTTAGCTCTGGGCAAGATGTTAGCAGAGGAAAGAACTGAGCAGCCTGTTTCTAATGTTAGTGTTGAAAAGCCAGCCCAGGAAAAAGGCTAAAGGGACAATTTCATTAAAAAGAAGGAAGTAGGTTGGATTAAGAGAGCAGTTAGATGCAGACTTGTAACATTAAAGGAGCAGGTCAACAGCTCTCTGTCACAAGACAAGCAATCATTTGGGGAATCAGCCGATGTGCCACTCTTGCTGTGCTTAAAAGAAAACGCTCTCAAATTATCTATGGGTGGCTTATACAGAAAATTAATGCTGGGGAATTGCACCACGGCACAAAACAAAGCCCTGGGGTGCACACAGGCTGCAGGAGAGCAAAGCACAGCAAGGCAGGATGTTTGCCACCAAACAGCCCCAACCAGGGGCTGGTTTTAGGCAGTGGGCACTGACCAGAGCTGGGGTGGTGGCCAGGACACAGCTCTGTCCCTGCACTGACCAGGCTGAGCCAGGGCTGAACCAGCCCAGCCCAGGGAAGGGCTGGACCTGCTCCCACACCACTGCCCCTCTGCCAAGTGCATCCCCTGGATTTGATCCTGCCCTGGCCCCCCACACTCTGCATGCTCCAGCGATTCCCAGCCCTTTGTGGCTCCAGCAGCACTGTGGTTTATAGCAGCCCTGGGGCTGTGTTTTCCATCTAGGATATATAAGTGAATTAGTGGAAAATTCGAGCTTACACAAATCACGGAGCCAATGCACAGTTTGTCATGGCCAGGCAGCGTTTTCCAGAGCTGAATCCACAGCCAAGAGGTGCAGGGAAACAACTGGGGGCTGCATCCACGGGTCCTGAGCCACAGCTGGGTTTGGAGCTGGGAAGGGAAGTGCTGTCAGATGAGAGAGGAGAAAAGACCAAGGGCAGCTCCCCCATCCTCACAGATTAATTGTGTGGCTGGTGCAGTCACCTGGGGCTCACAGACCAGGAGGAGGACGTGGGGATGTTGGGCAGGAGCCTCCCTCGCCTCCCAGGCTCCATCTGCACCAAGCAGGAGATGGGAATTACCCCGAGTGCAATATTTGCACTGGAGAAACGGCAGAGGGGCTGCTGCAGATTGCCATGACTGCAAACAAGAGCAGCATTTACCCAAGTGATGAGAGCTGGAGCGAAGGCAGAGCCAAAGGCCACCAAACAAGGGCCACCAGCTGCAGGTGCTGCTGCCACCCAAGGAGAGGAGCTCCAGTCTGCAGCAGGGTGGGGACAGGAGAGCCTGGCAGGTACCAGAACCCCTCACTGTGGATATCAAGGGATTGTCCTCATGTGTCTTTCCCAACATTTAGGATGTTCCAGCTGGCTGAGCTCCTTCCTGCTCTGCCTTTCTTTATTTGCACCTACAAGCCCCAATACGTCTCAAGCACTTCCCTATCAGCACCACCAAAACTGATTTAGATAAAAATACACCTGGAATAGATGTTCCACAATAAAGCACAGCACAAGAATTCCCTATTTATTTTCCTTCCCTACTTTCTCACGGATCATGCCATTCCTGACCATCCCATCACTTATTTGGTGTAAAGAGCCTGAGGTGAAGGGTTTTCTTCCTACACACAATTCTCTGCCAATTTTTCTACTATAAAGAAGTGAGTGGGGCTGTACAAGGAGCCTGGTCACCCTTTCCTACACAAACCTGCATATTTCAAACCACAAACTCTAATGACTCCTTAAAATACACATTTATATTCAGCCCATAAATCAAAACAGAAAGTCAAATCCTGCCTGGAGATCGAAATCCTCCCGTGTAGCTCTGTTCCATACCCAAGTGTCACAGTGCCTGTGGATTTCTGCCTCCTGCTTCAGCCACATCCTCACACTGATTGAGAGCACGAGAGGATGAAGCCCTTAAAAACCTCACTAATTTCTCACTTTCCCAAGCACTACAATGCAGCTAAAATCAGGATTGAGCCTCCTGTCGTTTTGTTGACTTGCCATGGAGTTTTTTTACCCACTCAGCCCACAGAGCAATTGCTCCTTGGAAATGCAGAAATGGATAATATCCCACCACAAGGCCAGGAACAGGTACCAAACTTTCTCCCTGTGCCAGGAAAAGACAATTGTGAGGCTGAAACTGCTCATCAGCTGCTCTTCCCATAAAGGTGAGCATCCTGACAATTCTTGGGGGTATATTGTTAGAAAGTGAGCTCAGAATTTCATATTATTATCATATTATAGACGGCATTCCTTTGATAAAGGGTCAGAGATCAGGAAGAGAAGAAAAATAAGGAAATAAAGCCCAGCAACAGACAGATCTTTAGCTGGCATAATTGGACACCCAAGTCCAAGGGAACTGTGTCCATTAGCAGGAGTGGGTGATCTGACCCATATGCTTTGCCACTTTTAAGTATAAAGATTAAAACAAGGCACCTAGCAGCAGAAATGGGTTACATTCCATTTCAGAGAGGCTCGGGTTGCCTAAAATTCCAGAGAAATTTCCAGCCTGCCATCATAAAGACTTCAAGGCTGTTTACCCAAACTTCTCAATAGCTCCTTCTAAAAATGGATGATGAGCAACCATGTTGGGTAAGACAGATTTTTAATGTAATCTGTTTATAGTTTTAGAACAATTTCCAGAATAGAACATTTTTTTAAATGTCCTGAGCCTTTTGCATTCTCACTTTGATCATCTCCCATCACGTTATCGTTCAGAGCAGAACGTGATGGAGCCAGGCTAACGAAGCTGCCAGAAATGACATCAGAAAGCCAAGTGACCTGAAAAAAAAGTGCTCTATTTGAGCACCAGGCTCTTCTCAAACGTTTTCTTTCTTTATTTTTTTAATACATTTTAATTAACGTTTTACTTTCACTGAATTTATCTTACTTGCATGAAAGCTCGGAGCTTGGTCTCAGAAAAAAAGTCCTATTGAAAACAAAAAGAGCCTTATTTGACCAAGGGAAGGCTGTAGGAGGTCCTCAGATAACAATAACTAACAATTCTTTTTGGGGTTGAACAGTTTCAGTAAGGAGCACTTTCTGAGGAGGTTAACTCTAAATAATAATTGTGGATTTTGCAGCCTGTGGAAGGCAGAGATTGCTCTCTGACAGAGTTTATATTACTAACCTGATGCCAGCAGACAGCTGCAAAAATGAAGTGATATCAGTGATAAAAATATTCTTTCTCCATGCAGGCAGGAGGAATTGCATGGAAGCAAAGGGCAAATCCCAGTGGCCTCCGTGCACACCAGACCCAGCACATGAACACAGGGCCTGGCTGACGTGGCACGGCTGATCCCTGCATGTCCTGACTCACTGAGGGCTTACTTTAAATATTTTTTAACTCCTCACATTAAATTTCACAGAGATATCTTGCATTCCTCAGAAAAACTTTATCTGCACGAGATCATTTACTGCCCTTTAATTCAACTGGCAAACAACTTGGTTAAAAAATAAAATATCACAACGATGCCTCCCCCCCCCGCCTTCTATCTGACGTAGAAATAGATAATTTCTAGTACTAAAAGTGATTAAATTTGGTGCATTTCCAACTTGTATTTTAACAATGCATTACCTCCTGAATTGCTGCATAAATATTAATAGACAGCCTGCTAGGGAACTTTTGCCCGTGGTGCCCTTGGAGAACCATAAGCACGGCGAGGGGAGCAAAGGAGATGAGAGGGAGCCCTGCAGATGGAGGTTCTATCCCCAGCTTCACAGAGCCAGCCCGGGTCAGGCACTTTCCCTGCACTCTCACAGATCAGCACCATCTCAAAGCCTCGACTTTGTCTGGTAGGAGATGAAAATCCTGCAGACATTAATCTGCCCCTTGCTCATCCAAAATGCAGCCACAAAAACCCCGCCAACGCCAAGAAGAGCAGAGACGATTTTTCCCCAAATTAGCCAGATTTTTTAAATTTTTTTTTTTTTTTTTTACATAGTGAGTGCTTTTAAATTTCATCTGCAGATGTTTGCTCCTCTAATCACCTCCAAAATGGGTGCATGGCATTTATCTACCTGCATTTCCTCCCTCTGATATAATCTCATTAAAAGTCGGTGGCTCTGGCTGCCATTTGAAAGAGGCCAAGTGCCTACAGATCCCCTGAAGTCATGCTCAGCCTTCATGAAAATTGGCCAATTATTTAGTTCCCTAAATATGGACTTTGGGGGCTGAAATTCAGAACATGCTCTTGGAAAACCTTTCTGGTCTGCCATAAACCAGCTCTCTGAGAAAACAACACTACCGATTTTTGCCACCCTAATATAAGAACACCACTCAAAACCTTAAAATACTGGCAGTAAAAGGCACGAGGAGAAAATATTTCTGTCTGCAAACATCTACTGCCCAGCTGTGTTTTGGATACAGGTGGACTGTGCTAAGGGTTAAGTTAATTTAACTTTCACCAAGTTAGAAAGCTCTGAAAGTTTAATCACAAATGAACTCCAGTGGGCAGTTTGGTAGCTCCCAGACAAATGTTCTCATTTTTATTCTTTATAGGCACTGCTCAAATCCTCGTAAACCATATTTAAGGAGGGAGAAATTTCATGAGGGGAGGGAGCTGTTTTATATGGCAGAATAAGAGAAAAAGGCAACTTACTGTTTTAAAATTTAAATCCGGCCAAATTACCAGAAATGCTGCTGGAAACAGAACGCTGAGAATTCATTATTTTGTTTCAAAGTTAGTTTATCATAAATCTGCCCTCTGACACGTAATAACTAGTAACATTTCGAAGGTTATTTGATAGTAAGTTCAACAGTGTAGGTGACTGAACATGTGAGCTGCATGATAATGAGTCCCAGGGGAAATCAGGCTTTAGGATGCAGGGTGAAGCATCCCTAGGCTTGTATTCAAATGGAAAAAACATATTCAAAAGTTTATTGTTTATCTCCTAAGAACATCAAATAATACACAGGCCTTTGAATCAAATGTATAAAGCACACTGGAGGACTATTTGCTGGGGGGAAAATGCCTGATTTGATCCAAACTCAAAAAAACTAATAGCTCGTACACTGAAATGCACAGAGCAGTTTTGATATAAAAAGTGGAGGGGAGTTTTTGGGTTTGTTCTCCTGCAGAACTGAGAGGCACAGCCAGTCAATCTGCTCCTGCAGCAGGCTCTGGAAAGAGGAGCTCGACAGCTTTAAACCCAGTTGTTCTCAAACCCTCTGCCTTTCGGTACAATAGAGTCCCTTAAGTGTGACAAATACAAATTGCCCTGCTCGGCCTGAATTTCATCTCCAAAATGCGGTGGCGGTAATTGATTAATTTGTAGTGTACAAACTAATTTGAAGCCAATACTGAAAGTGAAAGGGTTTATTTCTCAGCAGGGAGGTGGGGTGCAAACACCCCGCTCTGCCGGGATGACGCAGTCCCACCTCTCAGCTCATTAAGCTCTTACCTAACGAATCCTGTGCTGCTCTTATCAAATCAGGGGTGGTTTGGGCATTGGCTGTGCTGGAAAAGCACGTGAGACAGAACTTTTTTATTTATAAACCCTCTTCCTGGCAAATGGCGAGGGCAGGGACATTCCAAGCCCGTAACCACGCAGCCATCCCCCCCCTATTTCTGATGTAGAAATAGATAATTTCTAGTACTAAAAGTGATTAAATTTGGCGCATTTCCAACTTGCATCCTCTGGGAGCATGGATGGAGGGATGGGCATGGAGCACCCACCTGCTCCTGCCCTCCTGGGCATGACCCATCCACAGCAACTCATCCCTGCTCACCTCCAGCAGTGATTCCATAGGTGGGAAAGCTTGTGGAGGAGGCATGGTGTTTAAGGATCACTGAGTTTGGATTTCTCAAGTGCTGGGTTTTCATCTCCAGAGAAATATCTGCCCCATTAAAAGTGATCAAACAGGACTCCTGCTGTTCAGGTGCACAGCCATACCTGTCAAGAGAACAGGCTGCCTTGGAGAATCACAGAGGGGCTGAGGTTGGGAAAAACCTTTAGGATCATCCTTTTGTAGTCACACAGTCCCCTCTGCATCACAGGCTGTTATTTCATACTTTGGACATTGAGAACAAAATTAGCCCTTAATTTCAAGGTATTTTTCCACAATAAAATCAATTTTTCCACGCATCTTTTTAGCTTGTCCTCCTTTTTCTAACTCATTGCTTAAATCGTTATATACCATGTGCTTGAATAGTGAAAAGTTACACAACATCTCTCTTACTCAACATCACCCTATCAGTCCTAACTCTTAATATTATGATTACTTTTTTTCAGAGATGCAACTGGCAGAGCTTTCCTGACACGCCACAAATCCTAATTATCATCAAAACTCTAAATTCTATGTTAATGAATATCAGGGCTTGAAACGCTCTTATCTTGACAAGTTCTAAAATATCCACTGAATGTTTGTTTATTCACTTTATATATCAGTATATATTTCCAGACCTTAACTCTGGGAAAACAACAGCATTTAAACAAGCAAAAGCAAAGATAAATAAAACCAAGCAAACAGGCAATAACTCTGTCTAAAATGCTTTTTACTATATTTAAGAAGGAATTACCGCAGAGGAGATGACTGAACCCTAAACTACCACATCTCAAAGAAAATAGATTTAGTTGGAGAACTTTTTTGGTTCATTCCTTGAAATATAATCTTGCTCGCTCTCCAACTTTTGCTAATGTTTTGACGTGGAAGATGCACTAAGGAAATTGGGGCTGTATTAAAATAAGACACACAAAAAAAAAAAAAAAAAAAAAAAAAAAAAACCAGCCCCGCAGCTGTTAAAATGAAAACCGCATCAGCCTCGAACTTTGGCTTTCATTCCAGAAAAGAGTTAAAAACCATCTCTGTCGGAGCTGGAGCAAGCCCTGCCCAGTGCTGGGATATTAAAGTGTGCATAAATCAGGGGGCTCATTTTCCTCTCAGGCGTTAAAGCTGGCGGCTCCGTTATCGGAGCATCCGCGGATCCGCACCGAGCGCCTCGGCTCGGGCTCCGGCCTCTGTGTGGTCTTTCAGAACTGTCGTTATCAGCTTTCTGTTTATTATTGTGCTCAGTTTAAAGGGAATTTGCCAAGTGATCCCTGGACTCCAATCTTTAGGCCTGTTGTCAGGACAAATTAATTTCTGTGGAAACCCACTGTGCCTCAGATACCATCTAGGAAATGTAGGATTAATGGAGTCCCTGTACAACACGCTTTGTAGTGTGCTGCTGGGGGAGGGGAACGGGGCTGCCGAGGCAGAAATCACACAAATAAAGCCCCTGCACTTTTGGGGGACTTTGGGGAGACTTCATCCTTTTTTACTCCAGCAGCTCATACCAAGCAATATTTAAAATGAAGCCCGGTCGTCGAAAGGAACGAGCAACTTTTAACAAAAAGAGCAGTGAATGGAAACTCTCAGCTGCCAAAGATGGACCTGAGGTCTAATTATCAATATTTTATATTTTACCCACTCAAGCCAATCTCATCAGTAGGAAAAACAGGATATTAAAAGAAACAGTCTCCTGTGAATCTTACTAGAAAATAATGAAACTCCATACATGATCCTTTGGAAAAGAGGTATTAAAGCTGGATTTCCTACAGGGCTGGGTCATTGCTGTGCTAGCTGATATTTGGGGCTGTTTTTAACAAATTTGTTAAAACCAAATTTCATTGCTGAAAATGTTTGTCTGTTCTTGCAATAGGCAAACTTGAAAAATTATTTTCCTGGGGGAAAAAAAAGGAGTGATTATGTTTCTTAGTGATGTGAGAGAAGAGAAGAGAAGAGAAGAGAAGAGAAGAGAAGAGAAGAGAAGAGAAGAGAAGAGAACTCCAATACATTTTTATCAATCCTTTCTCATTTTCAGGAGCATGACTCTGCCCATGGTGAGATATCCAGGTTTAATATCAAACACATTGGGAATTCTTGCCCTTATTATTTTCTCTCCAAAGATAAATCAGTTGGTAACATATAGGACAAAGACAACAGACCCACAGGTTCACATTCTCTGTGGTTTCAGGTCTTGTGACTCCTCTGTGGAATCAGAGAGTTAAGTTAACCCAAAGTGTCACAAAAACACCAAGATCACAAAATAAAAATAAAAATTTTAAAAAAGAAAGAGCTACCTCTCTTTTCCAAACGCTAAAGCAAAATGTGACTTTCTAACACGTTGTTCCAATATTAGCCTGTTAATAGCAGGGCTAATTTGGCAGCAGAGCATTTTTAGAGCACTCTTCTACCTCCCAAGCCTGGCAGATGCAGAGGCTGCAGCTCCTCTACCGTGGCTCTCCATCTCACAAACACCTCGGCACACTCTGCTTTTCCTTCTTAGGGCATTGCAAAAATCCCTGGCTTCTGTGGGATCCCCCAGTTTGGAACAGCATTTATGGACAAGGTTCATTTTGGGAGGTTATTTTATCAGGGAGATTATTTTATCACTCTAAAGCTCACTTGCATGTGAGAACTACTTTCGTTTTATTCAATATTCCAAAAGAACGTGTTCTTCTCTAACTAAAACATTTAATCTTGAGAGACTTTTATGTGCCCGTTTTTAACTATTGCAGAAATTCAATTAACTCGATAATTATGAACACAATTACCATGGAGTGTTACATGTGATTTGGTGGTAGCAGTTACATGGCACACACATACACTCTGGTTCGTGATTTCAAAACTTACAGCAATGATAATAAAAGCCAAAAATTCCCAAATATCATCCTTATTCTTTAGATTGTGTGTATAAATGGTTTTTTAAATGCTGTTCATATTTTTTCCCCTGGCCATGACAGCAGGGTTGGAATGAGATGATCTTTAAGGTCTTTTCCAACCCAAACCATTCCAATATTCCATGATTTTGGTGATGAAAGGTTTTATTTTAGAAAGCACATTATTTGCAACCAAATAGGCTGGACTGCCAGCTGACTGAAGTCACCCAAACTGTGACAATTCACCTTGAACCTGGCCCCATTAACTTATTCCACTGCAAATCCCTGCAAGGGCAGTAAATGGAGCCCTGGAGATTTTTGCATGGAGGGGGAAAGAAAAACGAAAATAAATTAGGGAAAACAAAGGGAAATACATAAGTGGGAGGATGGGGAACTCTAAAAAGTCTTCAAAACTTTCCACAGGAGCTCAGTGCCCAGCCCAGCGTGGGTGCTCCAGGTGGAGGTGGAGGATCAGGAGCAGGATGTGCCAGGGGCTGCCTGGCAGGAGCCATCCCAAATCCTTCTGCAGGTGGCCACGAGCAGGGGCTGTGGCCACGAGCAGGGGCTGTGGGCTGGCCACCTGCCAGGCTCAGCCTGAGCCCTTCCCTGCCTTGGAGGAGCTGAAACACACCAGGAGTTCTGCACGTGAAGACAGGCGGGGTCAGCAAGGCAATGAGGATGTTACATTTTGGGGGTTTTAGGGCTGATGTGGCTGAAAGGAAAGTTTAGGAGGACAGGCATGGTCCGGTTCAGGATGGGCTCAGGCTGAGTACAGAGATACCTGGGTGATGGTCACCACACCAAAGTCCCCAGCTGAGGATCTGTGGCACCTCCTGGGCACAGGAATCTGCTGGTGCTCACGGACCCTCCCTGTTCACAGCCTCATCACATCAATCCTGTTCGTCCAGGGCACGGTCATGGCCAGGCAAAACCTCCAAGGAGGACAAGGATCTTCCAGAGGCTTCGGTTATTTCAGACTTTACCCAAAATCATTCTGGTGTCACTCGTGCAGCCTTTGGTGACACTGCACACATCCTCTGCTCCTCTAACCCAGCCTCGCTCCCCAAATTTCAGCATCACCCTACCCAGTGGTGTCAGCTCAAGGTCCAGACCCACATTCTCCCCTCATCTAATCAAACCCCATTTCTGCTGACACAGAGACATCTGCACCTTCACCCATCCCTTCTACGAGAGCTTTGTTCCCACCTACAGGTGCACAGGTGGCAGAGTCTCCCTCAAACTGCATCCAGGGTTTCCCCAAGAGATGCCCATGGACCCCAAACACACGAAGAATCAACAGCCTTCTACCATAATCACTCTACAAGTAATTGAAAATTAGAATTACCCATGTGGCTTCTCTACATAAAAAGTGATCTGCAACCTCCAAATCTGAATTCCAAACATGTTCGTGTGAAACATTCAAAATTCAAAATGCAGTTCTAGCTCAGTCCTTGGTGGATGTCAGGCACGGCTGGAAAACTATTGCAGGTGTTATTTTAAATGAAAAAAGTGAAGGGTGTAATAAGAATGGAGGTCAAAGCATTTCCAGACTTGCCAAGGGTTAGATCTTACCAACAGAGTAAAATATTTAAGCTTTAACAGAAAGCTATAAATGCAAATATATATAAAATGAAGCATAAAGTAGGCTTCTTATAGAAATTCATCTCTCCTAACATGAACAGTACAAATATTTCACAACATGTCAAACCCACTGTATCTGTACATTCATGCTTTCCTCACTCCTGGCTCTACTACCACACAGAAATGTAATTTAACAGCACTGGTAACAGTTTTCCAATCTTGGGGCATGGAACCTCTATCCCAAGGACCTGGTTAATAAATGGCAATAAATGTAAACAAAAGGCAAAAGGAGGAGACAGCAGCAGAGGGCTCAAACCCAGCCCAGCTGCCCTTACCCCCAGCCACCCCCTAAAATCACCCAGATCCATCCCTGCAGATCGAGCTGCCATGTGGTTGTTTTCTAAAACAACATCTCACTCTGCTGTGGAAGAAATTTAGTCCTCATTCCTCTTTAATATTCATATGGAACAGAGCTACATTAACACGAAGTTTTAATTTCAGAAACATTCTGACATTTACCGAGAACAGATTCCAGCCCTGGTTTCACACCAGGGTTTTTTTTCCATTATCACTGTTATTACTGGTATTAGTATCACTGCAGAAGTGATTAAAAGGTCCTGGATGTCTCATTAAAATAGTCTGGATCTACTTCCCTCTTCAGCACCAAGATACAATCTGTTGTTTTATAAATGGGAACCATCTTCCTGGAAATTAAACTTGAAGTATTGCCTGTTCCTCTTTTCCTTGTGAAATATATGCACTTTTTGCTGTTTAAACTGAATGTAAGAAATATTCTAAATATTCGAAGCAGAGGAAAGAATAGTTATTACTGAATTCTGAATGTTCCCCAGATCTACTCATAAAATGTGAAAATAATAAAAGAGCAGCAACAAACCAACTCCTCAAAACTCTCAAGGAGGTTGAGGAGAGAGATCCCTCATGGAAGGCAACAGTTTTGGTCTCTACATCTATTTTCAGGGGCTCATTTCAGTACAGGCTTATGATTTTCCAAAAGGGTTGGTTTAGCTGCAATTTTGGAAAAATGCATTTTTGTTTCCCGAGATAGCCCAGCAGTTTAAGTCCAAATGTTTGTGTCTCAGAGCTCTTTTCCATATCCTCCACTAAATAGGAATTCAAAGAGTCTTAGGTGCAGATTAAATGCTTTCAAAAATCAATTCTAGGCTGGCATAGAAGTCAACCAGTCTGACCTCGTGATTACAGACTAAACACTTCCTTAGGAAGCAAAGTGGAGCAATATTTCATGTTTCAATGATTATTTCAGATAGCAGCACCACAAATAAAAACAAGAAACCGTGGTGACATTTTTAAAAGTTTATCTAGGGATAATTGCATGAGGAATTAAAAGAAGCCTCAACAGAGGGGTGGGATATTGTAGCATTAAAGTCCATTAACAAAAGGGAATATTCAATAAACAGCTCATCCAAACTCTAACAGGCACTTTTGTTTTCATGGAGTTTTGAGAAAAAAGAGAATCATATAACTCAGTTTCTACCTGATTACTCTGATGTTTTTACTTCTGGAACCTTAATCTCAAGCCACAAAATGGCAAAGAAAGCAGCAGTGAGATATATATTTATCCCAGTGTCTGAGTCCAAACTGCCTTGGGACTGATACAAAAATCTGCTCCTTCAGTTCCATATTCCTGAGGACAGAGCTCAGATTTAATGGCCAAGGACTCCTGTGCCTTGCAACAGCATTTTTATTTTCCTTCTTACCAGTGTCAATAGCAGGGTAACGCCAGAGCTTTCACATAAACGTTTGCCTTGGTTTGATCCTCTAAATGTGCTACCCAGTAATTAAATCCAGTTTGTATTTTTAAAGTGCACATGGAGCACTGTTCCACGCAGAGCCAAACTGCCTTGCATTTGTCTCCACCATCTCTCAGTTCTGGGAAATCCATAAATTCATTTGTCAAAGGTAAAAATACTCCAGCAAAACTCCTTCTAAATCTTTTGAAATGGTTTGTTCAAACTCTTGACATAGCGTTTTGCTCTAAACAAATTTCTAGACAGCCCTGTGATTTTCCATCTCAAAATATACTGTTTCCCTGCCATGAAACTGGAACAGAGGGTCTGAGAGAAAGGAAATTATTAAGCATTCTAGTGGGTTTTTTTCCAACAAAAACTAAGATAGAGGTCAATGAATAAGTATGTGCAGGCTGGAACTTAAATCCTCTGGGGTGACTGTAGGCTAATTAATAATTAATGCCAGAGACATGGTGTTTGAAATGCAGATGTGATAACTGGAGGCCTGGCAAAGCTGTTCAGAGGAAGCAGATTTGGATGCTATAGGGAATAGGCACTCCCTTGCCGGCTGGCTCTGAAAGCAGACCTGGGTGCAAAGCAGGGCCTATGGTTTAGATTATATTCCCCTCAGCTGTTAATTACCTGAACCTACTTTGAAGTTTTTCTCTTTTTATCCTCTGCATGAAAAGAGATTGGTTCAGCCAAGGGACTTGAAAAAATGATCAAATACATGGAGTAGAGGAGGGGAATAGAACTTCAGATATAAAAAAGATAAGGAAGAAAAACACTCAGGGAAACACACAGGAACATATTAGGAAGTGCCCGAGTGTGGCTCGATGTTTCAAGCGAGTTGTGCTGCTCTAAGTTATTTCAGCCATTAAGCAGAACCCCCCCGTGTTTTAGGAATAGATTTGTTAAAAGGGATCTCTCACTGTATGTATAGAGTTTACAGTAATTATTTGATGAAAGTACCATAGGTGATTTCCTATGCTATTTTTAATTCAATAAAGTCATTTAAACCTCCTTGTGTTTGGGGCTATTTAATGAGGTGTGCAACATTAGCAGAATCACCAATGAGCTGTTACTGCAAATATTCAGATTTTGCTAAAAAAATGCTCATTCTTGCCAAGGAGAGAGACGGGCACAGGATGGGCTCCTCGCTGCCACTGCAAGGAAAAGGGAGCAGGTACCCTCAGCACCGCGACTCCTTGGGCCTCCGGGGGGCACCTGAGGGCAACTGAACCATTTTCACAGCAAGAGGGGAGTGGGGTGGCCCAGCAGGGCCTGGCACAGACAGGGGTGGGGAGGCAGAGGGGCGGGGATGAAGACGGAGAGAGGCAGGGGTGATGGGGATGAAGATAGAGGGACGCGGGGGTGATGGGGGTGAAGATAGAGGGACGCGGGGGTGATGGGGATGAAGATAGAGGGACGCGGGGGTGATGGGGATGAAGATAGAGGGACGCGGGGGTGATGGGGGTGAAGATAGAGGGACGCGGGGGTGATGGGGGTGAAGACTGCGCTGGGAATGCTGGTGGGGACGCACAGGTGATGGGGATGAAGGTGGGGATGAAGGCAGGGGTGATGGCCTTGAAGATGCTGCCCGCATCCCGCGGGCGGACGGGAAGAGTTTGGGGTAACGCAGGAAAATATCCTGTGACCAAAGGGGGTGTGGGGTATCCCTTGTGACACCGCTGTCCCAGCGAAGGAGCCGGCAGGGTGCGCGGGGCCGGTCCCTCCGGTCCCCCCGGTGCCCCGGTCCCGGTGCGGGTCCCCGGGCGCTGCCGGCCCCGCTCGCCCGGAGCCGCCCGGGTCCCTGCGGCCGGAGGGGCCGCGGAATCGCCTCTCGCTTTGCAGAGACAGATCGATCCCTTTTCAAAGCGACTCCAGAGTCGCTTTTTTTGACGCTCTTCCCCGCTCGTTAGAGCCCGCCCGTTCAAAGGCGAAACTTCCCAGCAACTTCACTAAAACCCTTTGAACCAGGGGGATGACAGTGGTATAATAATTTTTTTTCTGGCTCTACCTTTTTTTTCTTTTTTTTCTTTTTCCCTGCAGTAGAGTGAAGCAATCTCTGATGAACTCAGGGCTGGCTGCGTTTAAAAATTAATTCGCAAATGCCCGTCTTCAAGGCGCAGGCGTCTCGCGTTTACACCTATCACCTCGGAATCGCGGCGCAGCTTCTCCTCCTGCTGATGTGGAGAGCCCACCTCGGCCCAAAACAAGAATTTTTACCCATTTTTCTCTTTCCCAGCACCGTCCTTCACCGTGACGTAAGGAACACGCGGCTATACTACAGCCTTACGCATAGGTGTACACCTGAGTGATGCTCTGGCTCCTTTGAGGGGTAATTCCCGGTGCCGCCGGCTTCTCCAGCTCTGGGATAGTTACCTGCGGCTAAAACTCCCAGGTGAAGGGGATGAGTCGGTCCCGGGACGGAAAATGCCTCGATTTCCACCAAAACGGGCGTGGGAAGCGCCTCCGTGTCCACATCACGGGCGTGGGGTGGCCCGGGAGAGCCACGCCTGGGGGGCAGAGGGGCTTTTAATGGAATCACAACAGCCACACGGTTCCCCATTAAATCCTGCTAATTTTCTAGGTGAAGGCTGTGAAGTGAATGTGAGGAAGCATTAAAAGGGAATTGAATTTGCATTCCTTATGCTACAGGCACATGTTTACATGACCTTTAAAACAGAATTAAAGCTGTATCATCAGCAGCTGTAGGCAATTCACATTACTAAGGCAATCAAATCAGAAGGCTAAACTAACTATAAAACATAAATTAAACTGATAGAGAATCATCCTAATTCACTAGGTTTACTTGCAATTTACTTATCCGCTACTAGTAATTTCTAAACAGTTTGGAGAAGAGGCAAATAGGAAATACTTGGACGTGGCACTTCAAGACCGTGTTGTCCGAGGGGGGAGCCGGCTCTCCTGGGGTTCTCCATCAGGGAGCGCGGGGATAACACGGGCCCCTAGAGCTCCACGAAGGGACTGCAAACTGATACCTGCATGGCTAAACCCCAGTTCTGTAGGTTGGCTCAAGCCTCCCCCGCACTCCTTTCCTCTCTGGAGGACCCTCAGAGACGCCGTTGATTTTCTAAAATATGAAATAACTCAATATCCAATACAGCTCGCGTTGCACCGCTGCCTTCTACCCCCTCCCCCATCCCCAGAGGGACACTTTCCAATGTCTGAAGCACGGGAAAAAAAAAAAAAAAAAAAAAAAAAAACACCACAAAAATCGATACCGCCGGTGATTTCATTAAAAGTTTGCAGAGCGCCTTTCCCCGTCTCCGCTCCGGCGCTCCCGGGTGGAGCGGGGCGGGCCCCGGGCACCCCCTGCCCCGGGCAGCCCCTACTTTGATTTATTCCCATTTATTTCTCGCAGCCCAGGGCTGTCTCCCCCGCTTTGATGGCGACTCCCCCGTGTGCGCTCCCCCGTGCCCCGCGGTGATTTATCGCTCGCCCGCCTCCCCCTGAACTTCTCCCCCGCAGCCCCCGGGACCCCCCGCCCCGGGCAGGCCACGGAGGGGAAAGGATGCTGCAGCCTCCAGAGCCTTTCACCGGGACTCTGCTGGGCGGGGGGAAAAGAAAAAAGCTGCCAGGAGGTGCCAGGGAACCGCACACGCTGGGGATGGAGCGGATGGAGCTTTGGCAGGAGCTGTTGGGGTTTTTTTTGGGGGGGGGGGCCCACGGAGGGCTCGTAGTCTCGGCCACGCGTGACCGAACGACACCCCGCCTGCCTCACCATCACCATCACCATCCTGCACTGCCCAAGCTCGATTCACGAAGGAAACATCTTTTAGCAACGCAGCCTGGCCTGAAAGTTCATTTTTATAACAGCTTTGGTTGGCGCGATCTGAAGGAAGCGGGGAGGAAACTTTCCACCGAGCCGTAAACACAAGAAAGTCTGTGAGAGAACCAAGAATTAGCAGCAGCAGCATCTACGTATTTATAAACGTAAATCTAGGGATGACGAGGCGCTTCAAAATGCAGGAGGCGTTTCAATCCCTCTGCGAGATCAGGAGCATCGCTGGATGCTTTGCACGCCGACTGCTACAGCTGGAAAAGCGTATAGTTAAATAAATAATAAATAAATAAATGAAAGGGAAAACACAACACATGAACCCAAACCCCACATGGAAATTGCTCGGTAAGCTACCAAACAGCAGCGCAGGTATTTGTCATCCAAGGAACAGAGCGATTTGTCTTCAATGTCTCATTAGTCAACAGAGGTTAACTAGCGAGCCAGTTAGTGCGTGCTCAAATCCAACCCATTCTCCTTTAAATATGTCTGAGCAGAAATCTGCCCGTTCGGGGATTGTATTTGGATTATTTCTAAAGAACAGGCGGGATGGCCTCTGGGGTGGCAGGAGCTGGGGGTGCCCATCTCTGACCTCATGCCCCCGTTTGCTGGGAGAAGGTTCACAGGAAAAAAAAAAAAAAAAAAAGAACCAAAACAAAACAACAAAACACAACCAACAACCAAAAAACCACGGGATTTCGGTCCGGGATGAAACCAGCGCGTTCTTGTCATCACGCCTGTTTGAATGGCACGGTGAGGAAAGTGCCTACGTAAAAGGGAAGGGATCGGCATTGTTGTGGGGTCTATTAACTCCTGCCGTGACCTCAGGAGCTGCCACGCACCGCCCGAGCAGGAGACGGGAGCGGGGCCGCAACCCCTTCCCCGCCGCCTCTCCCCATCCACACTTCTCCTCCAAACACAACAACCCCCAATTCGTGGATTTCACAGACGGCGAGACCGGTCCCGCAACAAAAATGTGCACTTTGGAGAGACTTCCCGCAATATTTACGATTTTTTTTTTTTTTTTTTTGCTCCGTCAACCAAATGTTCGAGACAAGACCTCCTAAAATCGACCCAGCTCAAAAATAACAGTGACCTGAACATGACGGTGTAGTGCACAAATGAACGACATTTTTTTCCCCGCAGCAAGTACATTTTTCAAATATCAACAACGTGGAAAGAAAAGGATATTAATAACAATAATAGTAATAATAACAATAACAGGCGATTCGAGCAGAGGAGCAAAGAGTCGCCCAAACCGCTTCGGAAATCGCAGCAGTTAGAATACAAATACTATTTACCTTGTGATTTTTTCCTGCCCGGGATTGGCTTTATTGTCCCTCCCTGGACCAGCCCAGCCGCAGCCACGCTCCCTCCGTGCCGGGCTCTTTGCTGCCGGGCTGGTGCTGGGAGAGATTTGGGGGGGGGCTGCATTCATTCTTATATTAGGACTAGTTTAATTTGCAATCTGTCAGTCCATCTCCTGGCTGTGGCTCGGAGATGGCAGTGTGGTTCTCTCCCTCCTCTCTCCCTGCACAGCATTTACTCACGTTCAAGAGCAGCCAACAGAGACCAAAAAAAAAAAAAAAAAAAAAAAAAAAAGGAACTAATTGAGCTTGTGTCGGTATTGGCTAATTTCTGCTAATACTCTGTAAATTCCTTTTTGCTTCCTAAGCTTCCCCCACGCTGCTGAGGTGTTCCCAAAGCCTCTCCGGAGCTCCAGGAGCCGCTTTCTCAGCACTGATGGGCGGCTGGGCTCCAGCAGGAGCCCCAGCGCCTGGATGTACACAATGCAAACCTTAACTCCTGGCTCCAGAAACGGTTAAATTGCCCTTTCCCAGCCCCCACCCCCGTTATGATTGACTCTGTTTTTAAATTTGCACTTGTTCCCACCAAGCGCAATCTAACTCGTCCTGTCTCTAAAGTGAACTTGTGTTGAAGGTGAAGTTTTCAATATAGAGGTCACGACACCGAGGCACAGCTTACCGCTCCGAGCTTCATGCTGTATTAAACACAATCAAAACGAACCCCTTTTAGACCTTTTTTTTTTTTTCCCTTTCTCACTCTTTCCCCTCCCGCGGGTGAACAATGAGAGGAGGGGGGGGAAGGGAAAAAAAAATCTCTTAAATATAATAAAATCAGCTCTGTCACGATAATAAACGCGTTGGTGGGTTCAGGTCCCAACCTCCAGCCCGTGGAGCCGGTGGGGAAGGCGAGCGTATCCCGACAGGAGCTCTTAAAGGGGAATGTGTGGGGCTGCAGCGGGGAGGGCCAGCCCTGCCCCACGCGTGGGTGACACCGCCGGTGCCACCGAGGGGACGGCGACGGCCGAGCCACGCAGCCGGGTGACCCCAGAAAGCCCCGGAGCCGCCTGTGCCAGGGGGAATCCACACAATCCCAGCTCCCGCACTTCAAAGCGGGGCGCTCTCCATAGCGACTTCTCGCTGCCCCAGGACGGTGGCTGCCTCCAGCTATTGTGCGAGCTTTTTCACGCCAAAGATTTAGCAGAAAAAATAGATATTAAAGCGAGTTATTTGCGGAGGAAACGCGGGTCCCTCCGGGGTGAGGGCACCCAGAGCCAAAGGGCTCCAGCGCACAGTCCGAACCCAAAAAGTTTTTTTAAATTTTTTTTTTAATAAAAAAAAAAACTTTATTGGGTTTCGGTCTATGAAAAATAAGTTACAAATTCTTGCAACAGTAGCTTTGCATGTACTTATTTTTCTCCCATGTCCAGACGGGGTCGGCTATTGAATAAGGCTCTTTTATTCTGCATGGGGCAGGGGATTTGTGGCCATGGTCCCCCTTTTATTCCTCTCTCTATGGAAACCCAGATCATGGGGAGAAAAATGCGAGGCTGAATAAAGAAAAGCAGCAGAAAGGACCGCTTGAGAGCGGCATCTGTTACACTTGGGAAGTTAGACTGACAGGAAAGAGCTAAAGAAACCCTCTCCAGCAGATTAGTTAGAACAGCAAGAAGATTTAACTATATGCAGATAAAACACTATAAAATCCACCATACTCTGCTATAGGCGAGGTGAGAGCCGCCTCGGCAGGAGCAGAGCCGGGCTCTGCCTTAGCTACATTTGCAGCAAAGATTAAAATGGGACGTTCGGGGTTTTATTTCCCTGCCAGAGACTCTGCCTTAATTAAACGGCGGATCTGAACATCTATTTTCACGGGCAATGGGATTTGAAAAATTGTTTCGGAAGTTAAAGTGCAAATTAATTTTAAATAATTTAGTTACGTTTTCATACAGTGCGGATTTGATGTTGTGGGGGGGGGGGGGTTGGTGGGTTTTTTTTTTCTGTTTTTTTTTTCCCCGCGGGCTGCGGTGATGTTTATTTCGAGGAGTTGTGAAGGCGGAGAGTGGGGGGGGGGGGGGGGAAGGAAAAGGAAAGAAGGGGGGGAGATGAAAAAAAAAAAAAAAAGAAAGGGGAAAAAATAAAAAGGAAAGGCTAAAAAAAACAACGAGGAAGAAGCTGCTGCTGCTATAACTCCTTCCCTGCCCTCCCCGCGCTCGGGCGGGCTCGGCCGCGGAGCTGCGCGCCCCGCAGCGCCCGCACAGCCCCGCGCCGGGACCGCGGCTCCAGCGGGGACATCCCCATGTCCCGACCCTCCCGCTGACCCCCCCGCCGCACACCTCCCACCGCCGCCCCTCTACCCGCAAACTTCATTTTTTCTATTTACTTTTTCCTTATTTTTGATTTATTTTCCGAGTCGCACCACCCCCCCCCCCTTCCCCTCCCCGCACCCCCGCGGGTGCGCAGCGCAGCGCTGCACCGGCGGGGACACGCAGAGTCCCCGATATATCGCGATTTGCCCCAGCCCGCTCTGCTCCTCACCACCCAGCCCTGCCTTTACCCCTCTCACACGCTGCCCCGGCGAGAAATTATTGTGATTATTATTATTATAATGAGGAAAGCGATGGGACCCGGCTCGGAAGGAACCAGAGGAGCGCTCACCTTATTTAGATCTATTTTCTCATTTTCTTGAATTTTCTTCAGATCTGTCTTCTCAGAGAAACTAATGCCTTAATGACTTTCTGGTAGCTGCAAGCCTTCTTTTATTTCTGCTAAATATATGAAAATGTATGCAAATTTAAATCAAGCTTAACCTAGGAGCTCTTGCAATATATTTAATGGAATTTCAAACCAATAAGGGGACTCTGATGCAGTCTTCTGGAAGTGCAAATATAATTACGCAGCTCGGTTACCTCCAAAACGATGCAGGGAAAGGTCATTTTGGAACTCGGGAGCGGGTCGGGGGTCCCGGGGCTGCGCCTGTGCCCGCCCCGCCGGGGCTCCGCGGGTGCGGGGCTCTGCCCGCCGGGCCCGGCCGAGCCGGGGGGCTCCGCGCTCCCCCCGCTCCTCCCGCGGGGGGGTCCCGGGGACCGCACGCTCCTTTTCTCTCATTCTTTTCCCTTTTCACACGGTTTTTTTTCCCCCCCTCTCTTTTTCCCTTTTTCTTTTCCCCCCCGGTGTTGCCCTGCAGCCCGCCCGCCAGGCGCGCGCACCGGCGAACTTTGGGGAGCATCCACCGGGATTTACCGGCGGTGAGGCCGGGAAGCTCATTCTTTTGGGGCTGTTTTTTTTATTATTTGGGGCTTTTCTCGATTTTTTTTTTTTCCCCTGCCGACCGAGCGCCGCACGGCCCGGGGCAGGCGAGGACGGGCGGCTCGGGACAGCCGCACCGGGGGAAGAGCGGAGCGGGCACCGCGCACCCGGAGCGCGGCCGGGCCGGCGGGCGGGGGCAGCGCCGCACCGGGGTGGTCCCGCGGGGCTGCCGCCGGGGCGCCGCCGTTTAACCTCTGCCCGCCGCTAATCGCTCCCCATTTAAGCCGTGCCCCCCGCGCCCCCCCGTTCCCAGACGCTCCCCATTTAAGCCGTACCCCCCCTCCCCTCCTCGGGCCCCGCCGCTCCCCGCCCGGCGAGGAAGGAGTTAAGCGGCGGGGCCGCCTCGCGCCCGGCCCCCGGTGCCGGCGGAGTGATTCACTTCCTGCCTCGCGCCCGCGCGGCCACGACGCCCCGCCCAACGGGGGCTCGCCCCGCCCACGCACCGCGCCCATTGGTGGGCTCGGCCGGCGGCGCGCTCCCATTGGCCGGCGCGGGTGCCAGTCATGGCGCGGCCGCCGCCGGGCCGCCGTGCCGGTGGATGTCAAAGGCTGGCGCGGCGGCGGCGGCACAGTATAACTCGTGGGGCTGCCGCGGCCATGGCCACAGCCGCCTCCAACCCCTACGGCCTGCTGGGCGCCGGCGCGCTCGCCCACGCCGAGGGCGCGGGCATGCAGCAGGGCAGCCCGTTCCGCAGCCCGCAGAAGCTGCTGCAGAGCGAGTACCTGCAGGGCGTCCCCGGCAATGGGCACCCGCTGGGGCATCACTGGGTGACCAGCCTGAGCGACGGCGCGCCCTGGCCCGCGGCGCTGGCGGGCGGCCCGCTGGAGCAGCCCGACGTGAAGCCGGGCCGCGAGGACCTGCAGCTGGGCGCCATCATCCACCACCGCTCGCCCCACGTCTCCCATCACTCGCCCCACGCCAACCACCCCAGCGCCTGGGGCGCCAGCCCGGCGCACAGCGCCTCGCTGGCCGCCCCCCCCGCCGCCGCCGCCGCCGCCGCCGGGCAGCCCCTGAGCGTGTACTCGCAGGGCGGGTTCGCGGTGGGCGGCATGCTGGAGCACGGCGGGCTCACCCCGCCGCCCGCCGCCGCCGCCGGCCAGGGCTTGCACCCGGGGCTGCGCGGCGAGGCCGGCGGCGAGCACGGCGAGCTGGGCGGCCACCACTGCCAGGACCACTCGGACGAGGAGACGCCGACCTCGGACGAGCTGGAGCAGTTCGCCAAGCAGTTCAAGCAGCGCCGCATCAAGCTGGGCTTCACCCAGGCCGACGTGGGGCTGGCGCTGGGCACCCTGTACGGGAACGTCTTCTCGCAGACCACCATCTGCCGCTTCGAGGCCCTGCAGCTCAGCTTCAAGAACATGTGCAAGCTGAAGCCGCTGCTGAACAAGTGGCTGGAGGAGGCCGACTCCTCCACCGGCAGCCCCACGAGCATCGACAAGATCGCGGCGCAGGGGAGGAAGAGGAAGAAGCGGACCTCCATCGAGGTGAGTGTCAAGGGCGTGCTGGAGACGCACTTCCTCAAGTGCCCCAAGCCGGCCGCCCAGGAGATCTCCTCGCTGGCGGACAGCCTGCAGCTGGAGAAGGAGGTGGTGCGGGTCTGGTTCTGCAACCGGCGGCAGAAGGAGAAGCGCATGACCCCGCCGGGCGAGCAGCCGCAGCACGACGTGTACTCGCACGGCGTGAAAACGGACACGGCCTGCCACGACCTCTGACCGCGGGCTGCGGCCACGGGACTGCCCGGCCCCGGGACTGCCCGGCCGCGGGACTGCCCGCCGGGCTTTAACTTATGGTTTCGGGAGACGCGGCGAGGGGTCCCCGCCCGCCGCCGCCTCGGCAATATTTTTTTTTTCCTCTCTCCGCTGATCACACACGGTTGTTTACTCGCAGACAAGGTTTGTTTTCGGTCTCCGCTAGGACGAAGGAAAAAAAAAAAAAAAAGACACAAAAAAAAAATTAACCAACCCATCGAGAAACAAAACTCAAATAAAAAGGAAGAAAAAAAAACAGAAAAAAAAAAGGGAAAACCCGTGGAAAAATAGAAAATTAAAAAAAAAAAAAAAGAACGAAAAACCCGACTGAAAAGGAAAGACAGATGTGTGCCTATGAATAACCTTCCAGCGCCTTGGTTATATCAGCTGTATTTCAGGTGAATCTGTTTTACAATAGACTAGTTTTGCATTTTTAAAGACTTATATAGCGTTTTTAAATGTCCTGAGGTGTTTTACTACAAACTGTACACAATATTTGTGACCTAATTTGTATCGAATTGAGCAGTCCAAACGTTGCTCCCTTTCCCCGAGCGCCGGCAGTGTCACCGAGCGGGGCCGGGGCAGGGCGGCCGCGGCCCTTCCTCACCCCCACCCCCGAGGAGATGGGGCTCGGAGCCCCGCACCGATGTGAAGAACAGGCTTATTTGTTGCAGCTTTTTTTCCTTCCTTTTCAAGAACTTCCCAACACCGTAAAACGGTCGGGTCACAAGCCTGACCTTCCCCCCACTCCCCTCCTCCACTTCTTCTCCCAAGGAAAAAAAAAAAATTATTTATATATAAAATAATTATTTCTAAGAGATTTACCCGAAATTAAGCATCACAACCAAACCCGTGGCATTTGCCAGTCTTTTTCTTTCCGAAGATGAGTTGGGCTTTTTGATCAGCGCCAGACTGAGAGGTCTGTAGTAAAACACCTTTATCCTTCTGCGCTTTCGCTTCGGAAATCGGTTTCTCTGTATTTTGTTTCGATAGTGAAGAGGAATGAGGTGTCGGCGGGGAGGGAGGCAGGGAGGGAGGGAAGGGGACAGAAAACGCCCGCATTTGGTTCACGCTGAGCTTCTTTCCGCGTCGCAGGGAGATGCTGGATTTGTGGAAAAGCTTTTCTATGGGGAGGGGAAGGGGGTGGCGGGGAAGGAAAAAAAAAAATCATAATAATCACCGACAAAACAAAACAGGGAGAAAAAAGAAAAGAAAAAAAAAACAACAACAAACCCTCAACCACCAAAACAAAGTCACTAAAACGCTACCAACGCCGTTTTTTTCGGGCGCAGGGAAGTGCCGAGCTGCACCCGCCCCCTTGGTCCCCCTGTCCCTCCCAGCCCGTGGCTGTGTTGTCCCCAAGGGCGGGGGGGGGGGTCTGTGTGTCTGTCTGTCTGTCTGTCCGTGTGTGTGCTCGCTTCCCCCTCCCCGAGCCCCGCGCTGCTCCCGCACCCCCGGGGCCGCCGGGCAGGGCCGGGCTCCCCCCATCCCATCCCATCCCATCCCATCCCCTCCGCTCCCGGGGCTGCACCCGCGGCCCCCCGAGGGCCGGGCCGGTCCCCGCTCCGCGCAGCTCCCGCACAGCATCCCCCCCTCCTCCTCCTCCTCCCACCCTTCTTCTCCTCTCCCCTTCCCCTCCTCCAGATTTTTTCCTTTCGACATTTATATTTTTCAAGTATTTTTCAGTAAGCGCTAAAAAAAAAAAAAAAAAAAAAGAAGCAAAAAAAAGGAAAAAAAAAAATAGAAATTAAGAGAAAAAAGAAAAAAAAAATCTCGACACTGAGGACCTGCCTATTTCTGCCAACTTTATAACTGTACAGTTTTGTATATTAAACGTTTTTTGGAAGTTATTAATTTAAAGAAAGATCATTTAGTTTATTCATTTAGTAACTGATGTATAATAAACGCTATTTTCATTAAAGGTTGCTTTTTTCAACTATTTTATCCAAAATTGCCTATTGCAGTTGCCAACAATTATTTATTTTCAATAAATTCCGCATTATGTTTAAAAAAAAAAAAAGAAAGAAAACGTTTCAGAAAGAAACAACAAAAAAAATTAAGCCTAAATGGGTGTCGGATAAAAATAATAACGAAACACACGAGTGGCTGTAACGTTTGGTTGTCGACCAGTTTTAGTCAAGGGGTTTATATCGACGCAATATTTTATTGTTGTAAAAGGAAAAAAAAAAAACACCAAAAAAAAAAAAAAGGTTTAAATAAACATTTTTACGAAAGAAAAAGAAAATAGCTGGAAAAGTGCGGGTGCGTGGTTTGTGCGCTGGCCGAGCCGGGGTGCGGGGGCTCCTCCGACCCCCCCAGCCCCGGGCACGGCTGGAGGGGCCGGTGCCGGCAGTGCCGCTGACACCTGCCGCGGCTTCGGGGTGGGAAAAAAAAAAAAAAAAAAAAAAGCTCTTTTTGGGGTGGAAGAAGGTCTGTGCGGTTTTTGCGGGGCCGGGGCAGCGTGTGTCCGTATAGAGCCGCGTGTCGGTGCGTTCCGTGTGTGTCAATATTTGTGCGCGTCCCGGCCATGCGGGTCCCGGCGCCGGGGAGCGGCAGCGAGCGGGGGGCACCGGGCAAGTTTCTTTTGTTCCTGCCGTGCCCCCGCCCACCCTGCCCGGGCCGCGGCCGCCGGGAGCGGAGGGGCCGCAGCTCCGAGCCCCGTCCCCGCCCCGGGGGGAGGAACAATACCGCTTTAATCACATCGAGCGCCGTGAAACGGGCGAGCTCCGGCCGCGGCGGCCGCCCGGGTGCAGGGGGAGGCAGGGAAGCGGTAAAAACTTCAAGGGATCGCCAGCGAAACGGCCTTTTATTATTTTTTTTTTTTTTTTTTTTTTCTCCTCCTTTCTGAAGCCGAACCTCGGAGAAAACAATGCCCAACCCTTCTGCCAGCAGTGTAAGGGGGGGGAGAAATTACCTTTAGGAATAATCGTGAGGAGCGGCCCGAGCAGGGAGCGAGCTCTCGTCTTCAATAAGCAGCACTTGAGTGGACAGGAGCCTTCCCACTGCACTGCCAGCACACCAAGCCTCCCGTACCTGGGAGCGAGAGGGATTTGGGATGTGAACAGTGGGCGATGCATTGTTTCTGAACCATAAAAGTGATTTATTTCATTGGTAAATCTCTGTGAGCTGCAGCACCGCGGCCTTGAGGGCAGCGGGGCCTGCGCTGGCCCCGGGTGGCTCCGCTGAGGGACCACGACCTGCAGCTCTGTCCTGAAGGATTACAGCAGCAGCAGAAGGAAATACAAGCCCCAAAAGCCCGGTTTGTGTCAGCTCCAGGAGCAGGATGAATGTGGCGTGGGGACCAAAGCAGGAGTAAACAGCCGTGGTTTGTAAACAGCCCCAGCTGAGGACGCGGAGGAAAAGCTGCAGGTTAAAACCGGCTGCAGGTTAAAACCAGCCCTGAGTGCTCACGGTGGCTCTGAGCATGCAGGGCACAGAAAGGCAAAGCTCTTAAAGACAGCCTTGGTTTGGAGGAGGGACGGAAGGCGTTTCACTGAAATTAGCCCGTTTTAGAGCCCTTTGGCTGCTCTGTAAATACAACCACAGCGAGGGCTGGGTTATGTCTTATTTTAAAACAAATTAGCTTGAGACAAAAGAGATGCAATGAAAGACGGAATCAAGTAAGTTTATAAACAGAAGCACTTCAAAAGGCTGCTGGAAAGCCGGAGAAAAGAGGAGAATTTCGTTGAAAGAAATAATCTCTGCTGGTTATTGCCCATCGATTTCAGTGTTCCTGCTAGCAAAAGGAAACTCTTTTGTGCCACCTAATGTTAAGTACAGATCACTGTTGTCTTCTTGGCTGCCCATCATCCATGGTGAGCTGGGGAGGCCTCGGGGTGCTGAGCCCATCAGGGTGGAGCCCAGCACCCCAAAGTCCCACCAGACCAAGGGCAGGGAGAGAGAAACTTCAGCTTCGCAGTTACCTTCTGAATTTAGGGTTTTTTGTTTTAAAAAAGAACTCAGGAGGGGGTGGAGAGAAGCACGGGGTAGAATCATAAGAATGAAAGACTCCAAATTTGGGTTTTGTTATAAAAAAGTAGCTGCAGAACGAGCACATCCAGAGTTTATATAAGCTGCCCACCCCCAAGCTCCATCTCAGCAGCCTCTGGGTTTGGGGGAGCTTCTCTTTCCACTCTCCTCAAGAACCCAAGTGGCCTGGCCTTTGCACACCCGTGTCTCCCAGCTGGAAGAATTTTGGTGTGTACTTAGCAGCCATTCACATTAATTTAGTATGTAAATATCTTACACAATCTTTTAAAGAAAGGGCTGAAAGCAAGTGTTTCTCCAATAACAATAAATTGCGCTGTTTTTGTGATTTTAATGGTAAGTGTTAAATATCTTTAGCAATTTTTGAGGTTGAGTCGTCCATGCTTTTCATATTATACTAAAAAAAAAACCAACCAGGGGCTTCCTTTGGGTTAAGTTTTAAATATTTGTAAGCTGTGCTCTTTAAAGATGGCCAGGACATGGGAGAGAGTTCTCTTGAAAGCAAAAAATTACTAGAAGTAAGCAGAGGTGCTATTTCACTTTAGGCTGGTCATTATAGATCATTCAAAATATGGACTAGTCAATCCATGCCTAGACTACATTTGACCAAGATGTTTTTAAAATCTCTCAAAATCTAGTATTTCGAGTTTTTCTTTCTGTATTTTTAGGTATCGATTCCCTAGGTTCAGGCAGAACAGATGAGAGAAACCTGGTTCTCTTGGGCTGCATCCATGTACCAAAACCACCACTGATTTTAGAGCACATCCACATGTGGATAGAGGCACGTTTAAAACCTCAGTCCTTCCCCCAGGAGCATGTGGGGCTGGGGGTGGATGCCCTGATCCCAAAACCCAGACAAAATTCACTGTTTACTCACCAGGGCAGCTTCCCTGTAATCAGTGAGCTCACCATGCAAATGGAGTTATTAATTAGTATTTGCACAACTGAATTCCAAGGTTCCATCCTAGGAAAAAAAAAAAATACAATATTTCAGGCAGGTGACCAATCCTGCTCAATAGCCCCCCAAAATACCCACAGACCTCAGGACCTACATTCGTACTCACTTTCCCCTTTTTCCAGCATCCTGTAACCAATAGACTGGAAAGGCTCCACAGCAATTACATATTTAGGATATGTGATAGCTGCAGTTAAGATCTTTACGACTGATTGCAGGATAAAATTTACTTCAAATGTGCAAGAGCCCATTTTTAAACCTCAGTCTTTCAGCTGCTTTGCATTAGAGATATTCCAAAGAATCAAAAGCAATTAGAGCGTACTAAGTCTAAATGGTAAATAATTTCCAAATCAAAACCTTTATTAAAGCAATAAGCATCTATTTTTGTTAACACTGTAAGAGATGGAAAGAGCCAAAGTAAAGAACTTTTGGTTTAATGTCATGGAAAGAAAGCCAGACTTCTATGCTGAAGAGCAGTATAGGAAATCTCACCCCAAGTGGGTTTGGGGGTTGAGTTTGAAAGACTTGGGAAAGCAGGACAAGCAGAAGGATTTAAAACTCCAGTTTTTGTGGTGGGGATGGGAGTAGGGACGGTTTGCACATGCCTGACATGGGATCTGTAGGTGGATCCGTGGCTCCCGATTCCCAGCGAGAGCCTCGGCGGCTTGCAAATATTTGTAGAATCACGTCCTTAATTAGAGTGGTAAAACAGTATTAAATCTTGGGATGGGAGAGAAAGAGGAGAGCAAGGAAGAGCTGTCACTGGCCAGAGCCTGTCAACAAGAAGTTAAAAAGTCCAATGGTAAATCTCGTTTCTGGGAGCTCTGGGTTTGCAGAGCCATCGACCGGCGGCTCCGGGCTCAGCGGCTCCTGATCGATGCTCTGCTGGCACAGAGCACCACACTGAGGAGCTGGGGGCTGCTAAAGTCACTTTGAAAATGGGCATATTTCAAACGGGGACTCTGAAAAGCTGGGCAGCAGCTCTCCTCACCCCTGGTGTTATTTAGACACCCGAAATGCTGCCCCATTATTCCATCACCAGATTTTATTATTTTTTAAATGATGCCAGTCCTTGACTTCTGCGCCTCGAGTACAAATAATATTTACCCAGCATAGAAGCGCCATTTCTGAACCCAAGTTGTTTTCCTTTTTGGCCAAAGCATGAAGTTTTGTTTTGCATATTCATCTTCAGACTTCGGGAAGGAAAAATCAAATTAAATCAAATCAAATCAGCCCACAGATCTCACTCACCAAAAAATGGCTGGGGGAGATGAGAGTGTCTGAGCTCCCCTGCCATCACTGAAGGGCAACTGGAGGTAACACGAGCTGCTCCCCATCCAGGGCTTGTACTTCTGTCCAGATTATGGGATTAGTCTCTGTTACATCTATCTACAGTTGGGAACTTGTGATCCAGTTAAAGCAGCTTGAAAGGCGCCCAGCAGGTGCTGGGGGTCCGACTCCGTGGCACAAATTCTGTGAGTTACAGGGGCAAAGCAGGGCTGGCCTTGTGCCGGGCTTCCCAAGGCTCCACACGGCTGGGGGAGACAGGGAAAAAATCAAAATCCTGCCAGAAAACACTCCCAGACAGGGAAAATCTGCCACAGCCTCTTTTTTCCACCCTAAATCTTGAAATTGAGTTGTTAATGCTTAAATACAAACACTGTCAGATGTGAGTTTATGATTCTTTGCTGCTCCACACACATCACACGGACACAGGGGATCTCCTACACCTCAGAAATGCAAATTCAGCTCTGGAATTCTGAGTTTGCAGAAACTGTCCTGTAAATGTCACGGGGGATTACCAAATCTACAAAGATTACAGCTCTGCATACGTTCAGACTATTGACTTAAAACTTTATTATCTTTGATATAAATTCTCCACAAAGGAAACAATTCAGCAGTGGGAATTCTGTCCACGTCAAGCTTTTGCAAGCTTGGAATCCTTCTGTACAATCCTGCTTTTCACTAGAGTGGGCAGATCTCTGTAGGTGATGATATACCAATCCAACACAGCACCTTAAAACCACAAAATCCTGCCCTGCTCAGCCCAAATTTCTCCCAGCTGCAGCAGAGAGAGGATGCAACACACTCCCAGTTATTCAGCCGTGAGGAGTTTTTAGTAGAAAATGTAATGGTGTGGGGTTTACTCTCGTTTGTTCTTCGTAGTATAGTAAAGCTGTAGTAGAGCCTCAGAAAATCTGTCTTTGTAACAAGATCTCTGCAGAAATGAATACATGGTGATGTGGCTGGCAGTGGTTTGCTCAGAAAAATATGCAGTTGCATAGTAAGATATTTATAACAGGATTAGATTTCAAGTACAAAGCTCAAGTTCAAAGATTTTTCAGGATGGTGCACGAGAAAATGACAAAATCAAAATTTTTTTTTTTTTTGAGTTCCCAGTTCTCTGTGGTGGAGAACCTTTGTGGTAAAGCATCACTTGGAGCTGTCTCAGCTGGACCTGGGAAAATCGTGGCCCCTTCCCAGGCATCCCAGGATGGGATGCAGATGAGCAGAACAGATGCTGGGAAAGGCCCTGGGCTCCCCTCCCTGTGATCTCTCCTGCCTCTGACTCCGCGGGGTTGGATATTTAGGGCACAGCAAGCTGCACATCTCACATCCATGTTGGCTCTCAACCCTCTGTGCAGGACTTTTCCTGTGGAATCTCCCTGAATGCCACTCCTTGGACAGAAACAGTGCTGGACAAATTCCAACCCAGTCCAGTGAGAGAGAGCACCCCTTACAGGACCTCCATTCTAAATCCAGGTTAAAAACTAAACTCTGCCTTGTCACAGGACTTCCATCCTAAATCCAGGTTAAAAACTAAATTCTGCCTTGTTACAGAGCCTCCATTCTAAATCCAGGTTAAAAATTAAACTCTGCCTTGTTACAGGACCTCCATCTTCAATCCAGGTTAAAAACTAAACTCTGCCCAGCTTTATGCCCATTTCCTGTGCTGCACACCAGTTTAGATGATCTCCAAATGTAAAACTCGCTGTGAACATTCCCTATCTGTAACATTCTTCATCCTTGTCTATAAAATACTTTTTTGCTGGTTTGTCCAATATAAAGCACATCAAATGAAAGAATACCAGAATTCTTTTAGCAGAAAAGACTCGAGGTTTTTTTTCCTTATTTCCTACAGAAAACACATCCACCTCTCATCCTGACTTGTTGCTAATTCTTGTGGGCACAGGAGTCGTAGAAGGGATGAGTTCAGTGGTGCCTGTTTCAGTCCCCATCACCACAAGTGTCTTCCCAAGGGATTTATTCCGTGCCATCTCTTCCTCTTGCCCCAACCTAACCCAGGAAAATGCACTGTGGGAATTGTAACGCCTCATATATTCCAAGGGAGAGGATAATAAACTGGGCTGCTCTGACCTTTTTGGGATTGGTGCTGCTTGATCCCTCCTGTCCACAGTGGTGACCTGGGGGATGCCAGTGCAGCTACAGCACAGTGAAAAGGTTAAAGTCAGTGTTTATGGGTCTATTAAATGTTTATGGTCTTTCACAGGCCATACCAGGCATTAAAGTTATGATAGCTCGTTCCCATAACAAACACTGGAATGAGAAGAGAAAATGGCAGAGTGTGAGGCTGGTTTGAGGTGCTGCTCTGAGGGCAGTGAGGGAATGTGTTGCATCCTCTCTCTGCTGCAGCTGGGAGAAGTTTGGGCTGAGCAGGGCAGGATTTTGTGTTTTCAAGGTGCTGTGTTGGGCTTGTGTAGCATCACCTACAGAGATCTGTAGTAGATCTTTTTCACTCTAGTGAAAAGCAGGATTGTACAGAAGGATTCCAAGCTTGCAAAAGCTTGACATGGACAGAATTCCCACTGCTGAATTGCTTCCTTTGGGAAGAATTTATGTCAGGGTTGTTGCAGGGAGGGCACAAAACCAGCACAATATTCACAATATTCACTCTCTACTGGGAAACAGCCAAAAATAAAGAGGTGACATCACAAGCCTGAATGACATCCCAGCAGATCACCCAACCAGAGGCACCAAGACCTCCCATCCCCAACACTGACCAGCTGCAGAAATTGGGAAGCCCAAACAGAGATTAGATGTGCCCATTAAGTTGAAATGCAAAAAATGCCCCATTTTGGAGACTGCCAGCACAGAGCTCTGCTGCTGGGACACCACTCTTGTTCCAGGGGCTGCTCAGCCACTGCCAGCTCCTTGCTTGGCTCTCACATCTCACATCTGTACAGCCCAATCAAAAAAAACCCAAACAAACTTATTTTTGCTTTTTATCTCTTCTAAATATCCTAATTTCACTGTGTGTCCTAAGATGCCCGTGGTACATCAATGAGTGTCCATGAACAGGGACAATTTAGAAACATCCAGACAGCCTCAAAAGTCTCATCACACTCCTGTAAAACCTCTGCTTGTCACCACAAATCGCTGGATTTACACTGAATTTTCCTGGCAGGCAAAGAAACTTTCAACTCTAAAGGATGAAGAAATTCAGTCTGGAGACAAAACTTCCCAAACCAGCAGCACCCCTGGGCCACTGAGAGCTACTCAAAGACTGAGCTTGAGGTAAACTCCTGTTTAAAAAGAGCTGTGAAAGTAAAATATGCAAAAACATTAAGTATATTATTTCCTACTATTACCCCAAACAAATTACTCTGGAAAATTACACTGTTTTTTCAAAATCACTTCTGATCTGATAGTTGGTAATGAAAATAACAGGTCATTAAAATGGCAGTTATTACAAGTGTATGACAAGTAAAGCCAAAACATCAAATATAATGATGTCATTGATATTTGTTTTATCTTCTGCTATATCACTAACACCCTTTTTTATTTGTTTTGTAATAGAGTATTAAAAAATAAATATACATACATAAAATGTTATCAGTTGAAAAGAATTAAGAACACAGGGTAGGCACCAAGCCAGGATTAGTATCACATAAATAGAAATACACGATTTAATGTTAACTAATATGTGGTACCCAGCAAGGACTGAGACACCTGGACACAGGAGAAAGGACAGGAAGAACTGGGCTGATAGGTGAGAAAAGGTGCATGGTTAAATCAGTTATCCCAGACTTTACATCCCAAGTGCTTTATGAAAACCAAAAAACTTAAAGAAAGAAAGGAAAGAAAATTTAAAAATGAAAGTTCCAGCAGGTTTGACAGCCTTTTAAACCTGGTCACAGGAATTCTTGGGCTTTGTCCATCATTTACCTCCTGTGTTGAAATACACTGAAATTCCCAAATAGGGCCAGATGTCCCTGGGGCAGCTCCTTGGGTGACATCTCAGCCCTGCAGTGATGGGTTCCCTTTGTCCTCCTGGGCAAGGGCAATTCCTCCTGTTCTGCAAAACAAGGGAGGAGGGAAGGGGAATGAGAGGGATGGGAACAGGGGAGCCAAAAAGGGTCAGCCAGGAGATGGGAGGGTTTCAGCCCCACCTGTGGCCAGCTGGGTGTGCTTTGGGGAGGTAAAAATGAGAAAGAACATTAAAAAAAGAGAAAAACCATTAATTGGGGTGTGGGCTGAAGCGTGGGGGGAGCTTTGGTGTGTAAGGGCAGTGCTGGGTTCAGACAGCAAATTTTTGGGGCTGAGTGCTGCAGCTCCTGAACATCTGTGGTGCTAACACAGCTCTTTGCTCCAGAACTGCCTGTGCAGTAAAATCATCACTGAAGGTCCTTTTAGGAGTCACTATTCTTGTACTACACAAAAGAAAACAGCCTTTACAAATTCAATTAATTGAAAAAAAAATAAACTGAATTCCTCAAGCAGGATTTTTATATTCCGTTCCATGTGCTAAATATTTGGTCCACGTTCTAGAACAGAAAACATAAATTAATTTTTTTAAAATTTTTTGAGGGGGTCTCTGAGCTGTTGCACAGAGGAATTCAGGCTGCCCATGTAATTTTTGCTGTGTTTGAACATGAAAATATTAATTTAATGTGTCCCCACAGCAAACACCACTGTGGATGACATTGATGAAGGGTGTACAGCAGTGCTGTGGAGCTGAGCAGGAAAGCTCCTGCTTAGACAAAAATTGTGGTTTTTTAACAGCACTGAGCATCATGGGATGTACCCAAGCAATAGATTGTGGAGATCTCAGGTGTTCCAGCAGGAG
This sequence comes from Acridotheres tristis, assembly GCA_037013685.1. NCBI lineage: Eukaryota > Metazoa > Chordata > Aves > Passeriformes > Sturnidae > Acridotheres > Acridotheres tristis. Next base: position 16,060,314 of record CM072889.1, read on the forward strand.
GATCCCATGGCTGGATAATCAGGTGTTCTCCCAAAGAAGGCATCGAGCTGAGGATTCCAAACCTGCGATTCCCCCCGCGTCTGCCTGGAGGTGCAGGAGATGGAGCAACTGGGAAATCAGCAGAGCAGCAAGCTGAGCACTACAAATTGGTAAAAATTATTTAATACTGGGAAGCTGATCTCGTCACCCCCTGGTAATTCTGTCAATTAGGCAGATGGAATTAATATGAATTATCAACGATGAATTGTTTGCGAGTGTAATAATGAATGGAGGAAATAGGAAGGAACACAGCACACTTAAGATTCAGAAGTGTTGTCTGTCTCTGAATATTTCCTCGGGAATATCTTTTGGTTCCATTAAAAAGTACTATTGGAAATACATCTTTTTAGCGTTTGAGTTGCAAATCAGCCTGGACATATTAGGAAGTGCCACAAAGCAAATGTATACACTGAAAGTCTCTCTGATCCAAGAAGTTACATTCACTTAAAAAAAAAAATCAGAAAACAACCCACAGAGATGCTCAGGAAGAGTAGCCATCCTTGAAAAAGAGGGAAGAGCAGAAGTTGGAAATATTTTAACTGGAGAAGCCATCACTGGAATGTCGCTCCCACTCTGTGCTGATGCCATCAACAGATTGCAATAATTTTCTTTTCATGTTAGGGGAAAAAAGTCAGAAGGAAATAGAAAACCTAAAAGCAAAAAACCTGAATCCCTGAGACATAATTTAAAATTAGTTTTCACTAATAATTTTGATTATCCCCTTGGCAGCTGTTGGGGAACCTTCTCCTTTGCCATTAGAGCAGGAGAGACCTTGGTTAGGACACCACTAACAAAGCATCAGTTTCTGGAGTGTTTGACAGAGAGATTTGCACAAGATCAATCCTTAGAGGAATATTTCCCTCCAGAACAACCTTCCTCCACCCCCAAAAGTTTTCCAAATACTCCCACTGGCAGATGGTGCAAACACAGGCAGGTCCACAGGAACAGCAATTGTTCATCACCACTCGCGCTGGGGGTTTTGAAACTTGTCACCAAGACCAGAAATGAAATTTTCCCTGCTTGGGATCATTTTCCAGCTCTTTCTTACCTGAATTGGAAGGTGGCAATAGTTTCTAGGTTAGGAAAGGGAATTCTAGGTAACTTGTATGGGCTCTAGGAGATCCAAGACAAGGGAATAGGGGTAGGATGGAAAAAGGGATACAAGCAGTGCTAATCCTTTTTTCAGAGCTGTGTATAAAATGATGTATCTGTTCTGCTGCTTGAGGGACATAAATATCAGTTATTAAGACAATCAGGATTTGTTCCTTGCAATTACTTTTTAATAGAAACATGAATCTCAGTTAAAGCCAGATTTACGCTCAGCCTTGCTTAACCCAGTGCCTGGATCTTTGATCCCAAATTATTTATGAAGTGGGGAAATCTCTCCTGCATGGGGTGTTTCTGCTGGAAATGGGCAATAGGTTCTTCCCAAAGGCCTTTGCACCTTTATTGCATAAAATAATCTGCTGCTGAAATGCATTTATAGGTGCAACATACAGTTATTACAAAAGCAGTAAGCAATAAAACTTAAAGATTTAGGGCAGAAATTGAATAAAAACGTCACTTCCAGTTTGAACAGTGAAACTGAGACAGTGGGATCCCAAAAGGAGAATCTGGACAAGCACTCTTCCAATGGGAAATAACCACTGCCACCTTTCATGGTGAAGGGTGGTGAAAGCCCAGAGGCAGAAACAGATTGCTGGGAAAAGTTCCCACAGCCAGGGGCTGCAGGGAGCATCCTCATGCTGTCCATCCTGCTGTCCAGCAGCTCCAATTTCCCCTTTTCCCCATGGATCCACATGCCACACACCAGGGCTTCTGCAAGAGTCTGGTAGGATTTATTGTGGGGTTTTTCCCTTTCTTTTCTTTTAATTTCTACAGTAATTTCTGTCCCTCCTCCCCATCCTGTCAAAGCATCACAAGAGATCCCACTTGGTTCTGTTCTAGTTAGAAATGATCTCTAAGTTAATTCAGCCACGGATTTGGGGGGTGGGAAAGCCAGAGCTCACTGGGAATGGGGTTTCAGGTTGGTCCAGAGTAAGAACTCCATGAGGGCAGTGAGCCCAGTCCCACCACCCTCCCCGGCCTCTTGTGCACTCAAACAGCTTCTGCTTCTAACCAGAAATATGAATCTATTCTAATAAATCTTTCAGAATGTCAAAAGGCAAGTGAAGGCAAACTGAAGTTTTTAGGGAAAGGTTTCATTTGGGTAGGGAATACAGGGATAACAAATTAATGTTTCTCTCCGAATGGAGCATGTTCAGGTTTGGCTCCAGGAAGCAGAAATCATTTTGCACACTAAAAGCAGCTTTTGAAATTCACATTCAGAAAATAATTCTGAATCGTTCAGGTTCTTAGACATTAACTTACAATTAATTTTTAAGTAAATTGAGTGTAGTTTTATTTACAAGGCCAAGCTGCCAGCAGCTCCCAGCCCCTCTTAAGTGGGAGGAAAACCAACTTTCTGCTGGTGTCAACTGGAATTTAAAGGAATTGGGACTCTGAATGCTCAGTGTGCTCCAGAGTGCTGCTCAGGATCGCATGAATCCCTTCTCTTTGAGGAGAAAAGCTGTCTGAATGTCACTCACACTGCCCTTTATTTTTATCCATTAGACAAACAAAATGAATGATCACATTTATGTGGAAAAAAAAGCAGACCCCACGGGCTATACGGCGTGAAAAGAACTCTTTCTGCCCAGCAAGATAATGCTTGAAAAGGTGAATGAAAAGATTTTAGCAAAGAGGAAAATGTCCCTGTAGGACCCTTCCTAATTCTGAGCTCTTCAGCAACGTCAGCCTCGCTAATCCATACCTAGCTGTGAGTTCAAATGAAAAATTCATTAACTTTGTGTCCTTTAATTTATTAGGTGTAGCAACACTCCTCATCAGGGGAAGGGCTGAAAGGAGGGGACAATCAGGGCGCTTTTATTCTCTTGGCAAACCCACGGGCTCACAAAGGGAGAGGACCCGTTTGGGAGAAATTACCCTCCCTAATTAGAAGTGCCTCGCTGGGGCCGAGCAAAGGGAAAATGGAAAATCTGCCATCAAAGATCTGGAACAGCCACGGCCACAACCACGGCAGGAGCAGGCAGTGGTGGAGGCTCCTCGGTGACCAGTTCATCCCACAGCAGTGCATAAAGGGGGAGCAGGAACAGGAGAGTCTTTTTTACAGAGAATTAAAACTGAAAGGTAGATTTTCTGCACCACAACAGGGCTGGATGCTGCTTCCCATCCCCTGCACTCACTGCTGATCCATCCCAGCCCTGTGTTGTGGCAAACTGGAGAGGCTTTTCCCAGCAAACTGCCTGAGTGGGGATGCAGGAAGTGAGAAGAGGAAATACAGAGGATATTGAGTGATCACATCCACAGTGGGACCTGGGATAACAACCACTCCTGCCTTTCTCTCAGGCTGATAGGATTTGGTTTTATTCCCAGTAACACAATATTTTGTCCTTACATGACCCTTCCCGGTGTCCCTTCCCTCCCTCTTTGGAAAGGAATAAATAATTATCCTTATTTTCTGCCAGGAAACACAGATAGTGAGTGGGGTGAGATGGACAGCAGCCAGGGCAATGCCAGCAGCAGAGCCAGGGGCCCAGGCCCCATTAACATTAATGCTTAATTAGTGTTTACATTTTCCAAGCACAATGTAAACATGTATCTGCACCAGCCAGCACCAGCTGTGATGGAGGGAGTGATGTTATCCAACAGCAATTTCCTCTCCTTTCAAAGGGGCATCTCCAGTAGGTAGGACCACAAAGCAGCATCTGAATCATGACACCTCATATTGTGCCCTACAAAGGACACAGTGGGGTCACGTCACCAGTTTTGAGGTAAGACCAGCAAATATTTGGGTTGATGAGAAAGGGTAAGTGGTAGGAAAACAAAAAAACATTCAAAAAAACCCAGCCCCTTTGAGGATGCTGCAGCAGTCATCTATGATTTCAATTATGGAATTACAAACTGCCTTGATAGCCATATGGATAGAGGCTTTGAAGCCAGAAATTATTGTTCCCCAAATTAATTTTGCTTTGCAACGGCAGAAAACTCTGAACAGCTGTAAAAAATGTTCACAATGAAATCCGAGTGTAGTGGAGGTTAATCCAGGTTGAAATTTCTTTACAGATATTAAAATTAAGTTCAGCTGAGCCAGAAGTTCATGAAATCAGCTTCTCTTGCTCAGAGATGCTCTGGCTGTTGGCTCTCCACCCCTCCAAAGTGATGCCCAGCTTACCCAGACATGCAAAGTGTCCCTCTGTCACCACTTGGACTTTCCTGGGGCTGCTTCCAAACATCTCCTTCCTCATGGTCCAAGTTCTCCCACTCCAGGGATCCCACAAACAGCTGGAGGAGAAAATCCCACAGCCAAGGATTTTCTGCTGCAATTACTGAAAAACAAATCCGCAAATACTCTCTGTCACTGGTATTTCTAAAACCTCTGTCACAGGGGTGTTGGGACAGCAGTTGTTTGTGGTTCCATGAGGGATGGATATGACAGGGACAGGACACTTCATGTCCAGCTGTCATCAAGGGCTTTTTCCAATATTGGAAGTCAGGGCAGTGCAACATCACCTCCTCTACACCCTGAGAGTCACATCTGGTCTCCCTCCTCCTCTGGAATACTCCTGGAAAGAATCCTCAGGAGCTGGGGAAGGTGGAAATTTCTTGGGCAGTGAAGCTGAAACAAGATGGTTTTCCTGGAGGGAGGTGCACAGGCACCCATTTCCCACTCAGTCACTCTCAGCAGCCACTTGCCATGCTGAAAATCAAATGTAAGTGTTGATTTCGTGCCACAAACTGATTTCCTCTGGAAAGGTGAAAAAATATCAAGGAGAACAACCACAATCAATGCAAAAACCAATATAATTATAAACTAGGCATAAACGGCCATCAATGCACATCATCTCTGTAAGGATAAGGGAGATATACAGGGTGTTAAGGTAAATATTTAAAGAAGGAAGAGTTTAAAAATATCTGAAATTATCCCTCAGGTTGAAGACAGTGTTTCCTAAAAGGTGCATAACCTAAAACTGTATTCACTGCTCTGGTTACCCAGCTGCAAGGTGAGCAGCCCAGAGCTGGCAGGACATCACAATGTGTTCTAAGAACAGTAAATAACACAACTTTTTAATAGCTTCATTCTCCCTTATTTTGTGGCAGAGTTCAAGTTTTGGTGCCATGACAAGGAAAAGAGCACCTGAACATGAAAAGCATCACTGTGGCTTAGCCACTTTTAGTGACTTTTCTTCAAATGCAGTCACAGATATAATTATGTAGAGGAATTTCTCATGCTCATATGAATATATTGATAATCCCATGGCCCCCAGACCAGCCCCTAATCCCTGAATCAGGACACGAGAGAGGGTGAAGGTGCAGGATTGTCCCTGCAGTGAGATCAGCCTTACCTGACAGTTCTCAGTGAAGCACAAATCACAATTGCTATGCAAATACACCATAATGATTTTTTAGGTTGTAATTGTATTTTTTTTTTCAAAGCTTAAATAGGAATTAGGCTCTGTGATTTCCCTCCATGCAGGGATGACTTTAGCACTGGTGTCATCTCTCCCCGAGGCACCAGAATGACCAGACTGACCTCAAAGTGCACACAGAAAATTACAAAACACACACACACACAAAAAAAGGAAATTTAACCTGGAAGAACAAAACAATGGGCAAATATTGCTGTCCAGAGAGAACTCACTTTGCAGTGCCACAGAGCCCTGCAGATGATCAGTGCCTCCCCAAAGGAGGTCTCACCTGGGGAAGTTGCAGGTGACACCTGCAGATGCAGCTCCATAACCTGGATGCTCCCAGGAATTCCCAGGAATTCCAGGAATTGGGAAGGAGCAGCCTGGAGTGACAGCAGGGAGGGACAACAGGAAGCCTCTCTTTGTGTGCCACACCAAGCTGGGCTGGAGCAGGCGAGGGCACAAAGGGTGGAAGTTATTTATTATGAAATAAACTTTGCAAAGGCTTAGCCAGACACCTTTGATGTTTCCAAAGAGCCCATCTGAGCTCAGTTTTGGAATAAAGTAGCCAGCTCAATGATATCTTAATTTCTTGAAGACAGTTGTTCAGTCTCTTTTCTATACTGTATGTTCCACATTAAGTCATTATCTATGCTGTTCACTCCATTAATTCTGCTAGTTTTATTAGCAAAGTTCTGCTGCCTGGTCCTGTAGCAGTGACAAGCATTTCTAAAAGCTAATCTGACAGATAATGACTCCATTAAGTGTTGAATACTAATTGGTTTACATCAGGGGCCTGAAATTAATTGATGTAAATAAATTAGCACCTGAGCATGCATCACCCCAGCTTTGGATTTTCCTAAATACCAATGATTTTTAAAGCTTGTATCTTCAGCAAAACGCAGCGGAATATAAACAGACAGGATGAGTAATTAAAATGTGGCAACAAAATAAGACTATCAAGATGAGCTTAACAAAGATTGTTTACCTATTGATGGAAAGGGTAGTGCCTGCCTGTACAGTCTGTTTACACTGCTCTGACTCCTAGAAAAGATACTTTTCTGACAGCTTCCCAAAGATATAATTATCATTTCTATAATAACAGTGACACTGACCCCCACACCATTACTAAGATTTAGTAAAGTTCTGTGATACGCAGGGAATGTGTCCTATTAATCACAACAAACACCTGCCCCCCTTTAAAAGTCAAGGCTTCAATTATTAAATCAAGGAATTAATAAAAGTTATTTTGTTTTAAAAGGATAAAACCTCATTATAGTGGTGATTTGTCATTGGAGTGACACAAATAATGACTGATTCCTCAAGCCTGGGAGAGAGGGAGCCTGGGCTCCTTGGGCATGACAAGAGCAGTCCATAGGTTAGAAAACACCAACAAATGTGGTTTATTTTTATATACAGATTTACTGCGTTCACTTGCACCTTTATAAGCAAAATAAAATCTAATATAAACCAATAAATACCTGAGAAGAATTCGCATGCCTTGGGAAAGTGGCCATGATTTGGAGCTGTGAAAGAAACTCAGCCCAGGACAACACAGAACGACAGAATTGTTCAGGTTGGAAAAGCCCTCTGAGATCCCCCAGTCAAATCATTAATCCAGCCCTGCCAGGGCCACCACTGGCCATGTCCCCAAGTGCCACATGCACGTGGATTTTGAATCCCTCCAGGGATGGGGACTCCACCCCTGTGCTGGGCAGCTGTGCCAGGGCTTGCCAGCCCTTCCCATGAAGAATATCTGGGCAACAAGAGGAACCTGTGGGCATGAGCTCCATCTCCACCAGGGAACTCACCTGGACCTCTGCAGGGCTGCTGGGAAGCTTTGGGGAAGCCACTGAGGTTGGTCAAAACACACCCAATTAACTCCAGTTTGCTTTGGATCAGCTTCCTAATTAATCCATTGATTTCAGGGGACACTGATGATTTTTACATGCACTGAGAACCCTTTGTTTGACAGAACTTTCGCCACTGTGAAAACACTGAATGATTCAAAGTTATCCTGCAAAGGACAAGACCAAAATTCCTTCCCAAATATCCCAGCTCTCCCTGCCCTCTGGCAGTGGGAAACCATTCCCTGTGTCCTGTCTGTCCATCCCTTGTCCAGAGTCCCTGCCCAGCTCTGCTGGAGTCCCCTTAGGCACTGGGAGGGCTCCAAGGTCTGATTCAGGTATAATTCCATGGATGAACACAGGGGTTGTAACATTCTGGGGGGAGCTGGGATGCTTCTGTCCCCATCCCTGTCCTGAGCTCCCCCCCTCGCTGGACCCGGATCCGTCCCCGCCTGCTTGGAGCCCTCCCCTGCAGCAGCCGGGGCTGTCATTCCTGCTGGGCTCCTTTCGGGAGCTGCTTTGATCCAGCGCCAGCCACCAACCCATGGCAGACAGGCAGCCCGAGCTCTGTAAACAACAACGCGAGTGTTCCTCTCCTCTCCTCTCCTCTCCTCTCCTCTCCTCTCCTCTCCTCTCCTCTCCTCTCCTCTCCTCTCCTCTCCTCTCCTCTCCTCTCCTCTCCTCTCCTCACCTGTGTGGGGATTTTGGGGGTCTGGCACCCCCCAGAGCCCCCTAAACATTCCTCACCCAGCCCCAAAGCTGAACTGCAGGGAGCAGTGGAGGAAAGCACAGTCATTTCTTGGCTCCAGCACCCCAGAGATTCCTTCCACAGTAATCAGCCAGCTTTAGTAATAAAGGTAAAAGACAAAAAGTATTAATAACTGGGAAGGGATACAGGAATGAACAAACCCTTTGCCACTTATGGAGTAAAACATAGCTCCAAGCCATTAAACATTTTAAACATTTTAAAGTTTTTAAACATTGCCTTAAGCTACATAAGAAGTCAGAAGGATTTAGTAATTCCATGTTCCCTGACACAGCCTTTGTTTGAAAGCTTTCACCCAAGAGTGTGGAAAACTGTGCAAAGCATCAGCTCTGGGAAAACTTCAGCCAACATCCATTATCATTCAGGTACGGGGCCCAAACCAGTTCCCACCACTTAAAATCCCAGGTTGGTTTGGCTTGGAAGGACCTGAAAGCCCATCCAGTGCCACCCCTGCCATGGGCAGGGACATCTCCCATTATCCCAGGCTGCTCCAAGCCCCATCCAACCTGGCCTTGGACACTCCCATGGATTTAAACGGATAAAAAGCTTTTCCCTCTATGAAAAAGCAGCAGAGCCCCTCAAACCTAAAGCCTCAAACCTAAAGCAACGTCCCCGAGGTGGGGAGAGAGGGGCCCTGTGTGGGTGTGGGGAGGTTTTGGTGTGGTCCATCCCCTTCTCCACCTTCCAACCACTTTTACAGCAGCTTGTCTCTGACCTCACCTGTGCAAGGATTTTGATTCAGCCACCACCAGAAGCACTGGAAAATCATGAGGAGTTAACCAGGGGAAATTAATTACAGGAATAAAACTTCCTCGAGTCTCCTCATCAGTATTTAAGTATAATGACTATTTATTAGTCAGGGTAATGGACAACAGAGTTGAAAGGGTGCAGGTTTCCAGTAGTCACCATGCATATGCTTAATGAGAATTCAAAAGACATAATGAATTAGGATTCCCCTGTTGGGCACTGAGTATTTCTTCATTAAATTCTAATGAACTGGGAAGAGTATCAGGTTTGCTCATGCAGTGTAATTTTCCCCCTTTTTATGGTTATGTTTACATGCATTTAGCTAATCCTCATCATCCTTATGACAAAGAAGTGCTGAAAAAACAAGTTTGTTAGGAATGGAAGGAAGATAAATATGCAGAGACAGAAGAGTCAGCAGCACGAATTATGTGAAATAATAGAATTTGTGCTGTACCCCACAGAACCCAGAGCCCCCAACCAGACATTGCTTTTTTTTCTTCAGGAATTGTAGGATGAGATGAAATCTCATTTAGTAATAAGATTATGGCAAATGATGATGTGGTATCATTGATTACCACTTTTCGGAAAAGAAAGGACTCATTGCTAAAAACACACCCAGCACATGAGAGAGGCAGATAAATCCAAATTGCTCCTCACAGAACTGATGAAAAAAACAGCCCAGGAGAAAAAACCCACCTCATTGAATGACTACCTCAAATGTTGTGCCCAGAGAAACAAATCCTGCGAGTCTGAGGAGCTGTGGACTCTTCTGAAGGGCATCAAGAGGAGCTCCTGTGGCTTTGGAAGCTGCTATCTCAACATCCCCACTTCCTATAAGTGAGTTCCTACAAAGTAATTTCCTATAAGCACGTGGTTGTTACAGAGCAAGAAGCATAAAGCCAATAATCTGTGCTGGCATTAAGTCAAAAAAATATTTTCAAAAGGGTAAGAGGGTTTGACAGAGAGGATGAAAGCAGCTGCAGTAATCCCATGGTGTCTTCATGCTTTTCCAGAATCATGGCAAACTGGAAATCCATTTGCAAGCCGTTTGTGGTCCCTGTATCCCTGTTGGGGTCAGAGCCACTGGCCCAGCCCTGCTGCTCCTGGGGCAGCTGCTCAGGTGACAGTGGCACCTGGTGGTGGTGGCACTGCCCCTGCAGACCCCAGCCTGTCCCTTCAGCACCTCCCACGTCGAAATCCAGGGGATTAGAACTCCCCATCTCCTCCCTGCCTGGTGGCAAGACTAGCAAAGCAATTAGGCTGCTATGGCAATTTTATGGTGCTTAGGAAATTAATTAGCCACTTATTAATTAAAATTTGTCATTAATATTATTATTATTATTATCTTTTCTTTTAATGCCTTCTCTTCTCGAGCTTGGGGTTTTTTTTTTCTATTTTGTTTTGGGGTTTTTTTTCCTCCTTTTCCTTTGTATTTCTAGTTTGCTTCCCAGGATGGACACGTCCCATCCCAGCTCTCCAGCCACAGGGAGGCCCTGGATGGGGAGCTTGGCTGCTCAGGATGAGCCTGGACTCAACAGAGCCCCAGAATGCCCAGAGAGGGGACACAGCCCTGGCAGGACACGTGCAGGACCTACCAGGGAAAGCCTTTGCATAAATCAGCATTTAGGCCAAAGGACAAATTCTCCTTTTTTTTTTTTTTTTTTTTTTTTTCCAGAGACCTGGGATATCTCCTTTTTTTTAAGCAGAGGATGCAGATAAAGCCTGGCCATGTGGAATCTTCCCAAAGAGGCAGTTCCTGGAGGATAATGTCGTTCAGAGGTTGGAAACCACAGCACTTGTTCTTTGTGGACACCAGCCAGGGATTTTTTTGTTGTTGTTGCTTTTTGTTTGCTTGTTTGTTTTTTAACTCCACATTGGGAATAATCTCCGAGAGACAGTTTCATAAAATTTTACATTAATTTAAGACCAAAGTGTATTTTATTTGTACCCCTGCCAGGATTTTGAAGTCTCCCTCCCAGGCTCCTGTCCTCTGTTGAAGCATCTCCAGAGACTCCTTTGATGCTCCTAGCATGAGAGATCCCACCACCCCACAACGCCAGAGATTGTCGGAGTTGGAAACTTTCCCAGAACAAGTTTGTTGGTTAAAGGGCTCTGTTTGTGATGAAATATGGCTCAGTCCACAGGGTCTTACCTTCAGTACTCCCCCACTGTTGTCTCAGACGACGTTAAGCAGCATCACACTTGACATGCTCCTCTCTCCTGTAAGAGACACCAAAGAACTTTATTATTGTCAATAAAATCCCTCCTGGGGCTCAGCGTGGCTTGGCCTGTTTGTCCTCAGCTCTCCTGGAGTTTTACAGCCCGTGGTTAAGGCCAGGCAGTGCCGTGGACACGGGGTGGACATGACCTGGGGATGCCCTGTGGTGGCTCCTGCCCTGCTCAGGTGAGGAAGGGACACGAGCTGGAGGGGAGCAGCAGCACCAGGGTGGCACTGACAGCAACAACCCCTGGGCATGGAGTGCCAGCCACAGCCTGGGCTCACCCCAGAGGGTCAGGGAGGGGATTCTGCCCTGCCCAGGGGAGATCCTGAGCAGGGATCCCAATGTAAAATTGGAAATCCCAATGTAAAATTGGAAATCCCAATGTGAGGATGTGGAGCTGCTGGAGGGAGTCCAGCAGAGACCATGGAGGCAGGGAGAGCTGGGGGTGCTCACCTGGAGAGGAAAAGGCTCCAGGGAAACCTCAGAGCCCTTCCAGAGCCCAAAGGAGCTCCAGGAGAGCTGGAGAGGGACTGGGGACAAGGGATGGAGGGACAGGACACGGGGAATGGCTTCCCCTGGCAGAGGGCAGGGCTGGGTTCGATTGGTCACGGCCACTGCTGTGTCTGGATCAGCCAGGAGGAGCCGAGCTGGGCGAGGGGCAGGGGCTGCTTTGGGGCCGGGAGTGTTGGGGTGCAGGGACTGCTTTGGGGTCGGGAGTGTTGGGGTGCAGGGGGTGCTTTGGGGTGGGGAGTGTTGGGGTGCAGGGGGTGCTTTGGGGCCGGGAGTGTTGGGGTGCAGGGGCTGCTTTGGGGTCGGGAGTGTTGGGGTGCAGGGGGTGCTTTGGGGTTGGCAGTGTTGGGGTGCAGGGGGTGCTTTGGGGTTGGCAGTATTGGGGTGCAGGGGGTGCTTTGGGGTGGGGAGTGTTGGGGTGCAGGGGGTGCTTTGGGGTCGGGAGTGTTGGGGTGCAGGGGGTGCTTTGGGGTGGGGAATGTTGGGGTGCAGGGGGTGCTTTGGGGCTGGCAGTATTGGGGTGCAGGGGGTGCTTTGGGGCTGGCAGTATTGGGGTGCAGGGGGTGCAGGCTGGTCAGGTGTTCAGGACCAGTGCTGGGTGCAGGATCAGAGCTGAGGCACAGGGAGTTTTGGGGTGCAGGATTGGTGTTGGGTACAAGGAGGTTTTGGGGTGCAGGACCAGAGATATGTTCAGGGCAGTTTTGGGGGCAGGGCAGTTTTGGGGGGTTAAGGGCAGTTTTTGGGTGCAGGGCAGTTTCTGGGGGGCTGTGTTCAGAGCAGTTTTTGGGTGCCAGGCATAGTCCAATGATTTGTTCAGGGTAGTTTTGGTGTGCAGGGCAGTTTTGGGTTCTGTGTCCAGGGCAATTTTTGAGGTGCAGGTCAGTTTAGGAGGGCTGTGTTCAGGGCAGTTTTGGGGGTGCACGTCAGTTTTGGGGTGCAGGGCAGTTTTTGGAGTCAGGGCAGTTTTGGAGTCAGGGCAGTTTTGGGGTGCAGGGCAGTTTTTGGGGGTCAGGGCCGTTTTTGGGGGGTCAGGGCCGTTTTTGGGGGTCAGGGCCGTTTTTAGGGGTCAGGGCAGTTTTGGGGGGGCTGTGTTCAGGGCAGTTTTTGGGGTCAGGGCCGTTTTTGGGGGGTCAGGTCAGTTTTAGGGTCAGGGCAGTATTTTGGGGGTCAGGTCAGTTTTAGGGGGGTCAGGTCAGTTTTACGGGGGTCAGGGCCGTTTTGGGGGGTCAGGGCCGTTTTTGGGGGGGTCAGGGCCGTTTTGGGGGGTCAGGGCCGTTTTTGGGGGGTCAGGGCAGTTTTGGGGGGTCAGGGCCGTTTTTGGGGGGGTCAGGGCCGTTTTTGGGGGGTCAGGGCAGTTTTTTGGGGGGTGTCACGTGCCGTGTCTGGAAGCACCGCCCTGGCCTTGGTGCAGCAGCGCCATCTGCAGGCACTGCCGAGAACTGCACCGCCGCTTTCTGTGCGGTAAATTAAAAAAAAAAAAAAAAAAATAATAATAATAATAATTATAAATCCGTACTTCCCCCCTGTGCTCCATCCTTCCCTCCTGTGCTGCACAGGAACCCTCTGGGATGTTCCCCAGGCCGGGGGAACCTCCAGACTCACCTTCCTGCCAGCCCTGAGCACCAATAACCCGATGACAAACCTACTCTGGAAGCGTTTTCCCAGCGTCTGAGGCTGATGAGCACGAGGCAGCCTCACACTGTGGCAGGGAAAAGGCATAAATTCAAACATTAAAACATTCTGCTTGGAAAAATCATGTTAAACCCCCGATATCTGGGTGCTGTGCTATCATAATCCAGTGTTGCTGTGGGTAACATTTGATGAACTCCTGTTAGATTTCATTCTAAGGGTGAGTTAAGGGTTGTTAAAGCATTAAAGAATTCAACTTTCTGCTTGCCAAAATCACCTTTCTGGCTGAAGTCACTCTAAAACAGAACTGTTACCTCAAAAATCATTTGTCTTTGCAAGCACTGACCTTTCTTTTCTATTAAAACCCCTTTTAACGTTTCTAACTCACTTTTCTCCAGGTCCAAGTTGCTCATAAATAACCAAAGCCTGCCCAAAGGTTCCTGCCTTCACCCTTGGCTCTGGGTGGTGCCTGATAAGTTTTACCCATTGCTCACTTGTGTCAGGACTTTTCCACCCTACATTGTTTGATAAATGAAATTTTGGGGTGCCAGCTGAGCTGTGCGGTCAGAGCAGCTGTCCCTGGCTTGGTGACCACTGGAAATGTCCTGGGGACAGCTCCAGTGCCAGGCTCACCCTGAAGGAATGTCCCAGCTGCCACCACCTTCCTCCTCCATGCTGCAATTCTGAACTGCACCAAAGGTAGAAATAAAACAAACCTTCCCCCCTGTAGCAGAAAAATGAAATTTGCCATTATTCACACAAATCCTCGTGGAAGAGTGGGTTTCACGTGCATGAAGCTACTGTATTTCATATTGCACTGGTTAATACCAGTGTCTTTGGAGGTCATCAAACTCAACAGTTAAAAAAATTAATCTGAGAATTTACAGCAGTTAAATACAGCTAAATAATTAATGATGAGGAAATTGAACTTCCCGTTGAGATTGGATTAGGAGCCAATGTGGGACACCACTGCTGTAGAGCATCTTTCCCTGGGGAACCTCCCAGCAAAAATCAGCTCCTTTATTGCTTTTCATATCACTAATAAAATATGAAAGGAGAGAATACAATAATATTTTCATATCATATTAATGACCTTCAGAATGCAATCAGACTTGCAGCTCTGGCAGAGCAATTTGCTAACATAATATAAAACTGTTAATATGATATGAAGGTCACTGAGACTGTACAAAAATTAGTGTAAAGACAGCAACTAACCTGGGCCCTTCAGCAGCAGCAACAATTAACTTCCAACTTCATTTCTGCAACCTGCACCTCCCATGGCAGGGCCTGCTGGATCCCAGGCTGCTTCTTCACAGGTTTTGAGTTCACTTTTCTCCTTCTGCAAGGGCTGGAAAAATACTTTTGAGAGGCCCTTGCCATGCTGAGCAAGTGCCCTGAGCTCCTTGGAAGGACATCACTGCAGCCATGTAAAGCAGATTTCTAAAGGAGGTGGAAATCTCTAAATGACCCAGTGAGAAAAGCTCAGATTCCAGGGGGTTTATGAGAAATAAAAGAAAAACAGTATTTTTAACAGAACTGAGCATTTAAAAATGAAAATATTTCCAAATTGTATTATTTTGCCCCTGACTAAAGCTGATATGTTTTGTTTTGGTAGTTTAAACATAAAAACGTCCAATAAGAAAGTACTAAACAACTTTAAAATCAAGGATGTTAAAATTATTTAAAAGAAAGCCCTATTCTGAAGCAGAAAAACTTTGCTTTCAGCATGCAGTGTTCCTGAAGCACTTCAGAACATGGAGGATGGGCAGCATGTTAAAGTCATTGTTTTAGGGTCCTCTAAAAAACTAGGTCAAGTTAGAAGAGAGACCAAACTTCCAAGTCTGTCCATTTGACCTCACCTTGAAAACCTCCAGAGCAGAAGCACAAACTCCAGATTTCACTCTGAAATGTCCCACTGATTCCCAAAATGTTCCCCCATGGGAACACAGAACAGGGGGAAGGAATATAAAAATTACACGAGGCTTCTCCTGCGCTGGACTCCTCTTCCAGACCCTCCAAAATTTCTCTCCTCCCTGGAGCTCCCCTAAATTTCAGCATACACTGAAATATCCTACAACAAAGCACTTACAGCTCAACAACTTGTTCCATGAAAAGTCATCTTGTTTTATTAACTCTGGATACTTTGGATTCATTTGATGCCCCTATGAAGGACCGCCTCAAAAATTTTTGGGAGAACAAAAATCAAGTTATTCTTTCATCAATGAGAGTTTTGTCTAATTACAACCAACATCACCATAACAAAGTGGTGATGGAAAAGTCCCTGTGAAATCTCTTCTGAACAGCAGGAGTGGGTCAGACCATGGCTTTGTTTCCATAAAAACAGATTTTCTGCAGGGCTTCCACATCCTGAATGGCAAACACAGCAAGGAAAAGTGTGGGAAGCCACTCTCCAGCTGCACAGTGAGCAAGAGGGAAATCTCCTCCTGGAGCTCCCTTTACTGCCTGAGCCAAAGCCCCTTTATATATATTTTATACAGGGATTGATTGGTATTTAATTAACCTCCACTTTATGCCATAGTCAATCTTTAATTAAATGCATCCTTAAGCGTAGAATTTAGAGCATCACCAGAATGAGTTTAAGTGCAGGAAGGGATTTTATGTTTTCCTCATAAACAAGAGCCAAGGAAGGAAATTGCTGCTTGGAAGAAGGAGCCTCCTCAGCCAAACACAAACCTCTGTGCAGGAGCCATTCCCCCAGAAGGGACATCCCAATTTCCCACTGGCTGGGGATTTTTTGGAAGGGGAACCCAAAACAGCAGCAAGGCTTGGAAGGAAGGAAACCTCCCCAGCTGCCCTGAGCTCTTTGGAGCCTCAATTCTTTGTGCAGCCTTTGAAAAACAAACTCCAGGAAAGAAACAAGTGAGGAAAAAAACCAAAGGTATTACAGATGATTTTCTAATATAAACAGCAGTGATTAATTTTAGTGTCTTAAGTAGGTAAATATTGTTTAAATAAGACCCAGCAGTGAAAAGAACATCATTATTTTATAGTTTGCAACAAAAGCCTGTGTCTGCTTTCTCTGCAAAATTCTGAGCCTTCTTACACAAAAATGCTGAACATAACAAAGTTTAGAAGCAACTTATTTTCCATTGCCTTGTGACACTCTGACTGCTCTGAGTGGAGCCCCCACTGTGGTCAGCCCACAGCCTGATTCCAAACAAATGGTGATGGCTGAGAATTGTCCTCCAAATTTTCCCTTACACAGAGGTCAAGAATCACCACACAGGTTTTGAGTCATTATTAACCAATTTATTAATATCGAAGTGATGATTTAGGAGGAATTCACATTATGGATTATTCACATGAGTAAAAGATGCTCTTACCAAAGAAGGCAATTTCAAACCAGGCATAACCATTTCCAAATAAAAAAAAAAAAAAATCCCTTTATTCCCCACAGAAAAAACCCTCCTCTACAGGGCAGTGTGTGCCCTCCATTTTCATACAGATTTTCTTTAAAAAGACATTTCTCAGGCATCCCTTGGGCAAACTGTTCAGGGTTTTCCCTGGATGCAGCCTTGCCTGGAAATGCAGGGAGCCCCAGAGCCCTGCTGGGTTTTTCTTGACAGCAGCAGGGTGAGAATGAGCCCAAGCAATGCCCCTCTGCCTCAATCCCATCAAAAACCAGAAAATTAATGGGCAGAAACATAAAGATTGGCATTAAATTCTCTGTTTTCTCACCTTGTTTGTTATCTGTACTCCTGTGATATGGAGAAGTGAACTTTGCAGGTCAATCCTGTCATTTTAACACCATCAGGAAGGGTTGGAAGAAATCTAAAACATCATCAAGTTCCAACTCCCCGCTGTGGGCAGGGTCACCAGGGTGTGTGGGTTTGAGATGCTGTCCTGCTTGAGAGAAATTTTTTAAACACCAAAACAACTTTTTTGGTGTTGTTGTTGACAAACCAGGAATTATTGATTGAATCTCATTTAGTGGACACACGAACTCCACACAATGTCAGTCCACAGCTCAGTCTAGGGTGATGCCAGTTTTTTTAATGTGTGGCAAGAGGAGGGAAGGAAAGGGAGAGAATCAGAAAAGGAAAATTCCCAGCTCAAGGAGGGAGAATTTGGGTTTGACCAGTTTGGGATCACAACAATCAGAAGTAAACTAAGTGATGCTTAGGTTTGCATCAACCCCAGAGTTTTTCATCTCACCCAGAGCAAGTGATGGTGCAGATCAGCCCAGATTTCATCTCCATTAGTGCAGAAGTGCCCTTGGGGCTGGTGGCCTCGTGTTTTGGTTGAGCTGGGACCTGAGTATTGCTCCCAGAGGAGAGGCCCCCACACCGAGTTCTCATATGGAGGATTTGTCACCCTCTTTTTCTCCCAGAATTAAAAGCATATTTGTTTTGCTTCCAGAAAACCAATTACACACAAAGCTCACCTCGCCTGAATTAAAAATAAGAAGATTGAATGTTTTCCTTGTAATATCCCAGAAGCTCAGACACCCCAGCTGACTTCCATATTTTATTTGAAAAGAAAAAGGAACCCATGTGTCCTGGCAGATCTGTGCTAAAATCACTCCTCATTGTGGCTCCAGATTGAGGGATTTTTCCAAGGAAAGGATCTCAAGTGCAACCATTTCTTTTCGAAGCTGACAAACATTTCTATGGCTCCAGACTTGCAGTGGTGGAAGGTCACGGGCTCCCTTCAGTCCCTCTGGGTCTCTTTTCCATAGAGGAAAGGTCTCAGCTTGGAGACAATGATCCATGAGGAGACTCATGGCTTTCCAAGAAAATCAAGTCTGTCTAAGTCATTTAAGCGGGATAACGCCTTCTTCCTTCGTGGAAAAAAGTGTCTTTCACTGCCTGTCTTATCTTTGTTATGAAAAAAAAAACGCCTTTCATTCAACTTGCAGCACAATGATCTCGTCCTACCAGTGCTAGACATTCCCTGTGCCCGAGCCCATGTCTCCTAGCATTGGGTCTCCAGCATGAATAATTGCTGTGCACAGGCTGGCAGTGGGCAGGGAGCAGGTTTTCCTGACATCCCTCCCACAGGGAGCCTTCCTCCATCCCCCTGGCTCCCTTCCCTCTGCTGGGAAGGTGCAGGAGAAGCAGCAGAGATCGATCCTAAAACAAGCACTGCTGCCAGCATCCCTGGCTGATCCACGGTGAACAGACTCCAGAATTTCCCCCAGCTGCCCAAAATCCAGGCACAGTCCCGCCCTTCCAACCTGCTTCCAAAACGGAGTGTGTCTGGACCATCGCCCTCTCCAGCTCCTCCTCCACCCTGAAATGAACTCATGGATTCAGCTTCACGTCCCTCCTCCAAGATTAGCCAGGAAGAGAAGCCATTTTTGGCAGGGTTAATTAAAGGGGGGGGATGAAAACGCTGGTTAAAGGCAATAAATAATGAAACCAACTCTGGGTCAGCTGTGATGTGTTTACACAATTCCTGCCGTCCCTACAAAACGGCCCAGATGGAAACGTGAACCTTTCTAAAGGATAAGGGATTGTACTAACAAAGAGTGTGCAGGATCCTTGATATTCTGGCATTTGAAATATTCAAAGTGAGCAGAATTTCTCTATTTAAGTGCCAGCCTTAGTTCAGCCAGAAACTCAGCACCTGCCACAGCAAACACAACTCACCCTCACCTTTAGGATCAATCCCCTCCCTGGCCTTGCAGCACATCCTGTGCAAGTGCCACACCATCCAAACACTAAAAAAGAGCTTTTCCCCAATAAACCAGCAACCTGAGAGCCATCCTGGCCACATTCAACCTGAAATTGCTGCCAAACAAAAACTTTCTCCCTGCCTAAAACAGATCTCCCAGGTGAGCATCTGCCTCTGCTCCAGTCTCCATTTTTGTTATATTCAGTAATTTGCTTTGTTTTCCTGATATTTAGGATTAAGTTATTACATTTCCAGATATTTCCCCGTAGACATTTTCTTAAATAGCTTACTTTGCAATAGTAATAATTCTTTGGATGGTCCAGCTGATTGTTCACCTGATTTCTTTTCACTGGGGTAGGGCTGTAAATTAGATCTCTCTTCTCCAAAGTTTTCTTGGATGAATGGTTTCATTAATAAGAAAAGAAACAGAAATCGATCCCAGCATTCAAAATGCTCTGAAGAAAAATAATTTCAAAGTAAAGAGAATTTAGGAAATTTCAAAGCCCAGAGGACAAAAAATAGAACTTAATCAGTTTTCTATAAATTCTAGCTTAAAAAAAAATAAGGGAGAAAATGCATCAGGGTAAAGAGACTTGCCAAGAAACGCAAAAATTTCACAAGTAGAGATTTTCTAGCGTTTCTTTCCTGATGATGCTTTTTAGAATAACTTTATCCTCTAAGCCTTCAAGAATTTTTTTGTTGTTGTTTTAAACCTCCCTTTCTAACCTCCTCCAATTACTGAATTCCATCTGGCCTTTTATCCCTGTATCCCAAAAATCCCAAATAATTTGTCAAGCAGCAGGGACACCCAGGTCACATCTCACCTTGTTGCTTCTCCAAGGTTTGTGTCTCCTGCTGAGGAGGAAACAGGGACTGGGAGGTGCAAACCCAGCCCTGCTCAGAGGTTACTCCTTGTTGATGGGATGTTCACACATTTGTGCACTCCCAAAAAAGGGAAATTTGGAAGGAATTTCTGTTTTGTTGACCCTGTGCAGGAGTTTCCTACAACTGGAAAACACTTGTGCTGCACAGTCCCCAAAGTGTCACTGGCAGCAAATCATCCCCTTCTCAGCCCTGGGTAATTTATTTGTAAGGACCTTTGGAGGCTCGTGCTGGGGCATAAATCATTGGCAGCACACAATCGATTCTTGGGGAATTTCAGGGAGTTCACTCTCAACTCCAAACAATTATCACTGGGCTGGTTTCAGAAAATGTCTCTTCCCTTGGGATGAAAGCATCTAAATCAAGCTCAGTTCCAAGCTCCAAAAAGTTAATGGCAGCTATTGCCATCCCACCGTGCAGGGAGCTGGGCACAGTAATCCCACCTTGTGGAATTTTACACATCACACAAGCACCAGTTTCAAAATTTGAATTAACAGCTCACCTAAAGTGTGGAAAGCTCATTCTCACAATTTCATTTTTCACTTAAAGAAACCCCAATATATTAAAACAATCAGAAGGGCTTATAAAAACACGTACTTTTGATGTTGTATCATCCCAGGAAAAGCTTGGATATATCAATTTTCAACAGGGTAAAGTGCTGCTCATCCAGGGAGTTGGGGTTCAGAGCAAAGTGTCTTCAGAGCATGTTTTTGTCACCACCTTGTCTAAAGGACACAGAAAATGGATTGGAGATTCCTGGAAGAACATAGGGCCACAGCAAAGTGAAAACTCTTTGTGATTTAGTAAATTATTCCAGACTTCAATTGATCCACTTTGTATTTTCTTTCTCTTTACTTTCCAATAATTTAGGGCATTTTAAAAAAATTAAATACAAAGGCCTTCACACATTTCAGAAAATTAATCACTTTTGGCATTTATTAGCTATTCATTTCTGTTTAAAGCATGTTTTATAATTCATTAAAGTACCTCAAAAATTAAATTCTTAACAGCCATAGGCCTAAATTATATTTAAGTAAGAAAATTAAGCACAGTAATAAATACTGAAGAATTCTGAAATATTAATTTGGCCTGTAGCATTTCAAATGTTTATTTGCAATAATTAATTTGAAACCAAGTTTACATTGCCTATGCCAGGAGTTTGCTGGGAACTTTGAGTTACGTTATTAATTTCCTCAAATCTGCCCTTATTCCCTCCCTGACAAGCACTGCCAGCTCATTTAAATTAATTCTTTCAGCTATTTTGGAGTTGGATCATTTTCCATGGGGCACAGGGAATGAGCAAACCCACTCTTCCTGGGCTGGTGCAGGGGGAATTAGCAGCTGGAGCTGTTAATTAACTTGAGGTTCATTTTCTGCTCCCCCCTCTGCAGCAGGAGCCTGAGCAGCACAAGGAAATCCCTCCTTTTGGGTTGGAAGGGATCTTTAAAACTCATTTAGTCCAACTCCCCTGCCACGAGCAGTAACAACTTCAGCTTGATCACAATGTGATTTTCTAACCTGGCAAAGCAAGATCTTAACTAATTTTTATTCCTAAATTGTTGTCTTGCTATCAAAATTTAATGAGAGTTTTTCTATCATACAGTTTACTCCAGATGCTGAACCCTGGAGTGTCAGAGCATTTCAAATAGCAATAAATTTCCTAATGAAAATACTAAATGTGCACAAAGTTCTGTTTACAAGCATACAGGTGTTTAAATCACCTTTCCTAGGGTTTAATAGCTTTTTAAAAAAATCACTAAAGACACCTGGTTTCTATTTGGGTGCAAAATACTTGTATTTACCTCCAAAATCTGCACTTTTAGGTTTTTGCTCTAGATCAGAAACTTCCAGGTTTGCCTCATGCTGCCGTTTCCAAATCAGAAGTTTTAGTGCTTGGCTGCACCAGGAAGAGCAGAGGAAGAGCTGAAAGGGGGAAATTCCACATCCAAGCCCCGCCCAGACATTTCCCTGTGGATCCGTGTGCTCTCCTGGATGGAGCAGCAGCCCCGGGAATGCTCCCAGCCCAAACCCCGCCAGAGCTCCGGGACAATTTGGACAAAGCTCCCAGCACAGGGAGCAGGGATAGGAGCTGTGCAGGGATAGGAGCTGGACTCACATCCACGTGGATCCCTCCCAGTTCAGGAGAACCCGCGATTCCTTTATTCCCGATATCGGGGAATCCTTGCCGAGGTGTGACCTCTGCTTCAGGGGGATGCTCCAAGGTTGGTCCTGCTGCTGCTTCTCTGCCCCTCGGCAGGAGGAGCGAGATCTGCTTCTGGAGCAGCCGAGGTGAAGCTGTTCTAGTAAATTCTTCGGGATATGCACATGAAGGGATCACACAGCCACATCCCGCAGGCAGCAAAACAAGAGAACCAGCAGAACAAGACATTGTCAAGAAGGAGAAATAAATAAATAAAATAAAGCACAAACTAATTCCAATGGCGCAAGTGAACATCCTTCGGCCGCGCTGAGCCCTGGAGGGACCAATCCCGGCGGGAAGGGTCGGGAAAGGTCGGGAAGGCTCAGAAAGGCTCGGGAAAGGTCGGGAAATCTCAGAAAGGCTCGGGAAAGGTCGGGAAAGCTCAGAAAGGCTCGGGAAGGCTCCGGGGCCGCTTGCGGGGCGCTGCCTCCATCTCCTGGGTGCTGCGGGGAGCGCAGCGGCTGAGCCGGAGCCACCGCGACCAACACCGGGACCTGCCCGGAGAGACAAGGAAAACACCGGGAATATCGGCAGGGAAAACAAACACCGGGAATATCGGCACGGCAAACAAACATCGGGAACACCGGCACGGCGAACAAACACCGGGAATGCCGGCACGGAGAACACCGGGAACGCCGGCACGGCGAACACCGGGAACGCCGGCACGGCGAACAAACACCGGGAATGCCGGCACAGAAAACACACACCGGGAATGCCGGCACGGCGAACAAACACCGGGAACACCGGCACGGCGAACAAACACCGGGAATGCCGGCACGGCAAACACACACCGGGAATGCCGGCACGGCAAACACACACCGGGAATGCCGGCACGGGACCCGCACATCCCCCGGGCCAGCGAGTCCCAGAGCAGCACAGCAGCGCCGGCATCCCGAGCGGATTTGGGGTCACTGTGACCCTGTAACACGCGGTACCCGTTCCCCCAGGGAACGGCAATAAAGAATCGCGTCCCCCTTTTCCCCTCGCTGCTTTCTCACCCCTGGAATGGCTGAACTCAGCCCCAAACAAGCAGGTGATAACACAGTACCTGATTCTACCGCCTTGCTACAAAATCAACTTTCAGTTTAGTTGCCAAGACCTCCAGCCAAAGCTTTCAGCACAGCCAGGGTAAGGAGCACAGGGTCTGTATCTGCACTCCATAACTGCAGTTACCATAGAAAAAGACTTGAGATTCAATAAAATGGGAAGGGACCTTAAAGCCCATTTCTTTCCACCCCCTGCCATGGGCAGGGACACTTCCCCTATCCCAGGATGCTCCCAGCCCCATCCTACCTGGCCTTGGACACTTCCAGAGGTGGGACAGGCCCATGAAAATTATACTGTGATTCCTCCACAAAAGCCTTAAAAGCAAAAAACGCCCTTAAATTAAGAGATATCCCTCCCTCTGTAACTCCAGCCATCCCTGCAGAGAGCAGCACACAAACCTGGATGCTGTGGGCCACAAGAGCCCAAAATGCACCTGGCTGAGGAATAAAGGAATTTGCACAACCAGCCAGCGTTAGGGCATTTCACCTCCTGTTTAAACACTGCTTGGTACAGAATTCTCTGGAGTAGAACACTGTCCATGCCAAAAATCAAAGAGCAGGCCCCAAAACAGCTCTGGAGAGTTCAAGATTTGCTCCGAGGCTGGAAATGCAAACAACCCCAAGGGCAGGGAGCTGCGAGGGAGCCCCCACCCAAACAGTGCCTTAAGGGGCTGCAGAACTAAGCTCAGCTCTGCCAAAAGCTTTCTGTGTCTTTCAAGAGGCCCACGGGAAGCCCCTGCCTCTGAGAGAAGTTCCCCAGAGGTTCTGGAGGGAAATTGTTAAACAAAAGTTAAAATAAATACAGTTAAATCTGTATTTTGGCAAAACTGCCAGCAGACACCTGTTCCCTCTTCCTGCTACGGCTGGGGCAAGCAAAGGTGGGAACATCTTTCCCTTAAAATATTTTGCACCCCATAAAAACACAAAAGAGACGTGGGAAGGAGCCTCTTACAGTCATAAAGCTTCAGAGATGAATCATGGGGAAAACAGCTTCTGAGAACCAAAATTTGCAGGACAACAAAGAGCAGGATGCAGTTAAGGCACATTTTGGAGTCTCTTTTTTAACACCTGGCTCATCCCTGTCCTTGGTTTCTCCAAACATTCAGTAAGGTTGGCTTTTAATCCATGCTTTGTCTCCTCCCACCCAGCAACACCTTCACCAAGCCTGCAGATCTCAATACCTGAGACTCAGGGCTTTTCAAAAATATTTTAATGTATTTTTTTAATGTACTTTAATGTTTTTGTCCAATTTGATTCATTTTTCCTGCCTACCTTGAATGAAATCAGACAACCCATCACAATCTGGGAAACTTGTACCTGCTGCTTCCTCTGTGGCCACCAGTGCAGGTAAAAGTTGTGTCATGTGTGAGCAAACAGCACCTGGGAGATGGACCTGAGGCAAAGGTGGGAAAACCTTCCTGTGCATCCAAAACAATAAAGTATCTATAAACCACTGTGAATACCAACAGCACCAGCAGTTATCAAATACCTCAGGAGGATTTAAAACCCAGTTTTTAATGTCATTCCTGCCACTTGTATTGCAAGTTTCTATTTTCAAAGGATTAGATCTTTGCAGGAAAATTATTTCCTCTTAATATGTGGAGGCAAATTTAATAGGTACCTAAAAACACAGAGGTAGATGATCCCACCCTGAGGTAACACATCAATCCTACCATTGAATTGCTGCAAGTGTGGCATGGAACACTTGACTGAATATAAATTTATAAATAGCTCTTGATGTATGTGAGATTTTTGGCAAGGTTTATGAAAAAATTCATCTACATTTAATTTAGGAATGTTTGCTCATTGTTTTTTATACCCATTTGACAAACAGAAGCAAGTGAACTTCCAAAGCAGAAGTGATGGATTTCTGTCAATTACCAAATGTTATGAATTTGCAACCCTCTTATTCTAGTACTCAAGGAACTGCCAGCTAATTAAAACTGTACCTTTATGATTATTCAGGGAGTTGGACAAAAATAAATACAATTTTAAGGTTGTCTTTGGTGTGTTGTAATTGAAGGCAGCAGTGCCAAGAGAAACACCACTGCACTGCCAGACCCAGCCTTGCAAGAAGAGGAGAACGTAGTACAATGCAAACTTTAATGTCAATATATACAGAGCTTTAAAGAAAACATTTCTTTTAAAATTAAATGAAATAAATACAGTATGATACAAAATCCACAATATGCTTAAGAGAAAGAAATGACAGTTACAATATCTGATAACGGGGACCTTGTGAAGAGTTTCATCTTTGAAGTACCTCAGAGCATGGAATTCATTGCACACTGTTCTCAATTAATGCCCTTTATGGAGATTTAGCCACGTGCCAGGAGAGTTTCAGCTCTAACCAGAGCATCAGTGCAAGATGCCAAAGTGCTTGGGACATTATGACAATGCAATTAGTTAATTAATTAGCAAACACTGCTCAAAAGCCTAATGCAAAACACCCAAACCTGAACACTTGGTCCTGCAAAGCAGATCCACCTCCAGCATCCTCGGTCCTCGTGTGAAAAACCCCACAAGAGGATTCAGGGTTATTCAAACTCATTATTGGTAATAAACAATTGCCCAAAAATTAGTAATTAAGAGATATAACCAATTAAGTATCTTTTAAAGCTTTCAGAGAAAGTTTGTTTTCATTATAAAGGAAAAAATCTCAAGAAAACCAGTTGTTGATGATTTTGCAGGGGACTTTCTAATTACGCAAATTATTACAATATTCAATCAGCTTCAGCCATTCTTTAAGGGTGGGGGTTTTCAAATTTGCATCCATTCTTCTATCCCAAGGAACAGTCACATTTGGAGGAGCAAATATTTTAAAAAATAACTGGAGCAGGGACAGAGATGTTGATGCAGAAGGCTGGTGTGGCATGAATGAAGTGCAGGGGTGTTACCAACAGCTATCAGTTCACACCTAAATGAGCTTTGGAACAAACTTTTAAGAAGAATTTTATGCTTTTAACCCTACAGAGCTCCTATAGGATTACATAGGGACTATCAAGATCACAGTTTCAGAAGCTTTCTGGAAACTCTGAGAAAGAAAAACCTGCTCCTCCCTCCCCTCCCCCAAATATTTGCAAACTTTTAGCTCTGGATAGGACTGAAAAGCTTAAGTGCTACAGAAATACATAAAACCTTGTGTTTGCATTGATGTTTTAGCCTAATTTCATTGACACAAACCAGGAGAAGTATTATAACCTTGTGTAATTAATTTAACACAGCTGTACAGACCAGTATCTAAGTACATTGCAAGGAATTCCCACCTGCTGAAGTTTGCTATTTTAACTACTGGACAGCTGAAGATCAGCTTTGGAAAAGGAATTAAAACATGGAAGACAGAATTCAAGCTCAACATGACTCACTTGGGTGAGGTTTTGGATGCCTCCTCTGGCTGCAAGAACATTCAAACAACAGAGACCTCAAATGAACAGCAGGCTCAGCCCCCTGCAGTGGGCAAGGGGAGTTCATTGATTTGGAGCACAATGGGAAAAAGAAGAAAACCACACAAGCCACAGATGAGTGGCTTGGCTGGACCCAACCAGGAAAACTCTCAGGAGCTCACCGTGGTGCCACTGAAGTTTTTGGATACAAGAGAGTTCCTCACTTTATATCCAAAGGATAACTGAAGGTACAAATTGAGATATCCTGGAGTGAAAGAACAGCAAAAGAGGTCCTGAGCCCGCTCCAGAGCTGGAACTTACTGATAATGATTATCACCAAACACCAGACAAGGAGCTTCTTTGGCAGGAAGCCATGGCCAAAATATTCTATCATTTAAGATTAAGATCTGTGGAAATTCCTTTAGTCTGAATGCCTACTGCTGTGTAATTATGAGCCTTTGTGAAAATTTGCCTTTTTTTTTTTTCTAACTCAGTAAGGCAGCAAGAGCATCACCAGTTTGTAAACTTGAACTGTGCCCAGAGGATATGAAATCATTTCCTCTAACCTTTCACTGCAGCCAGAGCACTTTCCCAGTACCTGCTCTTCCCTCTCCAACCTTTAAGTGACAGCTCATGAGCAGACCATGCTACTTTTAGATATCAAAACCTAAACTGGGAAAGAAAGGGATGAGAAACAGGCAAGGAATGCCCAAAGGAGCCTCACAAAGATGATCATTTAATACAGTAAAAGTAAACTGCAAGTGAACTCTTTCATGTTCCTGCATATCCCAAATATTTCCTAGACTGATATGCTGAAATAGAGCAAGGGAACTTTCCCCCCAAAATAAAGATTATAATTGGCATACCAGGGTACACTGGCCTGTCAGATATAAACACATCCATATGTTTTCCCCACCATAAGACAACTTTGTAATGTTGCAGTCACTGAAATTTTGCTTTTACCCCTGAGTACCACTTGCACTAAAGGCCAGCAGTGCTATAAAACAGGGATAACTTGACAGGAGATATTTTAAATACTCTGCAATGAATCAGAACATCCACCTTGTTTGTGTTCTTTTCCTCTCCCCACCTTTGTGCTGCACATCAAGAACAACTTGAGTCCCTTCAGCTGCTTCCAACTGCTCTTGTGCAAAATGCTTTTAAGGTGCATATACTGTGGTGCTTCTAGGAAGCTAAAAGAAAATACCAACAGAAACACTGTTAAATGATTCATGGGTAAAGCCATTAAAGACCAGCTGCTGCCTTACAGGAAAGCTGAAGACAATTCAAATTTGACATTTTCATGGTATTCCAGGCCTTGCATTACCTCTTATTCCCAACACAGCTTTTAGGACTACATTTCAGCCCACATTACACCTTGACCTGGGCTCAGAGGCTTTAATTTCCACCACTTTTTCCTTTTTTTTTTTTTTTTTTTTGAGTAAATTCAAATTCTTCTGGCAGTCATCTCTAAATTTACATAAAAATGACCCAGACAAAGTGTAGACAAAAGGTTTCCAGGCATTCTTTCTGGAAAAGGTCTCCTTTAAGGAAAAGGAGGTTGAAGCAGTTACAAAAGGGACAGATTTTTGTACTAAACAAGGAGCTTTCCAGGAAGCAGTTGTGTTCTTTGATAAGCTTTCAAGCATTTCAAACAGGCACCTCAAAACTAGGCACAAATGGCCCCTAAAGCTTCCAACATCTATCAAACACTCAAGAAATTCCATCTGGGGGATGTTCTGTGTGATACAAAGAGCACACCTATGTGAGCTATGTTTGCTATATCATTAATTCTCAGATCTACATATATTCATACCTAACTATTTGGCCAGATAATGTCCATCTTCCCCCACCACAACAGAAGAAAGCAGCTTATCTAAAAGTATTTCCAACACCACCAAGTCCTTCACAGCTATAAGCAAAAACCAGCCAAGACCTCTTGTGAGATCTGAGTTATCACCACCACTCCTGGTGCTTGGGCCAGAATTCTCCTGGAAGTTTTTTTTCTGCTGTCTCAAAACATTGATTTCTGTCAACCCTGGGGTCTTGCATTTGAAAATCCAATGATGACAAATGAGTCTGAACTATGTTGGAGTTTTGGTCACTTCACAGTCTAATGTCACTAATATATTTAATATTTAAAATCATCCTGCTATGTCACTACAATTGCTCAGCGTCTACAACTTGTGAAAACACTTCTAAGTGTATCTCTGAATCAACTACCAGCAGTTAGCATTGGTTCTGAGTCAGGAAACCCCAAGGTAATTCTGGCCCTGAAATGAATTTCCTCTCCATCCCAGCATTTAGGAACAGCTGAAGTCCTAACACCAGACAGAGAGGGAGAGTGAGTGCTGGCCACAGGATGCTGAAAGGAATTTGTCCATAACTGTGAAATTTCTTGGTCAGAATTCCCTTATCTGGACACACAGCAAGGCTTATTTATTTTCCCAAGCTACCCCTACAGTTAGGCAAAGAGAATTTTGCATTTCTGTTCTGTAATATTTGTACATGCGGCGAGAGAATCAGAGAGAAGCAACCTTCTATTAAAAAAATCAAAATAAATAAAAAATAAACCCCAAGTGCCAAGTTGGTTATTATAAAGTGTCAGTTTGTCTCATATACCAAACAAACTTAATATTGGGTGTATTTAGTGGAAAGACTGCTGAGGAAAATAACACAGTAGTTGTACTAATGGATGGAAATATAAATAACAAAGGATTGAGCTGCATGATGTTGTTTTGAAGTGGCACCAATGTTTCTGAGAGCCTGAATTTTGACAGTTTATGCACATATTGACTTTCTCCAGCTCAGTGCAGAACACAGTTTGTGGTAGCAACCAGAAATATTCATTTTCCTGTTAGAGGCCATAACCAGCATTTCCTTTGGGTCACAAGAGATCAAATTTAAGTGCAAGATCTTGCACATCCCTTGGGTTTGTATTTCCACACAGATCTAGCAGATCAACAGTGATGAATTAACTCTGGCACATCACACTGCTCAACTCTGCATAATAGTCATGGACAAGGGAAAGGAATTGAGCTGAATCAATGAAGTGCCCAATTACAAAATGAAGAATTTGCCCTTCACAGCAGGGTCTAAAGGTGTGAAGCAAAGAAAACTCACACTGACACTTTATGTACAACTTGGTCATTGGCAACGGTCCCCTAAACCATTTTTTTTTTTAAACTGAACCCAGCAAAACTATACAGAATGTGAAAGAATATTTGCAACAGATCTCAAAGGACAGTGTAGAGAAATTCATTATGATGTACCTGATGTTTAAATTAACTTAACAGATACGGCCTGTAAAACAAACACAGTATGAACCTGTGGATTTTTTTTTTTCTTTTTAAAAAAAGGACTTTTACAGAATTCAAGTAGTGTAGCAGGAAACCATAGATGCCTTTTGATCACAGGTCAGGCAAAATAGAGCCACTTGTTGGGTTTCCCCCTTGCTTGTGTGTGCTCAGGTGTCCCAGTGGATCTATAAGTCTGTGGATGTGAGCTTTTTCATGCTCCGTCGCTGAGCTAAACTGGAGGCTGCCACAGGCTCCAGCACTGGCTGAAATGTCTTGTGATTCAGTGCAGAATATGTAGCAGCCATGGCTCCCTAGAGAAAAAGGAAATATGTCATAATAGTTCGTGTATATATAGAAGTGTTAATCATAAAATCAAGCAATTAAACATTAAATACTCCATTAACTCCGTTAGAACCAAACAAGACTTATGCCAGGTCATGTGAATTCTCTAAAGTTTGTTAGGAACAAAACATTCAACATCTGTTGTTGAATCCTTCCAGTGTCTAAAAGCATGGCTGACACTTCTCTTTCCTTTATATTTCTTTTGTATCCCTTAGATGCAGGGGTAACCTGTTAATGTAGGTCAGAATTTGTATTTTTCAAGCCAGATTAGCACCAATTTCTCAAACACAGCCACTGCAGGTGGCTCAGGTCCTCACTTCAGACACAGTTCAGGAACTGCCTTAAAGAAAACACTCAGAAAAATCTCTTCCTTTACACAGAGGTTGTAAAGAATTATTTACCAATAATTTGGAGAGGGACTTTATCCGAGGGGATGTAGGGCCAGGAAAAGGGAAGTGGTTTCCCACTGCCAGAGGGCAGGGAGAGGGGGAATATTGGGAAGGAATTCCTGCCTGTGAGGGTGGAGAGGCTCTGGCACAGGGTGCACAGAGAGGCTGTGGCTGCCCCTGCATCCCTGGAAGTGTCCAAGGCCAGGATGGATGGGGCTTAGAGCAACCTGGGATAGTGGAAGGTGTCCCTGCCCAGCTTTAAGGTCCCTCCCAACCCAAACCATTCCACCATTCCATGAGTTTGTCTCACTGTGTAACTTAAATGTGTGGTTACTACGGAAAACAAATAGAAAAAAAAATGAGACTTCTTTCTGCAAACCAATTAAACTCTTAGCACAGCCCCCAGCTGAAGCAGCCTCCCAGGTGGGTTTACCTTTACTAGATGTGGGGCATCTTGCCTGTTGAGCTGATAATGAGGCAGCTGATCCCTACAGGCAATCCAGGAATGCTTCAGCACCTGCTCGGCCGTGTACCGCTGGTGGGGATCCACGTGCAGCATGTGTGACAACAGGTCCTGCAGGGGAGGGAAACACAAAGATTGCTCAGTCCAAATCATCCCAGGAGGCCTTTAAAGCAGCAGGGATGGCTGCAATGGGAGAAGCACCCGATGTGGAGGGATTAACACAATGCCAACACACAGAGAACTGCAGACAAACGGGATCATTCTGTGCCCTGACACTGCAGAAGGCTGAGAACAATGTGTGGTACTATTGGAGCAGCTCAACAGAGGCAGCCTTGACTGCACAGCAACTCACTGTTGTGCCTTTCATGTTTATTATGAATATAATCTTTAAAAGACTAGAAATCCCATTAAAATGTAGCAGGCAGATTTGATGGAGGAAAGCTATTATTTGCAAATCTCTCTCCTCGCTCATTCTGCACTTTGGGCTCTGCTCTCCTTACTACAACTGAATCCAGAGACAGTGAGACACCAGCAAGGAATTTTTTTCCTTCAAGAAGCACATAAAGCCAACAGCAATGGACACTTGTTTTTGCCTGTTAGAAGCATTAGCAATAAACTACTGATTAATTACAACGTTGGTCCAAAGGAGAGGTGGGTGGGAAGGGCACATAACAGAGACAGCAACAGTTTGAAATAAAACCAAAATATGAGCAAGCTGACAAAATGTTCCCTTTGTTTTAGGTACAAAATGTGAAGCATTCTTGAATACACAGAAGTGAATTTCTCATGCTAAGACAGCAGCAGCCAACAAGCATTCTGAATCACTCCTACAGAAATGAACAAATAGTGCAGTTCCAAAGGATTGGAAAAATATTTAAACATTAATATTTAATATTAATGCTGATCTTTTTAAAAGGTAACACTGGTGATTAAGATACCCACAGAGCAGGTCAACACCATCCCAGGGAATCCATACTGATTACAGATGGAATCTTTAAATAAAATGTTATAAAGTCTGCAGATAATAATAACAAACTACACTTATAGAGCAGTCAAGCTGATAAAAGCTCAGTAGATTTCACTGGAATTCCACAAAAATATAAAACCAGAACACATTTACACCTTTGCTGCATCTGAAACAGTGTCCCAGTTGCCTCCACTTAGAGAGAATTTTCCACTGCCTATCCGTACTAGGATCTCCTCAGGAGTATCATTGGGACCATTGGCAAATGGAGTATAGCTGGTGAAAAAAAAAAAAAACAACAAAAACACCTCGTTATAAATAAAAACTGCAAGAAATTGGTAAAATCTCATGAAGCAGAGGCAATATCCCACTGCCAACACAAACATATCACAGAATACATACACAAACTATTAACAATCTTCCTAAATTACAGATTTCTCAAGAGAATAATTTCCAATAGACAGGATTTAGCCATAAGACTAAAAACCTGCTCTTTTTCTGTTAGAGCAGGATTCAGCAAACATCTCTCATTTGGCCACTAGATGCCTCCTAGAGCTTCATGAGCTTTGGATGTTTAGGAAACTCCAGAGATCACAACCCAGAGTGTTCTACACAGGAATGCAGCAGGGGCAGGAGACACGAGGTGAGGAAAGGGTGGGAGGACAAGAGGCTGGAGGGTAAAAAGAAACCCACCACATTTTTTTCACAGACTCAATTCCCTCCTGAAAACTGAGGGAAGTCTTTGGCACCCCCAAATCCTGCACTATGGGAAGAGAAACCTTGATGCTACTTGTGAGCTAAACGTGGTTTATTTGGCTTTGACTCAGAGCTGCCTGTCCCACCTGTGAGTCTGTGTCATTCCATGAGCCAACACCTCACCATTTCTATGGAAGCAAGGATTCAGGCAACATTCTGGGATTTTAGGTAAACAAAACAGCTCAGAAATATTCTCACCCTGCCAGCATTGTGTAAAGGAGAACTCCCAAGCTCCATATGTCACAAGCAGCATCATATCCCTGTCTCATGAGAACCTATGAAACAAAGAGTGTTAAAGACTTGTCACCTATTAAAAAAAACCACCCCAAAACAACAGCACAACCTAAGGAAGTCAATCCCAGGGTAAGTCAACCCCTGGATCGTGTCAGAGATTTGACTACTGATTTTCTAATATACAGGTTGCTGTAAACACCAACAATATTTCTCGTTCCCAGATCATCTCTTAAGATTTTCACCAGGCTC
The DNA here is from genome assembly GCA_037013685.1 of Acridotheres tristis. Classification (NCBI taxonomy): domain Eukaryota; kingdom Metazoa; phylum Chordata; class Aves; order Passeriformes; family Sturnidae; genus Acridotheres; species Acridotheres tristis. The sequence continues at coordinate 16,093,386 of CM072889.1, forward strand.
ACATCTTATTTTTGAGGGTGGACTCTGCTGTTTTTAAAGTAGGTTTATGATAAACACATGCACCAGTGTTTAAAAAGTATATGTGGTTATATTTCAAGAAAAGCAGCAGAACTGTTGAGGATTTTTCCCAAGCACTGCTGAAAAGTTTTAGCATTTGATGCACCAAAAACAGCATAAAGAAAACACAGAGCAGCTTGAAATACCTCTGGTGCCACAAAGTTTGCAGTGTAGCAGGGAGTTAGAAGTAGTCCATTTTCTCCTCGAAGTTGTTTTGCAAATCCAAAATCACAAATCCTGATGGAATCAGCATTGTTTGAATCATCAGTGTATAAAATATTACTGGGTTTAAGGTCTCGGTGCACCACCTTTCAACAAAGACATTTGAAAAACCATCATTGAGGAGGAGCAGGTACATTTGTTTGTAATTCACAATTTAAGAAAGCTGTTCTCTGGATTAATATACATATGAGAGTTTTAAACTATTATATAGCTTTAAAGAACCCAAAAATTTTAGTTCAAGTAATGCAAGAAAAACCTCTGGGTCATAATGCAACTGGAATCAACATCATTTGGCAACAAAGACAACAGGACAAAAATCTGTTTCATAAAGTGTAGAGCCCAAAGGCTTTGCCAGGATAAGAGGAGAAGTTGTTCCTATTATTCACCTTTGTGATAAAATACAAAACCCTGTAGCATGAAAACAAGCAAAGCACCCAGGGCAAAGGAGTGGTAATCTCAGAGCTGTGCCAGGGTGTTGGAACCCAGAAACATGGGATTTCTGTGCTTTCTGACTGACCCCCAGGAGAACACTGCTTTTCACTTGAGGCCTTGGAGAAGGCTTCCAAATTTGGGTGATGGAATTAATAAATAGAAGTGTGTGGTGTCACATGGTGAAGAGTTTGGAAGATGGGGCTTTTAATATACAGTAATGGGTATGGGACAAGATGGAGGTTCTTGGGTGTGGCCCCATCTTCCTTTTCTTATTCCTTCTTCGTGAGTTTCAGGTAGTAGTTTTTGGTTGGACAGTTAGGGCTGCACTGAGGGTCACAGGAGTTGGTTACTAGGTCAAAAGTATAAATAATACAGGTGTTAGTTCTTTATTAACTGTTTAGCTTTAAAAGACCTTGTAACTAGCTGGATTCACCTCCACTTTGCTCACTTTTAGCTGGTAGCTGGCAGTGGTGCAGAACTCTCTGTACTTTAGATAAACTTTAATAAACAACCAAGTCTGAACACAAGAAAATTCATTTCCTTTGTGTTTTTAATCCTGACTCTGAGTGAAGACAGAAGAAAATAAAGACAAGTCACTAATTAAGAGGTGCAGTTAACCCTTCTACACCAGGGCTCACTCACCCCCTGGCAGTGCAGGTAGTCCACGGTCTTGGTGATGGTGAAGAGCACAGCGCTGGCCTCCCGCTCCGAGAAGAATTTCTGCCGCAGGATCCGGTCCAGCAGCTCCCCCCCCTTCATCAGCTCCGTGACCAGGTAGATGAATCTGCCATCATCATACACCTGGGGAGAGGTTTAACAGTGATCTCACACACAATCCACTCAGAGCTAGTAAAAGGCAACATCTGTGGTTACACACGCCCATAAATCCCCTCCTCCCACAGCAGCGGGCAGCACAAACAGCGGGGACTGCCAAGGCAGGGAGTGCAAGGCAGCTCCTGTGTCATCCTGGGAGTTCATGACTCAAGCTGTTAATTCATCACTCCCAATTCAAGTTGTTAATTCATCACTCTGAGTTACATTTTTCAGTGTAAGAACTTCTGCTGGAAGAGGAGAGCTGCCCTGCAACTCCCTGCTGCTCTTCCCTTCCAGGGCCATGCTGGCATAGACAGGCCAGCTTGCAGGCCACTGCTTCCTCAGGTTACCAACACATTGGCTGCTCCTTTGAAACAAGAAGAAATCTGGCATTTCTAACCTTTACATTATTTCTCACCTCAGGCTGGTTAAACAGCCTTTAGAAAAAATTAATATCAGGACAACATTGTATTTTGAAACACTCCCTCTAATATTATGTACTGCTCTCCCAGTAGATTTTTCTATGTAAAAGAAATTTAATGAATCCAAATGAATTGCCTACATCTGCATTTATTTTTTCAGCACTGTCTAGTAAGAGGCAGCAGAAAAGGAGGTACATACATCCTTTAAGGTAATAATGTTTGGATGCTGCCCATAACGCATGAGGATCTCGATTTCTTCTGAGGGATCCCTTTTGCTTTTATCAATTATCTGAAAAATATAAAAGGAAAAACAACTTGCATAAACAAAGTCTATTAAATAAATACATTTTTTCTATTTACATTCTCATTTTAACATCAGAATTTAAAAATACAGAGTTCATTACTTCGTATTAATGATGAGTAATTCATCTTCCAGCTTCTAATCCTATTTATTCATTTCTTGCTCTGTCTTTGTAAAATTCCATCATTAATGCAGCCTATCCTGCTCCACTGAACAAGGAAATGCATTGGTCTGAAGCATCACTAATTCCCTGCAGCCCTGTTCCACCCTGTGATTCTCATTTTATTTCAGGTGCTCCCATCATTGAACAGGATTTTCAGCTTTCAAGATTGTAACTAATAAACACACAAAAGCAGAGTAACTGGAAAATTCACAAACTAAGTTTTCAAATCTACTAGCCAATATTTTCAGAAAGTCAGAGTGGAATTTATGCCAATACCTTCACAGCAAACTCCATGTTTGTAGCTATGTGGATACATCTCTTGCAAACTGAGTAGGAGCCCACACCAATATCTTCCTTCAGTTCATAGACATCAGTGAACTGTGCACTGTTTCCATGAAGCTGCTTTAAAAAAACACAGGCAAGAGGTTATCTAAAGCAACAGGTACACTGTACCAACAGCAGAAATTTCTCCTGCTTGCTCATGACTTTTCTTTGAAATTCTGCCTCCAGAGCAACAGTAACTCACTTTTGAAAATTCAAAATATCCCACGGAAGTATTTGATAAGACACGTTTTATAACAAAGCAAGAACAACTGTAAATACTAAATATTGGTCAGTCTTTGACATGCCAAAGAAGTTTCCCAAAAGCAAAGCATTACCTGGACTATGGGCAGGATATTGGTGAGTGGAGATATTTTATGGTCTTCTACAGTAGTGGTGGCAACAAAACTAAATCCCTTGAAGAGCTGGTGGGCATTTGCACTGGGTGGGACCCCCGGAGAATCTGGGGGCACACAGACACACAGGGTTAGTGTGGCTACATCCCAGCAAGGCCATTTCATAACACTCAGGAGAACTATGTTATAAAAACCATCTTGAGGGAAGGGAAGCAAACAAGGGGAACACCAACGTTCAATAATGAATAAAAACTTCTAATTTGTTATCTGTGCTCTCTTACTTCAGTAACAAACACAAGCAAGTATTTCAGAGTTTTATCTAAAACTACAAAGCACTGCAGGAATTTATGTATGAACACACGTTTTAAGGAAGAAGTTTATTGAAACAAAACTACTCATGGAAAAGAAATAAAGATTATTGTCTTGTGCTCAACAGCTTTGTAACACAGAAGAGCAACAACAGAATGTGCTGGTTCAGTGGTGAATGAGCTGCTGGCAAGGCACAAGTGAGGCAACACAAGAATATCCAATTAGTAAATTTTTACTGAAAAAAAAAATCCCTGAATTATTAGAAGTGAGTTTTCCTTAGGTTATATTCTGTGAATTCACTGTCTGAAATCTCACAGTGACCACAGCTCAATTTTGTGTAGCCTATTAAGACCACAGATCCTCTCCAAACAAACACGGGTTTAAAAGCTGGATGCAGCAGGAAAGAAAAAAATTCATAAAAGAAAACCTGAAGTGAAACTTGAAGCAGACCAAGCAATAATAATGATAGTAGGTAATGTTTCTTAAAGCAAGGCATTCTCAATGAAATACTGACCCTAAAAACAATCACTGCTGCAATCAAATTGAGTTTACTTTAATATTAAATATTTCCCCTCAAACACTGCATGCCTGACTTTAATCACAACCAGAAACCATAGTCCAGCTTTTAATATTCCATTTATATTTTCCTCCCTGAGTCAAAGATAAGCACAATATTCAAAGAATAGAAACCTGCTGAGGGGAACATCCTCCTTCAAAGCACTGGAAGCCTGGTGCATCCTTTCCTTTTAACTTTGTCCTTGGCTTTTCTGCTTGTTGTTTCAGCATTCATTTGACCCTCCTGTCCCACAAACCTCACCAATTTACAGCCATGCACAGTTACCTTTTGGTGTTTTTGCTGTGAATTCTGGATCAAAACAGAAAGTATCTTCTGGCTTTCCAGAGGCAGGTTTGAATGGAGGCTGAATTTCTCTTCTGAACAGTTTCTGAAAGGGAAGGACCAAGATTCAAGAGTCACTGAAGCTTCCATGGGTGCTGTTATTTTGCCAAAATAAAGGGTAAATAAAGATTGCACTCAACCAGTGTCAGGCACATCCCTCTTAGCAAGGAACTGCCCCTTCTCAAAGCTCTATTCCAGGCTTTTCCTAATCCACCAAACTAAATCAGGGAAAAGATCTCAAATCTGCAATAAATCCCATTTACAGCTAAGGAACAGAAAACTTCATAGCAAAAGATGCTGAATCCCCACGCAAAATTCAGGAAGTCCTAAGAGCATTTCCTTGCCATTTCTCTCCTCCTTTCAGACCTATTTTTTGCAGGTTTTTTTTAATTTAGCCTTCCTGCACAAAAGCTTACAGTATATTTTAGTAAGGAAAACCAAAACAACCAAACCAAGCAACACCAAGGAAAGACCTAAATTCACCCCAAAGAAATAAAGAGGTAAGATACAGAAGTGTCATCAACACCACTGGAGTGAAATAAATACAAATTATTATCAAATTAAAAAAAAAAAAGTAAAAAGGAAGAGCTAGAACTGCTGAGCTTTCAAACTTCCCTGCTGGTATTTATTTTAATATCAGTCCCTTCAAAAGGAAAAAAGTAAATAATCAAGTCAGACAAGACAACAACTGCTGAAGTGTATTCACATAAAACAGTGAAGTTTCATTGTTACTAAAAACTTGTTGCTGAACAGACTCTGAGGTAGCTGCTGCATGAACACAACTAGAAAATCACTTTTCAGAAATAAATACAGGAGATAAACAGACAGATAATGATGAGGGGTTTGAAGAGACAGGTGAGCACAGCACTGCCCTGTGTGGCTGCAGCTCTGGCAGCACAACCACATCTTATTTATTCCATCAACCACTGCAGCATCACAGCAAAGGGGATTTATTTCACACACAGCACCCTGGCTTTGAGAACATTTCTGGCAAACACAGCTCAGAGGATGAGTGAATCACAGAATCATAAGGTGCTTATGAGAAACTGAAGCCAGGAGTTGTGATCTTGTAGATTTTGGATCATCTTGGAGCACTTGAGTTAATTCCTGACCTGTGACTGGGGTGGGAGTGATGCAGAGGGAAGTCCAGGACAGCTCCAGCCACAGGGAGCTGCTGTGCCCTGCAGGCGAGCACTGGACAGACACGTCCTGAAGGATTCCTGGGAACACCAGCAGCCTCTCCCAACTACAAATGCTCTAATGGACCATTTCAGCTTGAGAATGCTGCAACTCTTAATTATTTAAAAAGCAAATACACAATTTATAATTAATACTCTCTATCTGCAGTAAATACTGCAGCTCCAGATGCCAAGGAATTACAGGAGGAGCCAGGATGTGCCAGTCAGCACCAATGCAGTGTTTGCTGTGCCCCATTCAGATGTAAATACTTGTACAAATGCTACAACACACAGAAAAATTCACAACAGCTTTATCATTCAGATCCTTCTGTACTCACATTCCAGTCAACAGTAGAAAAAAAAGGATGTCTCTTGATTTCTTCAACTCCATCTGAACCAGCTCCTGAACACAAGAAATACTGTGTTTAACACTCTTGTGGGCAAAGTCTTTGAAGAATGCACTAAAAATTAGTTCATTTCTAAGAAGTTTGCACAGACACGGTTATTTGAGGGAACTGTGAACACAGAAATATTCCAAGGATGCAAAATACCCAGGGAGGCAAAGAGAGCACGAGGAGCCCATAAATACAGCGTCAATATTCTTCACTGTGACACTGTCAGAGCTTTGGCTCACTCCTAAATCACTGATCCCACATTCCTTGTCCAAACCCAGGAAGTTATGATCCAAACTTACAGGAAATGGTACCCAAATATTACTGATCACCCAGAGCTTGAGAGTCTCAAGCAACTATTTTTTTTAATAAAAAGTTAGGCTGAGTAGATTATTTAAAGATCCAAATAGATGAACCAACCTAATCTATTTGATGGGTTCCTTTTAAACAACATCCTCAAAAGACTTTGTGCTTCAGGGCTGAGGAACTGAGGCATTCCCAGCTTTGCTCTAAAAGAAAACAGAGACCAAGTCAGAGGAAGAAACTTACCTTAGTAAAAAGTGTCTACATAGATTTCACTGCACAGTTTGATGTACCTAGGATCTACTCCAAAGCCTTGTAGAGTGCACATACTTAACTCATCAACTGTTTAAGTTTTCCTATTATAGGAGTGGTTTAAAATAAAACCCAACAAAGAACACACATATCAGACCAAAACCACCAAACCCCACCCAAGCCCCCAAAGCAAGCTTTATGCTGAAACACAATAAAATAATTATCTCAGGAATATATAAGTATTTTCAAAGACATATTCACGTCACCAGGAGGTTTTTACCAAAATAACTACCAGTAACTCAGAAGAGTTACCAAATCCCCAACTACCTGCCCTTGAAGTGACTGCTACTATTCCTCCAGGGCTCATTGAGCCATCATATAGAAGCTCACTGACTTGACCATTTATTAGATTTAATGGAAACTCTAATGCAAAGGCAGGAAATTCTTGTGCAGAGCTGCAGCATCACTGGGAGCTGCAAGGGAGGCAGTTCATGGTCTAATCCATCCTTCCACAGGCAGCACCACCATGAGCTCCCACTCAGGGCAAGCTCCAAGTGCCCAGTGCTGGGAAAAACAGAGTTTCTCCCTCCTCTCCTTCCCCATCATCCCTCAAAGAGCCCAAGGCTCTGCCTGTGCCAGGAGGAAACTCTTTGTTAGCTCAGCACAGACAGATGAGAACATATTTGCCCAACAGCTTCATTCACTGAGCACCAGCTCACCCAGTTTGTCCAGTCCAACAGCTTCTGTTGTAACTGGGGTAATTTAAGATGAGAACTGGAGCAGGTAAGGGCTCTCCACACATCTGTACACAAAGCAACACCTGATCACCTGCTGCTTACAAAACAAGGTGTGCTGTAACAGTAGCAAGGGAGTGTAACAACAACAGGAGTGAAAATCAAGCTGCTCTCAGCCACTGCACTGTTCTGATCTTTATTACACGCCCACAATCAAAGTACACATTCACCCCTGAGATTTTAATTGCTGGGGATTCTTAATGGTACTTCACAGTCTGGGATCTAAAGCTTATCAAGGGGCTTTGCTTTTTGCTCCTGCTGCAGCTCAGAGCTCTTAGAATCATAAAATGGTTTGAGTTGCAAGGGACCTTAAAGCTCATCTTGTTCCACCCCCTGCCACGGGGACACTTTCCACAAGACCAGGCTGCACAAGGAGTTACAACAAGTTGTTAAAACATGTTTAAAATGACATTTTCTTACTTCTGAGAAAGGAAGGAGATATACTTACTTCAGTATCATATTCATAGTCTCATTTCGATCTTTACCTTGAAATGGCAGGGTACCAGTAAGCATTTCAAACTGGAAAGAACAAATGTTAGTCTAAATCAACACTTCTTCCCCCAACTGCTGAAACAAAGTGTTAAGCACTGCACTCTTTCCTACCTCTACATCACACTGGTTGAACCTTGAAAAGATTATGGAAGTGTTCCCACATCTAAAATTCTGCTCTCACTTGCAGTTTACATGATGGTAACAGTGGCAAGTGTAGCATGATGATGACGGAGGAATATTACACATCAAGAAGCTACTTGAAAGTAATAAAATCTCCTCCAGAACCAGGTTTTAGATGTTGCTATATTCCAAAAACTGCAAGAATGGTAAATTCTACCGCAGTAATTTATTTTTCAAGTCCATCTCTGTGTCAGGCTGATGCTCTAAGACATCCCAGGAAGGGCAGAAGTGGCAGCAGTTACTGACTTATCTCACTACTGCACTCCAGCATTCCTTCCACGGGCTCACTCTCACGGAAATGCCATTAATATTCCTTCAAACAAAGTCTTTTCAAGTCTGTTTTTAAATTTAACTATCAAGTAATGTAAACATTACAGTCTCACACTGACTACAACTGGTTTGAACTACTACAGGACAACACAGGATTTTTCAGGTGCCTGATAAACATCCCTTAGAGGCGAAAAGTCAATTTTATTCCACCCAGTAGCAATTCAGTCATTGAATTGTCCCCCTTACCCAAACATCCCTCATCAGAAACTGGACAAGCTTATTCTAAGTGCATTTTTGTGAGCTTAGCAAGGGAAGCAAGAGGCAAATACAGTACCATGAGGACCCCAAAGGACCACCAGTCAGCACTCTGGTTGTGCCCTCGCCTGTTTACCACTTCAGGAGCCATGTACTCTACAGTACCACAGAAAGAATAGGCCTTCTTCTCTTGGTCTACTGATTCCTTGCTGAGTCCAAAGTCTACAACAACAGCATCACAAAATAGAGCCGGTAAAGAATGGCAGGGAAAAGAAATAAATCAATATATGGTAAATTCCAAATGCAAGCGTTGATTGTTTTCAGAAATATGATCAGCAAGAGGCTGCAGTTATCTGGAGATAGTACATTTATTTTACTACACATCTCCAAAACCATTCTAAAAGTCATTAAATTCATGATTAGCCATCAAAATTATTACTGAAATAACCTGACATTTAAAATCCTTCATGTTTAGAGCTCTCAGACACTCACAAGTTCTCGTTTTCTCTGTTTACTGCCTGCTTTATTCACACAAAAAATTGAATAGAAGTAAAAATCAGTTTCAAAGGGAATGCAGCCTGCATGGTCTGGTCTTACTGAATGATGAATAAATAAAATCACACTAAAAATATTGTTGTTACATAAGGCAACATGGATCTGTAACCTGCCTCAAGTTCAGTACAGAACAGCCCTGAATTCCCAGAATATTTCATTCTCAGAACACTTTTTTCCCTATTTCGAATACAGTGAATACACAAGTCCTTGACACTGGCTCAGCTCTCAAACATCCTTTTTTTCACAGGGAAAAATGATTGCTAATCAATGATCCCATCCATTATTTCTACTTTCAGAAGGAAGTGATAAATTTAGGATTGAATTGTATTTAAATATAGCAGAATTTTAGAAGACATGCATTTTATAAACCTGATTTCCATCACCATTATTCTATCAAGTCTTTGAGGGTTTAAAAAACTTCATTTTCTCTTGGAATCTAACAGCAATACCTTAGATTAAAATATATGATGAAATCTCTGGTCCAAAATCATCACCTTTAATGTAATTTGAAGCTTTCAGAAATTTATAGTAATTTGTTTTCCGAACAGTCAGTCTTTTATATACATAATTTTCTAGTATATATATATTTGGATTGTTCCTCACAGAACTATTTTCTGCAATTTTACATGCATTTAAAATTGATACAACACAAACTCAAAAAAACTTATTTACAAAGGGCTGTATTAAAGAGTGGTGCTTACCTGTTAACTTGATATGTCCTGCTTCATCAAGCAAAATGCTGAAAATTAAAATTCACATTCACCAAAACACATAAAGAGAAATGATGCATAAAACACTTAAAATATAAGTTAAAAATTATGATATCCAATTCTGTTATTACTTTAACAAGCAAATACGATTCCATTTAAATTACAAATACGTGTTTTACATTTCGTATTTGTTTCAAGTCTTAACAGAAATAGTTTTAATTTTTTTTACGGTGGAAAAGGCAAAGCAAGAAGCAAAATACACATAATAGTGGTAAAATACATTTTACTTTACTTTTCTGGCTTCAGGTCCCTGTACACAATTCCCAAGCTGTGAAGGTGATCCAAAGCAAGGGCCAGTTCTGCGAGGTAGAATTTCACATCTTCCTCTGTAAACATAACCTAATAAGAACTGTATAGATTTACCTTCTGATCTTGTCTTCAGTTTTTAAAACTGCAATCTAAAAAAAATATAGTCCTGACTGCCTACATTTCAAACTTAGTTTTAAAAGTCCCTTGTGAACTCATAATTCATGAGTTCAGTCAAGAGAAAAGATTTAATATTATCTGTTAATTATAAAGTACACAAAGAACTACCTGCAATACACTTAAATAAAACCATCAGCATTACTGCAGAGCATTAATTAACTTCTGGATAATAAATTAATTGCTATACTGGTGTATCCAGCACTCCTCCTGCCACAATCCCAGACAGTTTTCCACTGCATCATAAAATTTAATATACAGCTGCTGTATTGTGTGAGTGCAAATTCACATTAACAAGACTTAGGGGGAAAAAAAAGTAAAAATCACTTAGGAAAAAAGCATGCAGAATAAAACACTAGTGGCAATGACAATGACAGCCTGGGATTGAAGAAGCTACTCTGCTCTTAGGAAAAAAAAATAAAATTCAAGAACCCTGGCAAGACACTGAAATATTGATGTTACTTCTGCCCTGAACACTCCACAGGTTGCTTCTAATTTAATATACAAAAACTGTGCCTGCTTTGGCTCTTGTCATGTTCTACAAATTACTGGAGGAGCTTGGAATCTTTAAATGGCTGGACTGAATCTGGACTTCAAGGGAACTATTCCCTTTTTTGCTGAATCCAGCAGGAATGGGGAGTGCAGCCACTCACTGAAATGGAGGTACCTGGGCTCCCTGACTCAGTGCCTCTGAACTGCTCAGGTGTGATCTGTTCTACAGGCACAGAATATTCCCTGATTTCCATAATGACAGGTGCTGACCCGGGGTGAACAGTGAAGCTGTCACACTCCACACTGTGTCACCTTCACACCTTTAAAGAGCAATGCTCATGCTGGGCTTCATCTCTTTCAAAAGAGCAAAGGGAAACCTTGGATTTCATTACTCCTTGGATTTCATTACTCCTTGGAGCAGCCAAAATGCAAATCTCAGAATATAATGATGCTAAATGCTAATTTACCATCTCCCCATAACGACATCTAAAGCTGTTCTCTGGGTCAAGTTAAACATGATGCAAGTCAGCTCCATTAAATATTACCAATAAAAACTTCATTACACACTCATCTCACTGCCACAGCTGCAACTCTCATACCCACATTAGAATTTAAAGACCAACAAAAGTCTTTTAATAACTTCATACTATACCAAATTAATTTAAAATAATTCTTGTGTGCAAAGTATAGAATGCCACAGGGAAGTTATCCTCATGTGCATTGTCCATAGGCTGTGTTTTACCATGGACTGTTGGAACCACCTCACATTCCCACCAAAAAATAAAAAACTGATTTTTTTTTCCTATCTATATAGATAAAAGCCAGTATAAAAGGTAAACTGAAGTGTTCCAAAAAACAGGTGGAGTCTTAGCAGTAAGGAAACTTGAGAATTATGACTTCTTGGTTCCTACAGGGAACACATCCCTCTTTCAATCCCTACTGGAGCTCTTATGGAACAGCCTTGCATCCCTTATTTGAGCATGTTCCATAGGGATAATCCCAGCTGGGGCAGTGCAAGAGAACAGCTCCTCCTGCTATTCCAGAATTCCCTCTGGAATTAGACATTACATATCAAAGCAGAGCCTCACCTCTTTCCCAACTCCTGCTCCAATAACCCAGGACAAGTCAGTCACTTTAAGTTTTTAACAGCCATTTTAGCTTCCAGATTAATTAATTTTGAGCTCAGTTCTTAGACATAATCACTGTGTTACCGAGCTCAGCTTTTAACAGAAATGCCTTTAAATTCTCTTATGCCTGTTCCTAAAGTAAAACCTTTATTTTCATGAGAAGTATAAGGGGAAAAAACCTCTCTCCTGGTCTTACATACGGGGAATAAACAACCTCCTCCACGCCATGAAAAAATCAGATAACAGAGTTTTGTCATTTTAGAAAGTGGCTTTTCCTGTGCTTTGGCAATATAAATGGATTTACAGTGGTGAAAACACTGAAAACCTCTTTTGCTGTGAAGCTGTTGAGAAACTGCCATTAAAAATTTAGATCTTTATAAAAGGTCTGCCAAAAGAAAATAAAAGTCTTCTAAACATGTTCATAACACTTAAGGTAACATGTAATAAATATTTGATGGCAAATGTTTAAAAAAAAAGAACAGCCTGTAGCTGTATCCCATTCCCTCCTCTGGAGTTCTCCCTCCAGGAAACAAAAATAGAAATGAAAAATTCAAGGTCCAGTTGTGTGCCAGGGCTGGATGGAGGGGAGTGGGCTCAAAGCACTCTGTGTTCCCACTTTGTGGGATTGAGGATGAGCATTTGGATTGCAGCACAAGGCAATTTTAGAGTGCAGCAGAAAGCTCTCAGGGCTGCAGGATTCCAGGAGCACCTAAGCTGACTAAGAGCATGAGAACTACACATCCCCTTCCTTCAGTGCTAAATATTCATTTACTTCAGTTGTGTTTCCAAGCAACAAAACATTTTTAGACAAAAGAACTGTACTTTGCAGATGCCAAATTAAAACTTGGGCTACTCATCAATACACACTTGGGTTTCTTAAGGATAGAACAAAATCTAGAATATGTAAAGAAAGCCCAAAAGTTATTAAAAACTTCACCATGACAAGAAATATGGGGGAAAACAGGTTTAGAAGCCCATCCTGTACCAACAAAACCCAACCCCTGTCTAAGAGTGAGTGGAGATAAAATTGTAGGTACTTACCTCTTTGGATAATCGTGTGAATACATCTCCTCCCCTGAGAAAATCCAATATTAAATAGAGCTTCCCTTCAGTCTGAAAGGCTTTAAAAAAGTAAATAAAAATCAATAGTTGTATGACAATGCTATAAAAGAGATAAGAATGCTTTTACAACTAGGAAATTTCAGTCACAGACAATACTTTTGTTGTGGAACTGAAATAATTCAACAGCACACGAGGTAATTTATTGAATGATTCCTCACTTCTTCACAGAAGAAAATCAGAGAGGATTAAAATAATGTTCTTTTATTTCTCCTTTGTCAAACAAAGAAACAGTAAGAACATCAATTACTGTGGTTTGCTTGAAATCAATGGAAAGTACAAAATCTCTGCAGAACTTGAAAGCAAAGATTCGGAAAGTTCTTACAAGAGGGCACAACCTAAAACTTTTATACGGGTATATATTTACATTCCCTTTTTTTTTTTTCCCCAAGTTGCTAGGACCTAACCCTCCAGAAGTGAGGCAGAACAAGAGCAGCTGGGCCCCAAGCAGGGAAAGGGAAAAGGAAGCTGGACCAACCATAGTGCAGTTTGACGATGAACGGGTGATTCACTTCCACCAGGATGTCGCGCTCCATCTTGGTGCGGACTCGGTCCCGAACTGAGGGCAGACAGGAAAAAACAACACCACTGAAACAAATGCATTTACAGCTCACAACACAAACTCAGCAGAAAGGCTTTGCTGCCTAAAGGAATCTCTTCCCTCATCATTTTATTTAATGTGCAAGTCTCCCACAAAATCCTCCTTTCAAAATCCTGCTTTGTTTCTTGCCTGCCCCAATTTCTTCTTTGCTTCATCATATTTTGTGATAATCCATATCGCTTTCAAGAAAAAAGCTCCCATCTACATTCCCAGTTTAACTCTCTGTGCTGAATATTAAATATTTTTAAGATTACTTTTTCCCCTTTAACAGTAACAGTCCTATTTACACACAGTGGACTCGCACCCATTCAAATGTCTCCTGGAAGTCAAAACACTGAATTAAATTGTTCTGGCTCCTGGAACAAGGGAATGACTTAATTTTAACCACAGCAGAGTTCTGACTTAACAAAAGACAAAAGGAAAACTGTTTATGAAATTAACTTGTTTTCATATAATGAAAAGTCTAAACAGAATTAAATAATCCAATTTTAAACTTTGAAAGAGCATTTCTGACCACATAATTAAAGCTACCTGGCCAGATTTAAAATAATACTTAAACATGAACTTACAAGTTACTCTAAAAAAAAAAAAAAAACCTCCTGTCAGAGAAGAGTTATGAACTCACTGACAATACTTAAGATGACAAAAAGCTTTTAAATACAGGTGCACTAAACCCCATGGTCCAAAGTGTCAGTTGAAAGACAAACCTACCTTTTAAAGAAGCTTTTTTCAACACTTTCATTGCATAAAGCTGCCCAGCATCAGGCCCAATGATCTTCCTCACGAGGAAGACCTGGCAATATAAAGTCCATTTTTAAATCACTGCAAGCTTGGTAATCAAACCCAAACTCTCACAAAACATTTGCCAATCCCCCATTAATGCCAGGCAGCTCCCAGTGCTCTGTTCCAAGCACACACCTTGAAAGGAAGAGCAAAACTCTATTCCTTGATCAGATCAGATCTGCAGAGCACCAAGCCCTCTGAAGCATGACACTGGCCATAAAATTTGGATTCTTGCCTGATTTATCAAAGAAGTTTCTTGCAGAAAGATGCTCCTTTCTATCATTTTCTTGGAGAATGACAATCCTGCCTGGTCTGTCACCTCCCAAGAGGTTTTTGAGGTTTAAGACCCAAGTCTCAAATATGAAACATTCATTTTTATTAATGAATTCTGTACAAGTAGTGAGATGAAAGCAAGGAAACCTCACCATTTAAGATCAAAGCACCCTTTCCCTCTGGAATAGCAACTCCAACAGGTTTTTCTACTTTTTTCTCTCCAGAAGAGTTTTAAAGATAGATGGGCTATAACTTGACACTGAGAAAAGTGTATTAGATAAAATATTGCAGTACAAAGACATGGAGCTACACTAATTTTTACCCACCAGATCTTCCAATTTACAAAATGGTTTGATATGTGCTCCTATTTCTAAATTGCTCTTCTTGTAACAGCAATTAATAGTTATGAATGATTAGGTTTTGCTGTAGAACACAACTTACAAATCACAAGAGAAAGCCAAGAGCTCTCCAAAATTACCTCTCTGATCTCACCTAACCCAGACTTTCATTTACATTTAATTTATTTTCATCTAGAAATTATATCTAGTTTTTCAATGATCTTGTAAATTCAAGCACTGTCATGACTAAATTGTACAAGGTTGGGAGAGGGGTTGTTTTGATTTTAAGCTCTTGTTAAAAGAAAAATGTCATCATGTTTCAAGGTTGTCTGGCTTTTTGTTTTAATAAGTTTTGCCCAATAACTGACCTACAACAGTGCTCTCCTATAGGCCAAGGTGATAGGAAAGAGTAAAGGGAGTAATTTGAATGCCAGCAACTAAGAAAACTGCTGTAGATGAAAACAATCACAATTATAAAATATTAATAAGTAGATAGGAATATTTTAGTCTTAATAACCAACAACTTGAGAACATAAGGAATTCACATTCAAGCAACAAATTTTAGCTAATAAAACTCAAAATAGTTGAAAACTACTGAAGTAGTTTAAATTTATTATTTATTTAATTTGCAGACAAATCCTCCATAACTCCATGCCTGCTTTAGAAGGCACATCATTCCTCAAAGAATGAAGAAATTCAGCAATTCAGGAGGTTTAACCCTTTATGTCTGTGGAAGTTTGTTCAGGTTTGTTCCTGACTAGAGACACACACAGAACCAGCAGAAGAACAGAAAAACAGGAACATAAAGCTGATTGACTACTTCAGATGTTGCAAAAGATATAGTTTGAATCTGGTTTTTAAAAATTAATTACCTTCCTAGACACTAGGATTAATATTTCAACTACTGTGTTTCAACACAGTGACTGGGAGATCAGATTTTCAACTTCATTTCTGCTAAGTGACAGCCAATGGCACATTACAAAAGGAAAATATTGTAACAAAAACCCTGCCATATTTCTTCTCTGTGCCATTTGAATAATTAGTGTCTTTTAGCTGTAGATCACTTACTACAGCAAACTAGAAAACCTGAAATACATTTCCCAGGTTATTTACATTAAGTTCCAAACTGCCACAATCAGCTTTTCTGTAGCTACACAAACACAGATTTGGTGTCTTGAAAAAAGCCAAACATTCCCAGCATGTCAAGTGCCATCACTAAAAGACAAACCAGCATTTCCTTCAGAAGGTTCTGTCCATGGCACTGGAGCAAGGCTGGGAAAGGATTCAATTACTCAATACATTTTCAAACATTCCCAGCAATTCTGCTGGCCACTATTTCCCTGGAATGTCTGGACAGGTCTATGAACAAGTTTATCATCTTACCTTTCCAAATGATCCCTGTCCAAGAACCTTAAGTAGTTCAAACTGTGCTGGATCTGCTTTCTCACATCCCTCTTTCACATGGTGTGTAATAGGAATTTCTTTCACACTTCCTTCATCCTGTGATTTCAAAGCAAACAAAACACAACAGTGAACAGGCCTGCAGTAACTATGTCTTGTTAAAAATGCATGTAAATATCTGGATTTTATGTTGTTTAGTTTTATTTTACTAAAATATTTGAAATTCTAATAAGACTTTGGAAAACTAAGAACTAAGCTGTTCAAATGAAGAGTTTTCCCGTCTATCTTTTCTTAAATAGATGCATCTCAAATTTCTGAACTGAAAGAAAATTCTGAAAGAACGGTCATTTCCTTTCAACTACAGAAAAGCTGGATTATTTTACATGAAAGGAATAAATGCATAGGTTTTTAAACCAAGACTTCTGTGCTTCACCTCTGCTTAGCAGCTTTAGCTTTCCCAGTGATTACTCTTCTCATCTTTCCCCCTTCCTGAAATAAGTCTTAATGAAAGCCAAATTGAATTTCATCATTTGGGGTAATTATTGCTTTTCACAGCAGCAAATAATAACTCTGGTCATCCATTTGTAGCTGGAGGAACAGGCAGCATTTGAAGACCATAAATAAGAGATGAGTCATCTTAAGGACTCTGAGAATTCTTGCATCCAAGAGAAGAAACAGCTCTGGGGTGCAGAGCTCCTGGGAAGATTATCCTGTGTGGGGACCTCCTTCAGACAGCTGAGGGTATAATTCTGAGCTAGGTGAGTGATTCAATGTTCTCTTGATTTCTCATGTCCCTCTCATCTTCAGCAAAGCAGGGCACAGCAGCTCCAGTTGTGCAAAGACAAATGTTCCTGATGACAACAAATCTCATGATGGATTGCAGCTTTCATGGTGTAAGAGAAGTTTCTGAGAGCCAAAACAAGCAAGGTGTCAAAATAAGCACCCTTGAAATTAAAAACTGAGGCCCACAACAGCAACCTCAGCTTGCAGGTGAAAAGGAGCAGCACCCTCAGCCCAATCAAGAATATCAATAAAGTTTTTGTACACAACAAAATCACCAGTGAAAATCCCATCTGATTTGCAGTACTTCACTTTTGGGGCATCAAATGATTGTCAGCTGTCTCCTATCCTCTCTCTTCAGGTCCTCATTTTGAAAGCTTCTCTTAGCAGAGACCAGAAGAACACCCCACCAACCTCCTGTGAGTTCCAGCCCCTCGAGGAGAAGCACAAACAGCACCAGGAAAGGACCTGAGCACTGGATGAAAGAGCTGGGTTTGGAAATAACATCATTCTCTAGTCAGGTGAACTTACTGCCCAAGACTGTGCATTAAAACTTCTAATCAGCTTTATCACAGTTCATACAGAAGGACCTGGATGAAATTCTGGTTTTACATATAAATTCAGAGTAGAAATCTGCTCATCTGAATTTGTACATACTGCAGTTATTTAAAAAAAAAAAAAAAAGCAATCATCACACTGCATTAATTGCTTCTGCCTTAATTGCTTTGCTTGTCCAGAGGGGGAAAGAGAGTTCAAAAAACATCTTGGTATATTCCCAAACTGCAGTCCAGCTGTTACTGCACTGGAGTCCTTTCTCCTCCTCTCTCTTATTTCATCCTCCTTCTGGGAAAGGCCTGTTTGTTCTGCCTGCTTCCCAGACAAAGGTGGGTATTAACACCAGACACTGCTGGAAAACAAAGTTAATTCTGTAATTCACAACCAAGCTACTTTCTTTCCCTCTCTGGTCACAAAGCCCCATCACACACTGATGACACACTGTCAACATCCCAACCTCCCCTCTTCCATTCCCCCTGGTGACTGTGCATTTATGCACTCAGAGCAATGATACACCTATCTTTTCATTTTCCTTTACTTTTTAAACACATGCCTAATTTAAGGCAGGTAAGAACAGCAGCACTTCGAAGTCATCTGATGACAGATGAAAGCACCGAGTTGTCTAATTACACACCAAGTTGTACAACAGACTTAATGGCTGCTTCTTCCTATGAAATATGTAAATACTCTTATTTAGAAGCCTTTTTTCTTCACCATCTCAATTTGTATTCCTTAACACCGTGAAACTTTGCATGAGAAAAGCTCTTTAAGAGTTCAGCCTCTCCTGTGTTTATCACCCACCTCGAGCCATTAGCCTGTGTGACATCACACCTGGTTGCTGCGGAGACTGAGAGGATTTCTAAATGTGAACTCAGCAGAGAAATGTTTTCCATGCAAATAAAGACTAACTTGAGATGGATGAAATGAGTTATTTTTTTATCAAGTGTTTTATCTCCAAAAAAGATGTTTATATGATTTCACTTACCTATGATTAAGGTACTAAAACGTGGCATGACTGAGGTACAGAGACCTCTCCATCACCACCAAGAACGAGCACACAAAGCTGAGCAGCTCCAAGCCACTTTCATTTTCATTTCTACTTTGGCTTCCACGAACTGCAAATTTAGTTATCTCATTTCGTGTTCTGCTGCTTGAGCAGCAAATTCCTTTCCAAGCTGAGGCACCAGCTCTTACCCAGTGGCCTTGCACAAGAGGGGACTTTTCCCTGCTCCCAGCAAGTTCACCAGGAGCCAAAGGAAACACTGAGATCAGCCATGGCTTTGTCACAGCTCCCTGGAATGTGGCACCAAGCACCCAAGAGCTCAGCAATCTCTTCCTCCTCCTCCAAGAGCAGTAGAAAACTCAGACAACCCACTGCTGCTTTCTTTGAGACACTCTGACACTTTATTTACCCACCCCACAGCAGGAAATGTCCAGGCACCACCTGGGTCTATGCCCAAGTCTTCGTTCTCTGAACACTTCCTCATAAATGTTGTTACTGTAACACCAAGCAGTGGTTACAGCTGGTGACAAGATCCACTTACCCCAGAACCCCAGACTGCTTTGGGTTGGAGGGAACTCAGAGCCCATCCAGTGCCACCCCCTGCCATGGGCAGGGACACCTTCCCCCATCCCAGGCTGCTCCAAGCCCTGTCCAACTTTGGACACGTCCAGGGACTCTCTGGGCAACAGACACCTTTGTGACCCTGCTCAAAAATGCAAGGATGAGTTTGTCGAGAAAAGCTGGCCAATATTTCCATGGCAAGTCAGGCATTTCACCACACTCAGGATGAGCCTGAAGTTTAGTCCAAGGTTTAGCCAGCACACAGAACAATCATCTTCTGCATCTCCTAAACAGGCACTGAACAAAAGCCATGATCAAGAGGGGGACATTTACACGGAATATTTCTACATGAAATCAAAATTAGCATACTGGTGTACACATTAATTCTGTTCTAAAAAAAAGCAGAATTAAGTGCCTTTGAGCTGAAAGTACTGCAGCTACACTAAAAACTACAAAGGCAGAATAAATGATTGTAGCAAGAGCAGCATTCAGCACTCTGTATGAAAGGTTCCAGGTTGGCCTGAGCGTTTCTGAGGTGGAGGGATCAGCAAATGCTCCTTTCCATAAAGCTCTGCCTCATGCAGCAGATTTTCCCAAACAGGGCATTTCCAGTCCCTACCCAAGTACTAATTTCCAAAGCCATCTTTGAGACTTGAGAGTCTCCTCAGATATTGTTCAAATAAAATGATGGGTTCAGAAGTTATTAAAGAGCAGGGAATGCATAAAATTTGCTTTAACAGGAGGTCATGCTAATGGGTGGCTGAAGTGAGCAGGAATCAAACACTTACGTGGTAGGAATAAGGTTCACCTTCTTCCATAGGCTCATCTGCCATTTTAAGGCCATTTAGCTGGAGAGGGGAATGCAGGGAAAAAAAAAAAAATGAAAAAAAGAAAAGAAAAAAACATCATTAAGACCCAGCAATTTCAAATTAATAAGAGCTCAAAATTTGACCAATTTACATTTCAGAGCACACAAGTGAAAACTGGTGGTGGAGTTGCTCTAATTTAAAGCTGTAGTTTCAAACAAACACTACTACTCAGTAGTTATATTTAGCATCTCCCTTATGTATCATTTAGCATCTCCCTTTGTAAATGCCATCATTATTATTATGATGCCAGTGTTATTTAATTGGGATTAATTTAAAACTCCTTTAAAAGCTACAGATACCACCCCTACAGGATGACACTAATGCAGAATTCCTCAGTTATGCACAAAACTTATGCTGCAAATGCTTTTCAGAAACCTAGAGTCTTCTAATGAAAATTAATTTGCAGTTTAAAGAGAAAAGATGCAAAAGTGATTCCAATCCTTTTTGAAAATACCAAGTCCACAGCTGCAGTAAAAAAGAAATTCAAAATTTCGTTTAAGCACTCCCTAAGTCACAAATAATTCAGTGCTGAAACAAACAAAAAAAATATACTCCAGAAAAATGAAGGACTTGCTCTGTTCAGACATGCATGGCATTCATTGAAAACTGGAAATACCTGACAAAAATGGGTGAATGCCTCTATGGATTTTGCTAGTAATAATTGCTGATTTATTTATATATTAATTGTTCAACATCTCTACCTTTATGTGGCACAGGTCTCCCACTAAAATACTAACTACAAATGACATAAGGAAACTCAAACTTTTTTTTTTTTTTCTGGAAACAGAAGCTGAACCAATTAAATTCTTAGGCTGGGTAATGACTTTGTACTTCTGAATTTTTCTAAAATCCCTGTCTAAGATATTGGAACATTGTATTACTGTCAGCACTGGTAAAACACAGGACTACAAAGAAATGCCCCACAGGTTGTTCTGTTCAGAACCAAACCCAGAATGTGGAGGGACAGGTGGGGCTGCAGGGACAGGTTTGTCCCACGACTGTGACACCCTCAACCACCTCCACTGCTGCTACAGACTCCTGGCTTTGAGGAGAGCTTTTAAGAGTTAATTTACAAATTAATGCTTTTGATAAAATTAAATCTCCAATTTTTGTAGCAAGATACTGACACTTATTTTTTGACTATATCCTCACTGGGAAAAAAAATTCAAAAACCAGAAAAACAGATCAAGGAAATAGCATAAAGCTTCATTTATTTTCACTCTACAAGTTTCTATTTATCACAACTCAGTTGAGCCAATGGTACCTCAAACCCATGCCCATCACTCATCTCTCATGTGTTGCCACCCCAACTCTAACACCCAAAAATCCCTCATGCATTACCCTGCATGCAGAAGCCAAAGCTACTCATCTGCTACATAACTTATTTCTTTTTTTGCACGATTTTTTTTTCCAAATATGACAGTGGGAGAGACAAGACACTCACTCGGCTCGTAACTGTGCAGATTAACTGAATAAATCCAAAGTAACATCAAAGTTCAGCCCAGCTCTGACCTCCAACCTCTTTTCCATGCAATTTCTTTTCACAACACCATAAGATTACATTCAAGTGTGAAAAAATGTGAAGCCCACCAAAATTGTCCAAAAAGCTTATTTGGAGCTAGAAATAAACTGGGTTTCTACTCCAGGTGCTCAGAAATGTAATAACATTGTTCCTTCATGGACTTTAATTCGAAGTGATTTTATTATGAATTTCATCTTTTCTTTCTATAAATATGGGCAACATTTTCCAAGTTTTGTTACTTAAATTTAAGCTCTGGGCCCAATGGTACCAGCCAGAAAACAATTCAGATACAAAAAATGGGGCTGGAATGGGGTTTTGAACCCAAAATCAGTGAGTTATTTCATTTAGGTTGTTCCTGGGAACACCATTTAATGTACTTTCAACTTGCTGGCAAATCAAGTACACTAAGCTATTGGATTTTTATGGCAGGTAATCATCTTAATTAACAATTTCCTATGGTACACTTTTCCTCTTCACTGTTGCTCCTTGGTTTGTGTTTGTTTTTTCCTGTCCAGTCTCTCTGTACTCATACAGACTGGGACACCTGCCAATTTCTAGTCCAAAGAATTTGATGTTCAAGGACATGAATCTGCTTTTATTGCTTGATACACACAACTACACTTTTGTCATATTTGTTTGTGAAGCCTGGTCACTGTCCATTTTAAAAAAAAACAAAAACAAAACAAGGAACAAAAATCTGCAAACCTGTTGGAATATAACCCAAAGTCTAGTACCTCATGAAGTAATTCAGCTAAAAAAAGTCAATGACAAAAATCAAATCACTGCTGTCTTGTACAGTCACTTAATTGGCCAAGTTTCAATAACCAGAAGCTGGCAAAAAAAGAAAAGTGACAGTTAATACTTATTTCCCACCTCTGTGGAAACCAGCTACAAAATGCAGTTTCCACAGCCAAGTGAGGCTCCTTTTAGTGATTTAATCATGAATATTTCTGCACAAACATACATAGAACAGAATGGTTTTAACCTCTAAGTCATTATTTACTAAATATCTACGAATGCACAAATTTAATTTGTTATTGAGAATTAAAAAGCACAGCTCTCTATAAAAAGAACAGGTGAAAGAAGCCAGTACTATGATTGTCAAAGAGATTCCTGTATCTTTCAATCATTTTGCTGCTCAGTGCTGCTGAAGTCCTACAACTGAACATTTTAAATATTAACTCTCAGGAAAACTCAAACGGAACTCAGACATTTGGGCAAACATTGACAACACTTTCCAAACACACATTCTGGAAATGACACAAAGTACTCCGTGTTGTTGATTAGTATAAAATAACAAAAGGAACTATGTAAATAGATGAGCTCAAAGTTTAGGTCAGAGCACCTGGCAGCTCAGACACTCAATTTTGAGGGTCCCAACTGCTTCACAAGGAGCATTGTGCCTCTGGATTTAAACAGAGCCATGGATCCCATGGCTGGGACCATCCCTGCTCCCCTGGGAGAATATCCAAAGGGTTTCTGGGGGCTGGGAAAGGCTTCATGACTATTGCATATGTTCTTCCTCTGATTAGTACAGCAGAACAGAGGATTCCCAGTATTACCAAAGATTTGAACCACCCGCCCCCTTTCCCATATTAAGGATGTTTTCACTGTTTACATGGTAAATGCCTTAGGACTTGGTGGGTCTACAGGTTTTGGTTGAAAGAAGCCAGGCAAAAGGTCAGCAAAAATGCCTAATTCCAGGAAAAGCAGTGGGAGATGTAAAGCAGGTTCATCCTGCCCTGGTTTTACATGTCTTCACTGAGGCATTCAAACAGAATTTTAAAAATTTTAGAAAAAGCAGACCTGGGAATTTTATCATCATACTATAATTAGAAGTAAAAAGCAGTATTCAGCACCACTCACCTAAAATCTTGTCTGGCTTCAAAAAGGTAAAATTCTACCCAAGGATCACCAAGAGCTCCTGTATCCTCCACAGCTTCTCCTTCCCTGGGCTCCATTTGGGAAGTTTCTGTGGTGCTTCCAGAGCTGCACCTCAGCTCTCCCACATGAACAGGAATAAGCAGTTTCCTTCCCCACACACAGAAGGAACATTGCAAATACTTATTTCAAAATATTTGAGTGGAAGCTGACATCAGAAATCCCAATTATATCAAAAAGACTTTGGAAAAAAATATCCTGACAGGACGACCACATTTGTTCCTCATTTATTCTTAATTACATCTATAGAGAGTTTGCATCATTAATTTAATTAGCAACACAGTGGCCTACTGAGGATTTCCTGAGATAGGTCTGAGGAATTTGAGGGTTCTGGGCACATCCACACCCCTCCTGCACAAACCCTGGACCAGCCCCAGTCCCTCAATTCCCCCCAAAGGGAAGAGGCCTCTAAACTCCCCCACACTCTTTAACACACCAGGTAAGATGGAGATAAAGCAATCTAAAACACCTAAACCCCATAATCAATTACTAGGGAGAGCTACAAAGTTCTTTTCCTGTGGCAAATGAATCGTACATTCAGACAGGACACCAAACCTTATAATTAGTGTTTTTAAAAGAATATTTTGATCCTTCCCATTATCAGATCAAGGGAGAATTACGTGTGCCTCCAACAAGCCACAGCTCTGACAAGACACAAAGCTGACCCCAAGCACAGGGATCACTGAATTAGCAAAGGACTTGAGATCTTTTCATTTCTGAATGGGTACATGATCTTAACTCCAGAATCAAAGGGTATAAAGCAGCCAGTCTCCAAATCATGTTTAATGGCAGGTAATTCCAGAAAAGGTTAAGATTTAATCTTGAGAAAAGCAATTATTTCAAATTTTATTCCTAGTGAAGTACTACATAATAACAGAATTCTACCTATGATGAGTAAACAAACCATACCATTCTTTGGATGTAGGGTTATTGTGAAGTGTCTCCAAAGGTATCCTGCAGGAAGCAAGGTGAGCTACCTGCAACAGACTCCTGGCTCCTGTCAGAGACTCAGAATACTATAGCAGATTTCCAAAATTAATTTCAGAAGTGGGATACAAACCCACCATCATTATTACAGTATTGCAGCACTTTTCAATGCATAAAGACACTCATTGTTTTCCCTTTAAGAGCATTAATGTGCATTCTTTTTTTTTCTTTTTTTTAAAGGCAAGTTGTTCTCCAAGATCTTTACAAAATCTGTACATTGTTGCAATGGCTGAGGGCACTCAAATTACGAGCAGGGTTTTACTTTCTCCCCTGAACAGAACACCAGTCGATTGTGGAGATTCTGAGAGATGCACAAAACTAGGTAGAGCTGAGTCATCCACGTCACTGCCAGTAATTACTCACAAAGGAGTTATGCAACTCCTAACACTGACAAAATTCAGTGGCCTTTGACAGACCGGGCTCAGAACGTGCTCCAGAGGATGGCCTGAAAACACTGGCCAAAATCAAAGATGAATTTATTTCAACTGGCAAAGGCAGCAGCTTATGCACAACAGCAGCAGAGCTCAGCTCACGAAAATGCCTTTTGGAGAGCAGCAACTTTCACTGCAGCCCCGTTTTCCAGCAGAATATTTGGTTCTCAGTCACTTTTTGTTTCAGCCTTGTCTTGCTTGTCACAATCAGGCAATTAAGCAACTGGTTCCTGAAGTATTTATTGCAAAAATAAGCATTTGAGAAGGAGGTTGCATTTATGCAATTCACAATATTCATGTCTTGCAAACAGCATGCGCTTACAGCAATTACA
Source organism: Acridotheres tristis (assembly GCA_037013685.1). Lineage (NCBI taxonomy): Eukaryota > Metazoa > Chordata > Aves > Passeriformes > Sturnidae > Acridotheres > Acridotheres tristis. The sequence continues at coordinate 16,118,659 of CM072889.1, forward strand.
CAGCTCGTTGTAAATGCAATCCTCCCAGTTCAAGGGGCAGAAAGTGCCCAAATTCCAACTATTTCTGCATTTCATTCAGCTTGGTCAGTAAAATGTTAATGGTACTTTCCTGTTTCTTTGTAGACTGTAATTACATTTTAATAATCTACAACAGTTGATTATGATCAACACCCTCATACCTCTTTTTATTACCATGGAAATATTTATTAATCCAATATCCAGAGGGAAAGAAGTTCACCGAATATTTGAAGCTTTAACAGCACAACACTGATCCTTCCTACCCAGGCTTGAGGAATTCCCAGAGTCACAGAACAGCTTCGCAAGGGACACTGTCACAGGAATACAAACACAGGAACAGCACAGTGCACAGCCCCAAATCCTGAGCACTTCAAAGACACCCCCCCACCACCACCACCACAAAAAGGGGCAAAATCAATCCATCCTGACCTTCAATAATTTCTTCCAAAAGTTCATGCTGTTCTTGTGACTTGAAGCATAAAATTTTGTTTCCTACTTTCAAGATCACCTCCTCTCCTTGCCAGGTGTTTTTACTCCAAGTCAACACAAGTGCTACTGGAAATGCACTTACTGCTAATAACATAATCCTAAATTTAGTCAACAAGCAAAATCCTCAGAGAAAACCATTTCTTGGATTTTTCCTCCTGTGCCACAGCTGATGGACAAAAGTACCAGAAGGCATAAGTTAATCTTCAAAATAAAAACCTATTTCACATTAGCTCTGTTGACTGTAGTTCCAGCAAGGCCAAGGTCAGAGATCTCTCAGACTGCCAATACAAAGCTTAATTCTATAAAATTTAAGTGAAAGTGCAAACTAAAAATCATTTTGAGATAAAATACAGCTTTGTTGAATTCCCAAGCCACGTGGATGTAGAAATCCAGCAGTGAGAAGTGCAGCACACCCCTGAGATCACTTATAGAAAGGGTTATAACAACACAAGTATTTGTTCCTGTAATTTGGGAACTTCACACTCAACTTGAAGAAACCGCTTCGGCACAAATGGGCTTCAAGTGCTCCTGGCCAAACCTAACAAGGACACAACAAACACCAGGACTCCTGTTAATCAGAGCACAACTGGAGGAGCTTTACACAGACCTTGTGAAATAGCTCAGGCCTGAGGAAAATACAATTTAAAGAGTGACTGCTGCAAACAGTCGCCTTCAGATGTTACAAACACACAGAGCCCTTTCAGCTGGACACCCCTGTCCTGTGCTCTGCTGGCTCCCCTTGCTGGGGGAGCTTGTCCAGCCAAAAAACACCCAGGGTTGCACATCCCAACTCAGCTGCAACACTCTACACTTGATAATTTTACCACTGATGCATCATAATTTCCTAATATTTCCTAAAGAACTGATCAACAGGACCAAGAAAGTTCTCAGACCTTTACTAAGTTTCACACCTCAATTACAACAAACTGCTTTTACACACAATATGAACAAATAAGCCTTAGTACTTCTGCTGACTTTCTGATCCTGTAGCTTCACTAACATAATTAGGATTTTGCAAATAATAAGTTAGAGGGACTGCAGCAAGTATTATTAATCATTAGAACATTTTAAAGTGTTAGAGTGTAGCAGCCACGGTATAAAAAGGCATACCTAGTAATGACAGTACTAAAATCCCCAAATTTTAAAAGCGCTAAGAAATTTGGGGTTTTATTCCCTTTCAATTTGTATCAGGGGAAAAAAAATTCAACAAGACCCTTTAAAGGACGTCCTTTCACTCTTGCACAATTTGAGATGATTTTGTTACAGACCCTTTTCACTTACAATAAGAAGAGTCTGGTGCACTAGAGAAAGCAAGTCTGACCAGTTTTAAGCAGCTTTATTTAGATAACATCTTTTGTGTGTCTAACAGACCTAGGTGTAATCTTTTATTTGTCATAGCTGACGATACCTGATACACAACCCTTCACTTCGGATTTCAAAGTGCAAGAGTTTTAATACTCCAGCACCACGTTCTGCTGAGACACGGGAATCATTGCAACAGAACCAGTTTTACCTTTTATTTTCTTTTAAATTGCATTTGCTCCTTGCTGATGAAGCACCTCGAGCACTAAGCAATACCTCGAAGTCGTTCCTCGTTCTTTAACACGTTTAAGCATCCAAACCTCAGCCAGGCACTCCTGGTTCTCTCTGCTCGTTGTGTTGATGATAATCAACGCAGAGTTAAGTTATTCAACGTTTAAGCATCCAAACCTCAGCCAGGCACTCCTGGTTCTCTCTGCTCGTTGTGTGTACGATCATTAACGTATAGTTATTCCAGGAGAAGGCAAAGAGACCTCCGTACTGACAACCTACCTGGATGCACAGCCACATTAGCGCGAGCAAATTTCCAGCAGAACTTAAAGTAACTTTTCACAGGAGCTACGGCCATAAAAGTGAGTTTACAACCCCTTGGATGCTACGAGGGGTCGGACACCTGTGACACGAAGCAACCGAGAGGCGACACAAAGCACCGGCCTCCGCCGGGCGCCGGTCCCGCTACCTCCACACGTGTCACGGCCCGCGCCCGGGGGGCACGGCAGGGCCCGGGGCGGCCGCGGGGCTGCGCGGCGGCGGCGGCGGCCGGGCCCGCGGGACGGCGGGGGCGGGCGGGGGCCGCCGGCTGCGGGCCGGGACCGGGCCGGCACCGGGCAGGGCAGGGCAGGGCGGGCGCGGGTCGCGGCCGAGCGCAGGCCGGGGGGCCGGGGGAGGCGGGGGCGCGGCGGGCAGGCTGAGGGGGGCAGCGGGGCGAGGCCGGCGCGGAGGGGCCGCGGGAGGCCGAGCCGGGCGCAGGTGCCGGCGGGGCTCGGAGCCGGCCCGCCCCGTCACCCCCCTTTCCGCCCCGCACTGACCTCGGCGCCGCTCACGTACAGCTCCATTTTGTGGCAGGGCTGCGGCTCGTCGTCCAGCGGCGCGCACGGCACCATGTCCCGGCTGTGGGGCCGCGGCGGCTCGGCCGCTGGCGGTGGCCGTGCGGAGCGGCGCGGGGCCGGGCGCGGGGCGCGGAGCGGAGCGCGGGGTGCGGGCGCTGCCGGCCGGCGGGGGCGGCGCCGCGCTGCGCTGCCCCGCGCACGCCCCCAACATGGCGGCCCGCGGGGGCGGGGCCTGCGCCGCACCGCGGTGACGTCAGGGCGGGACGGAGAATCCCCTGCATGGGGAGGGGGGGAATGACGCGCGGTGACGTCACCGGGGCCGCGGGCGGGCGGGCGGCGCCGCTTTGAGGGGGATTGGGGATGGAGGGATTGGGGATGAGGGGATTGGGGATGAGGGGATTGGAGATTGAGGGAGAGGTCTGAGGGGGATTGGGGATAGAGGGGCTGGAAATGGAGAGATTTGGGATGGAGGGATTGGGGGTGAGGAACAGGTCTGAGGGGCATTGGGGATGGAGGGGTTGGGGATAAAGTGTTTGGGGATGGAGGGGATTGGGAATGGAGGGATTGGGGGTGAGGGAATTGAGAATGGAGGGGTTGGAGATTGAGGGACAGGTCTGAGGGGGATTGGGGATGGAGGGGCTGGGGATAAAGTGGTTGGGGATGGAAGGATTTGGGATGGAGGGGATTTGGGATGGAGAGGTTGGGGATTGAGGGAGACGTCTGAGGGGGATTGAGGATGGAGGGATTTGGGATGAGAGGATTGGGAATGGAGGGATTGGGGGTGAGGGACAGGTCTGAGGGGGATTGGCCATGAGGGACGGAGGTGAGGGCATTGGAGGTGAGGAGGCTGCGAGGACAGGTCTGAGGGGACGGGAGGGTGAAGAGCTCGGTGACAAAAGGATTGGGGCTGAGGGACAGGGATGATTGGGGGACAGGCTTGAGGAGATGGAGGATCAAGGGCTTGGAGATATAAGGATTGAGGATGAGGGACAGGGATGAGGGACGCGCACTGTCACTGATCGGCGCTGAGGGCACCGGCTGCGGGCCCGGCACGGGGAGGCTCTTCCTCCCACAGAGCTGACAGAGGGGAAGGGAAAAAAAGAAAAATAAAAATAAAAAAAAAAAAAAAAAAGAAGAAAAACCCCAAAGTTTCGTTGGGTTTTGTTTGTTCGAATTGGCGAGGTGTGAGGACAGGAAGCGCGGGCGGCGCGGAGGCACAGCCCGGGCTCGGTGGGAAGCGAGGAGGAGCCGCCTCGCCCTGGTTACAACAAACCGGCCCCGACCCTTTGTTTGCAGGCTTGTGATGGGAGAGGAGCACAGCAGCTCTGCCCGACGGGGGCAGGAGAAAGAGCATGAAAAAAACAACGTTCCCCCTTCACCTAGGAGCTGGAAGACACTAGATGATGCTGTCAAAAGTATGTTTTTAAAGCACAGAAAACTGCCTCAGTGACAGTTTGTATTTGAACATGCTGTATGATTTATCAATAAGCCCTGCCCTTTAGAAAAACCAAAGACTCAAACCGTTCTTAATTGCCAAATAATTTTGATGAAATGAGCACAAACAAGGGAACAAGCTGCTGCACCCCATAGCTCAAACACTTTCTATGCTGATTTTTTTTGGCTCAGAAGTCAACCACTGCACAGACAAGTGTAGGATGCTGTGTTGCTCCAGCCCTTGATTAAATCCAATTCCCAATCCCCCAAAGCTGCCCATTCCCAGTTCCCCGTGGCTGAAGAGTTGCCTATTGTGAATGTGTCACTGCAGCAGCCGCCAGCTGGCACGTCAGCATTTCCATTGCAAGCCTATTTTTAAAGGTCTGGAACTCAACCATGGAAGACAAATGTTTTGGAGTGTGTGCCGGGAAAGTCTGTCCTTCAGAAAATAAAAATCAGGTGAGAAAATGGAGGAGCAAAGTCACAGGTAGTTAATGTCGACAGAGAATTTATGCTTTAAATATAGAATTGTTCAGGCTGGGTCACTTTATTTTTGTTGTGGTAGGAGTGTGTGAACACGGAGATTTTACAGCAATTAAGTGACAGGAGATGAAGGGACAGCTTTGCAGACTGTTGGTGCACACAGCCATATCCCAGTGCTTCACTGGTGACACTGGTGTGGCCAAATCTTCTGTGAGATTAAATCTGTACACACTTCATCAGTGCCATCAAGTACTTAATTTAAATATAAAGGAAATCAACTGAGGAGTGATTTTTGAAAGTTCTTGAAGTGCTCAACAAGAACTTTTGCCTAAAACTCCTGTAGCAGATGCTGTTTTCCTGCATCTGACTTCTCCCATTGCTCCAAATAATAACAGGCTGTAAATGAGTGCTCTGCATCCCCAGGGATTTGAGAAATTCAGAGGAAAGCAATAATTAAAGGAGTTAGAATTGTTATTTGTGTCAAAGGCTAGAAAAGGGAAATAATTATGTATGTAGATATAAGAAAAAGGAAATTCAGAATTTATGTTACTCTAGGTCTCACAAGCAAACAAGCAAAACGTATTCAATAAAAAGGCAACAATATGTCACTGAAAGGTAAAAATTAGCAGGATCCCCCTCAAGTGCTCTTTCACAGGGAAATAAACCATCAAAAATATATTAGCAAATCACTGATTTAGGAGGACCAGGGCCTCATGTCTTGGGTTTCAAATGAATATTTAGATATTATACACCTGGACATTATATGCCCCTATTTGTAGAGGATCTAGTCTGCCTGTAGGGGTATCAGATCTCATTTGGTGCCCAGGTTTCAGCTGGGGGTATCACATCCCTGCTGTGCAATTTGCAGCTGAATATTTCTGACATTTCAGCACCTTCATCTGTTCAGCAGGTTCTGCCCATTCCACCCCTCAGCAGGTACTTGTAGGAGCAGCATGAAAACCTCTGAGGGACTTTGATTAGATGAAGGGTTCAAAATATTTAGTTTCTTAATGTAGATTCACTTCAAAATTAATTCTACAGCATGGTAAAATTGCTGGGAGTAGTATTTTACTGAGCCTAGTAGGAAATAAATAAAAATAATAAAAATAAAAGTAATAATAATATATTAATAAATGGGGTCTGCAGCCAAAATTCAGCTTGTTCAGCATCAGCACCCTGAAATCCAAGCACTCAGTTGTCCCTTTTATGCACCTGCAGCCACCTGACAGCATCCATGCTTACTTTACTTATTCAATTTCCCTGAAAATCATTAATCATACACTTGAACATATGAACAACAGCTTATTTATGAATTTTAAAAACCCCTGCACATTTCCTGCATGTCATTCCTAACCGGACATTTCTCAGAGAGGCCAATTACAGACTGACATTCCCTCTCCAGTTTTCTGGTTATCTGTAGTTACCCTAAACAAGGTTATTTCAGAAGAATCCTGCAAACTTTGTGTTCATTCACCCAGTAAGTTTTCCAGGAAAGGAAAAATAAGAATATTATCATCAGGCCAGTGTCTTTTGTTCCTCTCCTTCCCCAGCTTAGTGACACTGAACCTGAACCACAGCAAGGACAGCAGAGCTTTTCCCTGGAAAGCCAAGCAGTGGGAACAGAGGAATATCTGGATGGTGCCTTGTTTAGCAAGAGCTCAGGAAGGAAACTGCAAAAAGCAAAGTTTGAGGAAGCTGCCCTTGCTTGTTTCATTCTGCTCTTACGACTCTGGTAACGCCCCTGCAAGGGAACAGGTACAAAATTGGCTTTGGGGGTTCAGCTCAAGGCAAGCTGAACTCTAGGATTGATTGTGAAGCTGGTTTGGGGGAATACAGTTAATTCCTCAGGGCCAGTTTATTCCAGTTCTTCATCATTTCACCCTTAATCTGTTGGACAATACGATTTCAGCACATTTTCAGAGTCAGAGCAGAACAGCCCTTCCCTGTTGTGTGGATGAATGCTCGTGGGTACAAAGCACGTCCTGTTCGTGCCACTCACTCTCCTACAAGGAGGAAAAACAACTGCCCAGATGCAACAAAAATGTGTCCTTGCATCCTTGAGTCCCTGCCAGAGCTGCTCCAGAGGAGGGACTGCTTCACACAGAGCCTGGGGAGCTCCCACATGGGTTCAGTGGGACAGCTGAGACCATTAAAATGTGGAAATCCTCTACACACAGAGGAAACTGCTCAGATCCTAGGCAGGTAAATACAGCAAAATTTCCACAGTTTTAGACACTGGTATCCCAATACCAAACATCTGTGTACAGATTAAATTATGGAACAGCATCATGACAAAATCTTTGGTCAATGCTATGTTAGTGTGAATATGAAACAGAAGTGTGAGAGTCCATATCCCACCCTGTATGTTCTGACATTTAAAATATGCACCTAAGCCAAGCTCATTTATGTGTATTCACAGAGATGTAGTATCAAACACAAACAGTGTGAACTTGTTAAAGAGTTTATTGTGTGCTTTGCTCCACTCTGAAGGCAAGAGGAGTCACTCACATAGAACAGCCAGAACCTCTCTTCCACTCTCTTGTGGTTATGTCAGACTACAAAGTGGGAGGGAAGAGGCCCGTGGTGAATCCCTGCCTCAGCTTCATTCTATTTCCCCATCTCATCTTTGTGCTTCCATAACAAGGTTTTAAAAACTCACTTAGGGATAAAAAAAGGAACCTAATTGGGAGATGATGCTCCCAGATCAACACCTTAAGGAAGATCTACTATTTCATTCTCACCGTCAAAGCAAACATATTTTGGGGGATATTTTGGAACCACAGGACAGACTTAGCAGCAAATTTTGCCACATTTGTCCAAAATGAGCTCAAGAAATATCTCAGCCATATGGAAAATACAATTAATTTATCTCTGCTGATCACAGTGCTTTGACAGTAGGGGATGAAAACTGCAGATAGGCACAGTGAATGAAGATCCTACTAGACTTTTTTATGCTTGTATGTACTTGTTTTCACTTAAAACCTTTTAGTTTTCCTTCATTTTGAAATGCATTTTGAAATCAAATGTCCTGTAGTTTATATTTTTCCCCCAAAACTGAGTGAATGCTACAAACCAGCCAACTGACACATCTCAGTTCTTCTCTAACCTCAAAGAAAAATACAATTAAAGATGCAATATCCTGTCTCCACACTGGTCAGGAAAGCAGATGCCAGACAGAACCTAAAACAGAGTAAGCAACAGCTAAAAATACAGCTCCAGATTTGTGTTCAGGCTGAAGCAATTCAGGTTTCATAAACCAAGGGTGAGATCCTGCACAGAAGAATCTTGTGGGATATTTCTTCCATCAGTTCACCCAAGTTTTCTGGAATATCTACATTTACAGTGATCGTAACACTTTGCAAATTCCACCCTTATCACCAAAGCACCTCACTCTGAGCCTGTTGGTTATTTGGATCTGGTGTTCCCTGGCTTTATATTGCAAGGGAGAGGGATTGATCCTCTGCACATTTTTTGGGATTTCACACAGGTGTATATCCCACCTCCACTACCCCACAGGGCACTGCTCCATTCCCCAGGCTGGGGATTCTTGGGCTGGTCACTCACTCAGAGCTGAAGAATGGAGAAATTCCTGTTTCTCTGCACACATTTTCACTGCTGATTTGGAATAAACATAAAATAATTGTCAATAATGAGCACAAATGACAAAGAGAAGGAAAGTAATGAGCAGTCACCAGCTCCCCAAGTGCCATGGAAATGACACGGCCCTCAGAGCACATCACAGACCCACCACGAGGGCACAGCAGGGATAGAGTGAGGAGGGGGATGGTTTTACACCCATGGGTGGCACTGCAGGGATGAACACTCAGGCTTTGTGGGCACTTCTGGAGTCTGAGCTTAGGAAAGCCCAGCACAGACCACAGGAACCCTGCAGCCTCCACGGAATGACTCAGTGAAAACCTCAAGGCCCAGCTTTGTCCAAGCTCCTCCTAAGGACTCAACAATGAGAATTTCTTTGGTAATTCATCTCTTTCCAAAAGCTTCTGATGAAAACATGACCAACTGTATTTCTGACAGAAACTCCCAAGGTTAGCTGAGCCAAGTGCAGTCAGAAAACGTAATTAAATACTGAAATAAGTCACTGCAGCAGTGTGCACACACCAACAGATGGCAAATCTACCACAAGCAATTGATCCTTTTTTTAAAGAAACCTGAATCTCACACACTTTTGTCTTGTTCCAGAACTTGCTTCGTTATAGTTCTTCAAACCTGATTTATCCTTGAAGCTGAAACCAAGCCTGAAAAATCCAACTGGAATTTAGAGCAAATTTTGCCTCAGAGCGCAGAATAAACCACCACGATGTTCCAATATGCAAATGTATCAACAATGATGAATACTTAAGGGATTGATTGCATCCAAAATCATCGTGATCTCCATCTTCAGGGTAGTTCTTGTGACAGCAGAAGGTGTTACTTCTGCAGTGAGAGAGAGCCAAAGATGTTGCCAGTTCCTAACTTTAGCTAGGAGCCCACATACCACGCCTCAAACCAGTATCCTAATCATCCCAGGTGAAAATTCTTCCCATTTTGGAAGATTATAATTAACTTCCTACTGAGCCATGCTTAGAAAAATGCCTCAACCTGAAAGATTAAATAGGAACTTAGTATCTGTCAGAAATAATTCAGCAGTAGCTGTTTGTGTCTTGCAGTAGAAAGATACTGATTTAAAACTACATATTTAGAAGTTGTTTTCTCCTTATTGTGTAACAAAAGGACTTGACTGGATGAGTAATAGCTGCATGAGGAGCAGAGAGGAGGTCGTGAATGCCACTTCAGGGCTATCAGTTTGGGTCTTCAGATAATTGCTGCAGCAGCAGAGAGTGCTGGAAGGGACAGAGATCCACACCCTTCCAGCCCCCTGCTGCTCTGGGGGGTCACCGCAGCTCCACCGTTGTTTCTTCTCCACCACAGTCAAGGTTATTTTCCAGCCGTCTTGACTTTGCTCCTGTTCCAATTGGGGCACATCTTGACTCATCAGTTCTTTATTTGGAACACACATCACATTTCTGCACTTCATCAGTTCTGCTCCCACTGAGGTCACTCGTTTGTGGCCATTCAATACTTCCTGCAAGTGCCCAGCTCCCAGTTTCACCGCTTCCCACTGCCCTGAGCCCGCAGCCACTCTTCAGCCAAGGATGCTCTTTGTGGCCCTGTGACTTTGGGTTCAGCAGGACACAAGCTGAGCACATTCTGGAATATGTTTCACAATCAGTCTCTTTAGCCCAACTTCTTTTCCCATTAACTCTGGTGACAATATTCATAATAATTTCAATGGGAGCATGATAATTCTGTAAGTAATTGCTATCAGGAATTTAATTTAAACCTCATTTGACTGACATTTCTTGTTTGCAAGATCTCTATTTTAGGAACAATGTCTTGCTAGTGTATCTCTCTTCATCTTAGTCATGACTGATAACAGAATAATCATCCCAACCACTTTTCTTTTCCTGCATAATGGCTTTACTGCATTTTTACATAGCAAACACACAAGAATAGAAACAATTAGACAAATAACAGTATTATATGGAGATGAGCAGATAAATGACTAGAACTTACTTGAAACTCTTTACTAGGCTGAGAAGCCTCTCGAGCCCCAACAGAGTTGTTGAAAAGACTAAGGAACAATGCAAGTTTCCTCTCACTCTTGTTTCCCTCAGCTGGGCTTACACAGGTGTATTAAACACAGAATGCCAATGTGCCAGAACTCCAACCTGCTCCTGATTTCACTGCCAGAAAGACACTGAGGGGCTGGAGAGAGTCCAGGGAAGAGAATGGAGCTGGGAAGGGGCTGGAGCACCAGGAGAGGCTGAGGGAGCTGGGAAAGGGGCTTAGCCTGGAGAAAAGGGGGATCAGGAGGAATTTCTGGCTCTGCACAACTCCCTGACAGGAGGGGACAGCCAGGGGAGTCAGGATCTGCTCCCAGGGAACAGGGACAGGAGGAGAGGGAACGGCCTCAGGCTGGGCCAGGGGAGGTCCGGTTGGACATCAGCAGGAATTTCTCCATGGAAAGGGCGGTCAGGCTGCCCAGGGAGGTTTGGAGTCCCCATCCCTGGGGGTGCCCAAGGAAGGCCTGGATGTGGCACTCAGTGCTCTGGGCTGGGGACAAGGTGGGGATCAGTCCCAGGCTGGACTCGATGATCCCAGAGGTCTTTCCCAGCCCCAGGGATTCTGGGTCCTGAGTTGCTCTGCAGGAATTCACTGCAGTAGCACTGCCAGCAAAGTCATCACTGTCCCAGTCACGTTGTGCTTTTCCAGGACAAACCTGAAGCAGCAATTGCCAGGCAATGGATCTTTAATCAGTGTCTTTCCTACAGAGAAATGCCACAAAACACTTTGCAGGTCATTACCTTGTTCTTGATAACCAACAGCATCCACGGGGCAGCCGAGTGCTGAGTAAGGAGGGACAGGGCTCAGCACCACTCCCAGTTGTATTCCCTCGTCTGCTGTAAATCTACAGGGACAAGCAATTATGAAGAGTCTTCAGCAAGTTGACTTTGACACTGAAAGAGCTGCTTGTCCTGTCATTGAGGAGCTGTCACAGGCATTGATGGAGCTGTGGAAGAACAGCTGAAAGTGGTAAAAAATTGACAGACGAGCAGACTTTCAGTGATAAGGAAAAAAATCCAGTCCACACCACGTGAGAGGCAGATTCTCACCACCCTTAATGGGAGGGTTTTTAGTAGATGTTGTGATTTGGCTTCAGTGAGAAACAGGAGCACTCCATGGAGGAAACATCTCACAGGATGAGGTCAGACTTATAAAGAATGGCTCTTACCACAGCCCAGCCCAGCAGCAGAGCCAGGGGTGAGCAATAAATCACCTGTGAACAACAAGAATAATTCCATTGGGGTACCTCAACCTCCCTAGTGAAGCTACAAAACCTCAGCTCCAGCCTGGTTTCAGTCTGCATTTCACCAGTTTGTGGTGCTTTGAAGCAACTTTAAAGAATGTAATTCTGAGCATCAATATTTATCTCGTAAAAGGAGGAGGAACAACCTTTGATTTTTTTTCCTGCAAACAAACCCAGTGTGGTACTGATGCCTCTGGTACCACCTCTGGAAGGCCAGCAAAAAGCACCAGGGCAGGACTCTACAAAAGCGGTGAATCTGCTTTTTTAATACAAAAAATTAATAAGCCTCACTTTTAAAATCTGCTAACAGTAATCTCGAGGAAAAAAGAAATAATGCTGGGTTTGTGTGGGAAGGAAGCAGATTTAAATCTCAAATGAATGACATACCTTGTAATTACAGGAACCATTGAAAGAGATAGTCAGAATTAAAATACTTCCAATATTCACAGCGAAATATTAATTTGAAAATTTTCAAGGGTGGATAACTGCACATAAACAGAGGCAGATGATCAAGGGCTGGAGTTCAAATTAACTCAAAGAAAGAAGCCAGCCTTGTTAAATGATATCTAAAATTGTCCCTGAGCTCAGCAGCGAGGGCTCCAGGCAGCGTTTGGCTGGGCGAGCAGCAACTTGGATTTACTGTGAAATTGTGCCTTTGTGAGTGCCACAACTGCCTCCCAACAATGCCTTTCAGAAGCACATGAACTCTGAGAACGCTTCAAAATTTAAATTAAAACACCTTTCCAAATTTTCAATCACCAAACAATGGGTGATTAAGAACAATCATTAAGCTTGCAGCAACAGAAGTAACATATTTCTTCCGTTATGACAAAGTCCTCATCGCTTCATGCATTTTAATAAGACACTTATAAAGTATTTCATGTTGCACCTAGCTATTAATATTGGTTGTTTAGCACTCTAGGTGGAAGATGTTTTCACTCAGAGATGATTCCATCTGTATTAATGTTACAAATAAAACTATGAACCCATTTTATATCAATTATTGGCATTTTTTTGGACCCAGTGGACCCAATGGATTAAATTAATGTCATTTTTTTGCACCCAGTGGACTCAATTAATGTCATTTTTTGACTGAAGGAGATGATTACCTCATCACAGAACCGGCAGGAGACCCCAAGACCCCTTAGATAAGATTTTAATGGAAAAAACACATGGTATCAGATTTCTGTACAGAACATTTTGCCGTAAATATTTTCTCCACGAAGGAATTTCCCTCCATAGAATGCCACTCTGATTGCTCAGCATTTCCCTCTGACTCCCCTCGTGTCACTCTGATGGATCTGCTGAACCCTCTGAGAGCTGCAGGGAGCTCAGGGGAACCCAAAATTGTCATTCCCTGTTTGTCTGCCTGTTTGTTTAACTCCAACCCCGCAGTTCTGGCTTCCTCCAAATTCGCTTGGAGACTCTGGGAGTGCTTTTTCAGAGCTGTTGGCTTGTCACAGTGACACCTCTGCTTCATTCTGCTCCGTGCAGCTGGAAAACAGCGAGAGCTCCCCTGCAGACACCCTGGCTGCTGCTCCCATTCCCGGCCATGGAACGGGTGAGGAATTCACACAGGCTGGGGGCTCTCTGGGAAAAGCACCTGCCAGAACTGCTGTGATGGCCTTGCAGTCAACAGGACTGAAATATTCCAGAGGAGGCACCAGGATGATCAGAGGGATGGAGCAGCTCTGCTGCAAGGAAAGGCTGGGAGAGCTGGGATTGTTCAGCCTGGAGAAGAGATCCCATTGTGGCCTCCCAGTGCCTGGAGGGAGGATGGAGGAGGGGAGATGGGGAGAGTTTGAAGCTATTTCCAGTGGCTTCAAGCTGCCAGAAAGTAGGATTAGATGGGATATTTGCAAAAAATTCTTTTCTCTGCAGGTGATGAGGCCCTCGCACAGGGTGCCCTGAGAAGCTGTGGCTGTCCCTGGATCCCTGGCACTGTCCCAGGCCAGGCTGGATGGGACTTGGAGCACCCTGGGCTACTGGAAGGTGTCCCTGCCCATGGCAGGGGTGGCACTGGATGGGCTTTAAGGCTCCCACCCCAACCCACGCTGTGTCCTATTGGCACCTCCCAAGGACCCGATTCTCTCCTCCCTCAAGATATTTTTGAGCTGTAAATTATGGTCTGAACTTTCACAGGTGTCCTTAACCCCTCAGTGACCAGCAGGCTGATCAGCCCCAAACACATTTATAAGCCTCAATGGTTCTATTGTAAATGGTGAAGCAGTTCAAGGAGTCACCCAACAAACATAAATTAAAGCTATCAAAGGTCAGATCTTGGTATGAGAAAGCTGGAATGACTCAGTTTATCCAGAGCATGAGTGGGATCTGTTCAAGCTCTCATACATTGAACTAAGAAATGCTTCCAGCAAAAATACTCATCATTGTAAAACCTTTAGGATATGAAAAAAATAGAAATAACTCAACATTATTAGTAGATAAGGGTAAAAATATCTTTTAAAACCTCTTAAGCAGGGGATTTTCTAATGGATTGTATTTTAATTTTTGCTTATTACTACACAGCTTTTAATACAAACCATTCTTTTGTGCACGGATTCTCCTTTCCTTGCATGTGTTCCAGCGCTAAACCATTCCAGTGAAAAGTCCACAGTATGAAGCTCATAGTGAAGCAAACAAAAAAAAAAAAAAAAAAAAAAAAAAAAAAAAAGTAGGCTGGGTTTTATTTTTTCCTTATCGAGCCAAAAATCACCCGTCATCCCGGCCCACGGCTACTCCCACGGGCAGAGCCGTCAGCGCTCTCACATCCCGCCCTGCGCTGCTTCCCGGGAGCTGCTCCTGCCGAGCCGGGGCCAACGCCAGCGGGCCGGCCCCGGGTGACACCGGGTGACACAGCCCTCTTCAGGTGACACCGTCCTGTTCAAGTGACACCGTCCTCTCCAGGTGACACTGTTCTCTTCAGGTGACACCATCCTCTTCAGGTGACACTGTACTCTTCAGGTGACACTATCCTCTTCAGGTGACACTGTCCTGTTCAAGTGACACTATCCTCTTCAGGTGACACTGTTCTCTTCAGGTGACACCATCCTCTTCAGGTGACACTGTACTCTTCAGGTGACACTATCCTCTTCAGGTGACACCGTCCTGTTCAAGTGACACCATCCTCTTCAGGTGACACTGTACTCTTCAGGTGACACTATCCTCTTCAGGTGACACTGTCCTGTTCAAGTGACACTATCCTCTTCAGGTGACACTGTTCTCTTCAGGTGACACCATCCTCTTCAGCTGACACTGTACTCTTCAGGTGACACTATCCTCTTCAGGTTACACCATCTCTTCAGGTGACACTGTCCTGTTCAAGTGACACCATCCTCTTCAGGTGACACTGTTCTCTTCAGGTGACACTATCCTCTTCAGGTGACACCATCCTGTTCAACTGACACTATCCTCTTCAGGTGACACTATCCTCTTCAGGTGACACTGTTCTCTTCAGGTGACACTGTACTCTTCAGGTTACATCATCTTCTTCAGGTGACACAATCCTCTTCAGGTGACACCGTCCTGTTCAAGTGACACTATCCTCTTCAGGTGACACTGTTCTCTTCAGGTGACACAATCCTCTTCAGGTTACACCACCCTGTTCAGGTGACACCGTCCTGTTAAGGTGACACCGTCCTGTTCAGGTGACTGCTCCGAGCCTCCTGCAGGCCCAGCCAGGGCCAGCCCTCCCACCCCAGGGCTCTGTTGTGTTGTGTTCCCATCCCTGCTGCTCCTCCTTTCCCCCCAGGACCCGATGTCCATGCTGGCACTCTGAGCATCCCCAGCTCTTCTTGTTTTACCAGTTTCCATTTCTCCATCATGCACGGACACTTTTGTGTCTCAGTTTAACCTTTGTTAACCTTTCCAAGCTGGATTGGTCCTGTCCCCTTCCTGCTGTGGCCTCCTGAGGCCACACACGCCCAAGGGATGGATGAGAGGAAGATTTCACAGAATCCACCAGGCTGGAAAAGAGCTCTGAGGTCATCAGGCCCAGCCTTTGGCTGATGTTTGATCCTGGATCTTGGATCCCCCCCTTTAAGCCCAAATCACGATGGTGGCAAAAGTGAGAGGCCACAAATCCAAGCCTTTGTTTAATCTCCATTCTTAGTGTATTTTACAGCTCGTTTTGGGCTAAAACAAGGAAAGCTCAGCGTTGCCCAAGCTGGGCTCATGCCAGGCCTCAGGATTTGGGTGAGTGTTCCTCTTGCTGGAGAAGCCCAAAGCAGGAGTTTGGGAACTCTGCCTCTCCAGGCATTTCCTGCCATTCCTGCTCTGCAGAGCCACTCTAAGATGGGGTGACCTGTGTGTCCCTGTCCCCATCCACCTCCCAGGTTACCTCTGCCTCTCCTGTGTGCTGAGCCGTCCCCTCTTCTATGTGCACAAATTTTCTTTCCACACATTGAAACCCTTGAGCTCACAAGATGTGTGTGCAGCTCCAGGTTTCATAATACTCAACCAATTAAACCAATATTTCCACTTTTGTTGTTGTTGTTGGACATCCAGAATAACATCACAGCAGTTTCCTCTCTCTTCTTTGGAAATTTCCTTTTTCCAGGAAGCCAACATTCACTGCTGGAAGGGAGTGATCCCTGTGTGAGCCATGGCAGTGCTGTGGAGATGGGGAGGTGACAGTGAGATGTCCCTGTCATTACAGGCACAGCAATTAAAACGTTCCTCACCCGGCTGGACAGGTCACTGCCCTGGGTGGAAAATCTGGAATCACTGTTGTGGGGAAAAATCTGCAATCAGTCTCTAATTACTGCTCATGGCCTGGCTGTTAATTGGAGCTGCACTGAACCCCAGCGTGGTGGAGCCAACAGAAGCTCTGCTGCACTGACCCACGGCGGGACATCGATTTTGGGGTGACTCAGAGGGGCCCCCACCCCCCCGGAATTCCAGGCACACACCCTTCCCTGCCCAGCCATGCACAGCCCATTCCCAGAGCCCATGGGAGCTATAAATACACACCCGGATCATCCATCGACATTTAAATATAATACACTGCCAGGGAGAGGGGTTTGAAATATCTGAAGGATGTGGTATCTTGGAAACCGATTGCCTCGAGTTGCCCAAATCAATTACAGAGTGAATCAACACATGGCTCTGGCGTGGGAGCAGCGAGCAGCTGGCGCTGCCACCCGTCCCTGTCCCCATCCCTGTCCCCAAACCTGTCCCCAAACCTGTCCCCGGGCTGGGAGCACGGCAGGGAACAGCTCCGGGAGCCCCAGCTGCTCCTGCTCCCCCAGGACAGGGCACTGAATGGTTCAGCTCTTATCTCAGCTCCTTCAGCTGAATTAAAGAGGGGAAAACCAATTGAAAACCATCTGCAGAGGTGATAGGAGTCTTTATCTGGGAATGTTTGCACAAATTAAAAGGGTTTTACTGCTAATTGCTGACATTTTGTCAATGTTTTCTACCTGTCTTCAGGCCATCAGCAGCACTTACTATGAAAATTGAGAGTCCTGGTTCTTGCAGAGGACACAGATCACAGCAGCTCACAGTCCCCCATGGCAGCTAGAAATGGCATTTTCAGCCACACACTCCAGGGTTTTGTATGAAAAAAAAATTCGATTAATTAATATTTTAAAGAACGGAAACTCAGAAAATCATCTATTTCTGAAGTGTGGTTGTAGAACATGCAGAAATGTGTCCATCCTGTTCCCACGGCCCGGATTTGGCAAAAGACACATCCCAGTGGGATTTTTTCCCAAAAAGGGCTAAAGCAGGGAGGCTGTGCCAGCGTTACTGGGGTCAAACGCTGCTGCTTGGCTGTGCAGGTGTTTTGTGAGGAACCCACGGCCTGATCCCCACACAGGAGCTGAGACCTTCAGATCTTTCCTTCCTCCCTGATCAGTTTGGATTCCTTGGCCAGGCTCTGTAAAAAGCCTGAAATTTTAAATAATGGTCCAAAAATGGGATGATGTAGCTGGGAGAGTGTGGGTTGCTGAGAGAAGAGAAGGCTGAGCTAAATATTTGGCAGAATTAAGCAAACCAGGAAAGACATGTGGGCATAAAGAAATAATTCAATATTCAATTTCTGGCAGAATTCATGAAATCTGTTTATAGTTCTGATCACAGTGAGCCATTTATTACTATTATGGGAATGAAGGCCTGGGGGGGGGGAGTTGGTTGCAATGGGTTTGCAACTGTTAAATGATTAACAGAACATTAAATTAATTAATTAACCCATGGTCTTTGATTTGATGGGGTATCTGTTCCGAGGAATTCCAAGGATTTGGCCTCCCCAGAATGGGCTCTCCTGGTGTGGCTGCTGCTCTCCTGCTCTGGCCATCCTGGAGGGGCTGGGACCTGCTGGGTGACTCCTCCAAATTCACTTCAAATTTCCCTGAATTCCAATCGAGCTCAAAACCTTCAGAAGAAAGCAGGGCTTTTAATTGAAAGTTTCTGAAAAGAGGAGACAGCCAGGGAAGATTGAGGCTGGGGAGAATTTTTCCTTCCAGAATAGCCAAATGAGCTTTTTCTGGTGAAAATATTCTACATAGTCCAAGATTATTTCAGATTTCCAGCAAGAAATAACCAAAAAGCAAGATCAAATAGTAGGCAAAGTCTGAAAATTTTCACATTTCTTGCCCTTTCCTTCTCCACTAAAATAACAACTGCAAGTAAATAACCAGAAAACACTTTTTTTCCTGTTTCTTTCTCCTCCCATGGCCCTTTCCCTCACTCCTTGCAGCAGGAACACGGAGCTGGAGTGGCCACCCAGCTGTCCTTGCTGGTCACACATCACCTCATCCCATGGAGCAGCTTTGGTGACCCCAAACCTAAATCCACGTGGGGAAATCAAATTGGAATATGCTCCTGGTTTATGGCTGCACCTTCAGTCTGATCTCAGTCTCCTCTTTACTAATTTTATATTTAATACTATAATACTACTAATACTATTTTAATATTTGATTTTTCATTGAAACAAAACCAGTTGTTCATTCTGAAATGTGAAGTATGGCGACAGTTCAAGGCATTTCTCCTCAATTCCTGGGGTTTTTTTGCCACCAGGTGGCAATGGAGCTGCAGCACCGCCCGGCTCGGGTGGGCTTTTCCCAAAACACCCGAGTTTAGGGTCCCAGGAACATTTGTTACTAAATCTTTAGGATCAGATAGATTTAACTCCTCTCCAAATCCATCCCTCTGGTTTTCCCCTCCTGCTCTGCAGCCGAAATTCCAAAGCCGGACGGTGGCTGAGCTCGGAGTTTGGGTGACTTTGGAGAGTTTAATTAATCAGGATTATGGAAACCTGCAGGGCAAGAGAGGAGCCAGGTGAGCCCGTGGGATCCGCGGGACGCGGCCACATCGCCACAGCCAGCCCGTGCCAGCACCGGAGCCGGGAACTGCGGGACCTGGGAATTGCGGGACCCGGGAATGTCGGAGTTTGGGATTTGCGGGATCCGAGAATTGCGGGACTCTGGAATTTCGGGACCTGGGAATTGTGGGACCCCGGAGTTGTGGGATCCGGGAGCTGCAGGACCAGGGAATTGCAGGATCTGGGAATTGCGGGACCCTGAAATTTCAGGATCTGGGAGTTGCGGGACCCGGGAATTGTGGGATCCGGGATTTGCGGGATCCGGGACCTGCGGGACCAGGGAATTGCGGGATCCGGGAATTGCAGGACCCTGAAATTTCAGGATCCGGGATTTGCGGGATCCGGGAATTGCGGGACTCTGGAATTTCGGGACCTGGGAATTGTGGGACCTGGGAATTGCGGGATCCGGGAATTGCAGGACCCTGAAATTTCAAGATCCGGGATTTGCGGGATCCGGGAATTGCGGGATCTGGGAATTGCCCTGCCCGGGATTTTCGGGATCCAGCATTTGCGGGACTCTTTAATTGCGGGACCCGGGAATTGCGGGACTCTGTAATTTCGGGAGCCTGTAATTTCGAGATCGGGAATTGCGGGATCCACCTGCACCTCGCTCCCGTGTCCCTGCCCGACCCCAGGGGATGCAGCCCGCAGCAAATCCCGTTTCCATGCGGTCCCTCCGGCTCTTTCAGCATCCCTGAGTTTCAATTCCGTTTCACTCCTGTCCCTGTCCCTGTCCCTGGGGCACCCCCGGGCTGCTCCTTCCACACCAGGATTGCTCCTGAAGCCATCAAACATCAGCTCCAAAAACTGCCCCGTTCCCATCCACGTGCAATGGGGATGAGGTCAGAGGCCACGGGATTTAACTCTGGAGATCTTTAATTTAGGGAATGCCAAGGGATGGGATGAAAAGAGCACAAAGAGCTCACATTTACCTTAAAAACAGCTTTAAAAAAGCCCCACAGCTCAACGCCCTCGGGTGAACTGAGCTGGGTCGGTGCTGGGTTTTTTGGGAAGGGACATTTCACTGCTCCTGGGACAGAGGGCTCCAAGTTCTGTATAAAATTCTACTTCTGAAAAGCCACTCCATAAATAAGAAATTAATTTATATGGGCTGAACCCTGACATGGATTTAATTCTTGTTGCTCTGAACAGAACTGAACATTTACATAATAAAGACAGAAACGGAGAAGCTCATATAGGAAAAGGAGTTAGTTCACTTTTATTTCATTTCTCCATAGTCCCAAACTTGACAGACGTAGAAAAATATCCTTGAGTCAGTAGACAAATTTACCAATGCTAAATAGCCCTTTTCTCTGACCATCTGGGCCACCCTAAATACATTTGTACAAGCATTACTTCAAGGGGTTTCAATAAAAGGTTCTTCTAAACTATAAACAATAAACTACAGAGGAAAAACTCGAGCTACCAAAGCATGCAGATGAAGGGATCTTCCAAAAATTTTCAAAAAAAAAAAAAAAAAAAATTAAAAATTAAGAAAGCAAACCAATCTTGAGATGCATTTGGAAGAGAAAACAAATTAGGACAATTTGAGGAAAAAATAATTAATTAAGAGAAGTCAAAGCAAAATCTGTAAAGGATCTGTGGATAAGTTAAAATATCTATGGCACAACTTTTCACCAAAAAAAAAAATTAAGGCGAAGACCAACGTTTTATATAAAAATAGCTGAGCAGGCTCCTAAAGCAGGAAATCAGCATTTCCAATGATGACTCTGTTAATACAAGATTATAAATACCCTTTATATACACAGAAAAGCAACTCAATACAAATGTCTGGACTGTTTCTCTGGGCATCTGGCACCCCAAATGCCCAGATCAGGTGTCCTGGACCTTAGTGGAGGTACTTCAGTTGAAGGTTTGTAGTAGTTTCTTTGCTACACGTACTGATACAAATCATAAAAATGCAATATAAATAAAGATTTTTCACACAGAAACTCAGGAATATGCTCAGGTTACAAAGCTTAAGGAATTGGCCCAGAAGGAAATGATAAAAGATTTAAAATCATCAATTATCCTGTTTTGTAGGCAAACATCCAAGTTATACAATAATATTAGATTTTCAGAATATTTTTTTTTAAATGAAACCGATTCCTACAGTGAAAATAAAGCAGAAGTTACCATAGCAGAAGATTCATTATCTCTTCAGAAATACAGCAGTTTGTTTATTTGCCAAGATTACTCAGAAATATTATTATGGGCATTTTCATGAAGTTCCAAGCCTAGAAGTTACCAGTTGCAAGGACATAAAGGAATAAACTGTATTTGTATGGATGTACTTGACTAATTTTTCAGAACTATGCAATTGATATGCAGCAAGACAGAAAAATAAGAGCAAATTAAATGTATTTGAGAAGAACTCCATTAACATTTCAAGTTAAAACATCTTTGTAGGGCTACTGTGATCAAGTTGAGTGTACCTGTGCACATTGCAAATCTGCATCTGAGTGTTCACACACTCAGTAATTCCAGAAACAACCCCAGAAATGACAAAATTCCTACTGGAGAAGACAATTTTCCCCCAGCACAACTCAGTGGATTTGCCAATGACTTTTTGAACTGTATTTCACAAAATCTGCAGATAAAGCAGGAGCTCTTGTTTCCCACAGCACAGAAATTTTATTGAAATTTAGTTTATTGAAATTTTCTTGACTAAAACCCAGAACTCTCATTTCTGCCTCCTTATGCCTCATTCCCTCCATCCCCCTCGTGCATCCTGCCACCCTTCCCCTGTACTCCAGGGAGACAAACGTGATGGGGGGAATTCCAGAAACTCTTTTCAGATGAAACTTGAATACAAATGTGGTCTAAATAAATCTACATTTGACCTCAGTTTGTTACTGACCCATTTTCATTTAACACTTCAAAATTCTTTCTACAAAGTCTCTATAAAGTTATGCCAAAAAAAGGAGACAACTGAATCAAAAATCTGCAGAGGTATTTATGAACTGTGATGTCTCAGAAAGTGTAAAATCCTTTTCCTTACAGTGCTGAGATCACTGACTCCTCTCTCAGATTAAGTTATCTGATGCACTGAGCAATGTTCCAACAATTACTAATACCAGAATTAAAGATAATACCAATTTCTCCCAGTAACTGCACCAAAACCAGCACAGCCACCCCACCATCCTTCAGCTTTAACAGAAATATTTTCTCCCATTAACATATACTAAGATTTTCTCCCTAATATCCCATTATTTCCTTCTCCATAGATTGTGATGAACACAAATACAGAAAAATAGCATAAAATAAAAACAAAGTGATGGCTCACACTCAGCAAAAACCAAGCACAAACTGAAGGATGCACGTTGGGAATAATTTATTGCCTATAAAAGGTTAAAAAAAAAATCCTAAATTCACATTTTCTGTGTGGGTTTAAGGGGTGTCACGTTTCAGAGGTAGTGTTGTGTAAAATGTAAATCAGAGCTGGAAAAGAATCATTGACTTAGTTCAGTAACATGGGAAACTGTTCCCAGAGCCAAAGCACTGACCTGAACTCTTTTCCTTCCAGGGGCATCCTTGAACACCTCCCCAGCCAAGAGGATTTGCCCCTTTGTGGGAAAAGAACCCCCACAAGCTCTGCCCTGTTTCTGTTCTGACCAAAGCAGCTGCTGTTTTTCTGAGCAATAAATACACTAAACTCCTGCTCTTCCATGGAAAACACTCATTTTTGTAGTGCTGATCTAACTACGTTTTTTCCCCAGAACTTTTCAGATTTCACATGTGGTCAATGTGGTAAAATGTTCTTGATTAAAGAAATCCAGTGCCCACAATCCAAACTGCACAATCCAGGTGGAGTTTTCTCACTCCCTAATTTTGCTCAGGCACCTCCCAGCTGAGCTGGGAGGATTTGGGACAGAAAAGGCAGAGTCTGAGCCAGGTTCAGCCCCTGGTCTGGGGCAGCTGGGCAGGGCTGGACATCAAGCTTTGGGCTGGAACAAGCTGTGAACTGTCCCTGTGCCAGGAATTCTGTGCTGTTCCCTTCATGCACTCTGAGAGCAGAGGCCAGCAGGGATTGAGGGGAAGGTCACACCGTGCAGGACTTTGTGCTCAGGGTCAGGGACTCAGCAGATCCCAAAAGGGAGGGCACATCCCTTCCAAGCAGAGATTCCCATTCCCAAGCCAGATGTCCTTGATGCTGCTGGTTTGTTCCATCACTTCACCTGTGTGAGCCCAGCAGCACACACAGCTTCTCCCCTGAGGGAAGACACAAGCAGGACATTCCTTTCCTCACTCACAGGGCTGCAAAGCCCCAAACTCCTCATCCCACACCTTTTATTGCCTTAGTGAAAAGAAATACTTGGAGAGATTAAAGTGCAGAGCTGCCTCCAGGGCCAGGCACTCCAGAAACCTCTGAGGGTTCATCTGCTCAGGTACCTTTAACCTGCCCCAAATTCACCTACTGGAGTATTTATTGTTTCATTGGAGTATTTCCTGTGACTGTTACTCCTGTCAGACCTATGGATGTGACTGAAGCATCACCTGCAGGGAGAGGAAAGGAGGCAGGGCTCCAGGAAACAAGGTTTTAACCACGAGCAAACTGCCCAGCATTAAAAACAGCCCCCAGGGAGAGCCTGTCCTGCCTCTGGGTGAAGAATTTGCTCTGGGCCACCTTCCCACCTGGCCTTCTTCAGAAAAGACACCACCGATGTTCCCATGGATGCTCTAGCAATGAGCATTGCTCATGGACAAAGCAAATGAGAGGCTTTGCAGGATGGTCAAACACAGATCCACGGCCACAGAAAGGTGATAAAACCACCAACACGTGGCCCTTGTGCTGCAGTGATAATTCACATTACAGTCACTCACTGGACAGAAAGGGGGCTGGGTTCTGTCGCCCTGAAAAGCACAGGATGAGCTTTATCTCCTGTGGAAGGTTATGAAATGATGAACTGCACTCAATGAAGGTATTTGTTACCACCCTACAGGACAGGGGAAACACCCTGAACCCAAACCCACCCCAGAGCCACCCCCACTGCTCTCCACCAACATTTAACCACCACTAATGGCAACAGTCAGCAGGTTTTTGTTGGAAATACACACTGATACTGAAACAAACCCAGCCAAGGAGCAGTGGAGAATCTTCCTCCCCCGATTTTGTTATTCAGGGATGGAATTTATACTGGTTTTTTTTTTTCCTGATAATCCTGTAGTGCTGACAAGTGACCCAGGCTGTGTTTGGTCTCCCCACAGGAGAAAGGACCACAGAACATTCCCCAGGGATGGGGTGGGCCTTGACTGCTCTTCTCAGCTGCACATCCAGGAGGATTCCAGCTTCCTGGAGAACAGGGACTGACATAATTGTTTGTATCTAGCAAAGAGTTGATTCAAAATTAATTCCTTCCATTTGTTTGGATATGAAATAGCAGCAAGACAACAAAATAGGAATCATCAATGGAAGTTTTTCTTGCAGGAAGGCAGATGATTTAACTGACCATGAAATTGAGAACTCCTGTTACGAGTATCGTGCCCTGTGTCATGGGAATTCAAGTGGAAGAAGCAGGAAAAACAGGGTCCAAATAGTGGCAAATCCCAGCACTATTTAAAAAAAATCACAAAAAACCAAGAGGTTTCATTGTCAGTGGCACAAATTTCCTGTCCAAAGAGAACAGCAATAAGAACCATTGTCAGCCTGGCACAGAAAACCCTTTATAAATGAGTTTTTCAGAGTGAGCAGAATTCCAGCTCAGCTCTGTCCCCCCAGTGAAGGACAGCACTGTCAGCTCTGCTCACAAAACTCCATTTCCACTCTGAGTTTTAATGCCTCAACTCACACACAGCAGCTTGGAACTCGGGGCTTTCTCTGTGGAAGGGAAGCTCTGTTGGGAATTTACAGAATTGTACAGGGGGCACAACTGTGAGACTTTTGGTTTTTCACACCTTTTAAAACTGTTCCTGCCCTTTCTGCAGCTGGTATTTAACAGTATTGCTAAAAGCTCCTCGTGCCCAAGGAGAGGAGAGACTAAAAACCTGAAAGAACAGAGCTCACTACTGATACTAAACAAAAAGAGCTGTACAAGTGATGAGGGAGGAACTGATCAGACTGAGAAAACCCTAAAACCCCCGTTTAATCCCAGCATTAAAGAAAAAACAGGTGTAAATATTTCTCTAACTCTCTGGATTTTCTGAGCTACATCTTGGACCTCCCACTGAAATTAAGGGGATTACTCACTGATGAACAAGGATTCCCCAGAGTCAATTATTATTTGGCATAAAATGGGAAAATCAGTTTTTTTACCAGACTGAAGTATCTGTGTGAAAAATGCTTGCTGAGGGATATCCAGGTTGGAATTGGAGCATCAATGCCATGGGCAGGCACCTGCAGCATCCCACAGAACCATCCTGGAGGAAAAGAGCTCCAGGACTGAGACCTGCCCTGGACTGGTCACCACCCTGTCACCCCTGCCAGGCACTCCCTGAACACCAACACACCCCAGTGACTCCACCTGAGCATCTCTGCCATCCATGCCACCACAGCACTGAAGGGACTCAGTGCCAACAGCTCTGGGAAGGAAGAAAATTCAGTTCAGTCCCTTCCTGCAGTCGAGATCACAGTTTAGAAATGGCACTTGCCAAAAAATGCACCAGGCAGGGCTTCAAACCAGACCTGCAAAACTCACTTCCCAACACTGGAAAACCTTTCAGGATGCAATGACAGCTGTGGAATTCTGACTGGCTTGGTAAACTGGAGCAAAGTTTGTGGAAAAATATATAACCAAGATTTAAAATAATAATAAGAACTTTAGCATTCAGGCTTTGACAAATAAAAACTGTGACTACAATCATTAAACTCTAATGAGTGTAAACATCCAATCCCATTGCTACTGTATTAGGAAGTTGTGTCCTGCAGCTATCAGGGTTCCCATTTCCACCTCATTTCTTCCAACACTTATCACTGCTTCCTTGCATTAATAATTTATTGATGATAATTCAATTTTTTCAGTTAGCTTTTCAAAGTTTTTTCAGCTATTTTGGTCAGAAAAATGGAAGATTTAACAATCTCAAGTCAGAAAACAAAAAACACTTCAGTTTAATTTCAGGTTTTCAAGCACAACTCAGAGAAAGCCTGTTATTCTATTTGGATCCCCAATTTTTAGTCCACCTACCTGAGTAAAAATGGGGAAAAATATAATAAACAGGCCTGGGGAGCACGTGGAGCTGGAGAATTCGCTGTGTCACACATTTGTTTCCCACTCCTGCTCAAAAAGACTTTGCTACAGAGCCAGACTTGTTCTGGAGAGTCCAAGTTAATCCTACCCAAGGCCAAGCTGCTAGCAGTGAACCCTTCCCTCGGGCAGTTCTTTGATTTTCCAAAGCCAGCATTCCCAATTCCTGGGCAGTGCAAGGCTGGGAGGAGCTGCCCTCCAGCACAGGCTCCTCCTGCTCGGGCTGGCTCCCTGGGCTGAGAACACTGCAGAGCCAAAGCCTCTCTGTCCCCTCAACCCTGCACCTCCTGGGGGGTTTCTGGTCTGTCTCTTCCAAAAAAAAAAAAAAACAAAAAACCAAAAAAAGCAATCACAAACTGTCTGAGGCGTTTTTCTCTGACAGGGAGGAGAGGCTGAATGAGGTATCGTCGGGCTCTGGGGATGTGTGGTTGAAATCCATTTCTTCAAGTTCAGGAGGTAAGTCTGAAAGCAGAGCCTACAAGGGAAAAACATCTAATATATAGTATATACATTATTAGGTGTGGGTTTGTTAGCAGCAGTGCTTTGAACAAAGAGTGAGGAAATTAACTGAGTTGTTCAATCATAATTTGAGATTCTGGAATAAACCCAAGGGAGGGACACAACACAAAAGGACAAACATCTTCTGATATTAAACACAGATATTAAACCTGCTCCAGGATTTACCTGCTGCTGTTCCTTATCATCTGATTTAATTGCAAGTATCAAACTCCGGGTAAATGTCTGCAGTTCAAAATATTTCTGTTTGTGGTTCTCCAGTTGACTCTCAATGAACCTGACCTCTTCATTCTGTGGGGAAACCAGAGAGTTCTGGGAATTATCTCAGAACCACGGGATCCTTTAGGCTGGAAAAGTCCTCTAAGATTGAGCCCAACCATTCCCCAGCACTGCTAAGGCCACCACTGAGCACGTCCCCAAGTGCCACATGTGTCTGTTAAATCCCTGCAGGGATGGGGACAGGACAAAGCACTGGAATAACCACACCTCAACACCCCTGGGTTAAAACTAAATTGTCACTAAAAACTATGTTTAGTGACAATGACAACCAAAGCCCAGATCTCTTCCTAGAAGTCACCAAGGGGCTGTGAGAAGAGACAGCAAATAAATTCCATTATTGCAGGAGAAGGCTTGACACAAAAACCAGGGAAAATGACTTGAAAATTCCTCAGAATTAAAAGATAACATCCTCCAGTGCAGCTGATGTGGATCAAGTGTCAGCTCACCAAGCTCCTCAGGATCCCTGGGGTTACAGAATAACCAGGAATATCACAGAGTGAAATATCACAGAGTGACAGAACAGTTTGGAAGGGACCTCCAAGATCATTTACTTCCAACCTCCACAGAGCTGTTTATGGCTGGAACTGGATGTAATATATTACAAAATGAGGAAATATCAATAATTTGTGTGCTTTGGCTAAAAAGGCATTTCCCAATCTATACTAGCTCTTAATTAAAAATTCAGATTTGATAAGTATTTCCATTTATTCCAAGTATCTCTTCTCTTTGAAACATACTGGTTCAAAATGCTAAACCTGTTGATCAGTGCAGAGATAAAATTCATTTTCTCTGGTTATTCACCTTTGCAAAGAACATGAAAATCAAACTGTTTATTTAGGTGACAAGATCAAAAGCATTGTTCATTTTTGCAGAAGAGCTCTGCTTAATAGCACCAGCTCATGAGAGAATAATGAAAAAAATACAATATTCATGCTCACACTGGCTGGAATTCAGCTTTAGTAGACATGAAAAGCTGTGACAACATGATGCTCAAAAGGTTTGCAACAAACCTTTAAAAATGGCTGTATTTTTGTTGTTTTTTTCCCCCAAAATTCACACTTTTTCAGTGAAAGCACTGCTCACCACACTGTTCCAGGTGGTAACAGCCCTGGGAATGAGAGAGGAATATTTGGGCTGCAATTCTGAAGCTTCCATTAAAAAATCAGCTGAATTTTTCCCAATGGATACGTAGCAGTTGCCTGTTTAGCTCTGGATTTTGCCCAGCCCAGAAGAATTCAGATTCAGGCAGAAAACTCGGGGAGCAATCAGTGCTGTCAAACAACCCTGGCTCTGCAGGGCACTGTCACAACAAGCCTCTCACTGGGCTGACAGGTGACATTAAGAAAAGGTCATTCCCTCTCCTGATCCATTCTCCACTGCCCTTCCCAGGAAAACGCTGCTGGAAGGAGGAATTTTTGTTCTGAAGAGATGATCCGTTTATTATTTTGGTGATTGATTACTGTCAGGAGAACAGACCTGGTTTCTAAGAAAAAGAAAATCAGCAGTGGAGGTAAAGACTCAAGGAAATGTGGAATTGTGGCAGCTCCTGGGAGAGCAGCACACACACAACCCCCAGCTTTTGGCAGGAGACAGGAGCTGGCAGGATCCAACTTCTCCTCCCTCCCACAGCCACCACTTCCATGTCCTGGGGAATGACTTCTCCTCAGATCTCCCCATTCCAGCAGAGGATTCCAGCTGCTCAGTCCCTTCCACAGCTGGCAGCACCAGGGGAAGCATTGCAGCCTTCCAAGGAACAATTCTGGTGGAGTGGCTCCATAAATCCCTTTGTTGGGACACACAGGGGGAGCTGCAGCTCTGTAGAAATGGGATTTTCCTGCCTCCATTTGGGTTGAAACACAAATAAAGTGGCTGGGGGTGGGATGAGGACATGATGTGCACAGCAGAGGAACTCAGGATCCCACAAGCTTCTGCTGAGGAATTCCTGACAGATCCACCCCCTGAACTCCCTGGGGATTGTCCTGCTGTCCCATGGCCCAATCACTCACCTTGTAATCCAAGAGAGAACTCATCTGATCCACTTCAGAATTGCTGATCAGATCACTCTCTTCATCATCTAAAATTTCTATTTTCTGAAACAGAAGCAAACAGCTCATTCCAACACACAGAGGAGACAAACGAACGAAGATCCTCATCCCAAAGGGGCAGAAAGGATGAAGGATGAAGGATGGAGGATGAAGGATGAAGGAGGAAGGATGGAGGATGAAGGATGGAGGCAAGGGAGCTTTGTGCTGGCTCCTGAGGAGTTCTGAGCCCCCATTAGATGGCAATCATGCACCTCAGCCAGGAGATCCAGCAGGAATCCAGGAGCTGCTGCCATGGAGACTGGGGCTGTTTACAGAGGAGGAGCTCCCTGGCCCAGCTTTTTGACTTTAAGTTGCACATTTATCCCCTCACAGCTCCTGCTCTGCTGCAAAGGAGGGTCTGGAAATGTTTCCCCCTGGATAAACCAGCCATCACAGCAGGTCCTGAGCTACTCCTCTCCTAAAGAAATCAAGGAGTTCTCCTCTGACCTTCCCTGGCCACAGGGCAAGGGAAATGCCCTTAGCTGTAGGGGATGCTGATCCAAATGCACAAATATGGACATTTTCACCTAATTCACAAATTTTGGGGGAGCTTTTTGTACTGGTTTTCTAAAGCTATCTAAAGCACAATGTTAAGGCCAAGCTTAACACTGGCTAAGACTCAGAAATACATCCCAAGATTTTTTACTGTTTTTAATTGCTTTGACAGTTGTGAACATTTATGAACCTGTCCACAATAAGTTAAAGCAATTTTTCTCTTTTTCAGGATGGTGTTTAACCCAGTGTAGGAAAGAACCCCTAACCCAATCCATGTCCATGGGTCATTCCTGAGGTGTTATTTTGGAGGTTTTTTCTGCAGCACGTGGTCCCTCCTGCCTGCACACCAGGAATTTCCCTGAAATCACCCAGGAGAAATCCTCCCAGCTCTCCCTGGCAGGTCCCACCAAGCCTGTGCTGAAGGCAGGGAGGATAAAGCACATTTTGTGTGCTCCAGTGTCTGCCTGCCCAGCTGAAGTGACAACAGCTCAGAGCTTTGATGTCCCCTAGTTCTGCTGCTCCATCAGACCCCCAGTAACACTGGGACTCAAATATTTTTGGTTTTAGACTCAGCTTGAGGAAAGAGTCTCTAAACAACTGCCAAATATTCTCATTCCCCTTCTTAGACACTCTTTTTAAGATAGGAGGGGAAAGAAAAGAGTAGAATTTCAAATAGGAAAACTATCTCTTATGCAAATGCAATGTATTTTAGTCCAATTTTAAAGGCATTTTAAAAAATTTTTGTTACAGTGTTTTCAGAATAAAGTAGGAAGAAACTCTTCCTTGGTTTTGTTCCATTGTTGTATGAAATGACAAAATCTGGGGCTCAGGCAGGTTGGGGAGCTGAGTCTCTTGGACATCACCTCTGCAAACCATTTCTACTGAAGGTTTCAGGGATTTTTCCTGCTGTGTTTTAGTATTTTTAATACAGTTTTAAAGCTCACACACACAACTGAAGTTGCCACCTAGTGAAAACACACACAGGTGCTGGACAACCTCAATATTAATTAAGGAGTTACTAATTGGTGGAAAAGGAAAGGTGAACATACCACATTATCAGTGGAAACTGGATTCTGGTCATCATCTTTGTGGCCAATTTCTTCATTTTGAAGAGCTTCATTTGTCTCTTCTGCAGAAATAAATTGGTTTTGTCAGATTTCATTCCAATTTTATGCTGAAGGACTATTAATGGTGTTTACCAGTAAATGTCACAGCTGCTAAATCCAACAGCAAAGTCATGGTATCAATGTCTAATCATAAACAGAATATCTGCCTTATTAAAAAGACATCTTGTCACAAGCATTTCAGGCCAACATCAAACCAACTGTGACCTGAAACAACAACAAAACTCTCAGTTATTCTCTGTACCAAAACCTTCCCATTTTTGGGAATATTCAAAGGTGATGAAGAGTTTCACATCAGACGTGTGCAGAAGTTGTTTTTTTTTTTTTAAATGAAAATAAATTCCTACATCAAAAATCCTGCATTCCTGAAATTCTGGGGTACATATCTAAATCCCACTTACCCCTTGCAGACACTGATGGGTTTTGAAACAAAAACTGATCAGATTATGGCAAATGCTTATCCCTAGTGAACCTAAAGTGCTTTTTTATGGATAAACACTTGAAAACAGGGCAGATTTTACCCTGTTATTTCAACCACAAAGCACGAGATGATTCCATTGACCTCAGAGGCCCAGGAGAACACAAAACCCAAAGAAAGGTAAATCTATTTACCCCTCAAATTGAAGTTGGTTTCTCAGAATTACTTGACTTCTGCATATTAAAACATAAATCTATTATACATATTAAATCTAAAGAGGAAAAGAGGGAAGGGGCAGCAAGGTTCAGGTGATTCCAGGGTCTGTCACCTCCACACAAACACAGGGATAACAGCATTTCCCTGGGATTACCAAAGACAGGATAATGTTTAGGCCAGGCCATACAGAGCCAGTTAATGGCTTTAAACAACTTTTAAGTTAAATATCTATAAACTGAGCAAATTTGATTGGAAATAGTTTCAAATAAACTCCATCTGTCAGTGGTCACAGCTCCATAGGACAATCTGTGCCAGGAGCACATGGGATCAAATGGGAGCCCTGGGGAGCAGGAGCAAGGAAGGGTGAAGGTCACGGGGTGAGGATGATCCTCAGGGACTTGGGGACATCCCAAAGCACCAGGAACTCTGTAACCCTGACAGCCACCCCTTGGATTCAACAGCTCCCTGCAGATTCCCAACTCCTTAAATATTCATCCTCAGCTCATGGAACCTGGCACAGCCCTAATGGCCTCCTCTACACAGTGTGGATTCAATTAACACACAATTAAAAAAGGGGAAGCAATATGAGAGCTTCAATGATCCATTTTGCATCGCAGCACAGCTTATGTTTTTATATTTACACGCTACATTTTAAAAGCAGAAGCCCTCCACTCTCACTCTAGGTGACCAAAAATTGCTTTTGTTTGTCTTTCAGAGTGGTTTTTGCTGTTGTGGTTTTGGCTCTTTAATAAATTAGGACCAAAAGCTACAGTTCTCAAACATCAGAACAATTCCCTGTCTGTGACTGAACATAACCCATGAGTACTGGGGAAAATATTTTCCAAGAAGTTCAAAACCAGCTGAGCTGCAGCAGTGAAACCTCCTCCTTTGAACTGGAGAAATGAACAGAAAGAATTGTTGTGGGAGAATAAAGGAATTAAAGTGGGATTCCTGGATGCTGTGGAAATCCTGTTGTTTCCTTGCACTTGCTTAGGCTTTGACACCAATAATGCAGCCAAGTGCTCAGCCTCACCTTGCCTGACTCAACAAACACGGAATTATTCCTCACTTGAACCACAGACACTTCAGCTCGTCTCTGTCATCATTTTCTCTCAAGCACATCTCACTTCAATCAGCTCCTTCCACACCTTAGGCAAATCAAGGACTCTGAGATTCCTCATCTCACTTGCCTTTCAATCACTTGACCCATTTCTTTATCATCTTATTCCCTCTACAGTGGAATATGACAAGGCTCTCCCAAACTCCTTCCCAGCTGCTCTCTGCTCCCCTGGCTCTTCCCTTTCAGTTGTTCTGAGGAAATGACAGGATCAAGCCTGGCCCAGGGAGCTGCAGCAGCAGCAGGCCCGAGGTCACACTTTCTTGAGGCTGGCAGAGCAAAGGCTCCATTGATCTGCTCTAAGCAGAAGCACTGGGAGCAATTAGTGAGTGGGGGATGTGCTGGGCTCACGGACAGGAGGGGCAGACATTGATCCCATGTGCTCCTGGGAGGGAAAAGGGAATTAAGTTGTAGGCACTTCTCAGTGCAGCTGCTGCAGTTTACTGAGGACACCCCCTGTGTGTGCAGTTCCAAGGCTCCTGAGCTGTCCCCTGCTCCTGCCTTTGATCTGCTCCTTGTGTTTGCCTGTCAGACACAGCAGCAGGAGGCCTGGGCAGCTCCTTGTTCCAGCCTGAGCTGAGGGGTTCCCTGCCAGGAGAACTGGGAATTCACAGTCCCAGCAGCTCTGCTCAGCCCCAGCAGTGCCTGGGGTGGGCCAGGATCACAGGGATGGAACCATGGAATCACAGCAGAGGCTGGGATGGGAGGAACCTTAAAGCTCATCCAGTGCCACCCCTGCCAAGGCAGGGACACCTTCCCCTATCCCAAACCCTGTCCAACCCAACCTGGCCTTGGACACTTCCAGGGATGGCCATTCCAGCTGGCTGGGAAGAACTGAGCAGTTGACAGAGATAATTTTTAAAATCTGGCTTCCTTGGGAAATGAGGCTTCCCCACATGTACTGTCTGCCCAGCTCTCACTTGCACCAGCAAAACGTGAACTCTTGATTTCATTTCAGATGAATCTGGCAGAAATGGGACTCTTAGGATCAAAGGTTTCTCCAAACTTTGTATTACAAACCAAACAAAACTCAGAGACACAGAGGTAGAAGAAAGAGACCAAACAGTACCTTCAGCCCAGGCGGGGTGGAGCACTTGTGACTCTGTCAGACGTTTTTGAATGTGTACAACAGAATCCAAAGCATGCACACTGCACAAAATTGAAAATATAGGCACAGTAGTAACTGCATTCCAAATACCTTGTGAGCTTCCTTCAGATAAGCAGATTGATACTTCATCATTCCTATCATTATCATCCCCCACTTCAGTAGCAGTTTCCTCTCCTGGATTAAGTGCTGATTTAGAAACAAATTCAGATTGATCAGAGAAATCAGCAGGACCTCCTCTAGGGGGTGGGACCTCAATCCCCATTAAACGATATTTCCGTCTTCGATTCCCAATCCAAGTCTTGTAAGAGAAATAAACATGAATGATATCAGAAACTATAACAAAAGCAACAGGCCCCCAAACCAATTGACATCAGCACATCTGGGCTACAGGAGCAGGAGTGCAGCCAGCAGCTCAGGGAGCTGATTATTCCCCAGTATTTGACCCTCCTGAGGCTCCTTCCCAAAATCCTGTGTCCAGCTTTCCACGGGAAACAGGAAGGTGCACAGCAAAAGGAAAAGAAGCAATGGGCACAAGAGGAAGCAAGGGAAGCTCTGATTGGAAGTGAGAACACACACACACAAAAAAAAAATAATGCTTTGCAGTGAGGCAGAGGGACAGTTTGTCCACAGAAGCCTTGGTACCTCCAGCCCTGAGGTACTCAGTGTTTTACTGGACAGCATCCTGAGAAACCTGACCTGACTGCAAAGTCAATCCTGCTCCAGATAAAGAGCAGGACCAGGTGACTTTGTAAGGTCTCTGCCCACCTAAATTATTCAACAAATTTGATCCAGGTTCTCCTAATCTGCAACTTCCATAAGGGGACTGAAGCACCCAATGAGCCAAACATCCCCCCTGTTCTAGGATTTCCTACAGCACAGAGGGAACTGGCCAAGGTGACAGATCTACAGCACTCCCCTTGGAGGGCAGAAAGGAATTTGGAAAATTAAAGCTCAGAGCAGCTCATCCTTCAGTCCCCTTTGGCTGTAAGACAGAGCTTCAGGAAAAGTTGTTTGCAGTGAGTGCAGAGGAGCACACTGGGAGATGAAACCAGCCCAGGGAACCTGCAAACCCTGCCATGGTGGGATGGGGATGGATGCTTTAATCTTACATCAATAAAACTGAATTTCAAAGGAGAAAAAAAAAAAAGAAGGAAAAGACCCACATTCTAAATTCTCCAAGTGGATCTGTGTACCTGGTCAGTAATTTGCCTTCCCTGATGAAGAAACATCTACAGCAAAAATTATTGAAGATTCAGAGTTTACAGTGACATAATTGTCTGCAACTCTTCTCTTCCTAAGGCTCCCCCTTCCCTTGTGTCACTCAGACTTTCAGCTTCTCATCTCAACTCTGCTCAACAGCCCCTGTACCCCAGACCCTTCATTCCATCAAACCAAAAATCCTTCCCAGAGGCAGGAATCCATTTCTTTACCAACTGCTTCTCCCACCCTTCTTGGGCTGGCTCTCATCCCCCTTCCCACCATCTACACCCCCAGAAATAGGAGCAGCAGTTCCTGGGTTTGAAAACATGATCAGACCATGGCAAAATGCACATCCTTTCCATGAGGCCTCTGTTCCAAGTGAGTTTCCCTAGGCATTAAAATATTTTAGGATTTTCTTTAAAGACACACTAAGCATTACTCTGGCCTTATTTCAGAAATACCTGACCTGTTCCTCCTTTTTCTTCTGAAAAAGTTGAGTAAAAAACTTTTTGCTTATAATACCTTGATTACCAAAGAGAAAAAATGAAGGAATATTAACAGCAGTTCCCAACTACTAAATAGAGTTCCATGCTGTGCCAGCCTTGGAAAGAAAAACCCTTTGAAAGCTGCATCTGTAACAAGCTAAAAGATAACATGCTGAACATTATTTTTAGCAAATCATTTTTGTTGGCTGGTATTTGCTTTCCCAACTTGCTGATTTTCCTCTTTGAAGAATGCACAACAGGTATGCAGAGAACCACCAAGATCATTTTTTAATATTACCTACAGTTTCAGGGAAATAAAAAATTAAAGAAAACCCCCCACACAAGCAGCCCTTTGAGAGCTGAGTCTCTTTTTTCCAAGCAATGTATTGCCATTCTTTAAATTTTCCCATCATCTTGTGATTTTAACAAACAGTGCTAACAAAATTTAAAATTGAATCTCTCTCTTTTTTAGTAAAAAAGGCACTTGGGAAAGGCAGATCTTTTTACAGACTTTTCAAAGCAGAAAATCTTTCATTCAACATACTGAGAATGTCAGAGAAGATGAACATGTTTTGATAGTGTCTCAAATTAAATGGGGAAGGGAAGGTTCCATATCCTGTGTGCTCTGCTGAACAGAGAACATTCTGGAACAGCAAAACAGTGAGGGCAGGAGCAGACTGGAATTGCCATGTGGGAAATCAGCTTGAGATTCTATCCCTAAAACACATTCTCCTTAAAGATTTCTAGCAAGGTCAGTGAAGTGTTTGGGGTCATTTGTGAGTCTGCTCTGGTGCAGGTGATGCCAGAGCCATCCCCAGACTCTGCCCTGAGGACAGAAACATTCCAGCAGGTGGAAAGGTTTGCACAGAACTCCACAGTGTCACCCCCTGTGTGCCAGGGAGGATGTTCCCAAGGGACAAACCAAGGCAGCCTGGGTGACACCCTGTGTGTCACGGCCAGGAGGTGCTGTCACCTTTCAGAGGGCAAAGTGAAGTTCTTGGAAAACAAGCAGCAGCTTTGCTCTCTACAGAGAAAAGAGTGATTCTCTTCAGCTTCCAAAAGTAAAACTGGCTTTTTCAGAATTCCTCTGTGCCCACAAAAATCAATAAGCAGATTGGTGTCCAGCCCTAAAAGCAGCTTTGGAACCATTTGGATGCAGCAAGGCAGAGTCTCCACAGCAGGAGAGCTTCACTAAGGGCCCTCAGCCCTGCTTCTGCAGCAGTGTCAGGAATTCAGGAAACAGGTGGAAAAAGAGGATGAAAACTGAAAGGAATAATCCCAATTGTCATGGCTGTCATGAGGGAAAGGAAGGCTCCTGTCCTTGTCTGACTGCCAACAGTGGGGCCATTTCCTGAGGCTGGGATGAGCAAATGAGACCCCAGAGGTGCTGCTGGGGGTCTGCTCACCCAGGACACAGCAACAACAACACCCCAGCCTCTGGAAGGGGTGATGTGCAGAGGTTCTTGGAGCCAGGTGACCTCCAGCACACCTGTGCCTCCCTCAGCATCTACAGGGACCATCTAACTGAACTGACCCAGAATTCCTCCATCTCACCTCCACCTGCCCTCAGTCTTGTCAAATATTTCTTTTCCTATTTTGGAGCATTTTCTTTCACACAAGTTTCCCTATAAGCATGAATGAGACGTATTTTCTCTGTATCTTTAGAAAAGCCCTTTTTTGGTATCTTATTAGCAATATAAAGAGGACCTTTCAGTCTTCTAGGATCTCCCTCAAAAATGTAACACTTTTACTTAAAATCTTACTCAAGAGAATGTCAAACAGCTCGTAGTGCTGCTTCTGCTGCTGATCAATAAGACTCTTACCTGAGGGCTTTTACTAAATATAGACTGCAGAAAGAGCAGGAGAGCACTTCCCAACATGGTCATTCATTATGTAATATGTGAAATCTATTTCAAGCTTCCTCATGAAATTTTTAAAGCCTTTCATCTGTCCCTATTTCTGCTCCTGCAACAAGATAAGGGAAGACTCTGGATTTCTTACCCGAACTATTTCACAGTCAACATTTAATTCTGCAGCCACAGCTTCAATTTTCTCTCTGCAGACTGAGCCCAGGCTGGTCATGCCATTGTCCCAGTATTTCTTTAGGGTAGCTAAGTCTCGGTCACTAAATTGTGTGCGGTCCTGTAACTGCAAGATAAAAAAAAAAAAATACTGTTAGATTGAAAAAAAAAATCTGCTTATCCTGAGCATTCATGTCCAGAGGTCTCCCACACAGTAACACACACGTTCTACTGTCTCCATAGCTCTTCTTCTCTTTTAAGTCTCCCTTAAGAATTTGGGGTTTTTTTTGATTTCTTTTTTTCATCCAGGGCACTTCAGCACTCCCTGGGATTTGCTGTAAAGGCAGTGGCAGCATTAACCAAGTTTAAGGCACTTCAGCTTTGTTTCAACTGCACCTGATCTTTTTGGTAATTTGTTTTATCTCATTCTACAAGGCCTTACTGAAAATAACTTTTTTTCCCCCTCGTGCTGTTTACTCTCTCCACCCAATTTATGCAAATTACTCCTTAAAGGCTTTTCAAGTTTCTCACCCTCCCCCCATAAAGTTCTTTTATCTTACTGCAAACTACAACACATGCATAATTCAAAGGATTCTGACTTCCTAAAGGGAATACTTTAATGTTTATGTGGTGAGCTTGAGTTTAAATTGGTTCCACTGTTTATCTGTGAGTTTCCAAACCCTTTGTCTATGTTTATCAAAACATGTGATAGTGAATCACTGATAAAAAGAGTAACACTGAAAAAGAATTCCTAAACATCTTACCACTGTTTGAACTGGTGAGCACAGGGTGTATTTCTCTAGTAGAACTTCCAAGCTTTATCAAAAGCTTTTCACATAGAATTTTATCTGAAATCTACAGTTTCATTACACCAACCCATGTTTTTCACTTCTCCTGCTCTTTAGAGGACAGAAAATCAACCACAAAGTCTGCATGGGTAACGTGCAGCCCATGTGCCACATGTGTCATTATTTCAGTAGCTGAATTGTGTTCATGATTTCAATAGCTGAATTCTGTATTTGCTCATTTAAAAACCATTAAAAGCTAGAAAGAAATAATTTTAAGTGGAATAAATAAAAAGTAATTTTACAGAACTAGGATCATTTGACAACCTTGTACAGTTCTCATTTCCAGCTTTTGTTAATCTTCAGAATATTGTAATTGTTGCAATTTTCTTCTCTTAAAAATTATTATTTCTCAAAATGTTAGAAGCACTTGAGTCTCCTCAATGTATGAACACAAAATAGGGGCATCAAACCTTTGTATTCCTAAAGTAATTCTGGTAAAAAGATGCACCAGATAAATTCAAATACAGTCTGGTTGCACTCCATGACCTTAGAGATCTTTTCCAACTATAATGAATCCACGATTAATTGGGTGCCTACCAGGCAACTCCGAGTTTTTCCCGGCTGTAGTTCCACCATCCCAGCCTGGAATTAGAGGGGCTGTTCCCGTCCTGCCCATCCACAGCAGAGTGGGGCTGGTCAGGAGCAGCCCAGACACCCCTGAGCCGCTCTGCCCTGCACAGCCCCGGGCAGCCCAGCACACGAGATGCTCCTGGGCACGATGTCCCGGGCCATGCTCATCCCAAAGGAATCCACTTGGCTCACTGAAAGCTGCTCTAGGCTGAGCCAAGTGCAGCTCCAGAGCCGGGCAATGCCAGATCCAAATCCCTGGTGCCCGTTCGCCCGGAGCTGCCGCCGCTCTCGCCGCACGCCTGACCTGAGCTCCTCCTGACTCCAAGCCTTGCTCAAGGAACACAAGCACAGCCATGCCCTGCATCACTGCAGCAAGAACTCCTTTTATAGCTGCTGGAAGAAGAGATTGGCATTTGGGAAGGGCTCTGCTCTGCGACAGCCCGATGCCCAGGAGAGGGAAGGCAGAGGGGAGTGACAGCAATGCCCAGACTACACAATAAAACAAGGAACCCTGGCCTATCCACATTGCTGACTGCTCGGGGCAACCTCACCTCCTAAAGGACAGTGGGTGATTTTCAGACATAAATAACTGGCATTGCCTGCCGGCTCTGCAGAGCTCACACTGCTGCAAGCCCTGGCACTGAACTCGCAGGGACAGAACACCCAGCAGTGCCTCACATTTAACACCCACAGCCTAAACCCCCCCTGAACACCCAAATTTACCCTCCCAGGTTCAACTCTCTCATTTCAGCCCATTCACTTCAGTGTTGCACACAAAGATTCTTGTGGGGTCCCTTCCAGCTGAGAATGTTGTCTGAAATTCTGTGCAGCACCAGGAAATGTGCCTGGAGTTAGAGCACAGGGAAGGGAGAAGCCTTGCTCAGGTGTCTTCTCCCACCCCAGTGGTTGTGTTGGCCAAATTAGAACAAAACCCAAAGAAAGCCCAGCTGCTGCTGGAGGAAGCTCAGGTTTCTTCTTGCCACGTGCTTTTGCAGTTATTCAGAAATGCTTCCTCTTCTCAAAGAACCCAGAGCAAGGCTCAGTAGCAGGAAAAATGATCTGCAAGAGGATCCTGCCTTGGACAAAGACACTCAGTGCCTGCCTTGAGTTCCCTGAGAGATGATGCTCAGGAAGGTGCAGAGCCTGCTCAGCCTTTACTTGCTCAAAACAATGAGCAAGATTTTTTTCATGGAAAAAGCAACATTTAGCAAAAGCACCTGGCCTTCAAAAATCTTCCTTAAAAAACAGAGCCAGATCTTTTCTATTTTAGTGGATTGATGTTAATATTGTTGACCGACTACAAATGTTTCAGTAAAAATCTTATTAGATACATCACTATTCAGTGGTTTTCACTTCACAACTGCTGTATAATTAAGTTAATATAAGTTATATTTTTCTACTTTGGAGTCTCTGTCTCATTTTAAACATTTTGTTCTGCCAAGCCCAGCACTGAGGAGCCCCTGTGCCCTGCCAAGTGAGCAGCTCCATGGGATCTCAGAGATCCTGAAGGATCATCATTTACACACCCTGCTCTCAATTGCTGCACCAGCACCATGGGATCAGTGTCAGCCCTTCAGCTCAGGAGATGTAAATGACATTTGAGCATGTCCAAATCTCAGCTCCAGATTAGCTGCCTTTGTGTCACATGCTGTGCCATGGGCCTTACCAGCAGTTTCTTAGGGAAATCACAAACTACCTTCAATTACAGGATCATCCCCTTGACAAGGATCATACCCAAGTTTGACTCCTGCATTATAAACTGCTTAAAAATTACATAATGACTTTTGTCAGAAAATAAAGAACAGAATTTCTACATTGTACATGTAACTAAGCTTCCATCAATTTAGTTAATAACGTTCTCATGCTTAATATCATCAGAGGAAATGAGGGACCAGGAGGAAAATCTCCGAGCCCTACAAATATCATAATATTCACCATTATAGGAAAAAATATCAAAATACAATATTGGCAAGCTTCATGTTTATGACAATACTTCTAGGTGAAGGCAAGCCAGTAATTCAGTTCTTATTTTTTATGCCATTAACTCGGCTCTGAATACAATTCTCACTTCCTCTCTTCAGATACCCAGCTTGCTGATGCAAGGCTTGGCTTTATCCTTGACAGTGCTGGCTGTTGGCTGAATCCTTTCCATTTCCCACTTGTGTTGGCCACAGTTTAAAAAGCAGGAGAGGCTTTGTCCAGCTCAATCCAGCCTATCCATTCCCAAGGAAAAGCAAATTGAATCAGCAGTTGTGCTGCATGCAGGGTTAAACCCAGCTTATCCCCGGCCTCCCAAGTGTAACAACAACATCCCTGGAAGAGATGACCCAGTTTGTCAGAGACATTCCTGGCTCTTTGCCAAGCTCCTGGTCCCCCCCACCGTGCAGCAATATCTGTGGTGCAAATCCGGGGTCTATAATTGGGATGAATAATTGCACAGAGTGGAGTGTCCTCATCCTGCCTTTTCTTCGAGCCCTGCCTTTTTAGATCCGGTTTTATGCATCAGTTGAAAATGTTTCAGGCCACGTGCACAAAAGCTATACACAAATTTCAGATTATTAATCAAAGATATGCTAAAAAATGGAAGAACTAGAGGTTTTATAACTTGCATTTATGCTGCAGCTGAGCACTGTGTGTGTTCATTTCAATTGCAGTGAAATCATATTAAATCAACATTCAGTTCTGATACTTGGTGATGAAATGGGCTGAGGTAATGGTTATTTTTAGCAAACAAACCTCTCACAAACAAATTTTCCACGCCTTTGATCCCTGTCACTGCATCTCTGTTATATTTTGGGAGGAACAGGAAGATCAGAAGCACTCAAAGTATTCAAAGTATGAACAAATCCCAGATTCTTCTGTACAAGCACAGTGTCATTTTGCCTTATTCACCTTCCCAGTGACACCAGCATGGAGCTCTCTGAACCCTGACACTAATTAACATCTGCTTTCTTCAGAAGAATATCAATTCCAACCTCAAGTTCTTATTTGTATGGATTAACAGTGATTTCTGAATCATTCCACTACATTTCTCCTTTCCCACCTGCACCATTTAATATCATCCTTGCTTTTCAGTTTATTATGTCTTGATTTCCCACGTACAAATCCTGAAGGTTTGCATTTTCCCTTAACACACCGAGATATTTAACCTCATTAAAGCTGTGCCAGATTTCACATTCCTTCAGCCTGAGGTTTCAGCTTCAGGTTTCACTAGAGCCACCCATCCTGAGCTTAGGCTGGACACTGCTGCTCACACACAGCTGCACAAACTCAGGCACAAAGGTGTCTGCAGGCACCCTTCAACTCCTGCTCACACACCACTGGGGCACACACTGTTGGGTTTCTGCAGTTTTCTTTTTGCATCTTTCCCCACTGGCTGGGTAAGCTTGAAGTTTGCTGTGATGGAGGCAGAACTGATAAATATTTCATAGCACCCCGTTGTGAGAAGAGCTGTAACTGCTTCAGCACTCAGCCAAAATTACAGCTATTCTGTTAATATCTGTTTCTAAATCAAACTCAACTAAAAAGATGAAAAAAAAGAGGTATCAATGCAATGAACAGTCTAGCAAAGAAATTACACTCTTGAGCCCCAGTCATCTCATTCTAATTTCCAAACCAAGCCTCAAACCACACAAAATGACCACTCACCCTTCTGGAGGTTTTGAGCTGATTTGTGAAATAATGAATGTTCAGCCTCAAAGTAAACTGATTTTTAGATGGTAATTATCATGATTCTTACTTGATCTAATAATGTCTTCCTCACATTGGGCCAGAAAGTTTTGCAGTTCCAGTTCAGCTAGGATGAATTCCTTGCCTGCAGGTTCACAGCAGACAATAAGCCAAGGTGATTTGTGGCACTGAGATGCAGCACATCACGAAATAAAAACATGAGCAGACTTGTCCCCCTCTGCATTCCTTCAGCAGTGCTGTGGGACAGGGAGGGGCTGCCCCCAGCCAGCAGCCAGGCCATGCTATGGGTGGTATTACCAATGTAGAAATATCTTTTTGAGATACATAGTAAAGTATCTCACAGAAGGAGGAAACACTTGAGTCAGTATCCAAATGCCAAAGTAGGAACAATCACAGTGTTCCCTTCCAGAGACCTCCAGCCTGGCTCACCTCTCACTGCACACTCAGACCTGCTCCCACTGACTTGACTAAATCACATTTTCCCCCCTCCTGGGAGAGCAGAGGAAGGTGGAGAGAACTCCCCAAGTTCCTCCTGGAATAGTTTGAAACCAAAAGGCAGAGCTGAGGTGCCCTCTGACTGCAGGCAGCTTTAATCCCTGCTGGGGTTTCTCTGCTCTGAGCTGTTTGCTCTCAGCTCACCTTGGTTTTCCTGGGCCTGGCAGAGCCCAGGCCAAGGAGGAGCTTTCTTTAGAGTTGTACTGATGTGTCCCCCCCACAAAATCCAGCTGTGTTCCCCTGCCCAGAACAGCTGGGGGCAGGTCCCACACTGCAGCCCTTTCACCTGCCCAAAGTGTGTCTGCACTCCTGTGACAGGCAGGACACAGAGGGGACCCTTTATTGCCTCCATCTCGAGTTTTATTCAAAAGCCAGTGTGCAAACAGTGATACAAAAATCAAAATCTAGCACACTCTCCACCCATTTCAGGTCTTTCCTGTTCCCAAATACATCAGACTGAGAGCCCAGACACCCCAAAGTGAAGCTCAGGGCACACAAGCCCCCTGAAATAAAACTTCACACTAAGGCACAGCTCACCCAGAGTCACCACCTGTGTGACAAATGTTCTCCAGAGCACACCAGAACTTTTAAATCTACCACAAACACAAAGCATTCTGCTCAGACCTCAGATGATCTGAAGTACAGTCAGTACACTCAAGACTCAAGAACAGAAATGGAGATATTTTCTCCCTTTTAATTCTCCTTAACTGGTACCTTCACTGCTATTTTTGAGTCCTTGTTATCCTTCCACCACCCTGTGAAAAACCAAAAATCAATGCATTCATAAAGGCCACTGCACATGCACCAGGGCAGAACACAGAACTCTGCCATTTCCAAAGACACTCTCATGACTTACTGAAAGGGTGATATTTCTAGACTAATATTCATTAACAATCAGGATTACATCATCCTACAGCAGAGCTGAGCACACAAGAAAGAGTTTCTGCAGAACTGCACAGCTTTTATTTCTCTCCTGATACAGTTGAAGGACAGGGCAA
Source organism: Acridotheres tristis (assembly GCA_037013685.1). Taxonomy (NCBI): domain Eukaryota; kingdom Metazoa; phylum Chordata; class Aves; order Passeriformes; family Sturnidae; genus Acridotheres; species Acridotheres tristis. The sequence continues at coordinate 16,162,483 of CM072889.1, forward strand.
GGGAAACAAAACATCAAGGCAGAAGATTAAAAATTCAGAGCATCTAAAAGACAATCTTCTTCATTTTAACCAAAATACAGATTAGCCTTTTTCCTGTTTGAATGGCAGTAATTGCCATAATGGCACTTCTACAACTCTATCCATTCTATTTCTGTCCCCTCACACTCTTAATTCAAAAGAATTTCACAGTTGAAATCAAAGTTTCTAGGAAGTAGGAGCTTTTTCTCCTTTGCTGTCTTACCCCTGTGTGTACACTGCAGTTTTGGAGTGCCAAGTCCCCAACTTGTGTCCTGGAGGAGGCTGATTCTGCTCTCAGACTGGGAAAGTGCATCCACAAATCTGGACACAGATGTTGTCAGACTGTATTAACCAATGGGTTTTATGCACTTTATTGATTAAAAAGACAAATGAGTAAAGGTCTAAGGAAAAAGAATTCCCTAATAACCATCCTTAATGGTCTCTCACTGCAGCAAAGACATTCAGAAGCTGGAGATAGAGAAGGGCTGGGGCAAAGTCTGGAGCATCAGGAGGGGCTGAGAGAGCTGGAAAGGGGCTCAGTCTGGAGAAAAGGGGGATCAGGGGGGACCTTGTGGCTCTGCACAACTCCCTGACAGGAGGGGACAGCCCTAGGTCGGGCTCTGCTCCCAGGGAACAGGGACAGGAGAGGGAACAGCCTCAGGCTGGGCCAGAGGAGGTCAGGCTGGATATCAGGAAATACTTCATCACTGAAAGGGTTGTAAAGCATTGGGACAGGTTGCCCAGGGCAGGGGTGGAATCACCATCCCTGGAAATGTTCTAAAAACATGTGGATGTGGTCCCTGGGGACATGGTGTAGTGGTGACCATGCTGGTGCTGGGCTGAAGGTTGGACTCGATCATCTTAAAGGTATTGTCAACCTTAGGGACTCTATGATTAAGGAACAGGCACCTCCACATCTTTGAAAGTTTAAAATTTACTCCAGGAATGTCTTCTACAGCTGGGGTCGGGTATCCAGCATGACCACAGTGCCCAACAACCCCCCAGTGCTGCAGGCAGGGGCCAACATCTCCCCACTCCCTGCCCAGTGCTCCCACTGCCAGATCTGAGCTGGCTCTGGCACTCACCTGACCCCCAGAACAGCACTGAACTCTAAAAACAACCTCAGCAGAAGAATTTGTACCTGACAGGTCACACACCCCACCTGGATTACCTTACAGCTGGATATTGGCTGTGGCTGGGGTGGCAGGGCACTGGGAAGGAGAGGGAAAACCTCCCCATTTAGCTGTGAAACTCTACCCCAGGACACTCCCCAGCTCCTTGGTGAGATGCTCTAAAAGGTCATTAAGTGATAGAGGGGATGAGCCTTCCAGAGAAGAGCTGCGTTTTAAAAAGCCTCCTCAAGAGAATTAGCACTTAGGAAAGAAAAAAGCTGGATTGAGCACAACAGGACTTGTATAAAAGTACCAGTTCCTCTGGGAGATGCTCTTATAAAGTGCTCTCTGTATAAAAAGGAGTAAGTGATTGTACCAAACTCTGCAGAAGTTGGAAGTGCTTCAGTTGAGACCTAGAAAAAGTCTCAGAGAAAAAAACATTAATGTGATGGTCCTTGGGTTCCTACTCATACAGGAAACAGTGATACACTCATACCTTTTGAAGACTAAAGAACTGAAAATAATTAAGGATGGAAAAAGTTTGGGTTACAGCAGAAGAAAGAAAGGAAAGGCTCTTCCATTACCTAGACCTTGTTGCCAACACAGCAGCCACTGCCAGGACACTGCCAGGACACTGCCAGGGCACTGCCAGGGCTCTGCCAGGGCACTGCCAGGACACTGCCAGGACACTGCCAGGACACTGCCAGGGCTCTGCCAGGATACTGCCAGGGCTCTGCCAGGACACTGCCAGGACACTGCCAGGACACTGCCAGGGCTCTGCCAGGACACTGCCAGGACACTGCCAGGGCACTGCCAGGACACTGCCAGGACACTGCCAGGGCTCTGCCAGGATACTGCCAGGGCTCTGCCAGGGCATTGCAGGACACTCACTGCCAGGACACTGCCAGGACTCTGCCAGGACACTGCCAGGACACTGCCATGTCCACAGACTGGAGAGTTTGGTTACCATGACAGACACTTGCCCAGTTTTGTTGCCTCTGACAGAGCAGGAGTGCTAGAGCAGCCCCTGGAGAGCCTGGCTGGACCATCCCACCTGAGGCTGGAGGCAGCACTGACACCTCTTCAAAGACAAGCTGGAAATGCTGAGCACTAACTAAACAAAAGCGTTGGGCAGAGGTTTTTTTTCCTCCCCTGACAAAAGCTGTTTCATACCTTGTGTTATGGCTTGGAGTTGTCTGTGAATTGAGAACACCAACCTGGCTGATTCTGCTACTGTGAAATGACATTTATGTGGATAAAATTAGACTTGATCAAGTTCCTACAGCCAGCACTGACTAATTCTGTGCATGTGCAGTGAAGCTGCAGAGGGAGTTACTCTCTTAAGCATTCAGTTGCCTGAATTAACAACCACTTCACTTTCAACACAAAAAACACATTCTGAGCTCCAAACTCTCAGTCCTTATCAATTCAGATGTTGTATTTGAGCTAAAAGAACAATTCCTCCCTGGGCATCACCTCACACTGGATGATGACCTTGACCTGCTTTTAAAGATGGACATCAATTTCACCTCAACTGAAACATTGCACCTGCAGATAATGTTTGTATCAAAGGAAAAAGGGAAAAAACCCACCCAAGGTAAACAGAGCTGACATTTTCAAAAATGCATTTTTACCACTTTTTCATTGCTTCACTCGATGCATTAGATACTTAGATGGAAATGTACTTACTGCTCTTTTTCTGGAACAACCTGTAATCCAAGGCACAGTAAGGTTTCCTGAAATCTGCAGAGGGGAAGGAGGAAACAGAACAGAAAACAAGAGCAGCTTAGGTTGCTGTGAGAGCCAATAGTGAGACTTTGCACTGTACATTCAATTCTGACACCAATGTCTATAAACAGGTTAAGATCCAAAACCAAAGTCACACTCACCTTTACTGCCAAGAATAAAACACTGTTTCTTTGGGTGAGGGCAAGATAACACAGTGACAACTTGGGTGTTTCTGTACTTTTTGTACCCCAAAACTTGTATTTCACACCAGCAGTTTGCCTTTCCATCTGTCCCAAACTGGCAGGATGAGCAGACTGCAGTCAGACAAGGGCTGAGGACTGAGCTGCCCTCACATTTTTTTCAATTACATCCTTTCAACTTCAGAAAAAATGCTCTGGTGTTTGTCACTGAGCTGTTCAATGTCTGATGTTAAAGACTGGAGCACCAGCAGAAAAATGAGGGATATCAGGATGGAGAAGGAAGGGGAGTGAAGGCAAAGGAGAGCTGCCTCCATTCCTATTGCATTCCCAGAGGTCAGACTTGACTAAATAAAAATCTCAGAGTGTTTTCCCTGGCCATCTGAGGTGTGTCATAGCCTGGAATATTTTAGCCTTTATATTTAAATTCCCATGTTCACATAGCTCTGGAGAGATCAATCACCTCAAATCATTACACACATGTATGTGAGGAAAAAACCTGTGCACTTCTGCTGACTGAACCAAACTGCTCTGAGAGTTTTTGCATTTGCAAAGTGCTTCACTGATGGATCCTGCAGCATGAGCACAACAAGCACAGCAGCTCTGGTACAGGTGTCTGCTGTACAAGCATGTCAAACACTTTTATTCAAGCTTTTAGCTGGAAGCACTTGGAGCTCACCCAAGGTCAGACCCTTTCTTGTTACAGCACAAAGAGGGTTGAGGGGGGCTGGAAAGGAGCACCCTCCCCTCCCTTTAGGATTTGAGCCTAAAATATTAATTTTTCCACTGCACATACACATTTTTTGAAATTTTGTAAAGCTATGTCCGTTACAACCCTGGATGCCACACAACAGCTTCACACCACAGAATTCACAGCAAAGGCACCCTGAGGAAGCACCAGGTGGCTCCTCTGCACTAATTTAAAGGGGGCTACAAAAAAAAAAAAGTGCTTTTCTATGGGAATAAAGCAAAATCTATGTGGCAGAGCATTAAGGGTTGCTGGGAAGAAAAATGCACAGAGTTCTGACAGGGATGAGGCCAAAGCCAGCCAAGTTCATCTCAAGAGAACTCCCTGAAAGACAACATGCATGGCACTGGGCTTGGGAACAAAGTAAATAAAAATACACAGATTTTCAACAGTGCTCTTGTCCCTTAAGGCTGGGGAAAGAAACCAAGACTGAATCCCAATTCAGCCTGGAGGACAGCACAGACAACCTCTCTACTTCAACACACTCAAAGTCAAACTAAAACAAGCAAGTAGGCTGAAGAATTTGTTTACTGAAACTGCTCAGCCATTAAAATTGATCAGTTAATTAAATTTAGTCTTAAGTTACACTAACATGAATTTGATTAATTGAACCAGTAAGGAAGCTATAACTAATTGCTAATTAGATACCCCACCAATATATGACAGTAATTACTTCATCAAAACATGAATCACACAGTCCTGACTTTGAAGAAGCATCTGCTTGGATGTTCAACTACTCCAATAATCATTTAGCTCAGGTTTAATCTATTTTTAAATTCAAGAAGATTTTCTATTTTTAAATTCAAGAAGTTTAAGGATTTTCATCTCTGTGCTGATGGATAAATTAGCTAAACATGGGCAATAAAATTAACATAAACTGACTACAAAAAATGAAATATCCTATACAAGCCTAAAAGGATTCAAGACAGCACCTTAGAAAGTCTCTAATACCCAGAAGTGTCACCTCAGGGGCTCACAGTGAGCAATGAGGGAATTAACAGCAGGTTTAAAACTCTGGAATGAAAAGGGATATGACAGGAAACAGAAGCTCCCTCCATCCATATTTCAAATCCAAAGAACTGGGTGTATGAGACAGGCAGGGAGGTCAGCTGGGGTACAGATAATTTCTCACTTATGAAAAAAACAGGTATGTTGTTGCAACAGGAGGAAGTGAAAAAAATCCCAAAACAAAGCTCCAGAGATCTCATTCTGATCCATAAAACACCACACAGACAGATAAAATATCACCTACCATGAACTGTTTTAGCTCTTCAAAAAAACCTCAATTCCTACCCCATAAAACACCAAAATAAAGTTATCCTGAATTTCATTTTAACAGAATTTAAAATAGAAGAAATCAATCTCTCTAATGCTTTTTAAAGAATGAAATAAAGCACCATGAGCACACAGCTGATGGAGGCACCAGTAAAGGATTTCTCTTCATGAAACTTAAAAAAATGTCATTAACTCAACCATAAGCACTTTTACCAACCCTTTATTGGACTGTTCTGCATATTTACAGCTTTTCTTCTGTGAAACTGGGATGGCAAAAGTGAAAAGCATTTCAGGAATTCTATAACCAAGTAAGAAAAGTAACAGCAAATACTGACAGACTGTGAGAGTAAAGGACAGAACAGCTCATCTGATGTGCCATCTTCTCCACAGAATTCTCTGTTCATCAAGCCTCTGCTTTACCCAGAAAAGTAATAATTCAGGTGAAAAACGGCACTGACTTGGACTCAGAAGCTTTCTTTCAAATGGTCACATGAGATAGGATCAAGTCAGGAAAAAGGAAAAGAAAAACTAAAAAAACCTAAAAAAAACCCCACGGCTCACAAAGTCTTGTTCTCTATCCTGGTGAGCAAAGCACAGGAAAAGCTGATATGCTGTCGACACGGTTTATTTTCAGGATAAACTAAAAAGGCAATGTAATAACAGGCAAATGCATGCAGGTGACACACACAATCACATCCTGTCAGCCTTAAAAGACTTTTAGCTCAGTGTCTCCAGGCTATGTCATGCCAGCTGGTGTAAAATCCATGAAAAATACCAATTTGGATGTTTCCTGTACAAGTATCTCTCCCCTTGTGATACCAAAAACTAAAAGAAAGTGTCAAGTGTTGCAGTTTCTCCTAAATATCTTTTAGTTCTACAATGATCTGCATTTAATTTCCCCTCAGTATCACTTAAGGGACTTTAGTATAGGAAGAGGAATAAAGGGACTGAGTGTAAAACTGATAATTTGAATTAGATGTTGTGGGAAAGGAAGCTGAGTTAACTCCCTGAGAAGGGATCATAATCCCTGACAGAACACAGGTCCAGAGACTGCCACCTGCACAGGGGGTACAGGATTCCAAGCTGACATCAATGGGGTGAGCAAATGCACCAATGTCACCATGAAAACACGTCTTGTGCCATGTGTGACTTGTGTCCACAGGGGAACACCCAGGGACCTGCTGGAAAGCCAGGGCAGGACAACACAGGCTTGAGCAACCACCAGCTCGTAGGTATGACTGATGACTGTCCTGCAGCCAAAACTTAGCCACGGAATCCATGAAATCCTCACTGATCTTCTATATATGGCTACCAGGGGCTCAGCTGGACAGGTAGAAGTGCTACCACACTGCAGTGCAGCCTGCACTGGGTTTGAGAAGGAATTATCTCCACCGAAAGGCGTAACAGGAGCACAGCCTGCAGAAAGGTGAGCCTACTGCTCAATAGCTACCAACTCTGCAAGGAAACAGCATTGATCTACAACCTCGGCTCTGAGGTCTGAAGACAGAGATAAACCGATGGATTACCTGGTAATTATTTTGGTTTTGTGACAGCCTCAGTTGACTCGAAGACGTAAAATGAGGAGAAAAGGTACTTCTGGCTGCGCTGGCGGTGTTATAAATCGTGCTGGATGTTGTGTGCAATGAGGTCCGTGCGGGCAGGTGGAACTCTCTGCTGTGGTACAGGAGATTGTCGGGCACGTCCCTGGCACTGCCCAGCTGTGCCCCACAGCCCCCACTGCGGCCCGGCCCGGCCGTGCTTTGGTTGTCCCCGCGGCCGGAGCCGCCGCCCTCACAGTATCTGGAGTAGCTCTGGATCTGCGCTCCCATGGAGGCCAGCTCCTCCTCACGGGCGTACTCATCATCCACGTCGCCTGTCTCCATGGCTATGGACAGGCAGCCGCCCTCCGGGGAGGGATGGGGATGTTTCTGTGCCGTGCCGCCCACCAGGCGCTGGGGCTGGTCGGTGACGGCCAGCGAGAACACCTCGCGGATCTCCAGGTTCTGGGTGCCACAGGCCGGGTCCCTGGGGTGAGCCCTCGGCCCCGGGGGCACGTGAGACACCAGGGCCCCGTGCTCGGGTTTGTGCAAGCGCTGGCACCCCAAGGGCTCGGCCTTGCAGGGCCTGTGGCAAATCATGGGTTTCTGAGGTAACACCAGCTCCGCCGTCTGCACCGAGGAGCCTTTCTTGGTGTGGCTGTAGATGGAGTTGGCAGAATTGAGCACGCTCGTTTGCCTGGATAGGATAATGGTCTTTTCCCCCACTAAGAGGGAAGCGTTTTTACAGTGGGGTACTTGCCGTCCCAGAGGGATGTGCTGCTGCTGGAAGTCTGCGTCGCTCTTGCCCGGGAGCCGTGGGATGGAGGTTTTGTGGAGCTCTGCCATGGAGGTGTTCATGTGCTTGGCGGCTCCCGGCCGGCCCGAGGAGCTGGCAGGGCTGTAAATACCAGTCACTATCACGTCGTTGTTTGAAGAGGTCCAAGAGGACTGCTGGCTTTGGGATCGAGCAATATTTACCACATTTCTCACTGCTGCTTCCGGGGGCACGGAGGGAGTGGCAGGGGCAGTCCCTGGGGGGGTGCCCCCAGATTCCACGGCGCTCTTGCTGCTCATCTTCCGCCGCTTGTTGCCAACCCACGTCTGCAAAGCACGACAGCAACGACAGCAAACACAAAACAAGGCGTCAAAGAGGCAGAAAAAAATTAGCAATTCCATTTTTAAGCAGATCTGATGACATGTTAAGTGTTCGAGTTGAGATCTAAGTTTACAAATATGTAAATCGTGCACTGATTATGCAGTGCACATGACAGGGTGGAAATACAGGCCTGAACAACACAGGGTAGAAATCCAGGCCTCTCCTCCTTGGGATCCATAACTCATATACACAGGACAACCCCAGCCTCAATTCCAAAGCCACAGCTTCTCAAAAATCCTGACTCTCGTGCCTCCTGTCTTGAAGTTACCCTCAAGATTTATTTCATTGACACTACTGTGACCAGTTTCCTACAGGGAAACAAAACATCCCTGCCATCCGCAATTCCACTCAATTAATTTTTTTGTCAAATTTTACAAAATGTCCAATTTGAGGCACAGTTTGTAACATGCAGTAAAATGTCAGTTACTGGTCAGCTTTGTCTCTGCTGAGAGTCCCATTCTCCTGACCAATTGTATTTAGGGAATTCATGTGCCTGTTATAATCCTATCTGCAAGTGCCAGCTGGAACTCAAGTATCGTTTTGCAAAGAACTAATCAATGACCAAGAGTTTTGTAGGAAAAAAAAAGGAAAACAGGGGGCATTAGGAGAAGTAGAAATGAGGGGTGCTAAAATATGATAAATGCAGGACAAACACTGGATCTGTTTCCATTGCACTTCCCAAGTAAGAAGTGCAGCAAATCAGGGCTCAGAAAGGGAAGAAAACAGAAGGAATGACACTTGATTGCAGGAAGGGAAATGGAGAGGGAAAGGAAACATGAAGATGGAGAGAAGTGCAAGGAAAGGGGAGCTGGGCTGCCTCCTCTAGGACATTCAATCAGCACAAAAATAGCAAACCAGCCCTGGCTGCAGCATCAGCATCCAGATTCCTGTTACAACTGCCTGCCTGCCCCAGGAGCCTGAATCCCTGGTTGACTTTCACAGCTTCTACCACCTCCAGCTGAGAAAGAAACTTTTAATGTTTCCAGAGTGTTCTGAGGGAGGGGAATCCAGGTAAGAATTTGGGAGCAGGGCTGTCACTGTCAATGTGCCACTGTCAAAGCAACTAAAAACCAACCCAGACTGGTGCCTCTTGCTCCTCCTCATGCCCAGTGTCACAGCAGCTCCTGGGAGCTCCACTACCCTTTGTTACTTTTCCATCGAATGCCCCAGGATTTCTATTTCTGCTCACAGACAACAGCCATTTTGTTGTCTAGTGTTTCACAAAGGGATTATTATTTCCCTTCCCGTGGAATTCATAGACTCTGAAGAGCTCCTGTTAGCACTGGGACATTCTTGTTTAATAGGAAAAGAAGGTCCTCACTGTAAATAACCACAAGGGACCACAATATTTATGATTGTGATGTGGAATACAAGTGTGACAAGAGTGCCTCAAAAGAAATAGTTTCACAATTGATTCCTCTAAATATATTAATTTATAGAAATTTATTTAGCTTTTAAATAGTTTCTTGATAACGTGACCTTGCTTTGATACAATACATTATGCAAAGTTTCCATAGGGCAAACAAACCTATAATTTTATGAATAATAATTTAAAAAATCCCAACAAAGGACAAAGAACAAAAATCACTCCTTGTGCTGTCCAAGCCCCTGCTAAATTCAACAGTCATGTGAACATATTTCAGTGAAAACAAACCTTAAACAGGCTCACTGGGTAAAAATGAATGTCACACATGCACACTGAAGTCTGATTTAAGACAATGAAAAAGTTAGAGACTCCAGACTTCTGTACATTTTATGTAAAGCAATGAATGTGTATGCTTAAAAAATTTGGAAGGCCTCAGTACTTACCCTGACCACGCTGAAATCCAGTTTAGTTTCTTGTGCACACTGTAATATGAGCTGAAAACAATTTTTACTTTGATTTGTCATTCCATTTTCATAGTAACGCTGTAATATCCTTTGTTGTTCTACAGTAAATACAGAACGCAGATTCATCTGAAAGGAAAAGGAGATGCTCTGAAAGCTGCAATGGAAATGGTAACATTTGCAGGAGGCACAGGCTCTCATTTGTGCCTGTGATAACGCTGACGATTGACATGTTTTCTCTACAGAATCTTTTACCAACACTCTTCCTGACTTTCCAAGAAAGCCTCCTGCAATCAGTGCTGTGACAGACTCAAGCTGAACAGGTGATGTTTGGAACAACAGTGACTGCTTTGCAGAAAGAAATAAATATTCCATGATATTGCTAAGTCCGTGAGGCTCTAGTTTGAAAGAAAAAGTTTCTCCCTTATAAAAATAAATGAAATAAAGGCATTAGGCAAAACAGAGAAACATCAGCAGCTCCAATATTGGCAGGTCTGTTTCCCACCCTTAACAACAAAAAACCAGACACAATCTGGTATAAAATAAAGGTGACTGACACGAGTAAAGTTCCCACTGTCTCCAACTTTGGCAATTCCTGCACTTCTCAAGAGCTGGTCCTTCTGTTAGTGTTGGAACACATAATCCCAGAATGATTCTATGCAGGTGCTTTTATTGAAGAGCTCTGGGAATCAGGGGTGCAGACCCAAATCTGACTCTGACATGGATCCCAGATGAACTTGTTCTTACACCCTTTTCATTATATAACTATATATTAATTATTAAACTCATATTGTTCTATTGTATACATTGATCTTATCCAAGTATGAATTCTTGTAATTTTCATTGAGCCCCCCAAATATCCTTTCTCATGATTCTTGTTAGGATTACATTGTTTGTCATGATTCTTATTCTGATTAAACAATAATCATATTCAATTACCAAACAATCATTACATTTAACAATCAGATCATTTATCATACGATGATTACACAGGTGTAGCTTCACATGATCTAGAAAAGACAAAGCTCAATATTCATTCCCAGGGCCCAGTTCCCTTTCCCAGCCCTACCAGACCCAACCTTCCCTTCTACCCCCTGAATGTATTGCATGCAATTCCCAAGATTTTAGAAACATTTTAACCCTATGCTATCACTCCCAGCACTGGGTTCCCCTGAGCTTCCCTGTGAGGACACAGGAGGTGGCCTGGACAGGGCAGCACTTTGATGAACACATTAAACCAGACTTTGCTTTGTTATGTGTGAAAATTCATGGCCTGGCTTGGGAAAGGCAAACATTATTGCCAATATTATCAATATTACCAAGCCCACAACAGAGTCCTAACAGCAAACTGGAGCTTGATGCTCTTGTTACACCATCTACACAGGCAAAGAATGCAATCCTCTGAGTTTTCTGATATCTATCAAAAAGGAAGAGCTCCATCATCACAGATTTCTGAGACAGGGCCTTTTCCTGTCTCAGACAGGAGGACACCAGCTGAGACAACACAAGTGCCAGCCAGGAACAACCTGCATCCAACGTGGTGCCTTGGGAAGCAAAAAAACATCACCAGCCACAAGTTATTTTTAATGCAGTACATTATTAATTATGCATCAGAATGAAACAGAATGAACCAAGGGACAAGAAACCTGCCATCATCAAGTAGGAAAATAAAGGGGATGAGGGAACCCTTTGTAGCCAAGCATTTCTGAAAATTCTGAATGGACAGGAGGAGAGGGGTGATCTACCTAATCTTTGCACAAGAGCTGCTTCTAATATAGAGCAAATAAAATTATGAAGGGCTCAAAAGCATAAGCAGACATCCAACTGCTTTCACTTTACTCTTCAAGATGGTTATACTATGTAATGGTAATGGATGTCAAGAGTTCAAGAGGCCTGTATAAAGAAAGAGATTAATATTTAGAATTTAGAATTGATATTTAGAATTTAGAGTAAAATGTTTGTAGGCCAGAGCTTTGACTTCAGTTTACTTTCCTCTCTATGCCAACAGGCAATAGAAAAATCAGTAACTACCAATTTGTAAAAATTACTGTTTCTTTGAAATAACAGATAAAATAGAAGACGGTTTTTCAATCACATTTTTCACCTCTGTTCTCAACTCTTATTCACCCTCTCAATCCAGTGCATTATTAAATGCAGCACCAGTTGCATTACAAGTCAGGTTTGCCCAGTTTCTGCCTCTCCCAGAACATTTATTCAGTCACAGCCAGAGCTGGCCAAAGACTCTTGCTCTGAATAATCTACTCCTTAAAGAAATTTATAGCAAACAACAGAGGAGACAATTATTAGTCCATTAAGAAATCAATAAAGTTAATAATAATCTACTTTCTCATGTTGAGAACTGCCTTCAGATCTCCCATGTGGATACACAATGACGAGGTCACTGACTGATTCACGTCACTTTGAAGAACACAGAAGAGTTAATTTTGTGATTCTTTTTCCCCCTGCACGATTGGCAGGACCCAGCTTCCACTCCTGTCTCCTCCTCTTCCAGTACCAGTGCTCCTGTTTTATTTAGTGGAGCTCAGTTCTCACAAATGACCTCATCAGAAATAATTCTGGAACTTCCATCTTTCCACACCCAGTGTTTCCATACACAGGCTCATCACATCATGTTCTCCAAACAATTCACCAACTGCACTGAAGACTCTTCCAATGGCAAGATAAATTTTTAAAGCCAGACCTGATGACCTGCGAGGGAAGACCTGTGTCAGGTCCTTGACACATTTTTTAATTATGTGGATTTCTGTAACCAAGGTCACTTCTGTGTTAAAATACTTTCATTGTTGCACTTGACATCTGTAATTTAGATAAAGACAGGGTGGAGCATTTTGATTAAATCACTTGAACTTCAGATAAACCCTTGAGTATTGCATGACAGGCTTGGCCCAGCTAAGCTCAGGAGAGGTCATGCTCTGCTTTAATAACTCATTTTTGCAGTGGGTTTTAATCACTCGTGAACTACACCTGCCAACCAAAGCCCTGGTAAGATTCCTTGGTAGCCTCTGCTTTGAATCCAGTAAAGCAGAGCTCAAAGGCTCCCTGCAGAGACCATTAGAAACTGATTTAAATAAACAGATTACAGGATCCTCCAGTCAGAGAATTATGAACCGAGTCATAACTGCAGTTTACATTCCAACATCTAAACCTTCAAATCAGCAGGTGAGATTTATTAAAGCTTTTTGTGTCTTGGATATATCAAATCCTCAGTCAACAGAGAGTTCTGTACCATTTTCCACTGGTTTCACAGCAGTGTGAAGGACATCTGGCAATATTCTGTCTCTGGCAGGTTTAAAGCTCTCTGATGTCACCCCTAAAGTGCAGATGGAAATCAATTTGCTATCAGCAGCTCTGAAGTGCTGATTCTGGGTATCTAAAGCAGTACCCTGTGTTGAATAAACCAATGGATAGATGTTTGGGAGCTCCCTAGAAAACCACAGAGTGCAGAGCCATCCCATTAATCCAGGAAGAGCTGTCTCTGCATATCCCACCTGCACAGGCAACAAGTTCTGCTCATTTCCCATGCCTGTCACATGGGAATTTACCTACACTGAGTATTCAAACCTGAAAGAACATTATGTTACTGTCCCTGAGACAAATTAATACCGGATACGTTCATCAAAGGATTACACTGATTATTTTTGTGGGAAGTATCACATGTTCAGCATCAGTTTTCATAACTAGAATAAGATATGAACTCTTACATTTTCTTTAACACTTCAACACCTCTCTTCAAGGAAGTAACTTGCAAAGTGCTACAATTACTGAACATGAGTATGAAAGGAATCAGCAGGTCACACACCATCATCACAGACTATTATTCAACCTCTGATTCCAAGTTAGAAATCCACATGGATTTTTATCATAATTTCATTTTGATCTTGACTTGCCAAGCTTAGCAAACATGCATGTGAGCTTTTGGGAAGCCGGGTGTCCAGCTGGTTGGCAACACACAGGCACTGAAAAGAGAGTTTGTTACAGGAAAGAACTCTGTGAAATTTAATAAAAATCAGGTAAAAACGCAAACAAATTCCATGAACGTAAGCTGAATTTTCACTTTAATAAAAGATAGAGGTGGCAAAGCTGTATTTAAGGATTCAACATCTGCCTGCTCTAATAAAATAAAGCAGCCTTGGCCAAGTGTGTTGGTGTCTCTGGCAGTGCAGAAAATAACCTATGACAGCTGAGAAAGCAAGTTTTCCAAGGTTTCCCTCGTCCCTGCTACTTTTCTAGGCCAACCAACACTGGTAACTCTCCACTCCCATGGTCTCCCAGCCCTCAGCCTGCTGTGAACCCAACAATGTAAAGATGTTTTCACTGCCTTTCTGAACTGAATGTTAATTTAAAAACCTGCTCGTTGTATGATCCCTCTGCTGTGTCATGGTTTGGGAGGTGTAAATGGAGTCCAAGTGGTGTCAGTCACTGGGGACACTGAGAGATCCCAAGGTGGTGACTGGTAAGGACAGAGATGGGAACTCCATGGCCTTCAGCTTGTCCCAAGGACAATTCCATGGATACCCTGTGACTGCCACCAGCTCCTCAGCAGATGACACTGGGGGCTGTGCTCACAGCTGAACGTTTTCAGGCTTCTTTAGTGTTTGAGCAGCTTCTCCCCAGTATTTCCCTTCCATCCCCTCTCTGGGGAGAGCGAGAATGAAGGGAGAGCTCCAGCCCTCCAGCAGAGTTTGCTCCTGAAGCCGTGCTTTGCCTCACGGAAAGGCACTCAGTGCATGATCCCACAGTGTCTGCTGCACCCCAGATACTTCATCCAACATTCCAAAATCAGGAATATCTCCAGGGAGACCTGGTGAAGCCAGGTCATTCCTTTTTAGCAACTAATGGAAACTCGATGTCAACGAGTGCCACAAAAGAAAGAACGACTATAAGGAAATGGGGGAAATAATGTGGTCAAATAATTCAGGAGTTACTGAGATGTTCTGCAATTATTTGAGAAATCTGGGGGGAAAAACAAAGGGGAAAAAAAAGAGCAGCATAAGAAGGAAAAATAATTTCTCCCTACAACGTACAGCAGTATGATCTTAGTCTCCAAAAGTCCTTAAATGTTTGGATTGCTGAATCAATTAAAAATTTACAAGGTAAATCTTTATACTAATAATAACTAATTTGAAAAATAGGACACAAACCCATAGTCACTTCAAACAGCAATAGAAACTAGTCTCGGATGTCAAATAAATAATAAAGAAATCAATTAACTCAAGAGTATAAGCCACTAGGAAGTAACTAAGTATAAAAATATTTATGGTATAACCAAAACTAAAACTGTCAGGGATTAACACAGGGTGATAAAAGGAAACAATCAGTTTCTGACAGTTTTCTTTTTTTAACTTCAGCTCCAAAAAGTAATTTGCCTAGAAAAAAGCCACCTTACAAAGACTATTTCTGTTTCAGTCTCTCCATCTGTAAGAGGTACAAGAAAATCAGCACACTCCCAATTTATCTTTTTTTTTGTTCCCTCCACAGACTTCCAGTGGCAAAAATAACAAGTCTCGGTGCCCATATAAATCTGAGACAAAACTGGAACTATAGTAAGAAAACTACTATAGACATAAAGAAAACAAGACTGCAGTAGTGACACTATTCCTCCAGCTTTAGAAACTTGAACTGAAGTCATCTCATTCACTTTCCACAGCTGCCAAAAGCTCACCGTTTTTTGCACATCTCAAATGGAAAGAAATCAACCAACCAGCTAACCCCTCAACTCACATGCTATGTGGAGATACTGGACGCACATCAAGCAACAACCTTTAATAATCTGACTTTGTAGTTTGGTGCCTCTTTCCTACACAGGCCAAACCAGTTACAACCACTCACTCCAAGTGCAGTAGATGAGGCTGATGCTTGGGTGAGTGTAATGTACAGACCAGCTTGTAAAACTACTTTTAAATATCCGTGACTTGCAGCATAATTGCTTCCCTCTCCACTAAGTACAGCATTTGTAGGATTGGATTACAGCCCTACCTATAAAATGCAGCCCTTTATTAGGGACAAATTAAGACAGCCCTCAGTAACCTAATAACATATAACCCATGACCACAACACTGCAGCTTTATGCATCCCATCCTGCTTTATTGATGTAAATCAGACTCCTGACTGCAGCCAGATCAGCCACGTGTTTTAAATAAAGCATGGACGTGTTTTGTAAGACCTATGTCAGAAAAAAGGGAAGAAACATGAAAATGCAGTGTTACTCTAACATGTGAGCTGCTTTAGGACTCTGGTTGGGAGGCCACAGCACTACTGTAGATGAGTTATGTGTGATCTTATTCACAGAATGAGAAAGCCCAGGCTAAGAGGGCGGGGGACAGGACTGGGGACAGCACAGCCAAGGACACGTCCTGCTCCTCATCCTCCAACCCCTGAGGGATAAAAGCGTGGCAGCACAAGTGTGGCCCCCTGTCCAACCACCACGACTGGCTGTGCCTGGCACCACAGCAAGTCGACACCATGGAATCACAGAAACGTTTGGGTTGGAAGGGACCATAAAGTTCACTAAAGTTCTTCCATATCCCTGCCAACACAGGCACACTGAGGCACTGGGGACACCGGGACACTAAGGACTGTGACACAAGTAGACACATTCTTAAGCTTGGCCAAGGTAGGTTTAGATTGGGCAATTGGAAGAAATTCTTCATGGAACAGGTGATAAGACATTGGAAGAGGCTGCCCAGGGAGGTTTGGAGTCCCCATCCCTGGTGTCCAAGGAAGGCCTGGACATGGCACTCAGTGCTCTGGGCTGGTGACAAGGCCAGCACAGGAAACAGCTTGGACTCGGTGATCTCACAAGTCTTTCCCAACCTCAGCAATCCTGGTATTATCTGACTTAGGGGAATGAGGAAATCAGCGATGACAGGACCTGTGCCAAGGGAGATTTAGGATCGACATTTCTCCACGGGAAGGGGGCTCAGACATTGGAGGAGCCCAGGGAGGTGGCAGAGTCTCCATCCCTGAAGTGTTTAAGACAAGGCTGGTCGCGGCACTGAGTGCCACGGTTAAGCAGACGGGGAGGTGTTCGGTAACAGGCTGTGCTGGGGTGTGTGCCAGGCTCCGTGAGCGCGATGTTTCCGTGACTGTGATGTTCCTGTGACTGTCACGGAGGTACCCGCGGCTCAGGGGCCGCTGCCGGGCCCGGCGCGCACGCGCGGAGCGGCCCCGGCGGGCGCAGGCGCGCGGGTGCGCCCCGCCCCCCTCCGGCGCGCGCGGAGCGGCTGCGCGCGCACGCGCAGTTCCCCTGGCGGCGGCTCCCGGCGCGCGCCCGGCGCTGCCCCCCCCCCCCCGCCATGCCGCGCCGTGGGGGGGCGGGAGGCGCAGCAGCGCCTGCGCGCGCCGGGCGGGTCCGCGCGCGCGCGAGCCCGCGTGGGCCTCCCCCCACCCCCACAGCCGGGCCCGGCGTGGGGGGGGGGGGCATCACCGGCATCATCATCATCATCACCACCATCATCACCATCATCATCACCATCATCATCTTCCTCCTCCTCCCCTCCGCCGCGCCCCTCCCGCCCGGAGGCCCCGCCGCGCTCCCCTCGCCCCCCCCCACCCGGAAGGGGGGGGCTCCCCCGCGCTTACCGTGTAGCGCGGGGCCGGCGCGGGGGCTCCGGGCTCGGCCGGGCTCGGCTGGGTCGGTCCCGGCGTCACACAATGAAATCAGCGGCCCCGATCATTAATTCTCATCATGATCGTGACGTGCGCGCAGACAGCGGCCAATGGCGCGCTGCGATCAGCGCGGCCCGGACGGCGCCCGCCCCCGCCGCCCGCCGGGGGGGCGCGCACGGGAGCGCCGGCACCGGAGGGGACGGGGCGGCCACACGGCCCGGCCCCCGCCGGCCCCGAGCCCCGCACCGCCCCCGGGCCGCGGGGCCCGGCCCGCATCACCCCGGGAGTGCTCCTGGAGAGCCATCCCTGAGATTTCGCGGGGAGAGAGGGAGGGAGCGAGTCTGCAATCCCTGTAAATGTGTCCAAGAGGGTGGTGCCAGGCTCTGTCCAGGGACAGGACAAGGAACAGCGCCCATAAACTACAACACAAGTTCCACCTCAGCACGAGGAAGAACTTTCCATGAGGGTGGCAGAGCCCTGGGAGGGTGTGGAGTCTCCCTCTGGAGACATCCCAAACACACCTGTGTGGGACAAGGTGTTTCACCTTTGGGACACCTTCCTGTATCACCTACTCCAGGTGATCTCCAGAGGCCCCTTCCAACCCCATCCACTGATTCTGTGGATGTCCGTCCCTGTGATCCCCCCTGGATTGTGCAGCCTGGGCTCACAAGGAGCCCAGTGAAACCCAAAAAACTCCGTGAAGCACCAGGGCTTCATTTGCATCGATATTGTGGCACTCGATAAATAAACCTTTTATTTCCCAGGATGGATACGTCTGGTCTGGGAAGGGAGGAAATGCTGGTGTTTGCAGGGCAGGTACCCCGTGGGTACACACATGCACTCGCTGTGTCCTTACAGGATCCAGGTACAGCCAGGTGCCGGCCCCCCTTCGGGATCCATTTCCCTTCCTAAAGGAAACCTCCTCAGCAAAGGAGCAGGAAGGACACTGCTGACCCATTCTGATGGGTTGTGTGCTAGAAATCGTGTAAAATCACTGTTTATTGGCTCGGCTGCAGGAGCACTGAGAAATCAGAATCAGATTTGAGACCTGTGTTCGCTGCAAAGTCTCTAGACAGGCCATACCCTACTCCCAGTACTTTCGTCTGAAAGTCACAATGTTAAAATATTAAACAAGATTAATTTTGCACGATGCTTTAATCAGAAATACCAGTAAATATTTCTGCAGGGCTCAAGTAAAAGAATCGCTGCTGGTTCTCTGTAGGCAAAGAGGAGAAAAGCAGACAGTTTATTTTAAAATTGCAAGAAGTTGTTTACATTGTTTAAAAATTTTACCACTGACTTCTGAACTAGTGGTGGCATCCCTTTGGGGAGTTGGGAACAGATGATCTTTAATGTCCTTTCCTTCTGAGACCATTCTATACTTCTATGGTGTAGTGAACATCCTGAATTTAGTAACAGGATTTTAGGGATAGCCCATATATTTAAACCTTAAATCTTCTGTTGTGCTGCTTTGTCTCCTGGATATGTTCCCTTCCTCTATGTGCCATCAACACTCGCCCTGTAAAAATTAAATACAGCAGCCACAAAACCTCTACACCACCACTTCTATAGAAAATAATTGGTTTGGAATTAGCTATGGAACGATTCCTGAGAAACTTGGTACGTTTTCTTCTCAATTTATCTGCAGCTTGGGGAACAAAAATGGTGAGACATTCTCTCTAAAATCCCTTGAAAAATACAGTAGTGTTTGATAAAATACAGCTTATTAAACTCCTTTAAAATGGGGAATAATAGAAAGTAATATTTCAAGGGCTCTAATTTGACTAACAATGGGCTCACAGGTGCTTTTTCTATGGTTTTCATTAAAAAACTCATAGAATCGTTCTTGAAGGAGACATGAGATGTGTATTTAAGTTGTCAAAGAAACCAGTTTGCAGACTTGCAGCTCCAAAAAGAAGTTTATTGATCACAGTAATGTTCTCTACAATACAGAAGAGGAGGCTGAATGTACAGGTTAACAAAGCTGCTGCTGTTTGCAGCAGAGTGACAAGCTCCAGAAAGAATCTCATGTTATGTATTTCCCTCCCTGATAATGCCTCTCAAGGTGCCAAACCTCGAGGGAAAAAAGCTATGGCAGGATGAAATAAACCAAATATTCTTCTCCTGCCGCCAGATACAAATGCTTCCTCCTTCATTAATGACAGATTTAAATTAACAGGGGGCTGGCAGATTGGTCTGGTGGTTTAAACAGTAGCCTGGGACATGAAAGGAGTCATTCCATGAGGGAATTAATCATCAAAGTGAGACTCTGTGCTGCAGTTCCTCTGTAGGAGCTCATTAAACTGATTAGCCCTGCTCACCATTAGTGATTTACCCCGGTGTGGTTCTATAGCAGGGCAAACATCTGGGCCAGGGCTGGGTGTTGGTATTTCCTGCCACATCTGGGAACATCTGCACTGCTCCCTGGTGTGACAGGGAACAGAGCCCACGGTCAGGAACGCAGCTGTAGGATCATAAAAGTGTTCCAACACCTTTCCCTTTTCCAGCAGCTTGGAGGTTCTCAGACTTTTGGCAGATCGTGCAGGTAAAAGAAGTTTCTGTAGGGATTGCTCAGAATTCCTAGGCAAGGACGTGGGAGCTGGTGTGTGACCAAAGCCTGAAGAGATTTGGTCACACAGTTTAGAGCAATGGCTGCTGAATTTCCATTTCTCTGGCTTTTTATGGAGTCTAGAAAACACTGAGGAAGCCACAGGGGCAAACTCACCCCACTCCACAGAAGCCTTTCCTGGGGCAGTTTAACTCACTTCAGGATGCCATTACTTAGATAATGTTTTAAAGAATGCAGCTCTAAGCCAGGCCTTGGGATCACCTGTAAAGTCAGTGGCCTTTCAAGAAGGAGTGAAAAGAATGTGGAAAAGAGCCCATTTTCACGTGGAATTTTTGTATTTGCAATTCCCCATCCTGTCGAGTAATTTGGCTCTGACACTGCTCCAAATTAAATCATGGGGCTGCCTTGCATCAGCCAAAAAGGGACCTGGGTTGAATCTGTCCCCTTGTCCCCAAAGAGTCCAACTTGAGATTGGGAAGATGTATGGGGAACCCAATCTTGAAAAGCCTGGAGTTAATCTGGTGCTGCACCATCCTCCCTTTGGGAATTTCTTGATATCATTCATCCTGAATCTTTGAGAAGCTCAATCCTCATAAGAGATTTATTAAACTTCAGCTTCAAGAGTGGCCACAGCAATACCCTGCTGGTCATTTCATTTTGTTGGAAGAGTGTGTCAGCAGTTTCCTGAGGAGCTCTGGGGCTTTGTCCCCTCAGTTTCATTCCAAAAATGTGTCTGACCATTCCAAAAACCCTGCTAAAGCCAAGATATGTAACATCTACTGCTTCATATCTCTACAAGGCTCCTTATTCTGCCACCAAGGAAAGTTTGACGTGATTTTTTCTTGTGAAATCTGAATTGTTTCCACCAAAATATGTATGTCCTTCTTTTCCTATCGATGCCATTGGATTTGCAGCTCTGAAAAGCAAGTTCTTGGTTTAGATTCCTGCTCTTTCCCAGGTTTTCAGCTCAATGAACACCCAAAATGACAAAAACAATGCTCATTTTACAGAAATATTCTAAAGACACACTAAACACTGGAGCACAAGATCTGCTAAATCAGGAGGTTCCGTGCGAAATGGTGATGGAGGAAGGATTACAGTGTGTAAACCTTAGGAAAAATGTTAATATGGAAAATTCCATGAGGCACATTTCCTGCATCTAAAAACCCAGCCAGAATTAGTGGTCTTACAAGATTTACAAATTTTCTGTCTTTTTTGAACTTGGTTTTGCCATATTAATTAAAATTACTCATTAATCCTCACCCAGTGCATAAACAAAGCTCCCATAAACTGAATTTGTAAATATGTCCTTTGTGCTGGTATGGAAAAAACAGCTGGTGCTTATGGGAAAAAATGGAAAAGAGCCTGGCTGAGTAGATATTTTAAGGATTTGTTCCACTTTTTTACTTATTGGGATGTTTTTAAAGAAAATCAGGGATGCTCTTTCCTTTCATTTTTATTGCCTTTGATAATTTTTTGTACACCAAGCAGGGAAAATGATGAACTCGAGGAACATATAAAAATGCAACACACCAAAAATTTTTTTAAAAAGAGGGAGATAATTATTGTATATTAATTTTTCATCCAGTAGTATTCCTAGCATAAAGAGTGTTACAGCACAAAGAAAAAGTCAAAACTTTTTTAAACAAAAATGAAAACAAAACCAGGCATGAGGAAGCAAAGAACAAGAGAGAAAACCATCATTTAAAAAAAAAAAAAATCTATACAGCCCCTCCTTTTGTCATTTATCTTCCCCCTACAAACCCAAATTCAATTGCTGAGATGATTCACCTAAAGGTGATGCCCAAGGAATTCTTATTTCCCATGTTTTTTTTTTTTTTTTTAGAAAAGCAGCCAAGAAAATGTTGAGTTGGAATCTTCAAAGCATTTATTAGTTTAGGCAGCACTTTGCATTTCTTTGACTTGTATTTCTCCAGAGGTTAAG
This sequence comes from Acridotheres tristis, assembly GCA_037013685.1. NCBI lineage: Eukaryota > Metazoa > Chordata > Aves > Passeriformes > Sturnidae > Acridotheres > Acridotheres tristis. The sequence continues at coordinate 16,184,225 of CM072889.1, forward strand.
ATGGTTTTTCTGTTTGCTCAGGTCTCCCAACATCAAACGTTGTTCTGCTCCTTCTTTTCTACCTGTGGGTCCACACTTTATTCCACCTCCACCAAACCTCATGCCTGTCCCTTGTTACCAGATCCTTATTTTTTCTCTTGTACCTCTGACTGGGCTGAAAGAGCCTGAAAAGTTTTTTTGGTTTCTTTGGGTTTTTTTTTCCTTTAAAAGTAGAATAAATATAGTGCTTGTCCTGAGTCCTTGGAAATAAAAACAACCATCACTCAGCAGTTTCTTAAAGTGTTTTTCCTTGCTTCTGTTACCTTGTTTGATTTAGTCAAGCTCATTTTTCTCCCCAGCCACAGCAAGCCAAAGTAAGGGAAAGAAATTATACAATAAAATACAATGTAGGTTTAATTCTAAAGGAAACAGCTCCATAAAAGCAGAGATGAAGACAAAAACTTCTGAATCAATTTTACTGATGAAAAAGCAGTACAAACACCTGATGGTCCCCAAGAACTCCACATTCCTGGAGAAGAAGAAAGGTGAGTGTCTGAAAGATTCCAAGGAAATCCTTTCAGCAGTGGTAAACCACAAGCTGAAAGGAAAGCATGGAAATATCAAATATTATTAACCCCACCGTGAGCCCTTTGGCCCTTGCTGAAAACGTGCTCCTCATGTGACCTCCCTAAAGTACAAGATCAGCTAAAAATGCCAGATTTCAGCAAGGAGAGAAATCCATGAGACAATTCCCAACCCTGCTTGGCTGATCCATCCATCAGTTTGCAGGGGGGGTTTCAGGAAAAGGCAAAGAATCTCGGGAGAATCTTGATCAGGGGGGAGTGTCCTCCTTGGGAAGGAGCCACTGGCTTTTTTAGATTAAATATCCCACTTTGTTCAGTCCCATAGCATCCCTTTTATTTTGCCATAAGACTTTGTAAGTTTAAATCTTATCACAGGCTGCTATCATTCATTACAGAATTATCCTGTTAAGAAATATGTTTACAAAGTAATCTTCCATCTTTGTCTTTGAGATAACAATAAAATTGAAGTATCGATGGTTTGATGCCAAATATTTTCCCCTTTATTGCAACCTTGTTTTCTTTCATCTACAGAGGAATTTGTTTAAATGCAAATTATTTCTTTCATGAAAGAAGACAGCTTTTGTATGAATCACTATTAGTTTAAATAATTTCCTTAAATGAAGTCTTACTCGTGGTAGCACTACATTATTGTCTCCAACCTGTTTGACTTCCTCTCCATTTCATCTTGTTTAATCTCAGCCCAGATAAAATGGAATGATGTGACATTAAAGGGAAGCTTTTGTAAGAAGAGGGGAAAGTTACTTCCCAATCCCTGGTGATGTAGTTTGTACTTCTGGGTGCCTGATGGATGCTTCTTCAGGAACAACCACATCCAGGAAATGCCTTTAATCTCCTTTGAGGTGAGATAAAATGCCCCATGTGGTTCAGGGGTAGCCACTGTCACCCAGCTGTCCCCATGAGGCAGAGCTCTGGCACCTAAAGCAGCATTTGGGGCACAAATCGAGTTGTCTCCTTTTAAATGCAAGAAAGAGCAGGAACTCAGGACGAATCTCTTGGATCATATAAAAATTCCTGGCTGACTTTTTGGTGGGTGTTTTGTGTTAGAGCACAGGAGTAACTCCCACACAGAGTGATCCCCACAGCTGGAATCCCAGCAGGCACTATTTGAGATGATAGAAATGCTGCATTTATCATGTTTTAGTGTACCAAGGATGGGCTGTGGGATTGGAGTTTCCTGACAGTATTTAAGTGTTGCTGACCAGGGAATTTCCAGTTATGAAGCCTTAATTAACATTACTCCTCAGTGTTCATCACTATCAATAACTGACTTGGATCTCTGTGTTTTCCAATGAAAAAGAAAAAATTCGTTATAAAATAATAGTGATATATTTTACACTCACATGGACATTTTGCTTCATTTTGCCCCCAGATTGACATACTCATCCATTCTCTTGTCCTCCTGAGGTTTTTCTTCTCCCAACCCTGTAGTCCCTTCCAGGACCCCCTCCCAGCCCCCTTGGGCCACCTCAGTCCTGGCTGTGACCCCACTCCTGGCTCCCTGCAAGCAGCTGCTTCCACTGTGCTTTAACACATCCCATAAAAAAAAAAAAAAAAAAAGCTTTTTGATATAATATGGGAGAAAAAAAATAGCTGTAAGCAGTGTATTTCAGTAAAGCTCCCAGAGTAAAAGCAGCAGCGACCTGTCATGCTATGGAGCTGATGGATTTGCTCAGCAGCCCTAAATCACTGTGTTTATCTCGGATTCCCAGCTAATGAAAGGGTGAAGGGTGCTGCAAGCCACGGAGCTTAAGCTCCATTAACTAATCAATTTCTGACTCTGGGAATTAAAAAAATGGGGAGCGAAGCTGTGGTCACTCGAACAGTTTCAGGGGAGGGTGCTCAGAGCAGCAGGAAAATTGGGAGACAAAGGAGATGCCAGATATCACTTTGTTTGCTGAGGGAAAAGAGGGCAGTGAAACAGGGCAATGAACATCGAGGATGTGCTTTGGAAGTGTGAAACGTGGCAAGAAATAAATTTGTAATTCTCAATGGGATGTGGGAGGTCCAGCCCAGCAAGGAGCACGTTTCTGATGCTTTGCAGCAGGAAAGGATCCCTGTCCTTTGTAGGGCTTCAGAAAGGGGGAGAAAGGTGCCTTGGTGCCATTCCCCAAACCTGGGTGTGTCCCTGAGCTTCCTGGAGCATCTGCAGGCACCTGGGTGACGCTCAGGTGTGTCAGGGAGGCTGCAAAGGCAGCAGCAGCCCCTTCCCAGCAGCTGTGCCCTTCAGCAGGATTAGGGGAGATTTGAAAGCATCGAAAGCCTGGGAGGATTGAAGAAAAGCAAATAGCCCAACTTCATGGCAGAGTCTATTGCCAGGGATTCACTTAATCGGGATCTGTGTCAGCTGCCTCCATTGGCCCCCTGGAAGTCCTTTATGTTGGGTAAACATTTGCAAATGAACTTTTTTGTATTTTGGGAAAGGGAAAAAAACCCAAAAACCGGAATACCTTACCAGCAGTACTGGTGTCTGAACTCTACAGAAACGTTTAGACCTTTCAAACTAAATGTCAAGTTGTTCCTATTGAGTCAAATTCTTGCAAATTTAAGCTAATTAACATAACCACTTTCCAAGTCAGAGCAGGCCCTTATGCTGTGCTTAAGTGGTTTAAAACATGATTTTTTTCTGATTGCCACAGCCCCACATTTGTGTCTGTAGGAAGAGAAGGAAAAGTTCTGAGTCCGAAGGGTTTTTTATTCCAGGCAGCAAAATTCTTCATGCACATACATGTAACTTGGCTATGATCATTTTTAATACAGAATGGTATTATTTTCCTAATAATTAAGAAATGTGATCCAGCTGAAATTTCTGGGATCAGAAGGGACACAACTGACTGGAAAGGAATATTCAAATAATCATGTTTGCTTTTAATCACAAGACTGACCCAACATAAAGGGTGATGAACTGAGTTCCAGGAAATGGGAATTTAATTCTGTGTTGCTTTCCAATGTCAGTCTTCTCCCTGTCACATCCATGTGAAAGCTCACCTTGATTTTGTATCACTTTCTAGGTACTGCATTGGCAAAGCAGTGTTTGGAAATTGAGATTCAAATCAAGTCATATTTTAGAGCTATTAACTTGGTACAGCTAAAATTGTACAAAGGGGAATGCTTATATTCAGCATAAAAAATTTTATTTACCTGGGGGAGATTTTAGTGTCCAAGACATAAGTTTGTGATAAATAGCAGAATTTGAAAATGCTCTTTTCAATATACAGGGTCACAGTCTGCAAGCAGAGACCCAAAAGTGGAAAGATAGGAAAATGTGAGTCACAATTCCTGAAAAGCTTTGATTCTGGTGGCAATTTAACAGCAAAATAATTAACTTTTTTATTGTAGTCTGAATATTAGAATTCCAATCAGGATGATGTTCTACCAGAAAAGTTAATCAGAAATTTATTAACAAAGAGTATACAAATTTTTTTGCAATTAATTAATATTTTAGAAAATAATCTCTTTTTTAGTGTCACTTTCTGACAGCTAATGATACACATTTTTGCTTAAGTGTGAAAACATGTCACTTATCATTTTAGAAGAAAATGCCTTCAACAAAGTTTTCAGCCTAAGCTATTTTTAATCCTAATGTTTTCTGTGAATAAGTAGAAATAAGAAAATGAATTGTGCTGTGAAAAGCCACTAAAACAGTTTTTCCCCCAGGAGATTATAAATATCTGTATATATGGGCAGAAACGTTCAATTAACATGAGAAATGTCCTGCTAAGTTTCATGATGATGTACTGGGAGAGAGCAGCAATACAGCAAAACTGGTGAGCTATACAAAAGGAGTAAGAACTTTCTTAGCAAGATACACGATTGCAGAAATTAGACATTTGTTAAAAAGATGTGGTGCAGAAATGCAGCAAACGTGGCACTTCATCAGGAAAACGGGCAGGCAGCATTAAACATAAGTGACGGTGTGGGGTTTAGTTTAGAATGCAAAATGAATTTATAAATAATAGATGGAGATAATATGGATAGTTCTAGATAGATGAATTGAATCCATTTTTTTTCTAACTCTTTCAAATTAATTTGAGACAGCTGCACAGTTACGCCCCTTCCCCAAAGAGTTAAGAAAATGTTAAATGGGCAGCTCACATGATGGAAAGTTATTATCCTGAGATGAGCCTTGGAGGAATTATGGGGAAGAGGGAGATAATATTGGAATATATGACTTTGATTTTTATTTAAGCATTATAACTTGAAATAGTCACTAAAATCCTCGAGCTCTTCCAGGCAGAAGACACAAGGCATTGTCTGCAGGGACCAGGAAATAAGGGGCAAGTTCTTTACAGGTTTCTCACCTGGCTCACCTTTTCCCAGTAACAGTAACACCTGCAGAGAGGCTTTGTGGCCAAAAATTGCTGCTGCACTGAACAGAAAAATAAACCCAAAGCTGCTCAAACTGCAGGAGAGGATTTCCTTGGGAGAAAACTGAGTCCTGGAGCTGCTGGGCTGGATTCAACTGGGATATGAACAGAAGCTTGAGGAACAAAACTGGTGACACTCAGTGACCTTGGGAATTGCTGGTGGACATGCAGGAGACTCCAAGGGCAAGGCTTGGTCCTGGTCATGTCTATGTTAAAAGTCTTGGCTCCTTGTTTTAGGATGAGATATTTTGTTTTGTGCATTTCTAATCATACTCACAGGCAAAACTAAGCCCAACTAAGGGAAGAGCTAAAAATGCAGGTTTTTCTCACTCTGAAGAAGCTGAAAAAGAGAAGAGAGACTCCTCATGGAGACCTGCAGAAGAAAAGAGCTGCTGGAAGGCTTGAAGGACACATGTCCTGAGGAAACACTCGGTGGGTCAGATATATCAGAAATCAGAGAGTATTTCGAGAACTGCTGTTGCAATAGCTGCTGAAAACCCCTAAATCAGGGGATCTATCCCTGGATTTTTATGGCAGGGCTGTGGTTGGTGCAGAACATGCTGTCCTTCCCTCGCAGGGGACAGGAGGACGGCGAGCTGTCGGAAGGAAGGAGAGCTGGGAGCAGGAGCTGCAGATGGCTGAGGGTTCTGACAGCCCTTCCCATAAACAAGGTTTTTCTGGATGGCAGGCCTTTATTTTGGAGCTGAGCTGGTGCAATTTGTGACTACAAGAAAGCGAGAGAGAAATGAAAGCTGCCTCTGAAGCACAGCTACAGAGCTTCCCAGCTCTTGGCAATTAGTTTATGCCTTCCTCAGCTTGATCAGAGCGCTCCTTGTCACTATCTAACACGGTTTCAGGTTGTCCAAAAGGAAAACATCGTGTTGTTTGCTTGCCAAGCTCTTTCAAAATAAAGTTACTGTTGCATGTAGGAGAGGGCAGAGCTGTTTGGAATGGGAAGAGCAGGGGAAGAGCCCTGAGAAATTAATTACGGGAGGAAAGCTGGTTGCTGATGCAAAGCTCCTGGTTAAGAGCAAAGGGCATGCTGCTGGGATGCAGAGGAAAACACGACAGGACACATCACCATCATCTCCTCGGTCTCTAAACAGCAAATCAAGTTAATTTGGAGAGACAGGCTGAAGGGAAGAGACCTTTTTATTCTGCATCCTTCTTTCGGATCAGTGTTTAACTCGTGCCAGTGTGTGGCTACAGAAAGGACCAAAAATGTTCTGCATTCAGACCTGAGGTTTCATCCCTCACAGAGGTATCAAGGGCAGGAGAGGAATCTTCACATCCTAAATTCTCTGAAGTGCCCATGGTGGAGGCTGCAGCAGAGCTTTCCGTGTCAGGTTAGTCTGGCAGGTGTTCATGGCTCACACCAATTTTCTTTTTTCTAGCTTTCAGATTCTTGTATCTCTATTTCTGCTCACAATATTAAGGCAACACACACTGGGAATATCTCTGTAGTCACAGGCAGTCCTCCAAGCAAATATTGAGTCTTAACTAAACATGGAGAATGAAGAGGGCTACTGGAGAATAAAGCAGGAGCATAATCTCTGAGGTTTTAACCAAGGCATTAGAAAGACCTAATAATAGCAGGGCTTTGCAGAGATGCTAAGATAAAGAAAAAGCCATCTTGAGAATGCCTTGAAGAAAAGCTTTTGCTGTCACCAGTCAGTTAGCAACATGAAAGACAAGCATGGACCGAAAATCACAGTGGAAAATGAAGATGGCATGATAATAATTGTCACAATTTTATGAATCTGACATTCCCCATGCCAGCACATCCTGGGTCACCCCATCAGATATCTCTGCAAGGCAAAATGACTCTTTTGATATTGCAGCCCATGCTCAAACATTTCTGTGAGGCACGTTTTGCTGTGGGGTGGTGGACAAGGAGATAATGATGGAACACAAAAGAATAAAGTGATTTTTCTCAGTGGAATAGTTTTCTACACCATTGCCCAGAGTGCACCCAGCTCTCCTGGACACGTGAACATGAACTTGTCCCTCCTCTCCCACCACACTGAGGGTCCCTCAATGGCAAAACAAACCCATTTCCAACATTACTGGGCATTTTCTTCATGCCAGAAATGTCACACAGAATACACAGCCCAAGTTTCACAGAATCACTGAATATGCAGAGTTGAAGGCATTAGGAAAATCAACAGGCACTTGTGCTTCAAAGCCACCTTTCCAGCCAGCAAATAATGAATTACAAGGGAATCTGGTATCAATATTTTGGAAGTTTTATGACTATTGTCAAGTTTTCCATTATTGCTGTTTTTTTTCCAAAGTGATATCATTTACCTAATGTAGTGAGAAGCAGATGGTTTATTGCTTAAAAGTTGTTATGTGGTTCTTGCAGAGGAAGTACACTGAGCATTTATTCCGTTTTTGTCAAATAAATATTTTCCATTTATTTACCAGAGGAAGGGGAAAGGCAAATGCCAATCATATAGTGTGTAAATGAATATGGATATATTGACAGGAAATTAAACATGTTGTGGTTATAAATATTCTGATATTTTATTTTCTTCAAAGAAAAGGAGCTGGAGTTGGCAGCACTCAAATTTTAAAATTAAATTAAAAGGACAATTCTGAAAATTTAGTCTGATCTCCATAATACCTACAGAATACAGGCCATTGATCCATGTGTAATAAATTATTTCTGGAACTTATTTTGAGAGCGATTGCCCAGCTTTGCCCTCAGAAATTCTCATGCTGACCCCGTGACTGTCAGTACTGTAAGCTCCATGTCATGGAAAACCGAATTAAGAGAGTGAATCCATTCTGAGCATAGAATTGCCTGCACAGAGCTACAGGATCCCTCTGAAGCTGCATGGGAGGCTCAAAGAGACTTGCCGCAAGATATTTCCCTGTTTCCCCTTAATTTAGTTACACTCTGTAGTCAGTTCTGAACTGAGCAGAACTTTGTGGCTGTTCCTGGAGGAATTCTGTGTAGGAAAATGATCACAAAGGATCTGTCTGCAGTTTTCCCCTGCTTGCCAAAGTGGTGATGGCAAACTGAAGAGATCAGTGGAGCAGATGAGGATCCTTTAATTTCCCTTAATATGAAAATATTTCAGTGTTCTCTGCTCATTTGCAGTCTGAGTCAAAGAACACAAAGTTCATCTCCTATGAGAGAAAACTTACCCCAGTTGTAACTTCATAGTGTCTTCACTGAAATCAGAGGATTTCTCTTGGAGAAGAATTTTTTTTTGTTACTTTTTCTACATTATATCTTTGCCATTAATACACAGAAGTTGTATTTAAAACTCTGGATAGGGCTGCAAAAAGTGATCATTTTTTCCAAAAGATGTGCAGTCTAGAGAACCTGTTTTATAGAAAAGCTACTCTTGATGTCAAGGAAGTGTAACAACAGCTAAAGGGCAGCTCCTAAAAAAAAAAAAATGATGTTATGATGAAAGTGATGCAAGACAGGAGGAAGTTTGCAGTGCCTCTGTCCATGATGTACATATTCTGTGGCTAAATAGAGGATTTCAGTCCCAAGAGAGGACTTTTGTGAACACTAAAACACCCTGAGAAAAAAGCAGTGCACAAAACCATCTCAGCCGTGTCAAGGCATATTTTTCAGCGAGTGATAACAAAACAATTTCTCTACATTCCCGAGAAACCAAGTATTTCTTGGCATTTTTGTAATGTTAGCCCTGATTTCCAAACCATTTGTTAAGGGTATTTTAATGCCCAAATAATGTAAAGTATCATAAATTATGACTAACACACATTAATAAAACAGCTTTATCATCTAATGAAACATGAAAAAATATCAATTTCTAATGAAGCTCCATGTAAAAACTGGGATATTAATAACTGTGACAGAAGAGCAAAGACTACAGCGAGTTCCTGTAGAAAAAAGTCCTTAAGGTTGATACAGCAGTAAATGCAGTGAAAATGCAATGAATGAATGAATGAATTGGGGTTTATGGAAAGGGAGGCTGCTGTGCTGCTGGAGCTGCTGCTGGGTGCAGAGCCAGCAGATGGCACTCCAGAATGTGGAACACCATCCTCCCCATCCTCATCACCCTCACCATCCTCCCCATCCTCATCACCCTCCCCATCCTCCCCATCCTCCCCATCCTCATCACCCTCACCATCCTCCCCATCCTCATCACCCTCACCACCCTCCCCATCCTCACCATCCTCACCATCCTCCCCATCCTCATCACCCTCACCACCCTCCCCATCCTCCCCATCCTCCCCATCCTCCCCATCCTCCCCATCCTCACCATCCTCCCCATCCTCATCACCCTCACCACCCTCCCCATCCTCCCCATCCTCCCCATCCTCCCCATCCTCCCCATCCTCACCATCCTCCCCATCTTCACCATCCTCACCACCCTCCCCACCCTCACCACCCTCCCCATCCTCCCCATCCTCATCACCCTCCCCACCCTCACCATCCTCATCACCCTCCCCATCCTCCCCATCATCACCCTCCCCATCCTCCCCATCCCCACCATCCTCCCCATCCTCCCCATCCTCACCATCCTCCCCATCCCCACCATCCTCCCCATCCCAGGCTCCAGGGACAGACCTGCTGCCTCCCGGGGTCACAGCTGCCACAGTTCCACCAAGGACAATCTGCTGGTGAAAGTACCTGGGCTCCAGCTGGGGCTGAGATGGAGAATCACAGCATCGTGGAATGGTTTGGGTGGGAAGGGACCTTAAAACCCATCCAGTGCCACCCCTGCCATGGACAGGGACACCATCTGCTGCCACAGGGTGCCCCAAACCCCATCCAACCTGGCCCTGGACACTGCCAGGGATCCAGAGGCAGCCACAGCTTCTGGACATGACAATGCAATTCCCACCCAAGATTGGCTGCGTTTGGTGGAGCTTGGTGCTGAGGACACCACAGGTGTGGGTTCAGTCCCTGGATGGGCCATTCACTTAAGAGTTGGACTTGATCCTTGTCCCTTCTAGCTCAGAATATCCTGAGATCTGAAATAAAAACTGGTGCATGGTGTAGGACCTACCCACTGATGCTCTCTGGGGGCTGGCAATGATCCAAACCCTTTCCTTACAGCCCCAGCCCTGCTCAAAGCACAGGACCTTCCCCCAGCTCTGCTGAGCTGGGCTGTGCTGGGAGAACAGAGCCCAGCCCCTCAGGTTGTAAAGCCAGGGTTAAGTAAGGCCAAGGTTTATCTTTAAATAGGAGAATCTGTCAATCCCTATCCCAAAGCTAAGCTGGGTTTTGTTCCTCCCAGCACATTTTTTGCTCTCGTGCAGCTTCACCAGAGGCACTTTTCTTGCCATCTCTCAACAAGTGTCTCAAGGGTTGGAGGCAACATTTGACAGAACCTGGCTCAGAACAGAACTGATCAAAACAAATAATTTAGCTCCATTCTGTTCTTTAAGGATATGTTATTTTCCACAAAAAACCAGCTGTATAATACTGGAATGTTACAGGATAAAAAGCTTCAGTGATAACTGAGAGTTTCAACAGTCATTTCCTTGGAGATTTTGCTTACATTTCCATTAATAATATAAATTATAGACGTCCTAAGTTATAACATTACATACCACTTTTCCAAGGCATTCATGACTTATTTAATCTGGAACTGCATGCTCTTGTTTTTCCATAATGGACATCAAATGCCATGTCAAGACTTTATTAAACTAACCCACTCCTAAAGGACTTATTTCACAACATGCAAGTTATTTCTTCATCAAAGAAGATGAGAATAATTGTTACCAAATGAAAACTGCGAGAAATACATGATTGTTTTAAGTGTTAGAATGACTATGGTACCAGATTTGAGCATAATCCTTAATTGGAAAGTTATCACTGGCCATGAAATACACAAGAACATTTAACTGCCTCCCACAGTGACCATGAAAATACAGAGACTGATGGTTTAATTAGCAATCCCAGAGATACCAGGCAGTGCTCAAAAGCTACAGCACTCTCAGCATTATTGCTGGGAAGGAGGAGGGACTCCAAACCTTTCCACCAGTCTGTTCAGCCTTAGGCCTTTGCTGTCAAAGGCAGCAGGGATGATTATGGGCTGGAATTACCAGATTATTTTATATAGGCCTTTGACAACAACGTTGTGTCTTAGTGAAAGCTCTGCTTCCTTTCTCCCTTTCAAATGCCTCACTTTGCTCCAATGCTTATGCAGACTTCAGTCAGAAAGTATTTCTCATTTACATGACCTAGATAGAATAATAGTGAGAAAGATGTTCCTTGATCTTTTTTCTCTTGATTTGCTACATTCAGCCTGGAAGAAAAACACAGTCATGGGAATGCATTGTTGCTTTTATGTCGGCATTGGGAAGCAGTGCTAGGTAGGGTGGGGGATAGATCTAGGCAGAAGCCTTGCAATAAACAGGCAGAAAAACACATGGCACAGCTTTAGGGATTACACAGTTTTGCCTATTTTAAAAAATATTTCCTTGTTTAGTGACTTTACACACTTGATCCCACTGCAGTGACCCATGGCTGACAGGAATGGAGAGGGAGGAGGTTTAGAGCTGTCAGGAGTGAGGATGGCAGCTCAGTATTCCATGATTATTCATTCCAGAATTGTTACCTCAGCATGCAGAGTGGACAACCTGTACCAAAAAGTGCACTGAACTGACTTGAACCACGGTTCCAGAAATAGTCTGGACTCCATTTGGCCTTTCCAGTGCTCAGCTGGATCCATCACTGAGTCCCCAGGCTCCTTTCCTGATCTTGCCATGTTCCTGTGCCATTCCCATGGGTGTGAGGAATAAATCTTCCTGGAAACAACAAAAGAAGAAGCAGGGGGAGTCCCCAGGTAGAACCATCCATGGGCTGGCATGCTGAACATACCCATGGGAGTGGTTGAAGGAACATTTCCCTGGGGTTGGAATGATTCGTGACAAACCAGAGCCATGTGCACTGATCTTTGCAACAGAGAGTGCACCTGAATAAATCATCAGCAAGGAGAGAAACGGAGCTTTTTTAACAGCTTTGAATATTTTATTCCAAGAAGTAGAACAAAAAAGTAAATGGTTGTCCTGAAAGTTGTAAAATCCCAGAATACAGGCAAACTGTGACTGGTGATGCTAAGGGAAATCACGGGGTCTTTCAGCCAAATTACAGTTACTGCCTGAGCCAGCACCATGAATAACAGTGGGAATAAATGAAAATGCAAACCATCTTTGGGGGGAGGAGCCTCAGTAACAGGACATGAAAGATTGAGAAGGTTCTCATTGTGAAAATGAAAGTCCTGATTCCAAAATAATAGTTTGAGGCCTCTTTTGTCATCCAAGGACAATTTAAATGGGTGGAATTATTCTCATTGACATTGATGAGCTTTGAATTCAGGCTTCATCCTCTTTCAAAAATATGTCAAAATATATTTTAAAAAAAAGTGCCCAGTCAAGCCTGGGTCAGAAATGTGAGACAAAGGGGCATTGACAGAATGTCTGTCAAATGACAAGAATTAGGGAAATAGTCCAAACAATCATGAATTAAGATTTTTTTTGTGTGTGCAAAATACCGAGTATGTACACAGCATAGCTTATCTCAAATTCTTCCATGCTGCTATTGAACTTAAAAAAAAAAAAAGAATTTTGAGAAAGAATAGTCCCCAAACAACTTGTAGTTTCCAATAGCTAATAGAAATATTTATTCTCAATTCTAGCCCACTATTGTCTAAAAAGAGAAGTATTGTGCCTTTGAGAGCTTTGTCATTATTATGCCCATTGTAAACAGCTATTTAGACAGAACTAAAGCTACTGAAAGTGGTCTCCCAAAACTCTGAGAGGAAGCTGACATGCTGTTCAGCCTTCTTGAAGGAGAATTGATGTGAATCCTTTTGTAAAGAAGATCTGTGCTCTGAGCACTCCAAATACATCATAGAATACTAATCACACTATTTCCCAGAGCTAAAGAAAAATAAAAAAGGATAGAGTGCATCACTGAGCTGAGAATGGCACATCTCTTTGGAGATGTTTTAGTGGGGGAAAAGATGCCTGTCTGCATCCTTAACTGTATCAAAAAGAGCCCTGAAAGGGTAGAGAATAAACTGCCAGAGAGTGGGTTTAGATTGGATTTTAGGAAGGCATTCTTCCATGGGAGGGTGGTGAGGCCCTGGCACAGGGTGCCCAGAGCAGCTGTGGCTGCCCCTGGATCCCTGGCAGTGTCCAGGGCCAGGATGGACAGGGCTTGGAGCAAGTGGAAGGTCCCTGCCCATGGCAGGGGGTGAAATGGAATGGGCTCCAAGGTCCCATAAACCAAAACCAGCCTGGGATTCTGTGATAAATATTCCATTGGTATTTCCTGTTCCCCAATATGAGAGAGAGAGGACAGATCTCAGCCTGGGGACTTCAACACGGGGACATCACCATCCTCTTCCCCTGATGTGCTGGGGAAACTTGGAGCAGCACAGGAGAAAAAGGCACAGAGGAAAGATCACTGAAGAGAAAGGTGGAACTGCTTTGTTCTGCCTTTTTTTTTCTGGACTCTGAGTTTCTCCCCTTGGCACAAAATAGTGGGGCTGCAGATCTCAGGCAAAAGGCTGGAGCCAGCAGCACCTTCTCAGCCACAGGATGCAGAATTTGTGCTGCATGAGGTGCAGAGAGTCACAAATGGGTCCAAAAAGTGCTGTTTGACATGTCTCATTGAAATGGTTCACCTTCATCTCTCAGAAGGGTAGTAAACTTCAGGATTAGGAATACTTAAAACGTTTTTTTTTTTCCTTCATAACAAAAGGAAGACATTGACTAATGATCCCAGCACTGAGAGTCAAAATACTTGCTGCACTTGTCTATCCTAAAGTGCTGTAGTAGTACAAATTGACTCCTCCATGCTGTCATTCTTTCTCTACAAAATGAGCAGCTCATAGGAGGAAATATCCTGGCTCTGAATGTGGCCAGGAAAAAAAAAAAAAAATAGTTTTCTCCCAGTAGTTTTTTTTTCTTGGGTAAGACTTTTCATACTGTGTTTGACATTCTGAATTACATGATTACACAGTACAAGACTCCAGCAACATTTTGCATTGTAAAGATGGAGATGCTCAGCGCTTTGCCAGATGCCAGGCGTTACCCTGACGTTTCTATCTTCACTTTGAGCCGAGTGACAGTCAGCATATTCACAATGAAGCCGAGACAATCTGCCATCAAGTTACAGTAGTGACATTTTGCCTGATGAAGATGCCAGGGCTGGCTGGAACGAAGCAGCTCCGCCGAGCGCGGCGTGCGGAGCAGCTCCGGCTGTAATTCCATGTTTTCTCCGTGCCGGTGGCTCGGCGGGCACAGGCTTTGGTAAGTAAGTCTGTACTGCACCATTTCCTGGCTCGGAGCTCCGGGTGTTGCAGGCTGTGTGCAGTGGGGGAGGTGCCAGAGCTGATCAAGCAGTGTAATTTTATACATTACTGAATCAGTGCGGGAGGAACCTGGAGGGACAAAGCATCATCTTCCCTTTGAACTGCACTGTAAAACCCGACAGCTCTCCTAGCCCAGCCATGCTCTGATACAATTTTTCTCTCCTTTTCCCCCCGATTTTGGTGCGAATGATAAAGTGATCTGATGATGGCTCTCGTTATGGAACCTATTAGCAAGTGGACGCCCAAGCAAGTAGTGGATTGGATGAAAGGTAGGATCGTTTATTGCCGTGTATTGTCTGTACTTTGGATCCTGGCGATTTGCATGCGTGCATTCTTTGTTTTGGGAAGAGTTTATTCAGTTCCGACCATCCCTGCGCTGCTTTGCCCGGTAGTTGTTAGAGGCAGGGCTGGCAGAGGCTGCCGGAGCCGGGCTGTGCTGTGGGAATTGCTGCCGGCAGCGGAGCGGGGATCGGCTGCATTTGTTGGACAATGCAGACAGAAAGTGTTTGTGTCTCACGGCTCCATTGTGCCTCGCACACGGTAACCTCGGGATGTTTGGCTGCTTTAAATTTGCCCTGGTTAGCTCTGGTTTGCTCATATCAGGTGATGTGATGCAGTGGCTGTGCAGCGCTTGTCTGTAGTTTTGGGTACCACAAGGAGCACCGGGAGCTGGGCTGAGCATCCTGCTCCTTCGGGGACGTGTCCTGCCCTGTCCAGGCTCCTTCAGGGACATCTCCTGCCCTGTCCAGGCTCCTTCGGGGACGTGTCCTGCCCTGTCCAGGCTGCCCAGCCGCGGGAAGGCGCAGGGCTGAGCGCGGCTCCCGGGGAAACTCGCCGGGATAACTTGACAGGAATGATGATTTCCCTGCACATTCGCAGTTTCACAACACAGCCGTCAGCTGTGACATGTTTTGCCTGACAATGCTCGGCTGTGCTGCAAACAGACCGGGATGGATGGGAGGGCGAGGGATTGTTCCGATGATAAGTGGTTTAAATTTCTCCGGAGTGGGGGGAGGATGTATTCCCCCGGTGGGATGCATTAGTGTTGTTATACGGTGCTTCTGATGGGCTGTCTGTCTTTGAGACCAATAATTCCTGCCACGGGGGATCTCTGTTATATAAGGAGAAGAGGTGCATATTTGGGGTGTAGGTTACTCACGGAAATGATTCCTGTAATGTGACGACTGAACTTATGGGAGGGTTGAATTGGATGCCCACTCGAATGCCCTTAAAGCTTTCAAAGTATTCTCAGTAATGAGGGAATGGTTCTGATCTCGTTTTGCTGAGCTACATCTCCACACTTGGCTGGAATTGGGCTGGTTTGGTGCTCATCACACACGTTGCCATTATCAGCCAATTATTCTTTTACAAGCACGGGGTCTTGTGAAGCAAACGGTGTCTAGGGGAATGTATGCACTTTGTGTCTCAGGTGTTTGGGAACTCGGGGTAGTTGGGAGGGCTTAAACAGGTCATTGGGATGGATCCTAAACCTTTAGATACAGGATTGATTCCCAGGCTCCAATGTCATTAGGTGATATCAAATCCTAATGTGTGTGCAGAGGAGTTTTCTGATCCACACCTTCATTCTCAGTACATAAAAGAGTTAAAAAGTGGACAGATCACTCTGCTATTTTAACTCCTTACTTGAATTATAATGTAAATTAAGTGTCAAAGTGTGTGGAATACTTGTTGCTAAATTTAAAAAATACTTCCTGCTGCTTTTTTATCCTCTCTGATACGAACTAATTACATCTTGGGGAACAGTAATCCATGATGTGCAGTGGAGGAAGGTCATACAAGCAGCAGGTTTTGAAATGTCTGGAGTTGCCTGACAATTTGATTTCCATAGCAGACTGCACAGTGCACCATCCACAGGGATATCTGGAGTAGGCAGCACTGCCAGTGCTGTGCCTCTGTGCTCAGGCATAAACAAAGATAATGCAATGTACACTGAAGTATTCACAACGTTGATCTTTTCCTTGGTAGCATGGGCTGTGCATCCACAAGCAGGAAAGCTGCACATTTGTCCATTTTCCCCACGTTAATATCACAAGCCTCCTTTTTATCCCAGCATTTACCTTTGCAGATGCATTGTTCGGTTGCAGCCAAAGGAAAGACCTAACCCACACAAATGGCAGACTGGGGTCAGTTTAAAAGTGCTTGTAACTACCTTACTTTGCAAAAATTGCCCAACTGTGGCCACCGTTTGCCTGTAATTTCCATGTGCTGTGTAGCTCAGCTCTGTTGGCTACAGCCACTCTGCTAAATCCCTGTGCCAGGGAGGTCAGAGATCTGCACAGGCAGTGATTTTCAGTGATAAGGTAGTTTTTATGTAGTTCTTCTATTCTGAAAGGTCACTTCTTTCACAGAATTAAAAGGTAAATTAAAGACACTTTCAAAAAATTACCACTTTAGGAATGATTATATATCTTGACTGTAGATAGCAACATGTTAATAAACAATGGAACAAATATTGCCACTGTAATATACCTTTGGGGGGCATAAAATATGTAGACAATTCATTTTATTTGTGGAGATTGTAAATGAGAACATATTTCCCAGGGAAATGATAGCAACACGCTTTTAAAACTTGCATTTTTCATATCCCTTGAAGCCATTAGAACTTATTTCTAAAATCTGCTAGCAAAGCCCAGGTTTTGAAACTAACCAGCAGTGAGTACCAGAAGCATCAAATAACTGTAGAGAAGATGGAAGGAAGCCACGAGAATGATGTTAATGGTTTGAGACCCAGGTCCCCAGAATGTGTCCTGGTTACAGCTCCAATGAGAGCAGCAGCTGCAGCCTGAGCCCCCCCAAGAGGAGACACCCTTCTGTTCTTTTCCTTTAGGAAATGTTACTTGCCAAAAAAGTAAAAATTGGTAGGCTTTAAGGAACATTGTAATGACAAGTTGGCATCTTGTATTTATCCACAGTTCCTTTCTCAGGAAAGCACTCAAGTGGAATTCAATTAGGGAGCTGCATCTGATGGTGTGGACAACCTGAAAAGGCCATGCAAGTCTGGGGAAATTGATTCCTGAGGCTCTCAGAGGTTCTAGAAGTTGAAACTCCAGATACTTTGTGTTTAAAAAAAAAATGTCTTTATACAAAAATATTTTGTAAAGTTTAGCAGATACAGCAGAAGGCACTGTGGTTAAAAGGGAAGGTTTCAAAGGAGCTGACAACATGAATTGGGAAGGTATTTTTAGCAACAGTTGTTAGTCAGTATTCATTTTTTCCCCCAAAGTTTTAAACATCTCCAAATGGTTTTCAGGTGTTTCCCCTGGTATACAGCCATTTCTTACATAACTTACCTGTTTTCCTGGGGACCCAAAAGGTTCTTCAGGAAAAACCTTTGCCTTGCTCAGATTTCATGGTGGCCCCATTGGAAAGCAAACATTACCCATAAAACTCCCCAGTGCCTTTAGGGTCACAGTGGTTTCTAGCTGGTCACTTTTCCCTGGGTCAGGTTTAACATATTAATGTGAGTAAATGGCAAACTGCCCCCCAAGATGTGCATCTGGAATGCTTCACCTGGAGATTTTTGCTGCTTTTTGGAGCAGGAGCTCCCTGTGAAACTCAGGGACACTTTGCAGGTTATCAGTGAATACTCCAAACCCAAACCCCTCTATTTTAACGTGCAGGGGAGTCCTGTACAGACTCTGGGGGTTTGGGGTGCAGAGGGGAGCTAGGATGCCTTACTGAAGTAACAAAAGGGTGAGAGTTTGAGTTTCCATTGGAGGCAAAGTCTGAAGGGAATTCTCTGTACTTTTACAACCAGGAGCATTGGAGATGTTGTACTTCCTAAGGGGAGCAGTTTACAAGTAGGTCATTTAAAATGTGAACTCATTTACAGGAAAGTGACACCTCTGTCCAAATAAATACTCACTTTTCAAAGCAGTCCAAGGAAATGAAATGAAACACAATGCAATGAAATACAGCTGCGACTTTCAGAGAATGCAGTGTTATTGAACAGCTGAAAATTAAAATGGGAAACCAGCTATTCCTTAAGTACCTGTAATAACTCCACACAGAGTCTGTGATTCAAAGTCCTGGGGACTGACAGGTTTGTCTGCCAAAACAGCCTGCACTGGAGGTTTCTCTCCTAATAAATGGTCTGCTGTAGATACTCATTTCACAACTGCGAGCCATTTCTTCCCCTTTAAATCCAGAATTTCTGCACCCTCAACAGGAGACGTAGGCATAAAAAAAAAATAAAAATTAATTCAGTTGGTAAACTGATTAACTGTGCTGCACTGATCCTGTGCAGAATAATTATATGTTTAGCTGAAGGGTTTTCCTTAGCATGTAATTCCCTGATTTCAGGCTGGCTCATAAAAGAGAAAGGCAGGGAGGGAGGGAGTGGAGAGCAGGGAAGCTGATGACGTGAGAGGACTTGTTAACATTCACATCACGCCGGGCTCCGGCAAACCCCTCTCCCTCTTCCTCTGCTTCCCATTAGATCACTCCCTGTGCTGGAGCACTGTGTCACAGCCAGGGACCTCCTCTCTTTGCAGGACATCATCTTTATCCAGTCTCAGAACGTGCTGGAAGCACAGCTGACTGTCATGACCAGCTGCAAAAGCCCTGTAGGTGCCGGGCTGAGGATGCTTGGCTTCCCTGATCCCCCTCCCTGACCTCGGGATCCCATCATGCAGGCACACAATTCCACCAGATGCGATTTGGAGCTGGAGTAGATCGCCCAGGTCATCCCTTATTTAGAAAAATGTAGGTTTTATAGCATCTTTTCAGCTCTTTTTGAAGACAAATAGGTTTGGGAGAGATCTGAGCCACAAATGCAGAATTCGTGTTCAATTTCCAAGCTGAAGTAAAGGTTTCACCCTTTTCCTTCTGCTCTCACCAACTGTACAGCTGAAACAAACAATTTGCTGTTGTGGCTCCCCCTTGGATTCCTGTGTTCCACTGGCACCACATTTCCAGTTGCCTCTAGGAAGTCACTGAATCAGAATTGGCTGCAATTCCTCCCCGATTTCTCTCACAGGTTTTGGACTTGAGTGCTTCTCAGTAATAAATTTTGTGAACAGCTCTTGAGTGCTGTAAACTGTTTGCTTTTAAAGGGTCAGCAGAGCCCACCTCCGAGTTGACAGCTTTGCAGTGTCAGTGCTAAAGGTCAGATTTCAAGGAACAGGTTCCCAATATTTAGCACAGTTAAGTGCTGGAATAAGCTGTCCAGGCAGGGTGGGCCATGCCCTTTGTAGGAGGAATGCAACTGAGAAGAGCTGCAGCATCCCTCTGGAATTGTTTCTGTGGCCAGCCTGTCCCCAGCACAGGGACCCAATGTCTTCTCAAGGCTTCTACCAACTCAGACGAGACCTTGGCATGGTTCCTTGCATGGGAATCACCCTCATGTTTGAAATGTGAAAAGTCCCAAAGAGATTATATCTCTGGCTTCCTCCTGGATATTTCCCAGTTTATGTTTCCCACAATAACCATGGGAGATGATGTCCCAATGTCTAAAGCTCAGAACTCCTCGTGCTGTGTTCCACGAGGAGAGGAGCAGAGCTGCTGATCATCAGAGCTGCAGCCCCAGGAGCAAACACAGACCTGCTCCACCAGCATTCCCAAAATATTCCCATTCCTCCCTGCCCCAGAGGAATCAAACAGAGCTCAAGGGACTGGCAGGATTACCAGGAGCCAGTGCCCTCAAGGCTTTGACTGTTACCACTTTTAATCCAGCTTGTGCAGCCTGGGGGGACAACAAAACACTTTGCCGAGCCCATGGCTCCAGTTTGTGTCCTCCCAGTAACTGCAGCCATGGTTGGGGTCATGGCCAGCTGGGCCACAGCTAAATATTGTACAAAGACCTCCCTAAATCGAGTCTATCTCTAATTCTCTATGGAAATTGTTTTGGCTGAGGTGTTTCTGCATCCCTATCACTATTACCTCATCTTCACTAACTTCACTTTGAGGACCAATTAGAAACTGGTCTATATATCTCTATATATATCTCTATATATCTTCCAAGAACCAACTGGATTAGCACCATCTCCATAAAATACTTCAGCAACATTTAGCAATTTAATGGTCTGTATTTATTATCAGGATATTTAGGACTTTATTCTGAAATTTCCCTATCTATAAAGCAGATGCATTCAGACCTTTTTAAGAAATGTAATTCTGCTCCCAGAGAAAAGTCTGAGCTCAATGAAAGTCTCTCAAGCCACATTTATCAAGCGTAACTAATCTTTCAGGTCATTATGTAAAGAAATTTACTTTATTGTCTTGCAGCTTAATATCAGCAGTCAGACAATGTGTCACGCATTGCTGTGCCTTGTAACCTTTACCATGTGTTAAAGTTATGCAAAATCCCCAACTTTCTCCCAGTCCTGACCATCCCAGGGGGGGCAGAGTGGCAGTGCAAATTCAGGAGAGCTCAACCTTCTCCAGCTCTCCATTAATTCACAGTGCTTCATCTTATGGAGCAAAATTCAGGAGAAGTTGGCTCCTGTGGATGACACTTTCAGACCACATTAAATGAGGTGCTGTGTGTCAGGAAACTGCAAAGACACTGGATCCTGCTCAGCTTTCATGGTTTCTTCCCAGACTTTCTTGCCCCACTCATTCCAGTTTCCAAATTTTTCCTTCCTTTGGCAGGATTGACATCAACCCATGTGCCATAGCACTGAGAACTCTGTGTGTAACACTTTTACCAGTTTGTAAAATGTGCATTTCCTAGGAAAGGAGCAGAACATCTCAGTGCTGCAGGATTCCTGGCTGCCTAGGTGGGAAGGCAGTCTGAAAAACATTGAATTGTGCAGAAAAAATATATTATGAATATCATTTGAGTGCATGGAAAACACTGCCTAGGTGGGAGAGTCTCAGACAAATCCCTGCTCCACATCCAGTCTCAGAACCCATGGGAAGGCAGCTCCTTGTTTCCTGGGCCTGTCCTCAAGGAAGAATTCTAAATGCTTACTGTGCTTGGGTAAAGAAATATTCCTGCCTAAGAAATCTCCTGACCTCTCATTCTGATGGGTTCCATGCCTTGAGTTTCTGTTTGCAATGAAGGAATAAAAGGAAAGCAAAAAGTAAACTGTGATTTGTCCTCTAGCAAAATTGTTTTAGCACCTACAAAGCTTTCAAAGCTAAAAAAGGCAGAGCTTATCCCTTGAATGCCTTTCTTCCAGAACTGCTGTCCTGCCACACTGACAGAAATGGAGCTTGTGGCTCTGCTGCTGAAATTAGTGACACTCTTGATATTAAATGAAGCATTTTACTGAATTAACCACTGTAGTATCAAATACTGCTGAGCAATAATCTACATTCATCCTCTCCACCCAGAGTAATTTTGTGGATAACTTCTAAATACTGCTTTGCATGACTAATTTAAACTGCTACTTTGGCAGTTTAGGGTTTTTTAGTAAACATGACTTTCTCTTCCCTGCTGCCATTGCAGTGAGGGCAGGAGCTGGAAAGGGAAAGTTCAGGAGTTACTCTTAAAGGATTCAGAGAGAGGAAAAAATTATGAGGTTGTATTTGTGAAGGGCTCTAGTGATGAATCAAAATGAAATTATTTCTGATTAACTAACACTCGAACAGCTCCCAAAACACATCCTTGCTGACCCTCTGCAGAAAAGTGCTCAGGAGGATTCAAGGCCAATGCAATGTTTGGGTTTTCCTACTCAAATTCTCCACCAACTGCTTTCCAGCAAAGATGAATTATAAAAAGACTGTGGAGCATTTTTAGTTCCAACGTAGGTGGCATGTTTGAAATAAAAACATAGCAGCCAGTAATTTCACAAAATACATTCAGCTTTATTCCCTACAAATATGTCCATCTTTTTCATTCTAAGCATCAAACAAAGCCTAGAAAAAACTGGAGGGATTTCAGGTGTTCTTAAGGCAGAAATTGTGGTTTTTTCGAAGTGTGCTGAAACTACAACAGCTCGAGAAAGGATTCCTTTGGCACATCTGCTTCTTTTACATGGCAAACTCTGGGTGCAGGCACACAGCTCAGACATGCCAATGATCACCTGAATTAAATACCTGAATTAAAGCATGTTTTACTTCTTTCTATCTCCACCAGCTCCCCCCATTCCCTTTTTGTGTCTCTCCTGTTTATTCACATTTCTCACATCCTCACATTCACATTTTTCTTGCCTTTTTTATAATGAGATATGGACAATAAACATTAGATTGTGAAGGAATTTATTCATTTAACATCAAAATGTTCTAGCTTTGAGTATCTTGGAGAGGACTGCAGTGATTTGGAAGTGAAGTGCATCCAAAATCCCAAGGGAGTTGAAAATCCCCAGCCCCAAGAAGCCAAGCACAGCTCCTGGAGCTTGCAGGGGCAGCTGGAAGAAGGCAAATGTTGCTGTTTCACTGATTCTCTGCTAAAATCTCCTGTGAGCAGCCTGGATGCTCCTGGGTTCTCCTTCAGACTGTGAAATGCTGCTTCCCTGAGCATGAGGGAGGTTCAACAGTGAAGCTATTAATGAAATAATTTCCAGTGGACAGGGATGCACAGTTTGCCCAGAGAAATGATGGGTGAACCATCCCTGGCAGTGCCCAAGGCCAGGTTGGACAGGGAATGGCAGGGGGGGATTGGGTGGGATTTGGGGTCCCATGGGATTCCATGATCTCACACTGCACAGGAATGTGCTGCCGTGGGCACATTCCCAAATCCAGGAAAGTCCTCTGCAGAAACCTGGTACTGATCACTCAGCACCGACCATGAGCTCCATCAAAACGCCCTCAATCACACAACACTAAGGAGAGATTTTAATTGCCCGTTGTCAAGAGATTCCAATTGTTCACTGCCAAGCCACACTGAGAAATTCCCTTAGTTATTCAAATAAAACACAACTTTGTAGTTTACAGAGGAAAAAACACACTCAAAGCAGAGAAAAAACACCTTGGAATTTGCATTTGTGTCATGTGGTTGGGAAGAACAAGTAGAGTAATGTGAGAGAAGTTCAGAACTAACAGAGTTTAGAATATTCACTACTTGAATGTCACATAAAAAGAAATGGATCCGCTGAAGACAGTAGCTCAGCAATGCTGTTCTTGCAGAAATAAATTCTGGAGAATGAAGCTACATCAAAAAATGTAACAAATAATTATCAGAGTAGTAAGAAAGATAAATTAAAATAATAGAAAATTTCCACATAGTATAGAAAAAGAAAGATAAACTTAATGGATAAGGTAAAAAAAAAATTATCAGAAAAATGGAGGAAAATCCTTCTAAAGGTTTTCATAAGCAGGCTTAAAAACGTTGGGAAATGTGCTAAGGAAGCCATCACCTGCTGAAGGAAACAGTGGGACAGCATATTAACTATTTCTTGTTTTTCTGAAAATTCTCAGGCCAAATTATCAATGCCTTTTGTGGTGGCAGCAGCAGCAAAAATCATTATTTGCATATCAGCAATGAGGCAATACTTTAACTAGAAACCAAATGATCCTTCAATGAAAGTGTTTTAATTCAATCTGTGAATCATCCCAAGAGCCATCAATATCACTCAGCATGTGGAAAGGAATTTTCTATTCCCCATTTACTGTGGATGCCTCTTTGTGTGTCCCTCCCCACATTTTATTTATCTGAAGGTAGTTCTGTAGTTTCTTCATTAACAAGGTCTCCCCTGGTATAAAAACAGCAGAGTTTCTTCTTAAAATCTTTTCAATATTTCCATTTTCTTTTATGATCAACCTTTAACAATAAAAGGATGCTGGCAGATGAGAAATTCTGGCTTTTGGGATGAGTTAATTCCACATTTGCCATTTTATCAAAGGGGTTTAAACACCCCATTATGAGTTTGATAATTCTCCAGCTTCCATGTCAGGACATCCAGGCAGGAATTCCAAGTGATCCAAAGCTGTCCAGTTCTGTGCAATGTCAGCCTGCTGGGACTCACCCCAGTGCTCTTTGCTTTCCTTTCACCCTCCAATGTCATACTTGATTTGAATTGATGAAATTCTCATCAAATTATTCTTTCAAATCTCATTAATATCCCATCTTTCCAAGGGAAAATGATAGACAATATTTCAATTTTTTTTTTTTGCCTGCAAACTGGCAGGCTGTCACATAAAAGGACAAAATTAAACCTTATAGCACAATGTTGAAGCCATCCTGGAACAGTCTCTGCTTGTCCTCATCATGAAATAACCAACAGTGGTGGAAGAGCAGAAAAATATAAATTGCACCTCTGGTCAACCCTAGTAGGCATCCATGCCTGATAATATAATTATTATCAATTTGGAGCAGTTCAGAATATCCCAGGATAATTTATATTTGACTATCACTACTTCTCCTGGAGCCACTGTTTTTCTCTACTCAACAGTTACCATCCCCAAAAACATGGTCATGAAGCCCCATGACTAAGCACTCCCAAAATGATAACAGAATTTGCATAATTGAGATTTGGTGCAGAGAAAACCCACAAATTTCTGAGAAGAAAAAAAAGAAAGCACCATGTGTTGGATATGTTAAAATATCGGCCAAGTACATTTTGAAACAGTAACTGTGATTCTTTGGAGAGTTAAAAAGAATCAAAGTTTCTAAAAAACATCTAATCCAAGGAGAATGGAGAAGTTTGAAGGTAAGATAATTTCATATTATTTTGGTCTGAAGGGCATTTTACCACTTCCTGTAGGCAAGGGTTTTGGCAAATAATCTTGATTTGCATATCTAGATGATCAGTTATGCTCTGAGATAAATTCACATGATGCCTGCAAAACACTGGAAATTGTGTATTTGAAAATAACTTATGTTGTCTTCCTTAATCTTCTGCAATAATCTTAGGGATGGGGCATTAACTGAGATTTTTTCCTGAAGAATTAGGAATTCCATAGCATTTACTGTTGGTATTTACTGTGATCTGTGTTGTTTTCATCCCAATGACTGTTAATACCCTTTACACCATAAAACACAGCAAGAAGAGCATTATTTGCTTCTAAATTTTCTGCAATATGTAGCAATAAAGCTGGCTGAGGTTGAGCTCATTTTAGTGAACCTCACACACAGGTAAACCTGGCCCAAAAGTCAGTCTGGTGAGAGAGAGACAGCTCTGAAAATAAATCCACTCTTGCAGTGCAGGATCCGTGGTCCAGAAGTGTCAGTCCCTCCTGCAGGCTGGCTGCACTGATTAAGGTAATAAAACTGATCAAGCAGTTTAATTAGGAAATATTCTTGAGGGACACTTTAGATCACAGTGCAGTCATGCACTGGTATAGTCCCTGGTTTTTTAATTTTAAATTTATAGTGATCTACCAAGGGTTGTCTTGATAGAACCAATTTTAACTAGCAAAGAAGCAGAGTTTGGTTAAGCAGAGTTTGTTAAAGCAGAGTTTAGTAAAGAAGGGTTTGTTAAATCAGGATTTGTTAAATCAGGGCTTGTTAGAGCAGAGTTTAGTAAAGCAGGGTTTGTTAAAGCAGGGTTTGTTAAAGCAGGGTTTGTTAAATCAGGGTTTGTTAAAGCAGAGTTTAGTAAAGCAGGATTTGTTAAAGCAGGGTTTATTAAATCAGGGTTTGTTAAATCAGAGTTTAGTAAAGCAGGGTTTGTTAAAGCCAGCTTCATTTCCAACCTCCATTATCTCCCATTTTGCTTCTTTGCAATTCCTGTTTCCCACTCCTGTATTTTTACTTCTTGGTTTGGCTCTAAAAATCAATAAATGCTTATAGATGGGGAGGATACCAAGAAGAGTTGAAACAAAACCTCCCTAGAAATCCCAGAAGCTGAAAAAGGACATGGTAGTCTGGGACTGCCATGGACAAATGCTGCAATGACTGCTGATAAAAGACACAGAGGCAAATATGCAACTGAAATTATGAATTAATCCAGAGCATTTAGTGCCA
Source organism: Acridotheres tristis (assembly GCA_037013685.1). NCBI lineage: Eukaryota > Metazoa > Chordata > Aves > Passeriformes > Sturnidae > Acridotheres > Acridotheres tristis. The sequence goes on from CM072889.1 coordinate 16,210,302, forward strand.
GGACAGGGGGAATGGCTTTAAGCTGAAGGAAGGGAGATTTAAAAGGGAAATTGGGAAGGAATTCCTGGCTGGGAGGATGGGCAGGCCCTGGCACAGGGTGCCCAGAGAAGCTGTGGCTGCCCCTGGATCCCTGGAAGTGTCCAAGGCCAGGCTGGATGGGGCTTGGAGTAACCTGGGACAGTAAAAGATGAAATGGGATGAGCTTTAAGGTCCCTTCAACCCGAGTAATTTTGGTATTCTGTGATTCTATGAAAGTGAAAGGCACTGTTTGGAAATTTGAAATGGATATGCTGATGTAAATATGGGATTTAAGTTCAGAAAGTGATAATTTTTCTAAATCTGTATTAAACCAAGCCATCATGGTGGTATTTCCATTTTTACCCTGATCAAAGTGCGTGGTATTGTGATGCAAACAGATTCCAGCAGACTGGGGTGATGGGAAGCAGTCAAAATGCTTTGAAAAACAAAATTAAAAGCTGTGGCCTCCTCCCCTGCTGCAGACCCTGGGGGAGGATTGCACTGCCTGTCCTCCCTGTATCACTCCTGTTCTAATGGACACATCCCAGTCTGTGCTGCATTTCAGGAGAGGGTGACATTGTCCGTGTGCAGCTTTTGCCAACCAGCTCAGAGCTGCTGAGACCAGAGGCACTGGGGAAAGGCAGGATCATTATCAGATTCCTGCTGCTGGGAGGTTCTGCTCCCTATCAGATCAGCTAACCTGGCACAAGGCAATATTTACTGTCAAATAGCAATGACAGCCTTATCTACATGGTGCATTATTAACTCCTTTTTGGCTCTGGAATATAGCAAAACTCCAGTGTTTCATTGTTCAGGGCGGTTTTGGATTGCTAAAGGGGAAAAAGGAGTTTTTAGGGGCTGAAGTGCAGATGCATATAAAGGTTCTGAGTTTTACAAGTATTTCACAAGTCTTTTGCAGGTATTTCACAAGTATTTTAAGAATAACAATTCTTAATAATGACAGGAAGACACAGCAAAATGCAGAGAAATTGCAATTAATACCTTTAGCATCTGTAACGCAGGAAAGTTTCATTTTGGGTGCTTGCACTTCAGAATTCCATTGGTTCCACAATGCAGGGGAGGTGCTGCAGGAAAGATCTGGCTAGCAATGGCTTAGCCAGGGAAATCACATCTCCCAAAGTGAAGTGTTTCTGTGCACACACAGAGCCCATTAATCAAGGGGAGAAATTGAAGCGTGTTATTCATCATGCTTGCTGTGTTTGGATTTGAAGTGATGAGAATGATAATAATGATCCTGAGAATTATTATTAAGTAATATGAAGTTGTTTGTCTGAAGGAATAAATATGATTTGGCCTGTGAAGGTTCAGACATCTGGTACAAGCATATGGGTTGGAAATCATTAGATAATTGTTGCAAAAATACAAGGAAAAAGTCTTTTCCATGTGCTTCCCTCTGGAATGGAACCTTCCTGTCTGTGTTACACCTCCCAGCTCCCTAAAAGTGTGCAGTGCCTGTCAGGGTACTGAGTTTGCTTCTTTGGGACATGCTCAAAGTAGCAAACAGCTTTCAAAACTCATTTTCACAAAATGTTTTGTGCAGCGCTGATTTTTGAGTGGTAAATTATCTTCTCTTCTAAATGTATCTGTGCTGTGGATTCACATGGCACTGCAGTGCCAAGACTTCATGTGGATTTGCTCAGTAGAAAGTTCTGATCAGGGAATCCTGGCATGGTTTGGGTTGGAAGGGACCTTAAAGCCCATCCAGTGCCACCCCTACCAAGGGCAGGGACACCTTCCACTGTGCCAGGGTGCTCCAAGCCCTGTCCAACCTGGTGCTGAACAAGGAATGGAGAGTCCACAACTTCTCTGGACAATCTGTGCCATGGCCTCACCACCTCTACAGTCAAGGAATTCTCCCTAATTTCTCCTCTAAGCTGGTCTAAGGTTTGGTGCAGGTGCTCAGGTGAGCCCTGGGGAGGTGTAAGGGATGGCAGCAAGGAAGGGCCAGCAGGAAGCCCCAAGGTCCTGGAGAAAACCAGACAAGGTGAGAACTGTGGCCTGAAACTTCCCAGATAACCTGAGAGAGTCACTCCCTTTCCTCTGCCAGGGGCTCAGAGAGAACTGGTGTGGGAATGGGCACTTTGTCACCAGCAGCACGAGCAGGGAGTGTCCTGATCCAGGCAAACACATCCCTGGGGATTCTCCACCATGGACTGGGCTGAGCCATCCCTGGGGATTCTCCACCCATGGACTGAGCTGAGCCATCCCCAGGATGTGTCCTGATCCATAACACATCCCTGGGGATTCACCATCCCTGGACTGGGCTGAGCCATCCCCAGGCTGTGTCCTGATCCAGGCAAACACATCCCTGGGGATTCTCCACCCATGGATTGAGCTGAGCCATCCCTGTGGATTCTCCACCCATGGCCTGGGCTGAGCCATCCCTGGGGATTCACCATCCCTGGACTGGGCTGAGCCATCCCTGGGGATTCACCATCCCTGGACTGGGCTGAGCCATCCCCAGGCCATGGAGAACATTCCTGGCTAAAGCCAAGCCAGATCCCTCTGCTGGGTCATCACTAATCCATACCCAAGCCTTAACCAGGAATCATTTACAGATCTCAGCACCCTAAACCAAGCACTTGGTGAACCAAAGCCTCTGGGAAAATACAACATTAATTCTCTATTCCTCGCTCTGTGTATTTTGATTTCCTTTCTGATTCTGTTGAGCTGAAACATCTTCACAATTTATTCAACAAATATGACTTGCTGCAATCTTTCTTTATTCTAAGAATTTAAGGGAAAGGCCTTGGGCTGCACAGCATTATTAACATTGAGAGCACCTGCTGTTTCCCAGGTAGCTGTCAGCTCAGCATAAGGAAAAAAGCTAATTATTTTAAACAGGTCAGTCAGGAAGAAAACTGAAAATCTATGTGGCAGTTGGAAATCTGTGCCCATTGACTTTAGCTGGAATTTGCTGCTGCAGAAATATGTGGCTGATGAAGAATCTGCTGGTAAAAATACACAGTGCAAATATTTAACAGTGTCATCTTAGCAGGCTTGAAATTAAAGTATTGCATGCAAATGAGGTCCTTGATTTGCATTAGGATGAGGCTGAGAAAGATGGTGAGGAAAACAAGAAGATGAAAAAAGAAAAGAAAAGAAAAGGAAAGAAAAGAAAAGGAAAGAAAAGAAAAGAAAAGAAAAGAAAAGAAAAGAAAAGAAAAGAAAAGAAAAGAAAAGAAAAGAAAAGAAAAGAAGAAAAGAAAAGAAAAGAAAAGAAAAGAAAAGAAAAGAAAAGAAAAGAAAAGAAAAGAAAAGAAAAGAAAAGAAAAGAAAAGAAAAGAAAAGAAAAGAAAAGAAAAGAAAAGAAAAGAAAAGAAAAGAAAAGAGAGTGGAGGTAGATACCATCTTTCTTGATATAACATTTTTCTGTGATAAAAGTGGATCATAATTATAGAAAACTTCTCAGAGAGTGGGTAAGTCATCCTAAGTAATTAAACTGTGATATATTCTGTATTTTTATAAAATATTTATAAACTTTAAACGGCTGAAATTACACTTGGGAGTGTCAAATCCCTTGGAATTCAAAAGTATTTAAATACTTCAGTCTATTTACTTATGTTGAAGAAACACTGCTAGATTAAAAATTCAATAAATTCAACAAAAACATTACTTTCCTGTATCATGTGGTACCAAAAATAGTTTTAATAGAGTGAAACATTTTAGTACTCAGACTACTTTTTCCAGCATTGTGTTCTCAGCTTTGATACTTAATTTATTTTGAGGGATGCAACAAGTTAGAAAATTTTCCTTTCCAAGTGTAACAATGGAATTTTTGCTGGGATGTCCCATCCCTGGAAGCATTCAAGGTCGGGTTGGATGGGCTGGGAGTGACCTGGGACAGTGGGAGGTGTCCCTGCCATGGCAGAGGTGGCACTGGGTGGGTTTAAGGTCCCTTCCAATCCAAAATGTTCTGGGATTCTGGATTTATTTAGGAAAAACAAGGATGGACAGGGACACGATCCCACAAACTGCTTATAAAACCAAACTGATTCAGAAACAAAAGCAAACGTCTCATGAAATGTCAAGGAAAACCCACTTTTATTTTTGATTACCAGATAATTCAAACCACTTTGTTCACCCATGGGTGACATCAGCAGCCCCTGCATTCTATGGGCCACTCAAATCCCTGGGACAGCTCCCAGAATATTGGGATTATTCTGTGTATTTTTGTGTCCATGACCAAACAAATCTACAGTGTTTGGTGGGACTGAAGAGCCCAATGGCAAAGGCACTTTTTGATCTTTTTGAACAAAAGTTTGTGAGTTTGCTGAGCCCAGCCCTGCCCTGGCTCTCTGCACCTAAAAAACCTCTTGCAGTGATCATTTGTCTGTTCCTGTGAACCTCCAGACACCCACGGGCTCAGCTTGGCTCTAATCCCAAAACTGATTGGAGCAGAAACTCCTTGACTCCAGCAAACTCCCTTTAATAGGGCTTTCACAGTTTTGGTAATTTTTTTAAATGGCATTAATTCATATTTTCACTGCTTCAAGAGCTAAGCTTGCATCTTAAACTAAACTTAAGATACAAGCTTAAAAGTTAAAGTTATAAACTATATATAGTTTAAGATATGTAGTATACATTATATATATAGACTACATATCTTAAACGATATAGTTATATTTTGTAACTATAAACTATATTAGACATATATACATATATATATTGTATATGTATACATATATATACACAATATAGATATATTTTTTTATAATATATAGACATGTAATTTTGTTATTTAAATACACATTACCTGTATGTCCCTCTTAGAACGAACAAACTTGGTTTTTCCTTTCAAAGGAAAAAATATGACTGGAGTTTTTCAAATTATCTCCATTCTAGATATCTTAGAGGCTCCAGCCTCAAAAGAGATGCAAATACAGAGGGAAAAAAAAAAAAAAAAAAAAAAGGAAAAGAGATAAACCAATTCAGTTATTCTGCCAGACTGATTCCAGCTTGGGGTCAGGTTTTCCTTAGCACTCAGTTCCCGGAACGCAGGTTGGCTGGGAAAAGGAGGGAGAATGGGAAGTGCAGCAGGGATAACGGGAACGGGCTCCTTAACATTCCCCGCACACCGGGCTCGGCAAATCCCTTCCAACCGCGGTGGTTTCCTGCAATCAGCCCCTCCCGAGCAGCATTTACATTGCACAGGAGGAGCTGGATGTGCCCAGCATCCTGCGGGATGGACCTGCCCGGGCTGCTCGGATCTTATCCCAAAAACTTGGGAACGAGAGAGGAGGAGGAGGAGCAGCCTGAGGAAGACATCAAACGAGACAGATGGACAATTCTGGAACACTGGGTTTGAGCAGCCAGCTCTTCTGGAAGGATGTGCTGGGTCTTTGCAAGGCGCTGTGCAGAAAGTCTGGAATGTTGATCGTTCTCAAAAGCTGGAGTTGCAAAGATCAAACAAACATCAAAACAAACCCCAAAACCCGGCCTCAAGTACACTAAGCCAATAAATGTAAGCACCACAAAAAGGAAATTACAGCAAAACAAAGAATCTTGTGCCACAGAACTCCCTGGAAGAGCTCTGGCTGTCATCAGCTCTGTCAAAACTCTTTAGTGTTGCTTTTTGATAGCCCTTTTTGGGAGGAAAGAACGAATTTTAGGCAGAAAATTATCCTAGTAGAGCAGAGCATCTCCTCAGTCAAAATTCTCTTTCTACATTGAGAATCTGACACTGTGACAAATCCCAGGCTGGAATTCTGAAACCTGCACAGGTAATTAATTACAGACTCTGACACACTTTGCCTGGGGATCACAGCAGCAGCTGGAGCTCCTGGGCCATGAATTTGGGGGAGTGGGAGAGCTCTGTGCCCCTTGGAGGTAAAACAGAGCCAGGGGACCTCGTTCTCAGGACGAGGAGAGCAGGAGATTTTCCTCTTTCCAGTGAACAATAGACGTGATCACCACTGAGACAGTGCAAACAATGCTCTCTTTGTGCATTAATTCCAGGTGTGGAACTCCCAGAATTAAAGCCATGGGTGCTGTCCAAAACCAGAATGATTTCAGGGGCGAGTTGCTTCATATTGCCAAGAACTTTGCCAATTGTCCCATTCTCCTATTTCCCATGGATGGGAGAACTCTCTCTTCATAACCAGCCCTACACACAGAAATATTTGCTTTTGCCATTTAATAGAGTAAAAATACTATGCTCAATTTCTTTTCAGTCCTGCACTGCCACAGATCTTTGAGACACAAAATCCCACTCGGTGTTAGACATTAACAGAATATGTAAAATTTGCTGGTTTCTCTCTTGGTAATCCCTGCATTATAGATTTTTATTAACTCATTAATCTAGAGAGCACACTGCTTTTGTGTCTTGGTTCAAAACACACTACCCAGCCTGTCTCTTTTTCACTTGAAAAGTGCATATAATATTTTTTTCCCTTTTTCTGTAATAAATATATCAGAAAAGATTGCCACTTCACAAAGAGTACAGCTGTCTGCACTGCCATGTGTTGATGCTTCTGAGTTCAAAGAAAACTCCAGGCAATCCCCTGTGTTTCTTCATACACTTTATGATACCTCTAATCACAGAATAGATTTTATACGAATTTCCATCACATCTCTCCCTCTTGATTCTATTTTTTTCCTGGCTGATGTAATCTCACAGGCTTCATTTGGGGAAAAGAAAAAGAAGAGCAAGGAATTATTCTGACACTTTTTTTTTTTCAGGTTTCTACCATTTGTCAGCCCTTCCACTAATGGTTGTTACAAAATTAAAAGTCACAGTTAGAATATGGAGCACTAAACACAGCCTGAGCTACACAATTTTCACTTCAGTTTTTTTGAGTTTCTAACGAACAGCTCCATTTTAAGCATTCCATCAGGAGAAAATGGAAGTAAGCAATTAAGAGGGAGGGGAAAAAAATGAATAAAATGGTAACTAACTTGATTCCAGAAGACTATTTTGTTCATTTTACACAGAGTTTCAAGGGCTCGTTCCTCAGCACATTTTGTCTCAGAAGAGGGAGTGCTTCAAACACAGGAAGCAGCATCCCAGAATACTCCCTAAATGCAGGCTGATGGGCATGTCCTCTTCCTAAAACGCCTGCTCTTGCTCATCCCGAGTCCGGGAGCTGAACTGAGAGTTCAGCTGAAGCTGAACCAACTCCTGCAATCACCGGTTCCGGAGGGATGCTCAGAAATGCACCCGAATCCAGCGCATTTCCCGTGGCCGAGGCTGGAGGGAGAACGGGACCTCACAAAAACCCCCGTGGCTGCTCTGAGAGGCCAAGGCACGAATTCCAAATGCTGAATTAGAAATGGGCCCTGCACTTTGCAGACGGGGTAAGTGCCAGGACAGCGGGAGCAGGAGCTCAGGGGAGAGGCACGGATCGATCCGAGCAGCTCAGGAGCTTTTTGGGAGAGAAGCTGCAGGAAGAAACGACACAGGGATCACGAGGATGAGCAAATCCCGCACCAAGTAACTTGTCTGTGCTGTGAGAATCGGGGAAAAGCGGATTTCAAACCCCACAGAACAATTCCCAGGAGCAGGGCTGGTTCCCTTGGATGCTTGGGGGTGTCTCTTTTAAAAGATGGCAACTCCAGGGAAACACAAGTGACAGAATGTATGGGTTTTCAAGATTTTTTGTCTTTTCCTCAATAGGAAAGGCTCCCAACTAGCCACATAATCCTTCAATTTCAGAAGGAAAAACACCCCAGGTTTAGAAGTAACCTTCAGCAGAATGATAATCCCATTGTTAGCTTTTCTGGGAAAGCAGTGTTGTTTACTTCAGATACGTCTGGTGCACTGCTGTGGTCAGTGGCTCCCACTGAGTGTCTGCAATATCTTCACTGGGGTGTTAATTCTTGAATTAATTTGGCTCAATCAGGAACATCTACAATTCACATTGAATTTCACAAGTATGACTTGGCCAATTTTCAGAATTTAAGCTGGGCCTTTTTCATGAGGAATTGCCTCTCCCACCAACAGGACTTCACTCCAAAGAATACCTGTGATTTTACACAATCCTTTGACATTTGGGTCATCTGCCCGAAAAATGAGGACTGGCTTTGCCTACCACTGAAATTCCCAGTCATCACATTACCAGTTTGGCAGATCTGATCATTTTTCCTGAGTTAATTTCCATCTCAAAAGAGGTCCTTTTTTTCCCTGACTTTTTAAGCTCATTCTGGCTGCTGGCAAGAATTCAGTAATGCTTCAGATATTAATGTTTATTTTTAAAATAAGTTTGTCCTTTAGGAAAAAAAAAATTAAAGTTACATGGGGCTCCTTAAACATTGTAGGTCTAAATGTTAAGTATGACAGTGGAGAGACCTCTTTAGTTTTACACAGTTTAAATTTGAATTTGTTCAAATGGGTTTTGACCGGTTAATTTGTCTTGACAGCTCTCAGGGTCACATTTAGTTTATCCCCATAGGTGCCGTGTTCTGTAGAAGAATAAAATGCATTTGTCTCATCCAGTTGCCTTTGATTTCCACGTTTCTGTGAGTAACTTTGATATCTTAAGAATTATGAGAATTGGATTAAATAAAATGTAAAATGGAATAAATAAAATGCCTGTATTTCCTTAAAGTCTTTCCTTAAAGATCCTCTGATGGACAAAATGGCCACTGAGAGTATCAAATGTTGGAAACTTCTGATTTCACCGATAAAGAAAAATATTTCTTCCTTTAGCTGGTAACCAGCCTCAAACATTTTCATAGAAGTATTTACATTATGGTTATGGGAATGTCTCTGTGTGGGAGGAGGCTCAATTTGGCTCAAGTGATGATATTCCATCATTGGGGGACATCACGTTACTCTAAAGGAAGAAAATCAGGAAGCACATGAAGCAATAGTTCATTTTGTGTGGGCAGGAAGAATTAGCATTAGAGAGTACTGCTCTCTAAAAATACATTGAATCCTAAACTAAGCTCTGAGGGCACAGAAAATCTTTGAAAACGAGGTGCATGAAGAGAGTGTCTTTAATGTCACAGCTGTTTGTAAAATGAAAGCAAATCATGAGTAGAGTTTCCTGAGCCCAGACACCTCGAGAAGCAGAAAATGGGTGACTAGAACACACTGGGGCCACGCAGGAGCTTTGTGAAAATACATCCATAAACTGATTAAATTGATTAACACCAAACCAAACCAAGCAGAAGCTGAGTTACCATTCCAAATGGCAGGGGATTTTTCCTGCCATGGGTTTGGGAGCCATTCAGGCTTTGCTGCAGCCTCTGCTGTTGCTGTCAGCTGTGTTCTCCCACACACAAAGGAGCATCGTTCCCTGGGACAGCAAACTGCACATCAGCACATGCCATGCAAATCACAGCCACTCAAAAGCCTCTCCCTCTATAGAGGAATATTCAGCGAGTCATCTCTCTTAATAACAGGAGTCTACAGCTGCCAAGAGGTCTGCTATTGTACCAAGATTCAAAGAATTCAGTGTCTGCAAAGAAGGAGCTCATGGGTTTGCACGTGAGTGGCAGTGGGAAATACAGTCAGGCTATGGCATAAATTGGAATTATATGACAAAAAAGGGTTTATCTCACAGCCTTTGCAACAGTTCTCTTTAAAACACTTCTGCTCCTGGAACCCAGGCAGGTGTTTCCATCTGTAGATGAGAAAAGATGTAAATGGTTTTATGGTTTTTAGAGGCTCAAGTCCCCTGAAACTTAGTGGAGTTCAGGGTCACACAGCAAATGTGAACTTCAGCTCAGGTTCCCCTGGCCTGAATCCCACACAAAGTGAACACCTTTCCCCTTGGAGCTGGAGGCAAAAGTCAGTGCTCTTAGGGAAGGACAATCAGTTCACATCAACATCACCACAACAAGCAAACCATCAGCCCGTGAGTTTTCAGGGAAAAAAAAAAAAGACACTACAGAGGAGAGAGGTATCTGGCATTTTTCCAGAAAAATGAAGGTAGTAAACTCAGTTACATCTGCCCGCAAAAAGGAGAATATTAAATAATTATTTAGAATAATTAAGGAGAAGCAGATGCATAGTGAATTGACTGTCAAAGGTGGGAATCTCAACTAGTGTCACAGTAATCAATAAAACACTGAAGGAGAAGCACAGAAAAAGCAAGATCAGGTCATGGGGGTGAGATGTTGGCTGTGCACCTGGGGGATTCTAACAGGATCATGTTTGCAGCTGGAAAAGAACAGACAGGAGGTTAGACAGTGAAAGCCTAAATTTATACTGCTGCATTAAGTTCTCAGCCTAGAACTGGGAAAAGAATGATTTACCTGATACTGAGGGCAGTCAGAGACACCTGTGTTGAATAAAAGCAGAATAGCAGCTGACAATATCTGCCTTCATCGATTGGCAACTTCTATCAGACTGAATTTACTGAAACAACTTCCCAGCCTTTCACAGGAGCAGCTTTCCCAACCCAGACTCTCAGGAATGAACCAAAGAACTGAAGCTGACTCAAAATGATCTGGATATATTCTATTTCCAACAGGCACACTGATCGACATGAAACTTTTAAAATGGGAGGCAGAGTGTTAAAAAACACATCAGTGTTTCAGGGATCCACATTCCATGTAAACACCTGCTGGCTTACAGCAGCTGAAGAGAACTCAGGGATTTTGAGATCTTTTCCAACCTCAATGATTCTGTGACTACAGTTTTGATAAGCAGCTGCAAATCTGCAGGACCTGCTCCTGTGGCCAGAATTTTTCAATTCTGAAAATTAAAATTCTGTGGATCAGTTTAGACACTCTAAATGATAAGGGTTGAACCTGGAGGTTTTTTTGACAGTCTAGTAAAGGAAAAGCCACCACCTGGAAATGTGGTGGGGGAAAGATGAATAACCTTTGAAAGAGGATAAAGAAACTCGATGGGAACATGATAAATCCTTTTCTCTCATTGTTGGTGCCTCTCAATGTGCCACTGAAACCCCCTGAATTCCACATCCAGCTCTGGGCTCAGATCCTAATGCATTTAAGTGATCTTGGAATTTGTTTTGTTCTTCTAATGAATCTTCAGGCTTGAGGGCTCTTCACAAGCTTTGCATCCAGTGTCCATCCTAACACTGGGAGTCAGTAGCATTTAACAAATCCAAGGAAAAGAAAGTCTGTGCTGCGATTTTGGCAGCATTTCTGCACCAGGCTGAAGTGAACTGATGGGTGGTACTCACCTATCAAACATTAAATTCCCATAAATTTGTCCATACAACCCACCCGGAGTGTGGCAAGTGTTAACATTGCACAAATCCTGATTTCAAAGGCTCATTCATTTATTCGGTGTTTGCTTTCTTCTCAAACATAGTTCTGTTTTGATTCTCTCAGGCTTTTGGAAAGGATATGTCCCTGTGCAAATAACACTATTTTAAATATACTACCAGAATTGCTTGGCTCCAATAAACCATATTTTAATGATTCTGTTGCATGATGTAGCCTAACACTGAGCTGCTCTCAGAAAATATAATCAATGTGCTCAGGTATTCAGGCTAAAACATCCAATATCCTGAGCACACTGAAACAGTTCAGGGCAGAATAGAGCCTGAAGATTATAATCCAGTTCTCCCTGCAGCCTCCAGAAAGCTGCTTGGAAAAAGACTCCAGGGCCTCTTTGATCTCCAATACACAGAGAGAGGTGTGAGGGGACAGTTCTGAAAAATTCTGGGTTTTCATTACCACCTCCAGCTCTTTTAGCAAGAGCTGCAGCACTTGTCACTGATTAAATAACACACTTGGTCATTTAGTTAATTGCCTGAGTCTTCAAGATAAACAAAATCACTTGAGCAAGCCTTGCTGCTGATTTTTACATGGCTGTGAGGTTTATGATAGTGAGCTTTTTGGTGTGGATTTTAAACACAATTTTCCTTAAATACCAAGATGATGTCGAGATAAGACACTTTAAATATATAAATCTGAATAGTTACAGCCTCAGCATGCTTCTCCTCAAGATCTCCATTCCTAAACAACCTAATCATGTGAAGAAGCTCCATGCATTTTGCTGTGCTAAAATATTCCTTGTAGGATATGGAAAATACACTTCTAACACATAATGCTGTTTGGAAACTGGATCTCTCCAGAGGCAATTCTCGACTTCTTAATTTCATGTTCCTATTTAGATTAAATATCAGGCAGAAATTCTTCCCTGTGAGGGAGGTGAGGCCCTGGCACAGGGTGCCCAGAGCAACTGTGGCTGCCCCTGGATCCTGGAAGTGTCCAGGGCCAGGTTGGATGGGGTTGGAACAACCTGGGATAATGGAAAGTGTCCCTGCCATGGCAGGGGTTGGGATGAGATGATCTCCAAGGTCCCTTCTACCCCAAAGCATCCTTGGGTGCAGGGCCAAGGCAGGAATTTCCAGGGAATTCAGATCTCTATATACATGTGTACTGTTACACACACATCTGGATATCAATATACACATTTATACCTTAGCAGGAAGAATGCCAGCAAAGGGAGAGGGCCCAAACTGTGCCCAAAGTGAGTGGGAAGAGCAGGGCCATGGATGGGTGCTGGGATGTGAGCCTGGGGCTGGGATGAGCCACAAACACAGCCAGGCCATGGGAATGTGAGAGCCTTTGTAAGGCTGGGCCATGTCCATGTGTCTGTGTGCTGGCTGTGCCCATCACAGGTGACAGATCCTGCTCAGGATGTCACTTATGCTTGGAGAGCTCCCTGGGACAGAGGCTGGGCAGAGTTAAAGGAATAAAGCAGGGATTGATTAAAATCCTTCAAAGGATTCACCTTGGGCAGTGGCTACACCCAAGATGGACCCAGAGTCAGGAGTTCTCACACTTTTATCAGTTTGGGTCCATTTCCATCTTGGGGTTCATTGTCCAATCCCAGCTCCAGGTTCTGCAGTCCCATCCTCCCAGATTCTCTCCTCCATTCTCTGCTGTTTGCACTTTTTGGGGCTGGAGCTGCAGCTGTCCTTGGTTGTGGGGCTGGAAAAGGATTGTTTTGTGTGCCTGAGCTGGGAGGAGAACTTGGAACACTTTGTATGGAGTTCAGAGTTATATTCTAATTTCTAGAATCTGGAAAATGTGAAAGCTGAACCTTAAGGCATCTCCATCATCCCAGGGTGGGCAGGACAAGCAGATGCAGCACTGAGCACGGATTTGTGCAAGGACTGTGAGGGAGATGCTGCTGCTGTCCTCCAGCTGTTGATGAAGAGATGCCAAGAGCAGAGTCATCACTCACCTCCTTTGCATGTTTAGTTTCTAAAATCGAGCCCAGATTGAGTAAGAACTGGCTGATAAACAAGAAACAAACCCCACACTCTCTTCTGACCTCATCCACACCTTGATTTCCTACTCTAATGTTCTTCCCAACAGCTTTATGTGCCTTCTGCCAAAAGGAACTGCTCACTGGAGGACTTGCAATTTCTCTCTTGTGTATTATTAACTAAAAAAAATACCTATATTCAGCCCCAGTATGTTTGATGAATGTCTGTTTATTCATATATCACACACAAATAACTGTAATTATGTACTGTCCTAAGAGAATGTGATGGAATAAAATGCCAAACCACATTTTGAATTCCTCATTTGTTGTCAATTTTTGTGTGTGTAATTTTCTAAAAAATGACGAGGTATATTCAAGTTTAAGCCATATTACTCTTAAGCTATTTAGGGAAGTACTAGTCCATTATTTTCCACTCCTTTCCTAGTCCCTTACAATCCTTATGCACTGCAGTCAGGCCTTGGTGAGAAATAGCTCTGCAGAAAGTAAAAGCTCCTCATTTTCTTTGATTCCATCTGCAGGTTGGCAGCTTAGTTTCATCCAATATTTCAATCCCACTGTATAGCTCAGATAAATTTCAGTCAGGTTCATTTTGTGCCATTTTTGCTTCACCAACAAGCTCTTGCTTCCAATACAGTATTTTTTTCCTTAAAATTAAATTAAATATACTTTAAACACCGCAATATAAGAGAGGGCCATGTAGAAAAACACAATTTTTAAAAGTGGGTTGGGTATTAATAATCAGACCTGAATGTCTTTTTAACTGTAACCTGTAGTATAAATGTTCCAGGAGTGAGTCATGCTTTGAGTTCTTGCCAAGAATGACGTGAGTAAATATCTCCCAAAGCCAGCTCTTTTTCAGCAGACTATTGTTAACTGGCATTTGATATATTATAGCAGCATTCATCACAGCTCTTCAGATAAGATTTAGTCAGGAGTCCAGTTATATTTGCTATTTTCCTTTCTCCTCCCTTTGTTTCAGACCATCTCATTCAGCTTGGTTTACAAACTGGAGCACCTGACCCAAAATAAAATAGTGGCAAAAAATTTCAGGCAAATGTTTTGTCTCTCTCTCTCTATATATTTATATATATCCACCTTAAGTGTCCATGGTTTAGCTTTTTCCAGCCTGTATTTCTGTGCTAGTGAGTGTTTGAAGCTGTGAATGCCACAGACATTGAAAACAAGTTTACTTTATATTTAAGAGCCAGAAGATGATTCAGAACTATCTGAACTACTTTTCTTAGAAGGACTTGGTTTCCAGGAGCTAATCCTGGGGTGGGGTTTAAACCAAGGTCTAAGACACCAGGCTGCTACTGCACAGAGGTTTTTTGGGGCAAAATGACTGGAGCTGCAGATTTGGAGTTCTGTGCATTACGTGGCAGCAAAACCAAAGCCACATCCCTGAAAATATTTATTTGATTTCTCAAAGATTTTCTAAATGCATAATTTCTGGAAGACTTCAGTTATACCTTCAATATTCCCAGTATTTTGTAGGCAATACGGTGCTCAAGGAATTTTTGGGGTAAAATATTGGTACAATATCACTAAAAATATTTGTTAACAAACTGAAAGCAAGACCTTTGTAATTTAAGTTCAGGATCATAACATATTATCTAATATAAAAATAAAGTGATTGAAAACGAGCTTGTTTTTCTTTTAACCAATCATTAAACTGGTAGCAGAATGCCATGAACACATGTGAAAAAGAGAGTGTTAAATAAATCTCGCATGTGATTCCTCTGAAATTCTGCTGCCATTTCCCTAGAGAACGAGCTGGTAAATCCTGCCAAACGCTGCAAAGCACCATGTCAAGTTCCCCAATCCCCCAGTTACTCCAGCAGGTTTTCAGATCTTTGGGCACCAGACAAGGAGCTCTTCTTTGAATCTCCAAAGAGAATAAGTCTGCAGCAGAGATGTGCCTTGAAGCTGGATCATTTATTCATGGATCAATGGGTGGCATTGCTTGAGAGGAGCCAGCAGCCTTGCAGTCTTATTGCTGTCAGAATGTTTTGATGTTAGGCTGGAGGAGATTTGTCTAACACTTGAAAGGAGTCTTGGGATGAAGGGGAAAAAAAAAGGGAAATGAGATCAAAAAGAGGCCTGATTATACAGTGTTTAAATAGGAGCTTCCGGGGCATATCTAGAAATGTTGAACTGTTAAGCTTATACCAATTTTCTTTTGGTGCAAGTAAAAAATTACACTTCTAAACAAACAAGTCATGTGCAGGGTGGAGGTCTAAGAGGTGAGCTGTTATTTACATTTTCATGTGGTGAAAAAAAGGCTATTTCACTATCAAAAGAATGTCAAAGGAAGCCATCACATTGGCCCAGTTTACATCCTGGTGAGAGCTACAAGTTCTTCCTTTTTATAGGGGAAACATTATCTGGATGCAACTTCTTTTTTGCTATTCTGCTACAGAAAAAGGGAAATGGAACTCAAGTGGGAGCACTCTCAGAAGAAAAGAACCTGCCCAGGAGTTCACAGCAGCAGAAATGTTTCCAGGGTAAAATCATGTTCAGGGATGAGGTTGATCCATTAGTGCAGAATAATTTGAATAACAATTTAATATTTTAAAAATAATTTAATATAATTTCTAGTGGGGTATTTGTGATGTGAGGAAGTGTATAACAAATAACTGGTCAGCTTTGGCCTGCAAGCACTCACTGGTGATGGGTCTGAGCGGGGTCATAAAGGATTTAAACATTGCTCCGAAATTATCTCCAGGTTTTGCTGGGCAGAAAATCTTCCAACTGCAACCTAAAGCTCTGCCTGTGCTGCTCAGGGAAATCCTGCTGGAAATGGAGCTGAAATGCTGCACAAACTGTAATGCTGACATGGACAAATCGACACTTTCAGCACTGCAAAGAGCTTTGTTGGCTGTTTCTACTTGTGACCATGAGCATGTTGTTTTTCCAAGACCACTCTTGGCATTAGGGATTGATTTTGCTTTTTTATTTTAAGTTATCTTCAAAATGTTCAGGAGTTGGTTTTAGCATTCAGGAAGGAATGAGTCTAATGTAAATAAATGAAATGCCTGTACTGAAAACTGCAGAATAGGGCACTGAAATCTAAAATATTTTCAGATAAATCCACAGCAAGCAAAGTGAACCAACCCATGATAACAAGGCTGGTTTTCTTGTTCCAGACAGGTTTTAAGCTCAGTCATTTTATTTCGTTTCAAGGCTCCAGGGCACCCATTTCCAGAAACACATCTGTTATTGAACATACAGATGTGGGGAATTAAGAGTGCACCCTTCATTTCTTTATTCCTGAACTTCTCTGCACTTGAAGCAGAGGAAGGTTTCGTTGGCTTACAGTGACCAATAACCAATTTTACATCTTTCCTATGGATTGATCTCTGGATTACTTTTTGGAATGACTTTTTATAACCAGAAAGTCACCGTGCTCCTCTCTGAGAACTTTTGCCTCACCCTAAAGAATGATTTCCAGATCAGAGGCCTGGCAGTAATGCTATTCCAGTTCTTGCTGGTGTGAACAAAGAAGATATTTGGTATCCCATGAGGAATGAAAAATTAATTTGAACAGCACAATTGTAATAAGTTTCTTTTTATTTACTTAGCATCTTATGTTTTTGCAGTCATATCTAACAATCAAAAAATATTTTAATTATTCAAGAATAACACTGAATGAGTAGATTTGGAAATCTACTTTTCTTTTTTTTTTTTTCCCCCTACTATTAAGAACTTAATTAATCCAGTGATTGGCATCCAGTGTTTAGCACTTTGTAAAACTTCCCAGTTTGATACCCACAAACAGTTACATCCAATTTATTCCCTCCGTGGTAAATATGGAGCAAAATTAAACACATCAAACTGAGCTTTGTCAAGGGGGCTCTGAATGACAGATGCTGACCTAAATATTCCTGAAAGATCTCGAAAAGTTGCTCCCAGTTAGGAGATGGTGGTGATGCCTTAATGGCTTTGTGATTCCAGGAGTTATTCATGCTCCAGTTTTTCCCTCTGTGTTGATGCCAGCACAAGTATTCTCTGAAAGGGGTTTGGAATAACAAAATTGCTGTAAATTAAGGGGTGTTTGAAGCACAGCTCTGTTACAAGACCCCGAACAAAAATAAATACACATTTTAAATCTATTTCTTTAATTTTTAGCAGCTACAATAAGAGTGAACTCAAAATTTCTATTTTCATGGATTGTGGTATTTTCTCTCTAAATATATTAAATTAACAAGGGGAAGGGTTGAGTTTGGAGGAGTTATGCAATTGTTCCTGTTGCTATTTTTTATTGACATAATTACAGAGAAATTCTAAATGAAACATAACTTTTCCCTATTATTTTTTTTTACTTTCAGCTGCTTATTTGACTAAATTTTCAGTTTACCTTCAGAGGGGCTTGAAACCAAACCAAAACCTACAAATTTTAAAGTACATTTCCAATGATTGCAGATTGTCTCCAATCTGAAAGGCTGCAAAGCAGATATTTGCTCATTTTAAAGCATTTTCTGAGGGCACATTTGTCCAGAGCATAAAATATGAATTCAAAATTTTGCTAAGATACACAGAATATCAAACAGAATAATTCCATTCCTCCATATTTTTTTAATTCCAGTCATTTTTGGCAAAGCTGTGGAAAGTTGCTGTTTTATTAAGGAAAGCAAATTACTTGGCCAGTTATGGAAGGAAAAGCAAATAGCAATTAATACTGTTTATAAGCTGTTTTTATAGTGCTAAAATTCAGAAATCAGTCTTGCTGAAATTATTGCTGGCTGAGTAAGATTTTCTGATTTTATTAGTTAAGAGAGATTAATGTATTTTCATTATTATCTGAGTTCTTGAATAGTATGCTGAATCAGAATAAAGGAAAATAAACCTATCAGCCATTACAAGTTTTATAGAAGTTGGGATAGAAACCTTCTCAGTCTGTAAAAATAATATTTTTTTGAGCTACACATATATTTATTTACTATATATCTTTATTTTAGAATTAAAAATTATAGGATGTAAAGTTTATCTATGAACATTTTTATGATTGGCCAGGTTAAGGGGAATTATTGAGTATCCTGTGAAAATATAAACATTAAATATTTAAATTTTTTGTGTGAATTACTTTGACCTAAAAGAAGAATAAAATTGTTGTGAAAATGGATTAATTGAAGGAAAATTTATTTCACCTTTTGAGAGTATGTAAGCGATACAATGCTGTGTTTTCACACAACAAAATACTTCAATAATTTAATTATTAATTAATACAGAGCAGTGCAGGGCTTTCACAGTGCATACATTCCTTTTGTTTCAGTCAAAGTATGATAACTGCAAAGGGGAATGCTTTAAAAAAGTAATTTCTAAGATGATGGATGCATTTATATTTAATTCTGCATAAATGCAGCAACTTGTAGTCACTGATAGAATAATTGACAATTTTATTGGGCCTCTTTGGAATGGGTTTGTGGATAGGAAGCCCCTAAGCTTCTCCTTTTGAAAAGGAGAAAATTTAAATTTCTGGGCTTGAAAAATTTGTCGGAATGCAAAAAACCAGAAAATTCTGATTATTTCAGAGGTTTGGGGGGATCCACACAGATGGAGGTAGACACGAGGAATTGGAATCAGATATAATGGCAAAAATTGAGGAAGAAACTGCTTTTCACAAGGCTAATAGGGATTTAGGAGTGAAAATAGCAACAGTGCAGGGAGCTTTGGCATCTCCTCAAAGCCAGAGGAGGAGAGGGGTCCTGTGGAATGGATTTTTCAGGCTGCATTAAACCATTTTGGCCAGCAGACATCCGCAGGCAATTTGGGCAAATTCTGCTGGCATTTGGTTCCAGATCTGAAGAATTCTGCTGGACATTATTTTTAATGCACGAGCTGTAAAAAAAATGAGACTTTGGGGGATTCCATGTTTATGTTTATGCCACATTTGCCTCCAAACTAAGGAGCAGGATGTGTCATTCAGCACGTGCCTCATTCGATGTTATATTGCTTTTTTCTGTGCTTGCACAGACATGGAGCTGAGTCTTGATGGGTTTTAACACAGGAAATTCTTCTCTCTTCCTGCTGAGTTACTGACTCCTTTTTTGGGGAAATTCTTCCCTCTTCTTGTTAAGTTACTGCCTATTTTGGGGGGAAATTCTTCTCTCTTCCTGCTGAGTTATTGACTCTTTTTTGGGGAAATCCTTCCCTCTTCTTGCTGAGTTATTGACTGTTTTTTTGGGGAAATTCTTTCCTCTTCTTGCTGAGTTATTGACTGTTTTTTTGGGGAAATCCTTCCCTCTTCTTGCTGA
This sequence comes from Acridotheres tristis, assembly GCA_037013685.1. Taxonomy (NCBI): domain Eukaryota; kingdom Metazoa; phylum Chordata; class Aves; order Passeriformes; family Sturnidae; genus Acridotheres; species Acridotheres tristis. The sequence goes on from CM072889.1 coordinate 16,229,754, forward strand.
GTTATTGACTGTTTTTTTGGGGAAATTCTTTCCTCTTCTTGCTAAGTTATTGCCTGTTTTGGGGGGAAATTCTTCCCTCTTCTTGCTAAGTTATTAAAAGGGTTTTTTTTGGAAATTCTTCCCTCTTCCTGCTGAGTTATTGACTCTTTTTTGGGGGAAATTCTTCCCTCTTCTTGCTAAGTTATTAACAGGGTTTTTTTTGGAAATTCTTCCCTCTTCCTGCTGAGTTATTGACTCATTTTTGAGGGACATTCTTCCCTCTTCCTGCTAAGTTATTGACTGGTTTTTTTGGGAAATTCTTCCCTCTTCTTGCTGAGTTATTGACTGTTTTGGGGGGGGTTTCTGTGTGTTTTTAAAAGCTGGTTTGAAGTCAGCTGCAAAGATTTCAGCTGATGACACTGAGCCAGTTTCAGATCCCTGTGAGCAGGGAAATGTATTCAGGAAGTGTCAATAATGAGTTTGCTAATGCCAGAGCAGAAAGCTGATTCCCAGGTTGATGAACCCACTTCTATCCAAAGTTCGGCCATAATTTCTGAATTCCTGTTTAATTATGAAAGATGATGTGCTAATGATGAAATCCTCCTAGCAGATCAGCTGGAGGAGCCTCAGCTGGAAGAGAAATGAAGGCTTGGCTTTTCTCAGGTGCAGATTTTTATTTCCATTATGTGGCTCTACCTCTTATCCTTTATAAATTCAGGCAGCCCTTTGTTTAGGGGAGTGTGAAACATGATTTTGTTTTGGTTGTTTTGGTTGCTGGAGCTGCTCATCTATACCAGAGGTTTTTATGAGCCTGGAGTACGATCCCCTTAACATTTGTATTGTGGAAATTTTAGTTTTTGAGCACAAAGCTACTTCTGGTACTGATGAGGATATTTGTAAAGCACTTCCAGAATATTTTTTTTAAAGTAATAATTTTTAAAAAGCCTTGTTTCATTCCTGCAGAGCACATCATGTGCATGATCATAAAAAACTGTGACAGTGAGTTTGGGACCACTGGGGAATGTGGTTTTTTTCCTGTGGATGTTCAGCTGGGCTCACAAAGAGGAGTTTGGTTCTTGTGATGCTTAAAGAAGAAAACAGGTATGTTATGTCAAGTGTTTCATGTAATATTCACTGGATTTTTCTATTTAATTTGCTTTCAGGTATGTTTGATACTCCCAGCTATTAAACCAAGTATAGGGTAAAGTAACTCAGGAATATTCTGTATAAACTATGAAAATGCCAGATTATTTTTGGTTACAACATAGAGCTGAGTTCTTCTATAGAATCTGGATGGAGAGGAGTCATTTTGATGCATACAAACAATATATTATTTATTATTCTTGACAATTATTTTGTACCCCTTCAGTTCTAAAAGTTTTTTCAATGTCTGTAATTTTTCATATTTCTGCCATAGCATAAGCCACTGCAGGAAAGTCTGTTCTGTAATTTCTGAGAGGTGAAATGGGTAAAAGCTCCTGCTCACTGTGGGTTAGGCAGCTGTAAGTTAATTGCATATGTTTTCCTCAAGGAAAAAAAAACAGAAAATATTTCAGTATTGCAATTCTAAAAACTCCTAAACTTTGTTCTCTGTCCAAAGAAAGTTCTCTGCTGGTTTGTGCTTCGTGCCAGTGTGACATTAATTAATGAGCTGTCCCTCATCACTGCTGAGCACGGATTTGTGAGGTCCCTTCTTTTGATCATACATGGCAGCTCTGATGCTGCTGAAACCCAGTGGTTTCAGGGAAGATATTTTAAATAACAACTCTAGAAATGTAGATTTTGTTGAAATCGCCAGGCTTCCAACCAGGCTGGCTGTTAACGAGAAATGGAGATTTCTTTTCACCCTGGGCTCTCAATCCCTGCCCCAGAACCCCCTTTCACCCCCAGTTCTGGGCTGTGTTTGGGTTTTGTTTTCCTTTAAGCACTCACTGGGGAAGTTTTTTGGTTCATATCACAGTCAGTAGTAAGAAAGTGCTTAGGAAATTTTGCTTGCTATGTGAAATACTTGGCTACTCCCCTTCTCACGTATTCACCACTATTATCTTACATTCCATGATGGTCATTTTATTGTAAAATTTTGATTTAATATTTCTGGATCCCAATACCAACATCACAGCCTGTGCTGAACATCACAAAATGCCCTTTGGCTGAGTCCTGAGGCATCTCTGACTCTGTCACTGCAGCTGGGCTTACTGTTCTGCTGTTAATTCATCAAACCCAAGTCTTTACCTAGGATTATCCTAAAAAGGTTCTCTGAAAGTCTCACCTATTTCCGAGCTTGTTTTTAGTTGGGAAATTTGCCTTCTATACTCAGTGGGGCCAAATACAGCAAATAAAGATGTTAGACCCTGTATTCAGTCCCAAACAAAACTGCCTGCAGACGTGTACTTGGGGTTTCCTATTCATTGTTTCATTTTTATCTTGTTGGAAAATGTGAAAAATTGATGCCTTTAGCACCAAGTCCATGCATTTGAAATTAGAGTACAAAGAAGCTGCAGTAATGAGACTTTGAGATGGAAATTATAACTGGGAGTGGTCAAAAAGCTGGAGAGGGAGCTCATTTATTACCTTTTAATGAATTCTTTCTATTTTTTTAGACAATATGGATTTATTGCAAGTAATCTCTGCCTATGAAGTTTGGATTTGGGTTGGTTTTAATTTTGTTTTATTACAGCCTGAATAAAGCCAGCATTGCTTGTTTTTATATGCTTTTCTGCATCTTGGTTATGACATAGGGGTGACTTCTCCAGAGGAGGAGATTTCAGGTGGACATGATGGTTATTGATGCTTTAATTAAGGAGCTTGTGTAGTAAATGGCTTTCTCACATACAAAGAGTTACTTGCTTTCACACAGTAGTAAACTTAATAGGTATTATTTAATTCAATTGAATAATTAGTTCCATAATTCAAACTCAAAGTTTAGCTGTTGCACCAGAGTGCAGCAATATTCTGGTTTTGTCATAGTTAGTACTTACCGTAATACAGAGATTTTCAGCACACACACGGAAATCTCTGCTGAAGAGCAAAGATTATCATTTTCCCACTTGATGAACACACAGAGTTTAATACACACTTAGATAAATCTAATTGAAGTGAGATTAATTAAATTCAGCTTAATCCAATCCACTAGGTCCCCATCTCCCTGACTGTGTTGGTAACAACCATGTGCAGGGTTGGCTGTGAAAAAATCACTGCTGAAAATGCCTCTTTGCCCTCCTTCTCTTCCTGCAGGGTCCATTTTAAGCAGCATCATGTCATTAATCCAGTTTATAACAGTTCCAGGCGTGCTCAGATGGGTCAGGAATCCTGCAAGGAGGGCAGAGACCTCTTGGAGTGGTTTTGCTGATGGAGGGGGAAAAGTTGCACAGAATCTTTTTTTTGCCAGAGATGTGACTTGCCTTGCCTGGTTCTGCTTGTCAGCCTGATTTCTGCAGGATTCCTGCAGCCCTAATTACAGCAAAACCAACATGCTCTTAAGAACTCTGAATTCTCTAAAATTTTCTACTGCGTCAGCAAATGAAAATTCAAGTCACAGTCTGTCTTTAAAAATCAAGCTCCAGCTCTAATGTGGTGGGAAAAGGGCCCTAAATCAGCCTCACTCTAAGGAAATATTGGATTTATGGTGATCCCATTAAAAAAGAAAAAAAAAAAAACAAACCAGAAACAAAAAAGTAAACGAACCTTAAAGCCAACTCCTTCACCCCAAGAAACTCTGGTTTGCTGTTCTGGTTTCTTGAAACTTTTTTTGCTCTAGTTTAAAAGTAGGAGAACAAGAATGTTGCAAGGAACTTAGAATAAGTCCAGACTATATTGGAAAGCAATGCAGAGAGCATTATTATTGTAATTCTAAGAGAATCCAAACTCCACACACGCTTCAGCACTATGATAATTTCTAAATCTTGCTCTGTTATTTTTTTTCCATTCTCCTCCTCCTCCACTCATTCCTTTAAAAAAACAATTTCAGTGTCCAGTCAATATCTTTTTCTTTATGAATTTAAAATACATTGAGGAAAAACCCCAAAACTTCTCCAGGGGTCGAAGCTGGGGGATTTTCCAGCTGTGTTTTCCAGCCATGCTGTTTGCATGATGTGGTGTGAGTTATTTCACATTTCCTGGCTCTTTTCCCCTCTGTCCATGGAGGGCTCTGCTGTGTCCCAGAAGCTCAGAGTGTGAAGCCACTGAGCTCCTAGTTTGACAACTGAATCCCATAAAAAAACCCCAATTTTATGGATTCCAAACTTACAGGATCCAGCTTTATCTATGGTTTTTCCCCAGCAGTGATATTTTTTTCAGACATGCTTTCATTTTAAAAGCAAAAACCCCACAAATTCTCCCCTTGCTCTGGTTAATAACTGAATTTAGTGGGGAAGGGAATGCAATCAGAGCTTTCTGTGAGGTTTTTGGGATGCAATCACGAGCCTAGATCGTTTCCTAGAGGTGAAGTTTTGCATAATATCTCCACAGCATTATCACTCCACCAGGAATCCCCTGGCTTTCCTTTGGAAGTTAATTAGAGTCTGTGCAGGGAATGAGTCAGACAGAATTGTGTGGCTGAGAGTGTGTGTTGATTACAGCACTGAAATCATCCTAATGGCTTCTCTGTCTGCTGCTAAAAGCAATTACTGGCTGGTAAATTTTTAAGCTGTGAAATGTAATTTTAAGAAATACTTTGCTTAAAATAACATTATGAAAATAATATACACAAAGAAGTGGTGGCCTTCACACTCTGCCATGTTTTCAGCTGAGAGGGTTTTTTGGAGACAGTGACTCCAGGACCTGCATTTGGGAGAGAGTTTTTGGGAAAATATGAAAATAAATTCACTGAATTGAAAACGCTGTGAAGCTGTAAGTGCTTTATAATGTTATAGATGGCAGAAATTGGTTTGAAATATTTGTAGAAGTGAAGGACATGCCTTTTAAAGATCTGAGCATGAAGGTGTTCATTCCCTCTCCTACTGAGCCAAGCATTACCTTTTGACTGGTGTATTGTGCCTTTCATGAAAATGAGTAAATTCAGGGTTGAAGTGAACCAGGCGTGAAAAAACAGATTTTTTTTTTTTTCTTCTTTCATTTTTGCTATTCCCTTTCTTTCCATCTGAGAAAGCCCAAGCAAAGCCTTTTCAGACTCTGGATGGCTGACTTGCAGGAGTTCCCAATAGGAGATGGTGATGGGAAGCTGAGCATGGGAGACTTTGGTGCTTTTCTCACATGGATTTTACAGGCAGATAGAGACAATCTCCCTATGAAGATTTCACTCACATCAATGATACTTTGAATATTGATGTGGTGACTATAGGGCTCCCCCAGATGCTATCAGAGGATAAATTATCCCACTGGTGCCTGTATATTTTATTTTCCACTGTGTGGTGATTACCTTTCAATTTTTTGTGTCAATTCCTTTTTATAGATCAGCTGTGGTTCAACAAAGTGATGCTTATGAGTATGTTATCATGCATTCTTTTTGTGTGTATATATTTATTTTCAAAGAAGGAAATGATGGCAGCATGAACTTGCATTTTCCTAATTTGGTTTTGCCAGGAGGAGGAAAGGTTCCTCTGAAGTTCAGGTCTGAGTCAGGGAGAAGCTGTGGTGCTGTAGCATTCCTGCAGCTCCAGTTTGAAGGCTGGGAATTACAGAATGACAGATAATATTTCAGATGAGCCATTTAAAGTCATCACAACGTAGCAGGAAAATGATGACTACAACTGACAAATCCGTGTTTTCCTCAGAGTGCTGTGATTCATTTTAGCACCAGTCAAGAAGTTAGAGGTGCTCTCTCCCTTTTAGAAAAGCATTTTCTTTTTAAACCAACATTTGAAGGCTTATTCTGGGTTCAGAGCAGCAGGCTGCTCCCTCAGAAGTTCCCCTTTTTATTGTGGTGCCACCTGCACAGTTTAAGCTCCGTGTTTATTTTAAGGAAGAAAGGATCTTGTTGGGGCAGAGCAGGATTTCTTTTTGCCTTCTTTCTGAGCACGTGCTGCAGTTCTGCCAGCCTGTGATCTGGAGCTGGGCTCTCACCATCAGCTGCCCTGCACACACAGGACCTGGCTCAGAAAAGCTCAGCAGCCTGGCTGGGACATCAGAGCACAGAAACAAAAGCTCTACAGAGATTTAATTGTGGTCACTGCGCTGCAAAGAGAGAGAAAGGACAGCAACACACACGGAGATCTTTGGGGAAAAAAGGCCAATTTATTGTATGGACAGCCTGGATTTAAAGTGTGTTAGTGCAGCCAGGACAGGCCAGGAGCTCATGGGACAATTGGGAAAAACATCCTTGGGACAGCACCTCAGGATGTGTCCCACGGCAAAGACACCAGGGGTTAATGTTGGTGATGAATTCCACTCTGTTTGTCACCGTGTTGTCACCCTGGGACACTCCTCCCTAACTGAAGCTGCAGTCAGCTTGGCAGCCTGGGAATGGAGCTGAGAGTCAGGAGAAATCCAGGCCTGGAAAGGATTTCCAAGCTGTGATTCCCCAGCTCTCTAAATGTGTGTGCCCACATTTAATGGTTGTGATATCCTGCAGTGAGAGCAGCTTCCAGCACCTGCAGGGTCTTGAGGCTTTTCCCACCTTCCCTTCTCTGGTGCTAACTGGGCTCACAGAGCAGCCACCTCCCAAACCCCTCTGGGCAGGGGTTGTGTCCCTCCAACTCACAGCTCCCAAGTTACATTCTATTTTACAAAATATTTCCTGTAAAACCTCTGAGGGCAGAAAAGCTCAACGCTTTGGTTTGCAAAATTTCTGCTCCAATGCGGGATTCTCTCCTGGTTTGCTGGAAAACTCGAATTTCCAGAGGCTGCTGGAGGGCAGGACCCTGTTAGCAGGGTCATCACTGTCTGTGTTCCCTGCAGATTGACTTGCTCCCTCCCAGGGATTGCTGTGACGTGCAGAGCTCTCTTGGTATTTAAAACAAAATTTGGAAAGCTTTCAACAGCTGGGATGGGTCACATGTGTGAGAACACACTTTTGTCTTCTCATTTTGGTCCTTCTGTCTCCCTCCTCCCTCTCGTTCTGTCATTGGAACAAACAATTACACAACAAGCTCAGCATCCAGATGTGTATATGAATTTTATTCTCTTCTTTATTCCCTATCATTTCATGTCCTTACTGTTTTCCAAGAAGGTTCCCAGCTTCCCTTTCCCCTCTCTTCACTCTCCTCAGCCTATTACTCTGCTAACACATTCCCTGGAAACCACTAATTCAGAAATTAAGCTGCATAGCTGAACCCTGGAATTACTTTAGAGGGAGGAAAATCCATGCAGGTATGAAATAATTGGTGAGAGTGAGTTCCTATGAATTAAGTGCTGTGGCAGGAGCTGATGGGGTGCAGATGAGCCCTTATTGGATTTTCTTTGTGCAGCCATTTGATCCACTCATTTTTCATCTGTTAACAATAGAGTTCCATTTTGATAAGGAGTTTAATTTGTCAGCTAATGATTCATTTCTATACTTGGATATCTACATCTATTAGGGAGCTGAGGCCTGTACACAGCAGAGGGAAAATATTGGGAAAAGAACCTGACTGAGTTTAAGCACAATATTCATCAGGACTGTTTTACAAATAATTGCCTAATTTGAGCATTATATGTTCTTTTGTAAAAACCACCATTTGTCTTTTGTCTGCTGAGTTGAAAATACAATATAAAACAAATAACTCCTTGCTGGAGGAGATCAGGAGGACACTTTTTCTAGAGGAAATGTGTCTGGATCATTGTCTCCAATGGAAGTGCCAGCAGCCAGCTGATGTAATAAATTGGGGGACAACAAGAGTTTGGTACAAGCTGTTCTACTGAAGTAATTCTAAAAGTTCTAATACTAAACCAAACAAGATGCAGCAAAGCCTCAAAGGTGAGATGACAGATCAATAATGGTTTGTTCAAGTCAGTCCCAATACCAGAGGGACAGAGGACTGCAAATGAGATACAAATCTTTAAAATAAAATCTTTCAAAGGGATTGTCATGTGACCCAGGTATAGTGGAGAAATAAATCTGATTTCCCTGCTGGGCAAGTTTGGAAGGAACTGCTGTTAAGAGTTAAGATTTACATGAAAAAAAATGATCTGTTGGGAAGAATCAATAAGGCTTTTATAAATGGGCTCATTGCCTCCTAAATCAGAGTTCTCTGTGGGAGTTGAGAGTCCTTGATCAGCTGATGGAATTTCACATCTAAGTATGATGTAAGAGGCAATTCTTGGCTTAGCTCAGTAAGATTCCCTGAGTTTTTATACACCAAGTTTAGTTGCAGCTGAGTGCTGTTAGAATTCACTGGATAAGGGCTTATTTTTCCCCTGCCTCATTCATGAGAACAGCAAAAGGAGACTCTTTCCCTTGAAAAGGGAATCTGAAACTTTAATTTTGTATTTCCCATCTTTTACTGCTTCCAGCTGGAGGAATTCTAAACCCTACACTAAAACTTATGTTCAACCTTTACTCCTTGAAGTATTTGTGTGCTTGGAATTTTAATGTGTAACCTCATGGCTGCAAATTGTGTGCACTGGAGGGAACAGTTTGTGTACTGCTTGTTATTTAGTGTGCAAGACCTGAGGATCAATGAGTTTTTTTGGGGGAAAAAAAAAATTTAACCAAGTTTTGAAATAACTTTTACATAGCTCCAAGCTTTTTTTCGATAACAATAAAACACAACACCTTCAATTATTTCTTACTTCCTCCAATTCCAGTTCTTTACACTCAGAGACCTTGCTGTGTTTATCCTTGCATGGCAAAACTGCACATTTGTGCAACTCATTTTGCCTTCAGTTCCACCTTTGTTAGTCCATTTGTGATATTTATAGTCTTACTAGTTGTGAATAAAGTTTCACAGGCCTGAAAAAAACTTCTGTGGAAGTTAAATAGCAAATCATTCCGTGTTATATAACAAGCACTGCAAGCGTGCTAGAAAAATGTGATAACTTTGGTAATCTGATAAATTGATAAACGTGACAATACCCAATTTTTACACTGTATTAATATAATGTGATGTGAAAAAGTGCCTGGTTAACCCAGAAATTATGCTGGCAACTTACACTGGTAGCTGCATATCTGCTAAATTCAGTGGCAGTGAATTAAATATCTCCTAAGGCACTCGAAACCTGACAAGGCAGAGGATAATTCTTCTGAAAGCTTGTAGGAGCAGATGTAGCAGGGAGAGAGAAATGTCCCTATGGGATCCCTCACTTGTTATATACAGCTCCACTTTATTATTTTCCTTGAGTTTAGGTCTGTCATAAAGAAAGATCTGTTGATCAGTCACTCTCGAGGTTCTGCCATCACTGCTGCTGTTCCTTCTCCTCCTTGGTTTTTTTCCAAGGAAGTTTCCTTGATGTAAAACCACTGATTTGTGATAAATCTTGAAGTCAGAATTGCAGTGAGCTGAGCAGAAAATCAGAGCACCCTCAATATGATCATCTAAATCTTGTGATTTACATTATTTTTCTGGGAAATGAGGGGCTGGAAAATGCTGATGGAGCAGGATGCCTTGCATAAAACACCTGGAAGTGGGAACTAATTTTTCTGAGTGGTGCTGGGAGAAGGCTGCTCTGCTGATTTGATTGTGACCTTTAAGATCTTATTTGAAATTTTGCATCCTTTTACAAAAATTAATTAAGCAAGATGAGTCTGCAGCTAATTCTTGTGTCAGTGTGGGGGGAGAGGAAGATGAATCTCTCCCTCTGTTTTGGCCACTTTAGGTGGAGTGGATTTTAGGAAAGGAAGAGCTGGAATAGGGATAAGAATGTAGGCAGGTAACTCTCCTTATAGGTCTGGGTTAAAAAACAATCCAGTCTGGCATTCCAGACTTTTAAAATATGAAATAATTAATACAATCAGCTTGTAGGATGTGCTTCAAGTCATTTATACATGACAAAAACTGAGCAGAATGGTTTTTTATTGCTTAGCAGCTAGAAAACTGATTATTAAGGAAACTTTGACAGATTTATAATAGAAAAGGAGGAAATCACCACAGATTTTTAATTAATTTTAGTATGAGTAAATTAAAATATGAAAAATTTATCTCCTAATTCACTTGAGCTTTGTATTTCCCTTCCTCCCAGCTCCTCTTAGCACTGTCAGGAGTCCTCTTGGAGTACTCACGTTCTTCCCTTTTCCACTCCTCTTTTTGTGCTTTATCTCTTTGCCCTGAGCTGATGACTCTCCTCACAGTAGCAGTAATCTGTTAATAGTCCCCAGATGGCACTGGCCTGTTGTATTTCTGTATTTCATTCATTTCCTACTGGTCTAGTTCTCAGTCACACAGATCTCTTCAGACAATATTTCAGCCTTTTTTATTGATGCAGCCTTTTAAGTTTCTTGTTAATGTGTTTCATGAGCACACCCTGCCTGCTCTGGCTATGGAAATGAAAGGGAGCAGTTTGGGTGGAATGTGAAAGAAGCCGATTTTTAAAAAGCAGGGAAAAGGGAAAATAACGTCATGAGACTTGGAGGGTGAAGTGGTGGAGGAGCTATAAAGAGTTTGGAGGTGGATTCCCAGAGAGACTCGATGTTTTTCAGGAGAGAGGGAAGCAAAGGTTGCTTGAGATGAGAAAGGACTGAGTAATTAAAGGACATGGAGAGTGAGACTGAAAGAGGAAAGCAATTTGTGTGTGTGTGTGTGTGTGAGGCTTCCCAAAGTGGAATTGGGAGACAAGTGTAAATTTAAAGGAAATTCTTAATCAGTTTCTACCTTTAAGTTCAAGGTACAGTAGCAAATCCAGCAGCAGACAAAGAAAATAATTTAAAGTTCCAAGTGGGCCTTGCTCACTTCTTTAGCATGGAAGTGAGCAGAGTGAAATCACACGAGTTTTGCTGGAGGGTGCCCCTGGAATGAGGAGCCTTTCAGCTGGGATCTGATGCTCTAAAACTCAGCAGAGTGATGTTCCACACCAACAGCCACGTTCTTGTTTGTGCTCCTGAAAAGGCAGGAAATTCACTGGGGCTGGGTGTGAACATTTGAGCTGCTTTTAATCCAGGTGGGTGGCTCAGAGCTCCTGCAGCTGCAGGAGCCCCTCATCCCCACCCTGCCTGTGGAATGAGACAGAAATGACAATTCCTCATAGTCTGGTCCACAATGGCTTTCAGTTATGGAAACAATGCTGAGATGCTTCATGTATTTATGAGATACTAAAGAGTATGAGTATACTTATTACTTCAGAGTAAGAGTATACTTATGAGATATTTATGTAGTTGTGCATCTTCCTGAAGTGTTTCAGATCTTTTTTCTTACTGCAGCTGGGAGTTGACTCTTCCATGGGCCCATCAGCCCTGGGGATCCACTGCAGTGGGAGAAAATGTTGTAGGAGAGTTCTGAAAACCCTTTGGGCTGAAGTCACTGAAAAACAAGGACTGGGAAAAGTCCTGTGCTAGTGCACAACGGCATTTTGGAGAAATACAGAGTAAAATGTATTTTTGGTTTATCAGCTTGGTAATAAAGCCTGTGGAGGGGATGAATTTTGATGCTTGTTTGGGAGGAGAGAAAAATGGCAATGGCACATACTTGGAGTGGAATCAGAATTGTTTAGAAGGGGATGGAGTGGATTGCACAGAGGCACGGACTGCCATGCACCGTGTTCATCATTGCTGTGTCTCAGCTCCGTGGAAATGGCACCACAAATTGCAGGTCAGGAAGGAGGAGCTGGAGCTGAGCTTGCAGGATGCAAATGGGAGGAACAGAAGGGTCTCCCTCCAAACCGGGGTACTGAGATAGAGAAATGGGAGTGCAGAGGATTAAACTGAAAAAGACAAGATAGCATTTGCAAAATGAACAAGAGATGTGTGGGAAAACAAGGGGAGGTAAAGAGCAAGCGACAGAATGTGTGAATACATAATACAGAGTAATTTGAATTTTTTGGCATGAAGAATGTGATAAAGATGTGGTAGACCAAGTGCATGTAATTTTCCATGTCTCATTTGCCATACTTGGAATTTATTTTCACTATGAACACTTGCAAACTAAAATGCATTAGAGGAAAATGTGGCTTGAGCAGTGCTTATTGCAAATATTGAAAGATTCTTTTCCAAAAGCAAAGGGCAAAGTAAATATCATAACTTTCCCTTTATTCTCTCAGAGCCCATTAATATTTTGGTGGAGGATCAGGTAGTGTGGGAGCTGCCTTTCACTTCTAGAAGTTTCTGATTTTTCCCAGTTAATTAAGCCCATACATGAAAGCTGTGAACAGACACAGGCCCTGCTTCTAGTTCTCCTGCTGCTCTTTGGTGTGATTTGATGAAAATTGCTTTACATCTCTTTGGTTCCGTTTTTCCTACCTGTGAAATAGGGAATTATAATGAGATCTGAGCTTGGCTAACAAAGAAAGTGCATCAGAATGTGCAGGCAAGAGCAGGAGAGCAGCAGCACCACCCTATCCAGCAGGAGGGTGATTGCAGCTGTGGAGGTGCTCCACTCTGGAAAATATTCCCTCTTTTTCTTCTTTTTTTTTTTTTTTTAGGTGAACTTTACCTCTCCCATTGTGTTTTCTCTGTTGGATAGGCTTCAAAGAAGAGAGCTGTCATTTCTGTGAGGTTTAAAAAGATTAACAACATCCATATTCATTGTGAGAAATGAGATCCTCACCAAGGGCTGAACTCTGAATTCTGACTGTGCCTCTTCCCAGCCTGGTTCTTCTTTGTGCATTTTTAACTAAAATTCTAAAATTCTCTCTAAAAATAAATTTCCATATTCTCAAAGGGGTTTTGCTTCAGTCTGAAACCCCTGCTCAGACTGGCAGCCTTGATGTCTCCAGCAGGATTTGGAGGAGTTTGCAGCAGCTTTGGAATATTTGCATGGCCAAGGAATCCAAATTGCTCCAGCCAGCACAGAGGCACCACATCCCTGCTGTCCCCTGTCCCCAGGCCCTGGAAATGGAATTACCTTTCTCCAGGAGCCCTTCCCTACAGATCAGAACCTTCTCTGATTTTCTGTCAGTGAATTTGAACACTGAGACAAATTCAGCTTTTTTTTTTTATTCATAAGAGGAGATCCATTTGCTGTCTTTTTAAAATTTTCTTTCGTAAGCAGCAGCTAAATTCAGCTCTTTGGGTTGAAAAAGAAGTGTGTGAGAACATGGCATATGGCTGCTTGCCTGAGAACTGTGCCTCGTGTTTACTGAAAGAAATTGTAATATGTTCTTGGCATTCATTGTAATTCAGCTTAACTGGGAGCCTGCCAGAACCCAATCAAAATGTGTTCACAGTATATCCAAAATACAGCACAATTGCCAACTTTGTAGTAGCAAGATGTAACAACCTGTTTGACAAAGAAACGTGAAATTTTCCCAACATGCGAAATAAATTTGTTACAGGTTGTTTTCGGCCTAGTTAGCACCCTTTTAAAAAGGTATTTTTGTAATAGAACTGGAGGGGCATAAAGAGAGTCCTTACAAGATCATTTCAATAAAATTTAGAGTTTGATTGGGCATTAATAGCTGCAAAAAGGAAGGGGAAAATGCCTTGACTTCTTCCCTGATGAGCTCCACCACTGGATTGCTTGTTCAAACATGGGTGATCATTTCATTTTGGAGCCAGTGGAACTCAGAGTGGTCTCCTCCTGACTCTAAAAGGGGAGGTGGAGGCAGCTGAGCCTCTTTTGAAGATGTTTAATCATAAAACTGATGAAAATAACATCCATTGAGTTGAGGTACCATCTGTTATCAGTCAGGTCTCCAAGGATTTTTCCTTCAATCCTGGAAGAAGAAACTTGTCTTGACCTTTTGTCTTTCCAGCTGTAGAGCCAAATCTCTTTGATTCCAGCTCACACTCTGTATTTACCAACCTGACCTTGCTGAGACACACTTGTCCAGGAAAAATGGAAATAGGAATTCCTTTCATGTGTCTGTCTCACATTCCTGTCCCTGGGCTGAAAAGTGCCCAGCAGGACACTTCCACCTCTCCTGGCTCCAGGTCTCAGAGCTGACCCAACCATCACTCATGCTCCAGGGGAACCTTTTTTCTCATCATCTCTTTGTGCTCAGTAGCTTCACTTTGAAATGTGACCACTGTTCTCATATTTTCATCCCCTGGTGATTTTTTTTTTTTTTTTTTCCCCCTCAGTCCACTGAAAAGCCATAACTGTGAGTCCCTAAAAGGTTATGCAGTATTTTTCCAGTAAACTAATATTTATGGACAATTTTAAAGGGTTTTGTAACAAATTTCTCCAAGTGCTATCCAAAGGTTATGACAGGGGAAGACAATGAACAGATTATGAGATGGAATATGAAATTTTCTTTTGTGCTTGTCTTTCTTCAACCAGCAGCCCACCAGGATTGCAAGGAATGTCGTTTATTTACAATCAGGTGTTAAGTCACAGCACATCAAGTTGCTAGACTGGAAAAACATTGAGAGGGGTGCAGTGGTCAGTTCTGGAACCTGTAAATACAAAAATCTTTTTGAGCTACCAAAAATCATCTTTACAGACGAAATTGGCACTTGTGTACCAGGAAATATCAGGGGAAGCATTAATTCCTGTAGGGGATTTTTCAGAATGGTGGAGGCTCTAAGTGAGGTATAAATTTTCAGTGGGATGTCCTTCCAGAGACATGAATTTCGATCTGTGAAATTGGATGGGACCATCTCCAAAGCTTTGGCCAGCGTGGGCTCAGCCTGGCCAGGCTCCAGCAGAGCACTTAGGCTTGATTTGAATCGTGAATATTCCCATGAAATCAATTGGAGGATTAGCATTTTACAGAGGAGTGAGGCAGGCACTTAAGTTCTTGGTTGAATCAAGGCCACACTCTCATAAATCATCACTGCAGTGTTTCCTGTATTCAATAATGGCTGCTACCAAGGGTAGGGCTCTCCACAGTCACACCAGAATTCATGAAAAATTGTTTTTCAGATATCTTTTTCAAATATCTTTTCCGCTATCTCCCCATGGAAGGGGAGATGTTTGGGTGGGAACTTTAGTTCCAGTTATGATTTCCACGGATTCCAATTATCTGACAAACATGGAACGGGAGATAAATCTAATTAAACGTCTCTTTTAAAAGAAAATGTGCTTGGTTTGGAGAGCTGCACAGGCTGGCAGCTGTCTCAGTTATGAAATTAAACAATCACAGAATGTGTCAAGTTGGAAGGGACCCACCAGGATCAGCTCCTGGCCCTGCACATCCCCAAAAATCCTCCCTGTGCCTGAGAGCATTGTCCAAGTGATTCTTGAGATGCATCTCAAAAAGATTTCCTGTAATTGTCAAGGATTTAACCTGACAAGTAGGAGCTGCTGAGAGGTAAAGTGGCTCAGGAGTAAGGTAGACATAGAAAGTACAAAGTATTTGCACAAAAACAGAGGAAAATGACAGAATGTAGAGCATTTTTGGATTTGTAGAGGATTTTTGGTGGCAGACATGGAGATAATAAAGGCAAACGTGGAGATAGTAAAGTGATTCGGTTTGAAGTCCTGAATTTCAATTAAATTTTATATTAGTATATAAATTCTCCATCAGAAATTTGGTTAGCAGGATTATCACAATACAGTCTTGAGAAAAATAAAAAAAATATCATCAACATCATCAACATTTATTTATATATTAATTTTCATATGTGCATTGCTTTACAGATCTGCTAAATTTTGAATTCAGATTGGTATGGCACTAAGGCTTTAAAGAAAGTACTGGTTCTCATAAGGAGCAAAATTGCAAGAAAACAAAGTGCAAATGAATTAACTTCAGCATTTCTAGTAAAAATAATCACATAACCATCAGTTCTGGATTCTCACAGCAGCCCTGGGCAGCGAGGACAAAAATCATGGTGGGACCATCAGGGTCTGACCTCTGCTCTCCACTAATTGTGAGGATTTTTGCCCAAAGCAGGAGGATTCAGAACAGCCTCTCTGACCCTCACTAGTGCAATATAACTCTGACTTGGGAAATAATACAGATCCTGAAGCCCTCTAGAGGAAAGACTAATTTCTCATTCTGTCCCTGAAAATGACTAAAGTAAGTCAAGGACATTCAAGTTTTGTAAATGACTTTTAGCATTTTTGCAAGCACCTGATTCTTTTTCTTTCTTTAAAGTTAGGATCTGCAAATTGCTCACAGGGAGCAAACAACATGGTTAGATGTGTGTTAAAGGTCATGATTTGAATTTTTCCAGTCCAACTGATATATCTATAGGGAAAAGAAACACTGAACGCTGTTGTCAATTCATCTACATTATCAAGTTAGTTAAACTATATTTGAGAATGTAATTTGTAATTGACAAAAGGATAGTAAAGGAAAAGTCCAAATTCAATCTTAAACAGCTGCTGTGTTTAAGATAAAACTGACAACTTTTTGTTTCTGGAGTCCTTTAAATTCTTAATTACAGAGGCCATGAACTAGGGAGGGATATGATGGTAAAGATGTCTTATCTAAAGTAGATCTCTTCAAAGCTTTTAAAAGGGAGAATCTTAATATATGTAAAATATATAAAATAACTGAATACATTTTCAGATTGAAGGTAATCAATAGTTTGTGCTCACTGCAGGGAAATAATGCACTTAACCTTTAATTTTTAAAAGAGACCAATTAACGCTGTGCAATGTGATTAATGCAACCTGAAATGATTTCACACAAGTGAATCCATTTCCATAATTCTTTCCCTGTGCTGGTTTTGTGTTTTGGACTGAGGCTGGGAATGCCTGGAGGTGGGTTTGGGTTTGGGGTTGTTTTTTTTGGGTGGGTGTTTGGCTCCAGGATCTGTCCTGAGCCGTGCTGGAAACCCACCCAGTTCCAGCAGAACCTGGAGCCAGGAGTGAAATCCTCTTATTCCATGAATCCATCCCTGCCAGGGCTGGAGCCAGGCTGGAAGTGTCACCTCCACCTGCCCAAGCCCCCGAGCCCAGGTGTCCCTGGCCCCAGGGCTCAGCACTCCCAAAATCTCAGCAGTGATGGGGTGATGTCTTTTGGGGCTACCTAAAAACAGAGGGCAGACAGAATTAAGGGAATAAAAAGCAATTACATTTCTTGAAGGGCTTTCAGGCACATTCAGGGCAGATGGAGCCCACCCAGGGGCTGCACCCAAAAATGGACAATGGGTCACACGTTGTCACACTTTTATAAGTTTGGTCCATTTGCATATTGGGGGTTAATCTTCCAATTACAGGTAATGAAGTCATTTACCCCCAGTTTGCTCCCCCCAACTCCCTTTTGTTTCCATCTCTGGGGGCCTGAGGCAGTGAGGTGTCCTTGATTCCCAGCCTGGAGAGGAATTGTTGTGTCTGACCCAAATGGGAGAGCAGCAGCTCACACTGGATATGGAATTTAGAGTTACACACTAAAGAATTGCAGGATTACAAATAGATGAAAAATACAAAAGCAACATCCTAAGGCATCAGAAGTGGCTGGAATTGTGCTGTGTCTGTGGGATCAGCACCCCAAACACAGCAGCTTTTTGCTGCTCTTTGGGAGGGTGCAGAGAACCCCTGGGAGGAGCCCAGCTCATCCAAATCTGCTCCAAGTGCAGCCCCTGCACTGCTGAGCACTGTGGATAGAACCCTTGGTTATAAGTGGCAACACTTCCTTTATAAATTATAGCTGGTGTAACCCTCACAGAAGAACTTTCAAGGTTTTTTTTTTTCAAGTTTTATTTTTGCTTTTCCTAATATTTAAATGTTGGATAGAAAACCTCTTGGATCCTGGATGCACTGAGTGTTTCCATATGTGCTGAGAGTGATTGAAGCAGCCAGATTTACATTTTAATTCACCAAGTGGTGTTCCAGGAAGAAGAAATTGCAGCAATGGGTGGCACAATGCATTTTAATGGAGAAATTAATAATATCTTAATTTCTTAGCATGAGCTTGTCTTTGTTTCGTGTGATATTTCTAAAAGTTCAGGAAAATGGCAACTTAGATAAATCTAATCATGCAATGATTTCAGGAAAAAATGTTTCATAAATATGAAAGTCATGCATCTGACCTTTTAGGACTATCTCAGTCTTGATTTTCCTGCTTTTTTCCCATCACAGCCCTTTTATACAGGAACCTGTATAAAATACTCACCTTTGCCAGGAACTCATTGTTTCTGTGTTACACTTTGCTTGATCCTGTTGGAGCAAACCACTTGCTCAGTGAGCTGAAGGAGCCAACTCCCCTCTCCTGTCCTTCATGTTCTGTTCTCTGCCTTACATGAAAAATAAACCAGAGGAGAATTTCCTTTTTTTGAGGCTTTACAGGGAATGGCTGTGAGGGAAGTGCAAAAGAACCATGGGGAATGTCCCCACAAGAATTATTTCATATTGTGCTACTTTTGCTGACACGGAATTGATTTATCCTGCCCAATAGAGTGTTTTTACAGTTATTACATTTACCTTTTCACCAGCAGCTCTATTTAGAGGGTTTATGGACAGCATGTACACTGACATGTCACTATTGGCTATCTCTTACTCCTTGTCTGATGACTTGAAAGAAAAGATTTAACTTTACCTGTGCAGAGCATAAAAATAACTAGGAATGGTAGCTGGGAGCTCTGCAGTTCTTCCAGCCTGGTGCTTCCTTGTCAGAGAGATTGAAATCCAAGCACTAAGCCTGAACTATGTTCTTTTTTTTTGCTGCCATGTCAAAGATTTAATCATCATTTTAAAAAGTCTCATTTCAAACGTATGAGTGAGTGACATCCTTTGGCTTTGAAATATTTTGTAATCACTTGATTTTTACTTTTTTTTTGGTACTGAATTATTGCTTTGCTGGATGGATTTTTCTTATACATTGAGTTGTAATCATATTTTATTCGTGGAATTTAGGCTACATAGTTCTTTAGATACGATAAGATTCTTGCTTGTTTCATATTACTTCACAGAACTATTTAATCGTGGATAAACTATGTCCAGATCAAATAGTAAAACATTTAGAATTCAGAATTAAAACACAAAATAATAGTGATTTAAGATGTAGTAATATCTTTCATTATGTAGTTGAAGCCAGAGACTTAATCTATCTTCATCTGGCACTACATGAAAAGTGAATAAAAATCTCTAGCTCTCATTTTGTTCAATAACAACCATAAAACATTTGCATGGTATCAACAAGGGACAGAAACATGGAATAAAAAAGGGAAATTAAGGAAGGGGAAAAGCTTCTTCAGGAGGATTTGCAGACTGAGGAGTCTTTCCTGTGTGATTTTTTTCCCCCATTTGCCTGCTTTTGTTAGTTTTGTATAATTTGTATTGATAAAAATATGGATTCCTAGTTTGGGAATCGCCTTAATTGCCAATTCCTGCCAACGACCTGACTTTTAACTGAGCTCCCCACTGATTGCTAGAGCTAATTCCTGCAAACTGCTTAAGGAAAGAGCCTCATTTAAGATCGTTCAGATTTACAGAGTCACCAGGATGACACAAACAAGAGCTGCAGTGCTGTGTGTGGCATCCTCGGGAAAAAAAAAAAAAGAACAGGAGAGGTGTGGGTGAAACCTCAGAGTGAGTGATCCCCAGCCTTTGCTGAGTAGCTGCCAACAGAAACCAAAGCCTCTGAGTATCCCTGAAAAAAGATCAAATGCTCCCCCTTTTCTTTATTTCTTGCAGCCATCTGATTTTTGGCCTCTCTGTGAAGAACTGTGCGAGGAATTGCCAAGGCCACCTTCTGCTTTGGGAATTTGCATCGTGCAGGTGTCTAAACTCTGACTCGTGAATTAGGTCATGGACTCGTAGCTGCTGGAGAAATTGGGTTGAGCAGAAATCTGATTTGTTTGGGCTTTTCACTCCAAACGCCCACACTGGATTTGGCTGTTCTTTTGATATCTGGGATTTTTAGTAAAATATGTCAGTGAAGTCGAAACAAGAATTAATGTATTTGGGCACTGAAACATCTGCAGCACTTTTTGTTCGAGTCTCCTCTGTCAGCTCTTTATCCCCCTTATCTTTGCAAGTATTAGCACTTGTGGGGGGAGGATGTGACCTGGGGATTCTGCCTGTCCCACAAGAGTTGGGTTCACTGAAAACATTCTGCATCTGTAGATTTGGCTCAGAAAATTTCAGTTTTTTAGGCATGTTCTGGTTGGGAAGTCATTTTTCTGAGGCCTCTGTGACACTGCCTGGATGGGGTTTGATGTGATGATGAGCTGAATTTAATGTGCAGCCCTGTTGCAAAGTGATCAGAGATCCTTTCAGGGCAGGACTCATTTTGCAGAACTTTAAATATCTGTCTTGCTATTACATGAATTTTGTCTGACAAGTTACTTCCTCTCTATTGATTAGCTCAGACAGGCTCGTTATCTCACTCTCCAGTAATTTTTTTTCTTCCCATTTCAGACAGGGACAAATGGGGCATATCCCTGTAGTACTTGTACAAGAACTTCCTTGGCGTGAGGGTTTTGTTTGATTTTGTGTGATACCAAAGTAGTTTTTTGAAGGTCGAGCTGTGATTAAGACTTTCCTGTGCAGAGTACAAGGTGGACAAATCCTCAGAAGCGTGGAGGAAGGAGCTTTCAGTTGTATTTATTTGTTCTTGTACTTTTGCTTTTAAGATCAGTGCTTGTAGATGAGACATGTTTAATGCTGCTCCTTCCTTATTAGACTTGTTAACCTTTCTAAAATGGAAACTGTCTGAAATAAACTCACCTCGGTGTGCTCAGGCTCTAGTGAAGGGAATACTGGTTCCCTGATGTTTTTCTTTCTGCCTAAGAATTGTTCTTTTCTCCTGCTGGTTTTGGGGTTTCTGTTTGGTTTTGTTGCAGTGAGAGTTTTATCCCCTGCCCTCTCTGGCAGCAAGTTAATGGTTACAGCAAAAACCCTGTCTGGGAAGTGGAGAACTGGAAAAGTCTCCTCTGCCCCTGCCCTCACACCCGGGCAGAGGAGAACACAACCTTTGGCACTTAATGCAAAAATGAGGAATGTGAACCTTTCACATCAATTCTCCACTTCCAGGAAATGCAATTCCTCTCTCATGTTCTTCTCAGTGTTCTTACTGATCCAGAGATGTTTGTTATCACCTGAATTATTCTGACACAGAGATCTTTTGTGATTGCACAAAGAGATTTAGGAGTTTAATTGTGCTAATTCTGTATTTTGGTTTGTGAATAAATCATGAAGATTCTTCTGGATAGATTCACAAGGCCAAAAATGTTTTGTATTGTCCTTTTAGTTAGTTCTAAAAGGTTTTTAAAAATTTTGATGTGTATTCCAGGATGTCTATGCTGGAACCAGCACTTCTGTCAGGATGGGGTCTCATCAAAGTCTGTCTCAAAAAAATAAAGCTGTGTTTACATAGTCCAGTGCAGGAAATAGAATCTCTTGCCTTGCACTGGGTCAAAGCATTTCTCTTTTAAAATAAATGCAACAAATTGAGGGTCCCAGTGTCCTCAGCTCACTCTGGAATGGGGAATAATTTCATCCACTACAGGGAGGTCTGAACCTGGAGGCTTTGGAGGCTTTTGAGCACTTCCAGGTCACCCCCAGCCACTCTGCTGCAGGAATGACTGGGGGCTGTGGTTATATCTTCATCAAGGAGAAAATTAATGAGGCTGAGAGAAAAGACGTAGATTTTTCATTAGCACACAGGGCTAATTAAGATGCTTCTGGGTTTTGTCACTTTTATGGGAAGTTTGTCACTAGCAGCATCAGTGACATATCTCGAGGTTAAATTGTTGGGAAATGTGGCAGCAAGGAGCACACACTTGGGCTGAAAATGTGATCCAGTCTCTCTGTGTGACACTTCTCTTCCAGAAACCTCTCTGTGCTCAGGTCTAGTTCCAGCAAGCTTCCTGAAAATGCTGTTTATTACTTCCTTGATAATCCCATAGCCCCACAACACGTGTCAAATATTGAGGACAGAGTTAGAATGGCTTCACTTCCTATTATTCATTCATAGGTAATGAAGGCAGAGCTATATTAAGTCATTTACTTCATATATATATGAATGTCAATTTAAGGGTGATGGCATATCATTAAATCAAATTTTATTAGTTCAGCAGTTTGTTCGTTTGCTATTAATATTGCTTGACACATCCCCTTACAGAACCTTCTCAGCTGCTGAGAGCTCTTAAAATATTGAGAGTTTCAGCCCAGCTTTTGTCTTGATAACTCAGTTATCTTGGAAAATTGCTGTTGGAAAGATCTTGGACTTATGGGCACTGAGATTATGGGAAAGCCCTTTGCTTTAACTGTACTAAAAATAAAATAATGAAGTTACAGTGGTGAAGTAATATTCCCACTTGTTTTGCTTATGGGGTAGGATTTGGGAGGCTGGTCTGTGTCTCACACAAGCACTGAGGTGAGGGGACAGTGATGCTTGTCCTGATTTGGAGGAGGACACTTTGGAGGGCTCTTAGGAACTTGCTGTGGATTTTTCTATTCCCTGAGGAGTTTGTCCCTTTGTGAGTGGGATTTGTGAGGGAAGCTCTGACCTGTTCTGGGGACAGAAGAGGAACAAGGTTGGAAGTTTCCAGCTTGTGCTCTCCCAAATCTGCTTTCCTGCTGGTTACAGAGGACAAGCTCTTATTTTTCACACACAGAAAATAAAAGAACTGAGGCAGCGTGGAAGGAGAAAAAATGAGATGGAAGTGGGGAAATGGAAGTTGGCAATGAATGAAGGGAGTTGAAGACATACAGGGTTTTCTTAGGGGAAAAATCCCCAGAATTTTGTGCTAAGAGAAGCAGAGGGTTCTTGTGGCTGGCCCTGTTGAGCCAGGGACAGCTGCAGGATGAGGATGGGGAGGAAGAGGAGCAGGGAGCCCTTGGAATGAAGGGCCAGAAATGCAGGAGTGCTCCAGCTGCTGAGAGCACAGCTGGATCCCGGAGCTGAGAGTGTCTGCAGAGGGCAGATCCTGGTGCTCCTGTGCATCCAGGAGGGAAGAATGGATCAAGGCAAATTGCTGATGGACTGCCCAGCCCGGAGCAGTGGCCTGACACCAGTGGAAGAGTTCATGCCCAGTGTGGTTCCACCCACGTTGCAGCCTGGAATGGAAGCCAACATTTTTGGTGTCAGTCGGTGCCTGGGAAGCATTAATTCAGAGTGCTCATCCCGCCCCAGTTCCTGTTCATGCAGATGAGGATCTGTAAATTCAAGCAGCACAAGTCTGCCTGTATTTGCATCTAAAACATCCATCTGTATCCCCGTGAATATCGGAGTGACGCAGAGGAAACTCAGCCGGGAAGCAACATTGAAACACATTCTACTTGCACAGTCAAGCATTCAAAGGTCAGATAAAGCCAGAATTGAGGGGTTCTTTTTTTTTTTTTTCAGAATAATTGGGATTTTTATTTTTTTCTTTCCTTTTCTGTGTTTGTGAATTTCTGCTGGAGCTTGCAATTTTAAACGTGCTTTTTAAAAAAAAAAAAAGTGTAATCTAGCCATAGCTAGATTTCTCTATATATTAATAATTTCTCATATTTCTCTAGGTCAGGTTCATGACATGTAGGCTTAAAGATGCAAAATACTGCAATCCTTAGATTTCAAATATACTCTGAAGTTTTGGAAAGTTGAGCCCTGAAATATTCCAAGCTTGCTGTTTTACAGTGTTTTCAAACACGTTCCATCTGTCTCTTTCTGAATTGTGCTGGTATGAAGATCCTTTTTTCTTGACGCTCTAAATAGTTTTGATTTTTTCCTCCTGAAGAGCTTAAGAACAAATATCTGGTATTTGAGAGTCAGCTTAGTGTGAACACGGCCCCGAGGATTATGCCTCTTCTTTATTTGGACTGAATAATTCTTAAAAAGCTCTTGAACGTCACTGGCAAAAAATATCCACCTGATGATTTTCCTTGTTACAAGTTACATAAGAGTTGGGAAGGCTCCACTGTGCCTGAGCCCAGGGTAATAAATCAAAAGGGTTTTGATCAAGAGCATGGCTGAATTGGTGTGTGTGCATTCAATAAAATTGCATTTAGGAAAAGGTATGAATTCTCTCCAGTCTCTCAGTCAGGCAACCAGTCAATTCCTTCCAGATCTTTCTAGCTAGCTGCTAAATATTGCTTTATATGGAAAATATCCCTTGTCCTTAAAAAAAGAACACCAAACCAAACTTTTTTTTTTTGCTTTCCGTAAAAATTACACTTGGACTGAGCCTGTGGATGCTGTTAAATGCTGGATATATTTAAGCAGATCTGCATATATAAACTGCAGGTTGTGACAGGAGCAGAAACTTGTGCTCCCTTCCCCAATTAATCAAAGAATTTCCAGCACAGTAGTGAGAGATTTTATATTTCCTGTGAGTGAAGAGCTGATTTTCTGGACTTATGAGTCCAGAAACAGTAGTACAACATTTGAAAATTGGTATTTGTCCCTGTTTCACTTCAATCCGTTGATGTTTCACAAGTTACCATTCTGCAAGAGCAGAGATAGTGTTGTTTTACAGCTTTTATTAGTCAAATGAGGCACATTAATAGGTTATTAATTTGTCTTGGCAGGCCAAAGTGTAATTCTTCTGAGCAAACAGATCATCCCATCGACTTTGAGCTTTTGTCCTTTGGATCCAGGTCCCACAGACACTTCTACCTCAGATCCTTTATTGTGCATAAACCTTTGTGCAATTGGGAGTTTAATGTGTGCTTTCAACTTGTAAATATTGTTTTAATCAGGAGAAAAAACATTGAATACTTTGTCAGAGCCCCCGTCAGGGAGATTTTCCCAGTGTTCTCTCACCCTTCTTGCAGCAGTGCTGAAGCCAGGAGTGCTCAGTGCATTTCCCAAAAAGCTGATTTCCTTCTTTTTCACCCTAAAACCTGAAAGCATTTTCCTGTGGGGGTCTGGTTTTGCATCCCCTCCTCTGTCAGGGAGTTCTCCTGTGGGAGCTGCTGTGTCTGTGCCAGGCAGAGCTGGCAGGGACCTGTGACCTCTCATTGCAGGGTTTGCTCTCCCAGCCACATTTCCCCCTGGGAATTCCCATGGAGCAGCAACCAGCCCATCATTTGGGCAGGGGGTTTTTTAGGAGAGATTACAAAAAACAATGTAGTTTCCAGTAAGTTGCAAAAATCTCTTAAAATATAAGGAAAAAGGAGAAGCAAATAAATGAATGTAAGGGGTGGAGAGATGAATGAGAAATTGGAAATAACAGATTTTAAACACAGGAATTCCTTCTGGGATGGATCCCACTTGAGTTATTGTTCCTGCTGTGGGAGCTGCTGTGGCTGCACCATTCCTGCATAAAGGGCAACAACTTGGGCTTTCCCTGCACTCATTTAATAGTCATTTTATAGTCATTTTATAATGGTAATATTTTCAATATCTCTGTCCACTGGCAGAGGGGAAGTGACAGATGTTTACATAACATGGCAGCAACCTTTGTGCTTTTAATGGAAACCAAACCTGCCATTTGTTGACACCAATGGGAAGATTCATTTTATTCTCAGTGAATTGCCCACAATATGGGATATCTCTTTTGTAATGTTTACTCTGAGTTACTACCTAAATCTGATTTAGAGATATTTTTAAGGTTTTGCTTTGTTTTCCTGTTTCAATTACTCTTTTTTTCTTAATTATACATTTCTAAAAATAAACATTTTCAAGCTGACTGGCTCTTCTTTTCCTGCCCTTTCTCCCTAAGAATTTTCTATTTTCTACCTCCTTTTTATTCACATTTCCTTGACTTTGGCTTTAGACACTCTATTTGCAAAATCACAGTTTGCAGTCAACATCAGAGTTGCTTCCTTTTCCTCTGCTCTTTGAATATGGAGATAAAGTTTTCCTAGTCCATGTGGGTTCAATATGATTTTTTTTTTTAACTTAAAAATGGAAAGAGAGAATACGGAATCATAGAATTTTTGAGGCTGGAAAAGACCTTTGAGATCATGGAATCCAACCATGCACCAGGAAAATGTCAGAGTTTCCAGGTGGATGTGGTTTATGGGATGTTTCCCCTGATTTCCCTCTACAAGGCCATTTTCTGAGCACGAGGGTTTTTACAGTTTTTAATGCAATGTTCAGCCAGAGCTGCTTCCCAGCTGACTCAGGCAGCACTTGGGCTGATGGATAACTCCTTTTTTCTTATGTTGTCCTTTCAAGTAACACTGAGAGATTAGTAAATGTCTTGAAGAACTTTCACTGATTTTCTGTTAAAGTGAGTTAACTCCTTGAGCCCAGCTGGGCTGGAGAAATAAAAATTCTCCAACCCTCAATCGTAATTTCCTCATCATGAGTGTTAAGCCTTGACTTTAAAGTAAAATATCCATGTTTCAACAATTTTTCTTTATTGCACTCTGAAGGAGATGTTGGTTAGTTATAAGATGTGCACAAATAAAAAAGAATTTGCAGCAAGAAAATGCAAATTTCTGTTTCTTGCCTGACACTGATGTTGTGTGTCTTGGGAACAGAGGGTTAATTTTATTTACCTACATCTAAGCAGAGCTAAGGTCCCTTCCTTCTTTGTGGTCACCAATCTGAGCTGCTTTAATACCTGTAAACAGAAATGATGATACTGGGGGAAAATGCATGAAGAGCACTAATGACACCTGAGTGCCTTGAGAAAATAAATATTTCATTCGGTTTGGGTGAGTCAACATGAACTCGTTCTGTTCCCTTTCTAATTTCACCTTGGGTATTTTCATGTAAAAACAATTGGAGCCCTGACAATAAAGAAGTTCCTGATGCTGAATTCCTGCTTTGGAATGTTTCACATTTCAGTACCTGGCTCCCAGAGAGACAGGAAAGCAGAGAGCAATGGGAAATTCTCTTTTTGTGTGTGTATTTATTAAGTGCTGTCATTCTGGGAGACAGCCTGGCCCTTTAATGATATATTTCTATATTTTCTTGTCAACTGCCACACTGTTTGCACCAGTAAGTAAATGCCTTGTAAAGGTGCCCTGGGGAGCTATTACAGAGCAGCACAAATAATACAAATTTGAGTTTTTCCTCTGCCATACATTCTCCCTGGCACACAGGCAGGTTTAACACATCTGACTGCACACTTCTCACAGCGTGGCACATTCAGCTGGGTTTTCCTAAATCTCTCTTAATGCTACAAATGCTTGTTTTGGCCACTGATTCTTTTTTTTTTTTTTTTTTTTTTTAATTAATTTGCTTTTGTTGAAAATAATTTAATATCTAATAGCAGTTTTTCTGAGTTTTGGGGCAATGTCCAGTAAAAAAAAAAAATGGGAGGTGTGGGGGTTTGGAATTTTTGCTCTAAAATGGTTTTAAGAATCGTTCTTGTGCAAGCAGGAACAGAAATGTGCAACAGCTTGGAGTTTAAAATGTTAAATAATAAATAGAGAATTTGCAGTGACCAGTTCTCAGCCAATTGAACTGAACTATACTTATGTAAAACCGTTCATGAGATCATTAAAAATAATGAACAGATGCAGAGAAGTTGTTTCCTATTTGCAGACCATGCTAGAATAGAGAAAAGGTTTAGGTGTTAGTTACAGACTGCTGATCTGAGCTTTAAAAATCCCCCAAACGACCTCATACTTCTGAATTACACCATAAAATATGACATTTTTATCACTGTACTAGCTTTGCATGGGACATAGGTGTAAGTGAATCTAAAGCTGTGCACTTTACTTGGTAAATGAGCTTTATCTATAACATAACTTGGGACTATCAGTTTGCAGAGTACATAATTGGATCGTGTTGAAAGAGGAGTTAATTAAATGAAACTGCAGAGTATCCCCTTGCATTTCTGGGCTGAGGACAAACACATTTGTTTCCTTCCATTCTCTGTCATCGCAGCCCTTTTGTCCCAGCTGAATTGTGTTAATTGGGGTGTAAATGGTGACACCCAGCACACCCACACGGGATGCCTGAACTCTTTTTCTCACATGCTCTGCAAGCTCGATGCCTATTTCATAATGGCTGTGTGCAGAAATTCGATTTCCAAGCTCTGTCATAAATGCCCAAGTTGGTCATTTCTGTGGTTTCTGGATCTCTGTGATTTTACAGATCTTGGATTTACTTTCATCACTGCAGGGCAAATAACCGAAATCAGTGTTTTACTTTATTTGGTAGATAAAATTATGGAAGGTGCATTTTGTGGGTCTCTAGAAAGTCGTGTGCACATCAGGATTCTGCTGAATCTGACAGTCCTTGAGGGACCTCTGAGAGACCTCATGGAGGCTGCAGATTCTGAGAGACTTTCAGTAGCAGATCCCTGTGTTCAACCCATTGTTCTGGCTGGAAATTCAAGGCGTGTGGTTCAGAAACAGATTTGGAGGAAGAAAAAAAATCTTTCAGCGTCGTTAATCAGCTTCTTCTCCGGTCTGAGAAACAAAATAATCTGTTATTCTCACCCTATCAAGTTTCAGGGTGAAATGGAACAATTCCTTGTGCATGGGTAAAATTGTATTCTTAGTTGGAGGCGTTGTAACAAAACCATTTTTGTGTTGTTTGGATTCAGAAATCTGGATAATCTGGGGTGAGAATTGTGGACGTAGCAGAGTTTATGTGGGTGGTCACTGAGCCTGAAAACTCTTCCTGATCAGGGACAGCCAAACTCTGTGACCTTGAGGAGTCCTAGAAGAGTTACAGGAAGAATTTGTTCCTAATCATAAGATAAACTTATATTTAGGTCTTTGTGACATCACGAGAAAAAGGTTTTTTATAATGTCACTCTCTGTGCTGCTTTGTCCTTCCCTCATCTCCATGAAGGCTTAGAATTACAATTAAAATGTTTAAGAATGTTGAAAACAATATCAGAAATATGAACGTTTCTCTTTATCAGCATGTGCTGGGTAATGTAGGTTAAATTATGATTTTCATCACGTGTTTTCCATAATGGCTCCAAACAAGGAAGCACACCTGCATTCCCAATAAATTTCTGCACTTGTGAGCTACAGAATTGTTTGATTGGGTTTGTCCCCGCTCTCTGAACCTGTGCTGTTGGCTTTTCTAACCAGGCCTGGATGATTGCCTCCAACAATACATCAAAAACTTTGAGAGAGAGAAGATCAACGGGGAGCAGCTGCTGCACATCACTCACCAGGAGCTGGAGGAGCTGGGAGTGACCCGCATTGGGCACCAGGAGCTCATCCTGGAAGCCGTGGATCTGCTCTGTGCACTGGTAAGTGACTCCTTGCATCACTCACCTCCAGCAGCTGCATTGGGGAATTTGCAAACCAAGCTGCAAATAATGTAGAGGTTCCTCCAGAAAAATCTCAAAATGCTCAAACAGCCACCGTGGCTTTGCCTCAATAAAGGACAGACATGTCCTGGCTTCTCTCAGCTGCACAGGAACTATATTTATCCATTTAATGATTATGTGTGATGGGCTTTGATTGCTTTTCCTCTGACTTTCTTGGTCCTGCATTCAAATGCTGTTGACTATCACTCCTGGCATCCATATGGTTCTGTAATTATGTGCCATATGCCCTCCTATTTCACTGACATTTGCCACACTGCACTGAACCAAGTAGACCTGAGTGGTTTAACCATGCCAGCATTCACAAGGATGGTACTAAACAGCCAGAAGGTAATGCTAATTAGACTGGAAGATTGTTTAAAATGAGCTTTAAGATGAGACTGGAGTGGTAAAATTGACTTTATCTGAACTACAGACACATGTGTCGACTAAAAGTTGGGTTGGGGGTTTTTAGCAAGCTGCAAGCATTTGGAAGGACATTATTTGTTCGTATTATTAATTATTAGGTTACTAATTCAGTTAAACTCTAAACAAATATTTGATATTAAAAAAAATAATTTTTCCTCTTTATTTTATTCCAACCAGCTAATAAAATGTGGTGTATTAACTTAATTGTAAAGAGAAAATAACTTCTGTTCATGTAGATGGAGAGGTGAAAGAATATTGAAAACATTAAAACACAAAATAGTACAATTACACAGGTAATTTACACATGACAATCATAGTATTTTACTTCTTTATCAGGAGTTCTACTTTTGAATAACTGAGTTATTTTGTGGGAATTTGATAACGAGAAATTGTTTCCAAGAGGGAAACTGGCACTAAGAAGTAAGAAAGAAAACAAGTGAGGTAAAATGCACTTGATCTGGGGAAGAAAAAATAAAAAATTTAAGTACCTGTTATTATTAATCTTCACCTTTCCTGTACCTGGAATGACACAATACCCTCAGTGTGCCTTGATGTCTGCCCCTCCAAGTGAGACAACTCCGAGCAGGGAAATGCTGTGGGGACAGGTGTGTGCTGCAGAACCCAACAGCCTTTAGGAAACACCTGGACCCAAACTCCTGAGCTTTTCCCTGGAACCCTCGAGTTCCACCCCCAGAAATTTCCTCTGGAAAAAATTTCCCTTCAGTCAAGTGTGTCCCCAAGGAGGACCCTGCTGACTCTTGTATTGTGATTTTTTGTTTCTTTTTTAAGCACAGAAAATGTGCCTCTTGCTGCTGGTCAATAGTGCAGCTGTCTCATGACCTGACTTTTCCTTTTGAAGCAGGATGGGGATTTTCCAGCTCCTGGTATCATTTATTTCACCTCCTGCCTTTTAGCCCTTTCTCTTCCTTTCTCACTCTGACTCTAAAATGCCTTTTTCTTTTTCTTTTTTTTTTTTTTTCTGCTTCTAAATGTTTCTCTCCCTGCCTGTTCCTTGTGCTTTTCTGCTGAGTGAGTCTGCTGCCTGCAGCTCTGCTCCTGGGGGTGTTCTCCTGCTTCTGACATTTCTCCTTGGCTCTCTGTACATCTCCTTCAATTCTTGCAGGATCACAGAAAAGTTTTACCAGGCTCAGTATAATATCTCTTTTAAATCTGTACTCATTTATTAGGATTTGGATCCATGTAGTCACAAAGCATTATTAAGAATCTTGCTTTAATTATTTTAAATAATGGCAATAATTGAGTGAGAGGAGAGTCGGTGCTGCCTTTATGAGCTGAAATACATTTCTAAAATATCACAATTGTATTCTTATTCTGTGCTAACTCTGGAAAAATTAATAGATTGTTGCACTAATATCTGACTGCTGGCCAAGTGACCAGAAAAAGTTGTGACTTGGAATTGCTCACTGATATTTTATTTATGCCACTAAACAAGAGTTAACATATAGGAAATTATTGAAATCAGAATGGCTTAAGGAACACATAATTTTGCCCCTGATTCCCTGAATTGCATTACAAGCAAATTTAATACAGTTTATTAGCAGGTAAAACAGAGTTCCAGGCAGTCAGGAATCAATACTTTAATGCACTCTCTGTGTGTTGGAAGGATGGACAGAGTCCACAGCACAAGCTCTGTTTGTAGATTCATAAATATAAATACTTGAATTTTATTTTCAACGTTTTTTAGGGGAAAAAAAAAAAAGAGCAGGGCAGCACCAATTCCAACAGTCTGGTCTTGAAATCCCTCCTGGGGAGGCACCATCAGCAGTTTGCTCTGTCCCTCTGCTCATCCTGGGGTGCTCCCAGTCCCAGATGGATTTGGGACAGCTCTGTTCATGTCCCTGCCCTGCTTTTGCCCTGGCTGGGCCATGTCAATGAGAATTGGTTTGTTTTTTTTTTCTCCAAGCATGGATTTCTGGATTGATTTCTGTTTGGCAGTGGGCAGTGCCCCAGCTCCATGACCCATTTCCCCCAGGCAGCATCAGCAGGAGCTGCAGCCCATCCCTGCAGGGTTCCTGGGCAGTGCTGGGAACAGGAGCAGCTCCCAAAAGAAATCTCCCAGGAAAGCTCAGGGCAGGTCAGGAATTCCCACTGGGCAGAGCTGCTCTACTGCTCCAGGAAACCCAGGGAAATTTGTCTGCCTGAGTTCCAGCCCTTGGGACACTCTGGAATGTGCCTTTCCCAAGGGTCACTGCCTTTGTGGGATGGGTATTGGGGTTTTGGAGGGGTTTTGGTTACACCAAGGATGATGCCTTGGCTGCTGTTCCAGGGGTGCAAGCACTGGAGAACCCCCCCAGAACAAAATACTGACCTGTAAAAAAGGTTCTAAGTGCAAAAAGAAACTAAAACTAAAGGAGGAAACTTCTGGTTTTTATTCCCATTCCCAAACCACCAATTAGCCAGATTCCAAATGCAAATTATTAAAGGCAGGGAGGGTTTGCTCTGTTAAGCATCAGCCCTTGACATGATTTTTACATCCACTTTTCTTTTGAAAGCAAGCTGAATTCAGATAAGAAATTCATGTGAGAATCCTGGCTAGAAAAGATTCCACACTGGAAGATGACTTGGAAGAAAAAAATACAAGAAATGTGAAAAGGGAATAATAAGAGTATACAATATTCCTATGCAATATGGTGATATAGAAGTGTTTTATTATTATAGAAGAATTATTTAACCTGAAAGTTAAATAATCTCCTTTATGCAAGGATAAAATCAGAGTGCAAAAGGTGAGAGGAACTTTCTCTGTGGGAAAGAAAGTGCAGACACTACCTTGGGTTTGCTGAGGGGTGAATTCATGTGCTGTGAAATGCAAAGTCACAGGTGAGCTTTACTTTCAGCTTCGGTTCTTTGACCATTCTGCAGAGACGTTTTTGAGTTGTGCTTTAATTATGAAGAAAATTGGGAATGATGGCTGTGGGGAAAAAATCCAATCTGGAACATCAAAGTCCTTTCTTGCTGCAGAAACTGCTCTGCAATTATTTATTTGAAGTGACCTAAATGACATTTAGGGACTAAAACTTGTGGGCCACTTGGATTTGGACTGTAACTTTATTAAAGTTGAGATATTAATTGGGATCTTTATTGCAGGACTTGTTGCAGAGAGGCTGAATCTGCAGAAGTAGCAAGGTCTGGGGAAAATAACTTTTTGATAGAGTGAAATATACTGGAAGCAAGAAAAAGGAATCTTTTTGAGGTCAATGTGGGTTGCTGTTCAAATCTGCAAGTAAATTTCATTTATTTAGACAGTATTGCAGTCAGTATATTGTTAAAGCCTGCATGAATTAAAATATAAACAGTCTAGTGGGAAGAAAGATTGATAATGAAAGGATGAAAAATGAATGGGAATGGAAAAGAATGCTCCAATAGAGATTGTATCTCAAGTAATTAAAATTACTGTTAATTCACAGCCATTCCACTTGTGAAATAAAACCTTGTGCTGTGGAGAAATTTCAAGGAGAAATCAAGATTAGAAACTTTGTCTGCAGTTTCTGCAAAGCCACAATCCAGGCAGGGTTTTCCACCAGAAGGCACAAAAAAAGTCACTCATGGTCAACATGCTTACAACTGCAGGAATTCAATTTATGTTTATATTTTGTTGGGTATTTTTTAAAAATAACATATGGGATGCAGCTACCAAACAAATTCTTTCTTTTCCCCTATCACTTTTCTAACATATTTCTTTATTTGGCATCTCCCTAAGAAAATTACAAGAGCAATGGGAATTTGTTGGTCAGGTGGAAAGCAGTTTGCAGTGATTTATTTTAAAACACACCACGGGTAGGGGAAGTCTTTTATAGCTGCCTCTGTATCTATTGATAACATTGTTCTTCTGAATTAAAATTATTCAAGTTTTTCCTAAATTAATATTATTTTAATGGCCACACCTACAATGATCTCTCTTGAGATCCTTTTAGTTTTTTATTCTGCTAATACACTTTTTGATTTGTCAATTTGGCAGGTATATTAGGAAGTATATTTTTCTTACTTTACCTGATTTGTCAACAAGTTTCACTTTTAACAAGTCATTCTCTGTGTCAAAACTTCAACCCATATTTCAGGGGCTATTCAAAGGTCATTATTCTGGACGAAAATCTTCATTTTATATATATTGATGCTTAAAAAGATGGAAATAAATGTTCTTTCTTTGGACTGGAATGCCATCCCTCCTGGTGAGAGATGAAGAGATATTCCATCTCCTGAGAGCAATGAGGAACCTGGCACATACATTATTTTTGTCTCCACAAACATGTCTACATCCAAGAGAGCTTTAATAATTTCAACTGGAAAAGAAGTTCAGCTTTTGGCAGTCCAGTACTATTTATTATTCTGTGCCAAAACATTGAATTAATACTATTGAATTGAGTGGGTTAATTATTGCACATATTAGAACATGTGTATCATCTTTTGATTAGTCTAATTAGCAGCTTCATTTTTTCTTAGCCTTTCAAATCATGCAACTTGGAAAAAGAATTGATTTTAAGGATTGATTGAGATTGTAAGGACTTTTTTTTTTTTTCTTTTAAAAGTCTGTTGACAATTTTGACGTTTTCAGATTTCTCTTAGGATGAGGACATTGAAGGGAGATAATTAAGTTTGTACAAGCAATTTAGAGTAGCCTAAAATGCTGGATTTTACAGATGTGTGCATGATTCTTTTGTCTTAGTGGAGAGAGGTAAAAAACTTCATGGTTTTGCCAAGGTATGCTGGAAAAGTTTGGGAACCACCAAAATGAAATCCTTTCGAAAATCACCACGCTAAAGGCAGCTCTGGGAGTTGATCTAAGCAAAGAACAAAGTAAAGGGGAATTTTTCTTGATGTCTTTTCAGTGTTCTCCTCAAGGAGCACTGATTCCACACCAGTTGTTCCACAGTAACACACTGTTATTTTGTATATATATATATATATATATAAAAAATATATTTTGGGTACTGCAGCAGTGCTGCTATAAAAGTGCAGAAAGCAAAATTTTCAGAGGTACCCAAGCACAGGGTTGTTACAAAAGGAATTTAGGACAAAAGTGAATTTTGGATTTGTGTTTGTGTGTTAAATACATTAGAAACTTAGGCTTGGAGTCTGTTGAGAACTTTATCCTCTCTGAATTTGTCATTGCTGGAGAGCAGCCATGGCCACACAACCTCTGGTCCCTCTGGTTATGGGATGTGTGCACATCCTGCAGCCAGGCACAGGCTGGAAATGGTTCAGGTGTTCCAGTGAGAATTTCATCCCTTGCCATAGTGCAAGGTGCATGAAGTGGAAATATGAGGAAGGAAGGTGGCTGCATTTTGTTCAAATTTCAGCTCCTGCACACAGTCCAAAGGGGAATGCAGGGCAGCTGAAATCCAGGAGACCACGTCTAATTCTGTTCCACAAAAAATAATATTGAGTTATCAAGCTTCAGATAAATTACTTCAGGCTATTTCTCTATTCTTCCTACTTATGGTTTTGTTCATGTTTAGAAAAACCAGGAAAAATACAAATTTGCTGTGTTGACTGCTGCTAATTCCTTGAATTTATGCACATCATTTGCCTCTGGAGCAAGGCAGTGTTAACAGGCAAAAGAGAGGAAAGAGACTTCTGTTTTTCCTGTCTTTTGATATAGTTGAGAGATTTCCTCTTGTCACACAATAATTCTTTTTCACAAAATACGGAGAAACACGTTCTATTCAACGTGTTAAACCTGTTCCAAAGCTTGTAATTTTCTTCTGAAAATGCATCTGTTTAAGTACCAGTGAGAATGAGGATCCTAATCCATGGCTGGTGAATAGGCTCCTGCAGGAGCTCCTGCATGCTTCTGAGAAATAAATGTACTTATTTCCATTTAGAAATCTAGAAAAGAATCCGTTTATAATAATCCATTACTGTATTTCATGTTGGTTCTATGTCTGGGTAAGCTCAGTGCTATTCTGATCCTGAACATTTCACTCTTTTTCATCCCAGGAGTTCCTGTCACTCCCTGGCAGAGAACAGCCCCCCATCATAACTGCAGTTAAATTGCATTGCTACTTATTAGGCCAATGCAGGAGCAGGAATTTATGCAAATGAATAGGTGGGTAATGAGCTGGGGTTAAAAACAACATGTGTCCAACACTGTAGGGCAGGGCATTAGGGCTGAAATTCCCTTCAGCTAGAGCTGGGATAATGTAATAGTATTATATTATCATTTCTGTATATTCTTCTATCCCTGGTTCAGGGGTCATTAATAGAACACTCATTTCTGACATAATTTTGATTTCTCTTGAGGTTTGGAGCTGGAAGTCAGGGATTGTGTTTGGAATTTCAACCCTTCTGGGTGCCTGGTTTCTCCAAAGGTGATGGTAGTGATCCCAGTAACTGCTGGGGATAAAGAAATGGACATTTTCTCTGCACAGGGATAAAATAAAAACCTTTACAGCAACCCCCTGCTCCATTTCATGGTGTTTCTGTTGACACCAGCTGCCCCAGCATGGCATGGTGCAGTGTTTAGGGGACTGTTTATTGCTCCTTTTGCTTTGATGTCTCTGGGATTCACAGGAATCCTTTCCTGCACAATAATCCAGTCTGCCAATACCTGTGGAGAGCAGAAAGCAGGAATGCCAACTTCAATGTTTTAACCTTAATTTTAACCTCAGTTTCTCTGTGTAAGCTCTCCCTGTGTCCCCAGCCTCAGACCAGCCAAGATTTGGATACTGGATTTGTCTGGAGAATCCCCTGTGGTCTCCTAAGGATGCTCACCCAGCCTTTGTGCAACAATTAGGGTTGACATATCCAATTAATTTATATGAATTATTGCTTTTCTAGAATCTCAATGTGAAGAGTATGGAACAGCCTTGCAGTGACACATGAACAAATTGTGCAGCAGAGCATTCACATTTTCTTTTCCATCATTTTCTTTCTACACTAAAGCAATTAGAAAGAAGGATGCTTGTAATATTTTCATCCTGTGTCATCTCTTACTCATGATAAAATGTGTTGCTGGATTTCTACATTTCTTTTAATCAAATACATGCAAATCTTACAAAAAATTTTCCAAGTAAAGCATAAAAATCCAGATGTTGCAAAGTTTGGTTTCATAAAAATGCCTCTAAAACACCAATCTTTCGTGGAGGAGTTAAGCTGAGTAATTCAAAATTCTAAATTCTGGCTGCCCAGTGGTAACTCTTTCACTCTGATTTTTATTGCAAACACAGAAATAAGACTTCAAGAGGGGCATATGAAAGGTAAATATTGGTTTTCTAAAATCGTGGCTTGGAGCACTGAGGGTTTGGGTTCATTGCATTGTAGCAACACTAGATTGTACATTACTGCATGAAATATCTGACCCCGGAATTTGAATCCATCAGCCAGCTGAGGCTGATGATCTTGACTTGGCCGATTTATGAAAGGTCTTTTACCAAAGCCGTGTGTGAATTCCCACCTTTATTTGGGTGGGACAATCATCCCAAAGGGATTCATTCCCAAGGCGGGTGGCGTTTGCCGGGGCTGTGCTGCCCATCCATCCCCACAGCACCTCGAAATTTCGGCAGTTTTGTCCAATCCCAGCCGAACCCAATGGAACTGGGAATCCACGAGGATTCCTGCCGGTGCTGAGGGGGTCCCGCAGTGACATTCCGGCTGGAAATTCTCTGCCAGAGGGGCTGTCCCTGGCCCCAGAGCTGTGCTCGTGTCCTGGGGCGCTGCCACTGTCCTGCACTTCCACTTGGAGCAAGGGGTTGGGAATGCAGAGGGTGCAGAGCATGGAAAATTAACCCTTTGCAGCACCACTGCTCCCCGAAATGTCTGTCACTCCTTCCAGAGGACTCTAAAGCAGCGTGGATGAAAATCTGTGCCTGAATCCCTGGGATGCTCCAGGCACCGAGGGACAGCCAGTGACTGCAGCCAGCTAATGGAACATTGATTCAGCCCGGGGTAATTATGTTAAATAGGAGGGGAATATTAGATTATAGAGGATAGGGGAGTCTATTTTTAGAACAAAAAGGAAGAATAATACACACTAGTGCAGGAAGAGATAAACTTCTCCCCTATAAATGGAAAAAGTGTTACTACACTGACACAAAATTTATATTTCTTTAAGATAACCCAAGAACTTGGTGATATACAGATATTTTTCTTGTTTTATTCAGGTGCTGGAAGTTTTAACCAACAAAGAAATTGTTCTTTCTAACAATCTACATGAAATACACTGGTAATTTTTAGTCTTTTAATGAAAAATAATTGCACAATTTTTTAAATAGGATTTCAAATATTTAGGTATAAACAACATTCAAAATTAGCTTTTTTTTTTTCTAAGACTTTCTCTTCTTTCCCACTGGAAAGGTCTATGTTGCCTTTATTAATTGTGTGTTTCATTTGCAAAATCTTCTTTCCCTTTCAGAAAGCAACAGTTCTTTTTCACTTTCAAACCAATCTGACTTGAAATCTGTCCCATGCAATGCGTGGTAGCAAGCACTGTACCATGGAGAATCTCTGTGCCAAGGAGATACAGGGAGTAGCTCAGTGAAAGTTCAAAAAAAGGACATTTCCCCACCAAAAAAAAATCGCTTTTCTAATTTGCAAGGGGCGATTTCTTTCATGAATTCCCAGTAAGATATTTTTCACACCACTGCTTTACATTATCAGTGTCTATGAGCTGCCTGAATTCCTGAGTAATTATCTGTGATCAGTTATTGTCAGGGATAAATTCATCTGCATGCAAATATCCAAGCATGCACATGCATATTCATGTCACTGTTGTTGACTGAGTTGTTTGAGCAGCCTTCAGCAAATTCACAATCCAAATAGATAAATGAACTTTTTTCAGACTCTCATTAATGCCCATTCAAACGAATCTTGTTACTAATTTAATTTCTATATGCTGCTCTGAATTGTTATGAATAGGTGGAACATTTCTGCAGAATTTTGCTGTGGTTTTTACATGGAATTACTTCTGCAGGGATCTGAGTTAAATATCTGACCCAAGAGAAATGGTCAGTGTTGATGTAATGTTTCCAATACCACCTTATCATTTATTCCCTAAGCTTTGCATAATTCACCATTGATTCAAATTCTAATTTTGTGTTATGTGCTGAATCTCTTTTTCTCTGTGATCTTACATTTCTGCCTTATAATTCTTTTTAAGAGATACTTTTAAAAAATGACAAAATGAGGTTTTCCAGGATTGGGTGGTTGGTTCTTACACAAAGCTGTTATGAAATAAATAGCAAAGTTTAATTGATCACAAGGTTTTAGTAATGAATAATGAAGGTTTGTGGTTATTAAACAGTGCATTAGGCATGTAGAGCTCCCTTGGATACTGCAGACCAAGGTGAATAAAGAACACTGAAATGAACAGCAAACCCTGAGATGCTTTTTCCTTGCCAGTGCAGTTCCAGGATTGGTAACTGGGAGTGCAAAGAAGAATTTGGGTGCGATTTAGGCATTTCTGAGACAGGACATATCAACAGTAGCAGGGTGCAAATGACTCATGCAGGCAGGAATTGTTAATCATCTTCAGAAATGAGCAGATCATGGTCCAACACGGTTTTGTAGGAAATCTCTCCTGCCATCCCCTGCTCCTGTTTGTTTATCACAGCATCCCCAGGCAGCAGATTGCTCAGAGCTTCTTTTCCTACACATATGGGAGAGGTCAGGCCACCCTGGCTGCCTGGCTTGCATATGTTTTGTAATTGAAGCCATATGCAGATCAGTCCATCCTTAATGCTGAAATAAAATACTGGAAACAACAATCCTTGGCATGTGGAAGGAAGCCACAAAACACTCGAACCCCCCTCCACCCTCCCGAGTCTCTTTTGTGCCCATCAGGAAGGAAATGCTGCCACAGCTTGATTTCCTGGTATTTCAGTGGTATTTTCCTGGGAGTTGACTTTGGAGATGTTAAATGTGGCCAGATGTCAGCTTGGCACAGGCCAAGGATGCTGCAGTGCACCCACCACTCTGTCAGCAGGGCTCCGAGGAGCTTGTTATGGTCATGAGAAGGTTTTGTTATTTCATGCTGCTGGGATATGAAGGTTTTGCTAAAAAAAAGAAAAAAACGAAAAAAACCCAACAACAACAACAAAAAAAACCCAAACAAACAAAAAACCAAAAACAAACCAAAAAAACCCCAAAAAACCCAAAAAAACCAAACAAAAAAAAGGACCAAAAAACCAAAACAAAAACCAAACAAACAAAAAACCCAAACAAAAACAAAACAAAAAAGTTTTTAAAAAGGCAAAAAAACCCAACAAAAAAAGCATTAAATGCTTTGCTTAAAAACAATTTTTTTAAAAAACGCAGATTTGCTTCCAGGGATTTTAGATCTAAAGTCTTGGTGAAGTCAGAGCTGAGCAGAAAATGTGAATGAGAAGCAGAGTGGGAGCTCAGTCAGGAACAGATCCAAGGGATGCTGCTGAGGTGTACAGGAAAGGCAGGAAATGTGTTCTCCCACAGAAATTAAATCACAGGTTTGGATCAATCTCTCCTGTTTCTGAATCTGATGGTTCATCATCTCTGCAGAAATAACTATTGGTGGTTCAGGTATGTAAATAATCATTTATTATACTTTACAACTGAAATGAGATATGAGCTCTCCTCTCTTCTTCTAAAATTTTCCTTTCTTAAAACTTTGGTGAGAATGGGCACTAAATAGTCAAAAAGCTGGGATGACATTTAGGTGTTCAGATTATTTACAAATAGAATAAAATTCAAGGACTTGCTGAATGAGTAATCTAAAGCCATGAAAAATATAAAGAGGTTTCAGATGTTAATTAAAATTTTTTCAATGGGGAGGGGAAAAAGGAAAACAGCCAAAATATTCATGGGGGAAAATGTAATTATGAGATGGTGAGCAGACTCAGAGTGGCACGAACATTAAAAATATATGAATTTTCTTTATACTTCATGCCATTATGGCAGGCAGGAGTCTACATAAGTGAATAGCAGACCCCACATTTATACAGACTTTATCCAAAAACAATGTGCCACAATGTGCTGGATCTCACTGTGGGACCACGTAGGACAGTGAAGAGAACTTTGAAATCCATTTTCATGTGCACAGCCATCACACAAATATCTGTGCCAGTGGATTAGACTGGTTTAATTCTGCAGGACATTTTCAAATCCCATAGTGTGTGCAGTGAGTTTGCTTTCCTCACCCCCTGTTGTGGTTTGGGCTCTTGTCCCCAGCAGTGGCTCCTCTCTCCACGATCCCAGTGCAGCTCTCCATACCCAAACCAGGCAGATGTTCCTTCTGCTCCAGCTCAAATGAGGGGCAGTTGTTTATTCCACGATGGGAATCACAGTGCTGCATTAGGATTAAGCAAACCAAGGAGGTTTTGTGCAGTTTGCTCAGAGATCTGTGGCAAGAGCTGCCAGGTGAAAGCTCTTTATAAAATGTTTAGGCAGGAGATCAGGGATCTGTTAATTCCTGCTCATCTTAATCAGGCCAGTGCAGCTTTAGGCTGGCCTAGAGTGGGGTAAGCCTTACATAACCTGAGATCCTTGAACAATAAATCTGCATCTCCATCTCTGACCTCATCTGCTGCTGTGCTCTCACCAGGAGCCCAATCACCTGACTCTGAAGTCTTAAAAATAAAGTTAATAGTATAAAGTTAGCAATTTATTTAAAAACCCTATTCTGGAAAAATACCTGTTTCAATGGTTGGCCTTGCAAACTTTTTGAGTCCAATTTTTAAGGAAAAACTGTCAAATTCTAATTTTTATCTGAAATAAAGATCACGTTTATTAAAAATAAAAAAATTTCCAGAGCAACTTAATTATACTTGATAATATTTATATATGTATATATAGAGATATATATGCATATATAGATATATAGATGTTATATAGATATATACATGATACATAGATATATATAGAGATATAGATAGATATAGAGATATATCTCAATTGCAATGCAAATGCTAAAGCTTCTTCTGAAGAGAAAAAAAAATATAATGCAGGTCTTAATTTTTTACATAGGTTAAAATGTTTAATCTTATTTCCAGATCTACTTAATTTATCTATTAACAAGATAATAGGAAGGTGTATGGAGTGCTGAGAAGCACCATGACAAGTTCCAAATTATAGACTCAGGAGACAAAGAATTGTGACACAATTTGCTCCAGCAAGGTGGGATAATTATAATGGAAGGGAGAACAAGGGGGAGGAAAGCTGCACATAAAAAAGCATCGAGGTGTTTCAAATAATAGACTCTAATTTGTATTATGATGTTGCATATTTGCATAGTATTACCATAATTATTAATGAACTCCATACTTTTATTTTGATGAAATGTCACGTTCTGTGCACATAAACTGTGCTGTGATACTGCAGTTTAACTGAAATGATGGGCAAATGTTGTTAAAGAGAGGCAGAAGGATTGGCTTTATTATATATTTATTATCTATTATTATGCTAATGTATTGATTTAGAAGGAGAAAAGCTTTTAAAAAGAAAAGCTGAACCAAATTTGGGCCATATTTTACTGGAGCTGCATTCCCCGGGCATGAATGGGGATTATTTTCCAAATACATTTATAGTTTTCAAAACAACAGTGCTAGGATTTTTTATATACATAAAAAAGACATAAATTATTGAATATGTCAATGTATAAACTCTGTGAACTACATCCAATACGTTCTCCTTAACAAAACTCATGGTTTCGTTAATTTATTTTAACTTTTTATCACGTGGTGTCATAACTTGCATCTGATTATAATAATTGTCCCTTTTTTACCGTGCAGGAAATTTTAAGTTTTAGGTTCCAGTCTCTAGACCTGAACTTGTGCACTGATTCAGAGGATTCCTAATGAAAAATGTATTTGGCCTTTTTCAAATTGCTGTTCAGACAAAGGATGACCAGCCTGTAAATTCTTTTTCAAGAGGAAAAGCAGACACACCTGGTGGAAATGCACTGCCTCACCCACTTGGACTTTATGCTATTTTAACATATTCAGTTTGAAATTGTACCATAAAAACATCACCACAAAATTTCAGTGAAATCAAATTGCTTTTAGAGATAAGGTTTTCAGAATCCAGTTTCCACTGTTTCAAAGGCTCTTAACCTTTAAATACATCCTTCCAGAAAGGAAATTTAAAAGAAAAAAATATGTTTTAATAGTTGTATGTGTCAGAATTATTTATGCTGAAATCAGAGTGTACGATTAATTGTGATTTTTGCTTTTAGAATCAGACAGGCTGTGTTTGCCTGGGTTTATAAAACCTAACTGGCTCCGTGCTATCCCAAAATCTCCGATTCCCATGGCAGAGCCCTGACACAGCAGGGAGGTGCAGGATCCCAGAGGAGAATCCCAGAGCTCCCCTGGGCATTTCCCCAGGTGGTGTCAGAGCTGTGGCTGAGCCCCAGGTGGGACAGGGGTGTCTGTGCCACCTGCAGACCCCGGGGACAGGGAGGGACCAGAGCATCCCCAGTGAGCTGCTGAGGTGCTGCACACCCACGATAAATCAATTTATGGGTGATCTGAGAATGGGTTGAAAACCAGGCTGAACTGGGGAAGAAATGCCTGGGGATGGAGCTTTAAAATTCCCATTATTTTAGAGCAGTCTGAAAACTCTTGTGTGAAACACAGAAATGGGACTGCTGCTCAATATTTAGGTTGTGGTGTTTTAAATGCCTTGGATGTGGTGAATTCCATGTTAGGTGCTTGAATTTCAGTCAGTGTTGTTTCCTTTCACCTCCTCTGTCAGATCTCCTGCTCTGCCCTTTTATTTCTCTTTTATATTCAGTGAAAATTGTAACAGTCTCAAAGTATCACCTACAGAAAAAGCTGTGTATGCACCCATGTGTTTATATATTTATACATATATTTATATATATATTACACTGACTACTCACACGAATGACAACATGAAGAAAGATTACTATAATTAAAAAGAAATCTGTTTTTAAGGTAAGTTAAAGTCATTACTTATGCAATATAAACTATTTAGCTAAAATTACATCCCGTGCCTATTAAATTTCAATGTGCATACATTATTTCTGTCTCTGTATGTCACATTACAGCAAAACAATTTCATGATAGCTCTACCTGTAAGAAAAAATGCTGGGGGGGTTTCCACAGAAGAAATAAATTCTTCATATTCTGTAGGTATTTTGTGCTTGGTTTTTAATCTTCAGGTACTGGTGTTTACAAAAACTGATTAGCCCTTGACTATTTTTTCCCCATTATATTCATTATTTTCTTACCTTGA
The DNA here is from genome assembly GCA_037013685.1 of Acridotheres tristis. Classification (NCBI taxonomy): domain Eukaryota; kingdom Metazoa; phylum Chordata; class Aves; order Passeriformes; family Sturnidae; genus Acridotheres; species Acridotheres tristis. The sequence continues at coordinate 16,273,297 of CM072889.1, forward strand.
TGTTGTCTACAATAATTTGGCCTATTTTATCTTAGCAGCTAAAATCCTTCCAGATTGCTTTATTAGCATAAAATTCTTCTTTGTGATGTTGTTGCTTACCTGCAGTAAGGTATGAGAACACCTGAAGCCATAGCTGAGGATTTTTTTTATTCCACTTCTTTGAATATGTAAAATGCTCAGATCTTATATTGTCAGCTGGATACAGAATTTGCTCAATTATTTAAAAATGGAACTTCAAGCCAGAGTGTACAAAAGAGAGTTAACAACTGGAATTGTGACACGGGCACAGGGCAGGAAGGGTCGTGGTGAATGTGTGTTTAGCTATTTCTGCATTTTGGGTTTATGACATTAAAAAGAGGAAATATCTGTTTGGAGGCAGATTTCCTACATTTCAGTTTCCAAAATTCCAATTTGAACTATAGGGAGCATTCAACACCTTCCCTCTCACATTGTGTCTTCTCTGCACTAGGAAAAACAAGAGTTTGCTTCAGGTTGCTCAGGAAAAAAAAAAAAAAAAGGCATTTTCTCTTGTCACCTGAATTTTACAGTTTCTGACAACAGCCACCTGTTTTCTGTATTTCAGAAAACCCAATCAGGTGTGAAACCCTGGGGGGAATCTGTTCCCTCAGCACCTCCAATAACCCCAGCAGGAGAGGGGAACTGGGACAGAGAGCCTGGAAAGGGGAGAATTGAGGGAAAATAGAATTTTAGAGTTTTCCTTGCACCCAAATCAGCTGCACACCTCCCTGAGAAGTGTCACTGCAAGCACAGCCTCATCCTGATGTTTTGCTAATGATATTCTTCCATAATCAGCTTGTCTGCCTCTGATCTCACCCTTGTGTTTAATTTCTGCCTCCTGAAATCCTTCCCGGGTCCTGTCATGGAACGGGGCCTCAGGAATTTCAGCTCCAGGCTGAAACACGGATCAGTCACTGAATAAATCAGATAATCTGTGTAGCTGTTTTGAGTGTGTGCAGGTAATAATGCTGTCAGTGCAGATACAGAAGTGTTTGATCTCTGCTTTTATATGAAATAACTTAAACATTTAACAGATTTTTCTGTGTTCAAGGTGTGCTGTTGCTTTGGCACTTTCTGCAATGTTCCTGTCCAAGACCCTTTTTCTGAAATAGAGCATTGGTGACTTTAGGCACATTTCTGTTCTCATTAAGCAGCTTCCTGATCCAGATTTCAGGATAATTTGACAAATTAGGTGGCTGTGTGGTTCTAGACAGGCAACATCTGGGGTTGTTCTGGGAGTCAGGATTCATTCTCTAACCTTGTATATCCATTTCCACTAATTGAGTCATTTGGTGATGGAACAACCTGAAGCATCATTGAAACAAAACCAGGGAATGGAGCAACCCTTGTTTATTTTTCCCTGCTCTTGGGATGCAAAATAATTCTGTCTATGCTAATGGCACCCTCTTGTCCCTTTTAGAGGTTTTCTCTCCTATTTTTCTGTCTTTCTTTACAAACCAGAAACGATGTGTAGGATTTACAGTGCGAGCAGGAAACCACCTGAATCTCCTGCCAGGAGACAGAATTTTCCAGGCTCAGGAGCATCATTTTCGTGGCGTGGCTCCCAAGAGCAGCACATATTTAACACAGGGGGAGCAGAATGTGTGCCTGTGGAAGCTGAAGTGTGGCCTGGCAGCTGTGATAGTGATTTTTTGTGGCAGCTCTGAGACTCTCTCAGTGACACCACGGAGATGAGGTGCCTGCAGGAATTAGAGGAGGTCTGGATACTGGCAGTGCCATCCACAGGGCTCCTCACCTGCTTAATTATTGCCATAAACTGCAATTCTTTGTTTTCAAACACGTCCACTGGATTGGAATTGATGCAGTTTAAATTTGGGGGGTACCCACGTCCTGGCTCTTTTCTCCTCTGGAACAATCTCCTCCATTCCCCATCACTTTGGTGGCTGGCTCTGGAAGCCCAGAAGAAGCCACAGCCTCTCCTAAAATCCTGCCACAGTGGATTTTGGTGCAGCAGGATGCAGGGATACTTTCAAGGTTGATTTGTAAGCACATTTTCCCCATTTGGTAGTTGATTACACTTGTTTGATTTAAAAATTAAAGTCTTGGATTTAGACATGCTCAAATCTAAAGCAACCCAATGTCTCTGTCTTCTACAAAGGCATTGATTTACTGTCACTTTTATAACAGTTTTATCATTTCCTCTTTATTGTGCTCCACTCAGTCTCAGGTAAACCACTAACTTGCATCAGCTCTTCTACTGTGCTGAAAAATTTCCTTTTATCTTCTGATTATCTTTATGGATGTATTTTATCTACGTTTTGCTGCATTTTAAATTTGATGTTGACACTGATTGAGGTTGTCATTGGCATGTAAGCAATAAACTCTAAGATAAAGCAAAGAACTTGCTCACTGGGTGGATTTCCTCACACACATTTCCTGCTCAGTCCTCTGTGTTTTCCAGTGACTGGAGGAGATCTCTCTGGCTGATTTCCCTTGCTGGCATGTCAAACATCCTCTGGTATTTACAGATTCGGTGTTCAAACTGCATCCTTTCCTGCTTGACCCTTCTAAAAAGCAAAGTGACAGGTTTCCAGAGCTTTTATGCAATAACAAGTTATTGGGAGAGGTTTTTTTTTTCCCTGCTTGTTTCCACGGGAATAAGCAACCAGGAGGATCCAGTTCATCATCCTTGTAAAGTGTTGCTGAGTGTGCAGAATGGAACTCGTTCAGAGGGGAAAGCAGGCCCTGCCCAGCTGCTTGGGAGCTGGAAAAGGCATCCCAGAGCATCCACTTAGTCATCAACTTGGCATGAGTGGAACTCGAGAGGAAAATAGAGCAGGGCAGGGAATTCCTTCAGTGCCTTAATAAAAGATTAGATGTGATACTAAAACATGACACACTAATGTCACATACAGCTTGCTCTTTAAACTTTTCCAAATGGGAATGACTTTCTTTGGTGACACTGTTGCTAACTGGGCTGTATTTGTTCTGGGGAAAAAAGGTGAAGAGAGTTTTTTCTCATCTGTAGCAATTTAATCTTGAACTGGATGGTCTGGCCCCTACCATGATGTTTTAGCTGTGATACAAAGCTAATGATGAAATTAATTCTCTCCCTGGTATTTAAATCTAATTCTTTGCTGGCAGCTAAGGTAGCAAAGTGTTTCATTTCTCAGAGATTTCCCTCCAAGCTGGAGGCAAGGCTTTGATTTATTTCTCAGAGTGAACTTTGACAGGGAGAATGGCTGGCAGGGAAGGCACTGTCCCCACTGCCAGCTGTCAGAGGTCCAAACCACTTCACCAAGTGTTTGTTTGTGCTTTGTTTGCTTTCCCTACAACCCCAGTTTATCATCTTTTTGATGGTCAGTATATTTCCCTTTCCTGGAGTTGAAAATTATTATTTCTAATACAAATATCCACATTAGCCTCTCTCAAGAAGTGTATTCTTTTCAATTCTTTATTCTCTGCTTTGAGAAAGAAGTTTAGGCAAAAATATTAATGTGTGATATTCATGATCAGTCATCCTCTGTAATACAAGCATAGTTGAAATTAACAGTGGGCAATCAATTTAGACTCTGAGAGCTGATTTTGTTTAAATGCTCATTGAATTCTTTCATGTCCTAGATCCTGTGGGGGCTGCAAGAAATATGGGCTCAATTCAGTGTGTTTGAGACTTTCTGTGTGAATTTGAATTATTTAATGGATTTGAGCTATCTTTGTGCTTGTTGTCTGGGTCTAAGTGGGGAATAGGTCTGGTGATAAAAGGTCTGAGACAGGGATGAAGGATAAAGGGTAAATGGAAAAGGGACTTGTGTTTGGAAAGCTTCAATTCGATTCAACCCTTCTCCCTCCATCAGAACTAGAACAAGGGGCAAAAATCTGCCCAGAACTCTTAAATACAAATCCCTGTCACTGGCTGGAGTCTGTGAGCCTGGAGCAGCTGTTCCTGCATGTTCTCTGCTCAGACTCTTCCCTGAGCAGAGCAGGAGCAGCAGCTGCTCTCAGGAGAGGCTGCTCCTCTGAAGCCCCTCAGCAAAGCCATGCCCCACCGAGGGAAACAAAAAGAAACTTCCACAGGTACTGAGGGGGTTGATTTGCAGCCTTGGAAAAAGCTTGGGTTGAGGGAAAAATAGAACACACAGACATTAAGCAGAAAAATTACAGGGCTGTGTTTCTATAGCTGTAAGTAAGAATATGCCTTAAGTAAGTAATAAACTATTAGATGAGATGGTGAAGAGTTTTACAGTGTGGTGATGCAGTTGCACAGGGTAAGCTGAGAGTTCAGGTGTTACAATAGGAGCATGTGTGTGTATGTGTGACAATATTATGGGATAAAAGTATATGCAGTATATGTATGTGGCAGAATTAAGTAAAGGTGATAGGTTAGGAAAACAAAATAAACTTCGTAGCAACTTTTTATTGAATTAAAAATGTTATATTTTAATGAAGAAACCCATGTCTACTTTGGCTATGGCTGAATTCTTGCTTCTCTAAATCTCACGATGTCTGATGCATTTTGGGACAATAAATCAACCTTTGGCACAACTTTAGTCCCATCCCATAATACACCATTGCTGGTTCACAGGGCAGGGAAAGGGGGTGTCCTGCTCAGCTGAAGGGATGCAGTGGGACAGCTCCAGGCAGAGGTGACACCCCAGCAGGGAGGGGACACAGAGAGGGGACAGAGCACTCAGCTGCACTTCCTGAGAATGGGACAGACCTGGACTCAGCTCATGGGATTGATCCCTCCTGCCCTTCCCTGGACTCAGCTCATGGGGATTGATCCCTCCTGCCCTTCCCTGGACTCAGCTCATGGGATTGATCCCTCCTGCCTTTCCCTGGACTCAGCTCATGGGATTGATCCCTCCTGCCCTTCCCTGGGACTCAGCTCATGGGATTGATCCCTCCTGCCTTTCCCTGGACTCAGCTCATGGGATTGATCCCTCCTGCCCTTCCCTGGACTCAGCTCATGGGATTGATCCCTCCTGCCTTTCCCTGGACTCAGCTCATGGGATTGATCCCTCCTGCCCTTCCCTGGACTCAGCTCATGGGGATTGATCCCTCCTGCCTTTCCCTGGACTCAGCTCATGGGATTGATCCCTCCTGCCCTTCCCTGGACTCAGCTCATGGGGATTGATCCCTCCTGCCTTTCCCTGGACTCAGCTCATGGGATTGATCCCTCCTGCCTTTCCCTGGACTCAGCTCATGGGATTGATCCCTCCTGCCTTTCCCTGGACTCAGCTCATGGGATTGATCCCTCCTGCCTTTCCCTGGACTCAGCTCATGGGGATTGATCCCTCCTGCCCTTCCCTGGACTCAGCTCATGGGATTGATCCCTCCTGCCTTTCCCTGGACTCAGCTCATGGGATTGATCCCTCCTGCCTTTCCCTGGACTCAGCTCATGGGATTGATCCCTCCTGCCCTTCCCTGGGACTCAGCTCATGGGATTGATCCCTCCTGCCCTTCCCTGGACTCAGCTCATGGGATTGATCCCTCCTGCCTTTCCCTGGACTCAGCTCATGGGATTGATCCCTCCTGCCTTTCCCTGGACTCAGCTCATGGGACTGATCCCTCCTGCCCTTCCCTGGGACGTGGCTGAGCCACCTGAGCTGTGCTGGGCTGTGATTCTGTGTCCCAAACTGGGTGCATCCCCCTTGTCCCAACCCAAATATTCCTGTCCCATCCCAACCCAGGTACCACAGCCACCCTCTCTCTCAGCCATGGATGTTCCTCCTCCCGGTTGGATTCATGTAGCTGACCACACTCTCCCAATCTTCTTCTTTCCCTCAGAATTATGGTTTGGAGACTGAAAACCTGAGGACTCTGTCTCACAAGCTGAATGCCTCGGCCAAAAACCTTCAGAACTTTATAACGGGTAGGAGGAGGAGTGGCCATTACGATGGCAGAGCCTCCAGACGGCTGCCAAATGATTTTCTTACCTCTGTAGTTGACCTGATTGGTGCTGCCAAGAACTTACTCGCCTGGCTGGACAGGTAATTAACTGTTCCTCAATCCCTTGTGCATGAGAATAATTCTTTGGGGAGTTTTGTATTTGTTCTTCCTATTTTTATTCTAATGTTAAAATGGCAGGTCTGGAATTCTAGCTTTAAATTTTTAGAAATTTGTGAAATATTGGAAGTGAAATTTAGTACCCCTCTCAGTCAGGAGAATGTTAAAATTTGCTCTAGATATCTTTTGAGATTCTTTCAGTTGGATCTTGTGTGAAATGAATATTTCTGTGCTATTCTCACTGTCTCAATGGTAACATCAGAAATTTCAGAATGAAGAGCAAGGAAGGAAAGCTTGTGGAGTTTGAGCTGCCTTTCAGCCATCAAAAAGACACAGAAAAGCTGGAGTTGAGCAAATCAATGCAGAATGTTCAAAATAAATGATAGTACTTGCTTTGCCTGAAAATTAACTGATCTTATTTCTCAGGAGTAGTTTGGATGTGTTTGGTACAGGTGTGATGGTTAATGCTCAACCAGCCACTGGTGTGTTACATTTATGAGCTGAGAATTTGATTAAAAGTGTTTCTGTGACCGTGGCAAGAGAGAAACCAAAATATAAACCAGCATTTTTCTTGTTTGGAAAAAACCCAAACATTGGCTTGTTTTCCTTTGTAGTTATAGCAGTGAACAGCTTTATCTGGAATCAGAATGCTCTGGAATGGATAAATGGCACCTTAGAAATCACAGCGAGAGTGAATCACCCTCCTTTTCAGGATTTGTATAATCCTGGTGGCATCTTCCTAACCTAATGCCAGCAGTCATATTCTCTCAGGCTATGACCTTGTCAGTTCTTATAGATTCAAACAGGGTCAGATTCAGCCAGAGTTTGGAAAGCCTGAAGAAAATCTGAGTGTGCAGGAAGCTGTGACTAAGTAAGCATTACTCTCTGAATTCAGCTGCTGGTTGCTGCTGAGGAGTGACATCATATCCGAAATGCCATCTTTTAAATAAGCAGTACAAAGCAAATCTGGGCTGTTTATGGTTATTTGAAAGCTCTTATTTCTACTCTCCATAAGAATGAGAACTTCTGGTGTTCTGGCCAAAATCCAGTTTGCATCCTGCCTGCATTTTTTCTTGTTTCAAAGGTGTATTTTACAAAAGTTGTGCAACTTGCTGGTGGAGATTGAGACGATTTGGCATTTCTGTGCTGTAGAACTGATCCCTGTATCACATAAACGTGCCTGTAGTGTAAATTGTGGTCCCTAAATGCTGCATAAACCTGTCCTTCCCCTGTCCCAGGTCTCCATTTGTCAGCGTGACAGAATATTCACTGCTGAAAAACAACATTGTTCAACTGTGCCTGGAACTAACAACCATTGTGCAACAGGTAGGAGTGGCTCCCTGCTCTGAGTCCTTTCACATCACTGCTTGAAAAGTGAAATAGTAAAAATAACTACAGCTTTTAGAGCACTAGAAAAGCTGTTACAGCATTACCTCCCTGTTCTTTCCATACTCTCATTTTTTGGGGCTGACAGGAAGATTTTTGGACTTTGGTGATTTTCCTGGATAGATTGAAGCGTGGTGTGAAGTTAAAAATAATCCACTTTGCTCTTGAGTGGACAGTTTCATGGCAGGTCATTTACCACCATGCAAGTGTTAAACAGAAGAATAAAGCCACAGTGGGAAACAGCCTAACTACTGCTAACAGCTTATTCCAGGTTAAAATATGAATGATCCAAAATGATTCAGGGAAAAGTTCTTAAAATACAAACGAATACATCCAGAACCTGCACTGTGGCTTCTTCACTGAAAGGACACCCAGTAGCATGGAAGACTTTTAGGGATAAACACGAAATATTCATAACATTCGACCAAGTAACTACAGAACAGATAATGGTAGCAGTGTCATCATCACTGACACTCATTAGTTAATTGCAATATGGTACATTTCACTGGTACATAAAAATAATTTACCTGATCTTTTGTTCTATATAATATATATGTATAATATATAGAATCACAGAATATTCTGGGTGGGAAGGGACCCACCAGACTCAAGTCCAATTCCTGGCCCTGCACAGGCACCCCAAAAATCCCACCCTGTGCCTGAGACCATTGTCCAAACCCTCCTTGAACTCAGGCTTGGAGCTGTGACCCCTATAGCAATATAATAAAATATAATATAATAATATAATAACAGTCTCTGACAGTGTCTGCCCCTGAAGTGAGACAGGAGGTGACACAGGTACTGAAAGACTGAGGGTAAATTAATTTTACAAATATTTACAATGAGCCACTCCCCTTGTGAGCAGATAAAATATTGATGAGTGTTACTGGAACATGAGGAGAGGTCAGAGAACAGGCAGGGCTGTCTGGGAATGAGGAAAAGGAAAAAGATGAGAGGGATGAAGGGGGAAAGCAAGCAGAAAGTTTAGCTTAAGCTCGAGTTTTATAGGGACTTTAGGCTGGACCTGTCTCCAGTGCAGAGAACCCTGCCTGCCCCTGTCCTGTGCTGCACAGATTTCCCTGCACCCTCCCAGCAGACAACCACAGAACTCAATTTCAAACTCAATTTCAACTGCTTTTTGGAGCAGTAGTGGAGTAGTAGTTCTGAAAACTTTTTTTTTCTCCCTCCACTTGAATTTTATTTCAGTTCTTGGAGAAAAAGAACTAAGGCTGATAAATATGCCATTGTATTTTACACTATTATCCCTAATTTTTAATATTCACCTTTATTCCTCCTGGAAATCTTATCCTTTATGCATTTTTGCAGCAGAAAACAAAGATCTTTTTTCTCTTTTCTTAGTTTAGAAATTCCTGTGTCGACATTTAATTATTTATGTGCCTTTATGAAGCTTTCTCTTACAAGGTGCTTATGGCACTAGGCTATTTTTGATTTACAGACTAAGCAAAATGAACTTCTCTACAGTATAAAAAGTCCAGATTCTGATTCTGTCCTTCAGCTGATATTGCACTTTGTTTGTGTGAGTTTGATTTTTCCCTGTGGTCCAGGTGAAAATAGAGTAATTTTGAATTGCTGTCTCCACTTCTGTCGTTCATGTCCCAGCTTTTGGCAGATCAAATTCTCTTCTCCTCTGCCAGCAATAGTTTGGTTCTTTATTTTTTCCAGTTCTTCAGCTCCAGTCCCAAAGCTGTCCTCCTTTTGACACCTTAAAAACAATCTTTTAGCATAAACTCCAAGCCATTCCAAGATGAAAAATGCTTGGTTAGTTTTTCAGGTTACAAATCAAGTTTTGTCTTTTCTTTATCTTATTGTCAGATCTGGATTGTTTGATGATTGTCTATTAAGATCTTTTAATGTTATAGTAAACTTAGCACCACAAAGAGCATATAAAACCAAATCAGTCATAGAGAGACAACTTTTCTGTCACAAAATCTGAGGAAAATTGACTTTAATGTGTGAAAGCAGAAATGTCTCACCTAAACCAGAACTGCAGGCTCAGCTGTAGGCTGGGATGTGAATTAAAAGGCATAACTAATAGGAACCTGGGTCCCAGATCCTTCCAGATACTCCTTGTTTTATGAATTACATACATTTGAAATACCTCATTCAGCCAGTGTGAAAGTAGCAGTCAAGGGTACAGATTTGGCACATTAAGTGAGGAATGTCTTTGACATTTTCTGCAAATTGAACACGTTTTGTGTGCATAACTTGCAGCTGCCACTCCAGGTGAATTTTCTTAACAGGGGACATTACCCTGTAACCTTATTTTAATATAGAAAGTGCTTATGAATCTTCATGCTCAGGTGTCCTGCGTGATCTGAGTGACATTACCTTAGACCAAATTTATTTTGATGTATCATTATTATTGACACACCATGCAAATGCTGTGATGAATAGTCACTTATTTCACTTTAAACAGCATCTGCTCATGCTGGCTAAAAGAAAACCTCATTCTCTAATTCTTTAGAGGAGTTCTACAGCTGTCCATTTCTGTTTGGAAATTTACTTTATTCTGCTCAGTGTTCTTAACCCTTTTGATCACCTTCACTAAGCTATTGTCAAAGAACTATGTCGTGCACAGAATCCTGATTTTGAGGTGCAGTGTCCCATCAAAATGTGGTTACAATAATATGCAAAAAAAAGCACATTAGAACAGGGTACTGAGATGTTTGAGCTCTCTGCTGGCTTCACTCTGGGTTACAGCTCAGTGTCAAGGAGCCTGCTCTGAGATGGAATCCACCAGAAGAACTGAACTAAATTTGGGTTTGGTCACCTTAGCACCAAGGCTGCCTTGAGGGAAAGACAACTGGAGGAACTGGGGAAGAATAGGTTTGGATTTACAGCCACTGGTTAATTTTTCACTGAGTAGGAAGAGTTCCCCAGTCCTAGAGGCAGCTGGGATTCTCATTTTTCCTCATTATGTCAAAGATGTTTAAATCTGAGGTAGAAGCTTTTGATTCACTCATTGCCCTGCAAGAACAAACTTTCTCTCACCAGAAAGTCTGTGTCTTACCAAAGGATGTCAGCACAACTCAGCCCAACTTTTTCCAACAAAAACCAAACAACATTTTGCTTGTTCTCCCCTATATTGCTTTCTAATTAACCTCACTGAGATAAACTCAGACACCTTATAATGGATTTTCACCCTATTTTTAGCCAAATACTGTGTTTAGGATGAAGCATGGCTTTTCTGGTTTGTTAAAGCCATCTAGTTTGCACTGAAACTGGGAGGAATTGCTGTTTCTTGGTGACTTCTGTACCTGGTGTAAATTTTAAATGAGCCTCCCCTGAGAAGGTGGTTGGACCAGATAACCTCCAGAGGCCCCTTGCAGCTGAATTACCCTGAGATTCAGCAGCTGCCATGCAAAACCTGGCTGTTATTTTCAGTTTGAACTTTGCAGACTTCAGCTCTCAGCCCCTCCATCTTATTTTGCTTGCATTTGCTGAAGAACATTTCATCAAACATCTGTTCACTCTTTTCTAAAAATACACCCTGATCAAGTCTCCACCTTTGAAATAAGTCAGTTCTGTGCATTTGCCATTGTATATTTGCCTGATTCCAGGGTGATCTCTTTCTTTTGAATGTCTGAATTTCAGAAGTATTTCATTTGATGCATGCCAGCAATGTATTTTGAAATATCACTTTGTCATATCCACCACTCAAAGACTGCTGTAGAACTTTCCTGTGGTGTTTTGGGGGAAATGTTCCTTTATAGGGTCTCAGTTTCTTTTCTGTAGTTGACTTAACTCATGCTGTTTTATAGGACTAAGTTAATGAACCGAATATTTCACATTTTTTTATATGTTAGTTAACAGTCCTCAAGACCTTGCCATAAAACATTCTTTATGGTGCCTGCAAATTTTTGTGGTACTTGCATTTTTTTCCCTCTTTCAGAATTAGAAATTTGAAATTTTGACTGGATTATGGGTGAGCACAAGCCCCACTGACCTTTTCTCTCCATGAATATGCAGAGGAGCAGTTCCACTTTATCAAAGGTGTGCTGCACATTTCCATTTTGGATGTTCAGGACAGTGCAGTCCTTGCCTGGTTTGCAACTCTGCTCCTGTGACTGGTTTTGTAATTCCTGGGTTTTATCCTTTTACAGAGGGGAACTAGAACACAGCTACTAATTTAAAGGTTATTTTGAACTTGAAGAACAAATATTTTTATCATGTCATCTCGCTACTGGAGAATGCAGAAAGAATGTGACTGTAACTATTATTTATTTTCTAAGAAAAATAGATCAACATCCTATAAATGGTAGTCCTGGAAGATTGTTTTTTTTAATGAGTTCCCTCGTGCATTGCTATGTATCAGAGGAAAATAAATCAGAAGAATATTGTGACCTACATATCTTAATATTTTAGTATAACACTGCAAGTGCTTTTAACCTCTCAGTTAAACTAGTCTGATGTATTTAAAAAAAAAAAAAAGTCAATATGCATCTATTTTGGAAGGAATCCCAAAGCCATTAACATTTTTCATGCTAATGTTATCTTGAATGTGCAACATAAGTACAGCTAACCTTAATTCTGCTCTACAAAACAGTAAAATTTCAGTTTTACTATACATAAGTCTTCCATTCTTTGACCTGAAGTAATTAAGTTTGTTCAGAGGGAGGTTCATACTGTATTTCTAGCACAGGAATTAAAGGAATCATTTAGACAGGACCATTAGCTCTGAAGTCAAGCTGGAAGCCCTGCTGGGATCATTTTGTTCCTTGGTACGTGGAGGGTTAAAAGGAGATGGTGGATGAGCTGTTTGAAGAGTGCAAAACTTGTAGGAAAAATTGCCTTGGGTATTGCCAGCCAAAGTGACTAATTGAATTCTTTTTTGTGCTCTAGAAAATAACAGTATGAATACAGAGGAAACATCAAAGGGATACTTGACCATGAAACGTTAATATAAATTCTTCTGTGTTGCTTGGTGCTCCCAATCTTCTCATTTTGACTTTCTCATTCTGTGGCAATATTCTTTAAACTGTAGTCACTTAGAAATTAATTTCTCCACAGGAGCAGCAATCCTCCAAAATAAATATTGACCTTCAGAGCTGAGGGAGGGGCAGTTCCTGGGGCTGAGGGTTTGGAGCAGCTGCCTCAGAGAAAAAAATCCTGGAAGGGATTTTTGGGAGGGACAGGATTTGGGAGCTGGATGGGAACAGCCAAGGGTTTGGGATGCTGGAAAAGGGGAGCAGAGACCCCCAGAGGGTGTCCCAGCCCAAAGTGAGTGTTCAGGGACAGGGAATGAGGGGCTGGAATTGGTTCCTGGGAGACCTGAAGCCATTAACTCATTGCTAATATATTAAAATCCAGTAAAAAAAGGAAATCTTGAGAACTAGAGGGAATCTTAAGGTCTTTGAAGAGATACCACAGAATATTCTGAAGTTAGAAGGGACCCACATATCAATTCCAGCTCCTAAGCCCACACAGGGATAAAATCCTCAGCCTTGCTGTTGCCATCACCAGGCTCTGACCAACTGAGGGAATCTTCAATTACTTGAAGGGACCTTTCAGGAATTATCAGTAAGTTAAATTTTACTTGAAAGCTTATTCAAGGAAAAAAACCTGAATACAGAAGACAGGTTTGTTTTTTTTTTAAATTATCCCATATCTTGCTCTGCAGAAAGCCTTTTGCCATGTGGAATAGCACTTGGAGAAGGATTTAACAATTTCCCAACATAATAAGAGACGAGGGAGCCCTGGCCAGGGCTGCCCTCAGAGGGAACCAAGACCTGGGGAGACTCTGTTCCAATCTCACTCTGCTTGGAAGAGAAATTTTCTGTATTTTCCTTTGTGTTTTATGTTTTAGCAGAATATAACCTGAGATTTGGAGTGGCAGGAGGAGGTGGGGCAGAGCTGCAGGGGATGGTTCAAGCCCCAAATCGGCTGTGTCCCAATTTCCAGAGGGTCACACTGGGGGAACTTTCAAACATTAATAAGTAATAGAGGCAGCAGATCCCTTTTAGCAATTTTTATGGTTTGTTTCATAAAAGAAAAACAATATTTTAACCCCTGTAATAGCACAAAAGTACAAAGCAAGGTAAGGGTGGCACTGAAATTATGGAGTGTAAGATTGATTATTCTTAAAATGATTGCTAAAATAGGAAAATGACTGCTCCAAAAGTAACAAGCCTTAAGGTTCACCAGAAATATGTAAGAGATTGTTAAAAGCATAAACTCTTCGTTCATGTCTTATTAGGAAATTTAATGTGACATTCATTTAATTGGTTTTGTTCTGTTTTGCCACAGGATTGTACGGTGTATGAAACAGAAAATAAAATTCTTCATGTGGTAAGTAATTCTGCTTTGGTATTCTCTATTTTTACCCCACACATGGAAATGATTTTTTCAAAAAATAAGGCTGCTATAGAAAAATAAAGTTCCTTACTCTTTGGCATAATTTCTGAGTAATTGTATCAGTTGCTGAAAATTAAAGTTCCCTGCAGTAATATGTTATAGCTACTGTTAATTACAAATACAAAATCATTGGTTTAGGTTTAGAAGCTGCACAAAATTCTGTATATTTAATATTCCTACCAGAATGGCTGCTCAGATCCACAGAGCTGGTGCATCACTGCTTGTCACACTGAGCATTTTGTGCCTTCAGAACCCCCAAAAAAATCTGATGACAAAGGGGAGTGGAAGAATCTTATTCAAGATTATTGATTAGATATTGGCCTTTAAGTTGAAATACTTTCTATTTTCCTGGTACCAGCACTGAAAACTTGTAGTGACACTGAGATAGAGTTAAAGCCTGTGGTGAAAGGGAACTCTCAAAGGATTTACAAGTTCAGATAAGCTTTTGACAAGCTCTGCCCAAGTGCCTGCCTCTTTTTTTCTTCTTTTTTTTAAAGCCTTTTGCACATACTCTGCTTCCAGCGGGGATTAAAATCTGTCATAAAACATTGATGTGCTGTTAAATTTAGAAAGCATGCAGTGACTTTTAGAGGGGAAAAAAAAAAGCTTACTATTGCAAACCTGGGTATGAATAGATATGAATAGAACTTTTAAAAGCACCTGATACCTTCTGGGATTTGGGATGTGTACATACACACACATTTTTTTTAAAAATATTATTTATTTATTTATGTATAATATTATAATAATATGTAAAATATATAATATAATATATACTATATAACATATAGTATATATTATATAAAACTAATATATATATATATAATATATATAATAAAATTATTTATTAATATTCATTTTTTGGCCCACAGTTCTTACTGTGGCAGTGACATCTTCCATGGACCAGGTTGATTGAAAACTTCTTTGCTTTTTATTTTACTAAAAAAAATTTTTTCATGAGGTAGCTCTAAGGTTAAAGCATTACAGCAGAAAGTAGAAAGTGTTGTTCTCTCTGGGATTTAGTCTGCATCTAATCTGGGCAAATGCTCTCAAATTTTGAGGCATAGAGAGGTTTTCAGTTGGAAATTATGGTAATATCTTGATATGCCCGTGATTCAAAAATATAAAAAAATAAAGAATGTACTGGATGAAGAATGCACTCACACACAGGAGTACAAGGAGTGCAAGCACCAACTACAGCAGAGATTTTTTTGAGTTTCTCCATCTCTGCTGGGAGAAGATGAGACCCAAATTCTGCTCAGGGGTTCTGGCCCTGGGCTGAAAGTGCCTGAAATTTTTGTGCCATGGTGCCCTTGAGCTGCAGTCACACACTCCTCAGTGGGAAACTTTGCATCTTGCAGCTGATACAAAACCCAGATGTCACAGCCAGGGCTCCAAGGCTGTCCTTGGATTTCCAGATGAGTAACTGCACAGTGAATGGAAATACAACCTATAAATTTAAGCAGTTAACTTATTCATTGTGACAACTTTATTTGTTTAATTTCTGTGGATAGTGTCAAATGAGATATTAGAAAGCCTCATGCTTTTGTAAATGCCTGAAACAAAACTTCCCTGAAGGGATTTCACTGGAATTTGCTATAATTAGGAAAAATGAGAGTACAGTCCCCAAAGCAAAATAGATGCACACAGCTCAGCCTCGACCAGAAACCCATCCTGAAATTCTGTTAAATGAATTCTTTCACATTAGGTTCAAACATTTTTTTTAGGCATAGCCTTTTTGAAGGAGTGTGCTTTAAGCAACAAACAGAAATTTGGGAATAAATCCACATGAATATTGTCTGGGAGTTCAGCTCAGCTCCCCTCTGACCTCCAAACTTTGCTTTGACAGATGGGTTTAATTTCAGACTCACTGCCCATGCAATGGAGCTCCTGCTTTGAAGGTGTTTCTCTGGATTTGCATTGAGATTTTGAGATTTTTGGCTGGAAGGCAGGAGAACAAAATCATTGCATAGTTGTTGTGAGGTAGAATATCAGTTAAAGGATGTGTTCAAAGATGCATAAGAATTTTACTCCAGGAAATGGGTTAACTGAGGCACTTCTCTGCCAGGGTAATTTGTACAAAAGGAAATTTTCCAAGTTGAAGAGCAGAATTCACCTGATTATCACAGTTGGTAGGGATGATGTCATCATTTGGTAGCCAAAATAGGTTATTCATTGCATAAGACATTTATTTTTATATATTTCACTCAACTTCCATTGTATTTATAATCATAAGGATAAAGTTTTTCGGGTTTGTTTTGTTTTTGAAGTGCACACAGTGTGGAGAGGAGAGTTTAGAGATATTCTTCTACAGCAGAACTGTACACACATGTACATTTTCCTGACATTTATGGATATTTTCTGTTCCCTTAACCACTTGCTCTTGGCTTTCATACACCTGTAGCTTTTACAGTGCTAAGAATTAAAATTAATTAATTAATTAATTAATGTGATTATTCTTGGTTAGTTCTTAAAATAAGAACTTCCTCACTTGGAGTTGCAGTTTGATACTGGGGAATTCTATTGATTTGCTTTTCTTTGCAGTGTAAAACCCTGTCTGGGATTTGTGACCACATCATTTCCCTCTCCTCTGACTCTCTGGTGTCCCAGTCAGCACACCTCGAGGTTGTTCATCTCACCAGCATCATGCCCAGTGAGGGCTTGGTAAGCAGCAAAGCAATTTCAGGTTTAACTCTTAGAATGCCCAGCACAAGCCTCAGCTCTTCGGGTGATTTGGTTTTTTTAATTTAGCAAGAAATCAAAATGAATTTTCATGCAATGCCCTCATTTTTTTTGGTAAGCTGAACCAGATTTCTGAAGGTGGTTTAATTGACATTTATCTAAACAAAGGGATTGTTTGGGGTTTTTTTTTTAATTTAAAACCTGTTTTACCCAGGGCTTCACATGTAACTGTATGAGTGCTTAAATCTATGATCCTTTGATAGCCAGACTGCAGTTTTTGGAACGTACTGAAATAATCCACAAATGCAAACACATACAAATAAAATTAACTAATGTCATTAATGTGCTTTCAAAAGAATTAGTGGAAGATCTGTGTATTGGACTTGCCTAAATGGAATTATATGCCTCCCTAATGATCAGCTCAAATAAAACTTTCAGAAGTATCATCCCAGGAACAAAATAAATCTCTTTTATTTGTAAATTGTTGCTCATTGAGCAGCCTCGTTGGATGGCTCTGGACATTCCAAGTGCTCTGCATTTGTGGAGGGTCACAGCAGTGAAATGTTCTGCAGAATTATTTGGCTACAGCTTTTAAATATTAATGTACTGATGCTTTTTTTTGACAATGGGGTTTTGTGATATTTTAGTGGTTGGTGGGTAAAGATTTCTGCCTTCCCTCTGCAGTGCCTTACTTTGCAACCATTTGATATTGGTGGGCTGTAGGAACATAAGGATTGTGCTTGGGAACCCAAGATCCCAATAAAAGCTGGAGTGCAAGGTGGCACTGCAGGCACTGGGATATTCTTGCTCATCCTCCTCAAGAGCCACACTGATTTTCCCAGCACAATCTCCTAGTCTGCCTTCAGCTGCCTTCTCAGCATCCTTTTTATTTTTATTTTCTCCCTACAAGAAGAGTAATTCAGGAATTCTGCCTTGAAGGAAGCAGCGGTAGGATTTAAAGAAGGGGGAAGTGGGGAGTGAAATTGGCAGTCATGAGGTTCATCCACAGAAAATCCCCAAACTGACAAATCAAAATCCATTTGAGTGCCACTCTACACCCAGTGACATGTTTCCTGTTTGTAATTCAGCGTGATTTATAGATTTTAAATTTCTGTTGGTTGAGACACTTTGCATTATTTCAACAACTTCCTCTTTGTTCTGACATTGAATAGCGACACACGTCATATGCAAATACTGCCAGAGTTACAAGGGCACAATCACTCTGAGGTATGCATATTCATCTCAGAATGACATATTTTAATAACACGAGGGGGTGTTGTGTAACTGCACAAGTTTACTTTATTCTTAGGCTGATTTAGTCAACAAACCACAGCATAACCCACGTTTAATTTGAATTCCGTGGCGTCGCAGATGCTCAGCCCAGTGTGTAATCCTGAGCACAGACACAATTTCCTTGCTGTGCTGCTGCATCCTTATGGCCAAACGTGTTCCCTTTATGGCCCAGCTTCCCCTCCAGCTCTGATTTCTGGGTTAGTGCAGGGGACCCAGGAAATGCAGGTCAGTACATTTGCTGTGAATGTCCCAGTGCTTTTGACTTGCATTAGGATTACTACACCCTGCAGGCCAGCACTCTGCATGGCTTTCCTTTCTGTGCAGAAATGGGATGTATTTCTGCTGCTCTAATTAGGGGAAAGTTCATTTTCAGTGCTGCAGAGAAGGTGAACTCAGAGATGCATTTTCCTCAGAGATGCTGGGGCACAATAAGCAGGGCTTGGTGGTGCTGATGCCTCCCATGCAGGGATGGCTCTGGATTTAGGACAGGGGGGCAGACTGGAGGAGACCTGGAGTGGAATCTACCCCAAAGTCAGCATTTGCCGTGGTGTGCAGGTGTCTGGCAGGAGCTCGTGGCAGGAGCTGCCCATAAAGTGTTGGAATGTGATGTTAGCTCTGGAGTGACCAAGGTGAGAGCTGTTGGCTGAGATGTTGGGGCTTTTGGTGTGGTTCACATTCCCCTTTTTTAATCCTGGTGGAACTTGAGGCAGGCAGGACCTGAGCTGGAATGATGTGGGGCTGGAAGAGCCCCTGTGTGGTTTCTCCATCCACAACATGCCCCCAGTTAAGAGCCAACAAAAGAGCAGTGAGTGGGCACTGCTGACAGAGGACATGAGACAAATACTGCAATCAAAACTGCCTGGCAATTTCTCCTTTTTTCCCCCCTTTTTTCCCTTGGATGAAGTGAAATCACAGTGAATAAGTGAGTTTTCTGTGCCTAATTGTGAAGGCGCTGTAACGTGTTAGGTTGGAAAGTTCCTTGTAATCAATTTTGCTGACACTGTGTTCTGTTTAGAAGAAAATATGAAAAAGGACTATAAATGGGAATAAAAGAAAAATCATGTCAAAAGGAAAAGAAAACATTAATCAGAATCAAATATAGAACAGAGTAATGAATTACAAATGGCTTTCTCATGATTGTATAGCAGATTTTTTTCCACAGGATATCTGCTCCATTCAAGAGAAAAATGAGCACTATTCAGTGAATGGAAAGTATTCAGAGTTCCATTTTTATCCTTATCATTCAGTGTAGGGGTTGAGGCCTGATTTACCACACTTCAGCTAAGCTCTGCAGTCCCTGGAGTTGCTGATTTCATTGTGAGCCGTTTTGTTTATTTTTTTATATGGCCTTACTGAGTGCTTCACAGACACTAATTAATTCATCCTCACAACACACTTGTGAAAAGGATACTGTAATTTTAGTTTTAGAGGTAGGAAGCTAATGCACCAAAAATGTGTTTTTCAAGAGCAGTTTACTGTACAATTTTTCAGAACATTTGTTACCTTTATAGCATAAATTTAAAACACAGGCTCTCTTGGGTTTGAGTGTAGCTCTGATTTTCAGAGCTACTGAGAACACCCAGGGTTAGCAGCTAGAAAACAAACACAATTATTTGCAATTGGAGAAAAGTGTAAAGTTGTTAATCACTCAGATTTATGAAAGAATTTAGTTATCTGGAATGATATTCAGCTGAATAAATTATGAGACTTCCCAAATTTTCAAAACTCCTTTTGCAAAATTTTTATTGCATTCCTTCTAATTCCTTCCCCAAATGAGCCAGGAATCCTATTGACATTGCATAAGCTCACACATAAACAGAATTAATTTCCAGGTCCAAGTCCACGCAGTTGCTGCAAGAGTCAGAACTCCTGCAGGGCAGTGTCTGTGTGTTTAATTGTGTAAATAAATTCTGGATCATAAAGCATTTTCACAAAGGGACTCTAAGTCTTTGGAATGTGCATCTTCAGTTCCAGCATTTTCTAACTTTCCATCTGTGCTTTTATGAGCTTTAGAGCCACCCTTTAATTTTTTTTTGCTCTCTGAAATACCTCCTTTTGCATTCAGCTTTATTAAAAAGTGCCCTTATCTCCAGCCTTCCCAGGACACTCTGTGTGCTCTGCTTTCCTGGCACTTTGCTGGACAAAGGAATTTGCATTGGGAACGCTGGGTTTGGGTTCTGTTCCAAATCCTGGGGACTCTCTTTGCATCCTGATCTCTGCAGGCATTTGTTGGCCTCCAGAAATATATAATATAATATAATATAATATAATATAATATAATAATACAATATATAAGAGGGCTTTTTCCTCTCTTTTTCCATTCCTTTCCCAGCTTCATCAGCCAAACTGGTTCCTCCTTTTCCCTATTTTTGCTACTGATTTTTCAGTGGCAAATACTGAAACACCCTCCATGTATTTTCTATTTCATTCTGAAGTAACTTTAAGGATTGTAAAGCATTTTTCCTCCTGAATTGTAGTGCTGGGTATGGTAATACCATTCATATCTGAAGTGCACAGCATAATCAGCACAAACAAGATGTCTGGGAGGCAAAAGCTTTGTTTCAAACAATCAATTTGACAAACCTCAAATAAATTCCTGCACTAAAAAAGTATTAAATCGTGAGAATCACGTTAGCTCTGGCTGAACACGAACACATAAATTTTTAGGAAATCCCATAGCATAAAGCAACTTTGTGATTTAAGAAAATTGCCTCCCCACTTTAAATTCTTTGGCCTGATGGATCCACAATAAGCCCTGGAGCCAGGAGTTTGTGTTGCTGTTGGCAGCTCCCGAGTTTGCTGCTGAACCCCTGGGGATGGAGGTTGGTGAGAGGCTGGGAGAGCCTTGCTGTCATTTACCTCCTTCTGTGCCCAGAGCCACCTTTGGAGCAGCTTTTGTGTCACATCGACTGGCAGCATTTTATTGGAGATGTTGGATATAGAGATACAGAATGGGATCAGAGAATGGTTTTTGAGGTTTGGGGCTTGTTTTTTCCCCCCTCTCCTGCTCTTGGATGATTGGGGATTGTCCATAGTGAGAGATAATTGCAGCCAGTATTATTTCAGATGAAACTTTTTTTTTTTTTTAATCTTCTGAACTTGATGTCCAGCTCATATACCCAGAGATACTTCTGTGTAACATGCAGCTTTAATCTTATTTGATGAGATTAATGGTTCATTTTGAGCAGGAGATTCTAAAAGGGGAGGCATTTGGGGTTTTATTGTTTGGGTTTGTATCTTCTGATGTCTGTGGAGTGTTTTCTTCTTTCCTTCTGCAATAAAGGAGGACTTTTATCCCTCTTCTTTCATTTTTTTATTCTTTTTCTCTCTGTTGTCTGAACTTCCCCCTGCTGATAGAAACAGTGTAATTTGACACACTTTAATTAAGATGTACACTGCTAATATCCAGAGCCTCCTTGATTTTTCTGCAGAGGGAACTTCTCCTGTTCCATTCTAAGAATTTAAGGAAAGCAAAGATTGTGGGAATAAAAATTTTTATGAAACCAGCTGTGTAATATTGGAAAAACAAAAAAAACTAAACAAACAGCCAAGCTGTCACATGCACAGAACCTCCTTTATGGAGGATTATTCATCTATCCAGTGTCCAGCTACCCTTTCAAATAATGCTTCTTTTTCTGTGGCATTTGTGATTGAAGCCAATCTTTCCCATTTTCACAAGAAAGGAATTGTAAGAGATGCAAGAAGAAAAAATAAAATACAAAGACAGCTTTTCTTTTGTGGGAATATGCCTGGCCTAAAACTGTCAAGGTGTTCATCTAATTATTTAGAATTATTTTTAAAGGCTTACAGAAACTTGACAAATTTCCATCATGCTTGACATATAAAGGTTGTCATAGCCTAAAAGCCAAAACAAAACCAAATCTGCTTGTACAGAAAACTAAAAGAAGTTGCTATCTTAAGTATTTTGAGAAGTGGAAGTTGTCTTGCAGGAAGGAAGGTAGAGGTGTTTAAATTTGGGTAAAGGACTGCAACATATAAGACAGAAAAATTTTTTGAGAGGGACTTTTTAATGGTATGAAATTTAAACAAAAAACTGTCACCTTCTCAAAGCACTATCATGGCATTTTTTTAAAATGCACCTATGTAACTTTGATGGTTGAAATAAGATTAAACAACCATTTTTTATGGGGCAAAAGATCAAGAGGTGCAAGAGCTCCCTGGCCATTTGTGGCTTTACAAATCTGCATTTTTGCTGTCACTGCCTCCCTGTGCTGGAATAATTGTTGACACTTAAAAACACACTGCTGTCATTTTATCCTGGTTAATTAACCAGATGATTCTGCAAGAAAATTTTCAAGGAAATTCCCCTGACAGCTGGATATGCTGTTTTCTGGGGGAAAGTCTCTTCAAAATGGGATTTTAAATGGCTGATGCCTTCCCATATGTTTTCAAAGGTCAGATTTTAATTAAAAACCTTTAATTCATTATGTCTCTAGGGGACAGTGGCAGTTACTCAGAACCTGCCAGGTTTCTTGATTTGATGCCTGAGAAACATTTCCTTGTTCTCTAACATAGGTCAGTGTCATTCTTCAGAGTTTATGTCTGACACATCAGTTATTAAAGAGCAACTATTTATTTCTAAATGTTGACCAGTCTGAGCCATATTCACAGAGTGAGAATCCTTGACTTTTGCCTTCTCTCCAGATAAGGGGTACAGCTTGTTTTTCTTCTCTCTGAGATCATTGCTGGCATTCAAGAATAAAACAGAGAGACTAAAACCCCATTCTTGGGAAAAAAAAAAAAAAAAAGAGAAAGAGAGAGAGAGAGAAATAATTTTGAAAAAGAACTCCAGTGATATTTTTTTTCTAAGGGCAGGAAACTGGTAAGGGAGCAGGGTGGAGAGGGCAGCAGTGGAAACTGGAAGGAAAGAGGCAGGAGAAGCCTCCAGAGCAGGACTCACCTGTCACAGGTAGGTGCCACTCTGTCACATTGGCCAAACCTGTGCACGTCCCTGGGCACTCCCAGGGGACAAAACAATTCTCTGGGTATCACTGCCTAAGCTGAACCATATGAAGTAAAAAATTAATATAAGAACTTGCATATTTTTTTTACATAAAATAACCTTTCCAGCTTTTCAGGTAGGAGATATGTCAGGGGGATGCTCTGCTCCTGGAATGGTCAATAAGAAACAAGCTCATTATTTTTCTTTTGGGAAAAAAAAAAGATGAAAGTTCTGTGTAGGATAATTTGAAGGCTATGAGTCATTCACTAAAATTGTTTATTTTTTTATATATTCTTAAATTTTAATAACTAGGATGAAAGAGCAGATAGCAAAATGTAGGGTCATTCTGTGTGATTACTCAGGTTTTATGTCTCTCCAATGGCATCTGTTAAGAGATAAAAATATAATTTCATTTTTTTCCAAAAAATACACAGAGATTAACAAGAGTCTAAGAAGTTTAGGAAGAAATAAGTGGTAAAATTTAGTGAAAAGTTCAGCACTCTGTCCTCTTGTGGCCTTAAAGATTTTAATCTGTTGGGGTTTTTTGGGCAGGGAATCAATCTCATCAAAGCAAGTGGGATGTTAGTACTGTGATATTAAATTTGATATAAAAGTGTGGCTGGAAACGTGTTCCTGAAGTTCACCAAGTGCTAAAAGAGCAGGAATGTTGTGTAATGCTCTCGTGAAAAGTTCACAGTGAAAATTCAACATAACTCCCCCTCGGATGGGCAAAATGTCTGCTGCAGATTTTTAGTGGAGATTCCCATCCCATTGTCCATGGAGCCTTCAGCTCTCCAGGATCCAGAGCTCCTGTTTGTGTCCTGGGGCTGGCAAAGAGAATTCTGTCCTGAGCTGCTCGAGGGACAACAGAGCAGCAGACACTGATAAAATTAAACAGCTCTAAAGAAGGAAATTCTGAAAGGTTCACCAGCAGCTTCTTTCTTCCCACTCATCCCATTTTATGAAGCTGATTTCAAGACTGGCAATATTTAATTTGGATCTTTGGTTTTCACAAATGAAGTTGTTTATAAAGAAGACTTTTTAAAGAGAACAAATGAGATGGGGATTAAAATCTAAAGCAGAGTTTCCTATGCAACAGAGTTAAGCAACCAGCCAGCAAGCAGGCTTGGACAATCTTTTTTTTAGGATTTCAATAAATTTAAATCTTGTTGAAATGGCATTAGTTTACATTAAGGTAGAAGCTACATTTTCTCATGAAAAATCCAAAGAGACCCAGCTAGAGGAGGTTACTCCAGTCACAATTTCATCATCTCCAAAGCAGAGATTCCACAGCTTTGCCAGCCTGTTCCAGTGTTTTATTTTCCTGATGGAAAAACTGGAAAAAAAAAAAAAAAATCCTTACCAGAGTTCCAACTTGTCTCTTTTTTCTCATCCTCTTACTGTCAGGAAGAGTTTGGCTCCATCCCTTCTTAACCTTCCAGTTTAGGTACTAGAGGAGGGAAATATCACCTTAACTTTGTAGGATTTTTAAGTTTGGGGTTTTTTCTCGAGGGGTTGGGAGGTGGTGTTTGAGTTCCCCACCTTGCCTGAAGACCTCCATTAGCATTCAGGAGTCTGGAAATTCCTTTCTCTGAACAAAATGTTCTTGGTTGTTGCTGGGGGCTCCAAACTTTGGGGCTGACAGCACAAGGTGGTGCAGAACTATTGAAAGAATAATAACTCGGCAGCACAAGGAACCAATTAGATGAATTAGATTTCCAAATGTGATGGATAATTGTGCTGTGTGCAGAGATGGAAAGCTCTGAGAGGGAAGCACAGGAGCCCCTGAGCCTCCCTGACATTTGGGGCTCTGGGAGTGCTCAGCTCCACATCCCTGCTCTGGGTGTCTGTCCTGATCTCGTCAGGCTCCTCCTTGGAGCAGAATTCTTGATGGGCTAATTCCAAAGCTCCCGTTACTTCACTAAGCTCGTTTTCCCCCATAAATTAGCAATATGAGCACTGGCTCCTGTCTTTTCTGAGTTAGGCTCTGGCTTCGCTTCTTCTGAATCAGGAACTCTTTGAAAATGGGGAATTTAAGTTTAAAAACTACTCCTGCTCATGCTTTCAATTTCAATACTTCTTCTACGTCACTTGTACTAAAAAAGAGATTATGGTAAATATTTCAGAAACTCAATAGTAACAAGACTTTATGCTGATGCTCAGTGTTGAACTCTGTTCACAAACTTCAGAATTAAAAAAAAAATATTTAAGTGAGAAAACTCTGCTATTTATAATGGTCTTGATATAGAACTGTTAAACTTAAATTTGCAAATGTTAATTGACCACAGTTCCTTCCAGTCTGTTCAAATGTTATGGTCCTTAGAGCAAACCTATTATCTAAATTATCATGCAAATGTCATGTATTTGTTTCCTACAAATATTAATTACCCTTTTTGCTCTTTTTTCCCAGGGAATGTATATCAAATCAACATATGATGGACTGCATGTAATCACAGGAACAACGGAAAATGTAAGATTCTTTATTTTGAAATACATTTATCACTCTTACAATTATCTTCTGTGTATCTGCAGTGCATTTTGTTATATGTAAGCTTGCTTTAAACCAAGCCACTTTTTATTAATCTCTTTTTTCCTTTTTTATGTATATGTATCATATTACCTTTGTAAAGACTTAGTACCCTTGAGAATAGACATAGAAAAGCAGCTGTGTTGAAATTATTACTAACTAACACAATAATAGAGGAATTCTCAAACTCCTGCCCTCAGTGTTCCTCAAATTCTCATTTCTAACAACATTCACACATTTTCTCTCTGGCATAAGTGGTTTCCTCTATATTTAATGCATTATATTTTGTGTTTTCTATCATTTGTAATAAATATACAGAATAGATCAATTATAATTTTCACTGTAGCCAGAGGTATTTAAAAAACTGAACCAAAATCACAGTTTTGCAGCTCAAAGATCAGTGTGAGAGATCCCAGGGACTTTAAAGAGTGTGACAGGAACAGCAGCACAGCTTCTAAACATCCTCCTTGTAAACATCCTGAACGTGCAGTTCATAATTATAAACTTGAGAAAATTAAATTGACTCCAACTGCTGTCATCTAATTACTGTGACAGATTTCATAACACGACCCTTCTGGTTTTTCATCTTGTCTTTTCAGTCACTCTGCTCCCATCCAGGCTCTGTTCAAAGCTCAGAGCTTTGGGCAAGTGACAAGTTTAGATTTTTATCCAGCTGATATAGAAATTAGGGATTGCTGACGCCCAAGGAACATAAAATGAGATGGAAATCCTGGCTGGCAAGTGCCAGTGCTCTGCTGGCCCATATGGGTGAGCTCCATGTGGGATATTTTAATTGATTTACATACATTGAGCAGTATTTATATGGGTTTTGTCACTGCAAACCCGTGGAAAGCCAAATGATTTGTATGTCACAATTTGGGAAGATAATTCTAATGCAAATTAAACTTGAAATTTGTTTGTTCATATTGTCACCATTGGCAGCATTTAGAAGTCTAAAAATAACTATATGTGTATCTTGGGTCCTGAAAATTATGACTGATCCATCTTGATTATGTTGGAGAGATTATGTTCATAGATTGAATTACTCATCCTCTAATTAATCCATTTTTTTACTGTAATTCTAATTAATTTTAGAAATATAGTGTAGTTTGTAGGGGAAATATTGATATATTTACAATTGAAATTCACAGGAAGAGTTACTAAATTGCCAGCCAGTAGAATTTTTTTAAATTTTTTTATTTTGACTATCAAAACTTTTTCTACGACACCACCAGAAGAAGTTGCTTTTTTGGTTTTGCTGAAAGTGTAATCACATGTGCAGATAAACCAGCTTCAAAGACCTTTAACTTCTGGTGTTTCAGCAAATTGATTTTTCATTCCTTTTGAAGGGATAATTGACCTCAGAGCCAGTGTTTAATTAGCTCAGCCTCTTCCACGTCAGGAAAGCAGCTAAAAAGAGAAAGAAGCAGGACTTTGCTGTTTGAGTAACATCAGCTGAAGTCAAACATCATGAAAGGTGGAGCTGCTGCACTTCCCTGCTTCCCTCTCCTGCCCCATTTAAAGCCAAAGGGTTTGTCAAAGCCACGTTGAATTCCAGGAATATTTCTGTTATGTGTTTGCTGCCAGAATTCCACAAGTTTCCACAAAAAGGAGAAAGTGGCTCTGGGGGTTGGTTCCTCACATCATCCACGTGAAGATTGGGGGTAAAATCCTGTTCAGGGGCAGGAGGTGAGGTCTGAGTGCTCTGCCCAGAGCCCTGCTGGACATCAGGCAGGACAGGGGCTGGAAAGGCTGGGAGTGAAAAGGTGAAAGCTGTGCTTGGAATAGCCCAGTGAGACTGGGAACCACTGTCCAGTGTTGGCTGGTTGGTAATCAATACCATTCCCTGCTCCCAGTATTGGCTGATTGATTGGTAATCAATACCATTCCCTGCTCCCAGTATTGGCTGATTGATTGGTAATCAATACCATTCCCTGCTCCTAGTATTGGCTGACTGATTGGTAATCAATGCCATTCCCTGCTCTCACCATTGGCTGATTGATTGGTAATCAATGCCATTCCCTGTTCTCAGAATTGGCTGATTCCTTGATTGATTGCTTGATTGATTGGTAATCAATACCATTTCCTGCTCCCAGTATTGGCTGACTGATTGGTAATCAATACCATTCCCTGCTCTCAGCATTGGCTGTTGATTGGCAATCAATGCCATTCCCTGGTCTCAGCATTGGCTGATTCCTTGATTGATTGCTTGATTGATTGGTAATCAATACCATTCCCTGCTCTCAGCATTGGCTGATTGATTGGTAATCAATGCCATTCTCTGCTCTCAGTATTGGTTGATTGCTTGATTGATTGCTTGATAATCAATGCCATTCCCTGCTCTCACTATTGGTTGACTGATTGATTGATTGCTTGCTTGATTGATTGATTGATTGATAGATAATCAATGCCATTCCCTGCTCTCAGCATTGGCTGATTGGTAATCAATGGGATTCCCTGTGCTCAGTATTGGCTGATTGATTGATTGGCTGATTGATTGATTGATTGATTGATTGATTGGTAATCAATGCCATTCCCTGCTCTCAGCATTGGCTGATTGGTAATCAATGGGATTCCCTGTTCTCAGTATTGGCTGATTGATTGATTGATTGGCTGATTGATTGATTGATTGATTGGTAATCAATGCCATTCCCTGCTCTCAGCAGGGCTGGCCCTTGGGGACCATTTGGCCTCTCAGAGTTGAGTCTCTCTGACATTTTATTCAGCAATAATTGCAGCCATTTCCTTGTCAGTGGCAATTTGGGTTTTTCTTGGATTGCCTCCTCTTCTCTTTGTTCCTTTTATTTGTTCTCCTCTTGTTTTTAATCCCCGTTCTCAAAAGGAATCGTTGGGATTTTTTTGGTTGCAGACAGAGCAGCTGAGGAGCTCTTGCCTGCAGTGAGGTCATGACCACAAACTCCTACACATCACTTCCATTCAGATAAATCCTTTCTTCCTTGCTGTTCCACACGTGGCTCGTGTGTTTATTGTGTTTAACAATTCATGTTTTAGCCTGGCTCCGGGAGATCTCCAGGAACGTTTTGGTAGCAGCTGTTTCTCTGCAGTTCTTCAGCAGGATCAGAGCCAGGCCATTCCCTCTCCTGCTCCTTCCCTGCCTTTCTTAGGAGCCTGTTTGCCTGGCAGGGAACTGTTTCTGGAGGATTATTTTGCTTTAAAACTTTGATAAAGAGCAATCAGTCCTCTCCTCTCTCTGACCCTGTATCTCACAAGCAGAGCAAACTTCCCACCTTGTCTAATTCTCCTGGCTAAACAACCAACTTCCACTGGGATTTATTTTCCAAGGTGATGTCTCAGCTCTTTAATCCTTTTCTCCTCCTGGAAAACACCAGGTTGGTGTGCCCTATGTCAGTAGAACACTCTTATTAGCCAGTGCACAGTGCAAATAATTTACCCTGAACTCTCAACTCCCTACTCCTGAGCCTGCTGATCTCCTGAGTGCCCCTGATTTCTCTCACAGATTTAAGATTTCATCAAAGCATCTAAAAATTATTTGGAAAATAGTAGTTGGCCATGTTTGAGTGACTCCTCAATGGGTTTTAATCCGTTTTCATGTGCTCAGAACAAACTGTATTTAGGATAAGGGAGTTTTTCAGCTCCAGAATCACAAAACTGTGGATAGTGTGTGTACAGAAAATCTCCTGAAGAGCAAGTCCCTTACATCCATTTGGGCATTAGCACACTCTGTTCAAATGGTTCATTTAGCACTGCCTTGGAAGTGCTGGAGCTGTAATTTAAGGTGTAAATACCCTGTGTGTGCAGAGTAAATGCAGTTCCCTTCAGCAGTAGCACTGCTCTGGAGAGGACTGAGCCCTGATTTCTGTCCCCCACTGCCTGGTCCAGCCCTGTGCTGGGCTGTGTTGTACCAGATTTAATTCCACATGCTGTGAATTCACCCAAGTTATCCCCAGCAAGGTTGTGGCTGCTCAGCTAAACACAATGGAATAGCTCAAGTGGCCAAAAACGGCACTTGGAATTCTAGCTTGGAATGGTAAGTGCAATTCTAAAATTGCTTCATCAAATGGTATCAGAAAAAAAATTGTTCCTTATGAATATGACCAGTTGTCATTATTTGACAGCAATGAGACTTCTTTAGGCACAGCTTTCTTGCCTCCTCCAGCATTCATTGTCTAATTCCTGCTCTTTCCTTCCACCTCCACACCCTCTGTAAAGTAAATTTTTCTCTCTTGTCCTCAGTCTCCTGCTGACCAGTGTAAGAAAATCCATGCTGGTGATGAGGTGATCCAGGTCAACCACCAAACTGTGGTAAGTATTTTGGAAATTCTGTGCTGCAGGCTTTGCCTGATCCCAGTGGTAAAAAGTAGTAATTCTTCTTCGCCCAACTACATTATTATTTATGTCTTTTTAAGCATCCTATTCACTGCTTATTCTTAACAAGAAAAGGCCCAAATTGAGTCTGTAACCAGCCCAGAAGGATTAAGCCAAATTTACATTTTGCACAGCTGCTGTTCAACATCATACTCTTCTTATATAAGGAGATCCAAGAATATTTCCTTGAAGTTCTAAGACTTCTCATTATGCACTTGCCAGCTGGTTTAGCTTCTCCTCTTGAACAGAATTTTGCATTCTGTTTAATGCAGGATCCAGATAAATAATGCAGAAGTGCTGTAACAGCCATGTATTTTGAATCTGTTGGGGGGAAAATATAAAAATGATTAAAATGTTGATAGAAATCTGCCAGGTTTGAGGTTTGGGCTTATTTTTAAGATACTTTTAAGTATCTTAAATTATCTTTATTTTAAAGATGTTTTTAAGCAGGTGGATGCTGGACCTCAGTATTGCAGTATGTAATTTAAATATTATTTAAATAGTCCAGTGTTGCTGGAACTACAAGTGAAAGGAACACTGGTATTTATTATTTCTTAGGCATGAGTGGTGACAAGGACATTGACAACTTCCTAAGAAACTTAATTTGGCTATTTCACTTTGTCCTGGTGAACCCCATCTCCAGACACAGCAGCTGCAAAATTAAGAAACCTTTCTGTCTGTCACTTGTGTGAAGTGGAAATATGAAAGGCTGGCCATTAAAATCTTATGATTGGAGAGCAAATATTTTCTCTTGAAAAGAAATATAACTTATTCATTTACACTTTAAATGTTAATGCAACACACAGCTCTTATCTGTATTAGAGAGTTGTCATAGTTACAAGCTGAAATATGTATTGAACTGGCTTTCTCCATCAAACACACTCTTCAAGTGACAGATCTGATTTAATCTTTACTCCCATAGGTGAAATCCCCCATTCAGATTCTCAAGAATTGGCTTTTTTTGCAACTCTTTCCATGCCTGTTATCACAGCAGGCTCAAGGTGGTTGATGCTTGTAATCCCTTTCCACCTGGGGGCACAGGACCAACAGTCAAGTGCAATAAAATACTCTTTTTTAGAAAAAAAAAAAACCCATATAATATATTAATTATTCATTCTGAAGTTTCTAACAAGCCAAGGAAAGAGGCAAATGGCACTTTTGGAATGGTTCTTTTGGAAATTCGTTCTTCTTTTGAGAAGTGTCATTATGTCTTCAGTTTGGAAAATCAGGCAGTAATAGTGAGTGTTTGCATGGTTCAGAGGTGTATGTCCAACTCATGGATTAGAAGTTTTAATATTTTAAATATCCCTTGGATCTCCAAGTGTGTCCTTTAAGTCCCTTCTGGCACTCCTTGCTGCAAACCACCCTCAGCTGTGCTCCCTCTTCCCCAGAGTTAGCACATTATGATGATCCATATTTTGATTATAATTAGCATTATTTCCATTAGTGGACTGGAATTATTCAAAGGCAACAGCTCATTAAAATTCCACATAATCAATACTCTAATATTAGCTCATAAAAAGGGGTGTAACCCATTTGAAAATAATGACTGGGAAACACTTCCCTGAGCAGGGAAACTGTGGATCTCTTTTAGCAGATCCCAATCCTACAGCTGACTACCAGCACCATTTAATCTGATTTTGACTGAACTAGGCCAGTGTATTTTCTAGATAAATTCATATTCATTTAATATGATCATTTGGGTTTTAAAACTTTCATTGATGTTCCCACAACCTGTAATAAATTGCTCCAGTAGTTAATTATTCTCATTGCTGGGGGGGGAAAAGTCATTTTATTTGTAGTCTATATTTGGCTGGCACAAGCTTCCAGTCCTTTGATCTTGATGTATTTTTACCTCTTAAATTGGAGAGCAGGTTTCTCTTTTAGGTATTTTCAGGATGCAATCAAATTAGCTCATCACTTTTTTTTTTTTTTTTTAGTAAGGTGGATAATTTGAGCACTTCCAGTTTGTCATCCTAATTCATGACCCTCCCCAGCATCCTCTTTAAACTCCCAGCTGTAGAATTCTGCATTTTTCACAGGGAGCTGTGGAGCTGTCCAGGACAAGGATTCACTCATGGCTAGGGCAGAACTGTGGTGCTGAAAGAGTGAAAATGAGATTACAGAGCCTGGAGCTGATCCAGGGGAGGCTTGGGTTGGATTTCAGGAAAAAGTTCTGCCTGCAGAGGATGGTTGGGCACTGAACAGAATCCCCGGGGAATGGTCACATCTTTGTAAAGTTTTATTTTACTTTTCCAAGAGCTTTTCAATTGAGTTGAGAGATGAAAACTGTTCAGGAGGTATTATAGGAGAGCTGCTTCCAAATTATGTAATGCAGCAACTGAAAAAGTGAGAAATAAAAGCCTTTCCACATGGAATCTGATCTAACCAAGGACCACTCTGTAACACAATTACAAAGATCAAAGAAAAAATAATAGTACTTTAAGCAAGAAATTAATTAAAGCAGGCGATTCACCACTGGCTGTTAAAATCATTTAATCATTATCCAATTTCCCTATTTGCTTTTCTGCTTGTTCTTCTTGCTTATAAGATTTTAATAAAACAGAGTAAGGAACTTTAAGAATAAGTTATACATTCTAAATTACTGCTATCCTAAATCTTTCTTTTTCCCTACAATAACAACAGGCACCAATTCTGCCAGTGCCTTGTAGATTTTTACTTCCTCTCCCATAAAATTATACAGAAGTATTAAAGATGCCACTATAGCACTTCTTTGCTTGCAAAATTAATAATTGCTCCTTAGGTGGTGTATTTTCTGCTGCTTAGTTGAAATAGTAGATTTTATATTGTAATTCTTTTTTCAGCATAAAACTATGACCATTAATTTGTGTTCAAGTTCCTTTTTGGATAGTTTTTCAGATGATGAAAATATTTGAGATCAAACAAATATTGATTCAACTACCTGACCACCTGTAAAATATTTTGTCTACTTCTGGATAGAGAATTGATGTGTAAATAAGAGAAAACTGAATTGAAGTTCTGTCTTCTTTTTTTTCTTTTTTTGTGAGGGTTAGGATTTGAAGGTTATTTCATAAGACAGAGAGCAATAATAAGGCTTTTAGTAATTCCTGTTGAAAGCTTCGATGTTACTCAGGAGCACCTGGCAGAACTCCAAGAGTCAAAGTGTAGTAATTAATCCCAAAGCAACTGAGCACCATAGAGCTGATGTGACTGAAAATGGCAAAGATGAACTTGGAATTAATCAGGAACAGGTTTCCAGGAGAAACTGAGTTTGGATACCATTGTCTTGACATTAGTAATAGCTTGTCTGAAATACTGTGTGATCTTGAGGTCGTTTACAGCTATCAAAGGTGTTAAGTTAGATAGGAGCATTAAAGAAATGTAATGGGTGAAAAGGAAAATGTGTCATCTGTCTCATAGGGAGAGAAATTATTTAAGGATTTCAGTTTGGTTAACTCAGCCAGCTGGGGCTGAGACAGAATTCCTCTTTCTCCACAGACAGAGGCAATAAGCACCAGAAAGAGAAACAACCCTTTAAGGCATAAAACACTGCTATGCCAGAGCAAGAGGCCACAGAAATATCTGTAATAAATCTGTGCTGTTCCACGTTTCTCACATTCTCTTAAAGCAGCTGCTGGTTTGAGCTGAAGTCGTTGCATTTTCACACTTGAGGTTGTTCTTTGGAATGATGGATCTTGTGCTTTCAGGGGCACGGAAGAAAGATGGGGACAGACTTTTTAGTAGGGTCTGGTGTAGAGGGGCAATGACTTTACAGTGAAAGAGGGGAGATGTGGGCCAGAGATAAGGAAGAAATTCTTTTGCAATGAAAAACCGGCACAGGTTGATCAGGGAAGCTGTGGCTGCCCCATCCCTGGAAGTGTCCAAGGCCAGCTTGGACAGGGCTCTGGGCAAGCCACTGGAGAATGTCCCTGCTCCTGGCAGAGGGGTTGAATAAATGACCTTTAAATGTCCCTTCAAACCCCAAATATGCTTTGATTCTAAATACATGCTCAGCAGTCTAATGCCCTTTCACTGTTCATTGTCAAATTGCATGCTTGAAATTAAGTGGCACAATGAAATAATTTCAGCACTAATTTATTTGTGTGAAGACAGTCTTTGAATTAATACCCTTGGTGTCTGTTTGCTGAATTGTAAATATGAGTCCTAATGAGAGCTCATTTTAGGTGGAGGTATTTCTGTAAATGTAGTGCCAGGTCACACCATCTGTGTTTCAGCACACTCTGTGTTGGGAAATGCAAGCAGGGGAAAAAAACAAAACAAAAAAAAAAGGACAAAAGATGTCATGCGAATTTGAACTTCTTTCCCCAAAAGATGTCCTTCTGTTTCCAAACAAAGTGCCACATGTTACTTATTCCCCACATTTTGCCTTTCACAAAGGCTCAGTAAAGCCTCTCTTCCAGCAGCAGATCTTGCTGCTTCTTGGATTCTTGCTGTGTTTCTCAGTCAGTTAATGAAAATAACTATGTAAGATAATGGGAGAACATTTGGTTTTCCATCATCAATTATTGTTAGGAGCAGCTCGAATATTAATGAGAGAGAATCAGCTACAGGTGTTAATGACGAGCTTCCCCTTCAGTGACACAAAACTGTCTTATGATCTTCCAGCACATTTTTGTCTAATAATAATTTCTGATTTCCATCTTAATCAAACCAGCTCCCTTGATTAATTCCCTAATGAGGCAAAGTGAATTACTTAAAATATGAAAAGATGATAGTCTGCTTCCTTAAAAAAAGTTGGGTTTACACAAGCTGGGTTCTTTTTTCATGCAAATATGAAGAGAGGTCAAACTTTGCAGGTTCAAGTAAATATCCAGATGGTTTTGCTTATGTATTTGAAGAGTCACGAGGGGAAACATCTGTCCTGGTTCCTGTGAGGGGTTACTGCAGTCAGAGCAGAATTTCTTGTTGTCAGGTGCTGTGCAGTATAGCAGGATATAAATATTTAGAAAATATTTGGCACAACTGATTTCCAGACCAAATGCCTGACAAGGGAGCTCTTAAATTCCTGTTTAGTTATTGCTCCGTGTCTCCCCACGCCAGGTAACAGCAAAGCTGGCAGGTGATGCAGGGAACAGGACAGGGACAAGGCCCCCGAGAAAATCAAGGTGGAACGTCCCTTCCTTGGGAGGAGCACTCAGTGCTTCTGTATTTCTTAAACTTCTCCGTTTTTCAGAGTCCTGAGAGGGTTTGGGAAGGCAGTGAAGGAACTCAGGAACCCCATTCCTGCCTTGTCCCCAGAATTTTCAGGGGAAGCAGAGAAGGGAACAGATTCCTCCTCCCCCCTGTTCCACCATCTGGGCTAAATTTCACTTCTGAATTCCTACCATAACAAACAGGTATAATGTGTGTGGAAGAAACGGGCAGGGAGGTGAATAACTGCTGTGGGGGTTCAGCCCCCTGGAATCCTCTGATAAACAACACCAACACTTCAGCTCTTCTCTCAATTCCTATGCATAGACAAATACATCATGCACTCTGCAGACACCCAAAAATGCACTGATTTTTTTATTTTTTTTGTTGTGTGCATCTGCAGCATCAGGAATTTTTTGGTATGTTTTTTTTTCCTGCAGATCTGCAGTGAGTCATGGCCAGGCAGGTAAGATTTATTTTAAAAAGGGAGAAAAGGTGATTTTCCAGCATGAACAGAGTTTGGATTGATAACAATGCTGAAATCCCTGCTGTTGGTAGGATGCATTCCAAATCCCATTCATGCAAATCCAGATCTTCTGAATGAGAGGGAGCAAAGTCGTTATGAGGAGAGTCTAGAGAAGATATTGGAGAAGTAAAAAACACTGCTTTGCTGTTAATGAAAGTGTTTTATGTATCTCAGGTTTTTCTGAACATATTAGTTAAGGAGTCCCAGCTACAAAATTATCAGGTTTGGGTCTACAGAATTATCTCAGCATTGTGGAATTTCCTGGTACAAGAATTTGTTATTTTAGCAATTAATAATTTTGGAACTATTATTTTTAAAGATGCTATATTCTTAATTTTCTAACACGTGGTTTCTATGAGAAAACTAACAAATCCTTTAATTTGGACAGTAGTCCACAGGTTTCTTTTTACCTGGAGCTATTCTTTCTACACTGAGGACGTACAAACAAATAAAAATTCATGATTGTGGCAATCTTGAGAGTAAACTACAAAAATTTCAAACATCTGCCTTTCTCTGACCATTTGGAGTGAATTCTTTTGCATTCTTCTAGATTTCTTCCATCTTTAGCATCTAAAGTAGCATCCTTTTTATTTATGGAGGAAAATAAAAAGTATCACATTGGTCTTTTATTTCTTCATTACTCTAATTTTAATTTAACTTTCCTTGCTGAGATAGCTTAACTCCTTTTGTAGAATTTGATTTTTACTGTACATGCTAAAAATCTTAAAGGAGCAAAATACCTTTCTGGAGAAAGCATTTACCAGAGCTAGAAATCAGTAATTGCTTTAAAGACTGATTCTTTAGGAGTAAATGTCAAAATCTGACTCAAGGACTGGTTTTCAACTAAGATTTTTTAATCCACTGCAATGACTTCTCTTTTTTCAAAGGTATTTTTAGTAATACAATTTATAATAACTTGTCCAAATTCCTGAGAGCATTTTATCATTGCCTGGTAGTAATGACTGCAGACTGTTCTCTGATAGATCTTGGTATTTAATGGCTTTGTCATTAAGGTTCTCATTGGAATAATTTATCATTAACTTAATTATTTATCATTCTTCTCTAAAAGGAGCCCACGGAACTCTAAGGATTTCAGCAATCTGAAAATTCCATCAATCTATGAAAATCAAAGAGAGTTCTATTTGATTTCTATAACTGAGTAAAAGAGAAAAAAAAAATATGGCCCCTGTCCTTTTATAAATACAGCCCAAACTGGAGGAGTTTTTTAGGATGCAAACTGCCATCCTTGCATTTGTTTGGATGTGACCTATTTACAATTTCTGCTGTTTTCAGGTTTCCTGTGGCCAGTGCATTTTTAGAAAGTTTTCAATAGAACAGCAGCATTAAAAATAGAAGAGAACTTTTAAAAGCTTTTAAAACCCTTTTTGGAATTCCAGCACATCTTGCAGTTCTGTCCCAGGTGGATGCTCACAGTGGGATCCTGGCTTTGCCCCACTGTGCTTACACTTGCTATCCCAAATTCTCTTCAGCCTCTTCAGGATTTTAGTTCAAATCTCTTGGAGGTTGTCTTCTATTATTTTCCCTTCACTTTTTTGTGTAATCAGATATTATCTTCCTCTGAGAGGAAGTAATTATAAACTCCACCTGATATAACAAGGGGGTGAATGTAGACTGCCCTGTCTGAGCACCTAAATAATTTCTTTTCCTAGGTTTTAATAGCAGTGGGAATTCACACTTTGGTCAGAAGAGAAACTGTGATTAAAATGTTATGAGTGAACTCTGACAGGGCAGACATGGCCAGTATAAAATATTTCCTGCTTGCATCTATGGGTGCTGTTCCTGCTCTGGGGTTCACTGAGCTCCTCATGCTCAGGTTCATTTCCTGGCTGCTGCAGCTGCCTGGGGAAGGTTGTGTTTGGGAATTGCTGTATGGACACAACATTCCAATTCCTGCTCGGTGCAGGTCTGCTCAGATTTGTGCAGTCACAATATTTATGGCAGGTCTTTACCATGGCCATGTACTGCTGCTCTAAAAATCTGCCCTTACTGGGACAGAAAAGGCAGGGGAAAGAGAAAAGCCCTAAAAATAATTTTTCTGGCTTTGTGTATAAATAATTCCTATTTAAACAATCAAGATGATTAAGAAATGTCTCTAAGTAGGTTTTTTTTCTGAGTGGTACATCCTTAGAGTGCCAGTGATGTCCTTTTTTATGGCTCTGTTTGCAATTTACAAATAACTTGGAGACTCGGGGACTGTATAGATAAACCAATAAGGGATCATTTATTAAAAGATCATATAGTAGTTGTTACTATTATTATTATTATTATTATTATTATCTCCAGTCAGCTCTTGGTACATTCATGCTACTCATGTTGTTCCAGCACAGTCTGGCTTCCTCCTCAGCACTCACTGTTGCACTTCAAAACCCAGATTGAAATTATTTCATGACTTCTAGACCTCATCTTCTGATTTAAAATGTTCAGTGATCTCACAAGTTATTGAAAGGGTAATAGTGTTCACTTCTGCCTTATTTTATTCAGAGATATGACTAAAGAAAAAAAAAAAAATCCAGCTGCAGCAGTGTGATTTCAGACCACCAGAGTTGAGAAAAGCTGCTTATGTTTGCAAGGAGCAGGTTGTAACAGAGCTTGTTGGTTAACAAAACATTTCCTTCACATTTCAGGTTAAATGGAAAGCTTTCAAAATTCAATTATGGACTTTTTCCTTAGGTTGGCTGGCAGTTAAAGAACTTAGTAAATGCGCTGTGGGAAGACCCAAATGGAGTGATTTTAACCTTGAAAAAACGTCCTCAGAATACCCTGGTTTCTGCTCCTGCCCTTCTGAAGAATGTGAGGTGGAAGCCTCTGGCACTGCAGGTAAGGTGGCTGCTGCAGTGCTGCAGTGTCACGGTGAATCCTTTATTAGGAGAAAACACTGAAATTTCACCTTCCAGTGAAAGGAACAGGAGTCTGTCCCAAACCCCTCTGGAGCAGAGTGCTGAGATAAATAAGTGTGGCAATGATCAGATTGTTTTCTCCATGTTTTGATGACTCTGGGAGCCACAGGAATTCAGACAAGGAAAGAACATTTACAGATAGTTTTATGAACAAGGTTCAGTGGCTGCTCTGCCTGGCAGAGGCAGCAGTGCCTCCCTATTTCCATTATTTCACAGTCTGTCACCTACTTGTTTGTAATCAAGTGTGTCAGATCCATTAAATTCCAGGAGAACTCTGCTTCTGTTGCACTCCTCTCATGCAGTTGGAGTTTTTGGTAGCAGGGATAATAGAACCTCTGGTATTTTTTGTGTGCTCATTCCTTGAAAGCCTGCTGATGCAAAAAAAAAAAAAAAGACAATTGTGAACATCACAGCTGCTTCTTCCTACGGCAGGAAAAACTGGCTAAAACTCTGAACTCAAAATGTCATTTTTAAAAGAAAGGTCAGTAAGTAACTATTGATGGTTTTCTTTAATGCCATTTAACATCCTGTAAGAAGTTGATGCACTTCCATGATGTGGAAGCTTCTCAGAGCTGTTTTGTTTGGTTGGTTGTTTCTGAATGGTTTGTAAGTTAATGAAACAAAACGAGCCCTTCAAGCTTATCCAGGCAGATTTCCTCCCTGCCTGGCATTTTCTAAATCTTTCATTTCTCAGAGTGCCTGAATCCTGCACAGTGGCTTCAGTTCAGGAGTGTGTGTAATCCTTGCAGCCCAGGAATGCTGACAGTGGGATTTGGGGCCACTTTTCTTTCTCTGTGCCTGCCCCTGGGGGAGAGGAACGGAGCCCTGTGACACCCAGAGGGGATTTTTCTGTCACAATGCTGCAGGAATAACATCCTTTGCTCTGGCAAGATGCTCATGTATCTACCCGTGAACTTCAGATGGAGCCTCCAGGGGCAGCAAAATGGAAATTGCAATTGCACAGGGATTCCAGAGAGATTCTTTATATTTGTACATTAGAGAATCATAATTCAGGAGCAGCCCTGGATCTGGAGGCTGAGGCAGAGTGAGCAGTGTGTGCTCTAGACATGCATGTGTGGCACAGCATTTCCCAACAAAAATGCCAACCTTTGTCGTGGTAGCCACAAAAGTGAAAGTGCACCAAGCTGCTTTTGTGGAATTATCAGCAGTTGTGGTTTTGTGATGTCCCTGATGAGCCCCTGAGGAGCAAAAGGTGCTTGAAGTGTTTCCTTCCTGGGGTGCACTTCTTCTGTATCAAAGAATAGCAGGTGAGATAATTTAAATAAAATTAAAATATAACCCACTTTGGAAAACAAAAACAGCCCTGCCAGTGTTACTTCTGAAGAGCAGCTTCTGTTATGAGGTGTGGAAAACCAGTTTTAGATCTTTTATTCTTCCTGCCTCAGCGACAAGCGCAAGCGTCAGGACCTGGACCCGTTTCAGGACTCAGGTTTTGGGTTTGCCTGT
This sequence comes from Acridotheres tristis, assembly GCA_037013685.1. Taxonomy (NCBI): domain Eukaryota; kingdom Metazoa; phylum Chordata; class Aves; order Passeriformes; family Sturnidae; genus Acridotheres; species Acridotheres tristis. The sequence goes on from CM072889.1 coordinate 16,312,899, forward strand.
TTCCTGCAGCTCTCACCTGGACCTGGTATTATTTATTATTGTCAGTAATGACTTGGAAGCAGGCTGATGAAATTTCAAGATGCCACTAAAGCCTGTGCTTCCTGGACAGCTGACACAACAGCTTGTTGCTGCTGGAAGCAGTGAGCTCACTTCCCTCTCTGTTGGCTGCAGTGTCCTGTCGGGAAGGGTGAATTAGGAAAACCTTATAAATACGAGTGCCTAGCAAAAGACTTTGAGAATATGGAAAATATAAGTGAAATAGAAATGAGAGCAATTTTCGACTGTGTGGCTGAAAGCAACTGAATGCCTGAAAGCCCCTTTGTTTAGGTCATGTTAGATGCTGCAAATACCAAAAATCAAACAGACATCCTCCCTAGGCATGGCAGGAAGGGTCCCAGATAAAATTTAGAGATTAAAAAAGCAATAAAACATGGTAATATAGTAATTCCTATAGGTTGCATGCAAATGTTAAAGAATTTGTATCTTGTATTAGATTGGTTAGTGGAAATTAAAATATTCAACATAGAAAAAGATTTAATATATTGTAAATGGGAAAATCTCTCTCTTATGCTCTTACTCTCTTCGTTCTTACTTTCTTGAGCTCTCTCCTCTCCCTCTGTCCCTCTCTCTGTCCTGCTCTGAGCTGTGGCTGCAGTTCCTTGCAGGGTCTCATACAAACCCACGCCCTATAAAATAAACTGCAAACTTTCAGACCAGAATACAGAGAGCTCCTGAGTTTGTCCCGACCGTCCCAAGGCAGCGATTCCTGCAGTGTCCTCTCCTTTCCTTGGCTTTGGCAGTTTTTACACTCCAGAGCAGCCCCACGGGGTGTAGGAGAATTTCTGGGTTGTTTGTTGTTCTGGAGTTTTCTGCTGGTTTAATTGAAGAGGCTTTGGGGATAAGCAGAGAACAGAGCAGGGACAGGAGGGTTGACACCAAGAAAAAAACAAAAGCAGGATAGGGAACGACCAAACAGCAACAAAGTGTAGGAAAATACCTGAGTGGGAGCAGATTGAGAGAGAAACAACTCATCAAAAGTCAGAATGTCACAAAAAAAGGGATAACACATATGGATGTGTGTAATTCCAGGTCCATACATATTTCTCTGCACATATTATTTTCATGCTGCACCCCATTTATCTATTTATGAGTCCACATGTGCAGCAATTTTTCCATTCTGATTTAATACTGGCTAAAAAAAAAGAAACCCAACCAAAACAAAAGCAATACATAATTAGGGAAGGGGAAAAGGAAATAGGATATAAGAACTGGAAAGTGTATTTGTTACCTCAGGTTGGTGCACAGCAGGAAGTTTTAAATAAAAGTTGTTGTGTTTTCTATTGTTGCTTAAGGCACTTATAGAGGTTATTAATATTTTTCTACAATAATTAAGTTTAAAATTACACCACATAGGTAATTTATGAATTATTGATGATACAGAATCTGTGAGGCCTTATAAAATGTATTACTTGGCCTTGTTGGAGTATTCCTTTGCTTTAGAGGGTTTCCCTTGATGCTCAATTAACAACAGCAGAGTTTTCATTTGCCAGCTTTGTGCTCCACGATCTTTCAGTGAGATTTGTGACACCATTGTCCCCTTTTGTCTCTGGCTCACATTATGTGATAGTAGAAGATTATTTGAATTTATAAACTCTCTAATTATTTTCCCACTCAGGACAATTTTTTTTTCATTTGCACTGGCAAATAGTGCTCTGCACAGTACAACTTCATTCAAATAAAACACAACATTAATTGAATTTTTTTTTTTATTTGGAGAACTTTTGGAATTGGAATAATCCTTCCTGTCATAACTAATTGATCCTGAACAATTACACTATTTATTATTTGGTTTAAAAATAAGCATAGAGAACTAATATATTTTTGACCCCTTTGCAGACTGACATTCTTATGAAAAAAAAAAAGGCAATTTTTGGGATTTAGAACTGCTTTTACTTTTTGAGCGACATAAAAAATATTTCAGTGTTTAGAGGATAGAAAACGTTTTATTTAGAAAAGATTTGTGTTTATAGCTTTCATCCAAATTTTGAGTCTCTGGGTTTTCCTTCCACCTGTAGAAAACTGGTTGTATCCATTTAAGCATAACTTTTATAAATAAAAATATTTTCTATTTCTTGATATCACCACAGACTGAACCTTGGTTGAAAAATATTCTTTGTTTATATCTCTGTATCCTGCTGAGCATATTTGGTTATCATCCTTCTAGTCCTTGCAGACCATTGACTTGACCTTCTCTTTGACATCTGAATCAAAAAATCGTGTTCAACATCATGTAAAAGTTTAAAAAGTAAAAACCTTTAAGGATATTTATTTATTGGTTAGGTTTATTTCTATTTCTTTGCTATTTACTGTAGAACATGTATTTGCATCGTTGTGGCTATAAAGCCAAAAGAAAAATGAATTCTGCTTTCTTTTAAAAATCGAGATGTTCTGTCCTTGCTAACAATAAATTTTCCACTGAAACCAACACGATCATTTCATTCAGTACAAGTATTCCAGAGTTCTGTAATTAACTTCTGTATTAATGGCATTTAATACAGTGTGTCCTTTCTCCTCAGATAATTGATTTTCTGCATTGATTAAAGATCATATTTTGATTGAGTCTCAGATTTTCCCTTGAGGTGGCTTTTAAATTAATTTAATGGTCGTTTATCAGTTTCTTTCATAACTAGTCTTGAAGTCTAGAGTTTCACCAGGCACCTTTTGGGAAGAAACTTCAGAAATTCAAAAAAATGGCTAATCCAAAAGAGGTCAAAATTCCTTAAAAATTATGCACAGCGATTTTTTTGTTTGTTTCTTGCAGCACAGAAAACATTAATTTATTCTTCACGTGCCCTTTTTGTTTTTTACAGCCTGTGATTCCAACCAGCCCCACAAGCAGCTCTACAACCCCAACGAGTACGATGGGCATGTCCTCAAAAATGGACAACTCTGCACTCCAGGATGTTTTCATTCTCTCCCCTATGTCAGGACTTTATGGCCCCAGGTATTCATGTCCTAAGGAATTTGAGGTTTTGAAAAATAAAATTTGACACTTCGATTTCATTAGATTGATACAACAAAACCAAAATGAACGGCCCTAAATAATTAATACAATTAAGAGCTAAAAATACATTAAGCACATATCATGTTTTGAGTGACTTAACTTTCACTGAGATGAGCAAAATCTGGGTTTAGTCCCAAATCAAGGATGTATTTAAGGAAATCTTTAATCAATTAGTTTGATTTACTTTTCAATGTCTAATTCTATCCTTGAGCATTTCTGCAAGGGAAACTCTTGTCTGCTCATATTAAAAACAAATCTTTGTCTTCTCCTTCAGATCCTAGAAAGCTCCTGAATGTTTATCTCACAATTAAAGTGGCACCTAATGATGGTTTTGTTCATTTACATTTGTTGAATGAAGTTCATTTGTTGAATGAACTTATGAAGTTCTCCCCCAGCATTTCAATTGTTTTATGTGTAATGTTTGGGAGAGGCTGGAAGTTGACCTTGAATGGTTCATTTCTGTTTTCAGGGATGAAATTGGGATCGTGTCTTGTGATGACATCAGCAAGTTTGGGAAGTCGGGGATGAAAGGCTCTGAGTCTCCAAACTATTTCCTGGAGCATGAAAGTGGGAAATTCTACACTCTGATTGAAGGGGAAGGTCACCCTGGGAGCTCTGAGTACGAGAGGAGCAGAGCCACAGGCGTGAGGAGAAGGGAAAAAACCCCCACTCATGGTAGGCTGGATTGCCTCAACCTCCTCCTCATTGTCCACATTTACAAACTGTGCTGATCACCCTGAAATCCCCCCCAAAATCTGTCATTCCTTGTGACCCGTTGGCTCTGATCAATAAATACAAGTTTACATGAAGGAATAATTAGAAAAATTGCACACTGATATTCCTGCTCAGGAGTAAGTTATTTATACAGGTATTTCACAGTTCATACTGGAACGTTGAATGGTAATTAAATTCATATTATTTGGATAAGCCAGCATCTTGATTTATTCAATTTCCCCTCCCAGACTGCTGGAGGTTATTCCACTTGCAATGTTCTGGGCTGTTAAACTTCAGTGAAGGGTCTGCCTTGTGGTTTGAAAGTGTCTGTAAGATGGAAGGGCCTCCAAAATTCAGCACTGCATTCAGTACATGAGGACATCCCATAATGCCCTCATTAGTGCTGGAACTGTATCTCAAAATCTTAGGATGAGGATTGCTGAAATATATAAAATGCTATTAAAACAATGATTAACTGGTTTTCTATACAAGGGTTGTGTGTATATAAATCCTTATTGAGTGTACAGGTGTTTGTATATGCGTATATGGATCCACATAAAAAGTGCTGTTGAAAATTAACTGCTAAATTTTTTTTTGCTTCTCTCTTTAAATTGAATTGCTTGGTGTTGAATGAACTTGAGAAAAATACTGCTGAACTACAGCAGTGTGTGATCCATGTCTTTTCAGTGGCTTTATTTTCAAGGCAGTAAGGCAGTTTTGTAAAGTTTACAGATTTTAGATAGGAGATTTCTTTTGAAAAGTGGAATTATGTCTGATTTTGAAAATGGCATTATTTCTGAGCCCCAGAGAAAGCAATGGCCGTGGTGTTCTCTGTGGGTAGCTGCTGTCTTTTGAAATACATATTTATTTATATATGGCAAGCCATCAATAATACTTCATTCACCTACTCTGAGACCTTTTTTCCTCTCATTTTGTTAAAAAGCCCCAACAACTTCCTAAGTTTCTGTCTTTGAAATTTAGGAAAGGGAAAACCTCTCAGAAGCTCGGAGCAGTAAAGGAAAATGTGTCTGTGAAGAACACAGGTACTAAAATCCTGCTGCACTTCAGTGGAGAGAATCCCAAGAGTGGTTCTGGTGGAAGATCCAGCAGCAGCTGAAAGGGAGCCCAGTGGGGGGAAAAAAAGAAAATTCTTAAAGCACTGCAGTCACTGATTCTGCTGCTGCTTAGTCTGACTTGGGGTTTGAACCAGGGATGTTCTTTAATGCACTTTCTCTGCCTCCTGCTCTCAGTATTTATCTTGTGTTTATCAGTTATACACAACTTCCCTCCTGCTGTTGTAATTTGCTGATTGCAGCTGGATTTCTGGTAAAAATGGCAAGTAAAATGGATTTGATGGTGTGTATATGCACACAGAACCTTTTCAGAGTAGGAAATGTTAATAAATCTTTGTTATAGACAGGATATTTTTAGTAACTGCTTGATGCTTGAAAGAGCTGTGACGCTGAAGAATAGGATTCCATCTTAGGACCAGTAATGTTCAATCTTTATCTCCTTGTGAAGTGACATCATTTTAAAACAAAATTAGAATGAAAGATAAAGAGGAATCTTAACTGTGATTAAAACTGGAGCCAGATGGGTGTATTTGGCTTGCTTTCATAAATTCTTGCTGCATGGTGACTTAAAATATTGGGCTCTCTGCCTGATCCCAGGAGTACACAAGATTTTTTTTTGCCTATGATGGATAATTCTGATTGAAATCCAGAAGGAATTTGGTTTTAAAGTCTCTGAAATACGCCTTTCTCTCAAAAATGACTGCTAACCCAGAATTTTTTTAAACTACAGATTTAATCAATCCGTTGATTAACAGACATGCAAATGATGTTCCACTGCAGCAGAATGTTTTGTACTTTCTGACTGAGAGGTGACATCAGTCAAAGTGACAATGTGTCTTTCAGTAAAAAGACAGGATTTATGGCAGCTCCAATAAACTGATGCTGGAACCACAGAGCCATGGGCAAAGAAAGGAAAATAAAACTTCTGAAGCCTTTCATGGCCGAGCAGCCACTTTCATTATTGCTTGGGCTGACACAAAGTACTGCTCCAAAATTCCAGCCTTGGACTGGCCAGGATTCCAGCCATTATTGGGAATGAGTCTCCTGTGCAGTTGGGGTGAATGGATGCTCAGGCAAGTGATGGGTCTTGACAGTACATGCAAAATCCAAGAAGATAAATTAAAAAATCTTTCTTTTTTCGACGTATTTGTGAAATTTAAGCTTGTTTTGGACAATGTTGCAATGCATTTTTTGTTTGACTTAACATTATACTCTGTTCTTTTTCTGACTCTAAAATGCTCTGGTCCAAAGAGCTCTTGTGGCAATGCATATCAAACCTCTTCCATGTATGTGTTAGAGGCAAAAGCATCATAAATGATTATTTTTTTCTTTCACTTTATTCTGGTATCCTTGTACACAACAATTTTTTGCTCCTCAGAAAAAATCCAAGCTGCAATGTCAAGACAATTTATAGGTTACTTTTTATTGGGAAAGGACTTGGAAGTGAAAGAAGCAGTTTACAAAATCATTCTTTCATTTGCCTTGTGTGATTCCTGTCCTAAATTTCTATTTTTGATGTCTGTTGTGCTGTGGTATCTGTATTTGTGTATAAATCATTTCAGAGCTTCAGACCTTTCCTTTTTTTACAGAAAAACTGCTCAGTTTGGTGATGTTGATCTTCATTTCTTATGTGCCTGCCTATTTTCTTTTTTTTTTTTATAGTTTATAATCTTGTTTCTCTATCTTTTTATATTAGTAATTATTCTTTTTTGTTATTTATTTTTTGAGTTTTTTTCTTAGTTGATATTGTTCTTCTAAGGATTAGGAGTTGAATCTTACATTTGTAGTTAAAGGTAACCTCAGCTGTGAGGCAGACAATGAAAAGATGTATTTTTCATTTTTCCATAGGATTATTTATACACTAAATTTCAGGGTGTGCACAAAAGTGTAATATGGGAAAATCTCAGCACTCCAAATGTCACCCCTCCAGTTTCCAGGAGGTCTGGGGGTGTTCCTGGTCTGGTTCCTGTTCTGGTGCTGGAGTAGGGAATGGCTTGGGCACGTTGGGGTGGCCACAGTGCCATGAAATCCCATTAATTAAAACCCCACTGGCTCAATCTTCCTTGCTGGTTGTTGTCACCAAACTGTGCTTCAGGTTTTCCTTCTAGCCAGTGGAAATTAATATTCCTTGGAATGAGATCCCCTCATTTCCCATGTGATTTCCCAGGTCAGAGGGGTTTTACATTTCCCTGACAGACCTGTGTTGTTGTATCTGTATTAATTCTCTCTCTACTTTTCCTACAGGACTTTCCATCCACTTTAAATCTGTTTCTCTCTTTATTCCCAACACCTGTTTAATGAGCAAACAAGTTTATACAGAGCACAGTTGTCAAATTTGTGATCTGTTTAACATTTACAAGGAACTTCACCAAAGCTGGTGGTGCTTCCCTTGAGGTCAGGGTGATGAAGAGGAGGATGAGATGTTTCACTGACCCTGAAGGCCACAGCTCTGAAAATGGAGGAATTTATAGACACATGGAATTTGTAGATATTACTGACCCTACAGCCTTCCATTCTTAAAAAATTATCTTTTTTCCCTGCCTTGTTTCCAGGAGATTTGAGGCCAGTTTCGATGCCTACTGAGTACAGCTGGACAGGGGAGTCCAAGGAGCAGAACATGTACAAGAGGGGAAGCAGAGGTGAGTATTTTTTTTATTTTGATGTTCTCCAAGATGTTTTTGAAAAAACAATCTTTTTCTTTTTTTTTTTTTGAGTGTCACAGAGTATATAAAAGAGCCTGTTTAGTGTCTGTGCTTTTCTGTTTCTATTTCTGAAAATTAAAAATCTGTATTAGTAGGAGGAATTTAATTCTAGTATAAAGAAACAAACATCAAGGGCAAAAGTCCTTTGAAGACTGAGATATGTATTAAAAGCAATCAGTTCTAAATCTGCACAGCTCAAAAAGCAGTAAGTGATGTTACAGATGTAAGGTAGCAGCCTTTGAGAACATTTTGATCAGTATGAATTAAAATTTGGAACAGGAATCAGCAATTGTACCATCAGTGTTCAGACCAGCAGTTCTAATCACATAAACTTCCATTGATCCCAGTGGGATTTATGAACTTTGCAAGAAAGAAAAGTGATTGCACATTTTCTTTCTTCTTTTATTTCCTCTGGCAAAAAGAAATCATATCATTCACAAGTATATTCTTCAAATATACAACCGTATTTATTATGAGACTGATTGTTGAACGTTCTTGAATACTACATTTTTAGAATCTTTTAGGAATGGTCTGGAAGCTGAGAGGAGTTCAACTTGACTCTGCAAAATGTGACAAAAAATGAATTATCTTCTTGAAGTTCAATACAGGATTTTAAACTACCTTTTTCAGTAAACTTCCATTCCAAGAGAAAATAAATTTCACTTAAGTCACGAGCATTTTCTGATTTATTCCAAATCTGTTGATGTGTGTTTAGCTCATATTTCACTGCTACAGACACAAAACCAGACTTGTTGCTTGGCCAGCTCCCATTTTGAAACTGTGCCCAAGAATGCTGCACATCTCCTTAAAACCATTATTCCAGCTTGTCAAATTCCTTGAAATTACAATCCTGCTGTCTGGAATGGTCCCAGAGATGCTCCCTGCATGATACAATCCAGTAATATTTTCTGTGTCCTCTCCCTTTCACACCCATGGTGTCAGTTAATGTGCAATGGAGTCCAGGGAATTTCCCTGGACATTAAACTGGAAAAAGTCACACAACTTTTTCCAATTTAACGGGACCAAGTGATTGTGGGACACATATTGAGAAAGTAAGAAAATTACAGCCTGAAAACTATTCCAGGCTGGAGCTTCTCAGCTCTGTTCCCAGCCCATGAGCTGGTCCAGCTCAAGGCTAGAGAGAATTTCTCCCAGGGTGATAATTGGGTCAAAATAAAAAGGAATTAATAACAAAATAAAACACCTGTTGTGGTGTGTGCCCAGGCCCTGGCAATGGGGTGTCTTCTCTCTGAACCCATCACCTTTTCTCTGCTCTGGCAGTTGCAGTCATGCTATAAAACCAAGTGTGTTTCTGAATAAACTTGGCTCTTCCCTCCTGTCATGACAGACGACCATGTAGCTGTGCATCTTATTTCTGCCTCACTTAAAGGGTTAAAACCCCTTTCCACGGCTACATGTGATGGTCTCTGCCCAGCCAAAATGGTTCTCTGCTTGTTTCCTCTTCCTAATGCTTCTCTCTGCCTTTCTTCCCCTCCAACCACTGACTCTGAGAATTCTCTGCTGCGGTACCTGAGCGATGACAAGATCCTGGTGATCCAGGAGGAGCCCCTGGCGCAGAAGGACAACAAAAGGGACACGGGCAGGAGGTCCAGGAAAAAGGGCAAAGCCCCAGGGAACCCCAGCTACCCCATCAGCCCCTCCGTGCTGGCCTCCACCATGAGTGTCAGGATGGAGCCAGGGCAGCAGGACGTGCTCAGCTTCTCCCTGGCAGAGAACAACACAGTGCCACTGTACCATGTGAGTAGAGCCAGAAACACCTCCCTGCATCAGCCCTGTGCCACACTCACCTGTGCTCTCGGGAACGGTGCAGGAACTCGGATGTTCACCTGCAGGATTGGTCCAGGCATTCAAATGTTTTCCTCTTAGGATTGATCCAGGAATTCAAGTTTTCTCCTGTAGGATTGATCAAGGTATTCAAGTGTCCTCCTCTTAGGATTGATCCAAACATTCAGATGTTCTCCCCTTAGGATTGAAGCAGGTATTGAAATGTTCTCCTTTAGGATTGATCCAGGCACTCAAATGTTCACCTGTAGGGTTGACCCAGGAATGCAAATGTTCACCTGTAGGATTGATCCAGGCATTCAGGTGTTCTCCTTTAGGATTGATCCAGGCACTCAAATGTTCTCCTGTAGGATTGACCCAGGCACTCAGGTGTTCTGCTTTAGGGTTGATCCAGGTATTCAAGTGTTCTCCTGTAGGGTTGATCCAGGTATTCAGGTGTTCTCCTTTAGGATTGATCCAGGTGTTCAAGTGTTCTCCTGTAGGGTTGATCCAGGCACAAAGGCACAGTGTTCTAGTTCATGTTTTCAAGCTGTATTTCATAGTCTGAGAAAGGCTGCTCAGTGATGGTGTCATGACAAATTCCTCACAAGAGTCACTTTTTCAATATCAGTATCACGACGGCTTTGTCATAAAAGTCAGGACAGAACAGCAAAGCACAAGACAAGAATCATTGGCTGTCAGATGCTTTAATAAAATCCTGCTCTTAATTCCTCAGTCTCACTGACTTTAGTTTAATCAGACTGTATTATCTTTGGGGATCCTGCACTCAGCCTGTGATAATGATTTATTATACATTAATTTATAAGCTTTTGTATTTCCACTTTGATTACTGTGTCTTGTAAAAACGGATGAGTTTAATGGAGTTACTGTTTATTTAAATTTATTTATCTAAATTGTGGATTTAAATCTCTCTGACAGAGATTATCAGTATCATAAAGTCAAAGCAAAGGATTTCTAACCTGGAGAGAAAATCAGCAGGAAATTTATTAGGATGAATAAGAAAACTGTTATACAACCTTGCAACAAACCCCAACAATATTTCATAACATGGTAGGTGAATCAGCTGGTTTCAGTCAGTTTTTGGAATTCTGTTGGTGATCTGTTGGCTCACCTGAGCTCTGAAGAGAGGGAAATGGGTCATTTAGGGAAATGCAAATTCCACCTTTGATTTCAGGACTGAAGTTGTATTTTCTTGCCTGATTTCCACACCATCATGCAACTAATTGAGCACACATGATAAATCAGCAGTATGATATTGTATAATAAATTAAATATTTAAAAATACCTGAATGACACAAAATATCAACTCTAAAGGAAAAGCAGGAAACTGGAAAACAGGAATTATCCTGGAAGAGACAGCATGGAGAGGTTGGTCCACCCTAAAAGTCAGAGCAGTCCCTGTTCACAAACTCTGCTTCATGTGCAGTGATTGCAGAGGAGGGCACAGGTAAAATGATTATTTATGAACTGACAGGGCAGTATTAATTTTTTTATCACCATAAATTCTTGGAGCAGCATTAAAAGAGACCTTTGCAGTCCTTCGGGAGATAATCACAGGAATCAGAATATCTGAGGCATTTTGTCAACTGCCTTATAAATATACAAGAGGAACTGAGTCGACAAATACACAGAGTTGCTGACACAGATTTTGTGGGTTCTTGCCAGCACAGAATCATTCACATTAACGTCTTTCCACTTGGAATACTGAAAGAATTCTGAAAAGCCAAGCAAAAAAAAGGGGCATATTTATCTTGAAAGAGAGCTACCCAGAACAAAAATGTGAAATATCAAAGAACATTTCATGGCAGCTTGATAGCAAAAAGGAAAAATAACAGAGAGTTGTTGTGTTCTTAGATATAAATTTAAGTTTCAAGTAGGTCAGCTCATTTCCTTAATATCTAAAGGTGTTACCAGGATTTTCATAAGCATTTTGATATATAAACCTTTCCTGCATAATGAGACTAAATCACCTTAAAACAGCTTTTGCTACATTTGTTTTTTGAAAAGTTGACAAAACTGGTTCTGCTTCTCTTCTTCTTCCTTTTGCTCTGCGTTTTTCAATGGAAGGCAAAAGTGCAGAACTGTTGAGATCACATTTCCATGAAATCTTCTCCTCTTAACACAAGCCCAGTTCAACCTCTGGATGGAGATCAAAATTTCAGCCCAGATAAGTGCTAAGAGATGATAAATAGGATTTTCATCATCTTTAGTGAAGGGAAGGTGATAATGTTTTGTAATCAAACAAGGGTGGCTTGATGGAGGGAGGAATTGAGCATCACTTACCCATTGCTTAATTTTCTAAGCCCTTACATAAATATGTAGCCAAAAAATACAAAAAGCCACTTACTTAAGAGTAGTTTAAATTACCAGACGTAAGAAGATTTGCAAAATTGGTAATTGCAGAGATTCACCACCAGATTAATGCTTTGGAAGGAATGTTGATTTGGAACCTAAAATTAAACAATTAGCCTGATTTCATAAGTTGCTGGGAGGATGCAGAGTTCCTATATAAAATGGATATTTAGGTAATGCAATATTGGCAGCATGCCCAGGATATAAAATGATGCATGAAGCCATGTTGCAATAAAATATTCCTGTCAAGAAACACTGCCCCCTTCCAGGATATATTTATAACTCTAATTTAATTGATATGCAATGTCACAGAACCTAAGCAAGAGTCAATTACAATTAGCAAGGCTGTTCTAAATAATTATTAATTGAGTATCTCTTTGAACATGACTTTCTATGTTTACTAATGCTTCACTTCTGAAGTGACATCATTTACCAGGTTGAGCCTAAATATGGGCTTACAAGGATAGAGTTAAAACCTGAACAAACTTTTATTTTCTATTACCAGAGCTCATTCTGCAGAAAATTAACTTATCACACAGGACTCCAGCTCAGTAGACCAGATGTACCAGGGAAATTTTTCATTTTGCATCTTACCATAAAGCAAAACACAAAAAAATCTTGAAAAATCTTCAGGTTTTTACAAAAAGTTATAGAAAACTGTGCCTATCCTGCTGCTCAGTTCCGTTTTGCTCTGTGGCAATCAGCTTCCATCTTAAAAGAGTAAATTGAAGTTCTCATTCCAGATCCAGTCTGGAAATTCAGTGTTCAACTCTGTGGTTTTATTGCCTCAAACTTGCACAACTTTCTGAGGCTCTGAAATTCAATTTGCTGGTTACATTAAATTCTCCAATTGGATAATGATCTCTCGTCTGGTTTTACTTGGTGATAGATGTTCTGGACCTATTATCTACAGAGTAATTTGATATTTTGCTTTGTAGTATCATATATTAAAAAACTGGAGAATAGATTAGAATTTCTAATTTTTTTTTTTTTGGGTGAATTAGAATTCAATGTGTTGAAAAGACTTAATTTTTAATGAGCTTTAAGATCAATTCTTTTCATTTCAATGCTCCCTTCACAGTAAAACAGAAATAATGGCTGCTTTAGGGTATTCATTGAGAGTGCCAGACCAGGAGTCACTTTTTATTTTGAAGATAATTTGAAGCACGATGGTGTTTTAGGGTTAGTCATTGTCTCACAGCACTTGCTTAACTTGCTTTTAATTCCCTTCTTGCTGATCCCAGGAAGTTGGTAGCTCATCCCTGTGGCACAGGCTGATGGAAACACTCTTGAAGTGTTCCTGGGGCTGCAGAGGCAGCTTGACAAACGATATAAAGTTTAATGGTACATGCTGAGAATTAAAACCTGTGCAAAAGCAATGTAAAGCTGGGTGTTGTGTAATGGGTGCACGCTGGGATGTGCCAGATGTTCCAGATGCTTTTTTTGGGATGACAGGCAGTCTGAGTGCTGCTCTGATAAGTAGAATAATTAAGATAGTCTGGGAGAATCACACGTATTCAGCTCCACTGACTGAAGGAGGAGCCTTTTATTGCCAATTTTGCAGGCAAAGTGCTCATGTTTTATTTATTCCTTCCTGCTCTTGCAGAAAGAAACAAAACTGTGCTGTCAGGGATGAGCATTACTTTTTTCAGAGTTTTATTTCCTTTCTGAATTGCTGAATAAATTCTATCTTTGCTTTTTATGTAAGTATCTGTAACATGAGAAACCTTCCTTCCCTACCTTGCAGTAATGCTGGGAAATCACTGAGGATGATTGTGTAGGTTCTGGCTGATCAGAGAAGCCAGTTTAAGTATTTCTGGCTTCTGTAGCTTCAAAATGTTGTACTGATTGTAAAATACTATTATTTTTCATTGGGAAGGCTTGAGCTGACAAGTGTCTCCCTTATTCTTAAAGACGGATCCTTGAGGAGCAATGTCCAATAATGTATTTCTTTAGAGTTCTGTGCAGACCTGACTCTCTTAACTACACTCTTCATTAATCTGTAAACAGCTCAAAGGGGAAAAAGGTGTTTTTAAAAGGTGTTTTACAGTATAAGGAAAAATAAAGGGAAAGAAAATGTTAAGAAAGGGTCTTTTTAGCAATAATATAATCAGTGTTTAGATTTCCTCATCAATCAGTAATCAAGAACTCATAACTGACCTGGATCCAGGAAAAAAATCCCAACAAACTAAACGAGTGTTAACCCAGAACTCAGGCTGTCCTTGATTTCTGGAAGAACCAGCCCCTTGCAGAAGCTCAGGAGAGGGGCTGGGATTGTGTTTGGAGCAGCCAGGTTGGGATGGATGTGTTTGTAAATTCAGCCCCAAGACAGGCTGCTCATTCCTGCTGCTTCCAAAAGTTCAGGCTGCCTGGCTGGCCCAGAATTCCTGCTCTTTGTTATATCAGTTATATCGGGACACTCTGCACAAAGCAAATACGAGGCTGCCCTTATCCAAACATGTGCAGTGTTTTCAGAAGGAATTTTGCTCTATTAGAGCATATCTAAATGATGATATTCTGCAGTCTTCAAACAAACCACTACAAACTACCAATGCAAGTCAGTAAATGAAGCATTCATTAACCTGCTGTGACTTCATGGGTAAATTTGCTATTTGTAAAACATTCTGGAGTCCTCTGACTCCAGAGAACCACAACACAACTAAGTTGGAAAAAAAAAAAAAAAGTTAGTTTATATATATATAATCTACATCCAGATTTAACAGCCATTTGTTAATAAGTATTAGTTAGAGCTGATATGATTGCTATGATAATTGCAATATTTCTCCTCCAGAAGATGCACCAAATAGAAATCTCTCCCTTGTCACTCCAATACCATGCCCTGCTGCTGAAAGGATCAATGTGTAGGAATCCAGCTGAAACATTTTGGGGACTCCTGTGATTTTTTCTCTGTGCTCAGTGGCTCAGCCTTGCTCCCTGCCCTGTCCCCCTTCCCCAGCAGGAGAACCAGGTTTTGGAGGGCAGGAGCATTTTGTGGCCACAGGTAACCTGTTCCTATGGGAATGGGGAAAGTGAGGAAAAGGAAAGGGAAGGAATTGATTTTTTTTTTTTTCCTGACCTCTCCCTTGGCTGTCCCCCTGTTCCCCACCCTGTGCTCATCATCACAAATCCGAGTGCATCCCTTCCCTCTGCCCTCAGCTCGTTTTCTCACCTGCCCTCTTGTTTTTCTTCAGCACAAATTTGAGCACCTCAAACAGTGCATGAATGTAGATTACACTGGGTGATTTCCTGTCTCTGTTATCTGTCCCCTCAACGAGGGTGGGTGGAATGAAAACCTCAAAGGCCACTTTTATTTTTAGCTCAGCATGATAATTTTAAAGGCAGATTCAATGGGTGAAGGCATCAGCTCTCTGAGTTAGAGAGATAAGGAAAGCCCCCTGTAACAAGGCCACTGTTGGGCAAACATGATACAGAGAAATCTTCAGGACAATAAATATATGAGTTAAAGAAGCAGGAGAGGAAATAATTTTTTCTTTATTTACTTTTATTAGTAATGATTCAGTATCTGAGTATGGAAGAGTGGAAGAAAAGTATGATAAGCTTTTGAATCTTTGAATCTGAATAAATTATATATATAGATGGAATAAATGTCTTAAATATGGCCACTGAGATTAGTAACACACATTATGAGACCGTTCTAATCTCACACCAACTATTCCTGCCTCTTGCTTTAGGAAACAAGTAAATAATGAGTGTTGAATATTTCCACACAATCTCTGCAGCTCAGGGTTCTTCTGTTCTCAGTGCTTTATCTGATTTCTTTACTTACGAGAAGAAATTCTGATTCAAAGGAACTTTTTCTTTCTTTCTTTCTTTCTTTCTTTCTTTTTTTTTAAAAGTTATTTATAGAAGTTTCAGGTCAATGGGACTTTTTTCAGGGTTTCCTTTGGGAGAGGAGCCTCAGATCTGCTGGTGGGACCAGAGAGGATTTTTTTTGTCCTTTCATCTCCACTCGTGCAGATCCCTGGGAATCCCTGGAGCCCCAGAAATGTGGAGCTGACTGAAGAAGGCAGATAGGTGCCAGTGACCTGAATTTCACAGAATTGGAGCTTTATAGTCTCTGACAGCACGACAAGACTTGTCCCTCCTGAGCCTCCCACATGTCTGCTACTCATGAAAGTGGCCTTGTAGTGACATGAAGAAAAGTTTTAGTTGGGGAACTAGGAAAAAGCAATTTTTTTTTTCCAAATGTCACGAACTAGTAAGAAGTAACTGCTCAAAAAAAATGATATATAAGATTCCTAAAAATGCAGGTAGGAGCCTTCCACGTGCAAGGCATTGTATCTGCATATAATTACAATTACACAAGGAAATTAATTTTAGCTACAGGTAGACATTTATAGAAATGCCAGAGTGTGGGTGTTTCTATGTATAGTATCAGAAATTCTTTATAAAGGTTGGCATTTCAAACTGGCAATAAGGTTGTTCTCCCAAGAGGGCTTCTCTGGGGAGAAAATCAGCCAAATAAAAGGTGATAAATATGTGGCAAAGGTCTGTAGTAATCCTGAATGTCCACATTTAAATGCTGGTAATAATCTCTATTTAGTGAAGACTTGGTCAGGAGCTGGGATTTTTCTCCTAATAAATTAATTATCGATAAAAACTTTTAAAGGCATAATTATGATTTTTATATTTCAAGTACTAATATCAACAATTTTCTCTCCCTCTGTATTTATATAGATATTCTTCTTTGCTCTTTTCTAAACTACAGCAACTAATAATCAGTTACAATAATCTATGAGTTGTTCAATGCTTAAATCATGTTTTTCTTTTTCACACTGTTATAGAGTCTTTTTAAATTTCCCTGCTACAGACTATGCTTCAGTTAATGAGATTACATTATTCAATATCTTTGGAAATTAATGCTTGGTAATGCAGAAAAACTTTGGTGTTGAAAGACTGACCTCTAGAAAAATGTGTTTTATTATCAGAAGCAAATTTCTCCCCAGTAAGTCTTTTTTCAGCCTAATATATGCAAGTTCCCATCACACTAATCATTGTTTATGAAATATATCTGATCAAAAGAAATCTGGAAGCCACAATCCAAGGTGACCACGTGTGACAGAGTTGGTTTTTGTGCATTTCCTTGGAAGGAAATAAATAACCGAGTTCTTACAGCAGTGCCAATTCGTAATTCAGGTGCTGGAAAGAGCAGCCAGAGCAGGGTGAGAGAGGTTTATTTCAGCTTTTATTTCAGCTTTTATTTCAGCTTTGTCAGGGAAGGGAGCGTGGGATGGGTCCCATTTGGGAGAGAGGGAACAATTCCTGATTTGGAAACACTTTGCTTTTAATTCAGGAGCAGTTTTGGAAAAGGAAATTAAGAAATAGAACTGACTGAATTAGTGGTACCACTTTTAGTTGCTAAAATTAGAAACCTTCGAAGTCAGAGGGACAAGAGGAGGAAAGCTTTGAGCCTTCTGGTAGGAATAAATTCTATTTTTATAACAGTAGCACGGGTAGTGCTGCTGTCAAAGTTCTTTTTGCTCGCTTGGCCACACAATATTTTCCTGGGCTGTCCCCAGCATTTCCAGGGATGCTCAGACTGGTTCATTTGTATTTAGCAGTGCATTTTCAGCACCAAAACAACATCTCTCAAGCAGATATTTTGCTTCAGCTGTGTGCTGTTAACTCTTCCAGTCTGCTTTGAGAAAATGTGAGTATTTCTACGGGGTATTTTCAATTTTTTTTAAAGTTCTCTAGGCTACATTTCAGCATCCTCTGAGGAGAACTGAGGCATTTATGGCTCTCAGGAAAGCCTGTTAAGGGTTTTTTTTGTACTCAATCACTCAGTGGGGAGCTCCTGCCTTTGCCTGGTTTCAACAAGGAATGTCAGAGAACTCCCTGCTTTTAGTGTAAATAATTTCATTATTTTTCATCAGATAAGGCCTCTTATTTGAGAGGGACCATCTTTGCTGCTGACACTTGCTGGAATATTTTAGCTGATAAAAGCTGATAACTGGTTCTGTACTGGGCTGCCCAGGGACAAGGGACATTTCTTGCAGGAGGAGGTGGCAAAATGTGTTTTGTGGGTTTCAAAGCTGCCTTAGAAACTCTGCTGCAGAATTGCCCCTGTGCTACAACACAGCAAACATCCTGTCCCTCAGTTCCTGACTCAATATTATCTGTGGTCAAACACAAACATTGCACTTACTGCAATTATCACTTCCTTATTTAGTTTATCCACGAAGTCCAAGATTTCCCAAGTGCAGATTTCCAAATTTATAAACAAATTTATGTGACTTTTACAACCTGTTTGGTGGGTGGTTTTGTAATTTAATTTTTTTTAATTTCCTTTTTTGTAAATTTCAATTTTTAGCTGTGGGGAAAATCCTCCATAATAAAATTTGTTTTAAAGTAACTTAAACTGTCTGGAAATGTTATTTTTAATCCTGAATCAGCTGCTATTTACTGTACCAAGACAGGTTCATTTCCAAACCTCCGAGGAATAATCAGTGTGGTAAATCAAGTTATTTAAAGCTGTGTAAGAATGATGTCAAAGAAAGCTTGTCCTTCTGAAATCCTGTATTCTATATTGCAATATTTGTTCTTTGCATTTAAACTCCCCTTCAAATGTTACCACTTTTGCAAACATTCAAACAAATTTTAGCTCCCTTATGTTGAAGGGCTTTGATCACAATCACACAGCATCTGAAGCTGTTTATAAATGCAGATATGAGATGTTTTAAGCATGATCTTAACTTTGAAATAACTCTTAGCTTGAAATTGAAATAATTTCCATTTCCTTTGCTTTAGAGTTGCAGAATCACTGTGGTTTACCTCTGTCACTTGTCTCACTGTGCTCAGAGTACCAAGGAAGTCTGGTTTTTATTCGTGCTTAATGCTCTTTATTTTTCTTCTACAGAGAGCAGGGGATACAGTCAGTGGAGATACTGAAAGGTAAATTTCTTCTCTTACTCTATATTTCAATATATACACAGTTATATTTGTGAATTAAACTCCTTCCTTTAGCAACTTCATTGCAGTATTTGAGGTATAAATTTTCAGGGTTTAGAGATAGCAGTGCTGATATCATTTAGTAAATGCTCATTTGCCAACATCAAACATAAATATAAATTACAAAGGTTTAAACATTCTTCAGATAAAAATTTATAAAATATTTGTAGAGGGAAAAAATTACACTGCTATGTTCCCCATACTTTGAAATTCAGTATTTCAGACTCACTCTGAGGATGAAAAATATAATGTGTGCCTAACACGATTTTTATTACCAACAGGCAGAATGTTTCAATGAACATCTCCATCTAATTCAGTCTGTACAAAATTACTGCTTGTATTTGTGGTTTGTAGTAGGTAGATATTAAGAATGGGGTCTTCAGTTTGGCCTTTAGGTCTGAATTGAATCAATTCATTCTAATGAAGAAAATGGTGATTTTGTCATTCATTTCTTTGCTGTTTATCTGATGAAGTATCTTCATGCTGCACCCAAAAGTCACAGTAAGAGAATGTTTGAAGCAACAGCTACTTTATATCCTAATAGATTCTAATTAAGTTTAGTGGTGATCTATGATAATTATTCTTTTTTATGTTTTTTTCATCCTGTATATGGCCTAAACCTATTGAAGAAGCTGAATAATTAATTAGAGTGCTCTGACCACTCTAAAGGATTCACAGCTGCTGCTGATTCCCTCCAGTGCTATAAACATCCCTGAATTACAGCTGAAAGTCTGAGGTGCAACACTGTCAGCTCTTAACCACCTCAGGCTTGATTTTTTAGCGCTGACAGCATTTTCACCTCTTTATATGTGTTTTAAAAACCACAAGGCAGTGGAAAGGCAATGTAGTGGTGACCACTTGCTGCTGTTTCCCTGGGTGTGCTGTGCATGGTTAAAATGGCATTTAACCAAGTGGAGCAGCACTGTGAGCAGAGATTAAAGTGAGCTACAAATGAAATCTCACCTCAGCTGGCAACTCCAGTGCCAGAATTCATCACCTCAGCTAAGTGCAGGGTTTGCTTTTACAGGAGGTTAAACATAATAATATTTTAATATTAATATTTTGTTCCACTTCGCAGCATCCCTCCTATCCAGGGTTACCTGGGGGGAAAATGGGTCATTCTTGTTCTCTTTTGAAGCACCAACTTCATTTCACCTTTGCCTTTACCTCTCACATCTGAGTTTTGAAAACCTGTAAATCTCCCTGTTTTCATTTAGTCTCCCAACCCCTTTATAGGTTCTCTTGCCCTTTTCCTCTCTCCCATTTATTTCTCTTTATTTCCAGCCTGGCTGTGCCCTCCCCTCCTTTCTGCCTGACTTTTCTGCATCAGAAAAAAAACCCTACACCCTTCCTAGAAACAGCAACATGTCTCACCTTTTTATTTCCTTCTCCACACCCATATTTTTATGCAGCCACAAGGAAGAGATGCAGAGTTGTTTTTTTTTTTTTCTCCTGAGCAATTTTGTTCTTCCCAGAGCAAAGGGCACCTGATTTTCCCCAGTGGGTTGCACATGCTCTGTTTGGCAGGGACATTGCAATCCAGATGGAACATCCCTGGTGGACAGGACAGGGCATCTGCCAAGACAGACTTTCCAGGGACATATGACTTGATGAAATTTTGGCAACCTTTCATAGCAAAAGGCTATGCTTTTTATATTCTTTTATAGAAGAATCATTTTCCCACACATTTCAATTTCAGGCCCAAAGCACGACCATATTATATCTTTTCAATATGTTGAAAAATATTTCAAGAGGCAGAATTATAGCATCTTCTTAATAACCTTATTAAAAGTGATTTAAACAGCTTATACCAAAATAAAAACCATTTTCCAGATGTTTAGCCCTTAGAGTTAGGCTTTGGGGACCAGGAGACAAACTGTGTAGATAGATTGATGGATTTGGGTGAATACCATTATCTCCTCACAGCTCCTGTGGCTGGAAGTTGTGATTTTGGTGCCTGGAGAGGCTCCCTGGAGCAGAGGCTGGGCAGAGTTAAAGGAATAAAGCAGGGATTGATTAAAATCCTTCAAAGGATTCACCTTGGGCAGCACAAGAGCCCAGCCCTGGCTACACCCAAGATGGACCCAGAGTCAGGAGTTCTCACACTTTTATCAGTCTTGGTCCATTTCCATCTTGGGGTTCATTGTCCAATCCCAGCTCCAGGTTCTGCAGTCCCATCCTCCCAGATTCTCTCCTCCATTCTCTGCTGTTTGCACTTTTTGGGGCTGGAGCTGCAGCTGTCCTTGGTTGTGGGGCTGGAAAAGGATTGTTTTGTGTGCCTGAGCTGGGAGGAGAGCTTGGAACACTTTGTGTGGAGTTCAGAGTCACACACAGTGCAGGGCAGAGTCTGGAAAATGTGAAAGCTGAAATTTAAGGCATCAGTGTAGGAGGCTGCAGCTGGAGGATGTGTGGGGACACTGAGGTTTTGGGAAGGCAGGCTGAGCTGCCTGCTCCTGAGCTCATTTGTTCCCTGTTTGGCAGCAGCCCGTGCCCTGGTGGGGCTGTTTCACAAACCCGTTTCTGCAGGGCTCTCTCGGGGCTTTGATCTTCACCTCACTTCAGCAGAAGATTTTCCAGCTACAGGAATTCTCGACACCTGTGGGTTGTGGCCGTGGGTGTGTCAGGGAGCTGTGACATCCCTGTGCACACCTGGGTCACATCTCTGCTCCACTCGGCACCGAGGGGGACAGAGGCAGAATATCTGCAGCGTTCACACCTGGCACTGCTGCTACTCGAGTGAACACTTTTTCTGAATATTTCCTTAGTTTTCATATGAAAACACGGCTCAAGTTCTTTCTCATAACACATTTTGGCTCTGTAAATAATGCTTAAAGATTATTTTAACCACGGTTATGGTGGTGTGCTTTGGAAATGACTTTTTTTTTTTTAATTCCAGAGAGATGAGACGAGATGAACATTTTAAAAATAACTTTCAGTCTTGACATTTTGCTGTCAACATTGCATGTTCAGATGCACCTGTACTGCAGAGGCTGCAGACACTCACAGGTGCACCTGAGCTGCTCGAAGCATCAACAGCCCAGAGCAAAGACCTGAGCCAGGGATTTCAAACCTCACTACAAAACACTCAATAATTAATCTGCAATGAGAGTTTACTTGTTGTGACAGGAATATGTTACATAAGAGATGGGAGTTCTAGTAACCTAAATGTAAATCATGGATCCACATGAGGTGATTTAAAATGTATCCCTGTAGATAAATCCAAAATGCTGCATGTGTGAATTAGTCCAGATTCTGAAAAATGAAAAAAAGGGAGACTTTTTCATCCACACAAATTCCAATATATGGCCCACAAATAGGTGGAGCACATTCAAACTCTCAATCAATAGACGTTGCTTAAGTCTTTCAGGTTTCTGTTAAAGAGAAATAGCTCAGAAATCCATTTGAGGATTCAAAATATTATAAGTATTTTACAATGAGCCTCTAATTTTAGTGATTAAATTGTATTAATTGCATTAATAAATGCAATTTATGCAATTATTTCCTTAATATTTTGCCTTTTCTATGTGATATTATTTATACAAGGAATGTTTCTGCAGACATACTGAAATAATTGTTTGATTTGTTTCTTATTTTAATTGGTATAATCTTTTTCTAGATTCTGAAGTTTGTTTCAAAAGCACAATTATACATGAATACATAGGTAGTAGATGAACTGTTTCAATTGTCCAGGTGCTTATAACTTGTATCACTGCATTCTTCTTCTCCCTTCTTTTCCTTCTTGCTCTTTTTGCTGTAACATCACATTTCCTAAAATTAAAGCTGAGGAATAACTCAACTAAATATGATACAGAGCATTTCAACCAGGACATGCAACATCCTGGGGGTCCTCTGTGTTCTGCCACTTTCATACAGAAAATTTACTGGTTTAGAGAGGAGAAAAGATCAGTATTTCATTCTTCTGTGGTCTGCACATCTGACTACTTCAGGAATAATTAGATTTTGGGAGGGGTAGTTGATAAACATAAAATCTTTTAACAACCAAACCTCCTGCAGACTGTTGAAAACTGTTCCCAAGTGAAAAAACGTCACTTGTTGTGCTCTAGAACACCTAATCCTGACCAGACTTCCTGGCCAAGGTTTCAAAATCCTGGAGCAGGATGCTCCTGTCACCAGCTCCAGGCTGCTTCCCTCACTTTACAGAGTTTTGCTGCTGAGAGTCTGTGATTGCTGCAAGGACACCCATTATTGTGGTTGCACAGAGGCAAATAAAACTTGACTAAGGACTTTTTGGATACCACCACAGATGCACAACTAAGATTGTATTTTGGCTGAGAGAGAGAGTGGAAGCATCAAAAGTGATGCTTTCCGTCATTTATTTCCATATGAGATTAAAATCGAAATCAGGGGGAAGTGCCCAGAAGGATGGAAGAGCATTGATGGCATTGTCAGGGACAGGCAGAAATGGGGCATTAATGGCACCATCAGCAGCATTTTGGGCATCTCTCCATTCCCTCCCCAAATATCTGAAGCTGAACTTGTTTGGTTTTCATTGTTTCTTTCAATCCATGTCACCCACAGACAGCTCAGAACATCAAAGTCTTGCCTGTCAATTTCTATTAATTTAATTTTAATGTTATGTATTCCATCCCTTCCCTGCAGCCTGGAAATTGCCTTTGCCTCAGAACTATGAACGTTCCTAACCCACAATGCAGAAGTTGTTTCTGCTGGTAAATTTGATTTCTTCTAACAATGGAAATCTTCAAATGACAAAATGCCACTTCCTGCCTCGCTGACTTAAAACAATTGCTGTTATTATGCCCGAGAAAATTTGGCAATATATTAAAAATGTCCATAATCCTTTTATTCCTTTTTAATTCTTCCCCTCAATGGCTTTCCCATTTCTGCATGCTGTTTGTATTTACATGACATATACAAAAACATCCACAGTTTTAAGGATTCTCCTTTTCCTTAGAGAGCATGAAGGGGAATTGTGTGTTCAAGAATTTCTGTGCCAGATCAGACAAACCTGACCCTGATTCTGTGTCCTATTTCCATCATGGCCAATACTGTTTGCACTGGATGAGGAAATGCCTCTGGTGCTGCTGCCCTGCTTTGTTCTCCAGTCTTTACAGAACTCACATTTACCAGAGATCATATTTTAGCATTTTAAAGTGTCAGTTCTTGGTATCTGTGGCATCCTGTAGCAAAATCTTATAGAAGTTTATCTGCAGGATGTTGTGGTTATATTTAGAAATTCAGTGTCTGTAAGCACTATGTAATCACTTTGGCTTTTCTCCTGTGGTTATTTGACATCTTTCTTCTGTCTGTCCTAGATATGCAAGTTCTGCCATTGACCATCCAGGAAATACATCCATGAGGAAGGTAATGATTTATAAATGTGTTTTAAATAAGCAAAAAACTCCTCAACCTCAGATATCCCAAACCTTGCCATTTGCCTATGTTATGAAAGAGCTGAAAACAAAAATCTAAGAATAATTTCCATGATGAGGAAACTGGCTGCTGCAATCACAGCAGGTCAGTGTGTCTGCAATACTTTTAGTTAAGTTTAGGATCTTGGGAATTCAGGGAAGTTTAGGAACCTTGGTGTGTCTTCTGAAATATGTGATGGTTTGGGGAGGAGAACCACACACCACGTTGGGCTGAAAGGCACTTCTGAAGGTTAAGAAAAGTTTTAAAACTCTTAAGAGTATTTAAATAGTACCAATACTATGATGGGGAAATTGGGGATTAAGATTTTCAAATATTTTTGTGGTACCAACTTCGAGGTGCTCCATTTTCAATGGAAAATAGCTGTAAAAAAAATCACTGCTTTATTATTTAGCATTTTGCAATTATTTCATGCAAAGGACAAACAACAGAACTTCCATTTGTAGAATGTCAGTTCTTCATTCTGACTTAGCACTTTTTACACTGATTAGGTTGGACAAGGCTTGGACCAACCTGGTCCATGGAAGGTGTCCTTTGGCAGAGTGGAATGGGATGAGATTGAAGGTCCCTCCCAACCCAAACTTTTCTGTAGCTGCAATGACTCAGTTCTAAATAGTTTTCCCTAAAAACTCCTGAGGTTAAAACCAGTGGAGGTACAAGCAACCAGTTTTTATTTTCCTTTAGTGTTTCTGTGGCAGCACTTCTCCTACCCCCTGATTACACCGAGATCTTCCTTTATCTTCCTGTAACATCCATCCAATTCTAGCACTTTTTTTTCATTTCCCCCGTGCTGGTTTAGGGTTGGGTGGCAGGGTGTGCACCCCCTGACTCTGGCCCCGTGTGTTGTGGTTTTGGTGCAAGAATTGAAACTCTGGCAGCCCCAGCGAGCTCTCCATCACCCGTCTGTCTCCCATAGCAACTCTGAGTCATTTGGAGTTGTGACTTCTGTTCCCTTACAGTGTTTGCCACCACGTTAATTATATTATGGTGCTTCTTTTATCTCTCCGAATGTGGAACTGGAATTTTTACGTTAGCAGTGCTAATTAACTACTGATTCCCAAGGTATTGCAAACCGTTCACTTTCTCTAGTTTCCTTGTTGTGAATACATTCTATGTGTGCATAAACAAAACGGGAAGAATAATCAACTAAGCTTTTTAGAAGATATTTTTTGTTTCTCAAAGATATAGTCACCTCTCCCGTGATTTGTTGTGTTAGTTTTTTTCATTATTTTAAAAACTTATATATTAAATTATGCATACCAGTTTCTGGTGAGTATCTCCTCCAGACATTTCATTTTCTTGCAGTTCTTTAAATTTTACCCCATTTCATTGTAGGGTTTTATTCCATCACTACATTCCTCTAGCCTAAATTGTGGGGAAATGTGGCAATGTCTTTTTCAGGACCACACCTGCTTTGCCCTGATGCATTTCTCTGGAAAGAGGAACATTGAGCAGATTGTTTCAGCCCCAGCCACCACAGAACTCCCGTCGACACAACAGGACAGATCAATATTGCTGCTGGGATTTGCAATACATCAACAAACCCCCCAGAGCTGCTGTGCACATCTGATGCTTCCTCTCAGAGTTTTGCTGTTTCATTTTCTGTATTTTGCCACATTTCCTCCAGCACAGGAGCATTAATCTTTGTCTTCTCTTGAACAAAGAGATGCATTTGCAGAGATGGAGTTAAGAAGGAGAGATGTGCTGAGTTCTAACA
Source organism: Acridotheres tristis (assembly GCA_037013685.1). NCBI lineage: Eukaryota > Metazoa > Chordata > Aves > Passeriformes > Sturnidae > Acridotheres > Acridotheres tristis. The sequence continues at coordinate 16,338,705 of CM072889.1, forward strand.
CGCTGCACACTCACTCACTGAGCTTCCCCTGCCTGAATTCCCACATTTTGGGGAACATTCCAGTCCTGGGAGAACAGCTGAGGCCAGCAGAGCACAGAGGGCTGGTGCCCTCCCAGGCAGCACCCTGGGGACTCCGGAGCTGCTGATCCCTGCAGCCCCCAAACCCTGCCCCTGGTGAATGGGAATCACTCAGGGGCACAAACTGGGCTGTGCATGTCCAGTCCCACTCCTCCCTCTGCACTTCCATTCCGAATTAACTCTCTTGTCTCTCTGGAGCTGGAGTCTTGCTTCCACCTGATTATTTTCTAGGGTTCTTCAGCATTTGTACATTGGAGGCACATCCTCACCTATTTTTGAGTACTGTCCCTGTTTTTAGGTTTAAATAAAAAGATGCTTTTAGGATGTTTTAGCTTGGTTTAGTTTTTTTTCAGAATCTCTAGCAATTTTCTAATGCTGCCACAAAAATAAAAAGTATTTATTTTTTTTCTCCTGAGACTTATTCTGTAAACCACCAACCCAAAAAATTTGTTTCTATGGTGGGAACAGTATGACTTGGACATGTAATTGAGCACAGGATTTTGCATACAATGTGTGTGGTGAATATTTCTTTTTGAATGCATATTTTTATAATTATTTCATTGAGGCAATGAAATGCATCGATGCAATAATTGCATTGCAATGCAATGACATAATTATTTCATTGATGAAACTTCAAATATCAGTCAGTTTATCAGCTCATTCACGGGACTTTATATCTTTAGTTTTCAAACTAAACTTTGCACAGCTATTCATGCAAAGAATCCTTGATGGTTTCATTGCAATTGTAATTAATATTTTTTAAAGCTATTTTAATTTGCAGATTTAGCAGAGTGTGGTTCTCTTTATGATGTTGAGGAAAGTAGTAAGAGAAAAATGACAGAAGGGAGATGCTGTGAGAACCCTGGAGAGGGGAGGGAATGAAAGCTCTTACATGTGACTGCTGTTACTGCACTGGTGTTTCATCATTTCTTTCTTTCTTTCTTTCCTTACAGTCATTCCATTACGCTTCCCTCAGGGTAAAAAGCAGAAAATGGTCAAAAGGTAATTTCTTTCAGTTAACATTTTTAAACTAGAAAATGAGGCTCTTTCTCTGATAATAAGTGAGCTGTATCAAAATTCAGCTTGAATAGTGAGGAACAAAGGAAAATATCAAATTAAAATACCAAAATAAATATTTTATGTGTATAATATTGCTTGGGTGGTTGGTAAAATTTCCTCTCCCTTAGGAAGAAAGCAAGGAGCATCTATGAGCAAATTGATGAGAACTTTATTGTGGAACAAGCAAAGGATGGTGTTTTATATTCTCTAAATTTCTTCCCTGTTTCACAGCTGTAGGACAAATGTAATTCTTGTAGCATCATAAACTAGATTTTTCACAGAAAAAAAGTCTGACACGTTAAGGAAATTTCCTACAGAGTTTTTTTCAGGAAAATAAATTCTATAATATTTATTTTAAAACTTGGTTAATTAATATTTACAAGCCAGCCTAAGCCTTTCAATTCGGATTCATTGAAATAACACCAAGAAGAATAAAAACAACCCTATTCCTGATGCTGTGCCTTTAACAGGATGCTGTAAAGTTAAAATATTGTTGTTCACTTCAGGGAAAAAATCATGTAAGCATGTGCACTGTTATGGAAGTGAACAATCTTTCTTTTTTATTGGTTATAAAAATTTGGTTTAAAAATTCCTATAATTTGATGGGGCTTCTGGTGCTAAAGAGAAAATATATGGAAAAAAGTAATGTTTGCATCTGTGTACAGATTGTGTCACACTCTGAGTTCCTGACTGAGGCTGAATAAATACATTTTTACTTTGGAATGATGCTGTCCATCTTAATCAGAAAAAAAAATATGCATCCCTTGGAGGAATGAACCCTCTGGAGATTAAATAAAGCATTGTACAAACTTTTCATTTTGTGTTCACGGGGAAACCAAAACCGCAGGGCAATGCTGAATTTCTGAGTCTGGAGAGGGTTTGGCTGGGAGGGTTTCGGGTCAGAAATGAACATTTTCCCCCTCTCATCCCAGGGAGGGTTTCGGGTCAGAAATGAACATTTTCCCCCTCTCATCCCAGGAGGGGTTTTGGATCAGAAATGAACATTTTCCCCCTCTCATCCCAGGGAGGGTTTTGGGTCAGAAATGAACATTTTCCCCCTCTCATCCCAGGGAGGGTTTTGGATCAGAAATGAACATTTTCCCCCTCTCATCCCAGGGAGGGTTTCGGGTCAGAAATGAACATTTTCCCCCTCTCATCCCAGGGAGGGTTTTGGATCAGAAATGAACATTTTCCCCCTCTCATCCCAGGGAGTTCTCTCTCCAGCGTGAGCAGGAGACGCATTTCCTGCAAGGACCTGGGGCACGGAGACTGCGAGGGCTGGCTCTGGAAGAAAAAAGATGCCAAAGGTTATTTCACCCAGAAATGGAAAAAGTACTGGTTCATTCTGAAGGATTCCTCCTTGTACTGGTACACAAACCAGAATGTAAGTACACACCATGCTTGGTGCGAAGTAAAAATGAAACCTTAAGCTTTATAATTATTTTAAAATCTGTTTTTACTGCGTGCTCGGATGAGTCACTTTAATTGCCAGGTCTGGGACACTCTGGCTGGGAATATTTCAGTTGAAATTCTTTTTTAAAGTCTCCAAGTCCATTTTCAAGCTTAATAAAATAGCAGATGTTCATGGCAGTCTTTAAGAAATGAATATGTCTGTAGTTAATCCTTTTCCACAGATTTATTTGGACTAACACAGTGTTCACACTCAGCTCTCCCCAGTTTCAGTTGTGGGGGGATGTGTAAAGTGTGACCATTTGTGTTAGTTAAGCATTCTGTGAAACAGATGTGAAAATCTGAATTTGTAAATCTCTTTATCTAGAAGTTATTTTTATATCGATGTTCCTCTTGCTTTTTGCTGAATTAGTCTGGAATTTGCAGTTTCTCGTGTGTGAAATGCTGTTCTTGGTGAAATTTTCCTGAAAACCAATGGGCCTCTGCTGGTGCAATCTGCATAAATGTCGGGGAAATAAGAGAGGGCAGAAGCCCAAAAGGGTTCAGTGCTGCTCTTCCATTTGTGTGCAGCATCCCAGCACTCGAACTCTGCAGCCTGCTCTGGTTACTGATCTTTTATTCCACCTCTCCCACTTCCTTCCAGAGGACGAGTTTAGCAGCATAATTCCCCTCAGTTTTTGTGGTTTTTGTAGGCTGTGGGTGCTCAGGAGGTTTTTGGTGTTTGACATTTCTGGTGCCAGGTGGGATCACTGCCTGTGTCCCCCTGACTCTCAAGCCAAGCCATAATTCACTGAGTCCTTGCTAATACCTTCCAAAAACCTGCCTGCTGTTGTCTCCCTGATTTTCCCGCTGAACTGCTTCAAAAGAAGCAAAAAGTGACAAAAATTTCCTGTTTCCTCCCCGTTGAATCAGAGGTGACCTCGCCAAGGAAGCTCCTCTGGGGCTGTCAGCAGGACACGAGGTGTGACAACTGTGACTCCAAAGAGACACATCCACCAAAAGCTGTAAAACGTGGATTTGTGCTGGAGAATCTGAGAGCTCTCCTCTGTTTAGGTGCTGTGTTTGGGGCTGAAAGGCTTCCTGTGATTTTCAGCAGAAGGGGATTGGAATGGCTGTGCCTCCTTTGAGAAATGATCAGTTTAGTTACCTCATAGAGGTTATTTACACTGTGTGGTGAATTGAATCCATTTCATCATAAAAACAGTATCTGCAAAATACATTCAGTATTTCCTTTGACTGGGTAGCTGTTCTTTGTATGAAACCCAAACAGCTGCTGCTCATTTCTCTCTTCTTTAATTCTGTTTTTTTTCATTCAATAGGATGAAAAAGCAGAAGGATTCATTAGTTTACCCGAGTTCAGGATAGACAGAGCAATTGAATGCAGACGAAAACAGTAAGTAATGTGTAAATTACGTTTATAAAGGATTGCTCCTGGAAGTTTGCTATACTTAGTACTGAACACTTGCAAAGTCCAGAGAAGGAAGTTACTGAGAAAAAAACCTTGAAAACTGTAAATACAACATCATAGATCCATTTAAGCTTTAGTATTTCTCTTTATTATAAAAGATGCAATGTAATGTAAATTCCATTTACTGGATTAAAATGAATTGAATAATTCTTTAGCGAGCTTGCCAGACAGTCCAGTTACAGCTTCAGTTAAATAAGTAAATCAAAAAGCAATGAATACTTTAGTAAAGAGATAAAACTTTCTCAGGTTCAGTAGGGCCATATTTTCCCATAGGAAATAGCACAACAAATACCATAGCAGGGAATGGTGAATATAATCTTAATTTTCTCTTTTATGGAGGAAGCTTCTCGTACCCAATATTGTGTTGCTCTCAGCTGCTAAAATATTTAGGTTACATATGCAAAATGAATTCTACATTATTGCTTATGTGCATATTGCTACTTCTATATTCCACTCCACTAAAAAGCATATTATAAGCTTTCCACAATTAAGGAATATTTAATACCATTCACTGGAAACTGCTTCCAAACAGCGTTGGGATTGCAATCAACAGGTTTAACAGAACAATTCCAATGCTTTGAGAGTAGCACTTTGCTGATATCTCCTGAATTATTTGCATTTGTCTTCTATATGCTTTCCTACTTTTAACTAAGCATCCTGGATTTTTCCTGTGCTTTTCCAATGTCTGGATGCACTTTTGGTCTGAGGAAACAAGTCCTACAACTATGAGCAAAATACAATAGAAATATTGAAGATATGAATTACAATTGAGACTGCTCATCAGAAAATCAAACCTCTTCAGTTGCCTGTTCTTGTCTGGGGATATTATTACTGTGTCAGAGAAGTACAAGACTGCAATTTACACTTCTATTTCTCCTTTCAGCTGAGGGTATCACTATAGAAATTAAACATGAACTGAGCACTATAAATACCTTAGAGCAATGAGTAGATATTAATAATGATATTGAACAAAAATACAGGAAAAATAATACCCTTTTGTTAGAATATAAAGCACTTAACAGATTTCAGTGAATTAACCAAGATCAAACAGGAGGTCATTGTGCACAGCTAGAAATAGCTTCCAGAGCTTTCCTCAAAGCATGAGAACACAATCCCTCAGAACTCAGCTTAGAGAAGGATTTCTGTAGGGTATATGCACAGGGAAAAGTCCGATTAACTAAAACTTTGCACACGACTGAAAGCTGAGAACCTTCAGGCTCTGAATCCTTTCAAAAGGAGGCAGGTCCAGAGGTAAAAGTATAATGAAGATGTTCCTAGTATATTCCCTTTTTCCCTGAGCTGAATTTCCATTTGATTTTCTTCCTTCATTCCTATCATTTCTGTATTTCCCCCATCACAGGAACTGCACCTTACCTTAGACACTGTTTAACCTGGCAGTGAAATTCAGGATATCCAGCATGTGGGAATGGCAGCCCTGGCTGTGTCCAGCCTGCTCCACCCCACAGCCCCTGTGAGAACACCTGGAGAACACTCACCTGTCCTCTCCCGGGGTGTCCCACAAGGCCAGGAGCATCATTCCATTGCCTGATCCCACTGAAAAGCCAAAATCACAGTGTCGGTTTTCCTTCAGCTCTCCCCAGAGAAGAACTAAGAACATTTTGGAGCTCAATTTGGACTTCCCCTCAGATCTCTGTTATTTTCAGAGCTATTAACGTGAAATGTTCAAACTCTTTTGAAACTAAAGGATTTGAAGGCTTACTGGGATAATTAATGGATTTCTCTCTCCCACTGTTGTGTGGGATGGGGAGTTCTGCTCCCCAGCTTGGCTGTTCCTGATGTCCATGGCTCACAGTGATGGAATAGCCTTAAGAAAGCTTTCACAAGAATATAGATAATTGACTGCATCATACAGTATGGGCTGATGATTTGCCTCAGTAATGCCTTTAATGAAGGTACCCTGATTATTACAGGAGCCATGGCATTATCTCAGGCTGCTTCAGCTCTCCAGGCTGTAGCTGGATGTGCAATGACCTTGTCCCTATGAAAGGAGGTTTTTTGCATTGCCACTGAAAAACTTTCCACTGCTTTTAGGCAACACCTGCATCCTCTTAATTGAAAATTATCATGGAGTATATGAGGAATTATAGTTATTTGAGTTTGTGTGCTGTGGCATGACATGAATATTGTGTTGTTTTCAAAGATTATGATAATGCCCCATGATGACGCTGATCCCCAAGAATAAAGATTAATTAAGCCACAGGTACAATGAATCCTTATCAACTGGTGCTTTGCCTGAACACCTTCAACAACTTCCACTTAGTGAAAATTTTCAAATTTGGGTCTTAAGTTTATCAAGAATATCTTACAGTGTTGGCACTTCATATTGAAAGTGTGCAGCCAGAGCTCTATACAAAAGTCATTGTAGTACAGGCACACATGACGGTACAGCTTAAATGTTACTTAAAATGTTAATTTTATTACTTCTAAAAAGAACTTGGCAGTTTTTGCAGACAGAAAAGCCCCTGTGAGCCACCAGTGAGCCCCCATAGGGAAGAAACTTCCTGGGCTGTGTTAAGTGGAGTGCAGCCAGTGGATGAAGGGATTATTCTTTAAACTGGCACTCACCATGCCACATCTTGATTATTGCAGCCAGTCTGGGGCCCTCCAAACTAAGCCAAATGTAAATATATAGACATAATTCCTCTAAATTATTCATATTTATACATCTCAAATTGTTCCCCTGGAGACTCCAGTTCCTAATGCTAGAAATGTATCTAAACACTTCCCTAATAATAATCTTAGTGACACTGCTGGGAGATGAAAATGGATTTATTGTTGTGTTTTGCAGCCCTGACACAGAACTGCAATACATTTAAATCTCAAGTTTGCACAAAATTGAGATCTCCATTTCATAGCAGTAAAGATCTCTTTTCTGCAGTCTGCAGATATGGAACAGTGCAATCATTATTGCAGCTTTAATGTTCACTATCTCAGGAGATTATCACAGTATCAGACAGAAAGATTTTAAGGAGCATTCATACAGAAACTAATTAGAGCTGTTTGCAGGGACCTGGCATGTGGGAACTCCTTTGCAAAAGCAGCCAGACCTGCAGCATTTAAGTGATTTACCCTGACAAAATTCTTTCTCTTTCTGCATTCTATGACACAAAGTTCTGTAACAGCTGAGCCAGGAGCCCTGCAGACAGTTCCTGACCTGTTGCACACTCCTGATTTCACCTCTCTGTGCCTTAAGTGAGGCAGGGTTCCTGTGAGAATGTAAAATATTCTAATAATCACAGGATCACAGCCTCGTTTGGGTTGGAAGGGACCTTAAAGAGCATCCTATTCCACCCCCTACCATGGGCAGGGACACTTTCCACTAGAAAATGATCCACTAATCATAGATTTTATCACATTACAGGAGCACAGGGGAGCCAAATTAACATTAGCTTCCACCCATTAGCATTGACTTGAAACCCCAGTACTGGCATTTGAATGCCTGTATGTATTTAAATTTCCTGTCTAGGAAAATAATCCTATTTACAAGCAGAAACTCCATCATGTGATATTCTCTGAGGATTAGCCAAGAGGATTAGGATCTTTAGACCCACCACCTAATCCTCTCCAATCCCAGCCAATCCCACGGGGAGATATTTGGGCAAGTGGAGCAGGAGAAGGTGCAGATGTTGCAGAGCTCAGACCAGCAGTAGAACTATGCAGGAGTGTTTGTTTAGTCGTGATTTTCCAGTTTGAGCATCAGAAATGTAGCACTGAAAGGAATTTCTGTTGAAAGTACAGTATTTGCTAATCTCTGTGTAATTAAAGATGTGCCATGTGCTGCTCTAATTCACATATCTAAAGACACACAAAACTATTTCACCTTTCTTCCCCTGTCTCTGTTTCCATAGAAGCACTTGGAGTTGCTGGTTCTCAGATGCATATGGGGATTTAAAAGTTCCACATTAAAAGCAGAAGACTGAGAATGATAAGAATTCTTGACACTAAAATCGTACCATACCAATCAGTTAAAAGAAGCCATAAATTTCATCAGAACATACTTAAAAGTGCATTTATATAATGATCAAAAGAGAGATAATTAACCAGCCTGTGCCATCTAGTGGGCACCACGAATCCCCGTGTGGGATTTCACACTCACTCACTGCTTTTATTTGCAAAGTACCAGTAGCCAGGGCAGTGAGGCTCTGCAGGGGAAATTATCACTGTCCAGATGCCAAAACAACATTTAAATACCTCTACAGTCTCCTTTTATGGAATTTAATATTTAATGAAAACCTTCTGTGCAAAGATAACCTTACCCTTTATATCCCTAATTTAATGAAAAAAGAAACTGCACAGAAATACAGCTCTGCTGTAGGACTTTTGCTAGGAAAGCTGTTGCTGAATGCATTTATATTAATTATAAATATTAAAAAATCACTGTGCCCAGGTGAAGCTTCTTCAGCTTTCATCTTATCTTTGAAAACTGTAATGAGTCATAGTAAGTAATAAATAGTGGAAATGTTGCATCACAGGTTATTCATAATTCCATGTGTAATGATTCCTAATCTAATTCTTACATCTGGTAATCACCATATAAATGTCAGTATTTTAATATAAATGTTATGAATGATAGCATGCCATTTTTTTAAACATTTGCCAGCTAATCAAATTAATAGTCTTTAATGCTGAGACCTTCTGGTTTCCTTGATACCAAAACTCCTTTTCGTTACATCCACACAAAAAAAATTGTAAAAACCGTGATTATTGTTCTTAGCAGTTTTCAATTGCTCAGCGAAGGGAGAGCTCAGGGATTAGAACACATAAAAGCATTTTATGTGAACTATAATCACCCATGCCATCTGATTATTATCTATTATTCCAGTGATTTCTAGCTCAACTTGGCAGCCCTCTGTATTTCTTTTTGTAGAACATAAAACAGTCATCTAAATACATGAGAAGAGATGGGGGGGATCTAACATTTATTCCTTTAGTTGATCTTTGGAATACAACTAAGATGTACTTGAAAATACTCAAGAAGGCCTTCAAATTCACCCAAGAATTTTTTAGATGTAGAACATCAGTGGTTATCAAAAGGATTTCTATTTTTTAAGTTGGTCAAAGGCTTTTGAAATTTTTGCAAAGTATGAGGCTCACAAACGTAGACTAAATCAGATCGGGGGAATCCATCTCTAAATTTAGGAGCAAAGTTGAGACTGAAGATGACAAATGCCTATGAAACTTGTAGCATGCTGGAGAATCGTAGAGCAGCACAGTCTGGTGTATCTGTAGACAAATTGTTTGAAAGAAAAGGTGGTTTTTATTCTTTGTGCTCTTTTTATAGTGCCTTCAAAGCATGTCACCCCAAAATAAAGAGCTTCTACTTCGCAACCGACTGCCTTGAAGAGATGAACAGGTGAGTTGTGTGTCCTCCTTGTTCTGGGGTGTTCTTTATCCTGGTGCTTCAATATTTCTTCTCACACAGGAATATCCTCCTGCAGCCTGATGGAATGCTGGCTCATGGTGTGCTCAGGAATTAGTCTTCCATTAATTTCAGTAAATACATTACATTCTGTGCCTCACTTTGCTGACTTTTCCTGCCGTGACATGTCTTAGTTCTGCAAAGGAAAGTTACTTGTGTTGGTCTTATCTATGTTAATTAGAATTTTTTCTTTTGTTAATGGGCTTAGGGTTCATCACCCTTGTGATGTTCTGTAGGTAAAGGCTGGAAGTCGTAGTGACATCATTGTTTATGGTATATTAAACAGTGCACTCACACCAAAGCTTGTAAGAGTTTACCCAGATGGTGGGGGGTGTGTGTGTATATATATATATATATATGTATTTATTAATTTATTTATATGTATATTCCCCTTCCAATCCCAAGAACAACTCCCAACAACACAGAAAATCAGCAGTAATTAATTTCATTGACCACATCACTGTCCCAACACAGAGCAGAGCCAAGCAAAGTTCCATTTTTGGTGATGCAGTGAGCTTTTAAATGTCCTTGGATGTGCTGGGAGGGCATTCCAAACTTCTGACTACACAAGGCTCTGCACAACCTGATCCTACATTAAAGCTGGCCCTGCTGTGGGAACAGACACGTCCTGGGAGCTCTTCTAACCCAAATTCCTCTGCTTCTCCTTTGTGATTCAGTGGGGAAGGCAGAGGTTGGGTGAAGGTGGGACAGGCCCTTAGATCCCAAAGGCAGAGTCAGATGTCCTCCCTCCTCCTGTTACATCAGAAATTAGTTTATTCCCAGCTGGGGTGGAAAGCACAAGGACATTTAGGACAAGGTCACCATACTGGGAACTCTTCAGTCTTTCCTGGCACAGAGAACTGAAACTTTGAGATGTTCTTACTTACAGTCGTTCTGAATGTTTGCCAGCTTGGAAAGATAGATTAAAAGGATGGGTTTTTCCTTTGTAATATTAAGGCCTAAAAATCAATGCTGAATTGAACATTTCTATTCTGTGGCTTACATGGCTCTTCAGGTATGTTGGGCTGTGAGCCTGGCTGGAGTGAAAACTGTTGAGAGCTGCTCATCCTGCACTGATGAGGGTGATGAGCTTCAATTATCAGCAGTGGGATACTTTCAGGGTATAAGGTTGCTGAAAAATATTTTTCCAAGGTTGTTAATTGCTCAGTTCTGCAGTGTGGTTCAGGTTTGTTTGGACAAAACAGAAGTGAGGATGTTTTGCTGGTTTAACCCTGCCTGGTCTCCCTTGATTTCAGCTGCTGGGGCAGCTCTCGTTTGTTGAAGTGCCATTGATCATATCTATAAATTATACATAAAATGTTCTGCATCAAGGAAAACCAGGAAGTCTCAATACATGTTTGATGAGCTGCTTTTACACCATCCGCTGATTTTTCCATGGGGAGCCCAGGAATGCCTGTATGGCAATGAGGCCTTGGGGCACAGGAGCAGCTGGGAGGGTGCCAGTGTGTCTTTTCATACCATGCCATCCTTCACATCATTTAATCTGCAATTTACAAGAGCCTTTTCCCTGATTTTTTGGGAAGAAGGCAAAGGGTGAACTTTTACTTGAAGTATTTTGTGCAGTATTTTCCCTTCAGCCATGCTGTCCCTGCAGAGCAATTGGAATTCACTCCCCACCCAAATGATGGATAACTCTGCTACCTCTGTAAAATCCCTGGGCATCCTTGCAGCTTTTACAGGCTGGAATTCCTTCTCCCAGAGATCCTGTGTGACCTCTGAAATGAGGAAGCAAGAGTCACAGATGAAAAATGTGTTTAAAATACCGACTTCACAAATCTCTCTCTTCCCAGCGAATTGCTCACCCCATAATGTGAGGAAATAGGGCAAATGCTTTGCATCTCCCACTCCTGTTTTCAGCACAGAATTTAACTGGATTCTCCCTGCTGATGGGAGATCCCTCATGCTGAAAATGAAGTTCTAGTATGGAGAGGAACATTCTTCATTCACTATGTGAGGAATTTTATCCTTTCTCCAGCCACCTTTACCACCTACTTTTGTTTTAACAGCTCTTTTTAGAGTTTCTCACCTCAGATTCACTGTTTATTTTTTTTTCCACTTGGAACAATTTAATGTGCCTTTAACCCCACATTGCTGAAGGAAGAGCTGGACCCCAGTGGGTAGGGATGGATTATTCTGTAGCAGACTGAGGCACTCAGCTGTGGCTGAGTTTTGCCTGCTGTGTTACTTGGGTTTGCAAAATTCATGCTCGTGCTGTTTTGTCAGGTCTTACACGAGCAGAGCCGTGTTCTTAGAAATGAATTAATAATGAACTTGATGAGCTTGGTACTCCAAGCTTGTTAAAGGTCTTATTTCCCAGAAGTGCTTCATCTCCTACCCCACCACACATAACCTGTTTATGGCTTTAATTAGCATTGAATTTAATATCCCGTTGCTTTACAATATCTACTTTATTTAAAACTTACATGCCATTGAAGTCTGCAGTGCAGTGCATTTGCAATCTCATCGTGGACTCCAAATATTAAATTTTTTAAAGTTTCTATTTTAGGCTGAATAATTTGATCACTTTTGATTTGAATAAGTGGGTTAACTTTGCAATTTTAATGACTGCCATAAATCTTTGGCATTAATTCAAGAAATATAACAGATAGTTGCTACTGAAACAGAATGATGATTGATTTTTATAGGGGTCACTCCTATATTTTCCAAGACCTGAAGGATTATAGCATAATATTTCTCTTAAAAAAGAACTGTTTGAAAATTGAAGTATTCTGAATTAAATTTCTATTGATTATAAGCAAATTCTATGGTATCTCCTATCTACTTTTATATATGGAGTATAACTGAGTTACTCAAGACTTTCCCTAAATCACCCTGTTTATTATTAATGTTAATTCAGTTTTCTCCCTTAAATTTCAGGCATGTTGGTCCCTTTGACAGGTCTTGGCCAAGTCAGATGGTGAGCCAGGATTAACACATCTTTTCCAGTTTCAGTGCACTTTGTCTCCACTTTATATAAACTAACACCCAAGAAAAGCTCTTGACAACTACAAATTTCAGCCCTGAGCCCCTATTAGACATTTTCCCTCTTAAACTGGACAAGTGAGCAGGAATTTGTCAAATCTGTCTGGCCTAATTTAACAGCTCTTTATCAAATAGAGCTGAGTAAGTTCTTACAGAGCTCTTACCCTCAGCCCTTTCCCTGATGAAAAGCCAGGAAATAATTCTGCAGAACATGAAAGGTACTTTTCAAACAGAAATCCCTGGAATGGAGCTTCCCAATGGTGTTGTAAATAAACATAAAGAGCAGGCTTTCCTTTCTTCCTTTTATGTTCCTATAAACTTGTTTCAAATCCGTGCCTGAGGCCACATCAGCCCTCTAATTTATTGTTCTCACATAAAAGCTCCAAAGTGCAGCACAAGTAAAACAATTTTCTGATCAGAATTAGCTGCAGAGCCCAAGGATTGGGTGAAACCATGATATTCATGGGACTGCACAGGGTGATAGTGGAGCTGCTGTGGCCTCTTGGGGAAAAATACTGCACCAGGAATTCCCAGGACTGAGCTGGAATATTCCAAATCTCCTTTTCTGGCCAAGTCACCTGGAATTCTCCTTGCTACAATTTCTGAATTATTTACCCTAGACTTGTGAAGTTCCATTTCCCTCTCATTCAGTCCCCACTGGCTGATGGAGTTTACAGTGAAAAATTTTGATTTTCCAACACCATGCAAATCAGCACTGGGGGGAGTTCATCCCTCGTGCAGGAGGCAGGATCTGCACTGGCTTTCTGCACCAGTTTAAATTACAAAATTAACTTAATCAAATCCTGCTGTAAATAATACCACTGTGAATTGACAGAGTTCTGGGAGCCAAGCAGTTCAGCTGCATGTCAAAGAGCAGATTTAGTGATTCCTGCACCTCTCTGAGGTGAAGGCAGTGTCACAGTCCATGGTGTGATGTTATCTGGGAGATACAGAGTTAACTCTGCCAAATCTGAAGATTTAGTAATAAAAATCTAATTTCTATTTAGTAATAGAAATAAGCGATAATAGAAATAAGGAAAAGAAATAAGTAATAGAAATAAGAAATTTCATCATAATGAATTAGCCAGACATTTAAAAGCATTATTTGGCCTATTTGAGCTAATTTCTTAAAAAGCTATGTGGAAGCAGAATTATGCAATTTCACAATTAAATAATTCGATTTCTTTAAAATTCACCTCTAAACCCCAAAACCCCACTCGTAGTTTATGCCAGATTAAGTTCAGTTCTCTTGCTTGTAAAGGAAGTTTTCTTTCTCTAGAGCTTTCGTTTGGGCCAGTCATTTGGTGAATGCTGGGATAAAAGTTTAAATAAGTGACTTAGAGAAGTTCCAGTTGAGTGAGTTTATGTGACTGTTTTAGTAATTTCCTTAGGGTTTGTTATTGGTTCTCAATCAAATAACAACCTATCAGTTATTGTGTGCTTTTATTCTCTGTAATACACATTTTTGTGTAAACTGTAGTTAAACATATTTGTGTAACTCTATTTATTTGTGTAACTATATTTGTACAGTAAAATGCTGGTACCAGAAGGGTAATTTATTTGCTACAAAGCAGTGAATTTTTTTTGTTTATTACCCACTGAGGAAAACAAAAAACAAACAAAAAAAAACCCCACCCACACCAAACCAGACTTCTGAGTACAGAGGCATAATCGTGCACTTGTTTGACAGAGGAAAGTTTAAAAAAAATTAAAATTAAAAAAAAAATCCCATTAAGTGCATGAAGTAGATGCACATGCAAAGAGGGCATGGATTGGTTCACTTGTCAATTCTTAAGCTGTCTCAGGCTTTTTTCCTATTTTTCCAGCCTGACAAATCTAAGAAGACAATGCATGAAACAAGATCAACAGTCATGTCAAATTATCAAATCAGAGAGTGCTCAGAGTTTATCCCATGAATGATTTTGCTTAACAAATCCCAGCAAGTGTGACAAATCAAATAGCAGAGACAGAGGCTGCTGGGGGCTGATAGGGAGAGATGAGCTCATGGAGAAGGATCTGCTCAGGGTTAAATTGAGGAAAATCAAGGCATCATTTCAACCACCCCTATTACAGCACCCTTTATTCTCTTAAATGAATGTATTACCTGCATAATCATAGAAAATAGTGACAATTATTGCCATAGGAAGCCAAATGGGAAATGCATTGATTTTTTCAGGTGTTCAGTAAGAAAGACTAGTCAGAGATAACAAGTACAAAATCAATTTTTAAATCTAATTGTGCATTGCAAAGAATTTTACTGTGAATTCTGGAATCTGATTATTCCAGTGATGTAAAAAAAAATATAATACTAAGCTTTTGATCAGAAATTAAATGTAAACTGCACTGAATGAATTCTATGTATGAAATAAATGGTTCAAGGGAATCTCTAATAGACTTAAAGATAGCTTGATTCAAGTGAAATTTAACTTCCACTTTAGATCTAGTTTTTCCTTTTAACCAAATAATATCAATCGTAGATGCAATCTCAGAAATGATGAAAAGCCATTTTAGCACTGACATATTCTTAACACAAAGCTGAGGTGCTGTACAAGGGCAAGAATTAATGATGAAAAGATGCAAGGAAGATAGGAAATATATTTTATTTATTCTTTCTGTTGATGTGTCAGGATTTCATAGACTTCATTTTTAAGGGAACATTTAACTGAGAGAAATACTGAAAGTAGTTTGACTTTTTCTTGAATTTACACCTTTTCAGGACATATAATTTTTTACATATTCATTTGAATTAAATAGTTTCTTCTAAAATCAGCCACCTAGTATGGGCAATAAGTGAGGATATTAGCAAATGAAACTTTTCTGAGCCACAGAAGCTCACTTCTTCCTTACCTCTTCTCCATGGGTTTATGGAACAGTTCTAACTACAACCTAAAAATTGTAATTTTTCACTACCTCTTTTTTATAGGAAGAAAAAAAGGTTATCCTCTTGCCCTTGGTTTTCATTCTCCCACACTAAACAAAATAGTTCTCTCCAATTTATGACAACTGAGATTGTCCAAGTTGTTTTAGTTTTTTATTTGTGCTTTTCCACTCTGGCCTTGCAGAAAGGAACAGCCAAGGGAGTGAGGGTGATGCCACTGTGGAAACTTTAATTCACTCCCAGAACCTCCCACTGACCTTGGGCTGGCTCAGCCCTTGCTCAGCAGGAGTAAACTACAACAGCCAGGAAACAAATTTATTAATTTGTACATTGAGGGGTGGTAAATTCTTGTTTTCAGTACAGTGTTAGGAGAGCAAAGCAATGTGCAATTGTTCCCAGTTGTTTGGCCCCCTTTAACATTTCCCAGTGTTTCTGTCAGCAGGTGAATGTGCTCCTGATTCCTGACAATTCAGGCCATTTTAGGCAGGATTGTCTCCTCAGGATCAGGCTTTGAGCTCCTCTGCCCTGGTGCTTCACTCATCACAGCCCAGGCCTGGGGCACATCAGACTCTCAGAAGAGGCCCTGGGCTGTAATCCCTGGGAAATAACCAGAATTATCTCAGTAAATTCAACTTAAATACTGCCAGGCAGCTCTATTTTATCCCAAAGCAATGACAACAGTGCCTGCTTGTAACCAACAGAATTAATTAAAGCCAAGTCTGATTTATTTAGAATTTAATTGAGACAAAGTACAAAACTTACCTGTGCCTTTTGATGACTTTACTTGAGGCTCACCTTTCCCTGCCTTTGGTTCACTGGAGTACAGGCAATAAAAACAACCCACTTCTTGGAGCCCTGTAGGTTGTTACAACTTGGTAAAACAGGGATTATAGCTTGTGGGGATTTGTACAATCCTGGAGGTAAAATGTTGTGGCAGAGGATCTGTGGGATATTTAGAGCTGTTCTGTGTCATCACAATTTCCATCCAGAATGCAAATCCCATGCTCTACTGGGTGGCCTAGACTCAGTGAAACATCCTGGTTAAGTTGTTTAATTACCATCAGGAAAGAGTTGTTGAAATTCTCCAGGTAAAGAGGCAGGATTTGGGGGGAGGGAGCCCAGCTTTCTGCCCGGGCTCCAGGTGGAGGGATGTGCATGTGAGATCTCCAGTGTGCCCCTGCCTGGGCAGCCCAGGTCTCCTGGTGAGCACAGGGAAGTCCCAGAGCTGGTGGGGCACAGCCCTAGAGCCCAAATCAGCAATCCAGCCCCTGGGGTTGTGCAGCACACAGAGCCCTGCAGTGCCCTGAGCTCCTCCATCCCTTGGGCTCCCAGTGCCCAACTGGACCCCAATATTTGCCCACACGGCACCCAGGGCAGAGATCAGAACCAACTGCCTGCCTCTCCAAGTTCTTCACAAAGAGCTTTTTATAACTTTGACTGCAGTTTTCTGAAAAATGAAAGCGGTTTGCTCATCAAGGAAATTCATCAAGTTTATGCAGGGTTCCTTTCGAACTGAGTTTGCATTTCCTTGGGAAAAAAAATATTAACTGTAAGAAAATGAGCTGTAATCTCATCACTTGTATATCTCCTGATTAACCTCAAAAACATTCACTCATGCTTTTTTTAAAAACACAAAACCTAAAATTGAGATTCTAGTTCTTTTATCAGAAGAGATTTTATCATGATAAGCCGCTGAATGTCATCAGATAACCCTTTATGTTGGCTTGACAAAGAGCTGACTTTGAATTGTGGTAAATGAGGTAAGAAAGTCCTTGTAACTATAGCTGGGGATGATCCTGGCCTTTGGAAGAGAAAAGCCTGAGCAGCCTTAGAGAAGGAAGATTAACTTCAGCTAATTGCAGATTTGGTCATTGAGGCCATATGTGTAAAGCTGATACTCTGGGTATCCTCAGAACCTCCCTGGCCCTGCAAGGTTAATCTGAACACTTCAACTGGTGTCTATATTTGCTTCCAAGATCTGACACCCTCAAATTAGCAATGAGCAGCAAAAAAAAAATCTTTGCAAGAAATTTAAGACAATATAAATTTCCATGCACTGACCACACAAATGGCTGAGTCTGTTTTAACTTGGAAAATGGTAATTAGTCCTAATTTATCGTTGTTGCTTAAGCAGAACCTCGGTGGAAGGCACTGAGCCATCCTGCTTAATTGCCAAAGGCATATGGCAAAGTATGACTAAAACTATTTTGCTCCAGCGCTAATGAGTTTAGAAATTCGGGAACAACTGATGACAAACTGGTGAATACAAACGCTCAGTAAGGAGCAGGCAATGATGTCATTGCCATTCCTGCAATAAAGGATCTGCCTCGCAAGGGAAGCAAATGCCAGGCGATCAAGGCACCGTGCACTGAGGGAAATGATGCTGGTGAGCACTGTGCAAAAGCTCTTCTGTAAATCTGTTAATCCATTTAAAATGTACTTCCCTCATGATAAAGATGAGTTATTGACGTGCTGATGCAAACGACGGCTGTAAGCAGTCCTCACCCTGCAGTTGGTATTTGGGAAAACCAATCATCATTTCCGTTTTCATCTCCAATTTGCTCCCTTCTTGCTTAATACTGAGAGGCAAAACAATATGATTGTACAGTTCTTTATTTTCATAGTTTTGCAAGTGAATTAAACGCTCTCACAATCCCCTGTGAGAAGTTGTTGTCCCCTTTGGCTACTTAGGAGAGTGCTAAGCTGCAGGCCGTGCAGTGAGTCAGCCTCTGTCCAATATTGCAGATGGAGATCATTGCTGGGAGCTCTGCAGAGCTGGGAGAGCAGCAGATCAATACGTGCTGAACTCGCCGCTATTTTTAGTGGAGAGTTCACTCTTCCTTCATTTTCTGCCTCCTTGCTGTGCCTCCCATCTCCCACACACCACTCTCCTGGACAATAACAGTCACATATGTCCTAAAAAGCTTTTTTGTCTCCTCTTGTACAAGTGGGAAAGAATGACACGAAACTGCTTTCTTGTTTTAACCTGCAAAACAACTCGTCCTTTTGATATTGCATGTACTGTTCACTAACGTCTAACTTGAGGCCTGTGAAAGATGGTTTTGTCATTATAATATTCATTAACCAAGAAGATAATTATTAGCAAATTTGATGTTGCAAATGTTCAAAAAGGAAAAAAGAGCTGCTTCTACATAAACTCTCACATCAACATTCTGGGAAATTAATGGCATAATTAAGAGTTTAGTCACCGAGGAAGGGAATGGTTTAAAACATCCCAGGCATTATAGATCTCATTATTAGGGCTTTTTTCTTTGGTTATATCTCCTTGTTGATGAAAATAAGATAATTCTTGATTTTCCATTTGCTGAACATTAAGAAGTGACATTTCCCTCTGTGTGTTAATTTCCTTTTTTCCCTAGTTTTTCAATTAAACATTGTATAAACATCCAGTAATTTTACATAAAGAAAACTCAAAAGGTATTTGCCCCAAAATAGACTACAATATTTTCCTAATAAGTAAAGAATCTTATTTTCTATCAAACTAAATGATTTGGGGACCAAGAAAGAACCCAGCACATCCAATGCCAAATGCAAATATCGAAGTGCTTGCAATTTACCAAGTCTTGTTTTAGAAACCCAAAACTCTGTATTAAACAAATTAAGGGAAAATGATGTTGATATCACAGCTTAACAACACTAAATATTTATATCACCAGCATTGTGAATCCAGACAAGCAAATAACCGAACTGCCACAGGCTATTTTAGCTGTCTGAGGATACAAGTTTAATACAACTTATTTCCCAACACAGGTTGTCAGACAATAATTATCATAATTCTATTTTATTTTCTAGTATTTTGGCAATTCAGGCAAGCAATCAGAATAAATGTGATAAATCCTTCACTCCCATTTGTCAAGCACCCGACACATCTGAATCATGGGTTTAACAGCCTTTTTGCATTAGGCATTGTCTCTGACTTTTCCAGATGTTAAGAATGTGGATGCCTTCAGATTTACATGAGATGTTCCTTTTAAATACCTCCCTTCCTCATTTTTATTGTTCTCTTAGATGGATGAATCGTTTGGGTCTGGCAGCAATTGGTTACACACCTGATGACAAGGATATTCACCCAGATGAAGGTAATGCTTCAGTGATTCTAATTAGGAGAAGAGAGCAGACAGTAAAAATCTGTTCAGTATTTCAATAAGGCTAGAGAGGTCATAACTGACTTCTTTAGCAACATATGGCTGTATCTTTTCAAATATCAATTTTGATAAGAATACATTTCCTTGAAGTACTAAATGTATTGGTGCCACCACTAAGGAAAATAAAATCCTGAGCAGTAATTTTAATAAATATTTAAAATTAGTGATAAAGAGAATGCAAGTTTCAGGGTGAGGTGTGATCTCCCAAATCCCAGCCCTCAGGGATGTTCATCCCCCTACAGCCAGTGCAGATATCACAGACTTGGGGCAATGTGTGCTTCAGCAATATTTGTTTGCACCTCCTGAGCTCAGGTGCCAGCCTTGCCCTTTCCCCATCACCCACAGTAGAACTTGTTATGCCCAATTAAATTAAGTGTTCAGGTTTGGCTCTACTTCAGCATCTGGAACGAGGTTTCTGTGTGAAAGTTTTTGAGCAGAAGTTGGTTTTTAGTGAGAGTCAGGTTCCCAAGCTGCCTTCTGTAATTTCCCTAAAGCTTTGGGAGGTTCCTGCACTCCCTGTGCGTTTGAGGTGCCAGACCTTTCCACCAGCCCACTCCTGAGTGGCATCCGAGCCCTGCAGGTGACTGGGGAACGTTCACCTTGCCATGGAAGGATGTTGCTAAAATGTGGGACCTGCTTTCTTGTGGAGAAGCAGCTGAGTGAAAGCTGGAATGCTTTGTCAGCAGATTACTGGAGTGAAAGCGACCAGGACGACATGGACGGCTCGCTGACGCTGAAGCAGGAGGGCTCCTCCACGCTGTGTGACACCTACCACCGCACACCCTCAGTGAGTCACACACCCTGCATGTGACCCCGGGCCACCAGAAACACCTCCGTGCCTTCACCTGCACCTCCCTTGTCCTGGGCTATCTAAGCACCATAAAGAACAAAGCCGGATGGGATTGTAAAAGTGAAATTACTGCTGTTCCTCATGAGCCAAGAGCTGGATTTTTCCATAGCAAATTAGTTAGAAAGGGAGGAGAAATAAATGTCTCCTGACACAGATCTGTCACCAGACTGGAAATAGGACCTTTTTTTGTAGGATTGGGGAAACAACACACCATAACAGGAACAGATTATTCAAATTTTACCTTCACTGCAGAATATGAAAAGAATGTGGTGGATGGGATATTTTGTATCAATTGAGATTGGTTCTCAATTATGAATGTTGGATACTGGATTCTAGAGATTAAGAACAGTTCACATTCAGACAGTAATCATGTTTTAGTTCTTTTTTGAAGAACAACTCTTTCTAGGAAAAGGGTTTTTTTACTAGATTGTGTACAATACCATGGTAATGACAGTGCTGCAAATAGAACATTTCAATTAGACAAAACCCAGGCAATTATGATAATTATTCTATGATTCTAAGCACAGATAGGACTGTTCTCTATTTTTCTTTCAGATTTTTCTTCAGCGTGAATGACACGATCCTCACACAGCCAGAACCAAAGAAAGAGTGACTGAGACAACAGCATCACATGGGTGAAGTTCAGACTGATTTTCACCCATGTGATGCTGTTTTATCAACTGGGATACAGGTTAAGCCCCTCCCTTTCTGTTTTTCCACATTTTTGCCTTTCTTGTTGTTTTGAATTAAATTTATACACAGACCCAGCAGAATTCATTCAAATTGTTTCACAAGTTCAGCAGTCCCCCAGCCAAAAATATTCCTGGGTGCTGAAGTTTTTTTGTTTGGGTTTGTTTTTTGGTTTTATTTTCCTGTTTGGCCCCTAAAAAAAAGAAAGGAAATCCAATTATGGTTTCTTTTGGAGACTTCCACTGTCCTCAGCTGGACTGACACTTTTCCTTCCATCAGGAGTTGCCTGGGGGCAGAGAATGTGCAAAACAAGAATAGGGAGTGGTTAAAAGAGCACTTGTATAAAAGTTGTCACTGCTAATTCTCTTTGTTTACAGTGGTTCATGTTATGACCAATCAAACCCATCAGTCCATCTGATTACTAGATATCATAGAGTGTTTTACCCTACAGTCATTTTCCTGGGTCTGTTCAAAGCATCATCTCATGGGCAGATGTTTTTGTATCTTCCCAGGTGAACTCTTCGAGTCCGTTCCCTGAAGCCAAACAAGGTCGACACTTTTCCAGCGAGTCCACGTACTCTCACTCTTCTGCCGAGGAGTCGCGGCAGGACGCGGCGGGCAGCACGCACTCCTCGGGGTGCAGGCCTCCCTACCGAGAGCGGCGCTCGTGGCAGGACCTCATAGAGACTCCCCTGACCAGCTCAGGGCTCCATTTCCTCCAGACTGTCCCTCCGGAGGCTGAGTACGTGAGCGGCCGGCCCGGAATGTCACCGGACAAACGGAGACAAGCCACGCTGCCCGTCCAGAGGCGCCACAATTTTGAGCAGGATGGGCCTTTTCCTCTGGTGGAATGTCCGAGGGGACACAGCTCCCACGGGAGGCCCCAGAAACAGCGCAGCCAAAGCCTTCCCCGAAACAGGGACGTGCGCGGGAAGGGACGCGTCAAGTCCATTGAAGGGACCGATGACGACCTGGAAGAGAAGGTTCCTATTAGAAGGCACAATAGTTTCTGTGCAGAAGGTGAGCTCTGGGAGATGTTCCGATCCACTTTATTGCCATCAAAATCCACAGCGGTGTTGCTACGATTCTCAGCGAGGATTTTGTGGTTGAACCGCTGGATGTTGGCAAAGACAAGAGTTTGTGCTTGAAATGCCAGAATGTAGCGCTAAAAATTGAACTTTGGGGTGATGCAAATATTCTTGTCTCATCAAAACTAACATTGCACTAAAAACTGAGCTTTGGGATGGTGCAAATGTTCTTGTCTCATCAAAACTAATACTGCAGAACTGAGTAATAGGTTAAGATCGTATTGAAGTATTGCTCATTTTAGAGACTTCATCTGAATGATCAGGTTTGTTGTTAGGTTTCTTTCTTTCATTTCAGAAAACATAAAAGAGATTGAAGAAATCACAGATGGTCTGCAGGAGCTCTACAGAAGTCTGGAAGAAGCCAGTGTGTCAGCTTTCGGGGAGCAGCGTCCCTCCACCAAGCAGGAGTTCCGCAAGTCCTTCGTGGTGCGATGTAACGACCCAGTGATCAACGAGAAGCTGCACCACATCCGAGTCCTCAAGAGCACTTTGAAAGTAAGGCTTTATCACTGGTTTTGTGTGTAAGGAATATAAACTGGGAAAAGTCTAATTGTGCATCACACAATGGGTTGAAGGGACCTTAAAGCCCATCCAGTGCCACCCCCTGCCATGGTAGGGACACCTTCCATTTTCCCAGGGTGCTCCAAGCCCTGTCCAGCCTGGCCTTGGACACTTCCAGGGGTCCAGGGACAGCCACAGCCTCCCCACCCTCACAGCCAGGAATTCCTTCTCAATATCCCATCTAACCCTGCCCTCTGGCAGTGTGAAGCCATTCCCCCTTGTCCTTGATGTTACTATATGTTCTTAATCTCTTTACATTTCTATTGGAAATGGTTTTTTGTAGCTTTAAAATTAAGTTTCAAAGAATCCTTGAAAGCAAACATGTTCCAGCTTAAGGAAGAGATTATTTGGCACTCTGTGTAAGCAAGTTTTAGCATATGCCACAGACTGAGCTGTCAAACATTTTATGTTGTAATGATTCCTGAATTTAGGTAAATATGAAAGTTTCAATAGTTTTCCTGGCACTTGGCATTAAACTTAAAGAAGAAATAAAGTGATGAAATGCAGAATTTCATTTTGACCTGTCCTCTGTCTTTCTGGAATTCGCCAGGCAAAGGAAGGAGACCTCACAGTTATCAACAGCCTTCTGGATGATCCCAACTTAACATCCAAGAAGTTCAAAGATTGGAAATTAAAGAACTATGAGTTTTTCCTGGACATTTGTGAGTACAGTGCTGCTGGAAAGTCTCAAAATGGAGCCTCTGAACTGGCAAGCTCAGCCCCAATGCTGACACACACACACTCCTTCATCGAGACTCACGTGTGACAGGAGCCTCAGCCCGGGTCACTGCTGAGTGCCTGGACAGATGCAGTCAGACAAACACTGGTGAATTTATTGCTAAGGTACTCAGCAGTACTGTAAATAATTGGGTAAGAGAATAGTGCCACAGGATGCCTACTACATTGCATGATAAGACAATAATATTCTTTATGAATTT